>CM068375.1:360730558-362043058 GCA_034769895.1 Magicicada septendecula | reverse complement strand
CAAAGTCGGTTTATCTTAGCAAATACCAGCAAAATTGATTTTCTCTATTAAAATCGGTCCTTTTCAGGGCCGCTGGATATCTGGCTGTGTGCGTTTCTATTAAATATGGCGTGTTGCTGCTCTATTCAACAACACGTTAGCGCTTAGCGGTATACTCCTTATGTAGGTTAAGTCAGTCTTTTGTCATGTACGGGAAAAAGCCTTTCTGTGTTCTCGGGTTGAATTCTTGTTCTTCGACTTCGCCTTGGACGAGATGATCGGAATCGTAGGTGATGTGTCTCTTGTGGATTCAAAGCATAAAGTGTTTTTTGTGTCAAATTTCGTCTTCCTTTTATACTTTGTAAGGGTCATTGTTTTAATTTTTAAACATGAACTTCCGGTATTTTTGAGTAAAAATTTCTTCTGGAACGTTCGACAATATGCAAATAGAATATCATAGAACAAATTTGACTTCCGTAGAAGCTTTAGAACAAAAACTTCTTATTCTTCATACTAAAGGATATTACTGAAATTATTCTGGTATTTGTCAAACAATTTTACAGAACTACTTACAATCTGCATGCCATTATTATTTTTGGGTTCTCTGCTTTCAACTGAATAAAATGATACCATACACAATTGGTTTTGAACAAACTAAATCTAATAAATTAACATAAAATACAATTCTTACCTTGTAGTGTTTGCACAAAATTCTAATTTTCTAATTATTAAAATGTTATGAAGTTGCTTGGTTCTTGCTATAACATTAATACATAACATAGTTATCTTTACGTGACAAAATGAGCAAATATTAAAACATATAACATATAAATAAGTTCGTTTTTGTGTAGGCATTACATATGGCCTAGGTTTTTTGTCACTGGTTTTATATAATAATTTGTCTTTTTCGGTATTATATATGGGATTTTTTGGGTATTCACTTAGAGTTTGTTATATTGTTTATCTTTGGGAATACCTGGTTTATCCTAATACATTTTATTTTTATTGTAATATTACTTAGCATCTCACTGTTTTGCACAGATGAGTTATTTTCTTGGTGTGACAATTTTCACTTTTATATTTAAAAATTCTCTATGAATTAAGCTTGTCTTCAATTGAGTAAGTATGTTTCCATAGTACATTATAGGATTGTACCTTTTTCCTTTATGTTTTCTAATATTCTGCAATTATTCTGTCAAATATGACTATTTTTTGTGATTGTTTTTTGGCCTCAGCCTGGTATGGTATAGGTAAATAGTTTCATAACTTGACTGTTAAAGTGTTTTAGGAGGTCATATATATGAGTATAGTTACTTTATATTGTGTTTCAACTTTAGAATACAATTTTGTTGCATTTTGACAACATTAAATTCATAAATATTACAATTTTATATGTTCATCACATGTTTTCAGTTTAACACTGTTTTTGATTATTGTAATTGACTTCTAATCAATTTACAGCTTTCTCTATTTAAAATAATTTGTTTGTCTTTGTCTAATTGACATTCGCATATAGTTTTTATAGTAATTCTATAATAATTAATATTTTCACATAAAATCTGAGTGATTGGTCTCAACTCCAAAACCTTGGTTTTTTGTCATAACATTTATATACTTTTTATTTTAACTTACATCCTTTTTAATGATGTGTTCAAATCATTTAATACATTTATTTTATTTATATTATAAAGTATAATAATAGATCTTGTCCATTAATTCACAATAAATAGTTTTTTATACCCCATTCAGAGTTACATTTCTTAATATGTCATGACCTCATTTTGGTCATTTCTGAGATTATCTGTTTCTCTTATAGTACATTATCAGTTTTACACTGTTCTTCACTTAAACAATATAAGGGGTTTGAGTCTTTGTCGTTTTTTCATGTTAATGATATTAATTATCGGACAATATTACAAAATTTTTTGGATTACTTGGGTTCGATACTGTTCATCTCACCTTCCTCTTATGATAATTTACTTTATGGAACGTTCTGTGACGTTACAATACGTACACGAATTTAATGTGGTGTAGTGTTGTACGTTTGGCTCCAAAGAACCTAGGGCTAAGACATTAACTCGTTAAAGTGTTGTAATATATATATATATATATATATATAATGTGTGTAGCATTATATATAATAATATATATATTATATATATATATAATGTAATGTATGTGGCATACGTGATTCTCGGTGCATTTGCTAGACTGTGGCAGAATTCGCGCGGGCGCACGGACTGTGTCAAGGTCGCAATTTATTACGTCGTACACACTAGCGCTATCGTGCATTATGGGAAAATCTAGTAATTTGGGGGGATATAAATTCCCCCCAACGACGTTCAGTTTCAGTTATATTCGCGATTGATTAAAAGTGATTATTCTGTGCGTTCAAATGGTTATTAGTTAAGTGTTGTGTTTTATAATATTAGGTGTTAATTATATTAGTTGTGTTGTTATATTAGTTAACATTTTATTGCGTGTGAACAATTTTTATTTGATTTGTTGTAGGAGACTTTGTTGTTAATTACGAACTGTTTAACTGTGAAAATTAAACCTGGTAGTTAGTGACTTATTTGGTTTCTTGTATTTTGTTTTCCACTGTACCTACGGCGATCAAGGAGACCGTCGTAACGGTGGTGACAGAAGTTGGATAGAACCGTTAACAGTGGGAACAGTGGACACTTTGTACAAGACGAGTGTAATTCGTAATTAATGGGTAAACAATGGATGCCACTCAGATGATGGAAAATTTCCAGGCGCTGCTGTTGCAGACAGAGGAACGACGACGACAGGAAGCGGAAGAAGCAGAGAAACGACTGAATGAAACACGCAGGCAGGAAACAAAAGAGGCTGATGAACGTCAGAAAGCACTAATGCTAGAGACAGAGGAACGACGACGACAGGAGGCAGAGGAACGGAAGCGTGAAGCAGAAGAAATCAAAGCATTAATACAGGAGCAGCAACAGATGCAAGAACATAGTACCGCAGGATTGAGTCTCCTAAGAGGTGAGCATAAAAAAATATGTTACTAAAATATCGGACGTACAAGAATCAATAACATTAAAGATAGCTGAAGTAGAAAAATTTGTCTCGGGTGTTGAAGAATCGATGTTTACAAAAATATCTAAAGTACAAAATTCTGTCTTGACTGTGGAAGAAGCTATGTCAACAAAATATCTGCAGTAGAAAACTCAATGGCAAACATAAGAGAACAAATTAAAAGTGAAGTTGACCAGTGCATGACGATTCAACAAAAACAAATTTCTGAACAGACTGTACCAATGATAATGATAGAAAAAGACACAGAAAATAAGTTAATAGAGAAAGTCACTTTGCCTGCAGTAGGACAGTTCATGTCAAAGCTCCAACCTTTGACGGAAGAAGTCACTGGCAACGTACCTCCGCCCATTTGAAGGCGCTGCATGCGCAAATAATTGGACACAGAAAGACAAGACTGTTTCACTCGTTCTTGCATTAAAAGGACCTGCGCAGAATTACTACAGAAAGTGATACCTGACAGCCAAAACGCCTATGCCGAATCGATCAAAGCTCTAGAATTACGGTATGGTGATAACATTTGCGAGATGTGTACTGCACCCAGTTGAGAGAAAGGCGACTGCATTCCGGGGAGAGCCTTCAAGAATTTGAAGCAAGTATCGACAGACTAATTAGACTGGCCTATCCTGAAGCGCCAGAAAATTTTCGAACGAGTTTTGCGATGCAGGCATTTACTACCGGTGTCCGAGATAACGAACTACAGCAAGATCTATGAATGCCAAAACACCAGAACATTTCGGACCCCCTGGTACATGCTTTGTAATTTGAGGCCGCCAAATCAGCATCTGGTTGGACAAGTCATAAAGTGCGCGCAGTAAAAGATCGCGACGGCACAGACGATGAGGAAGAAGAACAAGGAATAGAGAATAGACGGTCGCCGCCACAGAATAAAGTAAGAAGGGATGGAAGACCGAAGTGTTATCGATGTGGGAACCTGGACATCTACAACGGGATTGTCGGGTTAGAGTTCAGCAACAGGAAAACGAGCAGTAGCCGGTACAACGAGGCATGTGCTGACTAACTGGAGGAACGAAGCCCCTAGACAATACGCAATTTCTACACTTCAGAAAAACAGCGGGAGCTTGGTGGTTACCAGATTCGTTCAAGAAAACCCAACATCGATTACAGCTGATACAGGTGCAACCCGATGTGGGTTGTGGTTTCCATTGTGCAGCCCGATGTGGTGAAAAATCACAAGCCAAACTGGTGCTCTTGCAGCTTGCGAACAGCTAGGCCTACTGGACGGCCTGTAAAAGTGTTTGAAAAAGTAGACATACACTTACACCTTGGTCAACTTGAGTTCAATCATCAAGTACTGGTTGCAGATATTGTTGATAAAGCAATTCTTGGTGTGGTCGTTATGAACGCATACGGATTTAAAGTCGACTTCAAAAACAACGTCTTGAGAATTGGAGGCGAAGAGGTAATGCTCTCCAGAATGACGATATCAGAAAAATTGATGGACGTCATAAACCAAGTGCCGAAACTGTTCCGCCAAACTTCGAAAAGATCATCATGGTTAGAACCAAGGTAGATACTAGGGGCAACCAGTGCTTTATATTCGAACCCCAGGTAGTCAGCACACCGGGCATACTGTTGTAACGCCCGGGGCTGGGGCCTCACAAAGTGAAAGCACCAGTCGTACGGACAGGATAGCTGTGGGAATGTCTCGTTATTAAATAAGGCACTTACTTAGATTAATAATATTTCTTTAATTCATTAGAGTAACTACGTTTGTTAACAAGTTTTATCTTGATGAGCAAATGACAATAATGACAATACAAATGAACAAAATAACAATAACTGAAGTGACATACTCTTGTTACAATAATTCTATTGAGTTTTTATTAAGGCACAACACTACATAAAAAATCATTCTTTATATACTGACTATTCTTTATTAAAACATTATAAAATCTTTACTAACTATATTTCTGAATTTGGTATGTTAAAAGTCAAACCTCCGATCAACAGTCCCTGAAAGGTCCAAGGCGTACCGCGCGGCTGTTGTGTGCAACGTGACGGTTGCATGGCTAGTACAACGCGCCACCAGCCGCTAGTTGCGGTATTCACAGCCAGGAGGCGGCGCTGGTATCTCAGCGCCTACTCAGTTCGGCCTCACGACGCTGAGTGCACGCCGTACGGAGCCTCCGCCGGGAATTGAACCCGGGACCACGAGCGCATCAAGCGCCCGCGCTAGCCACTAGACCACCAGGAGGCTCGAATTTGGTATGTTACCACTTTAAATTAGGCATAAATGATTAAGATGTCAATTATACATATTCCTTAACAAATTTAGAACACCACTGAGCACTTCTGAGTATAAATAATTCATTATCCAAAATCGATTAATGCTTTAAGTTTGAACAAAGTAAAACAAAACAAAGTTGTAATTACGCTTTTGATGTGGCTCCATCGTAGACAGAAGATGCACATCTACGATGTACGGAGAGTGCGCAAGGATGCCGAAAAGTGAACAAGTGGAAAAAAAAGAGAGTGTGTACTTCCCAGTGCTCTAGTCAGTTTTATACCCTGCGTGACGCAAAAAGTCTCTATGAGTTAACGCCCAAAAATCAGCCAATCAGAACTGGATTCTGCAGGTGTCTCGAAAGTTATCAGGTCACACAAGAGGACAATTTGACATTGATTTTTGTGAACCAAAGTGGAATGCGTTCGCGAACACTGACAAGTAAACAATTCTTATTTCCCTGGTTGATAACACGCTACACGTGCCACGATAAAAAATTGTCAGCACACTTCCTCACAATCGCTCAGTTTGTTCCTTAAAATAATTCTTAAGATAAAATAAAATAATACATTGAGTAGTTTGAGTGTGAATAGAATTCTCATTTACAAATATATATAAAATCATAACGTGGAATGTGCTGGGTACAACACCTCTAACTACTTTACAAAAGGAAAGTACGGGACGTACTTTGCTTTTCAAAATTTATCCAAAGTATAAACGACTTACAGTTTTACTCAAGCTCAACATTCTTGGAATGTACTACGATATATATAGTAAGTAGTATAGTAGTATTACCTAGTATGTTTGCATCATGAAATACATCTGATCTGTTTATCTACATGTAAACAAACCAATAAAACAAAAAGATAAGACTGCGCCGTCTACGGTCAGTCATTGCTATCGCTAAGCAGTGTGTAGATAACACATTGTGTCGAAGTACACATTTATATATATATATATATATATATATATATTGTAACGTGTCGTTTCACCAAACATAAAACATAACATACTAACTAGAAGATAATTTACTGACTGTAACAAACTATGGCTGGCAATGACCAAAAACCAAGAAGTTAATGATCCCAGGACAAAAGATGTAAATAAATAAGTAATTAATCACACTGTTCAATACATTTACATATGTTTTTATTTGTGTTAAACTAATTCATTGTAATAAGACAATTTATATTATTATTAAAAACTTCATTACTAGTTAAAATGTAAATAAATCTAATTTAACTATGGGGAGGTCTGCGCACCTCAGACCGTTATTTTATTTATCAAGAAAAAAATTTACATAAAAGTGAATTATTTAAGTTTTACAAATATAATAAGATCAAACTATAATTATAAAAGTGGTATGGTATGACAGTGCTAGAAAGTGAGAATAACAGTGAAATACGGTAAAAAGGAAAAATTGTGTATAATGAAAGTGATTGAACATAATTATAATGAGCATTGAAGAAATATATAATCTATATGAAACAGGTATATAACCCATATAGTGAAATCAAACAAAGTAAATAATTTAAAAGATAGAAACTCTTAACGTTAAAAAACTTATAATAATATAGTTATGAAGGAAAAATAAAGTAAAGGTCAACAGAATATTATTAATTAGAAATGGTACACCAAACTTGTGACCCATAAAAAATATGGCCTTTAACTAAAGAAATTAATGTTTTGAGTGGAAGATGATTATTGTTAAAAATTGTGAATTGCAAGCCAGAACGTTTAAGATAAATGACTGCTGAGTTGATGGAAATTGAAGAGCAATAAAAGATGAGATGACCAGGAAAACCAACCCAAGACCTAGAGGAATGATGTTTTGACAGAGAGAGACCAAAAAACCAGGTGTCCAGGAGCAGAATCAACGAATAAATCCATTGGAAAAACTGCAAAGTTGGTGAGATCATACCACAAAAACAATAACTGAAAAAACAATAAAAAAATAAATAAATAATAATAATTGTGAATTACTTTAGTACACTATTATGAAAATAGTCGTTAATCATAAGAGTTTTTTGTTATAGTTTCTAGTTGGTTAAAAGAACCCACAAACATTCAACAGACATTAACAACACTATATTACCAAGTCTCATGCATAAAAATTATATTGTCTGTTCTATGTGTAAATTGTACCAGACTTTAACGATACTTGTATGTTAACCCTGAGATTCAGATAAATAATCCTCTATTTAAAAACAAAACACAGATTTTTTTCTTTTATTTAGTTACAAATCAACTTCAGAAATACTAATTATTTTAATATTACATATTGGTGATCCCAACACAGGGCTGAACAAAATAAAAGTATCAACGACGAACGAATAGGAAGGTATTAACTGAATATTACATTTTGACGCTCTAAAGTGGGGCCTTCCACATTCACAGAATACATAAGGAGGATTATATTTATTGAATATTACATTTGGCGAACCCAACAGTGGGGCTAACGTCAAAAACAGAATATTACAATATATATATATATATATATATATATATCACGCGATATTTACAAACTACATAATTGTCTCTTTTTCTATTTAAACATAGTTTTATCTGTTACATTCAAAACAAAGAGTGCTGAATATAACGAGACCCAAAATTTTGTTTTCCTTGGGTAAGTTTACAACTATTATAACAATTATTATTTTTCTTGTTTACATTTTCCTTACGTACTTTGTAGCGTGTCAGATAAGCACATAAAAATGAATGGCGAATTGATCATTAAAGTAATCAAATAAAATGTTTAAATCCGAAGGAAGCAAAATAATAAAGAATTAATTCAGAGCAACCGTGCCGTACAATCATTGATTAAAAGTTTAAGTTCGTATAAAAGAAATGTTACTAGTGATGAATCATCAAAACCCAGTTTAATAACTCAAGGTAAAAAAATATAACCCAGGAAGGTAAGGAGTAGATAAGGAAGCAACCCAGAACATTACTAAACCCACAACGAAGATAAGGAATAAATAAAAAAAGAAACCCAGAACAAGGCAAGATCCACCATAAAAGGTGATGCATTTAAAGAAACAAGAAGAGTAGATGAAGAAGTAACCCCAAAAAACCCGATGACATCCAGAAGAAGATGAAGAAAATACAATTCTAAGAAGCCAGAAGAAAAGAAGACATCGATGAAGAAACAAGAAGAAGACAGCATCCACAAAAAGAAGGAATGCTCTTGTAAAAAACACCCATATCCCAAAATAAATAAAAACAATAATAATAAAAAGTATAATAGAGTATTCATGAAAAAAACCACATGTACAATAGAAATAAGACTAAAAGTGTATAGAGTAAGAGTTGCAAGTGGACCAAGGTGAAACAATATAATAATACCAAAGAACAAATCTTCATTGTAACCCACAAATAGATCTCTTGATTTTAATAAGACTAAATATCCATTTAGAAATAGAATCAAGGAGTGTAAAGTGAACCAGTGCTAGTTTGTGTATTATAAAAAATGAACCTTATGTTTCATTATTGGCTTTCACAAACTATGTAAATAATGAAAAAATACAACTTTTGAAAGACTTATTATTTGTACAGAGGGAATATAATACATGTGTTAACATAGAGGTGTCAATCTGTTTAAAATTACATTTATTTAAATGATGAATAAAAACAGAAGCAGACACAGGATAAAAAGTAAAGTGAAATGGTACGATTGGCCAAAAAACCATATTAAAAACAGTTAAAAACTGAATAATTAAACTTAGTATAAGGAATAGAGAATAAGAATGTAGAAAATAAGGTTTTGTTTATATAGAATAAGATATTTTAAAAATGTATTAGGAATAAGAACATTTAAACAGTTTAGAACCACTAACATCCTTTAATTGTAAAAATATTTATTACATGTATTAATGTTAATAATTAAATAAGATGTTAGCAGGGAAAAAACATTCTTTTTTAAATAATATTTGTTATGTATTAGTATTAAGCTTTAAGTATAAAAAAAATGTCTAATTAGTTGAAGACAACTATTATTTAGAATTATTTCTTGTATGTTAATAGTATTGAAACAAATACTAATTGTTTTTTGTTTAATAGAAAAAATGTTTAATTTATATTGCAATGTTAACAAGTCAGAGAGGGTATAACTCAATGTGTATTGTTTATATAAAAATTTGTATGGAAAAATTGTTAGGAATCTAGGCAAAATGATAAAAACTGAGAAACTAAGTACTTAAATACATTTAAACTGAAGGGATTTAGATAAGGTAAACCAGAAACATATCGATATATAATTAGAAATATAA
This sequence comes from Magicicada septendecula, assembly GCA_034769895.1. Lineage (NCBI taxonomy): Eukaryota > Metazoa > Arthropoda > Insecta > Hemiptera > Cicadidae > Magicicada > Magicicada septendecula. The sequence continues at coordinate 362,033,503 of CM068375.1, read as the reverse complement.
CTTAGAAAGATTTTGTAAAATTATAGCCAGGATTATTAATAAAAATGGAAATGACAGAACTCAAAAATTTGGAGTGGGGAGTCATATATTCCAACATAATATTTTAAAACTTAACCAATTCATATAATTGCAAGAAATTAAGCGAATATAAACCTTTTATTATAATATGAGATTTAATAATCATAAATATAACTTGATAGTGGCAGAATTTGGATAATAACAGGAAGCTGGACTTTAAAATTTACAATACACAAAATGAAGGTAAAATTACCAATTTTAGATCAAAAACTTAATAAAACGGCATTATTTGATATCAAAATACGCCGAATGAACTGAAGGATAAAATTAAGTAACAACTAGCTAATAAATTTGAATAATAACCAAAGTATAAGCAGTTATATAATGTAACATTATTACATGCACAGGGTGCAAAATAAAATTCGAACAATGTAAGGAATAATATTGCTTTGGCTTAGGCTTTAGTCGGAGGTGAAGGAAGTGAAAGAGTTAATTATTGAACGTTGTACGGGACACTTGACGCGAGCATTTAAAACGTATTAACCTAGTTTCGAATACCGTAATGGCGAGTAATAGTATGATCCGAGAGTGAAAATCGCGAGTGGCGGCAAAAAACATTTTACAACCTCAACACAGTGACATAAACACCTACCAACACCGAACAAACATTGTATAGCACAAAACTACAGTGAAATAACATTTTAAACTCAATAAAACAGTAATGTAACTTAACCATCAAAAGTGCCTGATCGACAAAAGTGAACCAGACTTATAAATACACTAATTTTCGAAATACAACACTGAAACTTAACCAAAGACACTAAACCAACATCAGAAGGAAGATTTGCAGCACCAGGACGTAAATTCGACAGGAAAACATCTTTATTGGGACACCAAAAAACTGCGAGGTGACGATCTACAACTTCGACGGCGGCCAATGCTCTTTCATCAACGCTCAACTGAACATAGCCATCTACTGTTTGTCTGCGAGACGGTTCGCAACCTATTTATTTATTTTTACACTTTCAATTGAATATATGTACTTTTAGTTTTAAAAATTTATCTTGTAATGCAAAATTTTTTAATCTTTGCCCCATTTCTCTGACTTTTCCCATAAATAGCTGTTCAAAAAACCTTTGTATTTTATATAAAAATCTGTAATAACATATCGATACCCTGAGAATCGATTTAAAAATCGACAAGAGTCCGAATAATAAATTGTTAATAAAATAATTAATACCTTTCAATTAAAATAGTTTTTTCTTCATTTCTAAATATAACTATTTAACAATAGATTAATTTAAACATAATTTGCTACAAGAATTTCACCACCAGAAGGAAGATAACCTCCAAACCGAAAGTAAACAAGACTCGATTGCAATTGGAGACTATCCTATAAGAGGCTGGAATTCTTTAACAAATACACAAAGGCTTATAAAATCTTCTAAATTAATGATAAATGTTTCGGAACGTCACGAAACTCAATTAATTAATTGTTTTTAATTAATTGATTAATAAAAGAAAATTAAAAAAAATTGTTTTTATTTAAATAAAATTTTTTTTTGCAAACAATTTTATTTCTTACACGAACACATATTTATATATTTTGTAACACAATACTATTTCCACGATACACGGTTAGTTACAATTTGGCTAGCCCAACAGTGGGGCTTAAAAGAAAAGGAAGTAGACCAAAATAAGGATTTGTAAGAGTTTTCGTTACAAATTCTCAATTCTTTATGTAGGTTCAATACATTGCTTTATTAAACAATCAAACAGAACAAACTCTTTATTTTATAATTCAGAATGTGCAACTCTAACACCTGGTTTTACGTAGACTGCTGTAACATTCATTCCGTCTGGCGAAGTTACCTCTGGAACTTCCTCTGCTGCTTCTTGTGTTGCCTCAGCACTCGATGTCGTTGCTGGTATGGAAGTAGAGGTTAGACATTTGGAGACTGACTTGGTTCGGTAGACGAGATATAGTAGCAATGCTGCTCCAATAATTATAACGGTAAAGCCACCGGCATAGCGAATAGATTGTTCGTTTCGTGATTGTTGCTTTTCTCGCTGTATCTCTTGGATATCGTTAATAAGCCGGTTCAGTGAAACGTCATCGAAGTCATTGTGTATCCCATGCAGTACTTCGTCGATATTCAATTCTGTAACATCTGAAATCTTCATGTGAGTGATATTATTTGTTAAAATTTTAGCTTCGAACGGACTAATCAATGAGGATATTGGTGGTTCAATTATGATAGGCTTAGTAAGGTTATATGACTCGTACTTCGTCCATAAGTATGTGGTAATAAGGTAAAGTATTTGGAATATATATGACAATTGTGTGGATTAAGAAGAACTCCTCTCTCCTTAAGAATCTCGGTCTTAGTGTGTTGATCGCATCTCCAGGTAACTCGTATCGGTTACTATATATCCACGCGTCCTTGTTCGGCAACTGATGTAGAATTGGACGGCTGAAATTCTGTATAACCTTCTTCTCACATTGAACACGAGCACTGCTGGTCTCTCCAACAAATAATGCATAGATAGAACTGTCGTTATGGTACGAATACATAGGTATATTGGCTGGACACACTATACTGTAGACAGTAGTAGTACTAGTATACACTATACTATAGAGAACCTTTGCACGCAGTTACATCTTTGTGTGTAAGTTCAAAATAATCTTGTCGCGTTTTAGTTAATGCTACGTACTCAGTATTGCCCTTTACATATATAAATTTATTGATAGAAGGTTCTCTATACGGCAAGGACTTAACAGAATACAATTCTAGTAATCTGTTTTCTGTTTTAAAGGAATTTCTATAATCAGTTGAATATATTTCGTTTGAGATATAGCATGAACATCTGCCAATTCATAATAAATATACATCTCTTCTAATTTAGTACTGGCTATTAATGATAAATCATCCGTTAATTCTTGAGAAACTGATGACAAAATTTTAGACAATTTATCAGGTGGTATCAAAAGAGAACTTAATCTACCATTAGACGTTACATCAAGTCCTTTCATTAATTTACTTAATTCATATTCTGATGAATTCAAGTACAATTCAACTTCTCTCATTAACGATGAGATATTCATATGATACTGTAGACTTTAATTAACTCCTTCTATTTCTGACCATAAACTGATATTAACATTAGAAATTTATTGTAATACATTTTTAACATTTTCTCCTAAAACTGTTATAACTTTAGCATTTCCTTTGAAATCTTTTACAACTATCTTAAAATAGGTTAACATTTCTTTATTGTTATGCAAAATATCACTCTGTATTTTATCTAATTCACTGATCTTCGAACTAAACGTCTCAAGATCATCATTATCCATAGTACCAAATAATATTTTCATAGCTGAACCAATAGCATTTGTTGCTCCACGCTTCTTACGTGTTTCAGGTAACATAGATTTTAGACTACTTATTTCTATTTTTAACATATTTTCGACCGTACGCAAGCGACTGGCTTCGGGCCAAGGAACCACTAATTTCAAAGTAGGATGATCTCAAAAGGACTCAAAATTTTGGAAAACTTTTTCTATATACTCTATCATACCATCATACTTAGTAACATCTATATTTACAACTAAAGTTCACTTATCATTAGTCAATAAGATATCCCCTTCATTTAGAAAAACAAGTCCCTTATCCAAACTAGGTGTAAAACAACGTTCAGGTGGAATTAACGCCAAAATCACACTGACGCTAAGAAGAACACTCAAAAAACCTAGGGAAAAACAATAGTAATTACATACGTGGTAATCTAGGTCGGAGGTTGTAAGATGAAGATGGAGATTCAGACAAGGATATTGGTCGATTAGGATGCCATTCAGGATCGTCAGGTGTAGGTGGTGAAGGTGGAGATAGTGCTAAACTATCTTCAAATTCAATAGGCATAATATCTAAAATAGGTTCATCTTCTTCTTCAATCGTTACTATCCCTACTTGTCTATCGGTTAAAACATTCGTATCGCAAGGTTCAATGTCATCAAACCTTAACCCTGTACTTGTTTCGTTATCACTATGTTCAAATGCAACAGCTGTTTACCTTGTGCGTTGCTGACTACGTGGTTTCTTATCTCCTGCCGTAGTTGATTTCTTTAATCTATTCACGTGAACAATTTCTTCTTTATTTTGTTTGAGTAATTTATAATTTAAATCATTAAATTTTTCTACAATTTTGTAAGGTCCTACCCATGGCTTGCCAAATTTCTGTTTTACTCCTCTTTTAATCACTGGATTATACAAAAAGACAAAATCACCTATATTATATTCAATCTTCTTACTTTTACGATCATACTGCATTTTACTTCTATCTCTACTATTTTCTGTATTTGCAATAGCTAATTTTCTAGCCTCACTTAATGTATCTACTAGCTTACGCAAAGCATCGCGACCTCCTAACGCATCTAATTCTGGTTCTTCTACATCATTCAATCGAGCTTCCAAGTCATCATCTGCTGGTAAGCTAAATTCTTGTCCATAAAGTAGCATATGTGTACTATAACCGGTCGTATTATGCTTCGTACTTCTGTAAGCCATTAACAATACGGTACATATTCATCCCAATCAGTAGCATTGTTGTTCACATATTGCGACAACATGTCAATTACAACTCGATGTAAACGCTCTATTAGCCCATTGCATTGAGGATGATATGGTGTTTGAATTTTCCTAATTTTTAAAAGATGACATAGGTCTTTAAATAATGATGAAACGAAATTACGTCCTTGGTCCGTTAGCAGACTCATAGGCACACCATGCCTAGATATGACATGCGTAACAAATTCCCTAGCAATCATTACACTAGTCTGATCGGGGATCGGTATAGCTTCACAATAACGTGTTAAATAATCTATGAAAGTTAGCAAATATTTTAGTACGTAGGCTTTCACGGCCGGTGTCATTATGATTATTTTCTAAAACTTCCGGGCTGAAAGGCCGTGGTCGAGTGCTTGATCTACTGCTAAACGTTTCGGCCACACCACCGGTGGCCATCTTCAGTAGCAAAAAATGTGTTCGAATAGATGACACGCCGAACACGTCTCCCAATGGGCTGCGAACAAGCAACAAATGGGTTGCTTGTTCCCAGCAACAAACCCATTTGTTGCTTGTTCGCAGCCCATTGGGAGACGTGTTCGGCGTGTCATCTATTCGAACACATTTTTTGCTACTGAAGATGGCCACCGGTGGTGTGGCCGAAACGTTTAGCAGTAGATCAAGCACTCGACCACGGCCTGGCCTTTCAGCCCGGAAGTTTTAGAAAATATTAGCAAATATTTATTCCCAGCTTTAGTGGTAGGTAGAGCTCCTACTATATCCATCGAAACAAGTTGAAAAGGTTGAGTAACTGACTGAAATTTTCCCATAGGTGGTATGTTTTTCCGATTAACTTTACGTTGGTTACACAATAAGCACGCTTTAACATAATTTTCTATGTCTTTACTTAAATTCGGCAAATAATATCTCTCTGTTATTACCGACTGTGTGCGTTTGATTCCCTGATGACCAGAAAAAGGTGTATCGTGGTGTTGACCTACAGTATTACACGTGGTACTAATATTTTTGGAACTATTAACTGATGTACATTTCCCCTTTTATAAAGCAACCCGTCATCATCTAAGAAAAATTTATCTACTTCTCCCGTATTTATAGATTCCTTAATTGTATTACAATATGTATCTCTATCTTGCTCATGCAAAAACACTTCTCTTGACATATATGGTATTTCGTCAACCTTACGAGTGAGATAAGTATGTCTACTTAATGCATCACAATTTGTATGTCGCTTACCTGGCTTGTGAATCACTTCGTAATCAAATTCTGACAATATCAATGCCCACCTGGTCAATCTTGAAGATGGATCCTTTAGATTTAACATCTTTTTCAACGCTGCATGATCCGTGATGGCTGTGAACTTGCTACCATACAAGTAACAGCGGAAATGTTTAGTCGCCATACCAGTGCTAAAAGCTCTCGTTCTGTCGTCGAGTAATTCCTCTCTGCGTTGTTAAGCTGACGGCTTGCATATGTGACTGGATGCTCTTGTCCATCGTGAACCTGAGATAACACAGCGCCAATAGCCGTTTCGGATGCATCTGTGCTCAATAAAAATGGTAATTGAAAATCAGGATATTTCAAAATTGGTTCCATACACAAAATATCCCGTAATGTGTCGAAAGCTGTACTTTGTGCCTTTCCCCATTTGAATAATACATTTTTTTTGTTAATTCAGTTAAAGGTTTAACCAAATATGAAAAATGTTTAATAAATCTTCTATAATAACCTACAAGACCTACAAAAGATATTACATCTCTTACTGTTTTAGGTACTAGATAGTTCTTTACAGCTTGAACTTTCTTTGAATCAGGTTTAACCCCCTCAGAAGAAACAATATGTCCTAGATATTCAACCTCTTTAGACCCAAAAACACATTTTTCTAATTGCATACGTAGGTTATCTTCTTTAAGTCGAGAAAATACACTATTTAGTCTGTCAGCATGACTATGAATATCGGTACTAAACACAATTATATCGTAAAGATATACCAAAGCTTCAATACCTTTAATACCAACTAAAACACTGTCCATTAAACGCAGAAAAGTAGCAGGTGCATTCATAAGTCCGAAAGGCATTTTTGCAAATTCAAAATGATGTCCTGGAATAGAGAACGCGGTTTTCTCCCCAGCTTGTTTATCCATATGTACTTGGTGAAACCCACTAGCCAAATCTAGCGTAGTAAAATATTTAGAATTTCCCAAACAATCTAACGTCTCAACAATATTTGGTAACGGATAAGCATCCCCTTTGGTTATACTATTTAACGCTCTATAATAAACACAAAACCTGTACTTAGGTATACCGTCTGGACTCTTTTTCGGAACTATCACAACTGGACTATTCCACGGTGAGTTTGAAGGTTTTAGAGTTCTCTAAAATCTCGGTTATATGATTCTGTATCACACTCTTCATAGACTCAGGAAGTCTGTAAGGTTTCCTTTTAATCGGTAAACTATCACCAGTATGTATTTTATGCTTTATATCTACAAGACACCCTCTATGCTCCGGGTCCTCACGGAACAAATCTCTATACTTTAATAACACTGGTTTCAAAACTTCACTGTCACTCTCAGACAAGTGCTTTAATTTTCCTAATATTAATTCATCAATATTCTCATTACTACCAAAATTATCATCTTTATTGTGTTTCTCATGTTGTAGAACATCAACAAATCTTACATTTCCATAAACTTCAGGCTGGTATTTCTCTGCCAGACCTAACGTAATTCCCTTTTGAATTACAAGTGGCTCTCCACTACAATTAACAACTTTAACAACTACATTGTTATCGGTGTCTACAGTACTCAGTACACGGGCAACTCTTATACCCTGCACATCTAATTCTCGTGGTTCTACTAAAACCTCTCGTGGCACCGGAATGTCACGTAGACCGACTATTCGGCAATTTACTAATACCTCACTTAAGGGTGGTAACTCTTGCTCGGAAGCATTCATGACACGCCAAATTTCTGCATCATTCCCGATAAAAATTACAATGAGTGTTTTGGTTGATCAGGCCCACAACCATTAGTAATACCAGTGGAGACTACCTCGCAATCCTCTACACCGGAGTCGAGTGATGTGACTACCGAGTTATTATTCAAGCTCAAGCGTCGTGATGGCAAGTCTATTATTGCACCCGGTGACTGTAGTAAATAGAGGCCCTAGTATACCGTCGTAAACATGAAAAAAACTATCATCCCTTGGTACTACAAGAAAAGTATGTACAACTTCAATGCTTCCCAGACGTAATCTCAAATTTTGTGTGCCTTTTACGAATAAGTTACTCCCGGTAACCCCTTTAGCATTTATAACAGTTTTATGTGTGGCACATCTACTGATACCTTCCTTAATTAAAGAAATACTAGATCCAGTGTCTATTATAAATTTACATAATTTCTTTTCAATTTCACCCATAATTACTAAATCATTTAAATCCTTAGAAGAGATTGTAGGTATCAAATAACTCGTCCGTTCGACCTTGCCGTGCCCTAACAAGTCGAACTCCTGGCATTTTGGGTGTGTATTTTGCTTACTATTGCAGTTACGAGCGTAATGCCCCTTAGAATGACAATTATAACATTCTATGTCTTTCAAAGCCTTTTTTTTGTGCATTGTTATATTTTTATTATTACGGTTCTGATTGTAACTGGTACTGCGAGTATTATGTGGCTGAGTTTTACCACTACCTTCCCTTGATAACTTTTTAAAATAATTCTTAGCTAAGTGACCTACCTTGTTACAGTGATAACAGGTGACACTAGTCACGAAGACATGTCTATCGGCGTTATTTCTCTCACCATATCCCCATGAAGTATGCTGCTGTTGTCGATCAGCTGAAGCCACAGTATTAGCGATCTGAATTGCCTCCTGCATAGTGTTAGGTAATCGGTATCGTACTTGCTGTCCCACAACACCTTGTAGGCCATTTATGTATGCAGCTAAAAGTCGACGCTCCGCCTCTTCCTCGATGACTTTCTGCTCCATAGGATCAGCACCTGTCTAATAGTCTTTGAACATAAAATTCGGCAACGATCAGCAAAAGATTCTGGGGTTTCATCCCCACGCTGTGTCGCTGACTGAAGTGCTGTATAATGATACTGATCTAACTGCTTAAAATTAAATCGCTCAATAAAAACACAGTGTTAAAACGTCATACTTTAAATCTGCTTTCTGTAACAGCGGACAACTGTTATAATACAATGCTGCAGGTCCCCTTAATTTTAACGAAACGATGCGAACCTTATCAGAATCGTTCCAATTGCCTATTGTCGCGGCATAGTCAATCTTTTTAAAGAAAGCATGAACAGGAATACCCTACCATCGCCCCTCCAATTTTCAATTAAGTTTGCTATAGTCAGATCCTTAGTGACAGTAGCAGCGACAGGTGCAGTACCTGTTGTCTGGATACGCTTTTGTAACTCGGCTACGATACGTTTTAATTCAGCTACCTCAGACATTTTAGACATTTGTAATCAAACTCTTAATAGTTTTATTTAAATAATTAATTTCTATGATTCTTTGTAATTAACTTCGAAAGAGAGTCTCGCACCCCTCCAAATAGTATTAGGATCTTGGATTGGACTGGTGTGTTATAAACAGGTGAAGTGACAGAAGGACTACTGTGGGTATAATAAGCTGTTATAACCCCAACACGCGTACCAACCCGCATAAAAAGTTCGAACACGCCCCAAATCCTTTGAGCCATTAACGAATCAACACTTAATTCTTTCTTTAAATTCTTACTACTATTGCCCATTAATAAAGAGCCACTTCAGTGAGAGAAATGTTTAATTAATCTAAGTAAACTAACAATCCCAAATTTAATATCCCAAATTCTGACAACAAATTTGTTGTAACGTCCGGGCTGGGGCCTCACAAAGTGAAAGCACCAGTCGTGCGGACAGGATAGCTGTGAGAATGGCTTGTTATTAAATAAGGCATTTACTTAGATTAATAATATTTATTTAATTCATTAGAGTAACTACGTTTGTTAACAAGTTTTATCTTGATGAACAAATGACAATAATGACAATACAAATGAACAAAATAACAATAACTGAAGTGACATACTCTCGTTACAATAATTCTATTGAGTTTTCATTAAGACATAACATTATATAAAAAAATGCTTTCTTTATATACTGACTATTCTTTATTAAAACATTATAAAAGCTTTACTAACTATATTTCTGAATTTGGTATGTTACCACTTTAAATTAGGCATAAATGATTAAGATGTCAATTATACATAATCCTTAACAAATTTAGAACACTACTGAGCACTTCTGAGTATAAATAATTCATTATCCAAAATCGATTAATGCTTTAAGTTTGAACAAAGTAAAACAAAACAAAGTTGTAATTACGCTTTTGATGTGGCTCCATCGTAGACAGAAGATGCACATCTACGATGTACGGAGAGTGCGCAAGGACGCCGAAAAGTGAACAAGTGGAAAAAAAAGAGAGTGTGTACTTCCCAGTGCTCTAGTCAGCTTTATACCCTGCGTGACGCAAAAAGTCTCTGAGTTAACGCCCAAAATTCACCCAATCAGAACTGCACTCTGCACGTGTCTCGAAAGTTATCAGGTCACACGAGAGGACAAATTGACATTGATTTTTGTGAACCAAAGCGGAATGCGTTCGCGAACACTGACAAGTAAACAATTCTTATTTCCCTGGTTGATAACACGCTACACGTGCCACGATAAAAAATTGTCAGCACTTTTCCTCACAATCGCTCAGTTTGTTCCTTAAAATAATTCTTAAGATAAAATAAAATAATACATTGAGTAGTTTGAGTATGAGTAGAATCCTCATTTACAAATATATATAAAATCATAACGTGGAATGTGCTGAGCACAACAATACTAATTGCCAGAAGTTTAGTAAAATTTGACGAAACCGTAAAAACGTACCTATTAGAGTGGCGAATATTCTGGATCGTACCTATTAGAGTGGCGAATATTCTGGATCAAGCTGTCACTTTACATAAGCTCCTAGGCAAATTGACTCCTGTAGCCTGGGTACCCTTAATGACGCAACAGAGGTCTATTTGTTCTTCGGATAATTCCAAATTAGCAGAGGAACTGAGGGAATTATTGAACATACCTTCTAACGACCTCACAAGGGGTGAGGTAAAAGGACTCAGACGGTTTTTATATAAATTCAAAGATTCTTTTGCAGGTCGGGGACTGTCACTGGGAGGAACCTCTCTTGTACAACATCGCATCAATATCGGGGATACAACACCGATACGCCAACCTCCTCGAAGTTATCCATTACCTAAGCAAGAGGAAATGTCTCGGTTAGTACAGGACATGTTGACAGAGGGAGTAATCGAACCTCTGTCAAGTGCTTGGTCTTCTCCTGTAGTGCTGGTAGCAAAGAAGGATGGTGCATTGCGTTTCTGCGTAGACTAACGGAGGTTAAATGACGTCACAAAGAAACACTGGTATGCATTACCTCGCGTTGACGATACACTCGACACGTTGTCCGGAGCACAGTGGTTTTCCACATTGGACCTGAAGAGTGGATATTGGCAAGTGGGTCTTCATCAAGAAGACAAGGAAAAGACCGCTTTCTCGGCCCCAAGTGGCCTATTCCTATTTAACCTCATGCCATTTGGACTCTGTAATGCACCGGCAACATTTGAAAGATTGATGGACCTGGTACTCCGAGCCCTGACTTGGAAAACGTTCCTTGTTTATTTACACGATGTTATAGTAATCGGGAAGACTTTCAGAGACCATTTGGAAAACCTTAATCAGGTTCTAACTAGAATTCACGGTGCCCAACTGAAGCTGAGCCCGAAGATCTTTTCTGTATTTCAGAAGGAAGTACATTATCTGGGCCATCTGGTTTCGGCAGCGGGTGTTAGCATGGATTTTAATAAAGTAGACACCGTAATAGACTGGCCAGTGCTGAAGAATAAACACGAAGTTCGGAGTTTCCTGGAGTTATGCTCACATTACAGACGTTTTGTGGAAGGGTTCGCAACTATTGCTAAACCACTACATGAGCTAACGGAAAATGAACGAATCTTCCAGTGATCGAGAGAGTGTGATCAAGCATTTAGGACTTTGAAAATTACATTATGTTCACAACAGTTCTCGCTTTCCCAGCTTCCGAAGGGAAGTACATTGTGGACACAGACGCAAGCAATACTGGCCTAGGAGCAGTTTTGTCTCAAGTGCAAAACGGTGAAGAACGAGTAATAGCGTATTACAGCAAAACACTTTTTAAACCGGAGAGACATTATTGCGTTACAAGGAGAGAGTTGCTGGAAATCGTCCGAGCGTTGGAGCATTTCCATAAATACCTATATGGAAGAGAGTTTTCACTACGTACCGACCATGACGCGCTCTTCAGGCTTAAAAATCAGGAAGGACAGTTGGCAAGGCGGCTTGAACGTCTGCAAGAGTACAACTTCAAGGTACAACATCGATGGGGCACCTGAGATTTGGTAAATTGATTGTTAACCAACTGAGTAATTATTAATAAAACATATTGTGGATTAAGAAAGAACCTGGCATCTAGCTTTATCTCAAGAAGCACGGAATGCAAAACTTACAAAACACTTATCAGGCCAGTGCTGATATATGATGCTTCAGAAACCTGGACGATGACAAAAAGTAGCGAGAGAATTATAGGTTAATTTGAAAGACGAATTCCAAGAACAATATTTAGAGGTGTATAAGAAAATGGAATGTGGCGCAAGCGCTGTAATTATGAATTATACCATCTTTACAAAGAGCCGGACATTGTCAGGATAATCAAAATATACAGGCTAAGGTGGATTGGACACGTAGAGAAAATGGAGAAAGGACAGCCTACGAAAAATATTGTTACGGCTGTCTTCCTGATTGTCGTACGGTACAGTGGAAAACAAAATGCAATACACCAACGAAGTCACTAATAACCAGCTTTAATTATTACAAGCACAGTTTATAGTCAACAGGTTATTCAACAAGATTATACTTGTACAAGAATTCAATTTAATCTGTTCACACGCAATAATGTCGGCTAATAGAATCCCGCACAATCCTTTTCACCACAATACTTCGAATCTCACTTGAATCAATCGCCACTCAAACTAAAAAAGCGCCGCTGAATATTTACAGATTTCAGAATAATCCATAATACGCGTCAACACTACAGCTTAAATTGTTTGCGGCCTTGACACAGTGCGCGCGGCCGGCGAAATCTGGAATAGTCTCGCTAACGCATGTTGAGAATCACGTACGCGCACACATTACTGCCGGGTTCCACTTGAATACCAGAGGAACACGTAGAATGTTCTGTAAGAGCGTAACAATATCTTATACCAGGAACCAATGGATAGTAAGTGGGCAAGGAGAAGAGACCCCGAAGTAGGTTTAAAGACCAGATAGAAGAGAACCTCAGAAAGCTGAACATTAGAAAGTGGAAAGCCAGGACACGCGATAAGGAAGAATGGAGTCGACTCTTGGAGCAGGCCGAGACCCACCAAGGGTTGTAGAGCCACTGCTGATGATGATGATGATGATGACTGAGTAATTGTTAATCATATAACTGAGTAATGTGATATTTTGGTAACTTTAGTTAATTCCGATATAACTGCTGAATTAGTCTTGAAGACTTTTGTAGCGATAAAACAGACAGGCGACCTCGGCTGTGCTTACGCCAATTGTATCCTGAGTGCCAACGCCTGTTGCATACTCGCTTCGTAAACATTTTCCTTAATATACCACGTGATTGCAACCAAATTAACCTGTTTACGTAGGCCTACTTGAAAATATTTAAGGAGATAACATATTGAGAGGTACTCAGCAATCTGGTGAGACTCGGTAAGTGATAGACCATCGTTGATAAAACAGTGCTTGTTAAAAACAAAATCATTTAAACAAATTGTTTATGACGTATTGTTTTAATATTTGGTGTTGTTTTAAAACGTAAAAGTCTATTGAGCAATGGAGTGTGTTACTCGTATAAAGATAATGAAAATTGTTATCTTAATTAATGTAACCTCGGGCAATGAATGAGAGGCTAGTTGCATACAAAATTTGTACTCGTTCATGGCCGTCTCTAGTAGAAGGCCGGAATATTAAACGTGGCAACGTTGCGTCTGAGGCCTCTAAGCATAGTGTAACACAATAGCTAAAGTGGATATGTTATATTTTGATTTAATTTCATAGCATTAGTAAAATCATAAGTAGGCTAATTTTTAACTAAATCTAATTTATAGGTCTGTGCCCACTTCGTACTGTACTTTTAAGTTGAAGAAATTTATGAATTAGTGTTAGGCCTGATGAATTAATTTTGTTTGAATTGTTGAATTCGTATCATATGAATGGGTTTTTTATTATACTTCTCAAATAATATAGCAGTATTTTACATAACAAACTTTTAATTTGCAAAAATAAATGATAAAACTGCTGTTAACCGGCAAATAAAAATGACGCGATTTGATTTACTGAAATATGTAAATTAAGAGATCGTCTAGTCGGGCTCAAATATCAGCTGGTTCCAGTGTTGCCACGTTTAATATTCCGGCCTCCTACTAGAGCCGGCCATGTCTCGTTACAAACGCCTAATGTTACACGAGGCATACAAAACCCATACAAGCCTCATAGCCGCGAATGATGCGGTACTTTATGTGTAAACACAGGTTACTCACGTTTTGAAGCAGTGATCCAAAATCGCTGTCTGTTACTCCAATCAATTACGAATTTGGACACCAGTTATTGATTCATATTGTTGGTTTACATTATGTAGACTTAGATTCAATTTATATTTCTGTGATAGACAAACATGAGTACATAATTCTGCGTGACTGGTGATTTAAATACTTTAACCAGATGATATGCATGTTTATTTTCCATTGTAGCTTTTAAAATGGTTACTTTTCCAGTAACCATACCCACACTCATCTTCGATATTTAGATATTTCGATTATTGGCACCGATATATAGTGAAGATCGCATATAAGTTTTGATAGTTATTAGAAATTGTGAAAATTTATTTGTGTATATTATGAAAAAGGTAGTTGACTATCGCAATCTTTTCCATTGACATATTTTTTACGAAAAATGTTTCTACCAATAATATAGCTGTGATGTGTTCCTGTGACGCCAAACGTTGGCGTTGTTAGGTTAACATGCAAACTAAAAGTACACATGGAAACAAATGTCCCTTTAAAGCAATACTCGCTTTTTGTGAAAACCACGTAAATGAATCAACTGGAAGTAAGGCGGGGTGCCTGTTACAATACATGTCTCTCTTTTTGTGGCAGAACTCGTTTTCCAGTAAAACTCGTCTTTTTACTAATACACGGTTCTTGAGCAGATCACTATAGATCACTCGAATTAAGGCAAGGTGTACTATACATGTCTCCCTTTTTTTCATCGCACAAAATTGACTTGCAGTGAAGTTTTCGAGATTTCACTGAATAACATAAAGAATATTGACCGCCTAAAGAATAACAAATCTTGTTTTCGTTTGTCAATATGCTGTTTTTTGTTTTGTTCTAAATATTCAGAAATAATTGTATTTTTCACTTCACATTTTCTGCTGTTTTGTTAAAAAACGTTTGGTTATTTATTTTAAATGTTACTGTGTTATAAGCATTGTGTATAGACATTAATGTTATATTTTAAATATTACTATGTTATAAGCATTGTGTATAGACATTAATGTTATATTTTAAATATTACTATGTTATAAGCATTGTATATAGATATTGTAACGTAATATTTTAAACGTAGCGTTGATCAATAAAGTGTATCGTAGGTTTCGTGGTTTGACTAAGCTCCACGTTGTATTCGTCAATTTGTAACGTAAAGAATTTTCGTTACTTATAATGTTATTAAGAATAGGTTACTTGTATTTCAAATGTTATGTTGTGTGCACTTAAATTGCTTACACCGCCCGTTGGAAGTGTTCATTTGTAACAAATAAATAATGTAGCGACTAACTCGCACTGGAGTCGTCAATTTGTAATTATTAATATGTTATGTTGAACGGCGAATGGTTTTGTAATTTGCCGCTTGCTCCCACTATACCGCTCGTTTCCGTGACGTCACTCAACGTTGCCAACTGACGTGGTGTCCGCTGTAATCTGTGAATTTATTTCCTAAATGGAACAGCAATAATAACGACACAAATATAACATCAAACATATATCCTTATAGGAATCCTTTATTCAGAAAAGCACTGGTTAATTGTTTCTTAAATTTGATTATGACAATCACAATTGTGGCGCAAATTATACGTCTTCTTTTTACCAGTTGGTAGTAGTAGCCAACATTCAGTATTTGTCTGATCAAAAGAATGCTTTGGTTAATGTTTCTATTAAAAATAAAGTATCTCAGGGCGTATCTGGTTCGGGGATTACATTTAAACAAAATATTATTCTATAAATCAAAATACAAGTTTTACAATTAAAGGATATTACAAGGTTAGAGTGTAACGTGCACACAGGCAGTCGTATAGTGATTACTAGTTATGAAAGGTTATGGCCAGTTTAGGTGTTTAATAATTATTATGCAAATCAAAGGTTCTTGTGGTGTTTGAAAAGGTGTCAATCTCACATCGTGTTATTAGTGAGTGTCCTTAGTGTTGGTGTGATATGGTGTCTGTAGCTTTAGTTGATTAGTACTTAAAAGTCGTGTATACAAAGTGGGTGTTGAATGCACAATATAAAAAGAGGTGTCAAAATCACCAAATCCTCTTCTTTGTATGGTTCCTGGTCGAAGATAGGGCCCAGGTCCGCTTCAAATCTTCTCCCTGGTTCTTGGGTCTTCTATTTCATATAATGGTTGTTCTTCTCTTGGTGTAAAAAGTTCGTGTTATGTACCTCTAACTGTATCAGTATGTTTGTATCGTTTTTTTACAGTTTATTTTATATTATGTAGGACGTTTTACAAACGCGTCTATCCGCTAAGATCGTTGTCAAAGAACTCTCATTTTATTTATCCGAAATTTCTGGTTGCTAAGGGTAAACTTTGGAATCTGGTTGGTTGATTCGGATATACATTGTCATATACTTTCATTATTTCAGAATCTAAATTTGTTCAAACCCTTTAAATTAATATTCCTTTCCTGTACTGATTGGGAATTTAAAACCATTATCAGCATTATTTTGATCTTTACATTTGTGACATTTAGACACTAAACATGCCTACTTTTACTTAAGAACTACAGATGTTACAATTTTGTTATTTGAAATTTTCTTAAATAACTTGATATGTATTATTTTGTTTCTATATTCGTTGTGTACACTATTACCTATAAATATATTTATCCTTTCACATTTGTTTTACAAAATCTCTAACATTATTATCTGAAATTTACAAAAGTTGATTTTACCTGGCCTATGTACTGGTGTTATTTTCATCACCATGTTTAAAACCTTTAACAGTTAAATTATCTTTTAACAATCATAAAAACTGTTTAACACATAACATTATTTTAACAAAACAAAAGATATACTATTCTATTAGTTTAAATTCATGCCCACATGGCTATGATTTTACTGAACCTTTGCACAATAAACTGTTTTTTTACTCAAACTGTACAATTGTTTGACACTTAGCAATAACATCTTTTTATAGTCTATTTTGCTTTGCCAATCAATTTATCACTGTTTAACACCAGTTCTATGGTTATATTTGTTAACATAAAAAAAATGAAATTAATATCATTTAATTGATATTCTTTTAAAACAACTGTTTCACCTGCTACATACAAAAAACAATACAAATACCATGATAATAAAACAATGTGCTAAAACATAATAACATGCACATTTTTATAAAATAAATTCTGCACTAATTAATTAGTCTTTTGTCAGTTAATTCATTAATTACTCTGACACTGTCTATGTTATGCTTCACATTACTTGTCACTATGTTTGTCGTTTATCCTATTCACTTAACACTTAATAGGTTGTATTTATAAACGTACTTATTGGGTTTTATAGGGTTTTACATTTTATTGTCATTAAAATAACTTTACTCTTGTTATAAAAATGTTATTGTGAACAAGTTATTATTTGTTGTTTTCTGGACAATCTTATGAACACTATTTGTTACAATTAGTTGTATGGTTCATGTATTTATAATAAGGTGTGTTATAATTTCATTACATCAATTAACTTAATCATTTACTAATATTTCTTTTACATAATATTACATGTTTGGGCCTATTATCCCTCAATTTGTATTTTGATTATCTTGATATTATGATACTTTGAATGAAACCATTTGTTTCTTTATAGTACTGGTTCATAAGCCGTCTGTCTTTATAATTCTTTATTTGGTCATTATTGAAAGTTCATGTCATAATTGGGGTTGAAGGTATTTTGCATCACTTTGCCTAAATCATTAATTTTGGGTACGGTCAGTTGTCTTACTATTTAGTCTAAAATGGTTAGTCATTCCTCTTCACTATCATCTTGGAAGATAATGTTCTCCTTGTTTAGCTTCTTAACCAAAGTCTTCATTAAATCAGGTACGATATTAAGTTGTTCCAAATGTAATGTTACATACTACCCTGCCACCAAATTTGATCATTTTAATAAAATATTGTTTTTGTTGTAATTATCAATTATCTTATCTTTCGCATTATTATTTGTTATTCTTTTTGTGATCTGGTATACTTGTCTTTAAATATAAGTGTTCCATCCCTGGAACATGTTACTTCCCTAACAAATTAATCACCATATATTCTGGAATCAGTCGGGGGGCTCTCTTGACCTAATACCCCGCTGTCCTTACAATACATAATACATAAATAATATCGATTGCTGGAGCTATCTCGTCAGTCAATCACATTTAATAATCACTAGTCTATTTACGACTAAATCAAATAAAAATAATATAATATATTCTTGGGATTGTTCACTCAGTTTAACTTCTCAGATCTAAGTATTTCTTTCCATTGATTCTTTCAGATGTTTATTTTCTTGTGGCGATATTAATAACATTTTTTTATTTTCAATTGGTACTATCTTCTTTCCTTCTTTATCAGTACTGCTTAATCTTCATTTATTCATTCACTATTTTCATTCAATTAAAACATAACAAGTATCTGTATCTTTAGTTGTCAATTCTCTCACAATCATGACAGGTTATTTGTAGTAAATTCGTTTCTAGTCTTGTCTTATTTTCATCGTCAATTGTCTACATTTGTCTTTTCTTATTCATTTTAGAGCACTATGGTTTCTTCTGATTTATGGATGTTGCATCTTTCTTTTATATTCCGATAATAAGTTCATAATTATATTTAATAAGAGGTGCTTATTTTGTTTAGAATTTGGAAATTTATTCCCAGTTGTTTATCTGCTTGATTCATAATAACATTATCAAACTGTACTGTAAGTTGTCCTTACTATTTATCTGAATTCTGAGATATTCAAATTTTTTTATTTGGCTTCATTTAAAATTATATTCTGAATTATCAAAGTTGGTAAGATGAGCTTACTATATTCTTTGAATTTTGAGATATTATAATAATAAATTCTTCAGTTCCATATTAATTCTCATAAATAATTAGTTGTAAGTTGTTCTTACTATTTTTTAGAATTTTGTGGTTTTATAATAATAAATTCTTCAATTCCAAATTAATTCTCATTAATAATTAGTTGTAAGTTGATCTTACTATTTTTTTAGAATTTTGTGGTTTTATAATAATAAATTCTTCAATTCCAAATTAATTCTCATAAATAATTAGTTGTAAGTTGATCTTACTATTTCTTTAGAATTTTGTAGTTTTATAATAATAAATTCTTCAATTCCATATTAATTCTCATAAATAATTAGTTGTAAGTTGATCTTACTATTTCTTTAGAATTTTGTTGTATTATAATAATAAATTCTTCAATTCTATATTAATTCTCATAAATAATTAGTTGTAAGTTGATCTTACTATTTGTTTGGAATTTTGTGGTATATACAACTTTGTTTATTAGGTTCATAATACATTTTTAAGGAAACTTGGTTGTATGTCCCCTTAATCTTTTTTGTTTCCACATCACTAATGACATAAGTATTATTGTTATTGTTTTTTATAACAACATATGGTCCATTATACAGTAATAATAGCTTTTTTGCTATTCCTTCCTTAGAACTTGGCAATTCGCGGTTTTTTAACAATACTTTGTCTCCAATCTTGTACTGGATCATTTTCTGCTGAATTATTTTGTATTTTTTCCTTCTTATCTCCACTTGTTCATTCAGTTTGCTGTGGAATCTCACGTTGTCGAACTGGTAAACTGGGTTGTTTGGGAAGTTGATTATTTCACTAATTTCTCGGGGTGGTAGTCTTTCATGCATTATGGTATATGGAGTATCTTGTATTGCTTCATGGTAAGCTAAGTTGATAAAGCTCTCTGTTTGTGTAATGTAGTCACTCCAATTCTGGTGTTTATCAAAACAATATGTCCTGAGTATACGGCCGACCTCCCTCAGTACTCTTTCCGCCGGGTTGCTATTTGGGTGATAGACAGATGTTTTATATGTCTTGACACCTAGATCTAACAAAGTCTCCTTCCAAACCCTTCCTCGAAACTGAGTTCCGTGATCGGTAATAATTGATCTTGGAGCTCCTAACTCTGGTATGTATTGTTGTATCACTATTTGCAAAATCTTTTTTGTAGTTGCCCGATTAATGGGGTATAGTTTTGTAAATTTGGAGTAATGGTCGAACATGATTATAATAAACTTATACTGTTTTCTCCCTCCACTACGAGGTAACGGTCCACACACATCTAAAAATACTCTCTCTAATTTACCAGTTGATGTAATAGGTTGCATGATTCCTTCTGTTTTTTCATTATTGCATTTTGCCAATTGACAGATGTGACACTGCCGAATACATTCTCTAACTCTTCTGTTGATATTCTTAATGTAAGTGTGTTCCTCAAGTGCCTTCATTACTTTTAATGCACCCATATGCCCATATCGACTATGGTAGTCCAGTATTAATTCTGTTTCTAAAGCTTTAGGTATCACCACCTTCCATGATCCTTGGTTATTATTTGGTTTGTAAAATAATATGTCTTCATGTAGACAGTAATATGCAGTGATTTTTTCATCCTGTTGGATCAGTCTTTGTCTAAAATTGTTGATTTTGGTATCCTCTGTTTGTTGTTGTGCAATTGATTTCATGATGTTTTCCAAATCTGACTTGTTTTTTATTATAATATATACCTTGATGATTGTTTCTTTTTCCCCTTCAAAAGTTTGTTGTTCTATGTTAATCCGGGACAATATATCTGCAGCAATATTCTGTTTTCCTGGAACATACTCCCAATTTATATGGTACTCCTGTAGTGCGAGTATTCACCTTGTCAATCTCCCATGGTTAATCTTGCAATTTTTTAGGAAAGATATTGACTTATGATCGCTCCTCACAGTTATCGGGTATCCAAGAATGTAGGTTCTGAATTTCCCACAAGCGAATACAATGCTCAATAACTCCTTTTCCGTTACACTATAATTGCGTTCACATCCATTAAGTATTCTGCTTGCAAAACTCACCACCTGATGTTCTCCCTCACTATCTTCTTGATATAAAACAGATCCTAAACTTATATCACTGGCATCACAGTTCATGAAGAAAGGTTGATTGAAATTAGGATGTTTTAATACAACTGAACTTAGGAAATTATGCTTGATAATTTGGAGTAAATTGTCTTGTTCCTGTCCCCAGGACCATTTGTTCTTAGAGGATAATTGTGGAGAAAAGTTTGCTGTCATTTCAGAATAATTTCTCTGAAACTTCCTATAATAATTGCAAAGTCCCAGAAATGATTGAAGTTGCTTTTTATTTTTAGGACTCGGGAACTTCTGGATTGCTTCAATCTTTTCATTGGATGGTGTTATTCCTTGTCTTGTTAAGTTAAAACCCAGGAATTGGACTTCACTGGCGATAAGCTTGGATTTTTGAAGTTTTAGGGTAAAGTTATTGTCTGATAGTTTTTGTAATACTTGTCCTACTCTGTCACAATGGTCTTCCCAATTCACTGAAGTAATCAACAAGTCATCAACATAGACTGTGGTATATGGAATAGTATCTGGGCCCAACACCTGGTCCATACATCTTACGAATACAGCTACTGAGTTTACCAGTCCAAACGGTAGTCTCTTGAACTGGTAGTTCCTTCCTTCGAAAATAAAGGCGACGTACTTTCGACTATCTGGGTGTAACTTCACCTGCCAATACCCACAAACCGTATCCCAGGTGCTGATAAATTGTATGCCATTGAATTTTTTCAATATCTCCTCAATCTCTCCGGGAGATGTTCTGTCATTAACTATGATCTTATTAATCTCTCTAGCATCCAAACAGAGTCGTACTTTGCCATCTTTCTTTGGAACGGCTATTAACGGACTGGTATATGGGGAACAGCTATATTCAATAATATCTTCTGCTATCATTTTGTCTAGTTCAGTCCTCACTGCTTCTTTTAATGCATAAGCAACGGGATATGATTTTTTATTAAAATTTACAGGCTCCTTGAATTGTAGTGTAAATTGATAATCTTTTACTTTGCCAGGTATATCAGAGAAAACATAGCGGTATTTATTATATATTGATATTAACTTTTCTATTTGTTGTGTGGTTAAATTACATTCATTTTGTTCTGACCGAAATTGTCGGATCTCTTCTAATTTTTCCAAACATAAACTGTCTTCACACCCAAAGTATTCCCTTCTTACATTCCATGACTCATCTTGATTATTATTGAATTTCCTTATACTATTGCATGAAGGTACATTTTTATTTTCTACTAATTTTGCTGTCCATTCTATATTATCCACTTTTAACGACACTATGGCCTGTCTCATGTCAATTATTGCTGAGTATTTTCTCAAAATATCACAGCCTATTAGTAGATTAAATGGTAGATTACTAGCTATTAGAAAAATCATAGGTATAGCTACATTTCCGCTGGTTACTGTTAATGATACCTGTTTCCTTATTGACTTGTTTTTCCTTCCGGTGGCTCCGATTAAAATTATATTTTGAATTGGTAAAGTTGGTAAGATGGCCTTACTATATTTTTGAATTTTGATGTATTCATTGTTGTCGATTAACGACACGTTTGCGTCCGTATCTATCATGCATCTTGTCTCTAGTCCATTCACTTGGGCGATGATATAAACGATCTCATTATTCGAACTATTGTGCGTTATCGTGTCTTCGTTCAGTAGTTCTTCTCTCACATTTTTTAAGAAATGATTGTGCATTATCGTAATTGTATCGTCAGTCATTTTGTCTCGTCCTAGTAAGTACCCAAATTGCCGGTTCAGTGATGGGACCTGATGGATTTTCACTGCCGCGGTCCGTTTAAATCAGGGCTGATCTCCTCAGTCCTGTTATCTGATTGATTGGGTCTGTCTCTACTCTGTGACACTTGTACCTCAATGGCGTTATTATCGAACGTCACTGAGTTTCGGTTATTCCTGTTGTCGTCGCAGCTCCTACTTCGCCGATGTTCATCACGGTAGTGCTGGTTACTCTCCTCCTGAAAACTTCTTCCACGGTTCCCATTATAATTTGCTCGTCCCTGGTACCAACGTCTTCCCACATCTCTATCGTCAATGCTTACATAATTCACTTGTCTTCGATATGTTTGATTTTGATTGTTATTATTGCCGTTATTATTATGCCTGTATCGGTTATCGTAGTTGTTGTTATAACCTCGGTTGTTCTGGTACTGGTGGTCTCTGTCATTGGCACGCTGGTATCCATTATTGTTATTATTTGTAGGAGGGCTACGGTAATAGTGGTTGTTGTTATTGTTGTTATTATTTGCCGCATTTCGTGGATAGTTGTTAGTGTTATTGTGGTTTTGGTAACCGCGTTGATAGTGGTTACCGTTGTTGTTGTAACTATTGTTCGGTCGTTGCCCGTTGTTTTCATATTGGGCGTCGCGGCGACCATTATTTCTATTTATTTCATCGTTCCTTCGTCTGTACTGGAGGAAGTTCTTCTCTTGTTCCATCTCCGCTAATAATGTTGACATCTCCTCGATGGTTTGTATGCGTCCGTTTATTCGGCCTCTTGTAATTTCGCCACCATAGTGGTAAGCTAATAGCCGCACTAAACATTCTGTAGGAATTGCAGGCTCTAAATGTCTGGCTATGTTTATTTTGCCAAGAAAATATGCGGTTGGAGTTTGCTTGCCGTGCAGGTCATATCGGCCCAATCCTATGTCACTTCTTATCATGTGTTGCGTGGCATCAGACCAATACTTCGATTTGAATTGCTTTTTAAATTCTTGGAAGTTTTGTATACTCGGCCGCATCGCTGTCCACCAATTGTCATAGACCTTTCGGAACATTTCGTCCAGCATGCTCCTGATCACAAACCATCTGTCTTCTCCTGTTTTGGCTATCTTCTCTTCTACTTGTTCCAAGAATAGCATGGGGTTTCTTCTATAATTTTGGAAGTCGATAACTTCTCGATTTTCCTCGCATGTTGTATGGGCACCGGTACACTGTCTGTTTTTTAGGGAATTAATTTCATCTCTATGGGCAGTTGTTTGGTCTTGTACTCGATTGAGACTAGTACTCATACCTTCTAACCTCTCTCCCATCACTGCTTGGTTGGTTCTTATATTTTCAACTCGTCCATTCGTTTCTTCCCGGACGCTCAGTATCTCTTGGTTCATCCGCTCACACTTTTCCTTGGTCTCGGACTCCACCCTTTTAATTTCAGTTACCGGTTCTTCCAGCTTCTTGTCCCATTCTTCCTGCAATTGCCGGTTATTAATTTCCATCTTGTTATTCCACTCTTCTTTTAATAACTCCTTGTGTTCATCCAATTTTTTCATGGTTTCCTGGTAATTTCCCTTCAATTCTTCCCTCAACGCTCTATTATTTTCGTCTATTTTCTCCTCCATTTTCTTGCTATTCTCTTTCAATTCTCCCATTTTTTCTTCAATATTCTTATTAGTCTCTCCCAATTTTCGGCTCAACTCCTCCGTAGATTGTTTATTGTCCGTTTTTAATTCTTCCTTCAATTTTTCTAAGTTCTTATTACTGTTCTCTATGGACTGTTTATTGTCCTGTTTTAATTCTTCCTTCAATTTTTCTAAGTTCTTATTACTGTTCCCTATGGACTGTTTATTGTCCTGTTTTAATTCCTGCATTAATTCCATCATACGTTTAACCATTTCTTGCGTCTTCTCGCCTTCCGTTTGTGTGGTTTCTTCCGGTTGTTTCTCCGGATCCTTCCTTGTTATAATTTCTATTTCCTCAACCGGTGTTGCTTCTTTGTCTTCCATGTTTACTTCGTCTACTTTCTCGGTTTCGGCCGCTCTTTTGCGTGATACTTCTCGCTTCCTCATTTTGTTTATTTTTGTTTGTTTGTCTATAAATTATAATTTAATTTATATTAAATTAAACGCCTCACACGTTGGTTCGCCAATTTGTAACGTAATATTTTAAACGTAGCGTTGATTAATAAAGTGTATCGTAGGTTTCGTGGTTTGACTAAGCTCCACGTTGTATTCGTCAATTTGTAACGTAAAGAATTTTCGTTACTTATAATGTTATTAGGAATAGGTTACTTGTATTTTAAATGTTATGTTGTGTGCACTTAAATTGCTTACACCGCCCGTTGGAAGTGTTCATTTGTAACAAATAAATAATGTAGCGACTAACTCGCACTGGAGTCGTCAATTTGTAATTATTAATATGTTATGTTGAACGGCGAATGGTTTTGTAATTTGCCGCTTGCTCCCACTATACCGCTCGTTTCCGTGACGTCACTCAACGTTGCCAACTGACGTGGTGTCCGCTGTAATCTGTGAATTTATTTCCTAAATGGAACAGCAATAATAACGACACAAATATAACATCAAACATATATCCTTATAGGAATCCTTTATTCAGAAAAGCACTGGTTAATTGTTTCTTAAATTTGATTATGACAATCACAATTGTGGCGCAAATTATACGTCTTCTTTTTACCAGTTGGTAGTAGTAGCCAACATTCAGTATTTGTCTGATCAAAAGAATGCTTTGGTTAATGTTTCTATTAAAAATAAAGTATCTCAGGGCGTATCTGGTTCGGGGATTACATTTAAACAAAATATTATTCTATAAATCAAAATACAAGTTTTACAATTAAAGGATATTACAAGGTTAGAGTGTAACGTGCACACAGGCAGTCGTATAGTGATTACTAGTTATGAAAGTATGGCCAGTTTAGGTGTTTAATAATTATTATGCAAATCAAAGGTTCTTGTGGTGTTTGAAAAGGTGTCAATCTCACATCGTGTTATTAGTGAGTGTCCTTAGTGTTGGTGTGATATGGTGTCTGTAGCTTTAGTTGATTAGTACTTAAAAGTCGTGTATACAAAGTGGGTGTTGAATGCACAATATAAAAAGAGGTGTCAAAATCACCAAATCCTCTTCTTTGTATGGTTCCTGGTCGAAGATAGGGCCCAGGTCCGCTTCAAATCTTCTCCCTGGTTCTTGGGTCTTCTATTTCATATAATGGTTGTTCTTCTCTTGGTGTAAAAAGTTCGTGTTATGTACCTCTAACTGTATCAGTATGTTTGTATCGTTTTTTTACAGTTTATTTTATATTATGTAGGACGTTTTACAAACGCGTCTATCCGCTAAGATCGTTGTCAAAGAACTCTCATTTTATTTATCCGAAATTTCTGGTTGCTAAGGGTAAACTTTGGAATCTGGTTGGTTGATTCGGATATACATTGTCATATACTTTCATTATTTCAGAATCTAAATTTGTTCAAACCCTTTAAATTAATATTCCTTTCCTGTACTGATTGGGAATTTAAAACCATTATCAGCATTATTTTGATCTTTACATTTGTGACATTTAGACACTAAACATGCCTACTTTTACTTAAGAACTACAGATGTTACAATTTTGTTATTTGAAATTTTCTTAAATAACTTGATATGTATTATTTTGTTTCTATATTCGTTGTGTACACTATTACCTATAAATATATTTATCCTTTCACATTTGTTTTACAAAATCTCTAACATTATTATCTGAAATTTACAAAAGTTGATTTTACCTGGCCTATGTACTGGTGTTATTTTCATCACCATGTTTAAAACCTTTAACAGTTAAATTATCTTTTAACAATCATAAAAACTGTTTAACACATAACATTATTTTAACAAAACAAAAGATATACTATTCTATTAGTTTAAATTCATGCCCACATGGCTATGATTTTACTGAACCTTTGCACAATAAACTGTTTTTTTACTCAAACTGTACAATTGTTTGACACTTAGCAATAACATCTTTTTATAGTCTATTTTGCTTTGCCAATCAATTTATCACTGTTTAACACCAGTTCTATGGTTATATTTGTTAACATAAAAAAAATGAAATTAATATCATTTAATTGATATTCTTTTAAAACAACTGTTTCACCTGCTACATACAAAAAACAATACAAATACCATGATAATAAAACAATGTGCTAAAACATAATAACATGCACATTTTTATAAAATAAATTCTGCACTAATTAATTAGTCTTTTGTCAGTTAATTCATTAATTACTCTGACACTGTCTATGTTATGCTTCACATTACTTGTCACTATGTTTGTCGTTTATCCTATTCACTTAACACTTAATAGGTTGTATTTATAAACGTACTTATTGGGTTTTATAGGGTTTTACATTTTATTGTCATTAAAATAACTTTACTCTTGTTATAAAAATGTTATTGTGAACAAGTTATTATTTGTTGTTTTCTGGACAATCTTATGAACACTATTTGTTACAATTAGTTGTATGGTTCATGTATTTATAATAAGGTGTGTTATAATTTCATTACATCAATTAACTTAATCATTTACTAATATTTCTTTTACATAATATTACATGTTTGGGCCTATTATCCCTCAATTTGTATTTTGATTATCTTGATATTATGATACTTTGAATGAAACCATTTGTTTCTTTATAGTACTGGTTCATAAGCCGTCTGTCTTTATAATTCTTTATTTGGTCATTATTGAAAGTTCATGTCATAATTGGGGTTGAAGGTATTTTGCATCACTTTGCCTAAATCATTAATTTTGGGTACGGTCAGTTGTCTTACTAGTCAGTCTAAAATGGTTAGTCATTCCTCTTCACTATCATCTTGGAAGATAATGTTCTCCTTGTTTAGCTTCTTAACCAAAGTCTTCATTAAATCAGGTACGATATTAAGTTGTTCCAAATGTAATGTTACAATATTAATGTTATATTTTAATGTTACTGTTTTATAAGCATTGTGTATAGACATTAATGGTATATTTTAAATGTTACTGTCTTGTAAGCATTGTCTATAGACATTAATGTTATACTTTAAATGTTACTATGTTATAACCATTGTGTATAGACATTAATGTTATATTTTAAATGTTACTGTGTTCTAAGCATTGTGTATAGATATTAATGTTATATGTTTAAATGTTACTGTGTTATAAACATTGTGTATAGACATTAATGTTATGTTTTAAATGTTACTGTGTTATAAGCATTGTGAAGAGACATTAATGTTATATTTTTGCTAACCTCACTAATGAAATCCTTATGTATTTTTACTTTACATTAAGAAATAGAATAATTTAAAATTAGTAAACTTTTTCTTCTTCGCATCGTGTTATATCGATACAATCGCATATTCAAAACTTCGAAAATGTGGCGTGGGTACGGATATTGGGAGTTGTAGTTAATATGTTTACTACAGTTGTGTAACAGAAGCTGAAAACCCAAACGACAGAATAACGTATTTAAAAAGTTTAATTATGTTTAAAATACAGACACAAAAATTATCCAGTACGTATTTGTGGAATTGTATGTTGACATGCTGAATCTAAACAACAAACTGAAGGTCAAAGCGGCGAACATGTGAATTCGGTCACATACGCACGAAAATGGCAAAATAACGTTATCGTTCACTTCGTAAATATCAAAACAAACGTTCTTTTTTAAGGCGTATTTCTATATTTGTTCTTACGCCGGAGAAATTATTGTTACTTCGAACTGGTATGAGTCAAATCACAAGTAGACCCGCTTAACAATGTTAAACATGAAAAAAAACAGGTTTCTTACGATATGTTATAAAAGAGTTATTGTGCTGTGTAAATATCTGGTCGCACAGGATAGATGCCCGCTTCACGACTGCTTTAATGACCTGAAACAAGAATGTTTTGTTTTGTCTTGTCATCGTGCCCCATAAACGACAATTTTCTACAAACGGAAAGGAGCAAAGAGTTACAATGGAAAACGTTTAACACGAAATATCGGTTAACACGAAATATGAGGAAGGTTCGAATCGATGCTTATATTTTACGATTACAGTTTTTACAGTAAACACGAAAGTTTTACCTACAAAATATCGGTTAACATGAAATATCGGATAACCACGAAATATCGGTTAACACGAAATTTGACTCAGGTTCAAATCGATGCTTATATTTTACAATTTTAGTTTTCGCAGGTAACACGAAAGTTTTACCTATAAAATATCGGTTAACACGAAAAGTTTTATTGAAAATAAACTGGCTTTTCAACAGCTGCATAATAAATAAATCCATACATGCACGCCCCAAAACAGTGCAATTTCAAAACTGTGAAAGTGATGAGAGCACCAACGAAATTGACACGGAAAATGGCAGTGAAAATTAGAAGTTGTTGCCGCTAACGATATGCTTTCGTTGCTGAACCGTGTTCTCGATATTGAGAAGCCAACTCGGAAGATGAAATGTTTGGTTACCGGTACTGATAAACTGGAACAATTTGTTTAAAATAAAGTAATGCAGAATTGTGTGGGAAAAAAGTAACGGACCATTTTAACAAGAATTGAAGATTGTTACATTTTCAGAACTTTAAAAGACACACTACATTACTGTATAAGAAAACTAAATTACAAGACTAAGTTGGCAACAGCTACAGTGCTTGTACACTAGAAAAATTAACCATATTTTTTTCAAAACTAACCAGATATCGTTCAGGAAAGAAAATGAAAAGTTTATATGGAAGCACCTTCTGAATATTCTATATTGCTTTATCTCACTCCACAATACAGTAAGTAATATATAAAATATTTGTTCATTTACTTCATTTTGTTTCACTTTTTGTTCGTTCAACACAAAATATTTTTAACTCGTAATTCGGGTAACACGAAAAATACAGCAAGTTCCAGCCATTTCGCGTTAATCGTTTTCTAGTGTATTTGAGATCAATAAAGAATGGCAGACTATTAAACAATGTACCGATTACTTTAGGTCTTAAAATGTTTACTGTCCCGTTCTTGCCTGAATGACAATTACTGAAAAAATTAACCTTTCTTTTTTAATTATCAATCTCCATTATTTTGGTTACACATATTGTCCTGTTTTCTTTACACACACGCCTGTGTATGAATTTGCGTCTGTATGTGTTCTTAATAATTTATAGTCGGCTGGGCTGAAACTCAGAGCATTGAAAACAGCGAGATGTGCAAATGCCTAATTGCGGGAGCCATTCATCCTGTAGTGGCAACGCGTCGTTACGGACGACTCGCTTCCGGCCAGTTGAGCCCATCGACCACACCACACTTCGGGCGATGCCTGAAAGGGGCCACGGCGGCGTGCCTCAGGCCTGGCGACTGGCTGGAGCAATGCCTTGGAACGTTTGAGCCATAATGTACACGGCCACGTGTATTCTTGGAACTCTCCATAAGACCTTATCCCTGAGCTGCACTGTATGAAACTGGCGTTCATCAGGCACCGTCCTGGACAACAAACACAAACCAGGGCGCGAGACTCCCCGGGCTTCTGTCTTCGTAGATCAGTTGTTCAGTACATTAGTTGAAAATTATTCAGTTGCAGTTTACGTTACGATCGAAATAATTAGTCTACTGTAAGTAAGAAAAAAATAATTGTACAGACTTATTTCTTAATGTTGCCATATTCAAATACTTCAAGGGCCCATTGATATTTGTAATTGTATTTATTTTCCTTTTTAATTTTAACAAGTTGTATTTTTAGCTGTTTGGAAAAACAACTATAAAATCATTGAAATTTCGCACTAAATCATCTGTCACGCCCATTACATGATTAAGAATTTTATATATTACGTTTGGTCAAAAGAGTATAAAATCAGAATAAACTGCCAAGCAGCCATGCAGATTCTGTGTTTATCAGATACGAATTGCCAGAATCTTCGATCTTTTAGTCAAAGAAACCAGACGTTTGTCATGTTCGTAACTATGGAACGGCCCGTGCTATTGATTTTATATAAATAAATTACTAATTATTAAACAAAAACTAAATAAATAAATAAAAGGACAAAATCTAAAGTTTTCTATAGGAAATTGTGTCATATTCTGAAACTGAAGCCACACAATATAAAAACGTGCTTCAACACGACAGTATATTTAAATATACACACACGACGCTCGACGCTCTCGTGTACACACGTGAAGATATAAATATAACGTACGATAACCGAAAGAGAGGTGTGACGAACCGTTACGTGTTTTGGCTTGCATTCATAATCACTTCAGACCTGAACACGTCAAACGCTGGTAAGAATGATTTTATAACTTCGGTATACATTTATATGTACTTGAAAAAAGTAATCTTCTAAATAAGTGTTTTGCAATTTGCAGAACACGTCACACACGAGGTGTCTGGGTAAAATTTGAAGTTTTATCTGTAGGAATAATTGTTTTTGTGTTTATATTGTATCTGTAGCCAGACGTTGGTGTCAACGCTTTTAAATAATTTTCCTGCTTGGCTGTTTATAATTCTTTTTGTACCGTTTTTAAAGGAAAATATTTCATATTTTTCAATTGATCCACTCAATCACAGAGTCACAAGGTGATATTTCACGGGGTGGGTCTCAACATGAAGACATAACTATTGACAACTTTTAGTAGGCCTATTATTAAGCTGTGTTTATGCTGTTTGTAAATTATACTAAAAATATGTAGTTCAAATAAAAAGATAGTTAAATATTTCTGTTTACTATTTTAAACGGGAAGCGGCCTACCGAATTCCTTAATTTTGCATTTATCTTTAATAGAAAGAAAGAGAGAGAGAGAGAGAGAGAAGACAATTTTTTTAATAGATTGAACACTATTCGTTTTACCAAATCAATGAACTGAACACAAAAATAAGAAATACCTGAACACTTAACACACAAAAATACCAGCAAACACTTTGAAGTTTATACACGTTTCGATCAGTTAACGTTAATACAATTATTTAATGACTACATTAACCACACATTCTTTTAGAAATATAATTACTTCACTTTTTTTATTTGATTTTAAGACTTTACTACACACATTTTATTTGCATTCTAAATGAAATGGAGAAATCCGCCACAAAACTGATGGTAAACTGCCAAATCATATGATAAAGATCATAATAATGGTGAATGGCGGTATTATGAAAATGTTAAAATTCCCGGTCAGTGCGGTTCGGTCCTCGCCGGAACTATTCGTCTCTATCGCTAACATTCGGGTTTAGCGACTGTTGAATGTAATTTTTCGTATACTGATTTCCCCCTCCAGAGCTGTCTACACAGTCCAGGAGGTGCTGAGAGCTGTTTTGCACCTCCAAGCAATAGTAGCGAGCAATTTGCCTACAACGCGAATCCATTACTGTTCAGTCAACAAGATTAATCCCGAAAATCTTGTTATTTAAATATATAACCATTATCTCAACAAATCCTTAAACATATTTAAATTAATTAGAGGGGTTCACTGAACCATTGAACCTTATGGACGAGCCGACACTGATTCAATTATATGCTTATTTTATTTATATTTAATTATATACTTATTATTTACAACAAAGTTTTAAAAAACACAAACACTTTGTAGTTTCACAATTTATTCATAACCTCTGACAATTGTTTCAGCCTATTAAGCTGATAATAAACTTAAACTTGACCACATCAGCTGGGTTCTTTCAATTCCTATTTTTGTCTAGATTTTTGATATTTTATTTGATCCCGTTTTCAGCTTTGTGCGCTGCGTCGAGTGTAGGATTCAGAATGTAAATGAAGAAGAGACAAGGCAAGACGATGTAAATCGAACACTGGGGTCTCGATGCGCAGTAGACATACACCTCGTTGCGAGGTTAACAAAATTTCCATTCACTTCGCACATGCGCAGAACAGTTTTGTGGAGTGTTTCATAGCGTGAAGATCGGTTGCAAAAAGACTGGGGAGAACAACGGACGCATGTGTGTGACAGAGATGGATATAATATGGAAGTGAGACAGTAAACGTTATAGCGTCGTCTCCACTCTCTTCTCTCTAGATAACTTAGCTATACTTGAAAGTGGGGGTAATTCATGGATTGGGTCGGCGCAGGTTACAAGGCTGGTCGGCCCATAACTCTGCACTGAGTACACTAAAATGAGAATAACCAGTTTCGACAACGTACAATGGTTTACAATAGTTGGTTATTTTATATTTGTGTATTACATTTTCTTCGTTACCACATCTGATTCTGAGGTTTTCAATAACGTTCTGTTGTTATCTGTAAACTCTAAACAAATTTACGTGGAATTTAACTACAGTGAACTCCCGGTTATCCGCGGAATTGTGTGGTGCGACCACCGTATTTTATATGAAACGATCACTTGCATTTCAAGTCGAATCCATTATATGACACAGCACCAAAATTTATCTCTAACTGATATCAATCAGTGTCCGGCCGGCTTTCGTCGAGTGCGCACTCGCTTCGTATAAATACTTATTTGGTTTCGATATTGTGATTTTAATGTTTTAAATTTTAACGACCTCTTTGAGTGATTATATTTTAATATTCTGATGATGTACATAGTATCGAAACACGTAAATAATATCATTGCGTTAACACATGTGGTCACGAGACAGGAAAAGGTAAATATATTTATTTATTATTTGTCATTATAAGTGACCTGGATGCCAACAGACATGTTATTTAAAGTAAAGCAGCAGGGCTACAGTAAAACCCCGCTAAGACGCTCATCAAGGGACCTCGTACAAACAGAGTATTAAGAGTGATGTTACCAAGTAGCAATACGTCAATAGTATAACCTCACAATTCGTCACCTACGGCAGGGGTCTCCAAACTACGGCCCGCGAAGGGTCATTCTCCGGCCCGCGGCAACCTGGTCGATGCTGCGTGCGTGCAGTTTTTAAATAGATCGTCATAAAACTTCAAATATTATAACATTTTACTAAATAATTAAACAAGGAATAAGTTCAGTAAAATGTTATAATATTTTGTACAAGTTTAAAACATTTACGTGGTTAATGTGCTTGTTCGTCTGGCTGGCTTGAATAGAAACATAGATGAACCTATATATGGGAACAAACATTTTCAAAAATGAACTTTGTAAAATCAAAGTACAGGGCTAATATGTCAGACGAACACTTGAAATCCATTCCAGTGACAGCAGCATCAAAAAGTGATAGAAACCCAAAATGGACAGACATTATATGTCGGAAGAAACTCCACACATCCCATACGTACATAAGAAAGACAAAAAATAATACATAAGCCGTATCTTTTAATGTTATTTTTTCCTTACTTTTATTTACATTATTTTGAATAAATGAATTTATTTTCTTTAAATAAGTCTGGTTAATTTTTATTTATATACCTATGTTATTGATTTGATTATTTCGTCAACTTAAAAAAAAAATTTACAATACATGTGTGTGTGTGCGTGTTGTTGGCCCGCCTGACTTCCTAGATTTTTCAGTTTGGCCCTCAAGTGATAAAGTTTGGAGACCCCTGACCTACGGGACTGAAGGGGTGACGAATTAGTGAAATAGACGGATTAGTGAGGGAGTAAGAAACAAACCCGTTAAAAACAATGTAAATTGTTTTATTACAACACTAGCAATGTACAGTACTAATGTTGTGCTCGAAAATATTTACTGCTGGAAATTTTCAAACTCAAACAAGTTAAGCACTGTAATTGCAAAGAAAAATTTAATGATTGTGGGCAAGTTCTGTGGATACGGATGTAACAATTTCATCATCACTAAACATTTCGTAGCCTACATCTGGTTAGTCTATTTCATACCAATTTTTGACGTCGACTTCATTCGAACTGTTAAATGCTGGTAGGGACTGGCAGATGTCTACTTCTGTAGACGCAGGTTGTAATTCAGGTGGCCGTAACTTGTTCCAGGCAGATTTCATCAGTGCTTTCAAGCATCAGTAATCCGACTGCATTTCTGGAAACGTATTACGCTGTAACAACACATCACAGCACTTATTATGCCGTGTATACAAGTACGAAATACACATCCTCGGAACCAATAATTTCCGCAATCCCTTCTCCTGCCTATTATAAGAACTCCAGCCACAATCAGCACGATTCTGGTTTACCTCGGCTATAATTAGAGCGTATATGTTACTCGGTTATTATTAAAGAAAAAGAAAAATTTGAGTACGTGACAGAGGGAGACGAATTAGTGAGGTTCCAATTTATGTAGGCTAGATAGTGAAACTGTGTAACTAATAATCACATTTCCTGTGTAATTTAAACATTAGTTCACACGAACTGATTTAGGCCCCTTACACTTACGCGTAACGGTTTTTTGCCGGGCGTTATTTTGCGGCGCGTTTTGTAAGGCACTTTTTATGCACTCGCTCGTAAAGGTTTCTGCCGCGCAGCAAGGAGTGCTGCCAACCTCTGTATACATTCTCTCAAATTCATTTCGAACTGCTATTGGAAGATGGATACCGTCGTGTTGTATTACGTGAATCGACAACAACGAAAAAGACGAACTGTTGATCCCATCGATCGTAGTGGTTTTGTTGACGGGGCATTCCATAACCTCTATGGAAAATTACGGAAAGACGGAGAGATGTTTTTAATTTTTTAGAATGTCTGTGGCATCATATGATGAATTAGTCAGTAAATGCTAGATATGGTTCAAACGGGACATGATTTAGTGCGGGTGTTGGTATTTCCTCCACAGGAATTGCTGGCAATAAGTATGAGATAAGTCGCTTACATAAAATTAAATTTGATCTAAGAAAAAATACTAAATAAAATGTAATTTAAGAATAAAAGTGTAGCTGACTCATTTTAATTATCCGGCGTAGTGTGTCAGTGTATAAAAAATAAGTACATGTAAACGTACTATTCGGTTAATTGCCCAGTATTATCTGGCATTATTTTTACTACTGACGTTCTAATTAATTTAATAATTTTCACTTTAATAAACAGAGTTAAAACTGAAACACCATATGAAATCTTAAAATGGAAATCTTAAAAACAATTTTCAAGTGAAAACAGCATTGAACAAAACATTACATTACTATATAAGTTAATCACAATGAGAGCTAACTAACAGAAAAATACCTCCACATATATAAGGCTACAAAAATACAAATAGGCTACTGTTTTAAGCAATTTAAGTATTTCTTTGTTTAGCGTCATATTTAAAGAAGAAAGAATTTGTTTTATGAACATTTATTAAGTCATACAATTAATTCAAAATATTAATCAAAATAATTAATTACACTTAATCAAATATTTTGAACAGAAATAAAAAAAAATTGTATTCTACATTTTCGTCATAATATATTTCATTGTACAAAAAATAATTATTTTTGCGTAATTAAACATCACTGTTGTAGTTATTGACGAATCATTAGAAAGAAAAACTAATGTGCGTTGTAGTAGAAGTTGGTTGTACTGAGACCGTGAGAACGGGCGGCACGGTATGCCGCGCGTTTGCATAAAGGCACCAATTTACAAACAAGTACTTGCAACACGCATGACAAGACTTACTGTCGCGCGTACTCTAGAGTAGGGAGGCATGTTTTTCAGAACGCGCGTTATGATTTTAGCCGCGCGTGTGCATAAATAGCCTCACTTGTCTCCGTTGTTTTACAAAACGCGCCGCAGAGAAACGCGCGGCAGAAAACATTTACGCGCGAGTGCATAAAAGGGCCATTGTGTTGTGTACACAAGTACGAAGTACCCATTCTCTGAACCAATAGTTTCCGCAATCTGTTCTCCTGGTTATTATTAGAACCCCGGCCACTATCAGCACGTTCCTGGTTTACCTCGGCTATGATTAGAACGTATATGTTACTCGCTTATTAATAGAGAAAACGAAAAAAAAAACTTGAGTAGGTGACGAATTACAGAAAGAGACGAATTAGTGGGTGATGATTTAGTGAGGTTCCGCTGTATATACGTAGCAAAACTGTTAACTAATAATAATCACATTTCCTTTGGTATTTAAATACTAATTGACGCGAACTGATGGTTCGTCAAAAGGAGTTGTACTAATAAATTGTCTTATGTGTATCATCGGTGTATCATCTAGGCCTACATTGAGTATTTCCGATGTTATACAAATACAACTTCTTATAATACCTTCACACACACACACACACACACGCACGCACACGCATACGTATGCGTGTGCGTGTGTGTGAGTGTGTATTGCGACAGTACAAGCAAAGGCTGTATTGGGCATACATAATATATTACAAGTAATTAAGTTAATTTCAATAATATATAATAGACGAGCAGGTGTGAGATTGGAAGCTAGCTTTCAAGAAGGAACCAACAGGTAAACATCACGCGATTACCACTGCATGTGTGTATACAAGTAAATAATGTGTGTGCGTGAAGCCTGTCTGATCCTGAAAGTTCCAATCTCACCCCCAAGTCAATGCTAAATTAAGAAAATATTTATTTTTAAGCAAACCATAAATGTTAATGAGAAGGTAAAAACTTCTAAAAATGTGTAAAAATCAGACACAAGTGCAGTGCGAATTTTACGTAATTCGGAAAATCAGTGCGAATCTAGTCCGATTTTTAAAGCATCATAATTACACTAGTGGTGTGAGCATCATGATAATTGCACATCTCATAAGTCATTAAATTAGACAATATTTTATCGCCGTGAATTCTGCGTTAAACAGTGCGATTGGCGAAAAAGTGCAATTATGTGAAATGAGACGAGAGTGGGGGCTATCATACCATGTTTCAAATGTCGACAGGCTGATTCCTGAATCGACAGGTGCAGTTTCCTGGGTGGATATAAATAGAAGCCCAGGAGAGACGAACTCTCTCTTCTAACAAACCACAGTCGCGGCGGTACGCTATGCCCGTCCGAGACGCGAATTTTTTAAACTACTTTGGACAAAGTTAGACGCTAAATCTAACAGCAGTATGATTTTTGTAGCTTAACTTATAAAGTATTACGGTAATGTTTTAATTTAAAGTATTAATAAAAACAATAATTAAAAAAGTGCCGTAACTAAGAAATCGTCGGACGTCTAAAAGCAGTCGACAGCTAAGAACATCAACACCTGACAGAGGACGAGAGCACGACTAGCAGAGGAATGAGATGCAGAGGACTAGAGACGTTTCTATAATAACAGCTGCAGATCCAGAGCAACATGTCATCATAGTCTACAGCAGCCAATGTACCATGAAGGACGAGAGACGGGAGGACGAGCAGTGAGGACAAGAGGACATCCAGGAGGATCGAACCGAAGGAATCACTGGAGGACATGGGGCAACTCTGCGGAATTTAAGGTGACGAAAAACCAATCATAATTATCAAAGAGAAAGACATTAAAAGAAAAGACTTTAATAAAAAAAATGAGAAAAACTAAAACAAAACATATTTGTAAGAGTAAATAATAAGTATGTATATAGAGATAAAAATCAATGTAATTCATGTGTAATCAGAAAGTTATTTAATTATTTTTCTTTAATGAACGTATAGTCAATGAAACGATAAGTTAAATCATTGCTGGGAAAATGAACAAGTAATTAATTTATTTAACTTTTTCTTAGTAAAAGCACATAACGTAGAGTCATTGAAAATAATCAATAATTATTATAACCTCTTCTTTAGAGTTATAACGGAGGGAACCCAAAATAATTGGTTCTGCCAATTATTTCAGGCTGCCTTATTCGAGACGAGCTGAAATTTAAATCAGAACAGCACACAGTAAGACATACAAGGAAATAGGGAAGGTGAAACTGTTCATTTATATACTCAGTATATGTATGTAACAAGAAGACTGGCTTTATTAAACATTTGAAATATAACATTTACTCCAAAGAACAGATCCCATGACGTTATTAATTCAATGAGTAAAATTAAGTGAAATGCTTTATTTAGAATATGGGATCACAACAAATTTATCTAGCTATACCCCCGGATCCGGGTAACCATTGGTATTTAGTCTCTAATATTTTAATTATATTTAATTCAAAATTTTTATCTTGCAAGACCTTTACCTTTTTGCTTCATATATCTTCCATTAGAAGAATGGTATTAATAACACTACGTTACGTTAATATCTAAATTGTTACAATTGAATGATATTGAATAGTTACAAATAAAATTCTCAAATTTAAGTTTTTATATTCTTATAAAATCAATCGTCTCTGTAAGTCTCTTAAATAGAGTATTGTGTTACAAAAATATTATCATTATTCCTCGATAGACGTGCTATCGAGTCACCTCTATTTTTGGATGTAGTAATCGCCTCCATGTGGTTCCGTCTTGGGAGTCCTAAAACGTCGTCCTCGTCGTGGTCTGGTCTCGGTTGTTCATGGCTTAATACGTCTGCAGGATAGGTTGAGTCTTCTACACAGATACTCGTTGATTCTCAGATGTCTCGAACTGCATCATCGGTAGGGTATACTAGAGTTCTCATTCAGATGGTCCATGACCACAGGTCAGATTTTGAAAAGATTCGTCCATCGGTGAAGATTGCAGTCATCGTTTTTTCTTTATTAACACTCGTCGTTTGTAGTTACATATTTCTTCTTGTTACAAAGTTTTTGCAATTTTCTTTTTTGTTAACGTTACATGTTACACTTTTTGTAACGGTTAGTAAAATACAAAACAATAATTAATTAATCCACACTAACAACAAATTGTATAACTTTTGAACAGAGCATTTTGCTCGTGCGTCTGCACAGCTGGGCGTCGTCATCGCAAGAGAGCGATTTTTCGTCCGCTACCCTCATACATGACGAGAGAGAGTGGGGTGTTTATTCCGCGAGCATATATAGTTCCTGTTTCTCTTTAAATAAACTTTTTATTTATACAGACTATCGCTAGATAAAAATACATCATTTAAATTAATTGTTTTAGTTACTACCTGTGTCTACAGATACTTTAATTATTAACCTTAGTTTACTCTATTATTTTTAATTACCGTAGACTCGGAAAACATGTCGAGTCCGGTATCAACAGGTAGGCGCTTGATAGCAAGCAAAGGGTTAAATAACCCTTGTAAATAATAATTATTTACAATATGCCTTTTCTTTATGGATACTTTGCCCTTATTAATTAATTCTTCCATTCACACTTAGTACCTACATGTTTTTATTATTATTATTGTGAGATTTAAATGGTCAATTGTACGCAACCTTAATTAATTAAATTTTTTTTTTTTTATTCTGTAAATGTCACAATTTAAATCGTCACATACTCCGCCTCCTTACCAACACAGACTCCTAAAAGTTTGGTCAGCTATGTACCGAGAGTATGCTTGGGGAGTTCCGTGTGAAATTTCTCTCACCCGTTTCTGGCTGTATATAATTACTAGCAGCATAAGTCATTCTTGACTTGCTGTTTTCTTACCATCTATACATATACTTCATGTTTTACACGCTAATTCTATTACTACATAAAATTTACATTATAAAGTATTTTCAACATTCTAAATTTCCTTAACTCTACTACTTATTACTACTACCGGATTTTTCCTTTTTCTTTCGTGAGAGTTTTTCTTCGTTATAGAATTTACTCTTTAATTACTCCATTACTTTTATTGGATGTCAGCTGACTTCTTGCTTTGCTCTACTTTCGATGAAGAGGATTCAAGGTTGATCAGGCCTCGTAACTACTTATACGACAAGGTAGCCAAAGGTTACTCAAGTACTTTAGCGGTTTAGTACTAAACATTGTTTTCACATTTACTTATTTAATTAACTGGCACTCTACTATTTTCTTCTTCAAGATAACGTTTTATCTGTGAAATATGTGTCCTTCGCACATATTTTTGAGTAGAGGGTTCGTACAGGGTCACAGTTACCGGAGTTAAGTATTTGTGAATTTGATAAGGACCGCACCCCCTGTAAGATAGCTTGGAAGTTGTCTTATCGACTGCACTACTCGTTGGGTGCGTGTCGAGTGTATCGTCAACGCGAGGTAATGCATACCAGTGTTTCTTTGTGACGTCATTTAACCTCCGTTAGTCTACGCAGAAACGCAATGCACCATCCTTCTTTGCTACCAGCACTACAGGAGAAGACCAAGCACTTGACAGAGGTTCGATTACTCCCTCTGTCAACATGTCCTGTACTAACCGAGACATTTCCTCTTGCTTAGGTAATGGATAACTTCGAGGAGGTTGGCGTATCGGTGTTGTGTCCCCGATATTGATGCGATGTTGTACAAGAGAGGTTCCTCCCAGTGACAGTCCCCGAACTGCAAAAGAATCTTTGAATTTATATAAAAACCGTCTGAGTCCTTTTACCTCACCCCTTGTGAGGTCGTTAGAAGGTATGTTCAATAATTCCCGCAGTTCCTCTGCTAATTTGGAATTATCCGAAGAACAAATAGACCTCTGTTGCGTCATTAAGGGTACCCAGGCTACAGGAGTCAATTTGCCTAGGAGCTTATGTAAAGTGACAGCTTCATCCAGAATATTCGCCACTCTAATAGGTACGATCCAGAATATTCGCCACTCTAATAGGTACGTTTTTACGGTTTCGTCAAATTTTACTAAACTTCTGGCAATTAGTATTGTTGTGCTCAGCACATTCCACGTTATGATTTTATATATATTTGTAAATGAGGATTCTATTCATACTCAAACTACTCAATGTATTATTTTATTTTATCTTAAGAATTATTTTAAGGAACAAACTGAGCGATTGTGAGGAAGTGTGCTGACAATTTTTTATCGTGGCACGTGTAGCGTGTTATCAACCAGGGAAATAAGAATTGTTTACTTGTCAGTGTTCGCGAACGCATTCCGCTTTGGTTCACAAAAATCAATGTCAATTTGTCCTCTCGTGTGACCTGATAACTTTCGAGACACGTGCAGAGTCCAGTTTTGATTGGGTGAATTTTGGGCGTTAACTCAGAGACTTTTTGCGTCACGCAGGGTATAAAGCTGACTAGAGCACTGGGAAGTACACACTCTCTTTTTTTTCCACTTGTTCACTTTTCGGCGTCCTTGCGCACTCTCCGTACATCGTAGATGTGCATCTTCTGTCTACGATGGAGCCACATCAAAAGCGTAATTACAACTTTGTTTTGTTTTACTTTGTTCAAACTTAAAGCATTAATCGATTTTGGATAATGAATTATTTATACTCAGAAGTGCTCAGTAGTGTTCTAAATTTGTTAAGGATTATGTATAATTGACATCTTAATCATTTATGCCTAATTTAAAGTGGTAACATACCAAATTCAGAAATATAGTTAGTAAAGCTTTTATAATGTTTTAATAAAGAATAGTCAGTATATAAAGAAAGCTTTTTTTTATAATATAAATTATTTATATTTAAATTTATTATATTATAATGTTATGTCTTAATGAAAACTCAATAGAATTATTGTAACGAGAATATGTCACTTCAGTTATTGTTATTTTGTTCATTTGTATTGTCATTATTGTCATTTGTTCATCAAGATAAAACTTGTTAACAAACGTAGTTACTCTAATGAATTAAATAAATATTATTAATCTAAGTAAATGCCTTATTTAATAACAAGCCATTCCCACAGCTATCCAGTCCGCACGACTGGTGCTTTCACTTTGTGAGGCCCCAGCCCGGACGTTACAACAAATTTGTTGTCAGAATTTGGGATATTAAATTTGGGATTGTTAGTTTACTTAGATTAATTAAACATTTCTCTCACTGAAGTGGCTCTTTATTAATGGGCAATAGTAGTAAGAATTTAAAGAAAGAATTAAGTGTTGATTCGTTAATGGCTCAAAGGATTTGGGGCGTGTTCGAACTTTTTATGCGGGTTGGTACGCGTGTTGGGGTTATAACAGCTTATTATACCCACAGTAGTCCTTCTGTCACTTCACCTGTTTATAACACACCAGTCCAATCCAAGATCCTAATACTATTTGGAGGGGTGCGAGACTCTCTTTCGAAGTTAATTACAAAGAATCATAGAAATTAATTATTTAAATAAAACTATTAAGAGTTTGATTACAAATGTCTAAAATGTCTGAGGTAGCTGAATTAAAACGTATCGTAGCCGAGTTACAAAAGCGTATCCAGACAACAGGTACTGCACCTGTCGCTGCTACTGTCACTAAGGATCTGACTATAGCAAACTTAATTGAAAATTGGAGGGGCGATGGTAGGGTATTCCTGTTCATGCTTTCTTTAAAAAGATTGACTATGCCGCGACAATAGGCAATTGGAACGATTCTGATAAGGTTCGCATCGTTTCGTTAAAATTAAGGGGACCTGCAGCATTGTATTATAACAGTTGTCCGCTGTTACAGAAAGCAGATTTAAAGTATGACGTTTTAACACAGTGTTTTTATTGAGCGATTTAATTTTAAGCAGTTAGATCAGTATCATTATACAGCACTTCAGTCAGCGACACAGCGTGGGGATGAAACCCCAGAATCTTTTGCTGATCGTTGCCGAATTTTATGTTCAAAGACTATTAGACAGGTGCTGATCCTATGGAGCAGAAAGTCATCGAGGAAGAGGCGGAGCGTCGACTTTTAGCT
Organism: Magicicada septendecula; assembly: GCA_034769895.1. Lineage (NCBI taxonomy): Eukaryota > Metazoa > Arthropoda > Insecta > Hemiptera > Cicadidae > Magicicada > Magicicada septendecula. Next base: position 361,990,158 of record CM068375.1, on the reverse strand, counting down.
GCATACATAAATGGCCTACAAGGTGTTGTGGGACAGCAAGTACGATACCGATTACCTAACACTATGCAGGAGGCAATTCAGATCGCTAATACTGTGGCTTCAGCTGATCGACAACAGCAGCATACTTCATGGGGATATGGTGAGAGAAATAACGCCGATAGACATGTCTTCGTGACTAGTGTCACCTGTTATCACTGTAACAAGGTAGGTCACTTAGCTAAGAATTATTTTAAAAAGTTATCAAGGGAAGGTAGTGGTAAAACTCAGCCACATAATACTCGCAGTACCAGTTACAATCAGAACCGTAATAATAAAAATATAACAATGCACAAAAAAAAGGCTTTGAAAGACATAGAATGTTATAATTGTCATTCTAAGGGGCATTACGCTCGTAACTGCAATAGTAAGCAAAATACACACCCAAAATGCCAGGAGTTCGACTTGTTAGGGCACGGCAAGGTCGAACGGACGAGTTATTTGATACCTACAATCTCTTCTAAGGATTTAAATGATTTAGTAATTATGGGTGAAATTGAAAAGAAATTATGTAAATTTATAATAGACACTGGATCTAGTATTTCTTTAATTAAGGAAGGTATCAGTAGATGTGCCACACATAAAACTGTTATAAATGCTAAAGGGGTTACCGGGAGTAACTTATTCGTAAAAGGCACACAAAATTTGAGATTACGTCTGGGAAGCATTGAAGTTGTACATACTTTTCTTGTAGTACCAAGGGATGATAGTTTTTTTCATGTTTACGACGGTATACTAGGGCCTCTATTTACTACAGTCACCGGGTGCAATAATAGACTTGCCATCACGACGCTTGAGCTTGAATAATAACTCGGTAGTCACATCACTCGACTCCGGTGTAGAGGATTGCGAGGTAGTCTCCACTGGTATTACTAATGGTTGTGGGCCTGATCAACCAAAACACTCATTGTAATTTTTATCGGGAATGATGCAGAAATTTGGCGTGTCATGAATGCTTCCGAGCAAGAGTTACCACCCTTAAGTGAGGTATTAGTAAATTGCCGAATAGTCGGTCTACGTGACATTCCGGTGCCACGAGAGGTTTTAGTAGAACCACGAGAATTAGATGTGCAGGGTATAAGAGTTGCCCGTGTACTGAGTACTGTAGACACCGATAACAATGTAGTTGTTAAAGTTGTTAATTGTAGTGGAGAGCCACTTGTAATTCAAAAGGGAATTACGTTAGGTCTGGCAGAGAAATACCAGCCTGAAGTTTATGGAAATGTAAGATTTGTTGATGTTCTACAACATGAGAAACACAATAAAGATGATAATTTTGGTAGTAATGAGAATATTGATGAATTAATATTAGGAAAATTAAAGCACTTGTCTGAGAGTGACAGTGAAGTTTTGAAACCAGTGTTATTAAAGTATAGAGATTTGTTCCGTGAGGACCCGGAGCATAGAGGGTGTCTTGTAGATATAAAGCATAAAATACATACTGGTGATAGTTTACCGATTAAAAGGAAACCTTACAGACTTCCTGAGTCTATGAAGAGTGTGATACAGAATCATATAACCGAGATTTTAGAGAACTCTAAAACCTTCAAACTCACCGTGGAATAGTCCAGTTGTGATAGTTCCGAAAAAGAGTCCAGACGGTATACCTAAGTACAGGTTTTGTGTTTATTATAGAGCGTTAAATAGTATAACCAAAGGGGATGCTTATCCGTTACCAAATATTGTTGAGACGTTAGATTGTTTGGGAAATTCTAAATATTTTACTACGCTAGATTTGGCTAGTGGGTTTCACCAAGTACATATGGATAAACAAGCTGGGGAGAAAACCGCGTTCTCTATTCCAGGACATCATTTTGAATTTGCAAAAATGCCTTTCGGACTTATGAATGCACCTGCTACTTTTCTGCGTTTAATGGACAGTGTTTTAGTTGGTATTAAAGGTATTGAAGCTTTGGTATATCTTTACGATATAATTGTGTTTAGTACCGATATTCATAGTCATGCTGACAGACTAAATAGTGTATTTTCTCGACTTAAAGAAGCTAACCTACGTATGCAATTAGAAAAATGTGTTTTTGGGTCTAAAGAGGTTGAATATCTAGGACATATTGTTTCTTCTGAGGGGGTTAAACCTGATTCAAAGAAAGTTCAAGCTGTAAAGAATTATCTAGTACCTAAAACAGTAAGAGATGTAATATCTTTTGTAGGTCTTGTAGGTTATTATAGAAGATTTATTAAACATTTTTCATATTTGGTTAAACCTTTAACTGAATTAACAAAAAAAATGTATTATTCAAATGGGGAAAGGCACAAAGTACAGCTTTCGACACATTACGGGATATTTTGTGTATGGAACCAATTTTGAAATATCCTGATTTTCAATTACCATTTTTATTGAGCACAGATGCATCCGAAACGGCTATTGGCGCTGTGTTATCTCAGGTTCACGATGGACAAGAGCATCCAGTCACATATGCAAGCCGTCAGCTTAACAACGCAGAGAGGAATTACTCGACGACAGAACGAGAGCTTTTAGCACTGGTATGGCGACTAAACATTTCCGCTGTTACTTGTATGGTAGCAAGTTCACAGCCATCACGGATCATGCAGCGTTGAAAAGGATGTTAAATCTAAAGGATCCATCTTCAAGATTGACCAGGTGGGCATTGATATTGTCAGAATTTGATTACGAAGTGATTCACAAGCCAGGTAAGCGACATACAAATTGTGATACATTAAGTAGACATACTTATCTCACTCGTAAGGTTGACGAAATACCATATATGTCAAGAGAAGTGTTTTTGCATGAGCAAGATAGAGATACATATTGTAATACAATTAAGGAATCTATAAATACGGGAGAAGTAGATAAATTTTTCTTAGATGATGACGGGTTGCTTTATAAAAGGGGAAATGTACATCAGTTAATAGTTCCAAAAATATTAGTACCACGTGTAATACTGTAGGTCAACACCACGATACACCTTTTTCTGGTCATCAGGGAATCAAACGCACACAGTCGGTAATAACAGAGAGATATTATTGGCCGAATTTAAGTAAAGACATAGAAAATTATGTTAAAGCGTGCTTATTGTGTAACCAACGTAAAGTTAATCGGAAAAACATACCACCTATGGGAAAATTTCAGTCAGTTACTCAACCTTTTCAACTTGTTTCGATGGATATAGTAGGAGCTCTACCTACCACTAAAGCTGGGAATAAATATTTGCTAATATTTTCTAAAACTTCCGGGCTGAAAGGCCAGGCCGTGGTCGAGTGCTTGATCTACTGCTAAACGTTTCGGCCACACCACCGGTGGCCATCTTCAGTAGCAAAAAATGTGTTCGAATAGATGACACGCCGAACACGTCTCCCAATGGGCTGGGAACAAGCAACCCATTTGTTGCTTGCTAATTATTAATTAATTCTTCCATTCACACTTAGTACCTACATGTTTTTATTATTATTATTGTGAGATTTAAATGGTCAATTGTACGCAACCTTAATTAATTAAATTTTTTTTTTTTATTCTGTAAATGTCACAATTTAAATCGTCACATACTCCGCCTCCTTACCAACACAGACTCCTAAAATTTTGGTCAGCTATGTACCGAGAGTATGCTTGGGGAGTTCCGTGTGAAATTTCTCTCACCCGTTTCTGGCTGTATATAATTACTAGCAGCATAAGTCATTCTTGACTTGCTGTTTCTTACCATCTATACATATACTTCATGTTTTACACGCTAATTCTATTACTACATAAAATTTACATTATAAAGTATTTTCAACATTCTAAATTTCCTTAACTCTACTACTTATTACTACTACCGGATTTTTCCTTTTTCTTTCGTGAGAGTTTTTCTTCGTTATAGAATTTACTCTTTAATTACTCCATTACTTTTATTGGATGTCAGCTGACTTCTTGCTTTGCTCTACTTTCGATGAAGAGGATTCAAGGTTGATCAGGCCTCGTAACTACTTATACGACAAGGTAGCCAAAGGTTACTCAAGTACTTTAGCGGTTTAGTACTAAACATTGTTTTCACATTTACTTATTTAATTAACTGGCACTCTACTATTTTCTTCTTCAAGATAACGTTTTATCTGTGAAATATGTGTCCTTCGCACATATTTTTGAGTAGAGGGTTCGTAAAGGGTCACAGTTACCGGAGTTAAGTATTTGTGAATTTGATAAGGACCGCACCCCCTGTAAGATAGCTTGGAAGTTGTCTTATCGACTGCACTACTCGTTGGGTGCGTGTTATACATAACTAAGTCTCCGATTTGATATTTTAATTTATTATTCTTATTCTTTTGCTCGTAATATTTCCTTGACTTCGTTAAGTTTGTTCGTAAATTAGCGCGCGCTTCGTTCCATATCTTTCTAATATTTTATCCCTAATTTCAAGGGGTAACAATTCATGTATTTTCCACTTTGTGGATAATGGGTGGTTAGGTTTATACTTGAACAACAGTTTGAATGGGGTAGACTTATGTCCTTCATGATATGCCGAATTAAAGGCGAATTGTATCCAGGATAGGTTCTGGTCCCACGAAGTATGGTCGTTAGCATGGTAGGCAATTAAAGCAGATTTTAGGTTTCGCAAATACCTCTCAGCTATATTACCTTGCGGACGATACTCGGTAGTGGTAATGTGGTTTATACCTAGTTTGAAACACATGTTCCTGAATTCCTTAGACTTAAACTGTGGTCCGTTATCCGACACTAGATGGACTGGAATACCGAAATCTCTGAATAATCTATTCTGTAAAATGCTTACTGTTGTCGTAGCTAAAGCTCGCCGCATGGGGTACATCCAGACGAATTTACTAAACGAATCTACGCAAATTAGTAACATAGTATTTCCTGACTTAGAACGTGGGTAGGGTCCAGAAAAGTCTAAATAAATTTTGGAAAATGGGGTGGTAGGAATCTCAGATATTAACTGACTTATTTGACTGTTTCTCGCTGGTTTGCTGAGTGCACACAACTTACACCTTTTTACAAAGTTAGCTATCTCACTGTTCATATTTTCCCAGTGATATTCTCTCCGAATCCGATGTATGGTTTTATTTATTCCCATATGTGCTCCAATGGTGGAAGAGTGATAATATTCCATTAGCATAGGTTTAATAATATCCGGGGCGATGATACGCAAATATTTTCCGTTAGCTATTCTACAACATAATACTTTCTTATTTAATAGGTATTTTTCAGACTTGTTTCCTTTTTCAAGTTGTTTGATGATCGGACTCAAACGTGGGTCTTGTTGTTGATAATGGGCTAAATCCGTAAATGCAAGAGGAAATTCGGTAATTAACGCATTAATAATCGGTGTCTCTCTACTCTTGTCTTCGTAATTATTACTACTAGGCTGGAACATACGTGACAGGGTATCGGCAACTACGTTTTGGGTGCCTCTAATATGTTGTACTTTGAATTTAAAACAATTTAATCTCAATACCCATCTTCCGATTCGACCTAATTGTTTTGGGTGGTTTATTAGCCAGGATAAAGCTTGATTATCTGTTTCTAGCAAAAAGTCTTTATGTTCTAAAAATGGTTTGAACTTCTCAAACGCAAAAACGATAGCTAAGCATTCTAATTCGTATGCGGAGTATTTCTTTTCTTGGTCCGTCAGGGTGCGTGAAGCGTAACTAATTGGTAATCGAGAGTTATCTACTTTCTGATAAATTACTGCACCTAGGGCTACACTTGAACTGTCGGTTTGCACAACAAACGGTTTACTAAAATCGGCTAATTGTAGTACGGGGGGTGATATGATGCTTTCCTTTAATTTCTCAAATGCGGTTTGGCGTTGCTCATTCCACTCAAATTTTACTCCCTTCTTTCTTAAAGTATTTAGTGGTGCTGCGATTTCGGCTAGATGTGGGATATACTTGTGGAAATAATTTATCATTCCTAAAAATCGAGCAATTCCTTTCGCATCCCGCGGTGGTAAAAATTCTCTGATTGCACGGGTTCGCTCTGGGTCTATGCTTACCTTTCCGTTGGGTTTTACGATGTGACCTAAAAAGGAGAATTGTGTCACAGCAAAATTTACTTTACTGGGGTTTACAGTTAATCCAGCTTTCTCTAATCGTGATTATACTTCACGTATATGTGCACGATGTTGTTCCATTGACTCGCTGTAAATAACAATATCGTCTAGGTAGTGGTACACATATTTAAACTTTATGTCGTGAAATAATTTTTCTAACAATCTGCTACATACAGAACTACCTTGGGAAATACCAAAAGGTACCCTAGTAAATTGGTATAGGTTGAAAGGCACGGCAAAAGCGGTGAGACGTTTCGATTCTTCTGAAAGTGGTATCGTTGCTTTTGGGTACTAAAAACGCAGGGGATGAATAAGATGAAGTAGAGGGTTCGATGACTCCTTGTTCTAATAGTTTATTAATTTGGTTCCTCATTACTTCCATTTTTGGCGGTGATAACTTGTATGGGGCTAAACGTATTACTTTATTATCGCTCAAATTTATCTTATACTCTATCAGATCCGTCAGTCCTAACTTTGGGGTGAGCACATTGGAGAATTGATTTATTAACTTTTGTATGTTACGTCTATCTTTACTTTCCAGATGACCTAATTCACATTCGTGATGCTTTAGATGAGAAGAAGTAGTGCTAGTACTTTCTCTGTTATTTGAATTATCCTCTAAGTTATATTTCCGTGAACGATCGAATCCAAAGTAAAATTTCTTATCATGAATATTTAGAATTATTCCTGTTTTACTGATAAAATCGGCTCCCAATATTAACTCGGGTCCTAATTCGTCGCTTACTAACATTGGAAAGTACCACGTCAAATGTTTTATTTTAACTTTACACATGATGATAAGTTTTATTATTAAGTTTTGTTTGTTAGCGGTTGAGCATTTAATGTTTACAGATTGACTGCGTTTTACTAAGTTATGTTTAAATAGCTTATTGGCGAGGTCATGACTAATTAAACTTCGCGTTGATCCGGAATCAATTAAACCAAGGGTGCATGTTACACCAAGGTCAACTTGTACATAAGGTAATTGACACTTACTGAAATTACACTTATTAATAGCGTTACATTTATCTATACATTTTTTTACATAGGGGTCTAGTTTTCTTTTGTTATTATTATTATTTTGTTTTATTTTGTTGACTCTCAGGGGTTTACCTTTTTTACGATGCTGCGGAAGACACAGGGTTTTGGATCTCCCTGCCTTACATGTTTTTTGGATAAATAGTGTTTTGATTATACCTTTTTTGTTTACAGTATCTACTGAGATGTCCAGATTTTCCGCAGTTATAACACACATATTCTTTACGTTGTGTCTTACTGGTTTCCTGGAGTGGTTGAGCCTCCTGGGACTTACCATGGCCATAGGCTGATCTTCGAAACGGTCTTCTTTCTTGTATACTTCTTGCGTCAGATACTAAGGCATGCATTTCTTTTCTATTTTGTGTAGTGGATATCGATGCATGTCTGTGCTGATCTGCGTACCAAACATTGGAAGAATGAATACTACATTGTTCAAAGTCCGCGAACGTAAGGGGTCTACTTATTAGTGCTAAACGGGAGCGTTCATCTGGAGACAAGCCTACTAGGATCGTATCGACCAATTGTTTTTCAGTCCAGTCGACTTGTAGTATACGTGAAGATTCTCGGATATCCGCAATATAGTGGGCCAGTCTTTCGCGAGCTCCTTGTACTCTAAGTACAGTACTTCTTTTGATATCCTCATAAATTCCAGTGGGGATAAAATATTTGATTATATTCGTATGAAGATCTTCTACTGAAAGACTTGAGTTTAATGTTTCTAGTACACGATCTCGTAATGGTGGTTTACATTTGGGTAATATTACTTGCAGTATTTGCCGATCGTTTAATTGTTGTAAATCTTTTATTTGCAGCAGGTATTTTATAAAAGTTAACAGTATCGTTATACTTAACCCATCGGTGTAAGGAATCTCATTAATTATTTTCTCTACTGGGTGGGAAATCTTTCCGTAGAGTTCAACATTCAAATTTACGTTTTGTATTTCCTTCGAAGAATTAGAGGTCGCATTTTGACTAGTACGAGTACGCTGAACTTTAGGGGGTGGGGGTTCTTCTACATTAGGGGATTGAACAGGGGAGATATATAATTTTTGTAAGTCTTGCTCAATTTCCTCCATTCTCGATTCATCTGACTTTCGACGTAAGTCGTTAATAATTATAGGTAATTGGCGTAATGCTTCGTCTGCAAATTTCTGCACATCGGCGGGGACGACGGTGACGTCGGGCCAGCTTAATAAATTATTTAATCGGCGGGTTAAATGTTCTATACTTTGCGTAACGCGCAAAAGTTCCGTGGGTGATTTCTTGTCCTTAAGGTTCTGAGATAATACTATCAGTTCCCGATATTTCGCATAACAGGTTTCTCGTTCGCCGTCATAATCGAGTTCACGCAATTTATCTAACTGCGAGGTTGTCTCTGATCCGGTTTGGCGTAATGATTTTCGTAATTCAGACACGGTTACATTCACGTGTTTTAGACCTCGTAAAAGTGCTTCGTAGCATAGCTCATCTTTTACTAATAAATCAAGATTAAATTCCGCCATTTTCGTAAAGTGGCAAGAACTAATTATTCTACGATTAGTATTTACTACTATACAACGCTATATCATTTTACACAAACATAACAATATGAATAAATCGTATTCTTACACGTTTATTAATAAACAATTAAAATGAGATGACAAAGGTTGTCATATTACATAGAAAGAGAGAGAGAGAAATCTCACACATGTTCACAGATGCTTACGGCAAAAGATTCCCCCTTCGGTTATCAACACATGAACAGACACGCTTCAAATAACAATACACCACACAAGAGGGTGACCGATTGTTTTCACTCTAACTGGGGAGACCGACTACGATAATATTAAACAATCGCCAACAGGAAATTTACATGTCCGAGATTGTCGTGAATGGGGTACGTTTATGAATGGGACTTTTAACAAGTACCTACATGGTTTGTTTACATTGGATTATATGTTACTCTTACCTTACACATATCATATTTACTAATAAAATTATCTATACTATATTACTATAATATTAATTATTATTTTTCTCTTATTTAAATTTCTGACACATATTAAAATATACGAGTAAATAAATCAACAGCTTATGAATAGGGACACAATTACTGTTTAGCAACACAAGTCACAAAATTTTTTTTTTTATTTGTAGCAAAATTTAAACAAATAAGCAGAGTGGCGCATCTTATAACCTCTTCTTTAGAGTTATAACGGAGGGAACCCAAAATAATTGGTTCTGCCAATTATTTCAGGCTGCCTTTTTCGAGACGAGCTGAAATTTAAATCAGAACAGCACACAGTAAGACATACAAGGAAATAGGGAAGGTGAAACTGTTGATTTATATACTCAGTATATGTGTGTAACAAGAAGACTGGCTTTATTAAATATTTGAAATATAACATTTACTCCAAAGAACAGATCCCATGACGTTATTAATTCAATTAGTAAAATTAACTGAAATGCTTTATTTAGAATATGGTATTACAACAAATTTATCTAGCTATACCCCCGGATACGGGTAACCATTGGTATTTAGTCTCTAATATTTTAATTATATTTAATTCAAAATTTTTATCTTGCAAGACCTTTACCTTTTTGCTTCATATATCTTCCATTAGAAGAATGGTATTAATAACACTACGTTACGTTAATATCTAAATTGTTACAATTGAATGATATTGAATAGTTACAATTAAATTCTCAAATTTAAGTTTTTATATTCTTATAAAAACAATCGTCTCTGTAAGTCTCTTAAATAGAGTATTGTGTTACAAAAATATTATCATTATTCCTCGATAGACGTGCTATCGAGTCACCTCTATTTTTGGATGTAGTAATCGCCTCCATGTGGTTCCGTCTTGGGAGTCCTAAAACGTCGTCCTCGTCGTGGCCTGGTCTCGGTTGTTCATGGCTTAATACGTCTGCAGGATAGGTAGAGTCTTCTACACAGATACTCGTTGATTCTCAGATGTCTCGAACTGCATCATCGGTAGGGTATACTAGAGTTCTCATTCAGATGGTCCATGACCACAGGTCAGATGTTGAAAAGATTCGTCCATCGGTGAAGATTGCAGTCATCGTTTTTTCTTTATTAACACTCGTCGTTTGTAGTTACATCTTTCTTCTTGTTACAAAGTTTTTGGAATTTTCTTTTTTGTTAACGTTACATGTTACACTTTTTGTAACGGTTAGTAAAATACAAAACAATAATTAATTAATCCACACTAACAACAAATTGTATAACTTTTGAACAGAGCATTTTGCTCGTGCGTCTGCACAGCTGGGCGTCGTCATCGCAAGAGAGCGATTTTTCGTCCGCTACCCTCGTACATGACGAGAGAGAGTGGGGTGTTTATTCCGCGAGCATATATAGTTCCTGTTTCTCTTTAAATAAACTTTTTATTTATACAGACTATCGCTAGATAAAAATACATCATTTAAATTAATTGTTTTAGTTACTACCTGTGTCTACAGATACTTTAATTATTAACCTTAGTTTACTCTATTATTTTTAATTACCGTAGACTCGGAAAACATGTCGAGTCCGGTATCAACAGGTAGGCGCTTGATAGCAAGCAAAGGGTTAAATACGAACATAATAATTATTTACAATATGCCTTTTCTTTATGGATACTTTGCCCTTATTAATTACTTCTTCCATTCACACTTACTACCTACATGTTTTTATTATTATTATTGTGAGATTTAAATGGTCAATTGTACGCAACCTTAATTAATTAAATTTTTTTTTTTATTCTGTAAATGTCACAATTTAAATCGTCACATTATGTTAAATTATTATAAACACGTAGAAAGGTATAAAGAATATATAGAATAAGAATGTATTACCAATTTTTAAAGAAAGCACACATTTAGACTGAGTAGGCAAGAAATCTTAATATAATGAAGAAAAGTTTTTAAATACAATTTATAATATAATATCTAGAATTTAGGATATATGTTTGTGATGATAACACGGCAAGTAAAGACACTTTGAAACCATAGATAGTGGATATCATATGGCGTATTGATCATTACTTTTATATTATTATTTTTTATGTGTGTTTCAAGTAATAAATGAAACATATTACGATTCCTAAAAAGAGTTACTCTTATTATAATTACACCTGAACCCCAACTACACATACACGTTATTTATATTGTTATAATTTTATCACCCGTCAACGCGTGGCACGACACGCATAGATCTAATAACGTTATTTCGTTGTAGCAAATGGCGCTCCAAGATCGTGGGGCTCCACAAATTTAAATTATATTAAATTAGCAACAACGTTAATATCGTTGCAGTAGATGTCGCCCATGAACGTGGGGGCCCGACACGCCTACATTAATAAATAAATGCAGCCTATGCTCTATTGTTATATGTGTGCATAGGATTTATGTATAATAATTGATGTGTATTAATGAATATTTTACGTGTTTAATTTTGTTGTGTATATTATATTGTAATAACGCAACTGGCGCCCACCCCTATAAACAGGTGTAATTGTAATATCAGTAAATAAAAATAAAGAAATAATAATAACGAAACAATAAATAAGTAAAAATTAATATGTCGGTTCCATAGAAATAGTATTCTTAAATATTATATATAATTAATTTTTTTTATAGTTCAACATGACGACTCCAGGAAACGTGGATATGGAGGCATTCCAGACGATGATGCGTGCCTGGGTCGATGAATTAAGCACAAAGCAGACGGAAAATTTGAATGCGAAAATCGACGAATTAAAAGAATCTAATAAGAAACAATTAGAAGAACAAACTGAAAATTGTAAACAAGAAACCATAAAAATTAAGCAGAGGCTAGAAAAGTTAAAAATTGATAATCTCCAGTTAAAACAAGGTAAGCTTGAAATAAAACAAACGATAATAGACGGTAACGCACAGTTAACCGAAAAAATTGTTGATACAAATTTACGTATTGACACGATGACAGAAAATGTCTGTGGAATAATTTATAAACAAATGGAACTAATACAGTATGTGAAGAATTCATAATAGTTAAAAAGACGTTTGTAATTACTAACGATAATTATAAAAAATAATTAACATAAAGGAAAAGAAGCAAATAAAGTTTAATAAAACGTACCTTATTAATAGCGATATCCCAATTGTGAAACACACACACACTAGTAGATCACATAAGATAAAAACACGTGTGAAGCACAATAATTATCACTGTAACGAAAAACGTCGTACTATACGAAACACTACGCAAACTTGTGCGAAGTATGATGTTAGATATACGCCCGATAATTATAAAGCGAACGATAATTATAATTAAAATTATAGTAATTACGATGAATATTATCATAAACGACGCAGAAAAGAATGTTCCACTATGTATGTAAAACGCATACGAACTACTAGAGAATGCATGTTGCCGACGGCTAAAAAAAAAGTTTTAACATCAGGTGATCTCACAGTCACAGCGGTACAAAGGAATGTTAACGTCGCAGCAATACAACGGAAATTTAACAAGGGAGTAACACAATGGAATGTTGTCGCGAGGGCGAGTACAATGAATTTCCTGTGTACGACAAACAATTATTATAATAAGAATGGTGTAAGAGCAAACAACACACCGAACTCAGAACTCAATATCCGAATGGAATGAATAATTATTTTTAAATGAAAAATAATAATTAATTAATTAATTATTAATAATAAGATTAGAGAGTATAATTAATAAATGTTATTTATTAAGGTTATAATTGGAAATAAAATGAAATGCTAGTGTAAAAAAATAAGGAATTAAATAATAAAAGATATTATGCTAAATTAAAGTATGTTCAAAGAAAGGTAAGAAATGTATTATAAATGGCAAGGAATGAGATATGTAAAGAAATATGTAAGAAATGGTAAGGCATGTTATTATCGATGTTGTTATTAATATGAAGAAATGGTTAAGAATGAGAAATAAATGTATAATTGTCAGAATGGCTGATCAAGCGAAAACTTCAAACTTAATGGAATACAAGGACACAGAAGAAAGCGAGAGTGAAAAGTCAAAGGGCAGAGACTACTTAGGAATAAGGACTTCGAGAAAAATATCGTTGTTTTCTAAGACAGTTCCTCTGTAACCGATCATGCGACACACTATAAAGCTAAAAGAGTATCCTGTTACTGAAGTGTATGTCAGGTAAGAATGAAAGATATTATTAGCAATCAGAAAGGTAATGTTAAAGAAATGTAATAGAAGGTAGTGAAGGTTAATGTAGTATATAAGTAATACAAGAAACGGTAAGAAAGATAAAGAATATTCATGTAAGAAATGGGTTAAGGAACGAAGGTAGGAATGTATAATTAAGATAATGTAACATTTCAGATTGAAGAATGGCATTATATGTTAAGATGCAAAATGTTTATCAGTGCAAGAATGCATGTTCATGTAGAAAGTTTTATACGTAAGAAAATATATAAATAACTAGGTCAGTGGAACTAGGTGGAAGGAGAACAATGAGAAGAAGCAGCTACGCTTATGCATTATTATCAACTCGTAGGGAGGGGAGATAGAAACTAGACTTGTTACCCACCAACTAAGGGAACTTGAACAATTAATATTCATTATCATGGATAGTAATGTATAAATACAAATAGTAAAAAAAATTTTTTATATATAAGTAATATGAAGTATACAAATATAAGATGTCTAATGATAAAACAAATATTTTATAAATAAATTTATTACATTTTTTCCAAGTAGAGGAATAATGCGACAATACAAGCAAAGGCTGTAATGCGCATACATAATATATTACAAGTAATTAAGTTAATTTCAATAATATATAATAGACGAGCAGGTGTGAGATTGGAAGCTAGCTTTCAAGAAGGAACCAACAGGTAAACATCACGCGATTACCACTGCATGTGTGTATACAAGTAAATAATGTGTGTGCGTGAAGCCTGTCTGATCCTGAAAGTTCCAATCTCACCCCCAAGTCAATGCTAAATTAAGAAAATATTTATTTTTAAGCAAACCATAAATGTTAATGAGAAGGTAAAAACTTCTAAAAATGTGTAAAAATCAGACACAAGTGCAGTGCGAATTTTACGTAATTCGGAAAATCAGTGCGAATCCAGTGCGATTTTTAAAGCATCATAATTACACTAGTGGTGTGAGCATCATGATAATTGCACATCTCATAAGTCATTAAATTAGACAATATTTTATCGCCGTGAAATCTGCGTTAAACAGTGCGATTGGCGAAAAAGTGCAATTATGTGAAATGAGACGAGAGTGGGGGCTATCATACCATGTTTCAAATGTCGACAGGCTGATTCCTGAATCGACAGGTGTAGTTTTCTGGGTGGATATAAATAGAAGCCCAGGAGAGACAAACTCTCTCTTCTAACAAACCACAGTCGCGGCGGTACGCTATGCCCGTCCGAGACGCGAATTTTTTAAACTACTTTGGACAAAGTTAGACGATAAATCTAACAGCAGTATGATTTTTGTAGCTTAACTTATAAAGTATTACGGTATTGTTTCAATTTAAAGTATTAATGAAAACAATAATTAAAAAAGTAATGTAACGAAGAAATCGTCGGATGTCTACAAGCAGTCGCCAGCTAAGAACATCAACTCCTGACAGAGGACGAGAGCACGACTAGCAGAGGAACGAGATGCAGAAGACTAGAGACATTTCTATCAGAACAGCTACAGATCCAGAGCAATATGTCATCATAGTTTACAGCAGCCAATGTACCATGAAGGACCAGGGACGGGAGGACGAGCAGTGAGTACAAGAGGACATCCAGGAGGATCGAACCGAAGGAATCACTGGAGGACATGGGACAACTCTGCGGAATTTAAGGTGACGAAAAACCAATCATAATTATCAAAGAGAAAGACATTAAAAGAAAAGACTTTAATAAAAAAAATGAGAAAAACTAAAACAAAACATATTTGTAAGAGTAAATAATAAGTATGTATATAGAGATAAAAATCAATGTAATTCATGTGTAATCAGAAAGTTATTTAATTATTTTTCTTTAATGAACGTACAGTCAATAAAACGACAAGTTAAATCATTGCTGGGAAAATGAACAAGTAATTAATTTATTTAACTTTTTCTTATTAAAAGCACATAACGTAGAGTCATTGAAAATAATCAATTATTTATGTTAAATTAATTTAAACCCGTAGAAAGGTATAAAGAATATAGAATAATAATGAATTAACAATTTTTAAAGAAAGCACACATTTAGACTGAGTAGGCAAGAAATCTTAATATAATGAAGAAAAGTTTTTAAATACAATTTATAATATAATATCTAGAATTTAGGATATGTTTGTGATGATAACACGGCAAGTAAAGACACTTTGAAACCATAGATAATGTATGTTATGTGGCGTAGTGATCATTATTTTTATATTATTATTTTTTATGTTTGTTTCAAGTAATAAATGAAACATATTACGATTCCTAAAAAGAGTTACTCTTATTGTAATTACACCTGAACCCCAACTACACATACACGTTATTTATATTGTTATAATTTTATCACCCGTCAACGTGTGGCACGACACGCATACATCTAATAACGTATTTCGTGTAGCAAATGGCACTCCAAGATCGTGGGGCTCCACAAATTTAAATTATATTAAATTTGTAATAACGTTGTATCGTTGTAATATATATATATATTACATTTAATATTTATACGTAAATTTACCTCAAGATGTTATTTTTCTATTTGGAACATGTTTCGGGTGCTATCTTGTACCCATCTTCAGCCTTCCGGTTTTTTTGTCTGGTGAAGTACATATGTGTTGTTGGTTGACTATTGTGGCTTCCTGTTGGCTTCTGGTATTTCAAGTTGGTTTTATTGTGTGTGATTGTGGTGTATGTGTTAGTTTTTTGTGTATTTTCAATTTTGAGTGCTTTGAATATTGTGTCATGTTTTGTATTGATTTGTATTTGTTCAGGTATTAGTTGTAAATACCAGGTGTAAATATAATAACAGTATTCTTATTTATCAGTATTTAAAACGCATATTTATTATTTACTCCATATTATAAATATTCATAAACATCATTAATAATTGTCGGTCACGATATTGCTCATAATACAAATCAATACAAAACATGACACAATATTCAAAGCACTCAACATTGAAAATACACAAAAAACTAACACATACACCACAATCACACACAATAAAACCAACTTGAAATACCAGAAGCCAACAGGAAGCCACAATAGTCAACCAACAACACATATGTACTTCACCAGAGAAAAAACCGGAAGGCTGAGGATGGGTACAAGATAGTACTCGAAACATGTTCCAAATAGTAAAATAACATCTTGAGGTAAATTTATGTATAAATATTAAATGTATTATATACATCAAGAAACGGACTGTAGCAGAAAGTGATTGAAATATATATATATATATATATATTACAACAAATTTATATGTAATTTATGCAGGATTTATAAGGATACCAGGTGTAAATAGAATAAGAGTATTATTATTTATCATTATTTAAAACGCATATTTATTATTTACTCAATATTATAAATATTCATAAATATCATTAATAATTATTAAATGTTTATATCTTATGATATGCAACATTAAACATATTAAAAAATCTGTTATATCTAAACATGTTAATAATCTTATATCTAGACATGTTAATAAATTGGTTTATTAATTAAATATAAAATTAAAATGTTTTTTGAAATAAATTTTCTTAACTCAGATCTGACCTCTACTCGCTCAGTCTATACCCATGTTTAAAATTCAATTTAAATTTATGTTAATTGGTTGTAGACTCGCTTTTGTTTTAATATTCAACTTTAAATTAATCTTTCCTATAATTCAAATATAAAATCAATCTACTATTTACTTTGATAATAAACTCTACTCTCTCTACTTTAAATTCTGTTTCATTTATTAATTCTTTTATATGCGATCGCTCACTCTTACGACAAAACATTTAATATTAAATTTTAAATATACATTTTAAATATTGTTGTTGTGTTGTTTGTGTTGTTCTACATTTTAAATATTATTACTAAGTATAAATTTTTCTTTATTTTAATTTACTGTCTTTTGATATAGTCTTTATGAGCTCTTTTTCTTTTTTAAAAATCATTTAAAATGCATTACGCATGTCACCTCGAGTTCTTATGATCTTACGACTTGTTGTCCGGGGTCCAGCGTTGTCCAGAGTTATTTTTCCATCCCACATGTCCTGGCGTGGTCCTGGATCCGTCTAGAGTCCATCGTCGCTCTCCAGCAGTGTTTCTGGATCCGTCTAGACTCCATCGTCGCTCGCCAGCAGTGTTGTTCCTTGATACGTCTAGAGTTGTTATCTGCTGCAAGGTAGATCTTAAACTTCTTTTAACGTCCAGCATCCCTCGTCTCTCTGGTAGCTTTTCCGTATATACTCTTGGTAGACTTACTATTTCGGTATTTATTTTTTTCCAGAATATTGTCGTGCATTTAACGAACGTTATTTCTTTCGTTACTGCGACTTGTAATAGAAATAAAAATAAAACAGTTTTGCCGCCGGACAGCATGTCCGGCTGCAACTGTGTCTTGAAATGAAGAGAAGGGTTTTTGGTGGAACCCTTAATTTATACCCTCTACAGATTCCGCGCCAGTTGGCTCCAAAATCGTCCTGTCGGTACCTGCATATCTCGTGACAGCTCCCACTCCCAAACCTTTTCATCTATTTGCAATTATTAGCAAATAGCAATGTTTTTCACGGAATCGAGATAGCACAAATCATAGCTAATTCGATTGAGCACTCACTATATTAATTTGAGCGTCTTAGGGTAATTTGCGTATTTTTGGCACGTTTATTTTGCACTGTCTTTGCATAACGTGTTCTATTAACGTCATCTTTTCACTGGGGATAACTATAAATTTTACACAAACTTTGGTGCTTTTGGTTTGATCATAACTAATTAGTTTTCGCACAGTGAATTAAAATAATTATTTTATTAATTACTTGGGGCGGGTTGCTGAGATTCCTGTCTTTGCATGCATCACTAACACACACAAGATACACGTGTAACACACATACAATTCAGCAGGTGTTCACTGCGTGTCGGAACAGGTTAATTGCTCCCCTAATCTAACAATGAAATATTTTTACAATCTCAGACCTGTCCATTTACCCGTAACTTATACAAATTCTACAAATTTTATATTTATTTAAATTAATGCCTAATACAGCGTATGGCTGTATCGTTGCAATATATATTGCAAAGCGACGAAATGGAAGACCCAGATTACAACTTAAAAACCAGCATAAAACACCCTCGATAAACTAATCCACGTAGTTATTAAACTGAAAATGACAAATGACAACAATGAGTACCATACAAGGAAGGCTAAAACAAAATGTAAGTTAAACTAGTGAGAAATAACTAATTGTATTAGTAATGATTAAATGTGATAAAGGCAATCAGTAATGAAATACAGAGATAATTGTGAAATAATAGTCACTAAATGTACAGATAAGACTGTGAGTATTAGTGTCAGTGCCAATGAACCAAAATATAGTGACAACATACTATCAAAAACAATGTGTGATTAAAGGAAAAGACAAAGTAAAGTGTGAAGGGACTGGTATTTAATATACCTTAGAAATAACCACTCATTTAAAGGTGGTAAGATGTAAATAAATGAATGTAACATTATTAGTAATGTAAGTAAGAGGTATAATGTTCAAAGAATACTTTTAAGTTTTAACCTTTTCTTACTAACAATTCCCTATTTTGTTACTAATTTTAATTAAAGGGAAAATGCTAGCGTTTTTCCATTACAAATGATAAGTCCCGACTTGTTGACAGTAAAAAAAAATAATTAAACAAAATAGTTCAACAAGTTATATGAAACAAATTGTTATTGTTGTATAAGTTATGAAAAATGTTTTTATACAATAATTTGTTATGGTTTAGTGAATTAGAGGTTTCGCCATATGGGCATCAGATTGTTTGAACGTTTGTTTCATGTTAATGTTTGTATATAAGGCCATGAAATAATTATAATTAGCCAAAAATATAGAAGGCCAAAAGGTTACATAATATTAGAAATTGAAACATTGTACTGTGATGAAGTATTAAGTAATAGTCCAATGACTACACAAAAAATTATTGTAAATCAAAAACAAACAATCACATTTATGTAAATTAATATGAGGTGAGAGAAATACTAAAATAGGCCTTAAGGATTTGTTAACTACAACCTTTAAATAGTTTAATATAATTGCATTATAATTTGGGAAGTGTCGGAACTTATATATAATGATCAAAGATAGAATTTTGTAAACATCTAAATTAACTATTAAGGCACTCACATATGTCATATGAGATGTCAAAATATTTTTAGTTTTATTAGGAATATCATGGTGTTAAGTAATTTAAGGTTTATTAAATATTAAATAGGAAGTAATTTGGAGTGGAAAGGTAAAAATTGTATGTAACCTGAACTCAACTGTATTGACCAATGTGAATTTTGCTAATTTTGGTAAAGCCAGTTGAAAGAAAAAGAAAAAATGATTATTCCATTGTTAGACACTAATGTATCCAGGTCATCTCTGTGCTGTCCAGAGTAACAAAGTATAACAAAGAATCAGATCTAAGTGGAAGAAAAAAGTGAAAAATTATAAAACCTAAAATCTAAATAAAGGGGAAGAAATGAAGATAGAATAAACTAATAATAATTTAAAAGAAGAAGAAAATAATAATATATTAAACAAGAAACAAAAAGTGAATAAATGGTTCTCCAATTGTGTGAGGCGTAACCTTTTATAATATCGGAGTTATAACTTCACAACACCAAGATACATCAACTAACACTTTTCTTCAATAACATTAGTGAAAAGAAAACAATATCTAATATAAACATATTGACCATTTTGCGTAATTTATTTTACTTGTAAAAACTGATGGTGAAGACATTTTCACATAGAGTTAGTTGAACAACAAGCGGCTATATTGTTTTCTTGTTAATTTGAACTCTGGGTAGACGCCATGACACCTTGTTGTGGCAAAATGAACTGAATTATTAATTTGTCATACTGTAATAAATTTAAATTTTTTATTATTAATTAATAACAATTAAGGAATCGTAATGTGTAGTACTCCGTTGTGGACATTTTGAAATTTAATATCAGTCTCAAGAACACCGAACTGAGATATTATATTAAAATAAATTTGAATCAGTATTGAAAACAAGAATCGATACCAGTATTTTGTAACATCGATCTTTACATAAACAGAATTGTAATGATTGAAAATAAATGAAAACCATTTTCCTAATTCATGTTAAAACAGCTTTTTATTGAAATTAAAGTAAGATAAAAAGTGTTTTCGTTACAGTAAAGGAAGATTTGAACAATTACGACAACTTAGATAAAACGTAACTCCAAGGAAATTATGGTAAGTCGACTAACCTTGAAAGAAGAACTCCACGATATAGATAGATCTGATAGTAATTTAATTCATTTCAATAACTGTAATAAAGTTGAATAAAACAGGAAATATAAACATCGTTTCTAACAAAAGGTGTTAGGTAAATTATCAAATCCTACCGCAAATATTCGAGGGCAACGGTTAGGCCTAGTTACGCTTGGCGATTACGAATTATTTGATTTCCTAATAAATAATTCATCCGTTAGTTAACTGTTATTGCCACAACAAATATTCTTTTAACACTTTTTAAGAAAACAATTAATAAATATTAGAAGAAAAAATAATGGTTACAGGAAAGAACGACTTATTTTTAACTGAACGTTACAGATTGGCGCATCCAACGCGGGGTGTTTAACGAATTGAAAACCAGAGTCTACAATTCTTGCAAAATAACTTGTGATAATAAATAAATATAATAAAAAAAGGACTGTATTCAATAATCACATTTTAGATTGGCGTCCAACGCGGGGCGTAAAAGTTTCAGAAGAACTTCTACTTAATATATCTGAACATAACTTGTGATTTATAAATAAATATTATAAATAAAAATAATAATAAATAAACGACTCTACTCAAAAACATTACATTACAATATATATATTGCGACAACACAAATAACTGAACTATTGGAGCTTAGGATATGGTGGTGGGTGTGTTATAATGCAAAAGTCTATATTGGAGGATGTAAGATTATTTATTGTACACAAGAAATATGAAATCGTTAATGTGATACATTTAACAAGAATAAATAATAATAGTGTTTGCAGATAGTCTTTTAAAATGTTACATAATGTTCATTAGTGTTCATTTATTGTACATTACATATCTGAAGATTTCCACGGCAATGTGGAGAGGGTTTTTTTTTAGTGGAGTCGTGAGGCGTGGCGTACGATGACAGATGGTTGACCCTGGAGATGATTACAGCTGGGCTGGTGTGCTGAAGTTCATACGTTGACACTGACGATTCGCACTCGAACACTGATTCTAGTGGTACCGTTAATGGAATTTTACACAGTAAATAGAATAACAAAAGTATCTCAGGTCACAGTGGGTATTTAACTAAAAAGGGTATATTAAACTTATACCTATCCGGAATCTTCAAGTGTTCACTCTGTGCCGGTTTTTTTTTTGAGAAACCGGCTGTCTGTATAAAAATATAATTTATTAATACTGGTGATTTCTTATTCACTTGGTCAGTGCGCCGTGTTTCGGGTTTTCTGCAGGCCAATGACATCTGTTGACGGAACCGGGTAATTATGATTACCGACTCAAAGCATCGTTTGCAGGTTCGTTCAGTCGGTCCTGGTCAGCTGCTGCGAGTACAGCCTATTCTTCTTTGGCAGTTGGAGTGGTTAAAATTTGTATTTTATTCTTTTTTATCATGACGAGTTAAACGCTCATAGATCCCTGGTAAGTGAATTAAATGTATATATTATTCATTTTATTGGAAAAGGTTTAAATTTAAATTGAAATTGCCGTAGATGTGAACAGATATGTCTGGTATGCATGCCTCGTGGCGTGGTGACCGGAAGTATATTCCTTGTCACTTATTTAATTTATTTAAACACTGAAACAGCCTTATAACTTGTGTTTTGTAAATACTAATTGTCCATGTAAAAGGAGGTGAAAAAAATTGGGTAATTTTGTGGAACTGGGGCACTTTGATGAATTGTCTGTGTGGGCACGTGGCCGTTATAAGCGTAATACCTGTCTGAGAATGTTAACTTTTCATACGTATGTAAGGGTGCATTATAAATTTATATCAAATAATGAAGCATTGAAGCCTTGTGTGTGACCTAGTAATTTAAAAACAAAAAGAGAAAATGTTAAACGTATTTATAATGAACATAGTAGAAATGGTTTGGGTTGGCATGTATGTGTTATGGTTTAGTAGTCAGCAAATTAATTATTATGAATGCTTAGGGTTCCCGATGCAGTCGGAGTCTTAACTCCAGTATGTGGTAATTACAGCTTCCACAATGACCTGAAGACACCTAGACTCTCGTCCCTCAGCCGCCTGAGGAGAAACAACTGGATAGCATGCCACTGTAACTAACGGGGAACCATCTGGACCAAATAAGGTGATATTTAACAAATTCTTACATAATTTGGCCTCTAGAGAGAGGAACTTGCATTGTGCATTTAACATCCACTTAAATTGACTTTCTTCACCGTTAAACTGTTTTAATTGAGTGCGTGCCCGGCGGGACAGTTTTTCATGTAACCTTGGTTTGATAATAAATTTAGTCTCGAGAACAATTGTACGCCCGTTTCGCTGGCATGTGTCCAGTGCTCATTAATTTTATGCTACACATTTTCGTACCTGGATACTGAATGGGGTTTGTTGAAGTTTATGGGGGACCGGTATTTTAGTTATGTAGGTGGGTGCAGTTTGTAACAGGGTGGTTTGGTATCTATTACAATCACGGTTTTTTGGCACATTATCATTTTCTTATGTCATAGAAGGGTTGGGAGTTTTTTTATCTGCATTAGGCCAGTTCACACATTATAACCTAGGGTGGTCACCTGTTGGTGCAGATCTATGCAAGCCCCCGGACATGTTACCTTATGTCGGGGCAGTCTCTGGTACATGTCAGCGGCCCGGTCAATCCAGATTTTTCTTTAAATTTAGAAATGTACTTTTTATAAGATTATACAGGCTGTACTGGCACTTTAAATTTGTAATTGTATTTTCCTACTATTATGGGCCAATCCAAATTTTCTTTAAATTGTAAATGTACTTTTTATAAAACTATACAGGCTGTACTGACACTTTAAATTTGTAATTGTATTTTACTGCTATTATGGGCCAATCCAGGTTTTCTTTAAAATTATAAGTGTACCTTTTATAAAACTATACAGGCTGGTTGCAGGCTTTTATATCCATATTTTGCACCTTTTGATAAACCATATAGGGTGTTCACAAGGCATGTTTTAAACTTATGAATTGTGGCTGTTTGTTATTTATTTTTATTCTATTGATAATTGTATTTTGATATAATTATAGAGGTTGACCATTGGCCCGGTAAAAAGAAAAGAAGAAATGTGTTGTACTTTTGTCTGTGATTTATATGTATATATGTATGTATGTTGAATTATGTGATATTGTCCCCTAAAGGGTATTTCGAAATCATGAATAATATTTATATATTATTAATATTTGAAATATTCGGAGATTTATAATGTTGGGAAAAAAGAATTATGTCTATAATAATTTATGATAAATGCAATAATAAAAGGTTGTTATTTGTTAATAGCGAGCATTAATAGTCCCGTCTCACTGGACCCAGCACACCTTATGCTTCTTCTAGGCCTTCTGCCTAGTCCTAAATATCTAGTAGCCCTTTAAAAAAAAAAAAAAAAAAAAAAAAGCACACAAATAAAGAAGTGGTTACGTAACACGAGTCAGTAACTCTTCCTAAGCGGAAATCTTCCACTCACACGGAAACTACTGATGATAATATTACAACAATAAGTAAACTATTAAATACTTATGGTACTGTAGAATACCTCACACAGTAAACCCAGTTTAAGTTCACTTTTATACCCGTTACGTTACAATGAACAATAACGTGTTTGAAGATGGATTAATTAAACAGTTTTGAGAGTTCGCACTTGTTACTATTGACGAATGGACTTAACGAATTATCGCAAGCGAAAAATCTTGAACGAGAAGCGCACGCTTCCTTCGCGACAGCTAAAAAGAAAAAAAAACTGGCCGTTTAGCACCCGGCTGAGGAAAATTCCGACTGACCTTCGAAGCTTCTTATTGGTGGAAAAGAAGTCACATGGTTATTTTGCGCACGTCACTAGTGTGGTTTCATGCCGGGAAGTGCATAGGATTTGCAAGGGCAAGCATAGATGGTTATCTATGAATGTCTTATCTCAAGTAGAAATGCGTTTTATAACGAGTTTTATATTTTTAAAAAATCATATTTTAACGTCATATTACGATCAGGCAATATAGGGAAACTGTGGCTAATATAATAGTTTATGTCCAGTTCAAGAGTCAATACGATCGGATAATTATATCACGCACGGAAGGGAAAAAACATTTATCACGCGCGCACGCGCGCACATTTCCACTGACACAGTACATGAATAAATAGAACATAAAATAATTAACAATTTGACTTATCCAACTTCCTTATCCGTTCTAAGATACAAAACGTATAGCGAAAAAACCAAATCTAACAAAATACCATTTACAACCTGAATGTTCATCGTCCGTGTATTTAGATTAGCCTGCACTGCTTATCAGGATCCTGTGCTTCATTGCAATATATATTACAACGACAAAAATTGCAAATATAAATGTATTTGTGTTTGAGGAGCCCCAAGTTCTTTGGGACGCCGAAGTTATGCAACTTTACAGATGACTGTTTAAGATACTGTAATTTATGGAGGTTGTATAACGATATCAGGTGTAATTATAATAAGAGTATTAGACTTATGAGTATTTAAAAATTTATATTTATTGTTTAGTCAATCATATAAATAATAAACATCGTTAATAATCTTCGGTCACGGTATCACTCATTATCAAATGTTTATATCTTTTACTATACGGTGTTACACACATTTAAAACCCTCTTACATCTAGACAAGTTAATAATCTTAATTTAGACATCTATTCCATTTGATTTACTGAAACAAATAAAATCAAAATGTAATTTGAATTGAATTCTTTTAATTCAGATCTGACCTCAACTTGCACAGTCTATACCAATGTATAACAATTACATTTAAATTTATATTTATTACTTTTAGACTGGTATTTTTTTATATTCAAAATTAAAATTATTCTTTTCTACAATGCAAATATTAAATCAATTTAACTATTTACTTTGATAAACAAAAATGTACTCTCTCAAATATAAATTCTTTTTTTCTTATTCCTTTATATGTGATCGCTCATTCTTACGACTAAACATTTATCTACATTTCTGAAATATTATTTCTAATTATAACTTTTTTCTTTGTTTTAATTTATTGTCTTCTGATATAGTTTTTATGAGCTCTTTTAAAAAATCATTTATAAATGCATTATGCATGTCACCTCGAGTTTTGATGATCTTACGACTTATTGACGGGGTCCAGCGTTATCCAGAGTTGGTTTTGTATTTCTCCTTGCTTGGCGTGGTCCTGGATATGTCCAGAGTCCAGCGTCGTTTTCCAGCAGTGTGTGGTCCGTCTCAGAGAATTGGTATCTGCTGCAAGGTGGATCTTAAACGTCGGTTAGGCGTCAAAAAACATCGTCTAACGTCCAGCATCTTTCGTCGCTCTGGTAGTTTCTCCGTAGATACTTTTTGTAAACTTAAACGGTCCCGGTACTTTACGCTTTCCGAAATATTGTCAACCAAATTGTTGAATGTCTTATTAGTTTGTTAATGAGACTTGAAAAAAAATAAAACTGTTCTGCCGACGGACAGCATGTCCGAATGTAACTGTGTCTTGA
Source organism: Magicicada septendecula (assembly GCA_034769895.1). Lineage (NCBI taxonomy): Eukaryota > Metazoa > Arthropoda > Insecta > Hemiptera > Cicadidae > Magicicada > Magicicada septendecula. The sequence goes on along the minus strand of CM068375.1, from coordinate 361,964,155 downwards.
AATGAAGAGAAGGGTTTTCAGTAGAACCCTTAATTTATACCCTCTCGAGATTCCGCGTCTGTTGGCTCCGAAATCGAGGGGTGATATTTTTGAAATAATTATTTCTAACTCTTTAGTTATTATAAGAATTGTGTTTAATGTTTTTTTTTTATTTTACTTTAACTCTTTAAATGACTCTACTTCAATTTGCTCTGTTATCTTACTTTACTAACTACATAAATTTGTTTTTTTTAGTCTCTTAAATTGTTCTCTTCCTTGTTTACTGTCTTTTTGAATTCAAATTTAATGTTTAATACTCTACTTGTTACTGTAGCTCCGGCGTCTATCTCATCGGCGTTTCTGGGTTTGAATGTTTCAATTGTTCCTCTTCTTGTTCATCCAGTCTCCATGGTGTGGATATGTGTACAGCTTCCATGATGTGGAGTGTTCTCAGCTTCCCTGGATTCTGGTGTGAACAGCCTCCCTGATGTGGATATGTCCTCAGCTCCCTTTTGTGGAATTGTACTGCCTCCCTGATGTGGAATTTTTACGTACAGATGCTATTTTTACGCTATTGTTGATTTATTTGAACGGAGTCGCTTTCACGTTAAGTTCGAGTGTTTTTAAGTTTAACTTGTCGCGTGAGTTTACTCACTACGAACTGCTCAGCCTAGTAATTCAAAACCGATGTTCCGTACAAATGTTTTACTGCAAACTACTCGGACTGGTTGTTTAACATAGACTTTCCGAACTAGTGTTTTAAAGCGGACTACTCGAACCGGTGGCTTAATGCAGACTGAAGTGCTTTGAGCGCGTTAGCGACGTCGCCCTCTATTTTCCCGCTAGTTTAATGACCCTCTACCTTTATTGGTTTATCAATTGTCACGTGTTGTTGTTCACGCTGTGATGGGTTCTTTTTAAACTGTTAATAAGCGGTTAGGGATTATTTTTGTGCACTAATGTTAGCTATTTCACTTTTATTACTCGTTCTATGTTTTGTATTGTATCCTTACGCACCTACGCGTCGCACTTCCTATCGCACTCCAACACTTTCCATTCTTATTACTGTTTTTACATTTGAAATATTGATACACAATTACACAATTCTTATTATTATACATTCTTAACTCTATTTACTTAATCTTATATATTGTTTCTTATTATAATAAGCAGAGCATTGCTTTATGCCCTGTATTTTGTATTTTGCTATACGCATATGTGACGGTTGTCATATTGTGACTATTTGTCCTGTCACATACACCTACAGCCATAATAAAAAAAAAATTCTTCCATAAGAAATGTTTTTTTTTCTATTTTGTTTTACATATTTGTTATGGTATATATTTTACATATTTATTTGTTATTAATACTCTTTTTCATGTATTGTAATATTGTTATTATAATCCTATCCTTACTTTACTAATTATTATTTACATAAATGTTTTCTTATTCTACCCCACATTTTCTACAGGTTAGTAGGTCAGTCGGGTATGTTGTTGTCAAGTTTAATTTGTGTTGTTGACATTTACTAATCCCCTCCTGTGTTGAAAACACTACCAGCTGTGTGGGAGAATGCCTTGTCATAATGTGACGATTTCATTAATAAAAAATATGTTAATTAATTAAGTTGATATTGTATAAGCTGAGAAATTTTAAATTCTTAATAAAATCTCACACTGTAAACTAAATCTTATGGCAATCATTAAATAATAATAAAATTTAATATAAGTCTAATAATAAAATTAAAAGGGAATGGAATTGTACAGAAAGGGTAAAGCTTATTAATTAATCCTGCATAAAGAGGCACTGACCAGAATTAACTTGTTTTCTGACCCCTAAATAAACTAAGTATTATTGTAAATTAGTTATTATTTAAATAATTATATAAGACCACTGTTACGTACTTTGATAACTTCTGTAACTAAGAATATCTCTATTTAATTATTTAATCAAACTTTAGTCCTTTAATTGAATTAGAAACACGGAACTACTTTTATGTTGCCTAGTAATTGTCTTGAGATTACTACTCTCTCCCTTAACTATTTCTGCCACTTGCAATGGAGCGCTCACGCAGTAAGCAGCGTAAAGCGTTGTTTCGCTACGTATATATAAAAATGTGAAAGGCTTGATTCAATGACTATTTAAATAAGTAAATTTGTGCGGTGATGACATCTCTCTCTATTATCACAGAACAAACTATGTAATTTATACAGTATTACAAACAAGAAGGTGATACTCAACGAATCTATAATCATGTGAAGTGTATAACAGTGAAACAAACTTTCTATTTATGTATTCTAACTACAAGAATTACTAAGAGTTACTACAGTCGCCTGAGATGAGTGTACCGCACCAGGAATGATTAGACATACTTCAGCAACTTCACCGTCACAGGATGATAAGGTAACGACAGACCTTCAGGAAACATCCGGAGGACCGAAGAACCAATTCTGCAGCAACTTCAGGAAAAACACACAGGTGACATGGAGGCTTGTCTTCCATGGTTAAGAGTTACAAAATTATAACCCACAAAAGACAATTTAACTTATCATATTAAAGACTTTAAAACTTCTGTTTTAAATGTAATAACATTAAAGACTTTAGAAGACTGACATTATATATAACATGTAGTCTAAAATTTAATAACACTGGTTATCGCAAAAGAGTAAAAGTTTAAACTAAAAGTTTTGTTGTTTTAGAAGAATAATAAAAACCATTCTTCAAATGGTTAAAATTTCAATATTGTACATGGCAAGGTGACCATTATTCATTTAATATATTCAATCCCGGATCCGTGGAATTAATTAAAAAAGATGTACATCATATTTTGAGGGCCCTTTGTAAAGGCGTAATATATATATATATATATATATATATATATATATAATCATATAGTAAACTATATTGTTTGAGAACTTTCAAAAGAGAACTTAATCACTAAATGTAATAAAGAGATGTCATCTGAGTACCAAGTAAACTGAGTGCATAAATCAACAGTCTCCCCTTCCTAATATCCTGCTATAATAATTTGTTTTATTCGTTGTGATTATTTTCAGCTCGTCACAACTAAGGCAGCCTGTATAATTGGCAGATCCAATTATTGCGGGTTCCCTAAGTTATAACACAAGAGAAGATGTTATAAATTGCGCCACTCTGCTTATTTTGCTAATTTTGCTATTTTTGCTATTTTTTGCTAATTTTGCGTAAGAGAAAAGAAAGAAGTAATTGTGTCCCGATATCCCACGCACACAAGCTGTTGATCTATTCACTCATGTATTTTAATAGGTGTCAGAATTTTAAATAAGATAAAAATAATTATTAATATTATAGTAATATAGTATAGGTAAATTTATTTGTAAATATAATATGTGTAAAGTAATATTAACATATAATCCCATGTAAACAAACCATGTAGGTACTTGTTAAAAGTCTCATTCATCAACGTGCCACTTTCACGACAATCTCGGACATGTAAGTTTCCTGTTGCCGATTGTTTAAAACTGTCATAGCTGGTCTCCCCCAAGTTGAGTTAGACAATAAGTCACCCTCCTTGTGTGGTCTATTGTTATAAGAAGCGTGTATTTTCCTGTGTTTAGTAATCGAAGATTCCCCCTTTTGTCGTACGCATATTCATGCTTGTGTGAAATTTCTCTCTCTCTCTCAATGTAAAACGATAAAGGTTGTCATAACATTTTAAGTGTCTATTTGTAAAAAAAGAAAAAGGAGTAAGAATACGATTGATTTATATTTTTATATTTTTCTGTAAAAAAAAAAGGAAGCGTTGTATAGCATTTAATGCAAATAGTAAAATAATTAGTTATAGCCACTCACGTTACGAAAATGGCTGAATTTAATCCTGATCTATTATTAAAAGATGAGCTATGCTACGAAGCACTTTTACGAGGTCTAAAACACGTGAATGTAACCGTGTCGGAATTACGAAAATCATTACGCCAAACCGGATCAGATACACCCTCGCAGTTAGATAGATTGCGTGAACTCGATTATGACGGCGAACGAGAAACCTGTTATGCGAAATATAGGGAACTGATAGTATTATCTCAGAACCTTCAGGACAAGAAATCACCTACGGAATTTTTGCGCGTTACGCAACGTATAGAACATTTAACCCGCCGGTTAAATAATTTAATAAGCTGGCCCTACGTCACCGTAATCCCCGCCGATGTGCAGAAATTTGCGGATGAGGCATTAAGCCAATTACCCATAATTATCAACGACTTACGACGAAAATCAGACTCATCGAGAATGGAGGAAATTGAGCACTACTTACAAAAATTATATATCTCCCCGGTTCAATCCCCTACTTTAGAACACACTCTCTCCACCTCGAACCCCGAATCACCCACCGTATCGAAGATACAACAGAGTCATGAACAACTACCTAGTAGAGATTTAAATACCCAAACTATGTTAGAACCCCCACCGCCAAATGTTCAGCATACTCGCACTAGTAAATATGCGATTACAAATCCTAATGCAAACACAAATCCTTCGGAAAGTATACCTAACGTATATTTTAATGTAGACCTCTACGGAAAGATTTCCCACCCAGTAGAGAAAATAATTAATGAAATTCCTTACACCGATGGCTTAAGTATCACGACTCTATTGACTTTTATCAGATATCTGCTGCAAATAAAAGATCCACAACAATTAAGCGATTGGCAAATATTGCAGGTCATCTTACCCAAATGTAAACCACCTTTACGAGATCGTCTGCTAGAATCATTAAACTCAACTCTTCCGGTAGAAGAACTTCATACAAATATAATCAAATATTTTATCCCCACGGGAATATATGAGGAGATCAAAAGAAATACCGTACTTCGAGTGCAAAGAGCTCAAGAAAGACTGGCCCACTATATCGCAGACATCAGAGAATCTTCACGTCTACTGCAAGTCGACTGGACTGAAAAACAATTGGTCGATACTATATTGGTAGGCTTATCTCCTGAAGAACGCTCCCTTTTAGCTCTAATAAGTAGACCCCTTACTTTCGCTGACCTTGAACAATGTAGTGTGCACTCTTCAAATGTGTGGTATGCAGATCAGCATCGACATGCACCGGTATCCACAACACCACATAGAAAGGAAACGCAAGCCCTATCCTCAGATACAAGAAGTCTACGAGAACGACGCCCATTTCGGCGACCAACCTATGTTCATGGCCATGGTAAGTCCAAGGATCCACCACCTAGATACGAAACCAGTGAGACCCCGCGTAAAGAATATATATGCTATAACTGCGGAAAACCTGGACACCTCAGTAGAAACTGTAAACGGAAACAGTACAATCAGAAAACTCATTATCCAAAAAACATGTAAGGCAGGGAGATCCGAAACCCTGTGTCTTCCGCAGCATCGTGAAAACAGGTAAACCCCTGGGAGACCACAAATTAAAACAAAATACTAATAATAATAACAAAAGAAAATTAGACCCCTATGTTAGGAAATTTATCGATAAATGTAACTCTATTAGTAAATGTGATTACAATAGGTGTGAATTACCGTATATACAAGTTGACATTGGTGTTACATCCACCCTCGGATTAATTGATTCCGGGTCAACGCGAAGTTTAATTAGTCAAGAGCTAGCCAATCAATTATTTAAACACAATTTAGTTAAACGCAGTCAATCAGTAAATATTAGATGCGCTACAGCTAATAAGCAAAACTTAATGATAAAACTTATCATCACGTTTAAAGTAAAAATTAAAAATCTAACGTGGTATTTTCCAATGTTGGTATGCGACGAATTAGGACCCGAATTAATATTGGGAGCTGATTTTATCAGTAAAACAGGAATAATTTTAGACATTCACGAGAAGATATTTTACTTTGGATTCGATCGTTCACGGAAATATAACTTGCATGATAATGCAAATAACAGAGAAAGTACTAGCACCACTTCTACAAATATAAAGCATCACGAATCTGAATTAAGTCATCTGGAAAGTAAAGTTAGACGGAAAATACAGACTTTAATAAAACAATTCTCCAACGTCCTCACCCCAAAGTTAGGACTGACGGATCTGATAGAGTACAAAATAAATTTGAGCGACAACAAAGTAATACGTTTAGCCCCATACAAATTATCACCACCAAAAATGGAAGTAATGAGGAACCAAATTAATAAATTGTTAGAACAAGGAGTCATCGAACCCTCTACGTCATCTTATTCATCACCCGCGTTTTTAGTACCCAAAAGTAACGACAAACATAGATTAGTTGTGGACTACAGACAACTAAATAAACGGATAGAATTTGAATCTATACCACTTCCCGACATCCACAGTGCATTTCATTATTTTACGAAAGCAAAAATCTTTACCATTATGGATTTAAATCAGGCATTTCATCAGATACCCCTTTCGGAAGAATCAAAACGTCTTACCGCATTTGCCGTCCCTTTCAACCTGTACCAATTTACAAGGGTACCTTTTGGTATATCCCAAGGTAGTTCTGTATGTAGCAGATTATTAGAAAAGTTATTTCATGACATAAAATTTAAATATGTGTATCATTACTTAGATGACATTGTTATCTACAGTGAGTCAATTGAGCAACATCTTAATCATCTACGTGAAGTACTAACCCGATTGGAGAAAGCTGGATTAACCGTAAATCCCAGTAAAGTAAATTTTGCTGTGACACAATTCTCATTTTTAGGTCACATCGTAAAAGCCAACGGAAAGGTAAGCATAGACCCAGAGCGAACCCGTGCCATCAGAGAATTTTTACCGCCGCGGGATGCGAAAGGAATAGCCCGATTTTTAGGAATGATAAATTATTTCCATAAGTACATCCCACATCTAGCCGAAATTGCAGCACCGCTAAATACCTTAAGAAAGAAGGGAATTAAATTTGAATGGAATGAGCAACACCAAACCGCATTCGAGAAATTAAAAGAAAGCATAATATCACCCCCCGTACTACAATTAGCCGACTTTACAAAACCATTTGTAGTGCAGACAGACAGTTCTAGTGTCGCCCTAGGTGCAGTAATATATCAGGAAGTAGATAACTCAAGGTTACCTATTAGTTACGCTTCTCGCACCCTGACTGAGCAAGAAAAGAAATACTCCGCATACGAATTAGAATGTTTAGCTATAGTTTTCGCTTTTGAGAAGTTCAAACCATTTTTAGAACATAAGGAGTTTTTATTAGAAACAGATAATCAAGCGTTATCTTGGCTACTAAATCACCCAAAACAGTTAGGTCGTATCGGAAGATGGGTATTAAGATTAAATTGTTTTAAATTCAAGGTAAAACATATTAGAGGCACCCAAAACGTAGTTGCCGATACACTGTCACGTATGTTCCAACCTAGTAGTAATACTTACGAAAACAAGAGTAGAGAAACGCCGATTATTAATACTTTAATTACCGAATTTCCTATTGCATTTACGGATTTAGCCCAGTATCAACTACAAGACCCACGTTTGAGTCCAATTATTGAACAACTTGAAAAGGGAAATAAGTCAGAGAAATACATATTAACTAGGAGAGTATTATGTTGTAGAATAGCGAACGGAAAATATCTACGAATAATTGCCCCTGATATTATTAAACCTATGCTGATGGAATATTATCACTCTTCCACCATTGGAGCACATATGGGAATAAATAAAACCATACACCGAATTCGTAAAGAATATCACTGGGAAAATATGAACAGTGAGATCGCCAATTTTGTGAAAAGGTGTAAGTTGTGTGCACTCAGCAAACCAGCGAGAAACAGCCAAATAAGTCAATTAATCTCAGAGATTCCTGCTACCCCGTTCTCCAAAATTTATTTAGACTTTTCAGGACCCTACCCGCGTTCCAAATCAGGAAATACAATGTTACTAATTTGTGTAGATTCTTTTAGCAAATTCGTCTCGATGTACCCCATGCGACGAGCCTTAGCTACAACCACAGTAAGTATTTTACAGCATAGATTATTTAAAGAATTCGGTATTCCTGTCCATCTAGTGTCGGATAACGGACCACAGTTTAAGTCCAAGGAATTCAGGAACATGTGTTTCAAACTAGGTATAGAACACATTACCACTACAGAGTATCGTCCGCAAGGTAATATAGCTGAGAGGTATTTGCGAAACCTAAAATCTGCTTTAATAGCCTACCATGCTAACGACCATACTTCTTGGGACCAGAACCTATCCTGGATACAGTTCGCTTTTAATTCTGCATATCATGAAGGACATAAGTCTACCCCATTCGAATTATTGTTCAAGTATAAACCTAACCACCCATTATCCACTAAGTGGAAAATACATGAATTGTTACCCCTTGAAATTAGTGATAAAAATATTAGGAAAATATGGAATGAAGCTCGCGCTAACTTACGAACAAACTTAGCGAAATCAAGGAAATATCACGAGCGAAATAATAATAATGAAGTAAAGTACCAAATCGGTAACTTAGTCGTGTGTAAAACATCCTACGAGTAGTGCAATCGATAAGACCACTTCCAAGCTATCATACCGATGGTGCGGTCCTTATCAAATTCACAAATATTTGACTCCAGTAACCGTAGCACTGTATGAACCCTCTACTCAAAAATATGTACGAAGGACACATATTTCGCAGATAAAACATTATCACGAAGAAGGAAATGGTAGAGTGCAAGTTAAATAAATGTAAAAGAAAAGAAAGGAATATGTTTTGTACTCAACTGCAAAGGAGTACTTGAGTAACATTTAGCTAGCTAATGGTATAAATAGGTACGAGGCCTGATCAACCTTGAATCCTATTCTTCGAAAGTAGAGCAAAGTAAGAAGTCAGCTGACAGCAAATATGAGGAATAATTAAGTAACAAATTACTTAATGAGTAATTCTATAACTAGAATAACTCCCAACTAAAGAAAACCCCGGTAGTAGTCATAAGCAGTAGTGTTAAGAAAATTTAGAATGTTAACAATATGTTTTTTATAATGTGTGAACTTTATGTAGTATTAGAATTAGTCTGTAAAGTATGATATGTAGATAGTAAGAATAAGCAATTCGAGACTGACTTGTGCAACTCGAAATTACGTACAGAGAAAAACGGGTGAGAGAAATTACACACGGAAATCCCCAAACATACTCCCGGTATATTCCTGAACAAATAAACCGGAGTCTGTGGCTTAAGCGGCGGAGTATGTGACGATTTCATTAATAAAAAATATGTTAGTTAATTAAGTTGATAATGTATAAGCTGAGAAATTTTAAATTCTTAATAAAATCTCACATTGTAAACTAAATCTTATGGCAATCATTAAATAATAATAAAATTTAATATAAGTCTAATAATGAAATTAAAAGGGAATGGAATTGTACAGAAAGGGTAAAGCTTATTAATTAATCCTGCATAAACAGGCACTGATCAGAATTAACTTGTTTTCTGACCCCTAAATAAACTAAGTATTATTGTAAATTCGTTATTATTTAAATAATTAAATAAGACCACTGTTACGTACTTTGATAACTTCTGTAACTAAGAATATCTCTATTTAATTATTTAATCAAACTTTAGTCCTTTAATTGAATTAGAAACACGGAACTACTTTTATGTTGCCTAGTAATTGTCTTGAGATTACTACTCTTCCCCTTAACTATTTCTGCCACTTGCAATGGAGCGCTCACGCAGTAAGCAGCGTAAAGCGTTGTTTCGCTACGTATATATAAAAATGTGAAAGGCTTGATTCAATGACTATTTAAATAAGTAAATTTGTGCGGTGATGACATCTCTCTCTATTATCACAGAACAAACTATGTAATTTATACAGTATTACAAACAAGAAGGTGATATTCAACGAATCTATAATCATGTGAAGTGTATAACAGTGAAACAAACTTTCTATTTATGTATTCTAACTACAAGAATTACTAAGAGTTACTACAGTCGCCTGAGATGAGTGTACCACACCAGGAATGATTAGACATACTTCAGCAACTTCACCGTCACAGGATGATAAGGTAACGACAGACCTTCAGGAAACATCCGGAGGACCGAAGAACCAATTCTGCAGCAACTTCAGGAAAAACACACAGGTGACATGGAGGCTTGTCTTCCATGGTTGAGAGTTACAAAATTATAACCCACAAAAGACAATTTAACTTATCATATTAAAGACTTTAAAACTTCTGTTTTAAATGTAATAACATTAAAGACTTTAGAAGACTGACGTTATATATAACATGTAGTCTAAAATCTAATAACACTGGTTATCGCAAAAGAGTAAAAGTTTAAACTAAAAGTTTTGTTGTTTTAGAAGATTAATAAAAACCATTCTTCAAATGGTTAAAATTTCAATATTGTACATGGCAAGGTGACCATTATTCATTTAATATATTCAATCCCGGATCCGTGGAATTAATTAAAAAAGATGTACATCATATTTTGAGGGCCCTTTGTAAAGGCGTAATATATATATATATATATATATATATATATATATAATCATATAGTAAACTATATTGTTTGAGAACTTTCAAAAGAGAACTTAATCACTAAATGTAATAAAGAGATGTCATCTGAGTACCAAGTAAACTGAGTGCATAAATCAACAGTCTCCCCTTCCTAATATCCTGCTATAATAATTTGTTTTATTCGTTGTGATTATTTTCAGCTCGTCACAACTAAGGCAGCCTGTATAATTGGCAGATCCAATTATTGCGGGTTCCCTAAGTTATAACACAAGAGAAGATGTTATAATAAGTTTCTGCATTCCATTCTTATCATTTCCGCTGTAAACATTTCTCGGTTGCGGTTGAGGTTCGCTTCAAAGTGACGTACCGTGTCCCCCGCTCCCTCCTCGTTGTCTGTGGTCAGCTGTGTGCGAGAGTCAATGTATTCTCTCGTCAGCTGTTTTTTTCGTATGCATTTACTTCGTACCATAATTCTTTGTTTAAATTTTCACATGTTGTTTATACGTAAAAATCATATAACTTTTTATTTACTTACTTTTATGTATTATTAAAATATTTTCGTAGTGACGACGCGTGGTATTTTCCTAGAGATTTATTTTTTCTAGTGTCGGTCACCATAAACTTGTTCCTACCCACTCTCTCAGTTATTGTGTAAGGTCCATCGCATAATTTAAAGAATTTGGTCGCAGTATTGTCCTCACTTTTACCAACAGGGTTCATTTTTAATAATACGGTTTCTCCTATTTGGAATTGTTGCAATTTGTGAGCTGCGTTGAATTTCTGTGTTCGCTTTGATGCTTTGTTTTTGATGTTAACTTTTGCATCCTCGATCTTCATATGCTAAGGTTTAAGCATATTGGCAGTTGATATTTTCTTTATGTATTTAGACCACACTCTGCTCGGTCGTTGGCCTGTTTCCAACTCCTTTGGTGTATATTCAGTTTTGTAGTTGTCTTGTTTGTTCATCATCTTCTTTCACAGCACTACACTTAATATAATATTGAAACTTTCTATTGTGAAAACTTACTTGTCTTTTTCGTCGAACGCGTTTCGGTGTCGTATTCGCCTTCGTCAGCTTAGACACAGACTGCCAGTATTTAGTAACGGTTGTTGCTTGGAAGGTATAGTGGGGGTGTTGTGTAGAGGAAGGGGATTGGCGCGGGGATCCAAATTATTGTTTTTTTTTCATCCCGTTACTCTGAACACTTAAAGGCCCTCTCCAACAACAATATACATTCTGCGTTTGCCACACACATACACACACATAACCATAGCTACATCAACATAGATACTAATCTTGAAATAATACACCTCTTACCCAAAGGTCGAAAACTCAACACAGCTGAACAGTATGAAATATACAAACACCACACAACACAACCAAACAACATACTAAACGACCAGTTACAATATAAATCACATACACTTTTCGACACAATCATACAAAAAACAAACAATAATTTGGATCCCCGCGCTAATCTCCTTCCTCTACACAACACCCCCACTATACCTTCCAAGCAACAACAGTTACTAAATACTGGCAGTCTGTGTCTAAGCTGACGAAGGCGAATACGACGCCGAAACGCGTTCGACGAAAAAGACAAGTAAGTTTTCACAAGAGAAAGTTCCAATATTATATTAAATTCAGTTTTGTGATTGTAATTTTCATTCAATGTTTTTTCAAAGAATTCTACGTATTGTGACCAGGTGCTATGTTTGTCGTAGCAATATGACCTAAATAATTTTCCTAGCTCTTTATTTATTCTTTCGGCCAGGTTTCCCTGTGGTCTCCGTATTGCTGTGAGTATCGGCTGGATTCCATTCTGCGCTAAGGTGTTTGTCCACACTTGATTCTGGAATTGTTTACCTTGGTCTGACAGTATAAGTTTTATTTGTCCATACTGTGGGATATACTTTTTGAATATTATGTTTAACACTGCCTTGGTGGTTGGTCGGGTGACAGGGTATAGTCTTACTACCTTGGTGAATGCGTCTGTGCAAACTAGTAGGTGACTAAGCCTTCGATTACCTCGAGGGATCGGTCCTAAGAAATCCACACATAACATTTCGTTCGTACCGTTGATAATAATATTCTGCATTTCCACGTACGTATGTAGGTTCGGAGATTTTGCCGTTTGACAGTTATGACAAATTTTAAAATACTTCTTACTTTTCTATACATATTATTACAAATAAAATCTTCTCTTAACGCTAAATAACAGCCGTATGGTCCCCCATGCCCTAGACTCTCATGGCATGCCCACGTTACTTCACTTAATAGGTCGTTTGGCATTACTACTTTCCATTCACCCTCCCAGAGTTTATACAGTATCTCGTTTTCCAGGTTGTACCTTGGATCTTCTCTTTGAATGTACTTTCTTCGTAGCTCCATAACTCTGTCGTCATCTTTCTGTTCTTGGTGTATGTTTTGTAGTAGTATCTTTAACTCATTTGTCATTTCATATTTCATTAGTCTTGATTTTATTTTTACATTTATAATTATTATCACTGGACGTCTTGTGAACGCCCCTTACTGTCCGTTTTTTGAAGTTGACTGTACCACCTCACTTATCTCTTCCTGTAGCGGTGTCGTTTCCGTTCGTATTGTTGTATGCAGTCCCCTCGTATATGCATCTGTCTGCGTCGGTGTTGTTGTTTGTATTTGAGCTGACTTATTCCAATTCTTATTTGTAAAACTTCGTTCATTATTATTACTATATTTCTTTTGTGGACCTAAATACGGTTTCTTTGTATAGGTGTTTTGTTGTTGTCTGTTTTCGTAATTGTTTTCGCGACTTGGACATGGTCTAGTTGCGCGTCTGACCTTGGTTGTTGTTTTATCGAATATCTTATCTCTCCCCACTGTGCCAGCATGAGTAGGAGTTCATCAATCGTCTTAGTTCCCCTCGTCATTACTGCAACATTGATATCGCGGTCAAAGTGATAAGACAGTATATTTACGAGTTCACTCTCCGTCAATTTAGGTTTTAAATGTTTCGCTCTAGCTACAATATCAATTACATATGCTTCTCTGGACTTACCTTTTGGCATGTATTCGTATTTATCAAACTTCAACTGGTTTCGAATTCTTCTTTGGATATGGTCGCTCCAGTATCTTTGTTCAAATTTATTTTTGAAATGCTCGTAGGACGTAACGTTTTCTCTTATTATCGAATACCTTTTTGCAGCTGTGTGTTCTAATCGACCTGCTATCCATTCCACGCGTTCGTTATCGTTTAGGTTATTTCCTACCATCTCCATATTTCTTTCACATTCTATTAAAAATTCTATTGGGTTTTCACTTTCCCATCCACTAAATTTCTGCATTTTCGGCATATCTTCAGCATTCCTGTAGATGTACGTGACCTGTTTTGCTTTCGTTTTCTTCATCTGTTTCTGCAGCTGTGCTATCTGTTCTTGTAGGTGTTTGTCGTTCTCCTCACCATGTTCCGTATTTGTCGTTATTGTTGTTTCGTGCTTAGCGACGACTTGGTCCAATATTTTTATATTTTCTTTCACCTCGTGTATATTTCCTTCTGTCTCCTGAGTAAATTTAGTTAGTTTCTCTTCTTGGGTCTGTACCGTTGTAGTTAACTCTTGTTGCTTCTTGTTTATAGCATTTGTCCATGTTCGCATATTTTCACTTAGTTTCTTAGGTGCCTTCCTATTTTCTCCATGTAGTGCTCAGAATTCCTCTCGTAATTGTATCCTTGCCTCTTCCCACCATTCTGGTTTTTCTTTTCGTAGTCTTTCTTCACGCTCTTCTTTTTCTTTTCTTCGTTTTTCTTTTTCTGCTTTCTCTTCTTCCCGTTGTTGTTGTAGCATTTGCTGTATTGCTGCCATTATGTCGGTAGGTGTTTGCGATTCTGCCATTTTCGCGGTATAATTATTGACCTAGTATTTCAAAATTAAACATCTAATAATCTATAAAATATTTTCTCAGCGTTGACAATTTCCTCCCCTTACAACTAACAATGGTAATACAATATTAACAATAGGTCTTTGTTCAGACCGGAGCTTTCTTAGATCTAATTCCCCGTACTGTTCTACTGATACTTAACTTGTATCCTTTAAAATTATTACTACTCCGGATGTTGTTTCCGGTTTAAACTTTACCTCTCATCCGTTCTCACACTGGTCTGACTCTTATAATTCAGTTAGGCGTCTAACGGTTTTTATATTTTTTACTTCAAATAATTATTACAATTTGTTTTAATTTTATATTTTCTTGGTTTGTTCTTTATATGGGTTTGTTATTATCTGGGCGCCAGTCATAAACAAATATAATATTTTCATGCCACCATTTATTTTATGACAATTATTAGATTTTTAATTTTATTTATTTTATGTAAATTTAATTAATCGCGCCCCACGCTTTAGGCCGCCATTTTGCAACTGGACTTGGTTGGTGTGTTTTACTGGTATCGCCAATTTTGGGCAACAGCGAGTATTAATACTCTTCAGTTTACACACACAAAAACCAATGCAATTTTAATTAGACTTACCTTAACTGAATTTACTTTTACTTCTCTGCTATACTTATATTCTGTAGACCTGTGGGTGAGAATGTGATGGATGGGTGTTATTTTTGAAATAATTACTTCTAACTCTTTATTTATTATAAGAATTGTGTTTTTTTTTAATTTTACTTTAACTTTTTAAATGACTCTACTTCAATTTGCTCTGTTATCTTACTTTACTAATTGCATAAATTTGTTTTTATAGTCTCTGAAATTGTTCTCTTTCTTGTTTACTGTCTTTTTGAATTCAAAATTAAATGTTTAATACTCTACTTGTTACTGTAGCTCCGGCGTCTATCTCATGGGCGTTTCTGGGTTTGAATGTTACAATTGTTCCTCTTCTTGTTCAACCAGTCTCCATGGTGTGGATATGTGTACAGCCTCCCTGATGTGGATATGTCCTCAGCTCCCTTTTGTGGAATTGTACTGCCTCCCTGATGTGGAATTTTTACGTGCAGATGCTATTTTTACGCTATTGTTGATTTATTTGAACGGAGTCGCTTTCACGTTAAGTTCGAGTGTTTTTAAGTTTAACTTGTCGCGTGATTTTACTCACTACGCACTGCTCAGCCTAGTAATTCAAAACCGATGTTCCGTACAAATGTTTTACTGCAAACTACTCGGACTGGTTGTTTAACATAGACTTTCCGAACTAGTGTTTTAAAGCGGACTACTCGAACCGGTGGTTTAATGCAGACTGAAGTGCTTTGAGCGCGTTAGCGACGTCGCCCTCTATTTTCCCGCTAGTTTAATGACCCTCTACACTTATTGGTTTATCAGCTGTCACGTGTTGTTGTTCACGCTGTGATGGGTTCTTTTTAAACTGTTAATAAGCGGTTAGGGATTATTTTTGTGCACTAATGTTAGCTATTTCACTTTTGTAACTCGCTCTATGTTTTGTATTGTATCCTTACGCACCTACGCGTCGCACTTCCTATCGCACTCCAACACTTTTCATTCTTATTACTGTTTTTACATTTGAAATATTGATACACAATTAAACAATTATTATTATTATACATTCTTAACTCTATTTACTTAATCTTATACATTGTTTCTTATTATACTAAGCAGAGCATTGCTTTATGCACTGTACAGTACCGCGGTAATTTTTACATTTTAGGTTGGCTAATCTGTGCTTTTAATCTGCACTTTAATCTGCTCAATTCATGTCCGTGCATCTGCACAGTTCGTCACATACGCTCGCTAGCGGCGTTCGGCTCGCGCCCGCAGCTATACTGTCACGTTTTTCTTCTTGTCGCGACAATCATTTAGGCTTTAGGCCGTATTATATATATATTGCATACATGCAATATGCTAGCAATACATTGCTAATACTTGTACTCAAGTAATTCGAGTGTCGCGTACTCGCGCCTCTACTCATAATTCTTCATACGACAATTAATGTAGGCCTTAGGCCCAAGACTTCATATATGGCCCTTTAGGCCCTTTCATTTAATTAATTTCAATGTAACATACGACTTGTATTTACGATGCGCTCATTAGCCAATCTCTTATTCAAAAGTGAAACGTAACAATTTCAATGGTGTAAATGTGAACAATTTCAATAAACGTATTAATTACAGTCCACTCTCTCTTCATCATTTCTGCATCCTGGCGAATCAAATACAACAGTAAATCACGAACACTTCACACTTAACATTTTTGCGTCCACTCGGAACGGATCTCAACATTTTTTGGTCCTCACGTGACGGATCATTCTTCTCATTAACATTTTTCGGTCCACGCGGACCGGATACTTTACATTTTTTAATCCTACGTGCCGGATTTACCATTTTTTGGTCGCTCCGGACCTGGATTTCTGGATACATCATTCACATTTATTATTTTTCTGCCCCAATTTCTGGCCATCACGGGTGACTCAGCATATCCGCGATTCGATCAGCATTTCGCTCGTCGATTTTGAGCCTCCTGACGACATCATTGCAAGAGCTTACACCTGCTAACTTCAGTACGTCAGTCAAAGCAGTCATCTCTCCGAGCTGTGTGTTTGCCATCTTTTCCACGGCGTCGACGTTTCAGGACATCGCCCACAAGGTATCACCTCACTAACATCATTTCAAGGTGCGTACAATGGCTGAAGAAGGCCTCAAAGTGTTAGTCAGAAAGAGAGGCGGCTTAAAGTCCGCAATAGTGCGTAAACAATCAGCTGTCAGTAACTTTGATAGAAACTCTAATACAAAACACTTTTTAACAGTAAGACTTGAAAGTTTGAAAAGCTTGGCAACGAAGTACGACAAGGTACAGTCCGAAATCGAACTTATTTGCAAAGACATAAACGCTGCTCAAGAAGACCGAGTTGAGGTCGAAGAAATGTTATATTCCACAGAAGCAAATATTTTACAATTAACTGATACCTTTAATGTTCAGACTGTATCTCCCGTATTATCGGGCCATATGCAATTAAAACCGATACGTTTGCCCTGCTTTACAGGCAATATCTTGGAATGGCAGCATTTTTATTCAATTTTTTCGGACTTGGTGCATGCAAGATCCGATCTAACGCCAGTGCAGAAACTACATTACTTGCATTCTTCTCTAAAAAATGAACCGTTAGACTTAATTAAATCACTACCTATTTGTAATGAAAATTACTCGATAGCGTTGAGTTTGCTGTCCGCAAAGTATGACAACAAGTTCATACTAGCAAAGTACTACATTCAAAATTTTCTTCAAGTCAAGTCAACAATTAAAGACTCTGTCCAAAGTTTGGCAGAATTCACAAATACGATAACGTCTTCCATTAATTCACTGGCGGCAATGCAACTGTCAGTGAATTCATTTGAACTTATCACTATACAATTATTATCAACAAAACTCGACCCTACTACTTTTAAATTATGGAAGGAGTCTATAGACCCTGATAATCTTCCTAACTTTCAAGATTTCACTCATTTTTTAAACGCACGTAGACAGCTGTTAGAAAATACACTGCCTATCGATGCCGGACAGCAACTCAATAAGCTAAGTTTAAGATTCAATAATAAATCTGATAAATATAAATCACGAAACCCTGCTGGCAGTACTACATTTAAGAGTTATCACTCAGCGTCAAGTAATTATTCATGTTTGTGTTGTAAATCTAATCATCCAATTTACATGTGTGATAAATTTCGTGCACTAAGCACCGCTGAGCGAGGACAATTTGTATCAAATCACAAATGTTGTACCAATTGTTTTAGATCAGATCATTTTGTATCTAATTGTAAGATTAAGCAGGCATGTAAGATCTGTTCAAAACGACACCATACATTGTTGCACATGAACAATGTGCCGAAGCCAATCTCTGCCAGTAGCAGTAATTATTGTTCACTCAAATTACAATCCACGAATAATATTCTTTTATCAACAGCAATTGTATTTGTCATTGACCAGGCTGGCAACAGACAAAAGGCAAGAGTTCTTTTGGATGCAGGTTCACAAATAAATTTTTGTACAAAATCATTTGCCAAGAAATTACGGCTTAATTTGTCTAAATCCAACATACCTATTACAGATATAAATAATACAGCGTGTCATGCCACTAATCTCGCGTCTATACGCATTATTTCTCGTTATCAGAGATTTAGCTTCGAGGCGAAATGTGCTATCTTATCTGCATTAACCCACAATCTGCCAGCACAATCGTTTGACATAAATCAATTCAACATTCCAGACAACATTTTTCTTGCTGACCCAAATTTCAACATAGCATCCGAAATCGACATACTCTTAGGGGCGCAATTTTACCTGGATTTAATTTTAGCCAACAAATACGTACGCGGCCTTCATTTTCCCATTATTCAGGAAACAAAGTTAGGCTACATTTTGGCAGGCAATTTGCCCAAGCATTGCCGTTATAAGGGTCCTGCTGTTTCGTTCCTAGCTAGGAACAATGACGGTCAAATTTTACAGTCTCTCGAAAAATCTGGGAAGCTGAAACTATTCCTGATAATACACCTGATAACGAGTCAGCTTGTGAGGAGCATTTTGTGCGTTCTACTCATCGCAATCAGGAGGGTAGGTTCGTTGTTTCACTGCCATTTAAGTCCGATCATCTCCAGTTGGGGGAATCTTATACCAATGCTGAAGCAAGATTTTTGAATTTAGAACGCCGATTCAGGCGTGATTCTAAGCTTGCGCGCGATTACGCAAACTTTATTATGCTTGCTTGTTGTTATCGCGACTCGTATCTAAGGTCGTTCCTGCGCTTCATTCGTTTATTAATAGTGCTCATTTATATTCTGACTCTATGGTGTCTCTTTACTGGATTCATGCCCAGTCCACGAGGTGGAAAACCTACGTCGCTAATCGTGTTGCTGAGATTCAGCTTCTTGCGCAAGCCTATACATGGCATCACATCAATTCTAGACACAATCCTGCTGATATTATCTCTAGGGGGTGTCACCCTGACGTTTTGCGCGATTGTTCGCTTTGGTGGCACGGTCCCGCTTGTTTGTCTCAATCTTCCTAGTCCAATCCTTTTCCACCCTTTTTACCTTCTAATCCGTCGTCTTCTGAAGTCACTGCGGAAGAGAAACAAACCCCTAATCTTTCTCTAATGTCTACCCTGGCTATCGACCTTTCTAAGGACTTTTCTTCGTTGCACCGTCTGACACGCGTATACGCTTACTGTTTTCGGTTCATCAAAAATATTAGACTCTCCAGTGCTGACAAAATAACGGGCGCTCTTACCCCCGTCGAAATTCATCATGCTCTTAATTTCTTCATAAAACAATCTCAGTCGATCCACTTTGCAGACGAGATTAATTGTCTTCGTAATGGGTCTTCTGTCTCTATCAGGAGTAAGTTGTCTTCTCTCGACCCGTTTCTTGATGATTCTGGAGTAATACGCGTAGGCGGGCGATTACAGCAGTCGCAATTACCTTACGACACAAAACATCCTATTGTCTTGCATTCATCGGCTCATATTACTCGCCTTATCATTGAACGCGAACACATTCCTCTACTTCACGCTGGTGCTCAACTCGTGCATCACTCACTTCGTCAACGTTGGTGGATTATTAATGCCAGGTTAGTCATTCGCTCCATCATTCGTAAATGTGTCAAGTGTCTCAGGTTTAGTGCCAAACAGCAGGTTCAGAGGCTTGGTATTTTACCATCTCCTAGAGTCACTCCATCACGGCCGTTTATATTCTGCGCGGTTGATTATGGTGGTCCCTTCATGATTCGTCATGGCGGGCAGAAATCCAGAACTCTCTCTAAGGCATACGTGTCTTTGTTCATTTGCTTAGCAACCAGGGCCATTCATTTGGAATTGGTTTCCGACCTTACAGCCATTGCGTTTATAGCTGCCTTACGTCGTTTTATGGCCCGCAGGGGCATACCCAGTCAGTTATACTCTGATAATGGCACAAACTTTAGGAAGGCCAGCAATGTTTTACATGACCTCTACAATCTTTGGCATAATAAGGATGCTACCTCATCAATCAAATCATTCACGGCCTCTCAGGGTAATTCATGGTCATTTATTCCGCCCTCGTCACCTCATTTTGGTGGCCTTTGGGAGAGCGGCATAAAGAGTTTGAAGTTTCATTTGCGCCGCGTGGTAGGCAAGTCTATACTCACCTTCGAGGAGTTTACGACAGTTTTGTCTCAGATAGAGGCATGTCTAAACTCTCGCCCTTTATTTGCCACCTCATCGGATGTAAATGATCCGGTGCCACTTACACCTGGCCTTTTTTTGATTTGCGCACCATTAACGGCGATACCGGACCCAGACTTATCTCATATTCCTATCTCTCGTCTTGGACGTTGGCAACTTCTCCAGAAGTTTGTCCAAGTCATTTGGAAGGCTTGGTCTCGCGACTATTTACACCAGTTACAACAACGTCACAAATGGAAAGTCGTTAAGGATAATGTTTCCATTGGGGACCTAGTCTTACTTATTGAGGATAACCTACCTCCATTAGCCTGGAAATTTAGTGTAATTACCGCCACATTTCCCGGCCCAGATAACTTAATTAGAGTCGTAGACATTCGCATGCCTACTGGTGTTTTGCGGAGACCAGTACATAAGTTATGTCTGTTGCCAGCGCGGGACGAGATTTGACACAAGATTATTATGATCATTTAGCACAATGCTATTTTACTCAGCCATTGACTTTATTACTTTATTATATTACCATTTGGTTAACTTAATTGTGATATGTATCATCACAACATTTTCATGACAATTTACGCCATTGCGTGTTTCTATACTCATCATAGTTTCATGGTGGTATATTTGCTATTTTGTATTTATATGTTAATATTTTGTGTGGCATACTATGTCCTACACATTTACATTTTGATGTATTGGGTATGTGTCATGTTTTCGATGGTATTGTTTTATAAAAATTTGTTACATAATATTCGCATGGTTTGCAGTTATACAACCATGTATGCATTTCTTGCACAGTTTTTAATATGTGTGATTTATTGTTCTATGAATGTATTTCTTAATTGTTCAACTCATGTATTACATTTGTAACCACAGTGTCGTATTTGTTACTTATGCTATTGCGCTTATTCATATTTGTAATTAACTAAATTGGTGTTTATTATATTTATTATATAATTTGCATTTATGTAAAACATATTGTTTTTTGGGTCTACTGTATGTAACCACGCCACGCCTAGATTTATTTTTATATTGTATTTTTTATTTTGTGATTATGCATTGCACAATTATCATTCCTACTTAATTATGACATACATGTCATTACATATGTGCTTGCAATCAGTCAGCTATCTATAGCTTGTTCTCACACAACAACATATTGCAAATTCCTGAAACTTCAGGTATAGCATGACTCGTTTAAATTTATGACGCCATGCTAGATTTACGTCTAAACATGTATAATTTGTGACAATTTATTTGTTCATTGTAAGCAATACTCTGTACAGGTCTACTGGCCTCAACTATTTCACGGTAACCATCTATGACTTGCATAGGGTTACAATTTATCGGGCCATCATGTGATGAGTTTCCGATCATGAATTATTAAACATTGTCAAATTATGTATCTTCATGTTTTATAACGTTCAATATTGTATACATACAATATATGTGGGCAATACATTGGCAGCGCTTACATTTTCATTCATGCATAAAATCATTTTGCACGCCAATCTTGGCCTACTAAACGCTTATCTTTATTAAAGCTTATCTTTATTCATGCTTATCGCTAAACCATTAACGTACAGCTGTTATCTAAGATTACAACTCAAGGTTCAATGCAGCCTATTGATATTAACTTTCATTATTAAGAACTCTGTATGTTATATAATAAGTTACCAAAATATATATAATAAGTTACTAAAATGTAGTAAAAAATCTACTGATTTTTTGACGGGCAGTTATGTACAGTAGCGCGGTAATTTTTACATTTTAGGTTGGCTAATCTGCGCTTTTAATCTGCACTTTAATCTGCTCAATTCATGTCCGTGCATCTGCACAGTTCGTCACATACGCTCGCTAGCGGCGTTCGGCTCGCGCCCGCAGCTATACTGTCACGTTTTTCTTCTTGTCGCGACAATCATTTAGGCTTTAGGCCGTATTATATATATATTGCATACATGCAATATGCTAGCAATACATTGCTAATACTTGTACTCAAGTAATTCGAGTGTCGCGTACTCGCGCCTCTACTCATAATTCTTCATACGACAATTAATGTAGGCCTTAGGCCCAAGACTTCATATATGGCCCTTTAGGCCCTTTCATTTAATTAATTTCAATGTAACATACGACTTGTATTTACGATGCGCTCATTAGCCAATCTCTTATTCAAAAGTGAAACGTAACAATTTCAATGGTGTAAATGTGAACAATTTCAATAAACGTATTAATTACAGTCCACTCTCTCTTCATCATTTCTGCATCCTGGCGAATCAAATACAACAGTAAATCACGAACACTTCACACTTAACATTTTTGCGTCCACTCGGACCGGATCTCAACATTTTTTGGTCCTCACGTGACGGATAATTCTTCTCATTAACATTTTTTGGTCCACGCGGACCGGATACTTTACATGCACTGTATTTTCTATTTTGCTATACGCATATGTGACGGTTGTCATATTGTGACTATTCGTCCTGTCACAATATATATATATGTGGTTTTATATTTTGCATTCAGATTATATTTAGTTTTTACAGACACTTGAGTTTCCCTTAGCTCCTACAACTCCCCTCCATCTTCACACCCCACACATGTTCCGATACTTGCCCTAAACAGATGTTCACCACCCTTACATCCTCTGTTTAGTTGTTAACTGATCTCTTTGACAATGTGTTAAGAAGTTGAAACAGCTGTCAGAGTTAAATAAAAACTGTGGAACGTACCAAGTTTTTATATATTTTTAAAAACCTTTGTACTACCTATGATGTTTACCGACAGGGCAGCAGTGACTTCACTGACGGATATTTTTCAAACATTTTTAATTCATACGTTTGCGGTAATTCGTTTCTGAATATAAACCCCTACTGATCATGAATGCGTGGGAGAGTTTACTTGGATTATGTATACTATATAACGTTTATATAGTATATACTATATATATTGCAACAGTACAAATGTGTAGGGTACTGTGCATTGCACAAAGTAATTAAAATAATTAATTAAAATAAATAAATAATTCATATTGTTAGCAATAATAATTCAGCTTTCTATCTGAACTGTAAAAGGATCGACCAACTTTCATGTCGGAACAGGTTGATCACGCTACTTTGCTGTGTCCGTGTGTACACATGTATGTTACATGTGTGTGTGAGACCTGTCGATTCCTGAAAAGCGTCACCCTTAATGAACGCTATTAATTATGCAAATTTGTTTATTTTGTAAAGATATTCACTCAAATTTGTTTCCTCTTATGAAAAACTAACTGTTACCCGCGGGTTCGCACGCGAATATGTGACTTTTAATATAATTTTTATTATCTATGTCTACATGGCATTATGTCAGCTCGTATAACAATTTTGTACTCATTAGTCAAATTCTCTGCAAAGCTGTTTTCAACTTGTACTATTTTAACTTGTACAAAATTATTATGTTGGTGCAACAGCCTTTGGAGATTTAAAAGTACCCGTTTATAAACACTTAGGAGATATTTATAAAGTACCTGTTAAATCAAAAAAGCTAAATTCTTTACTTTAAGTGTTACTGTGTTAGAAGCATTGTATAACACATTAGACGTTATGTTTACCTAAACCATGACTTTTATTTATTTCAGCAGTAAACTAAAAACCAAAAACCGTTGTCACCTAACCTCACAAATGAAAACAACACGTATTTCCGCTTTGCATTAAGTAATAGGACAATTTATAATTAGTACACTTCTCCTTTTCCATATCGTAATATATCGATACAATCGCATACTATATAAAATATCGAAAATGTACTGTAGGAATGGATAAATGTACAGTTCAGATACGCTAAATAGCTTTTGTTTATTCACTTGTTACTATGGTAATTAATTCTGGTCTCCATGGTGTTGTTGACAACTTTAGTAGTAGTACTTAATATATTTTATTACTTATTAGTTGAATTGTTAGAAATACGTATAAACATAAATTTTATAATTTTTTAAGACAACTGCAAAATATACAGACTTATCTGTATACAAAATTACATTGGTAGCTACTACTACCACAGGCTATTCCCCGTTGTCCGAACGAAATATATTTACGTTTAACTTTTTATTTCCAACCTATTTTATCTGCATTGTATTTAGCTATAGTTGAAACAATGGTATATGAAGGTCGATGAATAAAAATACCCACGTTGATGATCAAGTGTCCCACTATATACGTGCATACCTGACTTGTGGTCTGCAAGTCTGCGGTTGGCCACAATTTGCTATACCGTGAAAGCGACACCTTCGATATGATTAAGTGGTTTATGATTCTCTTCTATATCACTCATAACGTCTTTTGAACGTATGGCTCATAAATGGAAACTTACTCTGTAGCAGATTTTACTGTTTTTATTGCCTAAATATTATAGCGTAAGTTTGGAATATTAAGTTGTATAAATTTTATATCATGATTGTGCTAGTACTCATATAGGGAAAGTTCGTATTTATTTGTGTTTATAAATGTGTGTGTGTGTGTGTGTGTGTGTGTGTGTGTGTGTGTGTGTGTGTGTGTGTGTGTGTGTGTGTGTGTGTGTGTGTGTGTGTGTGTGGAGAGGTTTCGAGTGGGGGAGAGCGGACAGATCCATAAAGATAAGGCGTATTTCAATGATATTTCGAATCAGTCTCTGAAATTGAGTACATAGATTAACATCTGAAATCTGTTCAATCGATTTTTAGCATTGATATCTAGGGACGTAAAATTTGATTTGTCGTTCTTTGAATTAAACGTTCAGTCCTGAGTTTATGACGCTTCTCTCGTTGTAACAGTTGAATGTTGGCAGTTCGTATCGCCGTACAGACACACCTTTGTTTTCAGCGAGTACAACATACTCCAGTTTGGATTTGAAACTGTTGTTTCGTAGCTCAATTTGGCACCAGCCCACTCAGCTGGCAATGCGAAAGTTAGGCAACCAAATAACAGGCTGTCGAAACGCAGCCCTGTACGCGTTGTGAGACACATCTGTACTGTACACAAAGCAGAACGCAAATGGAATCGACTCTTATGCGATACTATATTTGTGACGATTTAAATTGTGACATTTACAGAATAAAAAAAAAATTAATTAATTAAGGTTGCGTACAATTGACCATTTAAATCTCACAATAATAATAATAATAAAAACATGTAGGTACTAAGTGTGAATGGAAGAAGTAATTAATAAGGGCAAAGTATCCATAAAGAAAAGGCATATTGTAAATAATTATTATGTTCGTATTTAACCCTTTGCTTGCTATCAAGCGCCTACCTGTTGATACCGGACTCGACATGTTTTCCGAGTCTACAGTAATTAAAAATAATAGAGTAAACTAATGTTAATAATTAAAGTATCTGAAGACACAGATAGTAACTAAAACAATTAATTTAAATGATGTAATTTTATCTAGCGATAGTCTGTATAAATAAAAAAGTTTATTTAAAGAGAAACAGGAACTATATATGCTCGCGGAATAAACACCCCACTCTCTCTCGTCATGTACGAGGGTAGCGGACGAAAAATCGCTCTCTTGCGATGACGACGCCCAGCTGTGCAGACGCACGAGCAAAATGCTCTGTTCAAAAGTTATACAATTTGTTGTTAGTGTGGATTAATTAATTATTATTTTGTATTTTACTAATCGTTACAAAAAAAGTGTAACATGTAACGTGAACAAAAAGAACATTCCAAAAACTTTGTAACAAGAAGAAAGATGTAACTACAAACGACGAGTGTTAATGAAGAAAAAACGATGACTGCAATCTTCACCGATGGACGAATCTTTTCAACATCTGACCTGTGATCATGGACCATCTAAATGAGAACTCTAGTATACCCTACCGATGATGCAGTTCGAGACATCTGAGAATGAACGAGTATCTGTGTAGAAGACTCTACCTATCCTGCAGACGTATTAAGTCATGAACAACCGAGACCAGACCAAGACGAGGACGACGTTTTAGGACTCCCAAGACGGAACCACATGGAGGCGATTACTACATCCAAAAAATAGAGGTGACTCGATAGCACGTCTATCGAGGAATAATGATAATATTTTTGTAACACAATACTCTATTTAAGAGACTTACAGAGACGATTGATTTTATAAGAATATAAAAACTTAAATTTGAGAATTTAATTGTAACTATTCAATATCATTCAATTGTAACAATTTAGATATTAACGTAACGTAATGTTATTAATACCATTCTTCTAATGGAAGATATATGAAGCAAAAAGGTAAAAGTCTTGCAAGATAAAAATTTTGAATAAAATATAATTAAAAGATTAAAGACTAAATACCAATGGTTATCCGGATCCGGGGGTATAGCTAGATAATTTTGTTGTGATCCCATATTCTAAATAAAGCATTTCACTTAATTTTACTAATTTAATTAATAACGTCATGGGATCTGTTCTTTGGAGTAAATGTTATATTTCAAATGTTTAATAAAGCAAGTCTTCTTGTTACACACATATACTGAGTATATAAATCAACAGTTTCACCTTCCCTATTTCCTTGTATGTCTTACTGTGTGTTGTTCTGATTTAAATTTCAGCTCGTCTCTAATAAGGCAGCCTGAAATAATTGGCAGAACCAATTATTTTGGGTTCCCTCCGTTATAACTCTAAAGAAGAGGTAATAAGATGCGCCACTCTGCTTAATTAATTATTAACTGCTAATTAATAATAAATGTGCTATGGTGTAAATAATAATTAATTGTGTATTGTGCTGTTGTCTAATTGAGAATAATTGTAAGCATCGTGACGCAAGTAAGATGCGGCACTCTGCTTGGTTGCTTAATTGCTTAATTAATTGTTTACCGAGTGTCACAAATAAGATGCGCCACTCTGCTAATTAGTTAAAATTTTACTGCTAATTTGTTTAAATTTTGCTACAAATAAAAATAAAAAAAAAAAGAAATTTTGTGACTTGTGTTGCTAAACCGTAATTGTGTCCCTATTCATAAGCTGTTGATTTATTTACTCGTGTATTTTAATATGTGTCAGAAATTTAAATAAGGTAAAAATAATAATTAATATTATAGTAATATAGTATAGATAATTTTATTAGTAAATATGATATGTGTAAAGTAAGATTAACGTATAATCACATGTAAACGAAACATGTAGGAGCTTGTCAAAAGTTCATTCAACAACACGTCTGTTTGTAAACAATACCAGACCGGTTGAATTCTTGTGTGTTCCTGTTAGTGTGTATTTTGTCATTGTGAGCCTCCCCCATCGCGGAATGAAACAATTACTTCACCCTCTGTAATAGCTCTATTGTTATAAGAAGCGTATCCTTTCCTGTGTGTCGTCTTGTGCCTAGTAAACATGTATCTCCCCTTTGTTGAAAATTAAATCGAATTAAATAAAACAAGTGTAATAATTAAATTAATGGAATGATGTTTCCCTAAGTAAATAAACTAGTTCGAAATAAAAAAGAAACCGTCTCTTAAATCAGACCAAAGTACTAATAATAAATAATAAGTCATTTAAAATAAAAAGTTTAATAATATCGTAAATTATTATAACACGTTAGTAGAATTATAATTATAAAAGTGTATTAGTGAAATAAGTAAAAAGGAAATGAATAATATGTGTGAATAATAATAAATAAGTTGTGTCCTGCTTGAAAATAAGTCCCTAGCCGCCAGCTATTGTTAAATGGAACAATAGAGAAATATCCACCCTCGAGTTGACTTCTGCCCTTTGTAAGCAAAACTATGCCATTGTTTGAAGAAAACTAGTTTGACCCACATTCCAGCGTAACAGCTGATCGTTGAAAGTAAAGTGTTTGTCCCCTCTTGTCTAGTGTGTGACAATTGATTGTTTAGTAGTGAATAAAGATTCCCCTTCGTGACATTCCGCTTATCTCAGTAAAGTAAGCAACTAGAATTAGATATAATCTAAGGTTGAGTATGGGATCAACTTTAGATTATCTTAAGTAAAAATAAGCGAAATAGATGTAAGGAACGTAACACAGTCACAATGGCGCCGCACAAAAAAAAAATTCTTTACAAGAGTTAAAGAAAGTAGCAGAAAACTAACTACTAGAGTTAGAGTATACAAGATGTAATCAGTCGGGCCATGATGTTGTGAGGTTACGTAAGTTAGTAGTAGTAATAAATTTAAGTTAGATTTTAAGAAACAAGATAAAGGGAAGGTCACAGAAGAAAAGAAAATGAGTACCAAGAGCTGATCGTTTAAATAGAATGTAATGCCAAAGGTTTAATAATAATCTCTGTTAATAAATGTTTACAATGTATTAAAGTGTGTAGGAAATAATTCGAGGTAAGTGTTTTTAAAACCCCAAAGTAATAATAAGTGATTAATAATTGCTAAATAAATCTGAAGTTGAACAAATTTGTGTAACGTGTAAATAAGTAGTAGTAAATCGTATCGCAGTAAATAAGAGAAAAGTGAATAATAATAATAAAAGTTACGTTGCGTAGTGTAAACACCCCAGTTGTGGTAAGGTAGAGAAAAGTAAGCGTGTTCAGTATTGTATTAAGCAGCCACCCTCTCAATTGTATTATAGGTTGCTCTCCCTAAACAATGAATGCCACCGCGAGTGGATTACAATGCATTGTGTAAAGTGTCCCCCCTTCCGCATATTTTGTCTAGTAATTGTTAAAGAGTTAAATGAAAAGTATCTTCGTGAAATTCCGCTTCTCTCAAAACAGTGATCTAAAGTGGAGTATGGGATCCTCTTTAGATTACATTAGAAATAAGTTTATGATATATAATCCAGAAGTGATTATACATGTTAAGTAACGAGTCACAACGGCGCCGACTGAAAAGGATAATGATGAGCCAAGAGAGCCAAGAGATCATTTTTTTTGAATGCTGAAAGCTAACGTGTAGAGTTAGAGTAAGCTGATGTCAGTCGGGCAACGATATTGTGAGTTGCTGAAATTAGGGAAATTAGTATTATGAGTAAGTACTGTATTTAGTGAGAAAAAGGGAATTTCACGGAGGAGGAACATTTAAATGAGAATTAAGATCATTTAAAGAGAATTTAAAACAAATAAACCGTGCAATAATAATAGTAAAAGAGAATAATAATTAACAATAATAATAATAAGGAATTTCACACGGAACTCCCCAAGCATACTCTCGGTACATAGCTGACCAAAATTTTAGGAGTCTGTGTTGGTAAGGAGGCGGAGTATGTGACGATTTAAATTGTGACATTTACAGAATAAAAAAAAAAAAATTAATTAATTAAGGTTGCGTACAATTGACCATTTAAATCTCACAATAATAATAATAATAAAAACATGTAGGTACTAAGTGTGAATGGAAGAAGTAATTAATAAGGGCAAAGTATCCATAAAGAGAAGGCATATTGTAAATAATTATTATGTTCGTATTTAACCCTTTGCTTGCTATCAAGCGCCTACCTGTTGATACCGGACTCGACATGTTTTCCGAGTCTACGGTAATTAAAAATAATAGAGTAAACTAATGTTAATAATTAAAGTATCTGAAGACACAGATAGTAACTAAAACAATTAATTTAAATGATGTAATTTTATCTAGCGATAGTCTGTATAAATAAAAAAGTTTATTTAAAGAGAAACAGGAACTATATATGCTCGCGGAATAAACACCCCACTCTCTCTCGTCATGTACGAGGGTAGCGGACGAAAAATCGCTCTCTTGCGATGACGACGCCCAGCTGTGCAGACGCACGAGCAAAATGCTCTGTTCAAAAGTTATACAATTTGTTGTTAGTGTGGATTAATTAATTATTATTTTGTATTTTACTAATCGTTACAAAAAAAGTGTAACATGTAACGTGAACAAAAAGAACATTCCAAAAACTTTGTAACAAGAAGAAAGATGTAACTACAAACGACGAGTGTTAATGAAGAAAAAACGATGACTGCAATCTTCACCGATGGACGAATCTTTTCAACATCTGACCTGTGATCATGGACCATCTAAATGAGAACTCTAGTATACCCTACCGATGATGCAGTTCGAGACATCTGAGAATCAACGAGTATCTGTGTAGAAGACTCTACCTATCCTGCAGACGTATTAAGTCATGAACAACCGAGACCAGACCAAGACGAGGACGACGTTTTAGGACTCCCAAGACGGAACCACATGGAGGCGATTACTACATCCAAAAAATAGAGGTGACTCGATAGCACGTCTATCGAGGAATAATGATAATATTTTTGTAACACAATACTCTATTTAAGAGACTTACAGAGACGATTGATTTTATAAGAATATAAAAACTTAAATTTGAGAATTTAATTGTAACTATTCAATGTCATTCAATTGTAACAATTTAGATATTAACGTAACGTAATGTTATTAATACCATTCTTCTAATGGAAGATATATGAAGCAAAAAGGTAAAAGTCTTGCAAGATAAAAATTTTGAATTAAATATAATTAAAAGATTAGAGACTAAATACCAATGGTTATCTGGATCCGGGGGTATAGCTAGATAATTTTGTTGTGATCCC
The DNA here is from genome assembly GCA_034769895.1 of Magicicada septendecula. Taxonomy (NCBI): domain Eukaryota; kingdom Metazoa; phylum Arthropoda; class Insecta; order Hemiptera; family Cicadidae; genus Magicicada; species Magicicada septendecula. The sequence continues at coordinate 361,933,112 of CM068375.1, read as the reverse complement.
ATATTCTAAATAAAGCATTTCACTTAATTTTACTAATTTAATTAATAACGTCATGGGATCTGTTCTTTGGAGTAAATGTTATATTTCAAATGTTTAATAAAGCAAGTCTTCTTGTTACACACATATACTGAGTATATAAATCAACAGTTTCACCTTCCCTATTTCCTTGTATGTCTTACTGTGTGTTGTTCTGATTTAAATTTCAGCTCGTCTCTAATAAGGCAGCCTGAAATAATTGGCAGAACCAATTATTTTGGGTTCCCTCCGTTATAACTCTAAAGAAGAGGTTATATATTGTATTGACACTTGTACTGTTTACTCTGTGATACTTACTCCTAGAGAATACAGAAATGATGCTAAAGCTCTTGTTATTTATGTATCGGCTAAGTGTTATTAAATGATACTTATTATTTTGGGCTTTCTTATTCATAGCAAATAACAGAATACTAACCGTCAGAAACTCAGAATAGACCAACATATGCGAATCGGCGTAACATTAGCAAAATTGTTTGGGAGATTATTACACAAAACGGATAATCGAGATTATAATTTTTAAAAAGTGCAGTAATAAAATAGTTTGTTAAAATAAAATCGTTTACCACACTAACACCTCATTTACCACGTATAACAGCTCATCTGCTGTATTTAACTAAAAGTGTCGATGAAATTTAAAATACCTTATAAATGGAAATGCTTTAGTTTTTAAGATTTTTTTTATCATAATTTAATATTGATTGTATTGATGCCATACAACACACATCAGACAGATTTTCTGCACGTTCTGTATTATTAAAGTTATATTCACTAATTTGTTCCAGGTGACAGCTTTGGTACTGACTTTTGTGTTGATCGAACGCAAGGCTGACGAACGTTCAGTGAAGATGAGCCGGAAACGGTGATAACTGAAACTAGAGCAGGAAGTAGGCCTACGTAATCACGGTTTGCTCTCATTAACTCATCATGTACAATTGTACACTATTTATTCTGTCAAAGTGTTTTTTCTTATGATTATTAACTCGTAATTGATATTTTTTTATAATTGTAATTAATAATTCATAGTCATAGAATTTGTTTTATGATGTTTGAAATTAAGTTATTTTATGATGTTTAAAATAGCAGTAATTGCATTGATACAAGAGAAACTATTAACTATTATGCAATGACTACTAATAATAATACAAACATGTTGACACGGGCAAAATACAGTGTCCGACGAAAACTGCCACAGAAAATGTGGCCTACTGATGGACTCTACTCAATGCAGAACAGGTTCGTTTCCAATTAAATAACACTCAAGATTACATATATTCAAGATTCACTTATTAAACCCAATTTGCAATTTATAAGAGCAACTGAGACTGTTAATTTTTAAGATTGTTTATCATTATTACACCATCTCGTATTTAACAATCATGTTAGCAAATCTCAAAAGTAGTAAGCAAATCTTCATCATATTTCTTGCTTAACAGTATTTGATTTCTCTATGAAATACTGCAAGTGCAACTTGCCTTGTTGTTACTTTTTTTAAAGAATAACGTTATCTCTTTTACATTACGCTTTGCAGAACCCTGGAGTCAAGAATACTCTTTATTTAAACAAAAAACCAAATTCCTTTCATGTACATTGAATGTTTTTAAAAAAGTCATTGCTGTCAAGAGAAGTTTGATTTTAAACCTTCATTCGTTCTATTTTTATGATATTCTTTCTGGCTGTTTTTTTTTTTTTTTGATTTGACAATCACTGATGTTAATATGTTACAGCTGATTTAATTGTAATAGCCTTATTTTATTCAGACGTTATAACCTGTTTGATAGTGTTATTACCTTCTTATAGAATCTTGTTGGTAGGGAATATTAGAGTTTATATTTGTACACACTTTTCTCCCGTACAGAAAAAAAAATGGCTTACGTTGTGTACTTGTAATAGCTACTTTCACATTCTGCCAGTCACAATATGGGACGGTCACGTCGCGTACTACTGTGACGAAAGCGTAAATGGTGCTGACATAACAATAACTCTAACATGTTTTTGTCAGCCTGCAAAATAAGTAACAGCATCTACGCACACGTCCGCGTCGTCACCATACGTATATTTTACATAGTGGGATGTGCCTATTTAATATTATTAATGGTCTCATTATAATCACAAAGTTTTTCAGTACCCTCCATTGTTTGTCTGGAATGATTGCCCATTTGTATGTAAAAGATTTAATTTCTAGTATCACGTCTATATACCGTCTGATTCTAATAGACGTACATCGTAGACAATGCAAAATTTTGTTCGATATACGTATGAAGGCCTGTGTGATGTCGAGAGTTTCAGTAGAATACCACCACCGTGTCTCCCCCCTCCGGCTTGTAAGGCGTCTAAAGGGAGCAGATAACTGCTGACGTCACCGAAAAGTATTTTCTTTCTCACCCATACTCATTCCAATTGCCAATTGGAATTCCCATAATTGCCATTCACCCATAATTGTTCCAATTGAGGCCTGGTTACCTATTCTAAGTTAATGTCCTTATATATAGCTTAGGCACCTGCGTCATTGTCCGGTCTTAACCCCGGAATTCGGAAGGGGGAGGATTTGGTGTGATAGCAACGAGCTGTAAATCTGCCAAGAGCAGATGGCTACGATAAACCACTGCACTAACTAGTTCTCAAGAGAGGAGTAATGACACCTGTGACCTATGGCTGTAACGACAAGGGTTGTCATTCAGAATGTGTTGATGATGATGATAATGATGACATATGAGATATCTATAAAATTTGACAGATAACTAGCATTTGCATTTTTGGTATGCGGATAGTATAACCCCGAAATATTTATCAGATATGGGCTACAGAGCAGAAATTAATTTTACGGCTCTACCAGTTTGTTCTTTAAAGTATGTGATCCGTTTAAAATCTATTACAATCTACGTTTGTAAAGTTAACTATCGCCTTAATTATTTTGTTGTGATTTATGACATAACAATATGGTGTATATTAATTATTTAAATTAAGATCCGGGCTATTATGGCGTGATCGACTATAATTATCATTCTGACCGATCAGACGTTTCGCTCTCACGTCTGGAGGCTATCTTCAGTAAAAACGGTTTAAAATACTACTGGCGAGGTGTTGATCAGTAAAACCACAATACTGTGGCAAAGGCTCCACACTACTAGCAACATAAATGATAATTTAGTAGGCCACGGCCCAACAGAATTTTAAACCAGAGGATTAAAACATACAAACAGGAAATGCAACATAATTTATGTTGTAAATATACTTTCACTATTGTTCTTTTGGCTATAGACCAAATTAACTTTAGTAATAATACTAACTGAATAGCACGTTTTATGTGCAATTCTGTTTTCAGATTTTGACCAGCAGCTGGTAATTGACCACACAAAATACGACGGTCCGAATGAAACACCAAAGAAAGTTGTATTGACATATCATCAGCAAACTCAACAACCTGATGAGTTCAATATTCCGGAAGCAATTGACTTTCATGGCACACACTTCAGTGATAGTGACAAAGATGTTACCAATGACGGCAGAGCGCATCAGTCTCCTAACTCGGACGGAGGAAACTATGAACTTGAAGGAAAATATGCAGTGCCATCAGAGTTCCAAGATGAAATATCAGAATTAAAGATATCTTATACAAACCTTTCCAAAGATTTGAGGGATATAGGGCCTCCGCTAGACCTGGATTATCATTAAGACAACGACGAGGAAAGTGATGAGAACTTAGAGGAAAAAGAAGATGATGGTGATGGTGATGAAGATAATGAAGAAGAGGAGGAGGAGACAGACCATTATTTTACTGACTACTTTATATAACCTTACGATTTTAAGGGCCCGTTACAATCATCGCATACTAACAAGGCAGAAAGAGATCAAAATCCGCTTAAAACGACTGACTTTCATGTAGTAGTAAGGGACAGACAGAAACCTCAGTCAAATGCTATACCTAGCTTTCACTGTCACGACCCACTTGTTAAACATCGTCCGCATTCTGTGTATCCTCGTAGAAGAGTGGTACCGAAAGTAAGTCAAAACGCTTCCGTACACAAACATAATGGTAACTGCAAGCATCGTAAGCCTAATAACCTTAAATCTCGACCGCCTCAGAAAGCAAAGTATGTCCGTAAATCTCTCAATGACCTTCACCAAAAACGGCCTGATAAGTCTCAGAAGGCAGGAAATTGTGAAACCTGGAAAATTTTTAAGGAAATACATTTTCATCATTACGATCCTTAGCTGTCATCTCAGTTAGGTGGAATCGTTCCAGTAACAGACACTGGTAACGAGGACGAAGAACGCGAAGTCATAATTCATACAGTAACAATGCCAAAAATGAAGCACGGCATCTACGATGCTGATTACCTTGAACGCGATATTAAACTTGAAAACGCTATAAGCCGGCATAAACTGCAGTTCGAGAAACACTTAAAGGGCAGACAACGAAGCAGTTTTGACATGCCGCCCGTCCACCACAGGTACAGCACGCCGCCGCTGAGCGGAAGCCGCTTCTCCTGTGAGCATCAAAAACGAGTGGCAAACGTAGTCGTTGAACACGCGCCAGGCGTTGAGAAAATCACGACAACGCCGGACGCTAACGGAGCCAGGTACATCAGACACCAGAGTGTCAAGTACTTTTATAAGACACCAACGGAGTGATTTAAGTGACGGTAAAATATAGCGTCTTGCTGTTTACGAGAAAATATGTTGACACGAACATAATTAGGCTTGCCAGAAATGTAAAGACGCGTAAATCTAAACTAATTATTTTTTTTAGAAATAATTTTAAACAAAAATATACTGTTTTATACGGTACTGTATACGATGTTATGTTTAACTTTGCCACTTTCAGAAATCAAAAACTAACACAACATTAGCATGGAGATTACACACTGTCAACACAATAGACACACGTATATAGAAAACAAAGATTCTTAACATTCAGGATATATAAACTATAATAATAACATTACCATATATTTGTTACAAAAAGAAACAACAAATAGAACAGGTACGTTTAAATCCTTTATAAATTCATTTACAACTACAACGTTTGGAAGAGTATCCTTCATAGTTTTTTAACATACGTTATGTATTACGATGATACTGTACAGACCTCTACAGTAAGCAAAGTTCTGGGTGATCTGTAGTAAATACACGTCTAGCCAATGTTGGGTCCTCTTCTGTTAGATTTCATAATTGAGAATCTGAATTTCTGATATAGAAAATTTGATCAATATTTAATAATAATGTTAAATATTTCCAACAATATACTGGTTTCATGTAAAATAATCTTATTCAAACTACGTCTATGGCTGCACTTGATTGCCTACAGCACCATGTTATGTTATCGACGATTATGGAATACCATAATATAGGCCTACATTACTTCATTTGAGGGACATATTTGCAAATTATTCATAATCATCATCATTATTATTATTATGTTTTGTAAAGTTAAGGGCTAAGGACAGTTAAATACATCCTTTATTCTGTGCCCTTTGTTGTGCATGTACGTTTATGTGTAAATTGTCAAACAGTACATATTTGATAAACACAATTTTAAAATATGATCAGGGGTAATATAAAAGAATATGTTATACTCTTCAAAACGGACAAAAACGTATACACATGGATATTTAATTTCATATTTACCGAGTAGCTGAGTTAATATTTAATAACAAGTTGTAAAGAAATGTATTAAATTACAGATCAGAATAAACGAATTGATTTTACTCCTTTATAGGATTTACATATAAAAAACTGGCTTTTGCTACTTATCTCACCACAACGATCCGTTACAGACTTCTGTAACGCCTCAGTTTCCAAACCGGTATCTGAGAATATTGAAAGTATGCATAATTTCTTAAATAACGTCTTATTTCTAAATAAGCACGTTAGATTTAAACTTGCTTAACAAGGTTTCAACAGTATTTACATAGTTTAATAACGCGCGGTAGAGGAATCGTGCACAATCGTTTAATAATTAAAGGGTCGAATTCTCTGTATGTACTGAATTCTCAATTCGTAGTTATACAGTTCCACAGTACTAAATACGAATACGGAGGAACAAACAAAAAGATTACAAAAGATTGTTTTTATGTGTGAGTACCGACTGCATGATTTGTGGTAGATACATCAGTACATCATTTGCTGAGCAAGACTTCAAATTCAAAACAAGAAAACAAAATAATCTCATGCAAATTAACCAATTATTACCAAGTGAATTGTATCTGAAAATGGCATTGTTAACAGTGGCTTTTAATGCGTCAAATGTGTAATTTTCCGAGCTTTGTGTAGATAAATCCTATATAATTAAATGTAGCCAAATGATAAATTATTTTTAACACGTAACGTTATATCTGTTTAAATGTGAAGGATATAACGTGGTGCATACCTACAATGTGACAGTTGTACGCGTGTACGTAATAGTACATCATGAATCTTTTTCTTCTGGTATCGTAGATGTAATTATTAGTTAATTGGCCATACAATAAAGGAAATGGTTTTGTAGTAAATGCATTACCATCTGTTAATTTACTTTGATAATTCATTGCCAAAAGTAATTACCAAAGTAAATACTAATGTACCCATTATATGTTACAAAAACCTAATTTATGAACATACAAGTATAACCTTTACAATAATAGGCACCGACCGTATATTTTTGTTTGATATTCTTCTCATTTTGTCATTCTAACGATGTGTAAATTATGTACTTTTGTAAATACACACATTTATTCGTAATTATTATTTGTTATGCCATTTTTTTACTTTGAATATATTGTATATTTTATAAAATAAAAAGAATCGCTGTGTGTTTATTTTGACAACCCTTTTTAGAATATTTGTAACTGACTAATTCAGTTACTTGCACAGTTCGAGCATTTTGTTTAAAGCACTTACGATTTACACTGGGCGAGCAGTAGCATGAACAATCTTGATGTAGACTACATGCGCGCAACAATAATCATATTAGCGAATTTCAGAATCAAACAGTCAGCAATCTTCAGTCAGCTTCCATTATTGCTAATATTTGGCAGAACTCTACCTTCCTATTCCTTCAGAGAATAAATTATTGTTTCAATTAGTTATTTCACACTTCATAGAACACTGAGTGAAACTTAAATCACTTACACAGATGAAGTTATAAACTTAGTTGTAAAAAGTTTTACGTAAGAAAATTTGTTTTGAAGTGAAGAAATAGAAGTCTTTGAATATTTTCAAATTTGGACTGCTGTGTAAATTGAGAAGGTCTTTATCAATTACTTTTTGTGATTTCTAAAATTTATTTAATATGTTGATAAAAGTTATTTATATAAACTACTAGTATGTTATATGTACGTATTTATTAGTATTATATTTACTGTTCGCTTTATATTTTAACATCAGAAGAATACACTTACAGCTTCTTATAATATCGTGTCAACTCTTGGGGTTGAAAGATCTCAAGTGAGGCGATAACTCTATGCTTTTGTGAAACATGGACGCTGTAATTAAATTGCTCACGTGACAAAAAAATGCGGAGTCATCACGTGCTTTTAGGAGAGCGGTCCATCGAAACAGACAGTTCTAACCTGATGGCTGAACGGGAGTTATTTAAGTTAATTACATTAGTAACATTTTCGGAATTAGAAATTTACAATGTTATTTGTGTATGTATGAGTCTTCATATGTTACGTCAATAATATTATTTAATCAAGACTCAGTGATCAGCGACTTGATTCCCAAACGGGATCTTGTGAGTTTGAATCCGTCTCAGAAGAAATTGTTTGTAACCGCGTGTAACAAGACGCCGGACACGGTGGTATCCATCACCTGGTGGTCTAAGCGTAGTGCCTTATTTATGTAGCTAAAGTACTATAGCTTGAAAAATAATCTTCGCGCTAAATTCTTTTTAATATGATTGTTTATTATGAACCGCCTTACTTGACCATTGGGGATGGTGCCTGGTTACAAATATATAGCTTTCGGGTTCAATTTTCTAGTGCACTATACAATAAAGTTACGGTTTTCAGCGCCATATTTACTCGGCCTGTAAAAGTGAGTAGACCTACGTGGGATAACATCCTGGAGGTAATAATGAGCTACTGAAGCGTAGGGCTGACCACATCCCCTTCGTTGTATGACGTATGACTCCAGCTGGTAGCATACAATGCCTGAAATACCTAAGATATTTCCGTAGAGAAAAAAATGTTTAGGTTTAAACTGTGTTTATAAGAGTGGAGTTTGTAATGATGGTTTATATGAGTGGAGTTTGTAATGATGGTTTTTGGAGTTCGATTTATTGTTCAAACGTACACCTTACAAATGTTTTGGACAGAGTGTAAGTTGATAATTGGCTGGAATATTCATTTCGATTTCTAATACTAAACAATTGTGGCTTAAGTTAAAAACATGGAGGTCAGTCTACAAAAAGAGATCTGCAAAAAGAAACGGCAGTAAACAGCAAAATCGAGTTCACAAAGTAGTCGGTCACTTGGAAACACGCCATTCTTTTGGCGGATGTCACAGCGTTACAACAAATATATATACAAACTTTGTCAATATATAGTCATCACCCCCCACCCTCCCCTTACCAAAACACAACCTGGCCAGAAACTCCGCCCTGTATTCGAGCCAGATAAAAGCATTCAGCTTTATGATGTCGCAGTAGAGGTGACAAATTACCTATAGTCCCATACAAAGATCAATACACGCAGTTGACCCCCAAAATAATCACACTGTACGTCATTATACAATCACAAACACACACACACACACTCACACATATTCTTATATGAATAAAGGAAGACAAAATAAGCAGACATACTCTTGAAAAAGTATTCTGAAATTTTTTAGAAGAAAGCTAAGGTGCTCTTCCTATTTTGCCGACACAAGTTAGAAGACGGTACTGGAAGAGTTACGAGTGTATTCAGAAGTAGTAGTAAAATTATATAAAACAGAAATAAATACAAACTTTTATACAGTAGTTTATGAAAAAAGTGTTTCATAGCAGCAAGGCGTTAAAACAAAATTCCTATAGAGGTACATCTTATTGCATATTCATTAGCGTGCGTGTCTTAAAAATAAATCAGCAGATTTTTGAGATCGACATTAGCCCATCATTTTGCACGATAAATCCTTATATTTCAGGAAGTAGGGCCTATATAGTTTTTTTTCCTACTACACGTATCGTATTTCGCAGTGTTCCAAACGAAGAATATTTTGCAGTGTTCAATGAAACTGTTGAAAGAGAAAGAGGAAGAGGGAGATAGAGAAATAGAAGAAATAGAAAGGAGAAACAGTGAAGTAGTGGAATTGACGGGCGTGATGAGGAAAATGGATTGACAGAAAGGGGATAGAAAAAGCGAGAACTCAATCTATCACATTTGAGTGGCACAAATCCAGACACGAACTAACAATTCGTCAAACAGTGAAGCAAAGAATTCTAATTTAAAGTCAAAACAAAAGTTATGTTCTAACTTCAGCGATTTTTATTTCTTAAAAGACAAAAACGTTTGGAAATATTATAAAATTTATTTTAAAACCTGACTACTTTTTCTGCAGATTAGGCTATTTTAAAAGAGCTGTTAAGAACAATTCTTACCAGCAGGTAATGTTGTTCTTACCACGTCTTTGAAGCCTAATCGGCTGACACTTGTTAGGGTATAACAATAACTTTTGTGAGACTACCAGCCGTTTCTCTTTATTTAGATCTTTTTAAGTAATGTGTTTCAATTAGTATTATGAATGTAATTTCATCTTCGAAGGCCTTAAAGATGTAGTATTCAATATTATTGATTGTTTACTGCATTTAAATTTAAACATCTTACTTCAAAACTCATTTACACTTTGTATTTATAAAAGTACCAAATCTGTCTACCTCAAGCTGCATACAAATTTTTATTGTAAAAATGTACCATGCATTGTTAAAAGCATCAATTAGTAAGAAGATGCTTTGCAAGATGGGAGAAAATTAAAAAAAAAGCCGAAACACTGTGCAAGTTAAGGTGTATATGCATCATACCCCGCCAATAACATACCGCTACATATGCTTAATGCTTTCATAGAAATGATATCAGATAAAAACGGAGGTCGCGTTTATGCTCGAGTTTAGTAAAAAATTAATTTTGTTCATTGGTACACATGTGTCCGAATCCGTCACGTTAATACGGGCCAGTGTTTTCCTGCATGTGGTCCTTTTTCTTCAGCGGCGCGACAACCCGTTACTGAGTCAAGGCCCCGTTTAACAGCCTCCCGGTCAAGTGCAGACAACTGACTGGCTGAGAAACTGATAGGTTTCTGCATATAAAAGAGTTTCACAGATGGGATATGTGAATTCTCCGATCCAACCCCCAACCTGGAAACCAGGAACTTTGATTTCAGGGTGCTCTTCCCCTAGAGAGTTGCTTTCACCTCAGCTGACGATCTCTTTCGCGCCCGGTCACAATAGGCTAACTGACTCAGCCCATGTGTGCAGCCGTTGGGCTACTATAGCCTCCTCTGCCTCCACACTGGATGTGCACCATCCTGCCAGGCCAGGGCTCAGGATACCCGCAAACTGCTCTGACAGAACGCCCATCTCTCGTTTGCTTACCAATCCACTCCGCCGAAGGGATTGGTTACCACAACCTTAGAGTGGATTGCTCGGCGTAACAGGGTCCACCGACGTATAGGTGTGAGTGGAGTTGGGGTGGAGAGTGGAGAGGCTAGTGCATTTCTCTTCAATAAAACATAAGTTCGCGTCACACCCTATTTCGGACCCTCTGCATGTGGTTAAGTAGTAAGATTTTTATTTATATTTTTTTGGGGTAGCTGTTGTTTTCACAACCAGCTTTCTTAACCTTTTGCGAATTAATTCGGACAAGTATAGGTTATATAATCGATGTCATCATTATCAACCACAAGGATTAGGCTCTATCCTGAAACTGTTCCGGGACCCGCTTCGCTCTCGGCCGTCCTACATCTCTCTTCTCCACCGGTCGACGTATATTCCATTGCTAGCACTGGCATGCTGTCACCTGCTATTCTTCCCAAATGTTCACACCACCTTCGTTTGTTGCTCCTTAGCTCTTCCATCGATATCTAGACTAAATATATTGAAAAACGATCCGTTTGAAGGAAGAAGTAAAATTTTTAAGTACCTAAATTACTTGACAAGGGAACGTAAAGAAATAAAATTAAATATAAGTTATCTTGAATGTAACATTTGTGAACTATATTTTTCATATAATTGAAAATGAAGATTACAAAGACGATAAGAACAACTTTCAAACAGGATATAGGGGATTTCAGGAATAAAGTTCTACCGACTATATTCACTTTAAAATTGAGTGATAAGTAAAAGTAATTAACGTTTTGCAAAAATCAATCCGTATCTGGATGATAAGAAATACGGCATGATAAATGCTATCTACTGTATTATAAATAATGTGTTTAAAAAACAATGACTGTACAGTAAATGTGAGTGGTTGAAGAAATTTACAAAGGGTGGCCCTGTAGTACTTACAAAGGAGAGAAGATTGTAATTAATTATAAAAAATGTTTTAAAAAATAGGCTCCTAAGGTGGTAGTATAAAGAAATGGGAATGATAAAGTTTTCATTAATCGTGACGAAAAAAGTTATTTGGAAACGATGTACTGGCCTATACAGGGATAAGAAGGGAACCCTGAAGTAGATGATGACCAGGAGGAATAGCAGAATGTTGTTTATGGTGAATGAATTTGATTAAGATTAATTGGTTTGTTTATCAGGTTCACACAACAAACACTGCTATATTTGTAATTATTATACCTCACGAAACGTTTGATTGTTAGGAGATATACAAACATGCAACACATAGCCTATCCTGTACTCCAAGAACCTAATGGTGAATTTAAAAAATTGTGAATTTATCAAATCATTATCCTATGTGACACATTGTTATTTGTACACTTCGTTAACATAATTGTTTTGATTGGACCTAATATTCGCCCATAAGCCAGACTAATCGTTGACAAGTTATTATTGTAACAAATGTCTGGCTACTTCCTACACTACGCTCTGAAAACTCGCTCAAGCACCATTGTAGGATACAACTTGTATTGGCTGTATGTTACGTATTCTCTAAATAATGGACTTAAAATCCTATATATTCTGAACACGTTTTGGTGCCATATGTGGTTATCATTTATTTGAATTTACAAATGTAATGTCTAGAAGCTGTGTGTGTGTGTGTGTGTGTGTGTGTGCGTGTGTGTGTGTGTGTGTGTGTGTGCGGGGGCGCGTGCATGTGTTTTGCTTATGCACGCGTGGTTAAATAAGATTTTTCGTGTACACTACTTTTTGAAATATTTTTTTTACTCCTAGTATTGTATAATTAATACTCTTCTGTGTGAATATAAAAAATGAATTTCTTGGCAAATAATAATATTGATTTAGCGTAATTTTATTTATGAATTAACAACGGTAACGTATGATTACAGTAATGTGTATTGTCTCTAATTTATTAGAATTCAAAGATATTATTAAGATCTCCTCTGGAGCCAAAAAATCACAATTATAAAAATATTTAAAATCACTGCTACCATCAATTGGAAAAAGAAAATTATTCATAAATTAATTTCGTTATTTTAAATCGACAATCGGTTTCTCTGAGAAAGCCATAGTGTAACAAAGTCGTAACTAAGATCAGAATAAACTATCTATCATACAACATTTGCTAGAGTTCCATTTTTATCTCTTTAATGTAAATAAGCTTTGACCATCTATATATCAAGCTTTGTGGACACCTTGTTGAGTAGTATATGGGTGGTCGGTTCACGAGGTGGACAGTAGTAGAACATGTGCTCACATATCAAGGTCAGAGGACCTTGTTGGCCTTCGGGCATGAATATGTGAGTGACAGCTGGTGGTGACGTGTGGTGCGGCCCCCTGGTATTTGGCAGGCCGGGGGTGATCGCGTGGGGATGATCGTTGGTGAGAGGTGTTGTTCAGTCCTGGGGAGGGTAGATAGAAGAAAGACCTGTTTAGATATAGATTTGGGGTTCTAAGTTTGTAAGTTTGGGAGGCCTTAAGAGGTCAGGGGTCTAGTGGACGTCCACGATTCTTGCCTTTCTTCTTTTCTCCTTCTGTCTCTTGTCACTGTATGCTGGCCCTGATCAAGTCAGCATGCAGTACTGTACACACACACACACACACACACACGCACACTCCAATTCTTCCTTCTTCTTGTTTCGTTTTCACTCTGAGCCTCTGTCTTCCTAAGAGACTTACCCAAGGTAGCCAGAGTCCTGAGACTTACCCGGGGCGGTCATGTGGACCGTGAATTAGTGGATCTTTTGGGGCAACCAGGTTGCCGTTTTGGGGTGAGGGTGTGCCGATGTAACTTAAGCATTAAATTATTCGGCGTGCGTCGCGGCCACAGTGCCGTCTGTATAGCGGGTTCAAGTGTTGCGTGAGCGGCCAGCGCCACTGATTGACTATATCACTTAACTTTGACCGTAACGTGGCGATAATTGTGTGTGTGTGCGTGATCAAGTCTGCCGTTTCGATCAGCTGATTTGTCCAATTCTCTATTCGCGTGGGTCGGCAGGCATCGACATTCAGTGTCATTTCTGGTTCTGCACTCGAGCAAAAAACTGGTCTGGCGGCGTCACCTATTGTTTTATCATCTTTGGAAAGAGCTTCATGGTTCCCGGATAGCCGGGAGGTGAAAGGGGAGACGAGGATGGAGACAGACCATCAGTCTTCATCGGCCGAAGATCTAAGCAACACCCGAACGCCGTCAGACCTCTAGAGATCCACATACTGCCAGCCTGCCACTGCCCGGAGGAGGAAATGAATTCCTGGAATTTCGGACTCACCAGTTGCGTCACCATGTTCAATATTATCGTGCATCCTGAGTAAAGTAATCTTCTGTACGCAGGTAAGACTATTCCTTATATTTTAATACACGAACACAGCAACTTATGGGATTTAAAGCATGAACTTAAAGACATCTTCATAAACAGTAACTTCACATATTCTATGACCAATTGTCTGTTGTAACATGTCCTGTGGACATATAGTGAATTGTGTAATTAACTGAGTTAAAGAATCTGCCTGTTTAAATATGTCCATTACTGTGCTGTATTTTATGGGACGCCACTTGCCTTCTAGCTGTGAGTAATTAGCAAGGAAAATTTAAATCTGTTACTTGGTCATTTTTATTAACTTTCTTATGAAGATAAAATCTCATGAACAAGCTTATAATGAATGGATTGACAAATAACTATGGGGGTAGTTCTTTCTGAACGTTCTTGTGTGAACAGGTTCTTTATCATGGGCTGTTACAGCATTGTGCCAGAATAAGTATCAAGTATTAGTACTCAATTTTTATGGGCAACTGGTGTGTATAAGAATATGGCGATAGTATCAAGATGTATCTAGATGTATTTATATTATTCCTATAATGTATAATTTGTTAAAAAAAATTATTAGTTGTCAAATATTAAACATTACCTGTCTCTTGGCAGTGATCATTATCCGAGTGTAAATTTAATTCATAATGTATCTAAATATTTCTAATGTAATAATTGTTATTGAGACTGTGATTTATAAATGTCATTTGAGTAAATGTCAATGCATACCACTGTTGCTTTATATCGAAACAATGAAGGAAAAGTGTTTGAAAAATGTGTTGTTGTTAATTATGTAATGGTTCAAAATTTAATTCTTGTTACTAATGCCAATGGTCATTATTATGAATATTGAAAATTTAAACGTGCATGTTGTATTAAAATGCCATCATTATAAAAGGAAAGAACACTAATAAAAGCTTTTACTCTTATGCAAGTGTTTTATTGCAAGTCCTGTCATAATGGGCTCAGCGCACTTTTTTCCACCTAGACCACGAGTCTAGTTTTAAGAATTATGTAACAACCCCTGATAAAAAACTTATCAAAATTTATATAAAACATTCAGGGGGACGTTTCAGGATGTTTACCTTAATCTCAAATACACAGTTACATTTACAGGTCATAAATGAAATAATATATAAACTCTTTGACATAAGCAATTAGTATTTATATATTTTACATATCTTGTTTACAAAAGAGTAATTTGTAATTTTTGAAATAAAATGTTACCAAAGCAACACCTTTTTTATTCGTGTTACAGAGGAATATGATACAAACTTATTTAGTATTAGGCGCCGTATTTTCCATTACCATACTAGTATGCGTTTTTGTTCGGGTAATATCCTTTGTAGTACTGGTTGTATCGGTAACACGTATAGTATCCGTTGTATGGGTAAGAGAAATATTCAGTGAAGTATTCATAGTTAGGATAGCTGTAGTAACTGGCTGCAAACAAAACATAAGAAATATTACTAGAAAGACTCATTTCACTTTGAAAATAAATCTGTGAATCAATCTTTATATATAGCATTACAAGAATGCAATTTAAAAGTAGTAGGGTACAATCTCATGTATACTTAACGTTAACGTCTCATGTAAGTTAACGTTCATCAACACAATTTTTTTAAATTTCCTAGTATTATCAATAGCAATAAGTGGTGACTAAATACCATTTTGTAAATTCTGTTGTCTTGAGATGTATTCTTATTTTATTAAGTGATATTTTGTAACTAAGCTACCCATCAAAACGAAAAAAGTCCAAAAAATAATAAGAACATAAGGCTTTTCATTAGTTTAAACTTGTAATTGTAATTGAATTATAACTTTTTCACAGTTTCAGTATTGACTTAATAACGCACATTCAGCGGTCTTCAGAATTTCGCTCTTTTCGTTGTCAGCCTTTGCAGTTTCTGCATTGGTGCCAACAAGACTGCATGCTATCACCAGTAGGCAGACCTGCGACAGAAATAAATTTCATTATCGGACTGGAATAAAAATTTGAAGGTTTACATAAAAAACGTTTAAAGTTCTAAAAGTAAAACGAAAAAGACTTAAATTGAAGGTTTTGTGAAAGACAATTTTGATGCTAGATATGAATGTGTGTGACACGTGAAAGAAGCACTGATAAATGTATGCTACACTCACTTGTTGCACACACCACTAGTCACTGTGACACCGATTTTAAAACACTTTCTTACCTTACTTTTCTCCTCCATTCTTCGTCCTAGACTGCACGTTTTAATGATTAAACTACAAATTTTATTAGTGGTTAAATAAATTTATGCTATACTCACTTGTTGCACACACACTAGTCACAGTCACCGATAGAAGTATCGGTGTCACAGTGAATAGTGGTGTGTGCAACAAGTGAGTGTAGCATAAATTTATTTAACCACTAATAAAATTTGTAGTTTAATCACTGATAAATGACTGATTATGACTGATTAACTGTCAGCTGCAGTCTCATCCTTTCAAACAAGACCTTACAAAGATAGTCAAAAATGCAGCTGATGTAACGCACAGTATGTGGAAACTGTGAAGGACAAACCTTAGATACATTATGATAACGTTGTAGATAAACGATAATGCTAATACCATGTTCATAAAACTGTTAACAACTGTTAGGCAGAAGAAAGAAGTTATTCCTCTGGGTAAGGGAGTAATGTCAACATATTCAATGAATATGATAAAAGTATTTTATCATAAATGATTGATAAATGAATATACAGCTGGGATATAAGAAACTGTAATAATTTGAATATTGTAAGAGTTATTGTGTTATTGTTAGAGTTATTTTGTCTTGTAATGTAAATTTCACAATCCACAGCTTATCTAAATAGGAACATAAAGATTTAGTGCTAATTTAACTCTAAATGTTGCATTGTGTACAGAATTAATTTGATGAAAAGAAGTTCCACATAAGTTTTCTCTTCTACAAAAATCACTAAAAACAAACACGTAAACCCCTGAGTTTATAGACCCACACACAGTGGCGGCGATAAGGCCCCCGCAGACCCCGCGGCGCGGGGTGGCCCCGACCCTCTGGGGGGCCCCCGCCACTCTGGCCCCTAGAAAAAAATATGAAACGAGCTATAATAGGAAAAAAAATTTTAATGGGGTCCGACTACCGGCAAATTTGTATTTAAAATACGAAATATACGTTTTATTTAAGTGTATAGACATGCAAAAAAACTACGTTTTCCGAAATGACATTACTGTTTGTAGTTTGTAAGCGAAGCTTATCTTATCTCTTGTGGTGCCCGTACGCCCGTCCGTAAGTCACTCGGCACTGAGGAGACGTAATCAAACACAACACAATGTAGTTCAGTACTCAGTAGTGCGTCGCATCTCCTGCGCGATAGTACTGTATTGCATTCATTTACGAAAGTATGAATTTACACTAGTAAATTATTTAGTGTATTACACTAAATTACGAATTTAGTGCCGTTTAAGTTTAATGACTTAACATTTGATTTTAGTTTTTGTATTTTGTGTAGAGTTAGAGTGTTAGAGACAGAGTTTATAAAATGGAAAGTAAGCGTGAATATTTAAGTGGTGCTACGAAAAGGAAACTGCAAAAACAACGAGAAGAATCTAAAAGTAAACTTTCAAAACTCGACCAGTTTTTAAAAAAATCATCAAAATGTGAAGTTGAACAACCCAAACCCGGGTCAAGTGCAAGTAATGAAAAAGAAACAAAAATCGGACTTGAAGTTGATTGTGACAGTGACAGTAAACCTGATTTAAACATTAGTCCGTCGGATACAAGTGATACAACTACGGAAACAAATAAGCAACTGCAACATGAACAAGAAGAACAACTGCTAGGCATTGAATGTGTTCGCCAGTCCGAAGACATACCTGGACCAGAAAATCAGTTTGAACCAACTGAAGTTATAAGTAATCACGCAAATAAAACTAGTTTAGCAGGCCCTTCCGATCCAAACTGCCAAAGTTTTGAGACAGATATTGCATTCTATAAAAATCAAGCTACAATGACAGACGAGGTGAAAAAGTTAATAACGTTAAGTGAACTTTGTCAAACAAAGGGTCCTTTCCCGAAGGATTCCGTTTCTAAGCGGTCTTTCAGTACAGCATATTATTCTTTCAAAACTGCAGCAGGCCAAATTGTTCACAGGTTTTGGCTTTGTTACTCTCGTAATCTAGATGGAGTCTATTGTTTACCATGTTGGCTTTTCAGCCAAAGTGCTAATGCCCAAAGCTGGCGTGAAGGCGATATTAGAGATTGGAAAGGTCTCAGTAAAAAAATTAAAGTTCATGAAAGTACCAATGCTCATTTACAATCTTGTCTCACGTATGCCACTTGGAAAAAGAGTAAAACGGTAGCTGATCAAATTTCCGATGAGCGGAAAAAATGGAAAGATATTTTCATACAGATTGTGGATGTCATTCGAACCATGGCACTGTGTTCATTGCCGTTTCTTGGCCATAGAGAATCATTACATGAAATAAATCCTGAAAGTGGAAATTTTTTGAACATACTATCTTTAATTTCTCGCTACGATTCTCTCCTTAGTGCACACTTAGAAAATGAAATAACCAGATCAAAATACCTCCACTATGACATTCAAAATGAAATCATTAACTTGCTAGGAAAATCAGTATTGACTGCCTTACTAAAACAGATTCACTCGTCTCCTTTTTTTTCTATAATTGTTGATAGCACACAAGACATTTCTAAGATTGACCAAATGAGTGTTGTAATCAGATACATTAACATAGTAGAAGAATCTCCTGGCAATTATAAAACTGTGATTAGTGAGTCCGTTTCGGGATTTCAAGAAATAAAGGATCCCAACAGTGAGGGGTTTCAAAGTAAGATTTTAGACTTTTTGAAAACAAATGAAATTGACATTAGTAAGTGTAGAGGTCAAGGTTATGACGGTGCAGCAACAATGAGCGGGAAATACTCTGGGTTACAGAAACGAATTATGGATATAGTCCCAAACGCGGATTACGTACACTGTGCTGCACATAACCTGAACTTGGTGATCAATGATTCAGTATCAAATATTTCTGAAATAAGACAATTTTATGACATAGTACGGAAAACTTATGTGTTTTTCAGTGAAAGCTTACATAGATGGCAAGAACTTAACACTGCCGTTAAAGAAGACAGCTCTGCCAAAAATCTAACTTTAAAAAAGCTATGTCCAACAAGGTGGTCTTCTAGACACGACTGTCTGTTAGATTTAAGAAATGATTTCAAAATTGTGATTAAGTGTTTGACAGAAATTATTCTATACAGCTCAAAAAAACCCGAGGCAGAAGAAGCATTAGCAATTAGAAGCCACCTGGAAAACTTTGAATTTATTCTTGTGCTCTGCCTTGAAACTAAGATTTTAGAGAATGTAAATATAACTTCGAAAGCACTACAGAGGCCAACTGTTGACCTAGGCAGAGCGTGGCAGTTTCTAAGCCGCGCTTGTGATGAGTTAAAAGTTTTAAGAAAGGACTTTGCCGGCTTTCTTGCTGGTGCTAAACAGTTGGCCCAGTCATGGGACATAACTTGTAACATGAAAAATAAGCGTAAGCGAGTTGTAAAACCCTTCTTTTTTGAATTATCAGTTGACCATAGAATTGACGACCCAGTGAAATCATTTGAAGTGAAAGTTTTCAATGCAACACTAGATATTGTAATAGCTCAGCTACAAAATGAGATCCGAAGGATTGCGTTGCATTGATGATAGGTTTTCATTCCTGACGCCTCAGAATTTAGTAAACTTCTCACAAGAGACAATAGTAGTGGAAAGTAAGGCTCTGGTAAATGTGTATCCTGGTGACCTTTCCACATCACTGCCTGACCAAGTAATATCCTTCGAAGCTCTGATGGCCAAAGAAATTATACACAAGAAAAGCATTCGAGAAATGATGAATTTACTGGTTGAAGAAAACAGCTGCCTTATGAGCTGCCTCCCAGACTTAACTACAGCTTTGCAGCTTTATTTAACCATACCTGTCACAACAGCTACAGCGGAAAGAAGCTTTTCAAAACTTAAATTAATTAAGTCATACTTAAGAAGTGCCATGGCCCAAACTCGGTTGAGTGACTTGGCACTGTTAAGCATTGAGCATGAAGAGACACAGAAAACTAATATCAACGAAGTGGTTGAAAAGTTCTTAGCTATTAAAAAAAGAAGACTAGGCTTAGGAAAACAGTGAACTTTGGTTGATCCTCATCTGTAAATATTGTACATTTACTTGAGTTCGAATGTTATTGAATTGGATTAGACTTAAGGAGAACGTGTGTAGAGTATATTCAAGAATTTCACAAATTCAGTTACAAACTAATTTAAATATTTGAAAAAAGCTAGAATGTTACTTTGATATTCGTTTTTAAATAATAAATTTTTAACACTCTGTGTGCGGTACTGTTTCATAGTCTGAATTTAGATCCTTGACGTAAAAATAAATAATTCTTTTTATTTTGGTTTTTTTATAGTTTGTATAGAACTTTATCTATTTAGCAACAATGAATTTTAAGAGTTTGTATACGTGTAAAACATCCTTTGCAAATTGCAAACACTTTGTGATAGACGAGAAAGTATTCACAAACCATTGTTGTGAAACACACGTAAATAGAAACTCATTTGAGTGTTTTCCCCTATTACGTATACAAAATTTAACCATTTTTATAGGGCCCCCTAATTAGTTTCGCGGGGGGGCCCCCGTTTCGTTAGCGCCGCCACTGCCCACACATACAACAAATAGATACTCTAAGAATTAAAACAGCTGCGGGCAATCTCTATAATCTCTAACAATGAGGAGAAAGGAATACATAGTTATTAGTTTACATAGTTTATTAGTCTAAATATATTTCTTTGTTACACACCGAGATTATTTAGGTTATTCAAATTATTACAGTTTCTTATATCCCAGCTGTATATTCATTTATAAATCATTTATGATAAAGTAATTTTATCATATTCATTGAGTATGTTCACATTACTCCCTTAACCAGAGAAAAAACTTCTTTCTCGCCGATGATTTCGGCGAAATCAGTGAGCCTGATACTAAAAGATAGAAACATGCTAATAAAGATTGCGGTGATGACTATAATGGTGGTCATTATCCCTCACACCGTGTGTTCCGAGAAACTCGCAAAACGTACGTTGTATGATACGCCATAAAATGTATTGTCATTATAATTAATTGTTTTTGTTAACGTTGGAGGGCGTCGTTGGTTGTGGCAAAAATGCGCTGTTTCATTATTAACGGCGGTGACCGGCCTTCAATTGTTACTGTAATTAATTGTTATGTTCAATTAGCTCGATTCATCGCTACCCCTTTATTTACATGGTAAATAAAAGCACGTTGCATCATAATTTGTTATTAACGTGATCCTAAAAACGTCAATATGTAAGCAATTTAAAACAAATTACCAAAAACGTAACCAAGTATGTGTTATTCGTTTTTATAACAGAAATTTAAAATTAATTACATTATCGGTTCTTTACACTGGCGTTATGTAATTGTATTGTTTGAAAAGTGTAATATAATTTTGGCATATTATCATTCTCGTATTTCCTCGATAACGGTTAAATATTTTGTTTGCTTCTTTTTTGATCAGTTTGGTTACTTTTCTACATTATAAAGTTATTAAAATTAGAAGTCTAACAACAGAACATTGAGGGGACGAAAGAGCATGTTACCGTTTGAGTGCACATTAAGAACAATGTACACCTAGGCCTACGTATAATATCTTTTTAGTTAAAGAATTTTAAATCTAATTAATATAGCATTCACTAACCAATGAGTTAGAAAATAGTAATATTTAATTAGCTAAAAATTGTCATGTACTGATTAGTTTAAATACTGCACTAAGATACAGTCAATCGTAGATTATTATAAAAATTTATAATTACATAAATAAACTGTTGAAAATTCACCGATAAATAATAAGCCTTGATTTCTCGTTTTGTAGCTGCATGTCAAAAAAAATTGGCAATACAGATGTAAATTCTAATGTGGATCTTTGTGTGTTGGGTACGATTTTGTTGTATACATAATATTACCGTTGTATATATCGGATTTGTGTTTAAAAGTAGTTTGTTCATTTAACATTACTGAATAAGAATTACTCAAAGTGTCTGTGGAGATCATTTGACGAGGAATCACACATAATAAAAAGAACGTCCTGCAATGGATATTAGTCTGAAATAATGAACATGTCCTGTAAGGTAATGAAAGTTAGTCTATAAGGCCGTCTATTAAAGTCTATGAAAACTAAACAAATTTACTATATTACAGTAAATTACAGTAGTTTTACAGCAGTTATTATGTGAAATCGCGGAATCGGCTAAGTCGCCAATAGGTTTTTTGTCTTGTACTTCCACTTCTATCTGCTACAGCATTGATATGGACACTGATTTTAAGCACAGGTAAACATATGGATGAAACTTACATGATGAAATATAGTTCGATTCTAGACGTTTCTAGGCGGAAAAGAAAAACTTTTAATGATTCTATTTAAAGTATTTCATTATCTGATACGTTTTAACACTAAATATTGTGTCTAATGTGTGTGTATACTACAGCTGAGCGTTATGTTCGTCTCTGGCGTTAACTATGTTAGTCAAACTGACAAATGTAATGACGAAAATTGTCATTCTATGTAAGCCTTTTGTAATTGAGACGACATTGATTATATTTAACGTTTTGACAAAATCTTTTTAGTAACGATTTTGTCCTGTGTCTTAAACTGGGAGTAAGAGACGGTCAAACTCGGACATACGAACATTAAAGCGTGAACGAGTTTGTTTAAATAAGTTAAGTACTATGCTCTTACAGAGCATGTGGTAATAAAAACCTTTGTGAAATTAAAGGACATTGAAGACAAAAATAAAGTAGTTACACTATAAACAGCCATCATAGGTTATTTTACGACCTACCATCACTTTGTTTTCCTATCCCATTGATTCAGAACTGACAGTTACTTAAACTAACAATTTATATAGGAAATTTTAGCTCCTCTATGTATCTCATATCCAAGCGCTTTGTTCCTAGCTTATACGTTTGATTTATTTAAATTATTATAATTTAAAATGATTTAAAACGTATTTTATTATGCATTTATTTTTTGTGACAACGTATAAATAAGCCTGAAAACGTATTTCCTTTTTACTTTGTTGTTAACAAAAAAGTCATAAAATGTGATTTATCTGCACAATTTACAAATAATAGTGATCTTAAAAGAATTATAGTAATTTAAAAATATATCGAACACATTTTTTACAGTATTATTCACAGATTAAAAATTTATATTAAATTAAATGTGAAAAGTCAAGAATAATTAAATTAATAGTTAAAGAATTTACAGAATCAGCATACGTACCAGAACGTTGTAAGAAGCCATGGCTTAATGCTGCTGGAGTCTGATGGGATCCTTATGGAGAGAACAAGTGGTGATTACAGTGAGAGAAGATGTATTATATAGGTCGCGGTACACCCCAGCAACCACTCCCCTCCCCTCAGTGGGAGTCAGGTAGAGTTGCGATATTCAGTGTTATATAAACAAACACTATACATGTTCTGGCAGATGAAAATGTCAGATACTAGTAAAGTGACTCATTTTAACCTTGCTCGTAGCTTCCTGGAGAAGACATGGTGAAAATGTCAAAATGCTCAACCAGGTACACCTTGATTTAGATTCGTGATTTGTCCTTCTTGTACGCCTGTTGGCCCGCTGTTATCTCATACAGTGACCACAGTCGATACCACACGTGTCTACACTAACAGACAAGTCATACACTTTTCTGATATGCCCGACCTTAATGCAAATTTAGAACAGCATTAATATATGTTCGTCTTTTCATTTAAATCGTTATCTAAACACAACGACTTTGTGCATATTACATTATTTGGATGTAATCGTTAACATAAAATAAATGTGTGTAGACTATACTGTACACAGAACAAAAATAAGTTTTCCGAAAATTTTAAACAAGAATGATATTGAATCGCACAGCACGATTTAGTTCTTTCATCAATTAATTTCGAAACACGTGTAAGTTACCTAGAACACTTTTTTTATTGTAGTCTACAAAATTAAATATTTGATATAATTTGTCTTAACACATAAACATTAACTACTCTAAATACGTAAGCTTGAAAAGCAACTTAAAATTCTGACATTTTTTATTACTGTGTAACACGATTTGCTTTCTTTTGTATCTGAATGCCATGATACAAAAATTTGTTACTTGGTCAGAAGATATTACGTTACACACTCTCTAGTTTAGTCCTCAGAATATTTGCTACAGATGTGTAGCATACATCAATCTGTTTTTATTTATGTAAAGTTTGCATGATGAAAAAGATTTTTACGCCTTTCTGTATCCCATGGATTAAGCCATAGGAACCGCTGTCATGGACTTCTGTTGTCGCAATAGAGTTGTTTAGCGCACTTGGCTTGGCCGTCGGCAATCGTAATTCTTTATATGGGCGGGCTACTCAGGCTCAGCTGCTCGAGTTCACCCGGAATATTATCTCCTCAGTAGCCTTTAGGCCTACGTTTAGGTCAAAATGGTGTGTCCCATTGTAGACTTTCTTCGCAATTGTGCTGTCAGCTGTTTTCATTCAAACATACTTCTTTTTCACATATTGGCCTAACTTAACAGAACCACTACCGGTGACGTTATTTTGCCATGTGTCCTATATATTCCGATACGTCTCATATACTGAAATCTTACTTGTGCGAATTATTAAATTACTCTTTATGATATTATGAAATACGAACTATACCTGCTTCGAGTTGACGAGGAAAGCTGAAAGCTGCCTTAAACCAACAATAGGGAAAAATTCAAACCACCAAAGAGATGAAACTTTCAAAGACGCTTAATATTTTTGTATGTTTATAAGTTTTTGCCAGTCTCTCAATCCATTAGGCATTTTTTAAATGAAAGGAAATTGTTAATTACATTCTGAATGGTCTTTGACAGAAATTATACCGGATTGTTCATACATTTCGAACATTATCGCTGTCCTTTCCGCGACATCATAAGATTTAAATTTGATAATAAAGTTTGTTTTCTGGAAATGTTTTATTACGTGTGTGAGAAACGTATTGTAACAGATACACGTAGAAAAAGATGTTTTGACATTAAAATTCCATTTTCTTTAGTGGCTGACTTAAAGTATTAGAGGGAAGTCATAAAGTATTAAAAATGTTGAAAAACCAGTTAGGATTTTTTGATAATGAAAAATAAATACATTTCAGAAACATAAAAACACCGTGCTGAAATTGCTGTATTTTGTATATTTGTACGAAAGTCGTTAAGTTATCAGCGCTCTACTCTAACCTAACCTAACCTAACCAAACCTACAATAAATCTCATTTAACAAAGAGAATCATCATGCTTATTAATATTCGTTTAACATTTCATTTAGGGGAAACTGCTATTAATTAAATTTTTATCATTCCTATTAAAACGGTTTGCTACTTTAAAACCATTTTATGCAAAGAAATTTAGTATTTCATTTAGATGAAATCTTTAAAAATAAAACACATACTAACATCAGAAAATGCTAGTAGTCTATAAGAAAGCTGTGTATATAAAACTCTCCAGGAACGTAGGCCTACAGTTTTTATTCTTTGCAGCCAATTACAAAATTGAAAGCTTATATTTTTGAAGCTTTATATTTAGAAAATTTCTGTTACCAAAAACTCTGTATTTACTGTAACTTATGAAAATCTTAAAAAATTCAAAACAAACAGTTAAACGTTATGATCCAAGACATGTCCGAGTATCAAGTAATACCTTAATGCTTTAATAAGTATCATATTTTTAGATAAACGTTTTATAATCATATTATCGTTGTTGAATAACTTTCGCTATTTTCATGGCCTCTGATAAGCTTACAAAAAGATGAAACTAGCTCAAACAATATTATTTAGATTTACCTGTATTACCTTTATTACCTGTAATTAAATGGGTATTAATTAGTTGTATGGGAGATTATTGATGCTTTTACACTATAAACTAGACAATGATACTGCTTTGTTTCTAAGTCATTTACTGTCAGGTCAAGTGTCTGAATCGAAATGTTTAATGTCTTAGTAATGTTCCTAGTCACCAAACACAATGTTTTTATAAATTGCCAACAAAGTAAAATACCTTCTTATTAGAATTCATTTCAAATACAAAAATTACAAATCTTCTCATGTATAGATAATACGATATTATCTATTATCGTAATAATATTACCGTAATACTTCTCGTATCACGGTAACAGTTTACACCTGTCTCGCTAGTACAAAGCATATCCAATACAAGCTGGTTACGTAAATCAAAAGTTACTAACTACAGTAGTCGTTCCAATTGATTTAACTCCCTAAATAAAAAAGAATACAAAAATTGAAATAACTAATTATAAAATTACAATTCAAGGATACAGATTGATACTTTTGCTATTAGCTGATGACTTGTGCTAGTACTGTTGTTACACTGTTGTTAGTACGTCAAGGATGTATTTCAAGAAAGTATCCTGAAATATTAGAGAATATATGAAATATTTATTATAGTAGTTGCAAAATAAAAATGAACATTTGTTTCGAGATATATTGTATTCCGCCTAGTGGTATCATAGCTATCTCTTTCTCTTCCTCTGCTGCCCCTCCCTCTCTCTCTCTCAATATATAAAATATAAAATTTTTTCATACATCACTCACTACTTACTGATTACCAGACTTATTTTGTCGACCAGACAAACTAAGCATCGACCTTACTGATTACCAGACATCAATAGCATCGACCTAAAGAAAAACCTGGATTTTATTTGCTGCTTTGACTACACCAACCAGCGTGTATATTGGTAGTTATGGCAGCTCCCTCTTTACCTCTGGTTGCGTATGCAGATGGCTGTACAAAAGCCATATCCACATTCCAAGTCACTAGAAGATGTTATCTAAATTAGCAAATTCCAATCATTTTTTGAAATGATTAGCACATCAAAGGACTAACTAGAACGCAACACAATGAACCGCTTGCACTTTTACACCATTTGCGTAACGGTGGAGACATTTACACGACAGATGTAAAAATAATGTTATTTTATATAGGAATAGTTAATGAGTCGGTGAAATATTCTTCTACACAATCATTCTGCATTCTGATAGACCCGTACATCTTTCATCTACATCATTCATTATAATATAGTACATTTGTTTTCCATAGTTACATTTATTATAAAGTCTCATTAAACATGATACCATAAGGTATCAGTATTTATTCATTAGTTATTCATCATATATTGTTACTGACACTGTCAAGAAATTACAGACGTGGTAAAAGTTGAGAATTTTGTTGAAATAATGTGTAATAACGACAATAAAAAGAAACAACGACACCTAAAACATGTAAAACAGTAATAATGTATTTTAAAAGTCTCAGTTCTAGATTTTGTCGTAAAGTTGCATTATCGTAGTCCGAAGTTTGGCTGTAGACTTGGAAATTAAACCACTCTCTTGAGTATACTGCTACGTTGAGACAAAATATATCAAACGTAGCTACATTACACTTAACACGAGCAAAATTCGAGGCTGTTTCAGACGTTTGGCGATTATAACTTCCTACTTGCACTCGGTCGGTGCAGTGTGTTAAAGTCCGGACGTGAACACAGTTTCTTGCGAGTTCCAGAGCGCCTGTAGCTACACCGTTAGTTCTCGATCCCAGCGGGATATAAACATCCAGTGGCCGACAAACTTCAGTTTTAGACCAGTGATATTCGGCGTGTTTGTTATATTGTGCTAATTAGTGCAAAACTCTAATACAAATGTAAAACACAAAAATACAAAATTCTACATTTTTACGAATCGTTAATTTTTTATAAAAATTTGACAATAAACATTATGTTACAGAGTTTATAATGGAAAGTAGGCTCTTAACTCCCGCTACACAAAATAAATGATCTTTCAGGTTTAATACTAGAAAGTTCAATAAAAACTTTCAGCTTTGATTAATAAGGTAAGTAATTATTAAGTGTAGTCTACAATTTACCATTACTGCTTAGGGATAGGTAACATATCTACAAATGCTCGTTAAGAAGTTTCTAAAATGATTTACATGTGTAGCACCACACTTGAATGGTACAAAGGCATAATACCTTACATAATAATTGATAACGCACTTTTGTACATTTTTTGTAGTTTTAATAGACAAATGTTATACTTTTAGGTATTTATGTCCTAATTATAAAAATGTTGATTTTGTTATGATGATTTCTCCCTTTCTTCTCTGATAATACGGAACACATCTCCCTCTTTTCTCTTCTCTTAGGAACACATTTTATATATTAAAAATAATTCCTGAAACGGCGTTTCCAGTATTTTTGTTTACTGAATGATCAAAACAACTTTAGTTTAACCAACATAACATTTTTTGTTCTACTGTGTTTAGGTATGTAAAATTAAGTTCACTTTAACTCAGCAAAGTTTGGTGATCGCAGTAAGCACAATTTGTTGTAAGCAAAACTTTCTGAAGAATACTAACAACTTCATATTATAATTAATGACATAAGTAATAATACATGTTTGGAAGAAACTTAATTTTGTAGTCAAACGCATATTTACAGTGTAGGAGCTTCAAAAAACAAAACTAAAGTCCGTCTCTTCTAAGGTTTTCAACTAAGTTTCTACAAATGAAGAACGCAATTCCCTATTGGAAATAAAGTGTATACAATTCTATCTTAAAAGAAAAAAAAACACGCGCAAATATGAAAGGTAGGATTTTTATCCTAAAAATTAACTAAGCCCGCTTTATATTTATTTAAACTGTGAAGTTGCATCAAGAAATATAACTTTCTTCAGTAAATGTAGAAATTTCACCAATATTAATTAAAATTATTTGATGTGTGGTTTATGTGTTTATATTATTTTTATGTGAGTATATCGCAAAAAATACGTGATTCTGTGAATCTCAGTATAAAACATCATAAAATTAAATTATATCTGCAATTTAAGTATAGGAACAATTTAATTAAGCCGGAGATTTCGTACTGCACGTACCTATCGTACTTTAACTAACTGGTACTCTGTGAATGTATTTCTACTACTCGAAAATACATCAGACTAAATATTAAAACTATGGCGGTTTGTATTGTAACTTCTCATGTTACAACTGACGTACAAGTTTATTGGTCTTAAAACCTTTTTTTAAGGCAATAATGAAACCATGCTGATGTTTGTTTCTGATGCATTTCTGGTTCACCCAAAAATGAAACTATCGAAATCCTTAAATTTTTCTCTATACCTGATATACATATTATGTAAGAAAAGTTTAAACGATTCTACATAAACTCAGTGGGAAATGTGTTTTTTTCTCTTACGCAGGAATCCGATGACTTGTGTGCTAACGAAGAGTCTAACTATACGAAAAACTGAAATACAGTGACCACAACGTTTTGTCGATAACTACACTAAACCACGACGACGCATTACGTCGATAACTAAACGTCGTAGTGGTGAAGTTGTTGACAAAAGAAAGAAATGACAATCAAGAGTTCTTAATGCTTAGGTGTTCACTGTACTGACAATTATTGTGACTTCCATATTTTATTCTGATATGAAGAAATCTATATTTCTATTCTAGTAAATCTATTTAAAAAAATTGTAGTTTGTCAATCTGTTTAAGTTATTTGGATAAATACCGTGTGCCTGTACCGAAAGTGAAGACAAGAAATATTGCAATGTTAGTGTTGTTGATGTTAACTGTTACAGTTTTGTGTTTTAATTTTTGTGGAGGTCATACTGTTTTAATTTTATTTATTCTGTTTTATGTATTCTGTATTTTTTCTGTTTTTTATTCATTATATTGTATTCAGAAAAACCGATTAATCTAAAAATATCTTGTTTATTTTATATCCTGTCATGTATTTTGGTAGGGGCAGATCCAGAAAGTAATTTTTGGAGAGGCAATTTTTTTAGCAAGTAACTAGGAACATATTACATCATAAAAGTTACCATTTTCAAAAACATGAGAAGAGAAAATTTTGATCTCAAATAATACTGTTTTTCACGTAGAGTTCCCTGTGTTTCTATTTAAAAAATGTGTAATATTTTAAACATAATTGATATTGAAAATATTTGAAGATACTCAGAATCGTCTGCCATCTCGCAGTGTTTGTTTACTTGGAGATTGCAGGAGGTTATGACACACAATTCAGTGTTAACTTCTTAATCTAGTTTTGATTTATGTCAGTTGTAAAATACAGAAGGATACTGTAGGAATTGGTCAGAGATGTAAGGTTCAACTTGGTATATATCATTTTGTAAACTGTTCTTCTATTTTCGTATCACGTTTTCACTAAGATAACTAAAGTAGCTGGAGCTCTTTTTAGAATGCAGTCACGAATGTAAAGTCCAATTTTATTACTTATTTTATCAGTTTTAATTCACAGTAACACTTAAGATATTTGAAATACACTTTCAAAGTTAAAACTAAGCTTGACAGAAAAAATTAAAAACAAAATTTCCGCTCGCACGTACAAAAATATAGGTAAGTAACCTAATCCTTTAAATTTACATAACGTATACATAACGTTAGGACAGTAGGTAAAATATTTGATGATTTGTTTCTTAAAATATGATTAAAAATTTTTTTGAGGACCCATAACCAGTATTTCTACTTATGAAATCGTCAAATGTGTCTTTCGTAAAAAACACTGTGAAGGACGATGCTGTGGGGAATATTTATACCTGCATTCCTAGACTGAAAAACCAACACAACCAGTGATTTAGCTTTACTAAAAACAATCGGTAAGTCACTGAGCAATATAAAAACAATTTTACAAGGTTTTTTTGTTTTCCTTTAACTTGCACCGCTGAGAGACGTTTTGGATCAAAATCGTTTTTCCACATTCTTGTTTTAGCTGAAATCATTCCTAAGCCTAGACCTCTTAGAAACCTAAGCCTGTCTCTATATTTAACGATAAACAACGTATTATTTTTGCGAAAATCAAAATTACTTATTTTAGTTACAGACCACCATATATGTTAATATTTTGTTATAACAGTGCAAGCTTTTATAACAAGGAGAACGTTTGTAACATGGTCGTCGTGTGTCGCTGAGGACTAGTAACAATGTATGTAAACATAGATTACTCAAGTGGCATTTGATCGGCTATTCAAATTTTTTAGAATTATTCCTTGAGATTCTTGTAACAATATAGCATATTATATGAGCGGTCATCAGTTCATATAACATTATATTGTTAGAGCAACAAATACTCTAAAGAAAGAGATACTCAGAATTAGTGTGAGACTATAAAACATTTTGTATTATATCACTGATGTATGATTGAAGTTATCCGGGCTGATTGGCCGTGGTCCATGGTTTATTGCCAAACCAAACGTTTCAACAGCTCCAATGGCTGCCATCATTAGTGGAATTTAAAGGAATACTGAACGTAGGGTGTTCACGTCAGGCCCACAGTACTGTGGTAAAGGCTGAAGATGCCCTGCCAAGCTATCTGTACTTATAAACTAAACAAAATCCCACGTACTGGTTGGCTGGTGGTAAAAGTGACACCATCAGCCAATCCGAATAGATCCCAGGTAGAAACTGCACCATGAACCAATTACAATAAAGATGGTGTATGATTGGCTCGCACCACGATATGCCATCAGGTACCTACTCAACAATTGTTTTCCCCGGAGTACTGTGGTGAAGGCTAATGATTTCACCCGATGATACCTATGCTAATTGTTTACTAATTGCAACCCCCGGACAGGTAAAAACTGCATCATCGACCAATCAGAAAAAAGAAGGTGTGTGAGAGGCTCGCATCGCGCCTTGCCATAAAGTATTTAATGCAATGCTTTCGCCGCGCCTATTCACAAACCCGGACGGTGTGACGAACACCACTCTACGAATTTTCCCGGAGCCTGGAGATTAATTCTTGATTGATTTGCTCTACGCGTGTCTCAGACAGGCCTACTTTCCCAAGAAATGGCGAAAGGCGACGGTCATCGTGATTCCGAAGCAGGCAAAGGAAGCTTCCCGCCCCGACAACCTCCGGCCTATCAGCCTACTTTCCGCTACGTCCAAGGTTTTTGAGTGACTCGTGCAGCGTCGTGTGCGAGAAAATCTAATTAACGTTGACGTGCTGGTACCCGAACAGTTCGGCTTCCGTGTGGGGCATTCGACCACTCATCAAATGATGAGAATGGTGGAATATATTACGGACGCCGGGTGTCGGAGAGAACGGACCGTTGTCTGTCTCTTAGATGTTGAAAAAGCCTTCGACAGCGTATGGCATGATGGCCTATTATTCAAGCTTAGGGAAGTCCAGCTCCCGGACTGCTACCTCCATCTGTTTGCTAGCTTTCTGACGGAGAGGACCTTCTACGTGAGACTTGGAGATTCAGTCTCTTCCGAGAGACGAATCACAGCCGGCGTCCCTCAAGGTAGTGTTCTTGGTCCCCTTCTGTTCTCACTATGTCAACGACGTGCCGAGACAACCTGGAGTCCAGGTGGCCCTCTTTGCGGACGACACAGCCGTATTTACGGCCGATCGTCATGTGGAAAGAGCCGTCTTACGACTGCAGCGCCAGCTCGACACCCTCGGGGACTGGACTGAAAATTGGAGAGTGCAACTCAACGCTACCAAGAGTGTAGCCGTCGAATTCTCCAAGCGACGGAAGCACCCTGTTAGGCAGTTACGTATCGGCAGAACGTAATTGCGTTTGTCCAACGAGGTTAAGTACCTCGGATTATACCTCGACCGTCGGTTCACCTGGCGTACCCACGCTCAGACAGTTATTAAGCGAGCATCCGCTCGTCTGAGCTTACTGTTTCCACTCCTGATCAGCTCAGCCATGAACAGGAAATTGGGCAAGATGATCGTCGGCGCGTATTTGCTGCCGATTATTACCTACGCTTGCCCGGT
This sequence comes from Magicicada septendecula, assembly GCA_034769895.1. NCBI lineage: Eukaryota > Metazoa > Arthropoda > Insecta > Hemiptera > Cicadidae > Magicicada > Magicicada septendecula. Next base: position 361,900,337 of record CM068375.1, on the reverse strand, counting down.
TTGGGGATACCTTTTCGCAATGCATAAAAAGAAGTTGCAGAGCGTCCTCGACAGGGGTCTTCGGCTAGCGGCAAAGTCCCCCGTCGCTTCTCATCACGCCATCTAAGGAGAGGACTTGGCGTCCGCTCCTTAGACGAAACATTCTGGCGGCTTGCACGAAAATTTTATGCACGTGCGGCGAGATTTCCAGACAATCCTCTTGTGGCTGGGCTGGGCAGGTAGGTACCGTATACGTCCATGTAATTCGTGGAAACGCCCTCGGTTTATACTTCGCTAGTGTAGGCTAGCACAACAGCCGAGAATCGGCCTGCTACAGAGCACACGCCCTACTTGGGCAGGGCCACGAGGCAGGAGCTCCAGAAGGTAGCTCGAAACTCAGTTACCGAACTGTTCGTCTCTGCGACGCACGACCGCACGCCCAGAGCGTCGCCGTAGCCGATTCAACTTTTTCGTGGCTTTTTCGTGTGGACACACTTCTAGCACAGACTTCGGATTGCAAGAAGCTCTCTTCAGCTCTGCTCTGCTCTGGACGCTACTTCAGCTTCTGCTGCTTTCGACTGCCTCTCAGCCAGGACGAGGAAACCATCTTTCTTCTGGAAAGAAGACCCAGGAGCCAGCTGCTTCCGGTGAATTGAGTAGCTGGTAGAAGAAGCAGCTGGCAAAAGTTACCCTTATCAGGACCACCTGTCGCCGGTAAACATCTCACCGGCCAGAAAAGAAGAGGACTGCTCTGGCTCATTGTGAGTGCCGTATCAGTGTTTTCTCCCTAACCTGCCCACGGCTGTTAGGTAGCGCTGCCCCGGACGATCCTTGCGAACCCCCACCAGTGGTAAGCGAGCTTGGATATCGCCGGGGTAAAGGGACCAGTGGACACCAGTCTAGGTAAGGACTGGAATCTGATGAAGCTGGTCGTTAGCCCAGCTCCACCCGTATCGCCGTGAGCAGGGACGTCGCGTGGGTTACACGATTTCGGCCGGACCCAAGATCCCTGACGTCTCGCAGGGACTGCCTAGCAGTCTCTGTCCGGCGGCCACACTCGGCCAGCATGCCCACTACGGGCGACGGCACGAGTGTCGAGTCGCTTGTCTCTGCCTTGCCCCACGCGGGCGACTCACCTGTTTCGCCTCGAGCGATGGAAACGGACGATCCTCTTCCTCACCCGGTACCTCCCATACCGGTGGACGAGTCGGATGACTTCGTGACCGTTGGTCAGCGTAGACGCTTAGCTAAGAAGCCGAAGAGGAATCTTTCCACCGAATCTGCTTCCTCTCGAACCTCGGCCATGGACATTGGTCCTTCTCCGGGCCAACAGGCTGCGGTAGCGACTACTGCAGGGGCAGCTCCGGCTGCTTCCGCTGTTGGTCGCACGCCGCCCCTGTTCGTCCACGGAGTGTCCAATGTCGCCGCTTTATACAGGCGGCTGATCGCGGCCCACGGCCTGTCGGCCGACAAACTTGATCTTAAGCTGCTTGGCGGTGACACAGTTAAGGTTGTCGTCCGTCGGATCTAGGACCACCGCTTGGTCGAGGCCTTCCTGCAGGCTAATAACCTGCAATATCATTCTTTTCCCCTAGACGAGTCAAAACCTTGTCTGTATTTCTACGTGGGCTTGACGCGCACACCGATCCCCAGGAGATCCTTTTGGAACTCCGAGAAATCGGTTACCCGGTGCAGGCAATTTTCCGCCTGTTCGCCAATTCTGAGAACCGAGTCCCTCTCCCTATCATCCGTCTCCACCTCGAGAAGGGCAAGGCTGCAGACAAGATATTCTACCTGACGCGGCTGTTTGGCTTCCGCGTCAAGGTGGAATCTAGTCGCCCCCCGAGAAAACATGTACAGTACTACCGGTGCTAGAGTTTCGGCCACCATACTGACGTCTGTCGCAGTGCCCCGGCCTGTTTACGTTGTTCATTGGGACATTCCACGCAGGCCTGCACTGTGGCAGACAAGTCCCACTATCGCTAGATCAATTGTAGCGAAGGCCATGCAGCCAATTGCAGTAACTGCCCGGTATACAGGGGCCCCTCCCAAAGCCGCGGCAGCCAGTATTGCAGCCCCAAACACAGTAGCAGCCTAAAGTTCAGGCTGAGCCGCCACCAAAGGCACCACCGGCACGGCGCTAGGGATCGACACACAAACAACGTTGAGGTGAACAATTGCAAATCGGCCCTTCCTCCGGAAGCTATCCACCCCATCTGGCTTCGGCGCAAGCTCTGCTGAAGATGTCAACGCACCCGAGATCCCGCCGTCAAACGGCGTTTTCAGGCCCAGTCTCTTTACCTCCAGCAGCTTCTGCGGGACGTAAACTCTGATCAGTGAGACTCATATCTTAAGCCCCTTGAAGTCGAACACGCCTACTTCTGGAGAGCAACGAATCGCCTTACCCGCGAGAAGCGTACTCGCAACCCGTTGGATACCCCGAACGGCAGTTTCTTCATCGGAAGGCAGGGCTCAGGTCTTCGCCGACTGCATGCAGACTCAATTCACCGTTCATCGAGGCGTCTCGGACCCTGCCCACTCGGTAGTGGTTCGGGACTTCCTATATGGTTATTTTCCCGTCCTCCCCTTGACTCTCCCGCTCTCTTCGACAGGGACGAACTAGATTCGTCTATCTGTCGTCTGAATCGCCGTCGCGCCCTGGTCCTGATCGGATCGGGGACGCAGCTTTGCAATATCTCCCGGCCTCGGGCGTTGAACTGGTCCCGGATCTGTTCAACTCTAGTCTCCGGCTGCACTACTTCCCCCGCCTGTGGAAAAATGCCAAAATCTGCATGATTCCCAAGCCCGGCAAGCCTTGAATGCTTGCAGACAGCTGTCGTCCCATATCGTTGTTGCCAGTCATCTCAAAGGTGTTTGAGCGTCACCTACTAGCCCGCATCTGGCCGCTGTTGGATAATTTTATTCGGAGCGAAGAGTTCGTGTTCCGTAGAGAGCACTCGACAACTTTACAACTTGTCCGAGTTGTCACAGCATTGTCCAATGCCGCCAAAAAGAAAGAGACTACGGGCGCTGTCTTGTTGGACGTGAGTAAGTCCTTCGACAGAGTCTGGCACGAAGGCCTTCTATATAAACTCGCTCACTCCCTCATACCACCGTGCATTGTGCATTTCTTACGGTCCTACCTCAGCGACCGCACCTTCAGGGTTAGCGTCGACAGGTCCTGTCCATCACTTCGACCCCTCTCCGCTGGCGTTCCGCAGGGATCTGTTCTCGGCCCGATTCTGTATCTAGTATACACGACCGACCTGCCTGTTATTCCTGGAGTCACGTTATCTTTCGCTGGCGATGCAATGTGTCACTGCAGCTCCCTGTCCCCGCGTTTTGCGAGTACAAATCTGCAGCGTCAGTTGAATAATCTCCCGGATTGTTTAGGGTAGTGGCGGGTGATGATCAACGCGGAGAAAATCCGAGGCCATCTGCTTCACCCTAAAGTCCACTTCCCGGTGCCTGTCCCTCTCCCTAGAAGGGAGGCCTATCGCCTGGCAGAAGTCGGTGAAGTATTTAGGCGTTCGCCTTGACCGGCGCCTTAGCTTCAACGCCCCCGTGACTGATACCCTCAATAAAGCTCGAGGCGTCCGAGCCAAAATATTTCCCATTCTCTCGAGCTGCAACCGCCTGGCTTTGCGCACTAAAGTAACCACCTATCTCTTGTTTCTCCTGTCAGTGTTGACCTATGCTGCTCCCGCATTGTGGTCGCTTTTGTCGATTACTAACAAGTCTAGGCTGGAAGCCTTCCAGTCCCGTACCCTCCGATCCTTGTCGAAGTCTCCATGGTTTGTAAGGAATAATGTTATTCGTGGAGACCTTCGAGTTCCTACCATCGCCGATTTTGTACGGTCGCTTGCCGAAAATCTCTTTGCTTCTGCAGCGACCTCGTCCTTTCCCTACCTACGTACTATTAGCACGTCAGCACCACCTCCCCCTACACGAGTCAAACGCCCTCGGGCGATTTCAGACGATCCCCCATAATTCTGTTCGCTGTAATTTAGGATTCCCAGCAACTTGACTTCCTTGTTACTTTCCTTTTAAGTCTTCTCCCTCATTAAGTATGTTGGCACATTGCTTGGCGCTGTTACCGTTTGCCACCGACACGGAGGTTCCCTGCCTCGCGGGGGACACAAGGTGCCTGCCTGCCGGGCCGGGCGCATGCGGCATCTGCCGTTTGCCCCGTCACCGGTGGCAGTGTTACCATGGCCCGGTACCTATATAAAATACACTTGTTTGAAAACTTTCCGCCCCCTTCTCAGTTAACTGATTAGTATGTCGCTCCTGATTTTTAGGCCACCTATATTGTAAACCTCCAGCAATGTTTTCATCTGACAGACATCGGGCACGTCTTGGAAACTGTAATACAGCCATGAGTGCAAAGACGCCCCACTAGTTACGAGGAGGGAGGTGAGACGAGCGATCCGGTCAAGAAGAACAGCAAGGCCGAAAGTGGTGTCACGGGGGACCGTCGGTTTCGCGGCGTTCCCCTACATTCATGGGGTGACGGACGGCATTGGTAGGCTGCTCAGTCGGCACAGTGTGAAACCAAAATTCAAGCCGTCAAGAAAGATCCACCATTCTTGAGGCCGGCGAAGGACATGCGAGCCCCGCTCTCGTCGTGCTATGTGTACGGAGTTCCCTGCTTGTGCGGCCAGGAGTACATTGGAACTACGAAGCGCAGCGTCCGCACACGCGTGGGTGAACATAGCCGTTACTGTAGATTGGGACAGCCGGAGAAGTCTGCCGTAGCTGAGCACGTGCTCGTCAATGCCGATAATCGGTTCAGCTTCGAAGAAACGAAGCTCTTGTCGGCGGTGAGTGATTACTTCCCTCGTCTTCATATCGAGTCCGTCTTGATTCAGAAGCATACTGCAATCGCTATGATTCGGCGACGCTCTGGGCTGTGCGGTTGTGCGTCGCAGAGACGAACCGCTCGGTAACTGAGTTGCGAGCTACCTTCTGGAGCTCCTGCCTAGTGGCCCTGCCCAAGTAGGGCGTGTGCTCTGTAGCAGGCCGATTCTCGGCTGTTGTGCTAGCCTACACTAGCGCAGTATAAACCGAGGGCGTTTCCACAAATCACCTGGACGTATACGGTACCTGCCCAGCCCAGCCACAAGAGGATTGTCTGGGAATCTCGCCGCAAGTGCATAAAATTTCCGTGCAAGACGCCAGAATGTTTCGTCTAAGGAGCGGACGCCAAGTCCTCTCCTTAGAAGGCGTGCGGAGAAGCGACGGGAGACTTAAAAGACCCCTGTCGAGGACGCTCTGCAACTTATTTTTATGTATTGCGGCGAGATAATCCCCAAACCGGGCAAGCGTAAGAAATGACCGGCAGCAAATACGCCCGACGATCATCTTGCCCAATTTCCTGGTCATGGCTGAGCTGATCAGGAGTGGAAACAGTAAGCTCAGACAAGCGGATTCTCGTTTAAAAACTGTCAGCGTGGGTACGCCGGGTGAGCCGACGGTCAAGGTGTACTCCGAAGTACTTCACATCGTTGGACCAGCCCAAGTACGTTCTGCTGATACGTAACTGCCAAACAGGGTGTTTCCGCCGCTTCAAGAATTCGACGGCAACACTCTTGGTAGCGTCGAGTTGCACTCTCCAATTTTCAGTCCAGTCCCCGAGCGTGTCGAGCTGGCGCTGCAGTCGTAAAACGGCTCTTTCCACATGACGATCGGCCGTAAATACGGCCGTGTCGTCCGCAAAGAGGGCCACCTGGACGCTAGGTTGTCTCGGCTCGTCGTTGACGTAGACTGAGAACAGAAGGAAGCCAAGAACACTACCTTGTGGGACGCCAGATGTGATTCGTCTCTCGGAAGAGACTAAATCTCCAACTCCCACGCAGAAGGTCCTCTCCGATGAATAATAGGCCATCATGCCATACGCTGTCGAAGGCTTTTTCAACATCTAAGAGACAGACAACTGTCCGTTCTCTCCGACACCCGGCGTCCGTGATGTATTCCACCATTCTCATCAGTTGATGAGTGGTCAAATGCCCCATACGGAAGCCGAACTGTTCGGGGACTTGCACGTCAAGGTCAATTAGATGTTCTCGCACACGACGCTGCACGAGTCACTCAAAAACCTTGAACGTAGCGGAAAGTAGGCTGATGGGGTGGAAGCATCCTTTGCCTGCTTCGGGATCACGATGACCGTCGCCTTTCGCCATTTCTTGGGAAAGTAGGCCTGTCTGAGACTCGCGTTGAACAAGTCAGTCAAGAATTGAACTCCCGGCTTCGGGAGATGTCGTAGAGCAGTGTTCGTGACACCGTCTGGGCCTGGAGCTTTTCTTGGCTGAAGTTCAGTGAGCCGATCTGAAACCTTTTCCAAAGAGATAGGTGAGGGCTCCGCCGTGATCGCAAGAGACAGAAAGTCTTCCACAGCCACCTCGACTTGTTCGTCGAAGGCCCAGTCCATGGGCGTGTTAGGAGCAAACTGGCGCTTGAAACAAAAGCCCAAGTACTCGGCCTTCTCCTCCGGGCGATCCAGGAGTTCTCCGAACGGCCCAAAGATGTCGGTGAGTGGAGGTTGTCGCCTCCGACCCGTCATCGCGAAAGGTATTCTGTACGGGTGATTTTGCGGGTCCGCATCCCCCGTTCGGGCCACTGCGAGTTCTCAACAGCTACGTCGGAACGCCTTCAGACTGCCACGCAGTAGTCCGGTTAGCCGATTGTATGCTGCCTTATCGGCCAGATCACGGGTCCTCTGCCAACTTTTCTGGAAGTAATTCCTCTCGCGAGCGAGAATAGGGGCATCCTCAGGGATGCGTTGGTAGTCTGGCGTGAAACCGGCTCACATACGTGAAGACACGTCTTTAGCCGAGAAAATTGCCTCTTCGATTCCCGTTACTGCTTCGTCTAGGAGGCGAACGGAATCGAGTGGGCCCGCTGGCGGCAGTCTACGGCACAGAGCCGAACCGTAGCGGTCCCAATCGATAATCTTCTTCTCGTCCCGTGCATAGGCATGCTGGGTAGCCACGTGGATCAAGATCGGGTTGTGGTCGGATGTCAGTTCCTAAGCGAGAATACCTCGACCGGACAGACAACTCCTTGGGTAACCGCAATATCCAGAACATTGCGAGCCGCGTTAGGTAGCGTCGGAAAGAACGTGGGTTGCGCTGGACCAATCAACATCGCGCGGCGCGACTCAAGATATCTGAGCAAGCGCTTCCCGTTCGGAGTAGTCAAGCGACTATTCCAAACACGATGCATGCAATTTAGAGCGCCGGCCAAAATTACCCTTCGGTGGGAATCGAAGATGACGTCCAGGTTGCCGACAAGGAGTTCAGCGCAAGGGGGCTTGTATGCTGAAACCACGAGGATACCGCCAAGAGCTCCGTGGACCTCAATGGCGGTGGCCTCTAGGTTAGTGCGCTGCGGCAAAACGACACGATGATGACCTATAGCGGTCCTCACCGCGGTCGCCGTGCCGCCTCCTAGTCGGCCAACTCGGTCATCCCGATAGACCACGTAATTCGGTAATCGAAACGGTTCGCCGTGGTAAGGTGGGTTTCTGTGAGGAGAAGTACGTCGGGTTTGAACCGAGCCAGGAATTTCAGAAGGTCGGAATGCTTGGAACTTGGTTCATAGAAGACCTGTGACAGTATAAGTTTCCATCAAGAGCATATACCTCTCAGTTGGGTCAGCAGTTTCCACGCTGTCTCGGATGGACCTGAAGGTGGATGCGACTTTCTTGAGGTCGTAGCCGGACAGAAAGTCGCGGACGAACTTTGCGTCATCGGAAGTGACGGACTGGGCGGTTTGCCTGGAAACTGTGGCGGCATAAGTGCGACCAGGCTTAATGGGAGATCGGGTCGTGTTGGTGGAAACTACAGGACCAAGGGCAGTCGAGTTGGAATTTGCGACAGGAAAAGTACGCTGCTGCGGTTCGTCAGATTAATACCGGGAAGCAGGACTTTTCTTGGGCTGTGGGCAAGCAGGAGCTCCAGGCCGAGCATCCGGTGTGGGTATCCCTTTAGATTTTGGTTTAATTTTGCCTGCTCGCGGATAATGCTGAGGTGGCAGTGGTGGCGAGATTACCTCTGGTTCAGGAGCGCGAGTTGGTAGTTCCGCGGAGGTGGAGGGTTGATTCTCCGGCTCCATTACCGAGATGGTGGCTACAGGGCGTGTCTCTGCTTCGTAAAGCGACGCGGATCGTTTCTGTGCCTTGGTAGGGTCTAGAGGTGGAGCCGGAGAGGCCTCGCGCCCTGCCGGTGGTGCCTTTGTTTGCGGTTTAGCCTGTAATTTTGGCTTCTTCTGTGTTTGGGGCTGCGTCGCTGGCTGCCTCGGCTTTGGGAGGGGCCCCTACGGTTTTCAAATCTAAACTCGTACACTCCAACACATGCACAAGTTGACAACATGGCCGACGACCAATCTTCGACGACATCCGCGCGGCTGCCTGACGACGTACAAATCTAAACCCAAAAACTCTAACACATGCTCAAGTTGGCAACATCGAATTTTCCAACATGGCCGACGACCAATCATCGTCGACATCCGGGCGGCGCCATGGCCGACGACTTTTCCAACATGGACGATACGCCGACAATCTACGTCCGGGCTGTGGCCGGGCGGGGAATGGCGGACGGCGGCCATAGCTCCACCAAATTATGCATCGAAACCCGCATACAACATCGCCGCCCACAATATGGCCGACGCCGATAACATGGCTGACGCCGACAACATTGCCGGCTTACGACCCACACCACCGTCACGGCCACAACTGTCAGGTGAGACACCCCCACCTACCTCACACTACCTCCACACGTAGAGTGACCCACACCAACGGAAGTCAAACCCCACCGCTACAATTTTTGAATTTCCCGCCATGAATGGTGATGGCGGAGGGTGGAATGACGTCACAGAACCTGTATATGTATCCTACTTATCCCACTTAGAGTTTTTTGTTTTTGTCATAACTTTAAGTCTTCGGAAAACTTTTTAAACTCTGACACCCAGAAATTTTGAAACTTCAAATGTGAACACTATATTCAGATTGTGGTTAAAATTCTGTTTAATTTAATATCCCACATGGTAACGCTACAATTTTTTAAAATTTCGTTTCTCACATTTGGGGCATCAATCGCCACCCTACTTTTGGGTGATCAATCTCAAAACATTAGGGTTCTGTAGATTGTACGTATAGATACGCATGCGCATACGGTTAACGGTCTCAAAAGTTATCGTGAGACATACCCCAAATAGATAGATAGGTAGATAGATAGACAGACAGACAAATTACAAATGGTCGAGTTAAAACTTAAAACTCGTTTCGCTCGTTCAATTATTAATACGTTTAAGTAATTTCCGTTAGTTGTAAGGAAGATGATGTAAACTTATTAGTAATAAAGATATGCATACTTATAATTGCACACAGACACAGTCACGCGCGCCCTCCCACACACACGGGCACACACATATACATTTCTGAAAAACTATTTTTAAGTAATAATTCTTTGCTTTACTTGTTAATCAAAATCGTCAGAATAAAGCAGAATGAGGGATCAGCGAAGTTGGAATTGTGTGTGTGTGTGTGTGTGTGTGTGTGTGTGTGTGTGTTAGGCATGAGAGCAAGTGGAAGTGCTGAGTCTCATTGACAGTTCTCAAATGAAGTTACTCTTATATAATTGTCTTATTTTGATGAATTAGACTAGTTTTTTGTCTAATACAACTTTGTTAGTGCATTTCATATGCGCTGGTTGAATTTTTAAAAAAAAAAGTGTGAACTGTTGTTTTAAAGGCTGGTGTTATTAATATTTTCTGAATAATATTGCTATCACTGAATGCATTAAGTTGAAAATGCTTATATGATATATTTCACAACAACAATCTTGGTCCTCACCGCGATTGCCGTGCCGCCTCATTGTCGGCCAACTCGGTCATCCCGATAGACCACGTAATTCGGTAATCGAAACCGGTTCGCCGTGGTCAGGTGGGTTTCTGTGAGGAGACGTACGTCGAGTTTGAACCGAGCCAGGAATTCCAGAAGGTCGGAATGCTTGGAACTGATGGAGTTAGCATTCCAGGCTACGAGAGAGAGGTCTCGTCTATGGGCTCGGTTCATAGAAGACCTGTGACAGTATAAGTTTCCACCAAGAGCATAAACCTCTCAGTTGGGTCAGCAGTTTCCACGCGCTCTCGGATGGACCTGAAGGTGGATGCGACTTTCTTGAGGTCGTAGCCGGACAGAAAGTCGCGGACGAACTATGCGTCATCGGAAGTGACGGACTGGGCGGTTTGCCTGGAAACTGTGGCGGCATAAGTGCGACCAGGCTTAATGGGAGATCGGGTCGTGTTGGTGGAAACTACAGGACCAAGGGCAGTCGAGTTGGAATTTGCGACAGGAAAAGTACGCTGCTGCGGTTCGTCAGATTTATACCGGCAAGTAGGACTTTTCTTGGGCTGTGGGCAAGCAGGAGCTCGGGGCCGAGCATCCGAAGTGGGTATCCCTTTAGATTTTGGTTTAATTTTGCCTGCTCGCGGATAACGCTGAGGTGGCAGTGGTGGCGAGGCTACCTCTGGTTCAGGAGCGCGAGTTCGTAGTTCCGCGCAGGTGGAGGGTTGATTCTCCGGCTCCATTACCGAGATGGTGACTACAGGTCGTGTCTCTCCTTCGTAAGGCGACGCGGATCGTTTTTCTAACTTGGTAGGGTCTAGAGGTGGAGCCGGAGAGGCCTCGCGCCCTGCCGGTGGTGCCTTTGTTTGCGGTTTAGCCTGTAATTTTGGCTTCTTCTGTGTTTGGGGCTGCGTTGCTGGCTGCCTCGGCTTTGGGAGGGGCCCCTACGGATTTCAAATCTAAACTCGTTCACTCTAACACATGCACAAGTTGACACCATGGCTGACGACCAATCATCGACGACATCCGGGCGGCTGCCTGACGACGTAAGAATCTAAACCCAAAAACTCTAACACATGCTCAAGTTGGCAACATCGAATTTTCCAACATGGCCGACGACCAATCATCGTCGACATCCGGGCGGCGCCATGGCAGACGACTTTTCCAACATGGACGATACGCCGAAAATCTACGTCCGGGCTGAGGCCGGCGAGGAACGGCGGACGGCGGCCATAGCTCCACCAATTTATGCACCGAAACCCGCCTACAATATCGCCGCCCACAAAATGGCCAACGCCGATAACATGGCTGACGCCGACAACATGGCCGACTTACGACCCACACCACCGTCACGGCCACAACTGTCACGTGAGACACCCCCACCTTCCTCCCACTACCTCCACACGTAGGGGGACCCACACCAACGGAAGTCAAACCCCACCGCTACAATTTTTGAATTTCCCGCCATGAATGATGATGGCGTAGCGTCACAGAACTTCTATAACTACCCTACTTATCCCACTTAGAGTTTTTTGATTTTGTCATAATTTTAAGACTTCGGAATATTTTTTAAGCTCTGTTACCCAGAAATTTTGAAACTTCAAAAGTGAACACTATATTCAGATTGTGGTTAAAATTCTGTTTAATTTAATATCCCACATGGTAACGCTACAATTTTTTAAAATTTCGATTCTCACATTTGGGGGATCAATCGCCACCCTACTTTTGGGTGATAAATCTCAAAACATTACGGTTCTGTAGATTGTGCGTATAGATACGCATGCGCATACGGTTAACGGTCTCAAACGTTATCGTGAGACATATCCCAAATAGATAGATAGGTAGATAGATAGACAGACAGACAAATTACAAATGGTCGAGTTAAAACTGAAAACTCGTTTCGCTCGTTCAATTATTAATACGTTTAAGTAATTTCCGTTAGTTGTAAGGAAGATAATGTAAACGCATTAGTAATAAAGATATGCATACTGATAAATGCACACAGACACAGTCACGCGCGCCCCCCCACACACACGGGCACACACATATACATTTCTAAAAAACTATTTTTAAGTATTATTTCTTTGCTTTACTTGTTAATCAAAATCGTCAGAATAAAGCAGAATGTTGGGTCAGCGAAGTTGGAATTTTGTGTGTGTGTGTGTGTGTGTGTGTGTTAGGCATGAGGGCAAGTGGAAGTTGCCGAGTCTCATTGGCAGTTCTCAAATGAAGTTACTCTTATATTTAATACCTATTTAAAAATATATGAACAGTTTTAACCAGTCAGATTTGTCAATGGAAGAAGTTCTAGGGTCAGGGTTGAAATGAAAGTATTGTTCTATTGTAAACCTCAGTGACGAAAGACGTAATTTCACAGGCGTATTACATTAACCGAACTACATGTAAAGTATTGCCACGTTACAAATCCAGGGAACCCATCTTAACTGACTCTTGCCAATTACATGGGCTGCCTACGTTGTAACGAACTGTTATTAAACTCAAATTAACTGAACAAATTACATAAGATAATTATAAGGAAACAAGAGAAGGTATTTCACTGATTTATGCACTCATTTTCATGTGTAACAACATGACTTCTCTTTATTAACATCTGTTACTCAAAGATCCCATGACATCATTAATTAGATTAAAATATTTAAATGCTTTTCATAAAAACTTAGGGATCAAACTGATTATGTATTCTTTTACCTCGGATCCGAGTTTACTTTAAGTATATTTATAGCAAAGACTTCTAAGTATTTTGAGTTCATCTAGACGCTTGCAAGACTTCTTTTTCCATTTGTAGAATGGTATTATTACTTAAAGTGTTTATAAATTACATTTACATTTAAGGCGTTACAACGTACGATATTGAATCTTACAGTAAATTCTTAGCTTGTCTCATTTTAATTTTAAACAAAATTTATAGTCTTTGAAAAGTCTCTTTTTAATGTGAGTTGTGTATCAAATATGATTAACTCTCGATAGGCAAGCTATCGAGTCACCTTTACAATTGGTCGTAGTAACCTCGTCCTGGGGTGTCTCTCTTTGGAATTCTTGAAGTCGGCATCATCATCTGTGTCGTGTCTTCGGCAAGTACTAGATAGTATGTTCACTGCGGAGATTGAAGTTTCTTTTGTGAAAGTAGGTGTAGATCCACTGAGGTCCTCGTCAGCGTCTTATGCATCGTATACGTGTATTTATGAAGTTTATGCAGATCACATCTTCATGTATAATGTTGTACTTGTATTTACCTCTTGAGAGGAGACGTCATCTTGTTTACTACTAGTTAAGTTTTTGTTTTACTTATTACATTTTTCTTCTTAACACATCTTTATATCATTCACACATTACACAACGCTCGCCACGTTTAGCAGTGGTAGCTAACATTGTAACCCCTCTTTAACTTAAGCAGTAAAAAAAGATTTTTTTTTTTTTTTTAGAAAATTTTTTGAAAATTTTTTTTTTTTTTTGTAAAGAGGGGCCACAAGTTAATTATAACTAGGCTAAGGCCTAGAGAAGCCAAAAATGCGCTGGATCCAGTGAGACGGGACTTGCAATGAAAACTCAAGAATTAAACAATTAACAAATCCTTTTTATTATTCTATCTCAGTAAACAATTAATAATAAAATAAATAAACCCAACAGTAATCTATAATTCCCCTTAAATAGTTAATTAAATAAAGTATACTTTCTCAACAAGGCCACCTGAAAATATTTCTTGAAACCAAGGAAATAATTTGCTATGTCACTCAACCAATGAAATGAAATTTAAAACCATAACTAACCTTGAAATAAAGTTTCCATGAAAATATTAATAAAATATAAAATTTATTTTATGTGTTCCTGTTAGAATGCTTCATATAACTTAATGAAGATAAATGGTATAGATTCCTTGCTAATATTAATTACAATAATAATTACTCAAACAATTGAATACATTTTAAAGGGTGATAATTCATATACTTGTTATAAGGTTAAATAAATAAATTATTTCCTTAAAGAAATGATCAGCAATGATTAATTGAGATAGAATACCTGTTATAAAAAAATGAAAGGATATACCTACATGACTCCATGTATTAACTTTCTTTTATAAAAAGACATCGAACAAATAAAACCCTATATCTAAAGTCCCCACCAAAATACACTAAATGCATAATACTTATAACCCCCAAAAGGTACACACAAATATACAAACATAACAGGTTCCACAATACAAATACATTATACAATAGTATACAATACACTATACATAAGGATCTCTTGCCACGCCTTTTTTTTATATTACCCTCATGGTGTATATAAATTCTTACTTTTTCTTTATAATTATCCCTGTTAGGATTACAAATTTATTTTTATATTACCCTCGTGGTGTGGGTTGATTACACATCAGGTGTATAAGAGAATGCTTAATCATACAGTAGTCCCCAGGACATAATAAAATTCAAAATTAAGTGCCTAAGTGGCTAAGTGGCTAAGTGCCTAATGCAGTTACACCATACTGCCCTTCTGGGCTCTATTATAGTGAGAAATAAAAAATATTTAAAACAATGAACGCCCCCCAGTTATCATAAATAATTTAAAGAATTTATATATACTGAAACATTGCCAAATAATAAAAATAGAAATATTGCATAATATTATAACCCTATAAAAAAATACACTTGGCTCAGAGACGGACATGTTAATAGCCTGATGATTCATCTTTCAACTTGTCTCAACAAACAAGTTCAAAACTGTATCGACAGGCATTCCTTCTGGTTGAAACTTGTTGAAAATGCACCTACCTCCCCAGTAATTTTTTTATACAAAATGAATTAAACTGATTTTTAAATTAAGAAAATATATATATATATATATACTACTGAATTGAACACGATAAATTACTAATAGCCAGAATGACTTAAAATCTGTAAAGAAACCCCTATAATGAAATAAATGGAAAATCTATGTTGAATGTTGCATTTGAAATCATGCCAGTCTCTGAGCTGATAATTTTACCAGAAATACACTGAAATTTACAATTAATTTAGCACCCAGTCCACTCACTAAACTGTCCCATCAATTGGGGATCTAAATAAATGTTTAAAACTTGAAATGTTGTAGTTGATAGATATATATAACTGGTCACTGGGTATGATTGAGTGTTGACTCTATGTGTAATTAATAATTGGTTTTGTATCACCTGATTTCATCCATGAAGGGTTTTTATTGAGGTGACGATCTCGTGGCCGACATTTTAGGTGTTGGTGTGGTCATCAAAATCCCTCCGGTATCGAAGATGAGAGCTTATGATGTTCATAGTTCAGCCATGTAGTAGGTCTTTTTCTCGTCTATATCGGTGAACCCTAATTACACCATTATATTTTTTAGTCAGAGAACACACACAATGCCCCACTAAAGTTTGCACACCCTCCAAAATACATATATATAAAGTCAACACCGCTATTGAGCTACTTAATTAAACTTGATAAAATTTATATGGCCAACATGCCTTATTTGAAAATCTTTATAACAGTAATTCTTCCTAATATTAACTTCACCTAATGTGAGTTACCTTGTTTGCAATTTGACAATTAATTATGGCTTTGTACCATCTCATAAACTTTATACTTAGTGTGAATAAGTAGATACCACGTGGTTAAGACTTTGTTTCGAATACATAGTTTTTTATTACAGAAAATAATATGAATTGGACATTATTTACTTTCAAAACGTGCCTGAGTAAGTTACCAGATATTAATAAAGTTTTACTGTTAATTGTAGGAAAACTTGTATGCCATCCAAAGCAACTACGCATTGTTAAAATAACCTACATTGATGTAACACGAATCTCATTACATCGATGTTAGATAAATTTTGAACTTAAATATTTTGTATTCAATATACTTTACTTTTCAGTGCCGAAATTCTGACACTTGAATGGAATGTTTTATAAAGTTTTAAAAACTTTACCAACAAATTGCGTATTGCACAAGTGCACGAGGCCGTAATAGGTGAATAGAATCAACTTACTTAGGCTTATTAAAAAACAGTTTTCTCCAGTGAAATATTGTAGTTAATTAATATGAAAGTAATCGAGACTTACCGCAGTCGTTTATCGATTTATCTAGACATAGTGAGAAGGCTTGTAGTTGTTGAAATCTTCATTTCTCTACCGGAGAAAAAAATGGCGTGACCGTCAGCCACGGAGTTATATGGTGAGACAACTTGAAAAGAAGTATCAGCTCCTTCCCCGTTTGTGTACCGTACTTCTCGCCAGAAAGCAGCACCTGGAGTTTTCATACCGCGGACAGGCGGCAGGTGCCGACACCGATCACGCAGTGTAGACTAGAGATCGGTAGGGCATATGTTCACGGGTAGGGTGCAGCACTAATTACCGCATTGTAATTCCGTACTGCCTATAACTACATGCCGTATATTCTGTTGTTTCGCGCAGTCTTTCCGCTACAGATCAGACCACTCACAGATTGTAAAATAAATGAAATCGCGCTTAATCTTACAGGTTCAACACAAAATTTCAGCACAATACTCAAAGATCCCATGACATCATTAATTAGATTAAAATATTTAAATGCTTTTCATAAAAACTTAGGAATCAAACTGATTATGTATTCTTTTACCTCGGATCGGAGTTTACTTTAAGTATATTTATAGCAAAGACTTCTAAGTATTTTGAGTTCATCTAGACGCTTGCAAGACTTCTTTTTCCATTTGAAGAATGGTATTATTACTTAAAGTGTTTATATATTACATTTATATTTAAGGCGTTACAACGTACGATATTGAATCTTACAGTAAATTCTTAGCTTGTCTCATTTTAATTTTAAACAAAATTTATAGTCTTTGAAAAGTCTCTTTTTAATGTGAGTTGTGTATCAAATATGATTAACTCTCGATAGGCAAGCTATCGAGTCACCTTTACAATTGGTCGTAGTAACCTCGTCCTGGGGTGTCTCTCTTTGGAATTCTTGAAGTCGGCATCATCATCTGGGTCGCGTCTTCGGCAAGTACTAGATAGGATGTTCACTGCGGAGATTGAAGTTTCTTTTGTGAAAGTAGGTGTAGATCCACTGAGGTCCTCGTCAGCGTCTTATGCATCGTATACGTGTATTTATGAAGTTTATGCAGATCACATCTTCATGTATAATGTTGTACTTGTATTTACCTCTTGAGGGGAGACGTCATCTTGATTACTACTAGTTAAGTTTTTGTTTTACTTATTACATTTTTCTTCTTAACACATCTTTATATCATTCACACATTACACAACGCTCGCCACGTTTAGCAGTGGTAGCTAACATTTTAAAATTAAATTAAAAAAAAAACAAATGCATTTTCGTGGAGCTCTCGCTCATACGTCTGTACGGTCTGACGGCAGCATAGTGACTCTCTACTAGATTCGACTGGCACATAACAACGGAGAAGGGCAATTACTCCGCGACAATATAGTTCCTATTTTTATTTAAATTGACATTCTTATTACCAAGAACAATACATTAATCATATATATATAATTTAAGTGAATTATTTAACTACTACTCGTGCCTTCAAATTTCTAATTACAAACATTATGATTTTTATATCTTCCTAAATTACAGACGACTCGATAAACACGTTGAGTCCGGAACTAACAGGTCACCGTATGATGACTAGCAAAGGGTTAATTGTGATATTAATAAGTTTTTTACAATTCGACTTTTTATTAGTGCTTCTGTTGATTTTCATTCACTTCTCATTCTCATTCTGATTTAGTACAGGGGCTTTAGGTTTAATAGTGCGATTTAAAAAAACTTCATCGCTCGCAAATTTAATTTTTATTTATTTAAGATTACAGTTTCAATTAAATCGTCACATACTCCACCGCTTAAATTTCACGTTACGGGTGTTTTGTGGGTCTAACGCACAATTGGGGACTTGGAGTATGTTTGGTGTCAGTGTGTGGAATTTCTCTCACATAGTTATTGGTAAGCGTTATATCCACTTGTTTCTTCTCCACAACACAATATACTTTTATATTTTCTTATAAACTACCTTTTTTTTTACATACTATTCACACTTAATATCTACATTTTAAAACACAAAACTCTTTCTTATCTCTATCACTTAAATCTACTACCGGTTTTTTTCTTGGGGTTTTGTTACTCTCTCCGTAGAGTAATTTTCTAAATCTTTTGCTATTTAGAATTCAGTTTAGTTGTCATTGAGTACTCATTTACTTATCTTTCGCAGAACTGGATCTCAGGTTGATCAGGCCTCATTTCCAAACTCTACGATTAACATTTAGCACGGTTTCAGAAGTATGATATACTTCACTACCTAGTATTACCTTTTCTACTTTTGGTTATACTATTCCTTCTCTTCTTCTTATACAATTTTATCTGCGAAATATGTGTTCGCCGCACATATTTTCGAGTCGCAGGTTCGTACAGGGCTACTGTAACTGGAGTTAGGTACTTCTGGATTTGGTAAGGGCCACACCATCGGTATGATAGTTTAGAGGTGGTCTTATCAATTGCACTACTAGTCGGGTGAGCCTTAGACGTTACTAAGTCACCTACTTGGTACCTAATTGAATTGTTATGAATACCTTTCTCGTGGTATTTTCTGGATTTCTCTAAGTTCGCTCTTAAATTAGAGCGGGCTTTATTCCATATTTGCTTTATCTGCTTATCCGTTATTTGCGGAGGTAGCAGGTCGTGTATTTTCCATTTAGTGGTCAAGGGGTGGTTTGGTTGGTATTTGTACAGTAACTCAAACGGGGTCGACTTGTGACCTTCGTGATAAGCTGAATTAAAGGCGTATTGAATCCAGGATAGGTTTTGGCCCCACGACGTATGATCGTTCGCATGATAGGCGATTAACGCAGATTTGAGGTTTCGTAGATACCTTTCAGCAATATTGCCTTGCGGTCGATACTCCGTAGTGGTTATATGGTCTATCCCTAACTTGAAACACATATTCTTAAATTCTTTCGCTTTAAACTGTGGTCCATTATCTGATACTATACGTACAGGTGTACCGTAGTCTTTAAATAATCTTTCCTGTAATATTTTTACAGTCGTTGACGCTAATGCTCGTCGCATGGGATACATCCAAACAAATTTGGTGAATGAATCTACACAGATGAGTAACATAGTATTACCTGATTTGGATCGTGGATAAGGACCTGAAAAGTCTACATAAAGTTTAGAAAAAGGGGTCTTAGGGATTTCCGAAATCAATTGGCTTACCTGATTATTTCTGGCCGGTTTACTGAGAGCACATAATTTACATTTCTTTACGAAACTGGCTATTTCGCTGTTCGTATTGTTCCAATGATATTCCTTCCGAACACGATGTATTGTCTTATTGATTCCCATATGGGCTCCTATGGTAGATGAATGGAAGTACTCCATCAGCATGGGCTTAATCACATCAGGGGCTATTATTCTTAGTTCCTTTGCGCTTCTTATTTTATGGCATAGTACATTTTTACTCAATACGTATTTCTCGGATTTAATACCTTGCGCAAGTTGTTCTATAATAGGCTTCAGTAAGGGGTCTTGTTGTTGATACAGGGCAATGTTTGTAAAGGCAAGGGGGAATTCAGTAATTACGGCGTTAGCAAGTGCTATTTCCGGATTCTCCTCGCTTTCGGGAGTTTTAGTGGGCGAATGGAATATACGGGACAGGGTATCAGCGACTACGTTTTGTGTACCTTTAATATGCTGCACTCTGAATTTGTAGCAGTTTAACTTCAATACCCATCTTCCAATACGTCCTAACTGTTTAGGGTGATTCAGTAACCAAGATAATGCTTGATTATCAGTTTCCAAAAGGAATTCTGTATGTTCTAGGAAGGGTTTAAACTTCTCGAATGCAAAAACAATGGCTAAACATTCCAATTCATATGCGGAATATTTTCTTTCTTGGTCGCTCAAGGTTCGCGATGCATAACTAATAGGTACTCTACTGTTTTCTATCTCTTGATATATGACTGCACCTAACGCTACACTGGAACTGTCGGTCTGCACTACGAAAGGTTTCGTAAAATCGGCTAGTTGCAAAACGAGGGGAGATATGATACTTTCTTTAAGTTGCTCAAACGCATTTTGATGTAGTGAGCTCCATTCAAACTTCGCTCCCTTCTTTCTTAAGGAATTTAGGGGTGCTGCTATTTCGGCAAGATGGGGAATATATTTGTGGAAATAATTTACCATTCCCAAAAATCGGGCTATACCTTTTGCATCTCGTGGGGGTGAAAATTCTCTAATAGCGCGGGTTCGTTCGGGGTCAATGCTTACCTTTCCATTCGCTTTCACGATGTGACCTAAGAATGAAAACTGTGGGACGGCAAAATTTACCTTCTTTGGGTTAACAGTTAATCCTGCTCTTCGTAACCGAGATAACACTTCGCGTAGGTGCTCCATTGATTCGCTATATATAACGATGTCGTCCAAATAGCGATACACATATTTAAATTTAATATTGTGAAATATCCTTTCTAATAATCTACTACATACGGAACTTCCTTGAGATATTCCAAAGGGTACTCTAGTAAATTGGTACAAGTTAAAAGGAACGGCAAACGCGGTTAGACGTTTTGATTCTTCCGAAAGGGGTATTTGGTGAAAAGCTTGATTCAGGTCCATTACCGTAAAGACCATAGCTTTCGTGAAGTAATGGAAAGCACTGTGGATGTCTGGATGAGGAATAGATTCAAATTCTATTCTTTTGTTTAATTGCCTGTAGTCCACAACTAGTCTGTGTTTATCGTGACCTTTCGGTACTAAAAAGGAGGGTGATGAATATGGGGACGTAGAGGGTTCAATGACTCCTTGCTCCAACAACTTGTTGATATGGTTTCTCATCACTTCCATCTTGGGAGGCGACAACTTGTACGGAGGTAGGCGTATTACTTTCTGATCGCTCAGATTAATTTTATATTCTATTAGTTTAGTGAGTCCTAGTTTAGGTGTAAGAACTGAGGAAAATTCTTTTATTAATTTCAGTATTCTCATTCTATCTCTACTCTCTAGATGAGATAAATCAGACTCTTGGTGTATTACATGTGCAGTAGATGAAAAAATTTGTTCCTGTTTCTCATTATTACAATCAAATCTATATTTCCGTGTACGGTCGAATCGAAAATAATATTTTTGCTCATAGATGTCAAGAATCATACCCGTTATACTAATAAAGTCTGCTCCTAATATTAAGTCGGGTCCTAATTCATTACATACTAACATTGTAAAAATCCAGGTTAGGTTCTTGATTTTAACCTTAACGGTAATGCTCAGTTTTATTATTTTATTTCGTTTATTGGCGGTAGCACACTTTATATTCACCGGTTGACTCCGTTTTACTAGATGGTGTTTCGCTAATTTGTCTGCTAACTCTTGACTGATTAAGGTTCTGCTAGATCCCGAATCAATTAGTACGATTGTGAAGGTAACGCCTAAGTCAACTCGTATTAAGGGTAATAGACTTTTAGTCCAGTTACATTTATTTATCGCGTTACATTTTTCAAGAAATTGTCTCACGTAGGGATCTATTTCCTTAGAACTTCTTTTCCTTCCACTTTGGTTCTAAAATTTTTTTTTTCTATTCGTTTCTTTAGGTTCACCAGATTTCGAGTTGCTGCGGAAGACACAGGATTTCGGGTCTCCCTGCCTTACATGTTTTTTGGATCTGAGTGTTTACGTTCCAATGGCTTGCTCTTGCAGTCTTTTCTTATGTGTCCATATTTGCCGCAATTATAACAGATGGGTTTATTGCGAGGAGGGTACATTCTTTCCTCTTTAGATGGTGTTACACTTAACTTACCAGATTTGCGCACATTGTGAGGTCTATTGAATACTTGCCTTTCATGCAGGGTTGTTACACCAGGCTGTATGGCTCGCAATTCGTTTCTATTTGTTTCTGCGGATTTCATCGTATGTCTATTTTGATCGGAGTACCATACATTTGACGAATGGATACTGCATCGTTCTAGATCTGCAATTGTGTTTGGTCTATTTATCAAAGCTAAACGAGATCTTTCCTCTGGTGACAATCCTATTAAAATGGTGTCGACCATCTGTGTCTCATTCCAATCTACACGTAGTAGTCGAGACGACTCTCTGATATCGGAGATGTAATGAGCTAATCTCTCGTGATTTCCTTGTACTCGGAGTACGGTCTTTCTTTTAATTTCTTCATAAATTCCGGTTGGAATAAAGTACTTTATTATCGAGCTATGTAGGTCTTCTACTGGAAGTGTATAGCTTAATGCTTCTATTACACGATTCTTTAACGGGGGTTTACATATCGGTAGCAGAACTTGCAAAATTTGCCAATCATTCAGCTGCTGTAGATCTTTTATCTGCAGGAGATAGTTAATGAAATTTAGTAGTTTGGAGACATTTAATCCATCGGTGTAAGGGATTTCAGTTAAGATTCTCTCCGCAGGATGAGTAATTTTTCCGTATAGGTCAGCGTTATGGTTCAAGGTTGGCATGCCTTTAGGAGAACGATATGATGCATTCGGGGTGGTCAATTCGTGAGTTCCGGGGCGAATCTGGAAACTATCGGGAGGAGGGGCATTTAAATCTCTATCTGTATTTTGCTCTTGGTTAGCTTGCATTTGCGATACGGCGGGTGAGTTCCGATCAGTATTAGGCGGAGGTAGATCAGTAGTAGGGGATTGTACTGGGGAGATGTGTAATTTCTTCAAGGACTTCTCTATTTCATCCATCCGGAACGAGTCGGATCTTCTTCTTAAGTCATTAATAATAGTGGGTAAGCGACGTAAAGCTTCGTCAGCTAAGTTTTGCACATCACGTGGTATTTCCGTAAGATTAGGCCAGATCAACAAATTTTTCATTCGCCGGGTTAAATGCTCTATTCTCTGGGTAGTCCGCAAAATTATCGCCGGAGATTTCTCGTCTTGGAGGGTTTGAGACAATAAGGTTAGCTCACTATACTTGGCATTACAAATTTCTCTCTCGCTCTCATAATCGAGTTCGCTTAGGTTGCTTAATTGCGCGGGTGTATCAAATCCACATTCGCGTATTGATCTACGCAATTCCGCAACTGTTACATTCGCATGGGGTAGTCCACGCAAAAGAGCTTCGTAAGACAGCTCGTCCTTTAATAAAAAATCCGGATTAAATTGGGCCATTTTTTTTTTAATCTTATTTCTAACACATTAAAACGTACTTAAAACTGATTCTACAACACTACACACTAATTACATAGACAAGATGAATTCTTGGGTAAATCATTTGCATAATTCAGAAAAGAACAATTTCTCTTCTAAGGAAGAGACAGAAATTCCACACACACATATTTCAAAGTTAAATCGCCGATCAGCTGTTAGCTGGAATGTAGGCCACCCACTTTTATTTAGTAAACAAAGGCAGGGTAAGTTTGTGAGTGAGAATGCGGGGTTTACGCTCACGTATTGTTCTCTACACAATGCCACAGAATAACTTCCTTGACAGGTCTTAACTAGAGAAGCAAGCTCGGACGCATGGGGTGAATCTCATTCAACAAAGCACGCCTTCAACTTACACGTGTATTACGGTTATAACAGTCTGACTTTATTAATTCTCGTACTTTCCCCAATTAAATTAATTATTTATATTGGTAACAAATTTAAGATACGAACTTCTTTCCACGTAATTAACCGGGTCTACTTTACACAGGAGCATTATTATTATTTCTCTTTTATTACTTTTACCGTGACGACAGACATACACTAACATATATAATGCAGGCATATTCAAGAAACAACAGGTCTTGGATTGTCATAATATAAACCTGTTAAAGACTGAGCAGATCACCAAGAACTACAATTCATGTACATACTTGCATTTGGTTTCATACAATGATATTTCAAGTTATACTGACTATCATTTGCGTATCTTAAAACAAATTCATTTTATGAAAATTAAAGTTACATCAAATACATTGCCTGAGTGCATAGATCAGATAACTGAGTGCCAAAAGTTATCTATTTTACTACTTAACAATTACTTTAATTAGCAGGGTGACGTATCTCTGTTAATGTCACAATGCTTACAACCTTTTTACTAATTTAGCAGAGTGGCGCAATTTTGTAACGTATTGCCACGTTACAAATCCAGGGAACCCATCTTAACTGACTCTTGCCAATTGCATGGGCTGCCTACGTTGTAACGAACTGTTACTAAACTCAAATTAACTGAACAAATTACATAAGATAATTATAAGGAAACAAGGGAAGGTATTTCACTGATTTATGCACTCATTTTCATGTGTAACAAGATGACTTCTCTTTATTAACAACTGTTATTCAAAGATCCCATGACATCATTAATTAGATTAAAATATTTAAATGCTTTTCATAAAAACTTAGGGATCAAACTGATTATGTATTCTTTTACCTCGGATCCGAGTTTACTTTAAGTATATTTATAGCAAAGACTTCTAAGTATTTTGAGTTCATCTAGACGCTTGCAAGACTTCTTTTTCCATTTGAAGAATGGTATTATTACTTAAAGTGTTTATATTTACATTTACATTTAAGGCGTTACAACGTACGATATTGAATCTTACAGTAAATTCTTAGCTTGTCTCATTTTAATTTTAAACAAAATTTATAGTCTTTGAAAAGTCTCTTTTTAATGTGAGTTGTGTATCAAACATGATTAACTCTCGATAGGCAAGCTATCGAGTCACCTTTACAATTGGTCGTAGTAACCTCGTCCTGGGGTTTCTCTCTTTGGAATTCTTGAAGTCGGCGTCATCATCTGGGTCGTGTCTTCGGCAAGTACTAGATAGGATGTTCACTGCGGAGATTGAAGTTTCTTTTGTGAAAGTAGGTGTAGATCCACTGAGGTCCTCGTCAGCGTCTTATGCATCGTATACGTGTATTTATGAAGTTTATGCAGATCACATCTTCATGTATAATGTTGTACTTGTATTTACCTCTTGAGGGGAGACGTCATCTTGATTACTACTAGTTAAGTTTTTGTTTTACTTATTACATTTTTCTTCTTAACACATCTTTATATCATTCACACATTACACAACGCTCGCCACGTTTAGCAGTGGTAGCTAACATTTTAAAATTAAATTAAAAAAAAACAAATGCATTTTCGTGGAGCTCTCGCTCATACGTCTGTACGGTCTGACGGCAGCATAGTGACTCTCTACTAGATTCGACTGGCACATAACAACGGAGAAGGGCAAGTACTCCGCGACAATATAGTTCCTATTTTTATTTAAATTGACATTCTTATTACCAAGAACAATACATTAATTATATATATATAATTTAAGTGAATTATTTAACTACTACTCGTGCCTTCAAATTTCTAATTACAAACATTATGATTTTTATATCTTCCTAAATTACAGACGACTCGATAAACACGTTGAGTCCGGAACTAACAGGTCACCGCATGATGACTAGCAAAGGGTTAATTGTGATATTAATAAGTTTTTTACAATTCGACTTTTTATTAGTGCTTCTGTTGATTTTCATTCACTTCTCATTCTCATTCTGATTTAGTACAGGGGCTTTAGGTTTAATAGTGCGATTTAAAAAAACTTCATCGCTCGCAAATTTAATTTTTATTTATTTAAGATTACAGTTTCAATTAAATCGTCACATACTCTACCGCTTAAATTTCACGTTACGGGTGTTTTGTGGGTCTAACGCACAATTGGGGACTTGGAGTATGTTTGGTGTCAGTGTGTGGAATTTCTCTCACATAGTTATTGGTAAGCGTTATATCCACTTGTTTCTTCTCCACAACACAATATACTTTTATATTTTCTTATAAACTACCTTTTTTTTTTACATACTATTCACACTTAATATCTACATTTTAAAACACGAAACTCTTTCTTATCTCTATCACTTAAATCTACTACCGGTTTTTTTCTTGGGGTTTTGTTACTCTCTCCGTAGAGTAATTTTCTAAATCTTTTGCTATTTAGAATTCAGTTTAGTTGTCATTGAGTACTCATTTACTTATCTTTCGCAGAACTGGATCTCAGGTTGATCAGGCCTCATTTCCAAACTCTACGATTAACATTTAGCACGGTTTCAGAAGTATGATATACTTCACTACCTAGTATTACCTTTTCTACTTTTGGTTATACTATTCCTTCTCTTCTTCTTATACAATTTTATCTGCGAAATATGTGTTCGCCGCACATATTTTCGAGTCGCAGGTTCGTACAGGGCTACTGTAACTGGAGTTAGGTACTTCTGGATTTGGTAAGGGCCACACCATCGGTATGATAGTTTAGAGGTGGTCTTATCAATTGCACTACTAGTCGGGTGAGTCTTAGACATTACTAAGTCACCTACTTGGTACCTAATTGAATTGTTATGAATACCTTTCTCGTGGTATTTTCTTTATTTCTCTAAGTTCGCTCTTATATTAGAGCGGCCTTTATTCCATATTTGCTTTATCTGCTTATCCGTTATTTGCGGAGGTAGCAGGTCGTGTATTTTCCATTTAGTGGTCAAGGGGTGGTTTGGTTGGTATTTGTACAGTAACTCAAACGGGGTCGACTTGTGACCTTCGTGATAAGCTGAATTAAAGGCGTATTGAATCCAGGATAGGTTTTGGTCCCACGACGTATGATCGTTCGCATGATAGGCGATTAACGCAGATTTGAGGTTTCGTAGATACCTTTCAGCAATATTGCCTTGCGGTCGATACTCCGTAGTGGTTATATGGTCTATCCCTAACTTGAAACACATATTCTTAAATTCTTTCGCTTTAAACTGTGGTCCATTATCTGATACTATACGTACAGGTGTACCGTAGTCTTTAAATAATCTTTCCTGTAATATTTTTACAGTCGTTGACGCTAATGCTCGTCGCATGGGATACATCCAAACAAATTTGGTGAATGAATCTACACAGATGAGTAACATAGTATTACCTGATTTGGATCGTGGATAAGGACCTGAAAAGTCTACATAAAGTTTAGAAAAAGGGGTCTTAGGGATTTCCGAAATCAATTGGCTTACCTGATTATTTCTGGCCGGTTTACTGAGAGCACATAATTTACATTTCTTTACGAAACTGGCTATTTCGCTGTTCGTATTGTTCCAATGATGTTCCTTTCGAACACGATGTATTGTCTTATTGATTCCCATATGGGCTCCTATGGTAGATGAATGGAAGTACTCCATCAGCATGGGCTTAATCACATCAGGGGCTATTATTCTTAGTTCCTTTCCGCTTCTTATTTTATGGCATAGTACATTTTTACTCAATACGTATTTCTCGGATTTAATACCTTGCGCAAGTTGTTCTATAATAGGCTTCAGTAAGGGGTCTTCTTGTTGATACAGGGCAATGTTTGTAAAGGCAAGTGGGAACTCAGTAATTACGGCGTTACCAAGTGCTATTTCCGGATTCTCCTCGCTTTCGGGAGTTTTAGTGGGCGACTGGAATATACGGGACAGGGTATCAGCGACTAAGTTTTGTGTACCTTTAATATGCTGCACTCTGAATTTGTAGCAGTTTAACTTCAATACCCATCTTCCAATACGTCCTAACTGTTTAGGGTGATTCAGTAACCAAGATAATGCTTGATTATCAGTTTCCAAAAGGAATTCTGTATGTTCTAGGAAGGGTTTAAACTTCTCGAATGCAAAAACAATGGCTAAACATTCCAATTCATATGCGGAATATTTTCTTTCTTGGTCGCTCAAGGTTCGCGATGCATAACTAATAGGTACTCTACTGTTTTCTATCTCTTGATATATGACTGCACCTAACGCTACACTGGAACTGTCGGTCTGCACTACGAAAGGTTTCGTAAAATCGGCTAGTTGCAAAACGAGGGGAGATATGATACTTTCTTTAAGTTGCTCAAACGCATTTTGATGTAGTGAGCTCCATTCAAACTTCGCTCCCTTCTTTCTTAAGGAATTTAGGGGTGCTGCTATTTCGGCAAGATGGGGAATATATTTGTGGAAATAATTTACCATTCCCAAAAATCGGGCTATACCTTTTGCATCTCGTGGGGGTGAAAATTCTCTAATAGCGCGGGTTCGTTCGGGGTCAATGCTTACCTTTCCATTCGCTTTCACGATGTGACCTAAGAATGAAAACTGTGGGACGGCAAAATTTACCTTCTTTGGGTTAACAGTTAATCCTGCTCTTCGTAACCGAGATAACACTTCGCGTAGGTGCTCCATTGATTCGCTATATATAACGATGTCGTCCAAATAGCGATACACATATTTAAATTTAATATCGTGAAATGTCCTTTCTAATAATCTACTACATACGGAACTTCCTTGAGATATTCCAAAGGGTACTCTAGTAAATTGGTACAAGTTAAAAGGAACGGCAAACGCGGTTAGGCGTTTTGATTCTTCCGAAAGGGGTATTTGGTGAAAAGCTTGATTCAGGTCCATTACCGTAAAGACCATAGCTTTCGTGAAGTAATGGAAAGCACTATGGATGTCTGGATGAGGAATAGATTCAAATTCTATTCTTTTGTTTAATTGCCTGTAGTCCACAACTAGTCTGTGTTTATCGTGACCTTTCGGTACTAAAAAGGAGGGTGATGAATATGGGGACGTAGAGGGTTCAATGACTCCTTGCTCCAACAACTTGTTGATATGGTTTCTCATCACTTCCATCTTGGGAGGCGACAACTTGTACGGAGGTAGGCGTATTACTTTCTGATCGCTCAGATTAATTTTATATTCTATTAGTTTAGTGAGTCCTAGTTTAGGTGTAAGAACTGAGGAAAATTCTTTTATTAATTTCAGTATTCTCATTCTATCTCTACTCTCTAGATGAGATAAATCAGACTCTTGGTGTATTACATGTGCAGTAGATGAACAAATTTTTTCCTGTTTCTCATTATTACAATCAAATCTATATTTCCGTGTACGGTCGAATCGAAAATAATATTTTTGCTCATAGATGTCAAGAATCATACCCGTTATACTAATAAAGTCTGCTCCTAATATTAAGTCGGGTCCTAATTCATTACATACTAACATTGTAAAAATCCAGGTTAGGTTCTTGATTTTAACCTTAACGGTAATGCTCAGTTTTATTATTTTATTTCGTTTATTGGCGGTAGCACACTTTATATTCACCGGTTGACTCCGTTTTACTAGATGGTGTTTCGCTAATTTGTCTGCTAACTCTTGACTGATTAAGGTTCTGCTAGATCCCGAATCAATTAGTGCGATTGTGAAGGTAACGCCTAAGTCAACTCGTATTAAGGGTAATAGACTTTTAGTCCAGTTACATTTATTTATCGCGTTACATTTTTCAAGAAATTGTCTCACGTAGGGCTCTATTTCCTTAGAACTTCTTTTCCTTCCACTTTGGTTCAAAAATTTTTTTTTTTCTATTCGTTTCTTTAGGTTCACCAGATTTCGAGTTGCTGCGGAAGACACAGGATTTCGGGTCTCCCTGCCTTACATGTTTTTTGGATCTGAGTGTTTACGTTCCAATGGCTTGCTCTTGCAGTCTTTTCTTATGTGTCCATATTTGCCGCAATTATAACAGATGGGTTTATTGCGAGGAGGGTACCTTCTTTCCTCTTTAGATGGTGTTACACTTAACTTACCAGATTTGCGCACATTGTGAGGTCTATTGAATACTTGCCTTTCATGCAGGGTTGTTACACCAGGCTCTAGGGCTCGCAATTCATTTCTATTTGTTTCTGCGGATTTCATCGTATGTCTATTTTGATCGGAGTACCATACATTTGACGAATGGATACTGCATCGTTCTAGATCTGCAATTGTGTTTGGTCTATTTATCAAAGCTAAACGAGATCTTTCCTCTGGTGACAATCCTATTAAAATGGTGTCGACCATCTGTGTCTCATTCCAATCTGCACGTAGTAGTCGAGACGACTCTCTGATATCGGAGATGTAATGAGCTAATCTCTCGTGATTTCCTTGTACTCGGAGTACGGTCTTTCTTTTAATTTCTTCATAAATTCCGGTTGGAATAAAGTACTTTATTATCGAGCTATGTAGGTCTTCTACTGGAAGTGTATAGCTTAATGCTTCTATTACACGATTCTTTAACGGGGGTTTACATATCGGTAGCAGAACTTGCAAAATTTGCCAATCATTCAGCTGCTGTAGATCTTTTATCTGCAGGAGATAGTTAATGAAATTTAGTAGTTTGGAGACATTTAATCCATCGGTGTAAGGGATTTCAGTTAAGATTCTCTCCGCAGGATGAGTAATTTTTCCGTATAGGTCAGCGTTATGGTTCAAGGTTGGCATGCCTTTAGGAGAACGATATGATGCATTCGGGGTGGTCAATTCGTGAGTTCCGTGGCGAATCTGGAAACTATCGGGAGGAGGGGCATTTAAATCTCTATCTGTATTTTGCTCTTGGTTAGCTTGCATTTGCGATACGGCAGGTGAGTTCCGATCAGTATTAGGCGGAGGTAGATCAGTAGTAGGGGATTGTACTGGGGAGATGTGTAATTTCTTCAAGGACTTCTCTATTTCATCCATCCGGAACAAGTCGGATCTTCTTCTTAAGTCATTAATAATAGTGGGTAAGCGACGTAAAGCTTCGTCAGCTAGGTTTTGCACATCACGTGGTATTTCCGTAAGATTAGGCCAGATCAACAAATTTTTCATTCGCCGGGTTAAATGCTCTATTCTCTGGGTAGTCCGCAAAATTGTCGCCGGAGATTTCTCGTCTTGGAGGGTTTGAGACAATAAGGTTAGCTCACTATACTTGGCATTACAAATTTCTCTCTCGCTCTCATAATCGAGTTCGCTTAGGTTGCTTAATTGCGCGGGTGTATCAAATCCACATTCGCGTATTGATCTACGCAATTCCGCGACTGTTACATTCGCATGGGGTAGTCCACGCAAAAGAGCTTCGTAAGACAGCTCGTCCTTTAATAAAAAATCCGGATTAAATTGGGCCATTTTTTTTTTAATCTTATTTCTAACACATTAAAACGTACTTAAAACTGATTCTACAACACTACACACTAATTACATAGATAAGATGAATTCTTGGGTAAATCATTTGCATAATTCAGAAAAGAACAATTTCTCTTCTAAGGAAGAGACAGAAATTCCACACACACATATTTCAAAGTTAAATCGCCGATCAGCTGTTAGCTGGAATGTAGGCCACCCACTTTTATTTAGTAAACAAAGGCAGGGTAAGTTTTTGAGTGAGAATGCGGGGTTTACGCTCACGTATTGTTCTCTACACAATGCCACAGAATAACTTCCTTGACAGGTCTTAACTAGAGAAGCAAGCTCGGACGCATGGGGTGAATCTCATTCAACAAAGCACGCCTTCAACTTACACGTGTATTACGGTTATAACAGTCTGACTTTATTAATTCTCGTACTTTCCCCAATTAAATTAATTATTTATATTGGTAATAAATTTAAGATACGAACTTCTTTCCACGTAATTAACCGGGTCTACTTTACACAGGAGCATTATTATTATTTCTCTTTTATTACTTTTACCGTGACGACAGACATACACTAACATATACTATGCAGGCATATTCAAGAAACAACAGGTCTTGGATTGTCATAATATAAACCTGTTAAAGACTGAGCAGATCACCAAGCACTACAATTCATGTACATACTTGCATTTGGCTTCATACAATGATATTTCAAGTTATACTGACTATCATTTGCGTATCTTAAAACAAATTCATTTTATGAAAATTAAAGTTACATCAAATACATTGCCTGAGTGCATAGATCAGATAACTGAGTGCCAAAAGTTATCTATTTTACTACTTAACAATTACTTTAATTAGCAGGGTGACGTATCTCTGTTAATGTCACAATGCTTACAACCTTTTTACTAATTTAGCAGAGTGGCGCAATTTTGTAACGTATTGCCACGTTACAAATCCAGGGAACCCATCTTAACTGACTCTTGCCAATTACATGGGCTGCCTACGTTGTAACGAACTGTTATTAAACTCAAATTAACTGAACAAATTACATAAGATAATTATAAGGAAACAAGGGAAGGTATTTCACTGATTTATGCACTCATTTTCATGTGTAACAAGATGACTTCTCTTTATTAACAACTGTTACTCAAAGATCCCATGACATCATTAATTAGATTAAAATATTTAAATGCGTTTCATAAAAACTTAGGGATCAAACTGATTATGTATTCTTTTACCTCGGATCCGAGTTTACTTTAAGTATATTTACAGCAAAGACTTCTAAGTATTTTGAGTTCATCTAGACGCTTGCAAGACTTCTTTTTCCATTTGAAGAATGGTATTATTACTTAAAGTGTTTATATATTACATTTACATTTAAGGCGTTACAACGTACGATATTGAATCTTACAGTAAATTCTTAGCTTGTCTCATTTTAATTTTAAACAAAATTTATAGTCTTTGAAAAGTCTCTTTTTAATGTGAGTTGTGTATCAAATATGATTAACTCTCGATAGGCAAGCTATCGAGTCACCTTTACAATTGGTCGTAGTAACCTCGTCCTGGGGTTTCTC
This sequence comes from Magicicada septendecula, assembly GCA_034769895.1. Taxonomy (NCBI): domain Eukaryota; kingdom Metazoa; phylum Arthropoda; class Insecta; order Hemiptera; family Cicadidae; genus Magicicada; species Magicicada septendecula. Next base: position 361,868,015 of record CM068375.1, on the reverse strand, counting down.
TCTTTGGAATTCTTGAAGTCGGCGTCATCATCTGGGTCGTGTCTTCGGCAAGTACTAGATAGGATGTTCACTGCGGAGATTGAAGTTTCTTTTGTGAAAGTAGGTGTAGATCCACTGAGGTCCTCGTCAGCGTCTTATGCATCGTATACGTGTATTTATGAAGTTTATGCAGATCACATCTTCATGTATAATGTTGTACTTGTATTTACCTCTTGAGGGGAGACGTCATCTTGATTACTACTAGTTAAGTTTTTGTTTTACTTATTACATTTTTCTTCTTAACACATCTTTATATCATTCACACATTACACAACGCTCGCCACGTTTAGCAGTGGTAGCTAACATTTTAAAATTAAATTAAAAAAAAACAAATGCATTTTCGTGGAGCTCTCGCTCATACGTCTGTACGGTCTGACGGCAGCATAGTGACTCTCTACTAGATTCGACTGGCACATAACAACGGAGAAGGGCAAGTACTCCGCGACAATATAGTTCCTATTTTTATTTAAATTGACATTCTTATTACCAAGAACAATACATTAATTATATATATATAATTTAAGTGAATTATTTAACTACTACTCGTGCCTTCAAATTTCTAATTACAAACATTATGATTTTTATATCTTCCTAAATTACAGACGACTCGATAAACACGTTGAGTCCGGAACTAACAGGTCACCGCATGATGACTAGCAAAGGGTTAATTGTGATATTAATAAGTTTTTTACAATTCGACTTTTTATTAGTGTTTCTGTTGATTTTCATTCACTTCTCATTCTCATTCTGATTTAGTACAGGGGCTTTAGGTTTAATAGTGCGATTTAAAAAAACTTAATCGCTCGCAAATTTAATTTTTATTTATTTAAGATTACAGTTTCAATTAAATCGTCACATACTCCACCGCTTAAATTTCACGTTACGGGTGTTTTGTGGGTCTAACGCACAATTGGGGACTTGGAGTATGTTTGGTGTCAGTGTGTGGAATTTCTCTCACATAGTTATTGGTAAGCGTTATATCCACTTGTTTCTTCTCCACAACACAATATACTTTTATATTTTCTTATAAACTACCTTTTTTTTTTACATACTATTCACACTTAATATCTACATTTTAAAACACAAAACTCTTTCTTATCTCTATCACTTAAATCTACTACCGGTTTTTTTCTTGGGGTTTTGTTACTCTCTCCGTAAAGTAATTTTCTAAATCTTTTGCTATTTAGAATTCAGTTTAGTTGTCATTGAGTACTCATTTACTTATCTTTCGCAGAACTGGATCTCAGGTTGATCAGGCCTCATTTCCAAACTCTACGATTAACATTTAGCACGGTTACAGAAGTATGATATACTTCACTACCTAGTATTACCTTTTCTACTTTTGGTTATACTATTCCTTCTCTTCTTCTTATACAATTTTATCTGCGAAATATGTGTTCGCCGCACATATTTTCGAGTCGCAGGTTCGTACAGGGCTACTGTAACTGGAGTTAGGTACTTCTGGATTTGGTAAGGGCCACACCATCGGTATGATAGTTTAGAGGTGGTCTTATCAATTGCACTACTAGTCGGGTGAGTCTTAGACATTACTAAGTCACCTACTTGGTACCTAATTGAATTGTTATGAATACCTTTCTCGTGGTATTTTCTGGATTTCTCTATGTTCGCTCTTAAATTAGAGCGGGCTTTTTTCCATATTTGCTTTATCTGCTTATCCGTTATTTGCGGAGGTAGCAGGTCGTGTATTTTCCATTTAGTGGTCAAGGGGTGGTTTGGTTGGTATTTGTACAGTAACTCAAACGGGGTCGACCTGTGACCTTCGTGATAAGCTGAATTAAAGGCGTATTGAATCCAGGATAGGTTTTGGTCCCACGACGTATGATCGTTTGCATGATAGGCGATTAACGCAGATTTGAGGTTTCGTAGATACCTTTCAGCAATATTGCCTTGCGGTCGATACTCCGTAGTGGTTATATGGTCTATCCCTAACTTGAAACACATATTCTTAAATTCTTTCGCTTTAAACTGTGGTCCATTATCTGATACTATACGTACAGGTGTACCGTAGTCTTTAAATAATCTTTCCTGTAATATTTTTACAGTCGTTGACGCTAATGCTCGTCGCATGGGATACATCCAAACAAATTTGGTGAAAGAATCTACACAGATGAGTAACATAGTATTACCTGATTTGGATCGTGGATAAGGACCTGAAAAGTCTACATAAAGTTTAGAAAAAGGGGTCTTAGGGATTTCCGAAATCAATTGGCTTACCTGATTATTTCTGGCCGGTTTACTGAGAGCACATAATTTACATTTCTTTACGAAACTGGCTATTTCGCTGTTCGTATTGTTCCAATGATATTCCTTTCGAACACGATGTATTGTCTTATTGATTCCCATATGGGCTCCTATGGTAGATGAATGGAAGTACTCCATCAGCATGGGCTTAATCACATCAGGGGCTATTATTCTTAGTTCCTTTCCGCTTCTTATTTTATGGCATAGTACATTTTTACTCAATACGTATTTCTCGGATTTAATACCTTGCGCAAGTTGTTCTATAATAGGCTTCAGTAAGGGGTCTTGTTGTTGATACAGGGCAATGTTTGTAAAGGCAAGGGGGAACTCAGTAATTACGGCGTTAGCAAGTGCTATTTCCGGATTCTCCTCGCTTTCGGGATTTTTAGTGGGCGACTGGAATATACGGGACAGGGTATCAGCGACTACGTTTTGTGTACCTTTAATATGCTGCACTCTGAATTTGTAGCAGTTTAACTTCAATACCCATCTTCCAATAAGTCCTAACTGATTAGGGTGATTCAGTAACCAAGTTAATGCTTGATTATCAGTTTCCAAAAGGAATTCTGTATGTTCTAGGAAGGGTTTAAACTTCTCGAATGCAAAAACAATGGCTAAACATTCCAATTCATATGCGGAATATTTTCTTTCTTGGTCGCTCAAGGTTCGCGATGCATAACTAATAGGTAGTCTACTGTTTTCTATCTCTTGATATATGACTGCACCTAACGCTACTTTGGAACTGTCGGTCTGCACTACGAAAGGTTTCGTAAAATCGGCTAGTTGGAAAACGAGGGGAGATATGATACTTTCTTTAAGTTGCTCAAACGCATTTTGATGTAGTGAGCTCCATTCAAACTTCGCTCCCTTCTTTCTTAAGGAATTTAGGGGTGCTGCTATTTCGGCAAGATGGGGAATATATTTGTGGAAATAATTTACCATTCCCAAAAATCGGGCTATACCTTTTGCATCTCGTGGGGGTGAAAATTCTCTAATAGCGCGGGTTCGTTCGGGGTCAATGCTTACCTTTCCATTCGCTTTCACGATGTGACCTAAGAATGAAAACTGTGGGACGGCAAAATTTACCTTCTTTGGGTTAACAGTTAATCCTGCTCTTCGTAACCGAGATAACACTTCGCGTAGGTGCTTAAGATGTTGCTCCATTGATTCGCTATATATAACGATGTCGTCCAAATAGCGATACACATATTTAAATTTAATATCGTGAAATATCCTTTCTAATAATCTACTACATACGGAACTTCCTTGAGATATTCCAAAGGGTACTCTAGTAAATTGGTACAAGTTAAAAGGAACGGCAAACGCGGTTAGACGTTTTGATTCTTCCGAAAGGGGTATTTGGTGAAAAGCTTGATTCAGGTCCATTACCGTAAAGACCATAGCTTTCGTGAAGTAATGGAAAGCACTGTGGATGTCTGGAAGAGGAATAGATTCAAATTCTATTCTTTTGTTTAATTGCCTGTAGTCCACAACTAGTCTGTGTTTATCGTGACCTTTCGGTACTAAAAAGGAGGGTGATGAATATGGGGACGTAGAGGGTTCAATGACTCCTTGCTCCAACAACTTGTTGATATGGTTTCTCATCACTTCCATCTTGGGAGACGACAACTTGTACGGAGGTAGGCGTATTACTTTCTGATCGCTCAGATTAATTTTATATTCTATTAGTTTAGTGAGTCCTAGTTTAGGTGTAAGAACTGAGGAAAATTCTTTTATTAATTTCAGTATTCTCATTCTATCTCTACTCTCTAGATGAGATAAATCAGACTCTTGGTGTATTACATGTGCAGTAGATGAAAAAATTTTTTCCTGTTTCTCATTATTACAATCAAATCTATATTTCCGTGTACGGTCGAATCGAAAATAATATTTTTGCTCATAGATGTCAAGAATCATACCCGTTATACTAATAAAGTCTGCTCCTAATATTAAGTCGGGTCCTAATTCATTACATACTAACATTGTAAAAATCCAGGTTAGGTTCTTGATTTTAACCTTAACGGTAATGCTCAGTTTTATTATTTTATTTCGTTTATTGGCGGTAGCACACTTTATATTCACCGGTTGACTCCGTTTTACTAGATGGTGTTTCGCTAATTTGTCTGCTAACTCTTGACTGATTAAGGTTCTGCTAGATCCCGAATCAATTAGTGCGATTGTGAAGGTAACGCCTAAGTCAACTCGTATTAAGGGTAATAGACTTTTAGTCCAGTTACATTTATTTATCGCGTTACATTTTTCAAGAAATTGTCTCACGTAGGGCTCTATTTCCTTAGAACTTCTTTTCCTTCCACTTTGGTTCTAAAATTTTTTTTTTTTCTATTCGTTTCTTTAGGTTCACCAGATTTCGAGTTGCTGCGGAAGACACAGGATTTCGGGTCTCCCTGCCTTACATGTTTTTTGGATCTGAGTGTTTACGTTCCAATGGCTTGCTCTTGCAGTCTTTTCTTATGTGTCCATATTTGCCGCAATTATAACAGATGGGTTTATTGCGAGGAGGGTACCTTCTTTCCTCTTTAGATGGTGTTACACTTAACTTACCAGATTTGCGCACATTGTGAGGTCTATTGAATACTTGCCTTTCATGCAGGGTTGTTACACCAGGCTCTAGGGCTCGCAATTCATTTCTATTTGTTTCTGCGGATTTCATCGTATGTCTATTTTGATCGGAGTACCATACATTTGACGAATGGATACTGCATCGTTCTAGATCTGCAATTGTGTTTGGTCTATTTATCAAAGCTAAACGAGATCTTTCCTCTGGTGACAATCCTATTAAAATGGTGTCGACCATCTGTGTCTCATTCCAATCTACACGTAGTAGTCGAGACGACTCTCTGATATCGGAGATGTAATGAGCTAATCTCTCGTGATTTCCTTGTACTCGGAGTACGGTCTTTCTTTTAATTTCTTCATAAATTCCGGTTGGAATAAAGTACTTTATTATCGAGCTATGTAGGTCTTCTACTGGAAGTGTATAGCTTAATGCTTCTATTACACGATTCTTTAACGGGGGTTTACATATCGGTAGCAGAACTTGCAAAATTTGCCAATCATTCAGCTGCTGTAGATCTTTTATCTGCAGGAGATAGTTAATGAAATTTAGTAGTTTGGAGACATTTAATCCATCGGTGTAAGGGATTTCAGTTAAGATTCTCTCCACAGGATGAGTAATTTTTCCGTATAGGTCAGCGTTATGGTTCAAGGTTGGCATGCCTTTAGGAGAACGATATGATGCATTCGGGGTGGTCAATTCGTGAGTTCCGGGGCGAATCTGGAAACTATCGGGAGGAGGGGCATTTAAATCTCTATCTGTATTTTGCTCTTGGTTAGCTTGCATTTGCGATACGGCGGGTGAGTTCCGATCAGTATTAGGCGGAGGTAGATCAGTAGTAGGGGATTGTACTGGGGAGATGTGTAATTTCTTCAAGGACTTCTCTATTTCATCCATCCGGAACGAGTCGGATCTTCTTCTATTTCATTAATAATAGTGGGTAAGCGACGTAAAGCTTCGTCAGCTAGGTTTTGCACATCACGTGGTATTTCCGTAAGATTAGGCCAGATCAACAAATTTTTCATTCGCCGGGTTAAATGCTCTATTCTCTGGGTAGTCCGCAAAATTGTCGCCGGAGATTTCTCGTCTTGGAGGGTTTGAGACAATAAGGTTAGCTCACTATACTTGGCATTACAAATTTCTCTCTCGCTCTCATAATCGAGTTCGCTTAGGTTGCTTAATTGCGCGGGTGTATCAAATCCACATTCGCGTATTGATCTACGCAATTCCGCGACTGTTACATTCGCATGGGGTAGTCCACGCAAAAGAGCTTCGTAAGACAGCTCGTCCTTTAATAAAAAATCCGGATTAAATTGGGCCATTTTTTTTTTTAATCTTATTTCTAACACATTAAAACGTACTTAAAACTGATTCTACAACACTACACACTAATTACATAGATAAGATGAATTCTTGGGTAAATCATTTGCATAATTCAGAAAAGAACAATTTCTCTTCTAAGGAAGAGACAGAAATTCCACACACACATATTTCAAAGTTAAATCGCCGATCAGCTGTTAGCTGGAATGTAGGCCACCCACTTTTATTTAGTAAACAAAGGCAGGGTAAGTTTGTGAGTGAGAATGCGGGGTTTACGCTCACGTATTGTTCTCTACACAATGCCACAGAATAACATCCTTGACAGGTCTTAACTAGAGAAGCAAGCTCGGACGCATGGGGTGAATCTCATTCAACAAAGCACGCCTTCAACTTACACGTGTATTACGGTTATAACAGTCTGACTTTATTAATTCTCGTACTTTCCCCAATTAAATTAATTATTTATATTGGTAATAAATTTAAGATACGAACTTCTTTCCACGTAATTAACCGGGTCTACTTTACACAGGAGCATTATTATTATTTCTCTTTTATTACTTTTACCGTGACGACAGACATACACTAACATATACTATGCAGGCATATTCAAGAAACAACAGGTCTTGGATTGTCATAATATAAACCTGTTAAAGACTGAGCAGATCACCAAGCACTACAATTCATGTACATACTTGCATTTGGCTTCATACAATGATATTTCAAGTTATACTGACTATCATTTGCGTATCTTAAAACAAATTCATTTTATGAAAATTAAAGTTACATCAAATACATTGCCTGAGTGCATAGATCAGATAACTGAGTGCCAAAAGTTATCTATTTTACTACTTAACAATTACTTTAATTAGCAGGGTGACGTATCTCTGTTAATGTCACAATGCTTACAACCTTTTTACTAATTTAGCAGAGTGGCGCAATTTTGTAACGTATTGCCACGTTACAAATCCAGGGAACCCATCTTAACTGACTCTTGCCAATTACATGGGCTGCCTACGTTGTAACGAACTGTTATTAAACTCAAATTAACTGAACAAATTACATAAGATAATTATAAGGAAACAAGGGAAGGTATTTCACTGATTTATGCACTCATTTTCATGTGTAACAAGATGACTTCTCTTTATTAACAACTGTTACTCAAAGATCCCATGACATCATTAATTAGATTAAAATATTTAAATGCGTTTCATAAAAACTTAGGGATCAAACTGATTATGTATTCTTTTACCTCGGATCCGAGTTTACTTTAAGTATATTTACAGCAAAGACTTCTCAGTATTTTGAGTTCATCTAGACGCATGCAAGACTTCTTTTTCCATTTGAAGAATGGTATTATTACTTAAAGTGTTTATATATTACATTTACATTTAAGGCGTTACAACGTACGATATTGAATCTTACAGTAAATTTTAGCTTGTCTCATTTTAATTTTAAACAAAATTTATAGTCTTTGAAAAGTCTCTTTTTAATGTGAGTTGTGTATCAAATATGATTAACTCTCGATAGGCAAGCTATCGAGTCACCTTTACAATTGGTCGTAGTAACCTCGTCCTGGGGTTTCTCTCTTTGGAATTCTTGAAGTCGGCGTCATCATCTGGGTCGTGTCTTCGGCAAGTACTAGATAGGATGTTCACTGCGGAGATTGAAGTTTCTTTTGTGAAAGTAGGTGTAGATCCACTGAGGTCCTCGTCAGCGTCTTATGCATCGTATACGTGTATTTATGAAGTTTATGCAGATCACATCTTCATGTATAATGTTGTACTTGTATTTACCTCTTGAGGGGAGACGTCATCTTGATTACTACTAGTTAAGTTTTTGTTTTACTTATTACATTTTTCTTCTTAACACATCTTTATATCATTCACACATTACACAACGCTCGCCACGTTTAGCAGTGGTAGCTAACATTTTAAAATTAAATTAAAAAAAAACAAATGCATTTTCGTGGAGCTCTCGCTCATACGTCTGTACGGTCTGACGGCAGCATAGTGACTCTCTACTAGATTCGACTGGCACATAACAACGGAGAAGGGCAAGTACTCCGCGACAATATAGTTCCTATTTTTATTTAAATTGACATTCTTATTACCAAGAACAATACATTAATTATATATATATAATTTAAGTGAATTATTTAACTACTACTCGTGCCTTCAAATTTCTAATTACAAACATTATGATTTTTATATCTTCCTAAATTACAGACGACTCGATAAACACGTTGAGTCCGGAACTAACAGGTCACCGCATGATGACTAGCAAAGGGTTAATTGTGATATTAATAAGTTTTTTACAATTCGACTTTTTATTAGTGCTTCTGTTGATTTTCATTCACTTCTCATTCTCATTCTGATTTAGTACAGGGGCTTTAGGTTTAATAGTGCGATTTAAAAAAACTTAATCGCTCGCAAATTTAATTTTTATTTATTTAAGATTACAGTTTCAATTAAATCGTCACATACTCCACCGCTTAAATTTCACGTTACGGGTGTTTTGTGGGTCTAACGCACAATTGGGGACTTGGAGTATGTTTGGTGTCAGTGTGTGGAATTTCTCTCACATAGTTATTGGTAAGCGTTATATCCACTTGTTTCTTCTCCACAACACAATATACTTTTATATTTTCTTATAAACTACCTTTTTTTTTTACATACTATTCACACTTAATATCTACATTTTAAAACACAAAACTCTTTCTTATCTCTATCACTTAAATCTACTACCGGTTTTTTTCTTGGGGTTTTGTTACTCTCTCCGTAAAGTAATTTTCTAAATCTTTTGCTATTTAGAATTCAGTTTAGTTGTCATTGAGTACTCATTTACTTATCTTTCGCAGAACTGGATCTCAGGTTGATCAGGCCTCATTTCCAAACTCTACGATTAACATTTAGCACGGTTTCAGAAGTATGATATACTTCACTACCTAGTATTACCTTTTCTACTTTTGGTTATACTATTCCTTCTCTTCTTCTTATACAATTTTATCTGCGAAATATGTGTTCGCCGCACATATTTTCGAGTCGCAGGTTCGTACAGGGCTACTGTAACTGGAGTTAGGTACTTCTGGATTTGGTAAGGGCCACACCATCGGTATGATAGTTTAGAGGTGGTCTTATCAATTGCACTACTAGTCGGGTGAGTCTTAGACATTACTAAGTCACCTACTTGGTACCTAATTGAATTGTTATGAATACCTTTCTCGTGGTATTTTCTGGATTTCTCTATGTTCGCTCTTAAATTAGAGCGGGCTTTATTCCATATTTGCTTTATCTGCTTATCCGTTATTTGCGGAGGTAGCAGGTCGTGTATTTTCCATTTAGTGGTCAAGGGGTGGTTTGGTTGGTATTTGTACAGTAACTCAAACGGGTTCGACTTGTGACCTTCGTGATAAGCTGAATTAAAGGCGTATTGAATCCAGGATAGGTTTTGGTCCCACGACGTATGATCGTTCGCATGATAGGCGATTAACGCAGATTTGAGGTTTCGTAGATACCTTTCAGCAATTTTGCCTTGCGGTCGATACTCCGTAGTGGTTATATGGTCTATCCCTAACTTGAAACACATATTCTTAAATTCTTTCGCTTTAAACTGTGGTTCATTATCTGATACTATACGTACAGGTGTACCGTAGTCTTTAAATAATCTTTCCTGTAATATTTTTACAGTCGTTGACGCTAATGCTCGTCGCATGGGATCCATCCAAACAAATTTGGTGAATGAATCTACACAGATGAGTAACATAGTATTACCTGATTTGGATCGTGGATAAGGACCTGAAAAGTCTACATAAAGTTTAGAAAAAGGGGTCTTAGGGATTTCCGAAATCAATTGGCTTACCTGATTATTTCTGGCCGGTTTACTGAGAGCACATAATTTACATTTCTTTACGAAACTGGCTATTTCGCTGTTCGTATTGTTCCAATGATATTCCTTTCGAACACGATGTATTGTCTTATTGATTCCCATATGGGCTCCTATGGTAGATGAATGGAAGTACTCCATCAGCATGGGCTTAATCACATCAGGGGCTATTATTCTTAGTTCCTTTCCGCTTCTTATTTTATGGCATAGTACATTTTTACTCAATACGTATTTCTCGGATTTAATACCTTGCGCAAGTTGTTCTATAATAGGCTTCAGTAAGGGGTCTTGTTGTTGATACAGGGCAATGTTTGTAAAGGCAAGGGGGAACTCGGTAATTACGGCGTTAGCAAGTGCTATTTCCGGATTCTCCTCGCTTTCGGGATTTATAGTGGGCGACTGGAATATACGGGACAGGGTATCAGCGACTACGTTTTGTGTACCTTTAATATGCTGCACTCTGAATTTGTAGCAGTTTAACTTCAATACCCATCTTCCAATACGTCCTAACTGTTTAGGGTGATTCAGTAACCAAGTTAATGCTTGATTATCAGTTTCCAAAAGGAATTCTGTATGTTCTAGGAAGGGTTTAAACTTCTCGAATGCAAAAACAATGGCTAAACATTCCAATTCATATGCGGAATATTTTCTTTCTTGGTCGCTCAAGGTTCGCGATGCATAACTAATAGGTAGTCTACTGTTTTCTATCTCTTGATATATGACTGCACCTAACGCTACATTGGAACTGTCGGTCTGCACTACGAAAGGTTTCGTAAAATCGGCTAGTTGCAAAACGAGGGGAGATATGATACTTTCTTTAAGTTGCTGAAACGCATTTTGATGTAGTGAGCTCCATTCAAACTTCGCTCCCTTCTTTCTTAAGGAATTTAGGGGTGCTGCTATTTCGGCAAGATGGGGAATATATTTGTGGAAATAATTTACCATTCCCAAAAATCGGGCTATACCTTTTGCATCTCGTGGGGGTGAAAATTCTCTAATAGCGCGGGTTCGTTCGGGGTCAATGCTTACCTTTCCATTCGCTTTCACGATGTGACCTAAGAATGAAAACTGTGGGACGGCAAAATTTACCTTCTTTGGGTTAACAGTTAATCCTGCTCTTCGTAACCGAGATAACACTTCGCGTAGGTGCTTAAGATGTTGCTCCATTGATTCGCTATATATAACGATGTCGTCCAAATAGCGATACACATATTTAAATTTAATATCGTGAAATATCCTTTCTAATAATCTACTACATACGGAACTTCCTTGAGATATTCCAAAGGGTACTCTAGTAAATTGGTACAAGTTAAAAGGAACGGCAAACGCGGTTAGACGTTTTGATTCTTCCGAAAGGGGTATTTGGTGAAAAGCTTGATTCAGGTCCATTACCGTAAAGACCATAGCTTTCGTGAAGTAATGGAAAGCACTGTGGATGTCTGGAAGAGGAATAGATTCAAATTCTATTCTTTTGTTTAATTGCCTGTAGTCCACAACTAGTCTGTGTTTATCGTGACCTTTCGGTACTAAAAAGGAGGGTGATGAATATGGGGACGTAAAGGGTTCAATGACTCCTTGCTCCAACAACTTGTTGATATGGTTTCTCATCACTTCCATCTTGGGAGGCGACAACTTGTACGGAGGTAGGCGTATTACTTTCTGATCGCTCAGATTAATTTTATATTCTATTAGTTTAGTGAGTCCTAGTTTAGGTGTAAGAACTGAGGAAAATTCTTTTATTAATTTCAGTATTCTCATTCTATCTCTACTCTCTAGATGAGATAAATCAGACTCTTGGTGTATTACATGTGCAGTAGATGAACAAATTTTTTCCTGTTTCTCATTATTACAATCAAATCTATATTTCCGTGTACGGTCGAATCGAAAATAATATTTTTGCTCATAGATGTCAAGAATCATACCCGTTATACTAATAAAGTCTGCTCCTAATATTAAGTCGGGTCCTAATTCATTACATACTAACATTGTAAAAATCCAGGTTAGGTTCTTGATTTTAACCTTAACGGTAATGCTCAGTTTTATTATTTTATTTCGTTTATTGGCGGTAGCACACTTTATATTCACCGGTTGACTCCGTTTTACTAGATGGTGTTTCGCTAATTTGTCTGCTAACTCTTGACTGATTAAGGTTCTGCTAGATCCCGAATCAATTAGTGCGATTGTGAAGGTAACGCCTAAGTCAACTCGTATTAAGGGTAATAGACTTTTAGTCCAGTTACATTTATTTATCGCGTTACATTTTTCAAGAAATTGTCTCACGTAGGGCTCTATTTCCTTAGAACTTCTTTTCCTTCCACTTTGGTTCTAAAATTTTTTTTTTTCTATTCGTTTCTTTAGGTTCACCAGATTTCGAGTTGCTGCGGAAGACACAGGATTTCGGGTCTCCCTGCCTTACATGTTTTTTGGATCTGAGTGTTTACGTTCCAATGGCTTGCTCTTGCAGTCTTTTCTTATGTGTCCATATTTGCCGCAATTATAACAGATGGGTTTATTGCGAGGAGGGTACCTTCTTTCCTCTTTAGATGGTGTTACACTTAACTTACCAGATTTGCGCACATTGTGAGGTCTATTGAATACTTGCCTTTCATGCAGGGTTGTTACACCAGGCTCTAGGGCTCGCAATTCATTTCTATTTGTTTCTGCGGATTTCATCGTATGTCTATTTTGATCGGAGTACCATACATTTGACGAATGGATACTGCATCGTTCTAGATCTGCAATTGTGTTTGGTCTATTTATCAAAGCTAAACGAGATCTTTCCTCTGGTGACAATCCTATTAAAATAGTGTCGACCATCTGTGTCTCATTCCAATCTACACGTAGTAGTCGAGACGACTCTCTGATATCGGAGATGTAATGAGCTAATCTCTCGTGATTTCCTTGTACTCGGAGTACGGTCTTTCTTTTAATTTCTTCATAAATTCCGGTTGGAATAAAGTACTTTATTATCGAGCTATGTAGGTCTTCTACTGGAAGTGTATAGCTTAATGCTTCTATTACACGATTCTTTAACGGGGGTTTACATATCGGTAGCAGAACTTGCAAAATTTGCCAATCATTCAGCTGCTGTAGATCTTTTATCTGCAGGAGATAGTTAATGAAATTTAGTAGTTTGGAGACATTTAATCCATCGGTGTAAGGGATTTCAGTTAAGATTCTCTCCACAGGATGAGTAATTTTTCCGTATAGGTCAGCGTTATGGTTCAAGGTTGGCATGCCTTTAGGAGAACGATATGATGCATTCGGGGTGGTCAATTCGTGAGTTCCGGGGCGAATCTGGAAACTATCGGGAGGAGGGGCATTTAAATCTCTATCTGTATTTTGCTCTTGGTTAGCTTGCATTTGCGATACGGCGGGTGAGTTCCGATCAGTATTAGGCGGAGGTAGATCAGTAGTAGGGGATTGTACTGGGGAGATGTGTAATTTCTTCAAGGACTTCTCTATTTCATCCATCCGGAACGAGTCGGATCTTCTTCTATTTCACTAATAATAGTGGGTAAGCGACGTAAAGCTTCGTCAGCTAGGTTTTGCACATCACGTGGTATTTCCGTAAGATTAGGCCAGATCAACAAATTTTTCATTCGCCGGGTTAAATGCTCTATTCTCTGGGTAGTCCGCAAAATTGTCGCCGGAGATTTCTCGTCTTGGAGGGTTTGAGACAATAAGGTTAGCTCACTATACTTGGCATTACAAATTTCTCTCTCGCTCTCATAATCGAGTTCGCTTAGGTTGCTTAATTGCGCGGGTGTATCAAATCCACATTCGCGTATTGATCTACGCAATTCCGCGACTGTTACATTCGCATGGGGTAGTCCACGCAAAAGAGCTTCGTAAGACAGCTCGTCCTTTAATAAAAAATCCGGATTAAATTGGGCCATTTTTTTTTTTAATCTTATTTCTAACACATTAAAACGTACTTAAAACTGATTCTACAACACTACACACTAATTACATAGATAAGATGAATTCTTGGGTAAATCATTTGCATAATTCAGAAAAGAACAATTTCTCTTCTAAGGAAGAGACAGAAATTCCACACACACATATTTCAAAGTTAAATCGCCGATCAGCTGTTAGCTGGAATGTAGGCCACCCACTTTTATTTAGTAAACAAAGGCAGGGTAAGTTTGTGAGTGAGAATGCGGGGTTTACGCTCACGTATTGTTCTCTACACAATGCCACAGAATAACTTCCTTGACAGGTCTTAACTAGAGAAGCAAGCTCGGACGCATGGGGTGAATCTCATTCAACAAAGCACGCCTTCAACTTACACGTGTATTACGGTTATAACAGTCTGACTTTATTAATTCTCGTACTTTCCCCAATTAAATTAATTATTTATATTGGTAACAAATTTAAGATACGAACTTCTTTCCACGTAATTAACCGGGTCTACTTTACACAGGAGCATTATTATTATTTCTCTTTTATTACTTTTACCGTGACGACAGACATACACTAACATATACTATGCAGGCATATTCAAGAAACAACAGGTCTTGGATTGTCATAATATAAACCTGTTAAAGACTGAGCAGATCACCAAGCACTACAATTCATGTACATACTTGCATTTGGCTTCATACAATGATATTTCAAGTTATACTGACTATCATTTGCGTATCTTAAAACAAATTCATTTTATGAAAATTAAAGTTACATCAAATACACTGCCTGAGTGCATAGATCAGATAACTGAGTGCCAAAAGTTATCTATTTTACTACTTAACAATTACTTTAATTAGCAGGGTGACGTATCTCTGTTAATGTCACAATGCTTACAACTTTTTACTAATTTAGCAGAGTGGCGCAATTTTGTAACGTATTGCCACGTTACAAATCCAGGGAACCCATCTTAACTGACTCTTGCCAATTACATGGGCTGCCTACGTTGTAACGAACTGTTATTAAACTCAAATTAACTGAACAAATTACATAAGATAATTATAAGGAAACAAGGGAAGGTATTTCACTGATTTATGCACTCATTTTCATGTGTAACAAGATGACTTCTCTTTATTAACAACTGTTACTCAAAGATCCCATGACATCATTAATTAGATTAAAATATTTAAATGCGTTTCATAAAAACTTAGGGATCAAACTGATTATGTATTCTTTTACCTCGGATCCGAGTTTACTTTAAGTATATTTACAGCAAAGACTTCTAAGTATTTTGAGTTCATCTAGACGCTTGCAAGACTTCTTTTTCCATTTGAAGAATGGTATTATTACTTAAAGTGTTTATATATTACATTTACATTTAAGGCGTTACAACGTACGATATTGAATCTTACAGTAAATTCTTAGCTTGTCTCATTTTAATTTTAAACAAAATTTATAGTCTTTGAAAAGTCTCTTTTTAATGTGAGTTGTGTATCAAATATGATTAACTCTCGATAGGCAAGCTATCGAGTCACCTTTACAATTGGTCGTAGTAACCTCGTCCTGGGGTTTCTCTCTTTGGAATTCTTGAAGTCGGCATCATCATCTGGGTCGTGTCTTCGGCAAGTACTAGATAGGATGTTCACTGCGGAGATTGAAGTTTCTTTTGTGAAAGTAGGTGTAGATCCACTGAGGTCCTCGTCAGCGTCTTATGCATCGTATACGTGTATTTATGAAGTTTATGCAGATCACATCTTCATGTATAATGTTGTACTTGTATTTACCTCTTGAGGGGAGACGTCATCTTGATTACTACTAGTTAAGTTTTTGTTTTACTTATTACATTTTTCTTCTTAACACATCTTTATATCATTCACACATTACACAACGCTCGCCACGTTTAGCAGTGGTAGCTAACATTTTAAAATTAAATTAAAAAAAAACAAATGCATTTTCGTGGAGCTCTCGCTCATACGTCTGTACGGTCTGACGGCAGCATAGTGACTCTCTACTAGATTCGACTGGCACATAACAACGGAGAAGGGCAAGTACTCCGCGACAATGTAGTTCCTATTTTTATTTAAATTGACATTCTTATTACCAAGAACAATACATTAATTATATATATATAATTTAAGTGAATTATTTAACTACTACTCGTGCCTTCAAATTTCTAATTACAAATATTATGATTTTTATATCTTCCTAAATTACAGACGACTCGATAAACACGTTGAGTCCGGAACTAACAGGTCACCGCATGATGACTAGCAAAGGGTTAATTGTGATATTAATAAGTTTTTTACAATTCGACTTTTTATTATTGCTTCTGTTGATTTTCATTCACTTCTCATTCTCATTCTGATTTAGTACAGGGGCTTTAGGTTTAATAGTGCGATTTAAAAAAACTTAATCGCTCGCAAATTTAATTTTTATTTATTTAAGATTACAGTTTCAATTAAATCGTCACATACTCCACCGCTTAAATTTCACGTTACGGGTGTTTTGTGGGTCTAACGCACAATTGGGGACTTGGAGTATGTTTGGTGTCAGTGTGTGGAATTTCTCTCACATAGTTATTGGTAAGCGTTATATCCACTTGTTTCTTCTCCACAACAAAATATACTTTTATATTTTCTTATAAACTACCTTTTTTTTTTACATACTATTCACACTTAATATCTACATTTTAAAACACAAAACTCTTTCTTATCTCTATCACTTAAATCTACTACCGGTTTTTTTCTTGGGGTTTTGTTACTCTCTCCGTAAAGTAATTTTCTAAATCTTTTGCTATTTAGAATTCAGTTTAGTTGTCATTGAGTACTCATTTACTTATCTTTCGCAGAACTGGATCTCAGGTTGATCAGGCCTCATTTCCAAACTCTACGATTAACATTTAGCACGGTTTCAGAAGTATGATATACTTCACTACCTAGTATTACCTTTTCTACTTTTGGTTATACTATTCCTTCTCTTCTTCTTATACAATTTTATCTGCGAAATATGTGTTCGCCGCACATATTTTCGAGTCGCAGGTTCGTACAGGGCTACTGTAACTGGAGTTAGGTACTTCTGGATTTGGTAAGGGCCACACCATCGGTATGATAGTTTAGAGGTGGTCTTATCAATTGCACTACTAGTCGGGTGAGTCTTAGACATTACTAAGTCAACTACTTGGTACCTAATTGAATTGTTATGAATACCTTTCTCGTGGTATTTTCTGGATTTCTCTATGTTCGCTCTTAAATTAGAGCGGGCTTTATTCCATATTTGCTTTATCTGCTTATCCGTTATTTGCGGAGGTAGCAGGTCGTGTATTTTCCATTTAGTGGTCAAGGGGTGGTTTGGTTGGTATTTGTACAGTAACTCAAACGGGGTCGACTTGTGACCTTCGTGATAAGCTGAATTAAAGGCGTATTGAATCCAGGATAGGTTTTGGTCCCACGACGTATGATCGTTCGCATGATAGGCGATTAACGCAGATTTGAGGTTTCGTAGATACCTTTCAGCAATATTGCCTTGCGGTCGATACTCCGTAGTGGTTATATGGTCTATCCCTAACTTGAAACACATATTCTTAAATTCTTTCGCTTTAAACTGTGGTTCGTTATCTGATACTATACGTACAGGTGTACCGTAGTCTTTAAATAATCTTTCCTGTAATATTTTTACAGTCGTTGACGCTAATGCTCGTCGCATGGGATACATCCAAACAAATTTGGTGAATGAATCTACACAGATGAGTAACATAGTATTACCTGATTTGGATCGTGGATAAGGACCTGAAAAGTCTACATAAAGTTTAGAAAAAGGGGTCTTAGGGATTTCCGAAATCAATTGGCTTACCTGATTATTTCTGGCCGGTTTACTGAGAGCACATAATTTACATTTCTTTACGAAACTGGCTATTTCGCTGTTCGTATTATTCCAATGATATTCCTTTCGAACACGATGTATTGTCTTATTGATTCCCATATGGGCTCCTATGGTAGATGAATGGAAGTACTCCATCAGCATGGGCTTAATCACATCAGGGGCTATTATTCTTAGTTCCTTTCCGCTTCTTATTTTATGGCATAGTACATTTTTACTCAATACGTATTTCTCGGATTTAATACCTTGCGCAAGTTGTTCTATAAT
This sequence comes from Magicicada septendecula, assembly GCA_034769895.1. NCBI lineage: Eukaryota > Metazoa > Arthropoda > Insecta > Hemiptera > Cicadidae > Magicicada > Magicicada septendecula. The sequence goes on along the minus strand of CM068375.1, from coordinate 361,849,888 downwards.
AGGCTTCAGTAAGGGGTCTTGTTGTTGATACAGGGCAATGTTTGTAAAGGCAAGGGGGAACTCGGTAATTACGGCGTTAGCAAGTGCTATATCCGGATTCTCCTCGCTTTCGGGATTTTTAGTGGGCGAATGGAATATACGGGACAGGGTATCAGCGACTACGTTTTGTGTACCTTTAATATGCTGCACTCTGAATTTGTAGCAGTTTAACTTCAATACCCATCTTCCAATACGTCCTAACTGTTTAGGGTGATTCAGTAACCAAGTTAATGCTTGATTATCAGTTTCCAAAAGGAATTCTGTATGTTCTAGGAAGGGTTTAAACTTCTCGAATGCAAAAACAATGGCTAAACATTCCAATTCATATGCGGAATATTTTCTTTCTTGGTCGCTCAAGGTTCGCGATGCATAACTAATAGGTAGTCTACTGTTTTCTATCTCTTGATATATGACTGCACCTAACGCTACATTGGAACTGTCGGTCTGCACTACGAAAGGTTTCGTAAAATCGGCTAGTTGCAAAACGAGGGGAGATATGATACTTTCTTTAAGTTGCTGAAACGCATTTTGATGTAGTGAGCTCCATTCAAACTTCGCTCCCTTCTTTCTTAACGAATTTAGGGGTGCTGCTATTTCGGCAAGATGGGGAATATATTTGTGGAAATAATTTACCATTCCCAAAAATCGGGCTATACCTTTTGCATCTCGTGGGGGTGAAAATTCTCTAATAGCGCGGGTTCGTTCGGGGTCAATGCTTACCTTTCCATTCGCTTTCACGATGTGACCTAAGAATGAAAACTGTGGGACGGCAAAATTTACCTTCTTTGGGTTAACAGTTAATCCTGCTCTTCGTAACCGAGATAACACTTCGCGTAGGTGCTTAAGATGTTGCTCCATTGATTCGCTATATATAACGATGTCGTCCAAATAGCGATACACATATTTAAATTTAATATCGTGAAATATCCTTTCTAATAATCTACTACATACGGAACTTCCTTGAGATATTCCAAAGGGTACTCTAGTAAATTGGTACAAGTTAAAAGGAACGGCAAACGCGGTTAGACGTTTTGATTCTTCCGAAAAGGGTATTTGGTGAAAAGCTTGATTCAGGTCCATTACCGTAAAGACCATAGCTTTCGTGAAGTAATGGAAAGCACTGTGGATGTCTGGAAGAGGAATAGATTCAAATTCTATTCTTTTGTTTAATTGCCTGTAGTCCACAACTAGTCTGTGTTTATCGTGACCTTTCGGTACTAAAAAGGAGGGTGATGAATATGGGGCGTAGAGGGTTCAATGACTCCTTGCTCCAACAACTTGTTGATATGGTTTCTCATCACTTCCATCTTGGGAGGCGACAACTTGTACGGAGGTAGGCGTATTACTTTCTGATCGCTCAGATTAATTTTATATTCTATTAGTTTAGTGAGTCCTAGTTTAGGTGTAAGAACTGAGGAAAATTCTTTTATTAATTTCAGTATTCTCATTCTATCTCTACTCTCTAGATGAGATAAATCAGACTCTTGGTGTATTACATGTGCAGTAGATGAAAAAATTTTTTCCTGTTTCTCATTATTACAATCAAATCTATATTTCCGTGTACGGTCGAATCGAAAATAATATTTTTGCTCATAGATGTCAAGAATCATACCCGTTATACTAATAAAGTCTGCTCCTAATATTAAGTCGGGTCCTAATTTATTACATACTAACATTGTAAAAATCCAGGTTAGGTTCTTGATTTTAACCTTAACGGTAATGCTCAGTTTTATTATTTTATTTCGTTTATTGGCGGTAGCACACTTTATATTCACCGGTTGACTCCGTTTTACTAGATGGTGTTTCGCTAATTTGTCTGCTAACTCTTGACTGATTAAGGTTCTGCTAGATCCCGAATCAATTAGTGCGATTGTGAAGGTAACCCCTAAGTCAACTCGTATTAAGGGTAATAGACTTTTAGTCCAGTTACATTTATTTATCGCGTTACATTTTTCAAGAAATTGTCTCACGTAGGGCTCTATTTCCTTAGAACTTCTTTTCCTTCCACTTTGGTTCTAAAATTTTTTTTTTTCTATTCGTTTCTTTAGGTTCACCAGATTTCGAGTTGCTGCGGAAGACACAGGATTTCGGGTCTCCCTGCCTTACATTTTTTTGGATCTGAGTGTTTACGTTCCAATGGCTTGCTCTTGCAGTCTTTTCTTATGTGTCCATATTTGCCGCAATTATAACAGATGGGTTTATTGCGAGGAGGGTACCTTCTTTCCTCTTTAGATGGTGTTACACTTAACTTACCAGATTTGCGCACATTGTGAGGTCTATTGAATACTTGCCTTTCATGCAGGGTTGTTACACCAGGCTCTAGGGCTCGCAATTCATTTCTATTTGTTTCTGCGGATTTCATCGTATGTCTATTTTGATCGGAGTACCATACATTTGACGAATGGATACTGCATCGTTCTAGATCTGCAATTGTGTTTGGTCTATTTATCAAAGCTAAACGAGATCTTTCCTCTGGTGACAATCCTATTAAAATGGTGTCGACCATCTGTGTCTCATTCCAATCTACACGTAGTAGTCGAGACGACTCTCTGATATCGGAGATGTAATGAGCTAATCTCTCGTGATTTCCTTGTACTCGGAGTACGGTCTTTCTTTTAATTTCTTCATAAATTCCGGTTGGAATAAAGTACTTTATTATCGAGCTATGTAGGTCTTCTACTGGAAGTGTATAGCTTAATGCTTCTATTACACGATTCTTTAACGGGGGTTTACATATCGGTAGCAGAACTTGCAAAATTTGCCAATCATTCAGCTGCTGTAGATCTTTTATCTGCAGGAGATAGTTAATGAAATTTAGTAGTTTGGAGACATTTAATCCATCGGTGTAAGGGATTTCAGTTAAGATTCTCTCCACAGGATGAGTAATTTTTCCGTATAGGTCAGCGTTATGGTTCAAGGTTGGCATGCCTTTAGGAGAACGATATGATGCATTCGGGGTGGTCAATTCGTGAGTTCCGGGGCGAATCTGGAAACTATCGGGAGGAGGGGCATTTAAATCTCTATCTGTATTTTGCTCTTGGTTAGCTTGCATTTGCGATACGGCGGGTGAGTTCCGATCAGTATTAGGCGGAGGTAGATCAGTAGTAGGGGATTGTACTGGGGAGATGTGTAATTTCTTCAAGGACTTCTCTATTTCATCCATCCGGAACGAGTCGGATCTTCTTCTATTTCATTAATAATAGTGGGTAAGCGACGTAAAGCTTCGTCAGCTAGGTTTTGCACATCACGTGGTATTTCCGTAAGATTAGGCCAGATCAACAAATTTTTCATTCGCCGGGTTAAATGCTCTATTCTCTGGGTAGTCCGCAAAATTATCGCCGGAGATTTCTCGTCTTGGAGGGTTTGAGACAATAAGGTTAGCTCACTATACTTGGCATTACAAATTTCTCTCTCGCTCTCATAATCGAGTTCGCTTAGGTTGCTTAATTGCGCGGGTGTATCAAATCCACATTCGCGTATTGATCTACGCAATTCCGCGACTGTTACATTCGCATGGGGTAGTCCACGCAAAAGAGCTTCGTAAGACAGCTCGTCCTTTAATAAAAAATCCGGATTAAATTGGGCCATTTTTTTTTAATCTTATTTCTAACACATTAAAACGTACTTAAAACTGATTCTACAACACTACACACTAATTACATAGATAAGATGAATTCTTGGGTAAATCATTTGCATAATTCAGAAAAGAACAATTTCTCTTCTAAGGGAGAGACTGAAATTCCACACACACATATTTCAAAGTTAAATCGCCGATCAGCTGTTTGCTGGAATGTAGGCCACCCACTTTTATTTAGTAAACAAAGGCAGGGTAAGTTTGTGAGTGAGAATGCGGGGTTTACGCTCACGTATTGTTCTCTACACAATGCCACAGAATAACTTCCTTGACAGGTCTTAACTAGAGAAGCAAGCTCGGACGCATGGGGTGAATCTCATTCAACAAAGCACGCCTTCAACTTACACGTGTATTACGGTTATAACAGTCTGACTTTATTAATTCTCGTACTTTCCCCAATTAAATTAATTATTTATATTGGTAACAAATTTAAGATACGAACTTCTTTCCACGTAATTAACCGGGTCTACTTTACACAGGAGCATTATTATTATTTCTCTTTTATTACTTTTACCGTGACGACAGACATACACTAACATATACTATGCAGGCATATTCAAGAAACAACAGGTCTTGGATTGTCATAATATAAACCTGTTAAAGACTGAGCAGATCACCAAGCACTACAATTCATGTACATACTTGCATTTGGCTTCATACAATGATATTTCAAGTTATACTGACTATCATTTGCGTATCTTAAAACAAATTCATTTTATGAAAATTAAAGTTACATCAAATACATTGCCTGAGTGCATAGATCAGATAACTGAGTGCCAAAAGTTATCTATTTTACTACTTAACAATTACTTTAATTAGCAGGGTGACGTATCTCTGTTAATGTCACAATGCTTACAACCTTTTTACTAATTTAGCAGAGTGGCGCAATTTTGTAACGTATTGCCACGTTACAAATCCAGGGAACCCATCTTAACTGACTCTTGCCAATTACATGGGCTGCCTACGTTGTAACGAACTGTTATTAAACTCAAATTAACTGAACAAATTACATAAGATAATTATGAGGAAACAAGGGAAGGTATTTCACTGATTTATGCACTCATTTTCATGTGTAACAAGATGACTTCTCTTTATTAACAACTGTCACTCAAAGATCCCATGACATCATTAATTAGATTAAAATATTTAAATGCGTTTCATAAAAACTTAGGGATCAAACTGATTATGTGTTCTTTTACCTCGGATCCGAGTTTACTTTCAGCATATTTATAGCAAAGACTTCTAGGTATTTTGAGTTCATCTAGACGCTTGCAAGACTTCTTTTTCCATTTGAAGAATGGTATTATTACTTAAAGTGTTTATATATTACATTTACATTTAAGGCGTTACAACGTACGCTCTCTACTAGATTCGACTGGCACATAACAACGGAGAGGGGCAAGTACTCCGCGACAATATAGTTCCTATTTTTATTTAAATTGACATTCTTATTACCAAAAACTATAAATTAATTATACATATATAATTTAAGTGAATTATTTTAACTACTACTCGTGCCTTCAAATTTCTAATTACAAACATTATGATTTTTATATCTTCCTAAATTACAGACGACTCGATAAACACGTTGAGTCCGGAACTAACAGGTCACCGCATGATGACTAGCAAAGGGTTAATTGTGATATTAATAAGTTTTTTACAATTCGACTTTTTATTAGTGCTTCTGTTGATTTTCATTCACTTCTCATTCTCATTCTGATTTAGTACAGGGGCTTTAGGTTTAATAGTGCGATTTAAAAAAACTTAATCGCTAGCAAATTTAATTTTTATTTATTTAAGATTACAGTTTCAATTAAATCGTCACATACACTGTCATGTTTCTGAGAAAATGTCAAAAATTACACAAAGAAATAGAAAGTAAAAATATAGTTTTTTAATTTATTTTAAAAATCTTAGAATTTTCTGCTTTCTTCCTCTGTGCAAACGGGAACAGGTGTAGCAGAACATTTTTAGCGTTTTTGACAATAGGCTACTCGACTTGAGATCAGTGAGAGAGGGATGTTCCAGGCATAGACGTCGCATCGGAACACCGGAGGAGGCTTCACTTATGAAGACGTCATCTGAATACGCACGTATATATGTTATTTATTAAACTTCTGAAGTATTGAAGTCTTGAGTAATCAATTTTATAGCAAGAAAAGACTTTATTTTCATTATATTGAAGAGCATATAGAAAGTTTTAAAAATTATTTAAGTTGAAAATCAATTTTAAGGCATTTGTAGTTGAAAATTGTGTAAATTTTTGTTATTTGAGGAGAAACATTCATTTATGTAATAAAACGGTAAAGAGTTAATGTTTGACGCGAGCCATATTAAATATAATTTTATTTCATGTGTGTGTTTTATTTAATTCTGTTCTTGTTTTATGTGTATGAGTTATTATAAAACAACATTCACTTAAACATTAATGTTTTATGACACTAAATTCTGACTTAAATTTTTTTTGTGGTACAACAATGTATCAACCATCTTATATTGAGCTGGATTATTTGTTATTAATATACATATTATTTCATGGTATGTAAAACGGGACTGTGTTAGTCCAAGTTTTCACATCGATGTGTGTGTGTGTGTGTGTGTGTGCTTGCGCGTTCAAGCGCTCGTACTGTCGACATTGAAAGTGTGGAAACGAAGTGTTAAAATCTCTTGACTTCTGAAGCAAACTCGCGGTCGTAAAGAGGACTCTATGAAGCCGAGTCAATCGTGATTTATAGATCCACCATTAACAGTACCCTATGAAAAATTGCACTAAGGTAATGCAACATAGCCGTGAATAGATGTAGACGAGGTAGATGTACTTACTTAATAATTGTACAGGAAGGAAATTTGTCTAATTAGTAAACCTCTATTCATTTCGTTAATTAATCAGTTTACTGGAGAAACAAATGTTATTTAAGCACCGTAAAATTACGTTATAATTATGGTTAGTAATAACGATGTAGGCCTATAAGGTGAGGCCATTCCTACTTTCCAGTTTTTATATTTCCAATACTGCAAACGACGTATTATAAAGTACTCGTATACACCATGTGTGAAAAGGGAAGCCCAACTGACGTTGTGAGCGGAAGCGTGTCTGTCGGAAAATGTAATACTATTTCGAGAGTATTACTCGTCTTCTATGAAGGAATGCATATATCAGTTTATGTGTGTTTGTGTGTGTATATATATTACAGACTTATTACATTAAACTTTATACAAAATAAATTTTGTTTGCCGTATCCACAATATTATCTTTGTTTTTATTATCATGCCTGATTGCACCTTCAATTGCCAGATATTTCACAAGAACAAGTGTTCAGAAACCTCTGTTACATAACCTGGGTCTTTAGGCAATGATATTGTATGAGAGTACTGATTAATGTTAATTATTTTTGATTGCCTTTTTTTAAAGTGTATTATTACAGATATGAAATTAACTTAAGGGCGAAACATGTTTGCATTGAAATGTAAATGGTTCATTTTGTGCAGTAACTGAAGCGAATGTGTATATGTTTTCACATTAACTTATTTTTTTAATATACAATGACAATCAATGTAGCACGTTCAGTAGTATTCTTCGTATTGTTTAAATTAGCAGCCATCCTTACTTTTCTTTTATAAAATTGCTAAACTGCTATAATTGTTTTTATTATTTAGACAAAGCTTTTCGTCATTACTGACATCTTCAGGTCTTAAACAACCAAGATCTTAAGGACCTTCAGGTCGTTGTTTAAGACCTGAAGATGTCAGTAATGACGAAAAGCTTTGTCTAAATAATAAAAACAATTATAGCAGTTTAGCAATTTTATAAAAGAAAAAAAAACGTTCAGTAGTAATCTGGTATCCCTTCAGGAATAAGAGGGGCTTAGCAGACAATGCAATTTAACAACAAAAACAAAACTTCTAAATGTACTTTTCAAAATTAAAGTTAAAGTTGTCAAGTTGAATTACAGAAACACGAACTATTACGTGACTTCAATAAATCTTGCGTGGATGTAGTCTGCTTTGATTCCAGTAACACGTTTCCACTAGCCTCACTATGCAGTAAAAGAAAATTTTCACAAGAACTAAACGTACAAAACGCAAACGATATTTTCAATATTCAGTCTAATTAGTTCAGTTTGAGATTTACGAATGAATAAAAGTTCTTAACTTCTTTTTTAATTACAGTTTGTGTCTCAAACATACACGCGTGCGCGGACTTATAAATATACACTAATTAGTCAAATTAGTACTACTTCTTAACAAACGAGAATCTATTTGTATTTATAGTATTACATTTACTTTTATAGTTTATAGCGTACTGTCATAATGGGGTGTTTACTTGGAAAATTATTTTGATATTAAACTGTTTAAAAAATATCTGATATATTTAATCTGACATGTATATAAACAAACTAATCAGTAGCCTATATTTATTACTTGTAATAATTAGTTTTTATTTATTTAATAAACTAAAAATTTTTCAAGTTATATCAGTTTAAGCATTAACCTCAATGTTTTATAATTAGTGTAAAATGGGTCGGTTTGAGTTCAATTTATTTTCTTTTTCTACTTAATGCAGGGCCTGGAAGTGACCTTTGATGGTGGATTATACCACCGGGGATAGTATACGGAGTCGCTTCCAAAACTCAACTGGCCTTGGAGTATAGATACCAAGTCCGGCTATGAGGGAATTGTGGGTCACACGTGCTGATTGAACATAGAATCTACGCGCCAGGCGTCTCTCGGTGTCATCAAAAGAGCGGACACCGAGTCCTCTCCTCAAAAGACGAGCAGAGTACCTCCGGAGGACTTTATACGCGAGCTTAATTCCCCGGTCAAGAACGCGCTGGAGCGCTGATCTATGACATCGAACAAGGTATCCCCAAACAGGACAGGCATAGGTAATCACGGGCAACAAGTACGTGTTGACGATGAGCTTACCCACCCGGGGGGAGTCATCACCGGATTAGAAAGTACGGGGCAAAGTCTGCTGAGTTGCTCCGAAGTGAGTTGACGTATGTATTGAGTATGGTTTCGCCAGGTGAGTCGGGAGTCTACGTGGAGCCCGAGGTACTTGACGCTATGCGTCCAGGGCACCTCGACGGGCCCACTTTTAAGCGGCCGAGGCGGCTTACGTTTGCGCGAGAATATTACCGCGGCGCTCTTGGTAGTGTTGACGGCAAATCTCCAATCATCGGCCCACCCGACATACGCATCGAGTTGGGGCTGGAGATTGATTGCCGCATAACTTGCGTTCGGCTCTGCGGCAAAAGCCGCAGTGTCGTCCGCGAACAGCGACAATCTTACTCCAGGAACTCGGGGCGTGTCGTTGACGAACAACGAGAACAGGAGAGGCCCAAGTACACTACCCTGAGGGACACCAGCGGTAATACGCCTCTCTGAAGAGAGAGCATGGTCTATTTTCACGCGGAAGCTACGGTCTCGCAGAAAGCTGCCGAGCAAATGAACGTACCAATCTGGGAGAAGGACTTCCGTGAGCTTGTAAAGGACACCCTCGTGCCAGTGCTCAAAAAAATTCTAGCGGCCCTATTTTTATGCCCTGACCGGGATCCCTGATCAGCTCGCTGCTAACACGTCAGGTGTCACGTCTCGGCTGCTGATCCCTGATTGGCTTGCTGTGTATTCGTCTACGCGCCGCCAAGTGTTCGCGGCGCTGGTACCGGAGAGCAGATGTTTGCCTGGCTGCCGTCACAATGTTTCTGATGTTTTTTTTGACATTATTTGTTGTGCTGTTATGTGCACTCTTAATTTCATTGCCTGAGTTTTGCAACTGATTTGTCTAACCGTTTTTATTCGATTAGCTGTTTTTATAAAATTTCATTTTTAAAATCATTCCATTTGAAACAAATAAGGCCTACAGTATCTGCTGCAAATGATGTTAAAAAAGTGTGGCGAATTTATTTATTACCAAAACATATGGTAGGATAAATTGGGTACTATTTCTACTACTACTACTACTACTACTACTACTACTACTACTACTACTACTACTACTACCACCACCACCACCACCACCACCACTACTACTACTACTACTACTACTACTACTACTACTACCACTATTACTACACACACACACACACACACACATACACACAAAATAATTGTATTTTGATATAGTTTGTCACCAGTCTAGAACTGACATCTTCTTCTCTATCGGATTTCAGGTTGTAACTCGTGAATTAGGGTTCTGGTAAGGAGTTGGTGATATTCCGCTTGTAGTCTATAATCGACGGCCTTTGTAATTATGAGTACTGACAAATTTGCAATTTTCATACTTAGTCGACGTACATGTTAGGTATCCTACTATTACTTGCTTCCATCTAACTTTATTTTAGGTGATTATTTTCTAAATGCCATCTCGTCAAACGATACATGGCCGACATAGGTGCCGAGAATTCGATTTATATTCTTATTCAGTTATGACAAAGAAGTGTTTTGTGGGCCAAGGCAATGGACGTCTTACCTACCACTTAGTTCTTGTTCAATTCATTCAAACATACTTTCCTGTTAATTAATCTCCATTTAAAGTACAAATAATTAATTCTTAAACGTTTTTCGGTGCTATAATAAAATTGAGCACTACAGAAAAAATTTAATACTTTTACCTAAAAATATTGAATTTTACGTAGCTATAGTATAATTTCACGGTATAATATAGGAAAATTTAATTATTTAATGGTTATTTAATCACTACGTAGGGTAGCTAACATCTACTTTCCTGAATGTTCAATTCAGTAAATGTCTACTCGCTTCGATTCAAAAGACTATATCATTCACGGTTTTCACACTATTCGTGAGATAAGCATTGAGAAAATATTCCTTCTGTATTGTACTTCTAATTTTAGAAGTACCAAAGTCGACTACCGGACCAAAGTCGTTCCACTGTACTGTAGGCAATATTGTTTGCGTCGTAGGTGATCACTAAATTGGATGGTACTTAGTCTTAAATTGAATCGAAGCCGAAACTCTACTAGCGAGTAAGTTGAACTGCATAAGAAGTAAAAGCAAAAACATAAATATGAAGACCCAGTCAGCAGTTATAGTGAGTACGAATTACGCAAGGGGGCCCGAATGGGGTCTGAATCCACACTACTGCGTATGACGTCACCTTCGAGGCGGAATTACTGCTTGATTAGTATTGTTACATTGTTGTTATATTGGTGTTATCCGGGTGTTATAATTGTGAGTTTAATCACTGTTAATTTATGCGTTTGTTCGTAGGTATAGCAATACAGAGTTAGAACAAATACGTGTAGTGTTTTGCAAAAAAAAAGTGGTACAGAACTGTTTAAATTTAAATATTGTTGGTGTATTTCTGTGAGATGATTGTTTGTTTATTTCGTGACGTTTCACAAGAACGTTTCGACAGTAACAGTGTTAGGTTGCCAATACGTTTGTATAGGTGTTTACGAATATTTAATTATTTTCAATTACCTTTCTTAATTTTCTATTTATTCTTTTGTTTATTGACATAGTTTTGGTTTTTTTAATACGTGTATGTTTTTTGTTGTGACATCGACGTAAACGTTGTTTTATCATTTGTTTTTTTGCCGTTGTTTTGTTGTTTGTTGAACAAAGCTATTACTTTAGTTGTTGTACTTTTATTCTTGAACAGTTACTTTCTCTTAATTTTCTATTTATTATAAGATTTCTTGTTGCTTGTTGTTGCAATAGTTTTAGTTTTCAAGGCGTATTCATTTTTTGTTGTGACACTAAGGTAAACTTTGTTGTTTCGTCTCATTTTGATTTTTCGTTATTGAACATAGGTATTATTTCCGTTGTTTGATCTTACTCTTGTCCTTATTTACTGCCAATATGCCCTCGTGTGCTGTAACCGGTTGTAATTCACACAACAAAAGAACGAAGGGGACACATATTAAATATCATTCATTTCCAAAAGACCCCAAAGTACAAAAAATATGGATTTCGAAGTGCTACAGAAAAGATAATATTAATATTTCAAATGCTCAAAACACTTTTCTACAACTGATTATATTCGTGACGTACGTGCTGAGTTAATGAATATACCATCAAGAAGAGTTCTCAGAGAAGATGCTGTCCGCCATATGAATCTTCCAGTCGTCATCACTGCTTGTAATGACGGTATGTCTTGCCGCAGTGATGATAATACAGGGGTATCAGGCGTTCTTGAAAGTAATAAAGTCAGTGGCAGAAGAGGGAGATGTCATGCGAGAGAGGTCAGGAAAAGAGCCTTAAAAACCCTATCGGCTTTGTCACACACAAAAATTAAAATGGACCAAAACACTATTACAAACTGCAATATTGAGCTCAAGGATGTACAATCACTTAAGAAGCATGTAAAAAAGTTGGAAAGTGAAAACCGTATTTTGAAATCTATGTGCCGGACTTTTAAGCTGAGAAATACACTTATGAAGGAACAGAGAAAGGTTGCTCTTGAAAATTTGAAACGTCAAGACGAGAATCTGAAAAAACTTGTTAAAGATAAGATAAAAAAATGTTAGGACAAATTTTTACTGAAACACAAATTAACTGCTTACTGTCAATTAAAAACCGTGCAAAATGAAACTCTGAAGATATCGCGAAGGCAGTTACACTACCCACTGTATCAAGAAAATGTTACTTATTCTTGAGAAATAAATGTGGTTTTCCCTTGCCAGGACTATCGACTTTGAAGAGATGGACATCTGCTTCATTTTGCTGTCAGCCGGGCATACTCCATGATGTTCTGCGTTTCATGAAGGCCCAGGTGAACACACTGACCACTGCTGAAAGAATGTGTGTTATTTCTTTTGACGAAATGAATTTGGATAGTAGCGTTAGTTACGATCAGAAGGAGGTTCTTGTTGTAGGGCCTCACAGCAATTGTCAGATTGCCATGATTCGTGGCCTCGTAGCTGGTTGGAAGCAGCCAATATATTATGACTTCGATGTCCAAATGTCGGCTGAATTGTTAAAAAATATTATTTGTTGCGTGGAAGAGGTAGGGTACAATGTTGTTGCCACTGTAGCAGATCTAGGGACAAAGATCGACGAGTGTGGAATGAACTAAATATAACGTATACAAATTCGTGGTTTCCAAACCCACACCACGTAGAAAAAGTCATATGGGTTTTCGCAGATGTTCCCCACCTTTACAAGCTTTTACGAAACCATTTTCTAGATGATGCTCTGACACTCTCCGACAACAAACACATCACAAAGACGACCGTTGAAAAATTGTTGGCATTAGATAATGGTGAATTCAAATTGTCTCCTAAGCTCTCACATGTCCATCTCACCGTCAAAGGTAGGGAACGTCAGCGCGTGTTTTTGGTGACGCAGTTATTCTCAAACACAACGGCTGAAGCAATTCGATATTTATTTCCTGAAGAAGAAAATGTGGCTAAAATTTTTGAACTGATTAACGATCCTTTCGATATTTTAAATTCAAGAAGATATGTAGATAATACACCTTTGGCTTTCGGGTATGGCAATCACCACGAAGTACAAGAAGGCATACTTAAAAAATGTATACTTGTTGTGAAACAATGCGCGTAGGAAAATCTCGGAATTTGTTCCCATTTCGAAAAGGTTTCATGATGACGATCAACTCGTTATTTGGTCTTTTCAGTCATATACGAGAAAACAATCTGAAATGTATTTTAACTGCACGACTAAATCAAGACTGCTAGAAAATCTTTTCTCCCAAATACGAGGCATTGGGCAGTTTTTTATTAACCCACCACCGACAGAAATTAAACATCGACTTCGTTTTCTTTTGGTGGGTCAAAATACAAATAAAATACGTTTTTCGAAGGAAGCACCTGTTGTCCAAGATGATGATCAGGAAATTATGATGTCTCATCTCTTGCAAGGTATCTTACCTGACATGGCCGAGCAGCTATCTATGATTGAAGGGTCAACAGAAATGCAAGATTTCTCCTTGTCATTTAGTGCAGACGTTGACGTTCCTGCGATCAGTAATGGAGCAGACAGCTCTACTGAGAGGTTCCGCTACCTAGCTGGCTACATTGCCTATCGTTGGAGAAAGCATGATCCTACAATGGGAACACCTTCAGAAATTGTATATCCCCCTCCCGTTGGTACTTCTGCTGGAGGCTGTATAGAGTTTTTATCTCGAGGAGGTCTTCTTGTTCCTTCAGAAGACTGGATGCACAAGATTTCACAGTGTGAAATAATTTTTAGGGACATCAATGGGCCGGATAGTTTGTATAAAGGTAAAAATGTAAAAAATATGACTACAAGAATTTTAAGTAAATTTCCTGAGATGCCAACAGAAGTTGTAAAAATATACGCCAGGACGAGAATGTTCATTTGCCTTCGTTTCATGAATGGCCGCATAAAAGCAGTGAAAGCAGCAGAAGCACAGAAGAGAAAATCACGCCAGTGGCTCGCATGGTCCTTAGTTAAACCCACACATTAATTAATATATTTCTACTTTTGTATTAATTAGGATGGTATTATAGGCATCATTGTTCTTTGCAGGAAGGCGGAACTTAGACAGCCGCTGTCTGGTTTGGACTTTGAACTGAGTAGAGGTCTGATACGTAACTGGCCAGTGGACTCTGGGTTCCGTCTATAAACAAACGGGTTCAATGTACAATTAGCCCACAATTTTTAAACCGCCTATTCCGCCTATATTCTGTAAAATTAAAATTTTAAATTAATTTTGTACAGAATACAGCTAGTCCCAAGCCTAGATAAAGCGTGAGGGGAAGTTGTGGTTGGAAAAAATACCAAATAATGATATATTTTCATCAAATTATAAAGAATACTATGATAAAAAGAGAAGTTACAAAGCCTATTGTACTCCAATTTGATTTATAAAGTCTAACACGGGCTTTAAAAAATTATAAAAAAAGGTGTAGAAAATAATAACTAAAATAGTACAAAGAGCATTTAATGGTCATTACTTTCAATTTTTTCAAACCGTGTCTGTTGTATGCAGGCGAACGGAAACGTTCTAACAAATAATTGTATAGTCTGATGAAACGAGTCACTTTTGTAATTAGCTACTAAAATTTGCTTCATTAGTATTCGGGCTTTGTTTATATCGGTCTAGACTGATCTAATTTCTAAATTTAATTTTTACCAAGGTGATTCGGTATTATTTTTTCGACTATCAATCGGTTTATTAAAAACTATGTATAGGAAATCTGTACTGCTTCTTCATTTGCTATACGATTAATATTAACAGCGTACACGTTTAAATTACGCAGACATTCGCTTCATATAACATTATTACGTACTTCATTCAATAAAATAACTTCCGTAAATAAAAATATATATAACAAACAAACTGTAGTTAATAAAAAAGTAACAACGTATTTGTAATGAGAGGTATTTACCGCGCAGCTCGTTACTCGATGGTGACGTCATTTCAACAGCCAATAGCAATTCGTTTCGGTTCGGGCTCAACCTTATAGTAGAGTAACCTTGGAATTACGATTCCTCTAGTCTATAACGTTAATATGTCAACAATTTCCTTGAAACGTCAGATTTCTACTAACTACGGAGAGCACGAATACGCGCTCCTTTTGACCCCACCAGAACAAAACTCATTTCTTTTAGGGAGCAGACATGTTACTAAAATGATACAGCAAAATGGTAGTCTGCGAACATATTCAGTGAAATAATGTATTCAGACACTAAATTGAGATACTGAGCAACCATTGTCCAATAATGAAGTACAATATTTTAGGTTTAGATTCTGTCAGTTGATGTGTTTTTGTTTACATATTAAAAATCAAATAATGTCTGAAGTATTCACGAGAGGCGAAATAAAAAAATAAATAATCACATCCGTTTTTTAAATGTCGGCAGTGTTGTGGCTTTAAGCCAAGTAACATGCATGCATGTGTTTGGTTATGTTACCAGTGACGTCATCTGGAACGTCAAACAAGCTCTTTTTTGTTTAAAAATTTTTTTCTATATGAAAAATAGGTAATCATTCAGACTGAAAACTGTTAATGAGTTGCAAAGCTTCTCATATATAAAAATATATATATATTTTTTTTCTTGTAAAAGGAAATTCAATAATTTTTTACTGTTGCCTCAAGAAGAAACCCTTTACTATCAACTAATGTGTATATAATTATGCTTTCTGAACACTCCTTAAGACAATCTTGAGTTATGGTATTCGTTTATGCAACTAATAATTATTACTATTGTTCCTGAAGCAATAGATTATCTTTGTCAGTCCGTATACTGATGGGACACAATCTTGAATAGACAGCTGTGGAAATTGTTACTGTTCAAAGTTACTAAAACAGCCAAATGAGACACATGCGTTAGAAGAGGAATACGTAGAATTTAAATGTAACATTTTTGACGTTTATTGGGGAATAGTTATTACCTTTTCAAGCAGTTATCAAAATGTTCGCATATGAGGTAAATAACTCGTAATTCTAATTATAATGGTTTTTGACACAACCAGATGAACGGTGGAAATAAGAATCATTACTTGATGAACGCTTTGTGATACGGCGGTCTAATAGGTTTTATCACCTAATTCAAATGTATATGCAGAAGTTTCTTTTGCAGAAATATGTTATAAGCTTTACTTTTATAACAACTAAGGAAACGTGACATTTTGTAGGCTTGCAGGCTGTTAATTTGTTTCTGTTGTTATAGACAAAGACAGAAAGCTGTTCGTTCTATTGTTCTAATATTTTGGGTTGCTTAAAAATGACCCAAAATCGAGTTTTAAATGCAGGGGCATAAAAAATTTGCATCAGGCCATAGAAGCTATTGGAGTCTCCTCTGATATACATTCATAGAAGCTATTGTATTCTCCGCTTCCAGCAAAAATACTACCTTTTATATTTTCTCGTTGACAATTGTTTATGTCTATCAGCGGCTATTTGTAATTTATTTTTTCTATAGAGTGATCCAGAATGCTTCTTTTACCTTACACGCCCACGTAAATCAACAGATAAGCATGTAAATATTGTAATTAATCACTCTGAGTTTACAATGTTAACAATACAGGCATTAAAGCACTGACTAATGAGGTACACGAACAATGTAGCCCTGTTGTTCGCGTCTAGACGGGTAAGCTCATTAATATTTTTCTGGAGGAGATAAGCCGTAATAGCGAATTCAATTTCCATAAAACGTCGAAAATCATATTGGAATTGATGTTTTAAATATTTGTTAATAATTTATAATAAGCCTATGTTAGTAGTAAAGAGTAAATATGTTACCTTGAATATTTTAAATACTCGTTATATTTGCCTGTAAATAAAATGGCTTAATTAATATAAAAAGAGTACGTATAGTGGTAAAAATTGTAGGAGGGCAGAACGTAAATAAAAAATTAATTTTTTAGATTTCGGTTTGACACCTCTAAATACCGATGTTACTCGGATTGACCCGGGCTTAAGTTTCCACCGCCTCTTCAAACAAAGTTTAGTAGATAAAATTATTAATAGAGAAAAATATAAATTAAGCCAGAAAATGTTAAAATTAGTTTTACGCTTACGTAAGGAACGGGAAGTGTCAATAATTCTACAGCTTATTATTTCAGTATGCACAACATATAGATAATTCTCAGTACGTTTGATTAGACTGAAAAATTATTTGAAACCACGGTTTTAATTTTTGCTTTTATTTCCTCAAACTTTATCTCTTAGTTACGTTGTCTGTTGCAGCCCAGGTCTCACGTGAGCGTTTGTGCACATGCCACAATGGTGCTGCATGCGGGTAGCGAGTCACAAAACACACGGAATTGTTTATCACACATAAAATGATAACAGTTGGAAACAATAGAGATTATAAAATTTAACTGAACGACTTTATTATCGGTACCCGCTATGTATATTCTGTTGAATAAAAAAATATTACCTTCATAAATTTTGCTAGAAGCTGTACGTGGCTTTCAGCGTGTTATTTTCTCTCGTAAAAAATTGGCTATTTAAATTTTTTTTTAAATATTTAAAGTATATTTTTGACTCCGAAATAGAAAAAGTAAGAAACATGCGTCGGCTTTACATCTATAGCCTTAAAAACAGTACACATATTAGTCATGTTGCTTGGAATTTTTTGTACTACTTAATTTTATGGAAGCTTGACAATATTTTAAGAAGATACATCAGTTTAGTAAGTAATATTTTTATTAGCAAAACACACATTCATATCTGAAAATTATTATAGGTTATAAAACTAGATGTAGATGTTTCCACCCGCTGTCACAGTAAGGTACGGTTACCACTAGGATTAACGATACGAACTGCCAAGGTTGTTGTTATAGTTGTTCAATGAGTAATCACTGCTGGCGGGATACGCTTGGTAAGATGTACTAGGAAACGATTGATAAGACTGCTGAAAACTGTTGTCTGAAAGAGAGTCTTGTAAGTTATTTCCTGAACTTGAGAGGGGCTGTTGATAGCTGCTAAATGACGGACTACCACCGTAAAGTGAAGACTGGAAACTGGTATCCGGAAACGACTGCTTGTAGCTGCCACTGTAAGGCTGAATTAAAGCGTCTGTCTGGAGTCCATGGTTTGGGAAGGACGGTGTATTGTAATAGTTTTGACTGTACACCTGTGGCGATGAGTACTGACTGTACACTTGTGGAGAAGTTTTGCCCAACAGTCGGATAGTTGTACTTGTAGTATTTGTAAAAGTAGGTGAGCGGAGTGCTGCTTGTTGAAATCTGCGGTTGATAACAAAAACTGTTTCCATAACTTGGTAGCTGATAGTTATAAGTGCTGGGTAGCTGATAGTTATAAGTGCTGGGTAGCTGATAGTTATAAGTGCTTGCGTAAATTGGTTGTTGAAAACTAAAACTGCTGGAGTAACTTGGTTGCTGGTAGCCAATGCCAAGGTTGCTTCCTAAGTTATTGAAACCCGAAAAGAATATCATAGTTAACAAAATAATACTTTAGTTGAAAATGTGACTAAACATTTCGCAGTTTGTTTGGAAAAATTTTAATTTTTGACTCAAAACCAATAAATAAGTTTTATTATCTTAATTCTATTAAGCTTACATAAAATTTCGTCTTAGATATGTCAAGAATTAAAACAAATAAACATATCTTGACATAAATACATAAGACACTTACTTCTGAATGTGTTTTTTGAATTTCTCAAACTCTGTACTTTCCCTTATTCACGTTATAACATAAGAAAAACACAAATGATTTGCGTCAAAGTATGCTGGAGTTAGCAGTTAATGATTAAATTTTGTTCGGTTCATATGCACTAAGGCGTTGCAACCAATCACAGAAAGGGCATCAGTCACATGCCAAACACATGGACAATAATTTTCTTTAACTAGGCATACGTGACTAAAATTTTGTTTTATTCACTAAGGTGCTTATATAATAAATTTGATTTTCATAAAGTTCATATCCGCCATTCCTAAAGTTGTTGCATCCGCCATACAATGTTCCTGAAGCATGTTTCTGAAGTTACCATCATAAATATTTAGAAAGCATAAATAGAAAGGGAATATGTAGGCTAGTTAATTTACAGAGCCGTATACTTAACAAAAGTTATGTATTATTGAAACATAATTAAAAAAATTAACATAATTTATTTTAACATAATTAAGTTATTTTAACATAATTAAGTTATTTTAACATAATAACTGTAACGTACTTCAACATAATAAAATGAAGGGATAATTCTTATACTAATTTTAGATTTCTGCACTCTGATGTGCACTTTAAAAATAAGACTATTTTTATAACTTATATCAAACAATAATCTAACAAATTGTTATTTATTGGTGAAGATGTTGTACAGACAATGCTTTTATTATTACACAAATCATTGAGAAGCATCACGAGTCCCATAAAGGAACACATAGCTTTCGTTGATTTTGAGAAGGTCTTTGATAGAGTAGGAAGACATTTTTGGTAA
This sequence comes from Magicicada septendecula, assembly GCA_034769895.1. Classification (NCBI taxonomy): domain Eukaryota; kingdom Metazoa; phylum Arthropoda; class Insecta; order Hemiptera; family Cicadidae; genus Magicicada; species Magicicada septendecula. The sequence goes on along the minus strand of CM068375.1, from coordinate 361,830,357 downwards.
CAAATGTTAGAAGAACCGGGGATCCACAACAACTTATAAGGACGATACGAGGCCGATATAATGGAATAGGAATAGCTGTCGAAAATAATTGTAAAATATCTCAACAATTATCTGTTAACCAAGGTGTTAGACAAGAACGCTGTGCATCACCTACTCTTTTTAACGTTTATATTGACGATTTGGTAAGGAAGTGGAAACATCTAGTGACCCTGGTATTAAGTTATCACGAGACGTATATTTGAATGTGCTGTTGTTTGCTGACGACTTGCTGTTACTTCAAAATATAGAATCTGATTTGCAAAATTTCTTTTTAAGCTTGCACACAATACAATATAAAAATTTCCACTGTAAAAACAAAGGTAATGGCATTTCAAGATAAGGAGCAAATGAGAAAAAAATAATGATTAGTGATCGAATTCTAGGACAGGTGAACCACATGATATTAGCTATAGTAGAAATTATGACACTGATGTTAAGTTAGGTAATTCCCAGACGATCTGTGGAACAATCATCAGTACGGGTGAGTACTGTTTTTAGATACAAGGTACTTCGAGATACAAAATTAAAGTTTTACAAAGTTATGGCAGTCACTGTATTGACCTGTGGGTATGGATTATGGGCAACAACCAAAAAACAAGACAGTAAAATACAGGCCTCGGAAATGTCATTCTTAAGAGGAGGTAAAAGATGTTCTAAACTTGACCGTAGAAGAAATGAGATCATAAGAGAAGCGTTACAAGTTTTTAACTTGAATGAAAATTTAAAATATTACAAGCAACGGTGGAAAGAATAAACCTATAAGACACAGGTGTGTGAGTGGACCCAGGAAGTGATGGCTGGAGGGTTTGTGAAGGCGGAACAGGCAACACCTTGCCTATGCCGTGATGTGAAGAAGAATATGATGATGATAAAATGATAAATAAATTGAAAGACAAATTAAATTATTAAGGTCAGCCAAGACTGCAGAGAGAAAGAATGCGAAAGTGTGGGGCAAAGGTGGAAATGCGTACGCGCGTATGTCAGAGTTAGTGGGTGATCCGATGAAGAAAGACGTTTAGATCTATCTTGTACCTATACGTAATCAGCTAATCAGAGTAACAGAGAAATCTGTTATTAATTATCATTTACGACGCCATTCAATAAAAGCATTTTTATGATCGTTGTCAAGACAGCTAAAAGAAGTATTAATATTATTTTTATCTTTTAAGCTTACGTAACATAACAAAAGAAAAGTTTTGTTGTCGTTGGAAATTCGCTGACATCCATACTCACGGGAATTGCTGTGCAAGGCGTACTAAATTTTGAGGATATTCGTGAAATTTTTCGAATTCCTGAGCTAAAAACAGCTGACTGAAAACTTACTTTTATATTGTTGACACACTTTTCTTAACTGTTGTCTAAGCTTATACCCATTGGTTGTAGCTAGGGATAATTGGTACCTAATTTGATTACTATTTGGGAAAGTGTGTTTTGGTATTTGACGATTATTTTTTTAAATTCTGCAATGTGCGATTAAAAAACTTGTATTAGGTTTTGAATAAACAATAAGATACAGTGTCCTAACACGGTAAAAAGTTTCAAACGTCTTCTGGGGAACGGTGTGCAAGTGGACAACAGCTACAATGAAAGTCGTAAATGACTGGAAGATTTCCATATGTGTTTCATAAATTTTATCACTAGGTCAATGAAGAATACTATTAGTACATTTTAAACCACTTGCGTTGTACTTATAGAAAATGTCCAATTTATAGAAGGCCAATTTATGATATTTGCATCTCGGTGATGCACTAAAGTACACGTTATTCTTGTTCAAGAATATTATGTAAAAAAGAAACACAATAATGATGTTTGCCAGATAGTGCGATCTTTTCTTCTTCTCATGAATGAAATAAATTATGAAAAGATTAACGTTTCGCGAATGTTGAAGACTTTAAACTAGAGTAGCTGAGAGAGCTGAAGGCAATACCAAAAAGAGCATTCCAGAAATGAAATATCCAATTATTATGGAGGGAAAAAGAGAACAAGGTATAAATATTAATGAATGAAGAATGACTTTGGACCACAGTGAGGTCAAGGTTTTATTGGTATATATAATATTGACATAAACAAAACGGGGTTCACCAGAAAATGATGTTCTTTTCTACAATTCTTGTCAACCGCAAAATTTAAGGCTCTTTGCATTAAAATTATTATTTAATGGTTCATAAATTTTACATTAACTATCTGGAACTCCTTCTAAAAACGGCACAGAATTTAGTCGCTGAAGCATTTAGTTTTCTAGAAAAAATAATTATGCCATTTTAAGATATTTTTATATTACAAAAATTGTCAAAACTATCATGGTCATTAGCATGCGAGTATCCATTACTAGTATGTGTATGTGAATGTACATATAATATAAATATAAACTCTTTTTCAGTGTGCATAAACTGTACTTTCAACACACACACAAACAGAAGCATAAACACAAGAAACTTGTGTTGCACTCCGTTGTATCTAAATGAGTTACAGTTTAATTACTGCCAAGATTGTGATGTTTCTGCAACAAACCAGCGTATTAGTCTGGTAGCAGGTCAAAAAACCTGGAAGTAAATTCCGCCCAATGTTTTTTAGTATTGATTAGGTTATTACACACTAAACCAGATGCAATGTTAACAATTACTTCAAATTGATCTTCTTCTGGTTTCAAAGGATCAATGCACCGGCTCAACATTTCTCTACTTTTTGAGCGGTCTTTCTCGTCAGCATTGATTCGTGCTGGCATCTCTTCTTTGTGTTTATATATCATAACTGTTCTATCTCCAGTAATAACATCAATATCATGTACTAAGTTGCTGCAGATATGCATGCTCATCGCCCAGCGTTTTACAGTACTTGGATTCAAGGTGATACCTATTATACCTCCTGGTCCCTTGCCAAAGCGCATGAATGTCGATTCAATAAACTGATCGGACCATATTCCATTAAAGATTCCTTGTCGATGCCTCATTACATGTTCTCCTTTATCAAATCTGTCTAGCATCTCTTTCGGAATACGTTGCATCGATCGAAGATAGTATAAACCATATCTTGCATAGCTTATGTGGCCAGCAGCGAAAAAATAAGGAATCATCTGTTCGAAAGCCGAAATGTGTAACGACCACTCTGCTTCTGTTTCTGCTCGTATGAATGCCATCATAATATAAATGTTAAAGCAGAAATGTATATTTTATCACCAAGATAATCCGTTATTAGTATTCCCAGGACCCTGAGAACATAGTATTAGACAACAAAATGATTATCCTGTTTGTTCTATACGCGGAGATATGGCCGATATATGGTTTTTAAACCATCTTGGCCGCCATCTTGAATAATTAAATTAGCTCAAGGGTGACAAAGTGGTACCTGATTTCCATTATGTATGCCTTGAAGAAACAGAAATCACTAAAAAACATTGGGCGGACCTTACTTCCAGGTTTAGGTTAAAAATGCCATTTAGCAACCAGACTATATAGGCAGTCAACGTTTTACTACCTACAACTAATCTCTGTTTACTTTAATCAGTGATTAGTGTAAATAAGTTAGAATTTCAGAAGAGTAAAGTAAAGAGGAAAAACCTTCTCTGGCACATAATAAATATATACCTGCTCGGTTTCTTGTTTACTCAGAATAAGATAGTAGAAGGCATTGTAAGTGTTAAAAACAGCAGAAAGAAATAAAATTCCTGTAACATTTCAACATGAATATTTATATTGTACATATAGAGCAGTTTGTATTTAACACGATTATGGCTCAGGAACCTGGGCTCTAAGCAAAATTGGAAAGGAACTACCTTGAAGTGTTTGAGGTATGGCGGCCGGAGGAGGAGCAAAAACCGTCGGTAGAAAGAGTGACCAATGACAAGGTATTGAAGAGAGCGAATGAAAGAAGCATTCTGTTTAAAACATTGCGGAAGGGAAATCAGTATATTTGGTCAAATACTACGCCATTCAAACTGATTCATATCCCTGATCAACAGAATGATTGAGGAATGTAGGTGGAGGGGAATGGTCAGGCTGAAGTATATAGATGAAATAAAAGCAGGACGGAATATGTAGAGATTGAGAGACTGTCTTCTGAAGGGTAGAAATTGCAAGCTCACCAACCTTGGGCTTGGGTTGAAGAGAAGAAGAAAAAAGAGAGACCAATAGCCATTAGTATTTGGAGTCTCATACGGAAAATTTATACAGATTAAAATTAATTTACCTTTTTTTCCATCCGTCGTGTGACTTCTTATTGTATTTAATTAAATAACGCGTTTCGAGGCTCAAGGCCTCATCTTCAGATTTCAGTCCCGTGTGGACGTCGTTAACACATTAAAACTAAACTACTACACATTAAAATAAAACACACTACACAAGTTAACCGATGTCTGGGTGCGCACCCTTTGGAAAATTTATGTTTTGCACATCGCGACGATCATAGAAGTAAATAGACAATATATTAAAGTAGCGCAGGGAAAAAGGAAAACGGAAGTGATTATAAAGCTTTCTGCTCGTCTGACCCCACAGATTAAAATTCTTTTGGCATACCTCGTTTGTATTAATATAGATGTTTAAATGTAAGTATTTAAGTAACACAGATAAAAGGGACTTAATTTAATATAGATTTTATAAAATTCAATATGAACTTCTTGTATTGTAACCTAGTGAAAAGATATTCTCTCTGGTGCATGCGTGTGGAACACACAAACATATGCGCACATCCAATTGAACAGGGAATTTCATAAATTTTGGTACCAAAACAATAATTATCGAGAAATTACCATGATATTTTAATAGGGGAGAAATTAACCTGTTCCGACAAGCAGAGAACACCTGCTCAATTGTATGTGTGTTACGCGTGTATCTTGTGTGTGTTAGTGATGCGTGTACAGACAGGAATCTCAGCTACCCGCCCCAAGTAATTAATAAAATAATTATTTTAATTCACTGTGTGAAAACTAATTAGTGTATAAACAAACCAAAGGCGCCAAAGTGTGTGTAAATTTTATAGTTATCCCCAGTGAGAAAATGACGTTAATAGGACACGCTACGCGAAGTCAGTGCGAAATAAACGTGCCAAAAAATACGCAAATTACCCTATGACGCTCAAATTAATACAGTGAGTGCTTAATCAAATTAGCTATGATTTGTGCTATCTCGATTCCGTGCAAAACATTGCTATTTCCTAATAATTGCAAATAGAGAAAAATGTTCGGGAGTGGGGTCTATCAGGTGATCTGCAGGTATCGACAGGACGATTTTGGAGCCAACTGGCGCGGAATCTCGAGAGGGTATAAATTGAGGCTTCGACCGAAAAACCTTCTCTTCATTTCAAGACACAGTTGCTGTCGGACATGTTGTCCGTCGGCAGAACAGTTTTATTTTTATTACAAGTCTCATTAACGAAAGAATAAAATGTTCGTTAATTAAGTGACAATATTCCGGAAAACGTAAAGTACCGGGACCGTTTAAGTCTACCAAGAGTATCTACGGAGAAGCTACCAGAGTGACGAGGGATGCTGGACGTTAGACGATGTATAAGATCTACCTTGCAGCAGATAACAACTCTCTGAAGCGGACCACACACTGCTGGAGAACGACGCTGGACTCTAGACGTATCCAGGACCACGCCAGGCCAGGAGGAATGGAAAAGTAAATCTGGACAACGCTGTACCCCGCCAATAAGTCGTAAGATCATCAGAACTCGAGGTGACATGCATAATGCATTTTTAAATAATTTTTAAAAGAGCTCATAAAGACTATATCAAAAGACAATAAATTAAAACAAAGAAAAAAATTATAATTAGAAATAATATTTTAGAAATGTAGATAAATGTTTAGTCGTAAGAATGAGCCATCGCATATAAAGAAATAATAAAAAAAAGGAATTTAAAGTAGAGAGAGTAGATTTTCTTTATCAAATTAAATAGTTAAATTGATTTGATATTTGCATTAGAGAAAAGAATAATTTAAATGTGAATATAAAACAAATGCCAGTCTAAAAGTAATTAATATAAATTTAAATTTAATTTTAAACATTTGTATAGACTGAGCGAGTTGAGGTCAGACCTGAATTAAAACAATACAATTCAAATTACATTTTAATATTATATTTTATTAGTAAATAAAATTATTAACATGTCTAGATTAAGATTATTAACATGTCTAGATGTAAGAGGTTTTTTTAAATATGTGTAACACTGCATATTATAAGAGATAAACATTTAGTAATGAGCAATATCGTGACCGAATGTTTATTAATGATGTTTATTATTTATCAGATTGAGTAAACAATAAATATGAATTTTAAATACTCATAAATATAATACTATTATTATAATTACACTTGATATAGTTATACAACCTCCATAAATTACAGTATCTTAAACAGTCATCTGTAAAGTTGCATAATTTTGGCGTCCCAAAGAACGTGGGGCTCCTCAAACACAAATACATTATATTTGTAATTTGTGTCATTGTGCTATCATAAGAATTACCATTACCTTGTCTTCTAGCGGAACTCCGTTTTTTAAGTTAAAGTAAGTAGACTAACAAAATTTAATTCTGTAGAAGCGAAGCTGTAATGATGTATTTTCAAACCAATAACTTGAAAAGTAAAGAAGAGAATAAACACAGTATGAGTTAGCAAAGATGCAAGCGCGAGTTACCAAAAAGTATTCAGAAATATGTTAAACATTGAAATCTATTTTTAACAAATCTGAACTAAAGCTTTATTAAAATGGATCCAAGAAAGTGTAAATCTTTCCATTTTATTATTTGTTCAATAAGGAAGAGTTAATACTCATCAATTTTTTTTTTTTGTAAATATATTTAAGCCCAACATGTCATAACAAGTTCTATAAACAAATAGGATATATTGCAACATTACAACTGCAAATATAATATAATTTAAATTTGTGATGCTCCACGTTGGAAGCGACAATTTATGTAACAATAAATTTAATTTAATTTGGGTTTCAGGTGTATCTGTAATAAGAACTCTATGTAACTTGTAACGGTATTTCAAATTTATTTGATATAATAAAATTGTGCACATAGCACTTACTTCGACTTAAAACATTCGTTACTATTTTGTTATTATGCCGTAAGGCTTATGCTGTATACATCCTTACTGACTAAATATTCTATTCTACTAATTATTATATTAAAGAAAAATCTCATTTCCAGACTACTCAGTCAATCAGTGTTTTTCAAAATATCAACATTTAAATATCTTCTTATATATTGAAATTTAACTCAAAAATATCAATAGTTACTGAATTTATCTTTTGTTTCTCAGTACTGATTTATATCAAACGCTAATTTTACTTAAATGCTTTGTATTCTTTTTATTGCAATACTAATTTGAGCTCTTGTTTACGTTAATCTTACTTCAATAACATCTGTAACGTTTACGTGTGTCTACGTTAAACCCCACTGTTGGGTTCGCCAATTTTGTAACGTTTTCTTATTACAAACTAATAATAATATTAAAATTTGAAATAAAAAAATTTTGTTTTCTGAAAAATATTTGTTTTCGTGTTTTTTGTGGTATGTATTTAATAAATGATTTTCGTAACTGTATTGCGTAAAAATTTTAATTATTTATGGTTGTTTATGTTGTTGTGTCACTTTCTCTGAATGACTCCTGCGTTAATATAGTTAACTCCGGTACTAGTCGATAGACGGTTCTTCTTCTTCTTCAATATGCTCCTTCTTCCTTTGTAAATACCGCCTTTCGGATAGTCCGTGATCTTGAATTAACTTATTTTTAATTATATTTAAATTAAATTTCAACCAATTTGCAGAATTATATGATTTATTAACAATTATTAGAAAGATCGACGGTTAATCGATTATTGACAACAGTATCGACTCGTTACTCAGGGCCGGTCGATAAAACATTTACATGAATAGTATATATAAAATATTTTGTTCTTTTAACGGTTATTTTATAAATAGCCAGAGAAGGGTAGGGCCATGAAAGTATCACACTTACAATTAAAAGTCTTAAAACTAAAAATTACAAGGTTATTAATCAATATTGAAAGTTTATATATTATGATATTCGAACCAGTGAAGACTCGATGTTCGTTTGTTCCAATCCGCATAGGATGCTGGGAAGACAAAATGGCCGCCTGACGACTGCGTAGGTTAACGTCAGTCACCGCGACAAATATTTCTTGCAATAAATGATGCCTTTTCACCGATTCCTCGTCTCCGCAATTGTGGATATTCGTTCTGGAGTTAATTGAGTGTTCCTGGTGAAGTGTTTCTTAGTTCACTTTGTTTAAATGTGTGTGATAATGTCTACTTCACTTTGGTTAAATAGGTCGTACTTAATACTTTTTGTTTCGTCCGTAATAATTATTTGTGTTGGTGTTAATTTAATAATTTAGGCGTATTTGGTTCTGTTTTATTGTAGTTTAACTGTTTTATTGTTTGTGCTCACTGCTTCTAAAGTTAAAAGTCAAAATTAGAAAAGTTACAAATTTTCACTGAACTCGATTTATATCTCGCACGCCATTCATGCTTCTTATATAGGTTAATCGGAGCAAAACGTTAAAAAAGTTATATTGCTTTCATTTTGGAAAAGTAGGCTTAAATTTTTGTTTCCTGTTCTTGTCCAAATATTAGCCATTTTATCTGATATAATTATTTTTATACTGAATCTCAGATTGATATAATTGTTTATCTTTCCTTAATTTCTTGTAATTTTGTCCATTAATTATTGTTTTTAAATATAATTCATTTATCTATGACTCCTCCTCTGAAATTTTAGTTAATACATTTGCCTTTTTATTCATAATTTTACCTATCTTCTGACAATATCTTTTTAAAGTATAAATTACATTATATTACTATGTGATGGGTTTATCTTGCATAAATTTCATCAGTTTAGTTGGTTTATAGGACTGGATTTGTCAATTTTAATGTAGTTTAGGTTTACTATTTGGCCTAGATTTTATCTGTTGTTACCTACAAAGTTTTTAATCATACAGTTAGTTTATACCCTTTTCTGACCTTCTATTCTAATATAATATTCATTAATAATTCCTTCTTTTACTACTATAAGATTTAATATTGACTTTAAACAATTAAAACATAACAATTATTTGACATTAAATATGGTATTTAAATTCATACCCTTTTTTGTACTGATTACTTACAGTAACTCCTAAAAACATTTTATTATATAAGAATGGTATCCACATTCAGACATTGCATTCCTAATTCAAACTATTAAACATAATAACATTTTATAAATATAAGAATTAATCTCTATTTCCATACCTTATGCATAGAGTTTATTTATGGTATTTGGAACCTAACATCTCTGTTCCATTAATTTTTAACACTTACTTAAAACTATTTGCGTACAGTCTTATCTGTTTTTCCTTAACTTTAGGGATGTATCCCTTGTCACTTTATGGATTAACTCCCAGCTCTCTATTTATTTTATTCACTCCATTGAATGTTATTATATAAATAGTGGCATTTTATTAGAAAGAGTAGTCATTGCTCTTTCACCGTACTATTTTATTAAATAGCACTCATGATACTATATTAAAACTCTTAAAGTTATTTAAAGGTACAGTATTTAATGTACTTTCTCAAAGTTTATTTATTATAATATAATAACTTGCACTTGTCCCCTGTTATTTCTTGATACTATCACTAGTCATTTTCATAGTTTTATAATATCAAATTGTTTAATCATGGGGGAACTGTTAAGATTTGTCTTTATTAATTATACAATAACATTTTTGGGTGCACTTCTGCTTAGCACTTTAAACACTGTTGTTTTTATTTATTTTACATGAGTTTCTGGTTTTTTGGGGTGTTATACTTTCAATAGTGATTTTTACTTTCTTTTGGGGTTTTTGTTTTCTCCCTATTGGGTTTCTTTTGGGTATTGGTCGTATTCAACTTCCTCTATTATATGTTATCTTCAAACTTGTCCCTGTTCATCAGGTATATTGATTTGTTCTGGATATCTTCCTTCTTCATTCTTGGTTTCTTCAGTACCATTTTGTTATTATTATTTTTCTTTGTTCTGGGTCTCTTCCCTTTCCGTTCTTGGTTTCTTCCTTCGTAATTTATTCTTGTTTATTCTGGTTCGTTTATTTGGTCTGGGTATCTTCCTTACCTACTCCTATCCTACCTGGGTATTATTCATATTTTAATTTTAGTTTTGGGGTTTTATTTTGTTGTACATTTATTTTTGTTGCAGAGTTTTTCTTTATATTTACTTTTTCTTGTTATGGTGGTAATTTATAGTGATTTTTATTTAGTTCTCATTTGGATTTTTTTGGATATTCCATATAATTGATTTTTACTAATGATCATATGGTAATCTATTTAAGTGGATTATCTGAAATGCTACACATCTATGATTTTAATTATAATTTACAATAAACATTGACTCTTACTTTTAAATAGAACAAGAATGTCTTTAATTGTCTTTGAGTTAATTGTTCGATTAAGAGATAAATAAGTTGTTTATCACCTTATTGTCGTCAATCATACTCAATCATTGGATCCCTCTGTAATCGTCCTCGTCTCGAACTTCAGCATCGTCTCCTCTTGTCCAGCGTAGCCTCGCTCTTCTCCTCTTGTCCAGCGTCGTCTCTCTCTTGTCCAGCGTCGCCGCTCTCTTCTCCAGCGTCGACTCTCTCTCCGACCAGTGTCGTATCGCTCTCTGGAACTTCTCCTCGTGCTGTTTCGGACGTCAGTTGATCTTCTTATGTGGATCTTCTTATGTAATTTTGTTACTACTTAAAAATTGTTTGTTTTACAATCAAGTTACATAACTGTATGTAACTGGAAGGATGAAACTATTTACAAAGATTTAAATTATTCTGTGCGGACGGGCAGAAGCTCCCGCTGCACTGTGGTTGATTTAAGAAAGAGAACAACTGCAGCGTGTGTGTCCTATTTATACCCATGTCTTGGTCAACACCTGCACTTGTACAAAATCGACATGTCAGAAACTGTCTCTGGGTTCAGTTCCCCACTCCTTGTCAATTTCGCTATTTCTTATATTTCTGCGAATTGCAGAGACCTGTAAGTATACTCTTATACTCATCTTATAACTATTTTCACTACACATGTTTAGCTTGTGAGTTAGATTAAATCTCTCTACTCTCTTGTTACCTCTTTCTATTATCCGTTGCTTTGCGTATTCAATTTTTACACTTATTGGTACAGGTACATTCTGGTTATTAGGTTTGTTTATATACTTATTCCAAAATCTGTTTGGCTTCTTATCATCTTCTAATTCCATTGGAGTATATCCTGTTGCTTTACTATAATTTTGGTTGATGGCTTTTTCAAGAAATGGTAAATATTCTGCCCATTTATTGCGTTGATCATGGCAGTATATTCGTAAATATTTACCTAATTCTTTGTTAACTCTCTCAGCAAGGTTTCCTTGAGGATGTCTTTTGGATGTGAGTACAGGTTGTATTCCATTTTCCCTTAACGTCCTCTTCCATTTTTCACTCTGGAATTGTACACCTTGATCACTGAGTACCTTCTTCATTTTTCCATATGACGGAATATATTTCTGCAGTAGTATCTTTAGAACAACTTTGGTTGTGGGTCGCATAATTGGGTACAGTCGGACTGCCTTGGAAAACACATCGATACATACCAATATGTGCTTCACACCTCGACTTGATCGTGGTAGTGGTCCCAGAAAATCCACTGCAATTAGCTCTCCCTTGTGCTCCTTCTGGATGCTATGCATTTCTACGTATTTGTGTAAATTCGGTCCTTTCGCTGTTTGACACTCATAACACTTCTATACCTCCTTCTTTATTTTTCGATATATATTATTAATCGTGAAATCCTCTCGTAGACTCAGATAACATTTCAGAGCGGCAGCATGTGCTAAACTCTCATATGCTGGTTGAATTAATTTTTGTAACATGTCATTCGTCAGTACTATCTTCCAGTCTTGTCTTACTAACCTGAAAAGAATTCCATTAAGTACCTTATAATGATTCGGTAGTTGTTCTTGGTCCTTCATCTCCCTTATTGTCACGTCCAAATCTTGTTGTTGTGCTAAATTTTTCAGCATTTGTTTTACTTCATCATTTTCTTTGAATTTAATTGATAACAATCGTACTTCTTTCTTTTCGCTCTCATAAACTTCTTCACATTCTTCTTTGATGTATCGGCTTAGTGTATCAGCTATAATATTGTCTTTACTTTTACAGTATTTAGTGGTGAATGAGTAAAATGAATGAGTAGAATTAGCGAGTAAAGTGAATTTAGTCGCTAATGGCTAAAATCCATCTTAATTATCGGGCATTTGTTACTTTGCATTTCAATAGAAATGATAATGCTTGGTGGTCAGTATGTATCTCAAAATGAGTACCATAAACATAATATCTGAATTGCTTAAGAGCGTATACTATAGCAAGTATTTCTTTTTCTGATGTGGAGTAGTGTTTTTCAGCTCCTTTGAAGACTCTACTGGCGTAGGCAATAACTCGGTGCTCTCCCGTAGTATCTTGTTGATACAGTACACTTCCTACTGCGTAGTCACTAGCATCGGAGTATATTACGAATTTTCCTTCTCGTTGAGGATGATGTAACATAATATTTTCGTTGAACAACTCTTTCACATGGTTAAAGACATCTTGGAGTTTCTTCTCCCATTTCCATTTTTTTTTTCTTTCTTCGTCAGCTCTAGATGCGGTTGCGTATACCTTGCATACAACGGTGAAAATCTTCTGTAGTATCCTGTTAGTCCTAAGAATGCTCTTAACTCATTGAGATTTCCGGTTATAGGGAAATTAGTTATGCTGGAAATTTTGATAGGATCGGGGTGAATACCAGAGGATGAAATAATGTGACCTAGGAATTGGATAGAGAATTTGATAAATTCACATTTGTCTAGGTTAAGGGATATGTTCGCTTGCCTAAACTTGTGGAATATCGTGCTTAGATGTTTTATATGTTCGTCTAACGTTTTAGATACAACTAAGATATCATCTACAAATATCATGGTGTAGGGTTCCACTTCAGGTCCTAGGGCTCTTTCTAGACACTTTACGATGGCTGCCAAACTCGTGCTTATTCCGAAGGGTACTACCCTGTGTTGGTAGCATTTATTTTCATACAGGAAAGCAGTGTACTTTCTATTCTCTTCACGAATTGGAATCTGCCAGAAACTTGAGCGTAAATCTAGCTCCGTCAGATACCTTGCTCCTTCACACTTAGTAAATAATTCGTCCGCAGTTGGTGCACAGTCATACTCCTTTAATACTATGCTGTTCAGCTCCCTCATGTCAAGGCATAGACGTATTTCACCATTTTTCTTCTTCACTACCACTAGAGGATTCAGGAAGTTGCTGTTCGATCTCTCTATGACTCCATTTTCGATCATACGCCGAATTTCCAGTTCAACCTCTTCCTCATATCGCATTGGGATAGGGTATGTCTTCCTAATGACTTTCGTAGGGTCTGAAACAACTACAGAGTGCTCGTATACTGTCGTCTGCGTCGGTACTACACTAAATATATCACTGTATTCTTTTATTAATTCGTGCAGTTTCTCTTCTTCCTGTGTCGTCATCCCTTCATCTACCGCATTCACATGTCGAGTTGGACCATACTGTATTTGTGGCTTGTACAAAGTAATAGGTGTTTCACTTACATATTTCATTCATATTAAACATTTTTATAATTACACACAATTGTATTATCATTAACATTAATCTTAGCATTTATTGCATTTAGTATATCGATACCTAAAATTCCATCATAAATCAATTTATGCATAATTATCATGGGATGCTCTAATTCTAGATTTTTATATGTTAGAGTTACATATGCTTGTTGTTTAACTCTTTCTTTTTATTGGTAGATGTTGTAATATTTAAATTATTTACGGGCAAAATTGCAGTATTTTTAAAATATTTCTTATTGCGTTGAACCCATGCAGCGTTAAGAACTGATAGTTGGCTGCCGGTGTCAACTAGCATCCGTATTTTACACCTGTTTATACTCACTGTCACAATAGGGCATTGTGTTTGCTGCGCGTCTCGCTTTATATCCTGTTCATTACTTAATAATTCCTCCCTAATATCGCAGGGGTATATGTTGTTTATTTTATAACTTTGCTTCCGTTTATTTAGTCATTGTGACGCCTTTGATGTAGACAGCCGGCTGTGGAATGTTACTGTCTCCATCTCATTCATTCCTTGGCTACCTCTCTTCAATTTTTTTGTCGTACCTTCGTACTGCGGCAACGCGTTTGTCAGCTGGTTTTGAAAACTGTTTACGATTGGATGACCATACAACGTACCCTTGTCGTTTAGCTGTATTTATTCGTTCAGTCTCTGTAGCTGTGCGTGTTGTAGTGTTGTACATTGGTGGCGAATAATTTATTTTGTAATTATCACGGTGCGGTGTAGTGTTTTGTATTGCTTTCTTGTCATCTCTGTGATAATTATGGTGGTGATTTGCGTGTTTTTGTTCCCAGTATTGTGTGTTCTTACCTTTATTGATATTCTCTGTCTGTGTTACAAGGATTAAAAATTCTTCTATGGTTTTAATTCCCTGCGTATATACTGCTAATTGGATATCTCGCTGAAAATGGTAAGATAATTTTGAAACAATTTCGTATTCTGAGAATTTAGGTTTAAGATGCTTTACACGTTCTATTTGCGTAATTGTGTATTGTTCAATACTCTGCTGTCCTTGTGCATTGAACCTTCCATATTCGAGTTGATCCCGTATTTGTTGTTGGGTATGTAGATTCCAGTATCGATTCTCGAATGCCTCACGAAACTGCTGATATGTACTGACGTTATCTCTAATAATAGAGTACCATTGCCTGGCTGAATCTCTAAGATATCGCGTGACGAAGTCTATCTTCTCGTCGTCATTTATTGCACACCCAATCTTTTCTCTTTCCTTCTCTACTCTAGCTAGGAATTCCATACTGTTCTCCCCTTTACCACCTGAGAACTTAAGTCTGCTCCTTTCTTCCGTTGGTGTAGGAAATATGGTCATTTGGTTCTGTTGTCTTCTTAACTCACTTCGTACCTGGTTCATTTCCTCTTGAATTTCTTCTTTCATAGGTGATACATCTCACGAACGGTCCTTCGTAGTTTCATCAATTTTATTCTCAATGACTACAGTACGTGTTTCTATTTCTCTAAGTTTACTGGTATTTGCTTGCGACATATTATTAATAGTTTGAATTTTATCATCCTGCTCTCGCGTTATAGTATTTAAAGTATCATTTATCTGTTTATGCGTTTCTTTTATAACTTTTCTCCACTCGAGACGTAATTCTTTTTGTTTACTTTCAAATCTTACAACTTGCTCATGTAAGGCTTGTTTAAAATTATTCTCTATAGTATCAATACGTATGTTGGTGTCACCGATTTTTTCATTTAACTGTGCATTACTGTCAATTATACTTTGTTTTATTTCAAGATTATCAATTTTTAACTCTTCTAGACTTTCTGTGATTTTTATGGTGTCCTGTCTAAAATTTTCGGACTGTAGCTCTGATTTATTTTCTAAACTTTCTGTTTGTTTGGTATTTAATTCTTTTAGTTCATTTATTTTCGCATTCAAATTTTCTGTCTGCTTTGTGCTTATCTCGTCTATCCAGGCACGCATCATCATCTGGAATGCCTCTACGTCTAAATTTCCTGGAGTAGTCATGTTGAAGTATTATTAAAATATTTATTTAGTAGTAATTCTTTAATAATTAATATTGATAACCGTTCCCTACTTATTTATTTATTTCTTTATTTTTATTAATAGTTATTATTAATACTCATTACAGTTACACCTGTTACATAGACAAACAATATTACTTGTGGGCGCCAGCTGTGTTATTACACAACAATTAACATTACATTCAGTTACTGTTTAATATAAATAATTATTACATATAATACAATTTTTATTTAACACACTCTTATATTTTAGAGCAACCATTTAGCTACATAAAAATTTTAATAGTTAAATGGTGGGGATCGGGCCATACGTTCATGGGCTACAATTTATGTAACAAATTTTTGTACATAAATTTAGGAATGTCGTGCCCCACGTCCAGGGCGACATTTTCTATGCCACTACAACTGCAAATATAATATAATTTAAACTTGTGATGCTCCACGTTGGAAGCGACAATTTATGTAACAATAAATTTAATTTAATTTGGGTTTCAGGTGGATCTGTAATAAGAACTCTATGTAACTTGTAACGGTATTTCAAATTTATTTGATATTAATAAAATTGTGCACATGGCACTTACTTCGACTTAAAACATTCGTTATTATTTTGTTATTATGCCGTAAGACTTATGCTATATACATCCTTACTGACTAAATATTCTATTCTACTAATTATTGTATTAAAGAAAAATCTCATTTCCAGACTACTCAGTCAATCAGTGTTTTTCAAAATATCAACATTTAAATATCTTCTTATATATTGAAATCTAACACAAAAATATCAATAGTTACTGAATTTATCTTTTGTTTCTCAGTACTGATTTATATCAAACGCTAATTTTACTTAAATGATTTGTATTCTTTTTATTGCAATACTAATTTGAGCTCTTGTTTACGTTAATCTTACTTCAATAACATCTATGATTTTAATTATAATTTACAATAAACATTGACTCTTACTTTTAAATAGAACAAGAATGTCTTTAATTGTCTTTGAGTTAATTGTTCGATTAAGAGATAAATAAGTTGTTTATCACCTTATTGTCGTCAATCATACTCAATCATTGGATCCCTCTGTTATCGTCCTCGTCTCGAACTTCAGCATCGTCTCCTCTTGTCCAGCGTCGCCTCGCTCTTCTCCTCTTGTCCAGCGTCGTCCCCCTCTTGTCCAGCGTCGCCCCTCTCTTGTCCAGCGTCGCCTCTCTCTTGTCCAGCGTCGTCTCTCTCTTGTCTAGCGTCGACTCTCTCTCCGACCAGTGTCGCACGCTCTCTGGAACTTCTCCTCATGCTGTTTCGGACGTCAGTTGATCTTCTTATGTGGATCTTCTTATGTAATTTTGTTACTACTTAAAAATTGTTTGTTTTACAACCCAGTTACATAACTGTATGTAACTGGAAGGATGAAACTATTTACAAAAATTTAAATTATTCTGTGCGGACGGGCAGAAGCTCCCGCTGCACTGTGGTTGATTTAAGAAAGAGAACAACTGTAGCGTGTGTGTCCTATTTATACCCATGTCTTGGTCAACACCTGCAGTTGTACAAAATCGACATGTCAGAGACTGTCTCTGGGTTCAGTTCCCCCACTCCTTGTCAATTTCGCTATTTCTTATATTTCTGCGAATTGCAGAGTCCTGTAAGTATGCTCTTATACTCATCTTATAACTATTTTCACTACTCATGTGCACTGTAATTTTGGACATTGCAACTTAACCCTTTCGATTTGTACACAGTTATTTCACTACTACACTCGTACGGTGTGTCTGTTTCACGTGGTTTTTGTACACTGTATTTAGTAAATTTTATTACATTTTATTATCTTTTTGGATTTTACTTCTTAATTATAGTTTATGAATAATTACGGAAAAACAGTAATTATGCTATTATTCATCTTGGGGTGGTAAACTCGCCTGCATAGACCTGCGTTCACACACACTAGCAAAATACTGGTGTACATGCTTTCAGTTACATTTGTGTGTGTGTGCACGTCGATTCAGGTCGAAACACCTGTTCATATTTTTGTCTGAACCAAGCTTGTAATCCCTGACATGCTTATTTCTAATACATTATTAATTATTTACAGTTTATTAGGTATATTTAAATTTTTATTTTCAATGCTCAGTACATCACTTATTTTACTGTCGAAATATATATATATATATATATATATACAACAGTAAAATAATATAAAAGTAACTAAGGCTATAATTCAATAATAATCTCGTTTAAAGTAAGATAGTTATTAAAAACGTTTTACTAATGTGATTACGATTCTTAGTAGGCAATAAATATATATTCGAGAAAACGTAGCATCTGATAGAGAAATATTTTTAAATATAATTTCTTTATAATTTAAAATAAATAAAGCTTTTATTTTAATGCAGCAATCATCAATTTGTAAATATAAATTAATGATAAATATTATAATAACGCAATGAAGAAAAAATAAAGATCAAGTGTGGTAAATTATGTTTTCAAACACCATAAACTCTATTACTTTCTTGTGCAAAGTAGGCCTACAGCTTAACTGTGTCTGCGATCCTTGTGCCCTGTAACTACAGCGGGTCATAAAAATGGGTACAAAAATATCACAAATAAATAAAGTTTTTACCCGAATCTTGTCCTGATTGTGCCAGAGCTTCTTGGATTTTGAGACCTGTCTTTCTTCGGGCGTTTAGACCCATCAGTCTTATCCTCACATGTTGCTAAAGCTACAGCTAACAGTAGCGTCACTTGGCAACACACACGACGGCAATTAGAAGTTAGATTTGCAGTTTCATACAGCTCATTACACAGTAATGGTTTAAAAGTACTGAATCTGTTTAATGACAAAAGTTTTAAATAGTTTAATGAAAACCTATTATGTATTGGAAATTTTAACTTGTTAAGTACCATGAATACAATAAATATAGTTCATAAATTATATTAAAACGTGCATATAATACATAATTATCTATAAAACTATAAAAATGTATATTATTGTGAATTAAACAACAAAAACTTTTAAATAATATTTTTTACTTGAATAAGATTTACAACCAACTTCCATATAAATATTCATGTTTGTAGACGTCAAACAAATTTTTATTAAATTGAACTAAAACAGTTATTTAATGAGGAAAGTTGTGTTAGTGGTTAAAATCACAAACAGTACTATCACTGTTGCACACCACTATAGAAAAATTATGCCGATTAGCGCTTTCAAGCTTCTAAGCTCATCGTCAGATCGCAATAGCTCGATATATATATATATATATATTGTTACGACGTCATAGAACAACGTCTACGTGTTTATCGAACGTTCCAGAGACATCCAGAATGTAAGCGTGTGGTGTACGTGCTACTAGACGCATTTTGCGAAAATCTTCTCGACTGTGCCGGGCTTCGCGGGGCGCTCGGCCTGTGTCAAGGGCGTAGTTAATTACGTAGTTCATCGCACGCTACGACGCAATAAGGAATCGTCTAGATATTTGACTAGCTATAAATACCGGTACTCAAACGACATTCAGTTTAGTATGAGGCGAATTTTTGACTGTGCGGTTCGAGAGTATTAGTGCGATATATTTACAAAGCGGTTCGAGTTATTACTGTGTACGTTCAAGTAGTTATTAGTGAAGTGTTGCGTTTTGTATTCGGACGGTATAATTCTAATACAATTGAATTTTAATATTAATGGACATTTTATTGCGTGTGAGCAATTTTCAATTGATTTGTTGTAGACACTGTGTTGTTAATTACTAACTGCTTTACTGTAACAATTAAAGGTGTGTTTAATGACTTGATTGTTGTCTTGTACTTAGTTTGTTTCCACTGTACCTACGACGATCGAATAGACCGTCGTAACAATATATATATATATATATATATATATATATATATATATATATATATATAAACATATCTCCCCATCAGTTCACCATCATGTTACAGGAGGCACCAATTCTTGAATTTTTTCGACCCCACTGTATAAAAAGTACTAATTATCAGAGGCATTTTATTTTACCACCATCAGATTCAGTGATAAAAACCGCATAAGGAAAGTACCACAATTTTGATTTATACACTCCAAAATGTTCATAACAATAACCTCCAATTCTAACACAACAATTTTCTTCAGTTATACACATCAATTGCGCAACAGAAGATTCTAAACCTTTAACAGGTCGCTCCAATTGTTACTCTGTATTCAGCTGTAAGAATTGATGAGTCAATTATCTAGAATTTGGCTGTATAATTAAATTAAACATCTGTCGTCCCACCACCTTTGACCGTCATGAACAGCTGTCACCTCCAGACACTGTTTGCTGTGCCGGCCTTATAACACAGACTCTACACCATCCCTGTTCTTCACCGCTAAAGGCTACTCACGGAATTTGAATTTCAAATAGATAAAAATTGAAGAGAAATTCGAATGCGTTTACATTAGAACTTTGCCCCTGCTTGTATTATCAGGTTATTTTAACTTTACTTTTATATATTAAAAGAAAATATTATTTTACTGTGTAAACATGAACTCCCGAGTAATATTAACCAAACAAGTTCTGATTCTTGAAATTCTACTGGTACTTGTGTTTTATATGCAGAAGAGAATTGTGTGTTCGCGTGCATGTCTAAATCAACTCTGCATTCAGCCAGTTGATCTCCCATTTTACTAACCCAAAATAATTGGCTTTGCTACGCTTAATCCGCGCACTTTGTTCATCTTTCATTAAACTGTATATGTTACCAGTATTATTCGCTCATTATTTTCAAGGACTTTCTAAGAAGCCACCTGCTGTAAACATCCTGTGTTTTGGCTATCGTACTATAAACGGTATTTCTTATCTCACGATGTCTGTCTTTCTTTCTCACTCACTCTCTCTGCCTAAATGTAAACCAGAAAGTCTCAACAGCTTCGTAACACGTTATATGACACATTACATGCAGAATCTTATACAACCTCAGTTCTGTTTAACTATTCCAGTGTAACAGTGTCGTAGTTAACATTAATTCGCCATATTCCCTACAGATCCCAGTTCCATTGAATGTTTGCAAAATAAGCACATTCGTTATCAAGATTAGCAGTGCGATCGCGGTCATTCAACGGTGTTATATACACACGAGGATAATTCTGACAGATGGCAGTGCACGAAATAAGATTGTCGCACGTAAATTGGATTGTGCAAGGGTACTTGGTCACAAAAATCTAAATTACTGTTTGATACAGTTAGGACTATAGTTTTTACCTACACTTATGTGCAGGGCCCGGGCTTAGGTTAATGGCGCCCTGGGCAAGACTTAACTCAGACGCCGCCACCCCCCACCCACACCAGATTTTAAGGAGAAAATAAAAACATCCAATTTTAATGACTAAAAATGTTTTATTTAATTCTATGAAATACATATTATTTCAATAGCCAAAAACCACTAACTGTCATATACCTTCAAAATATTTCAGAAATACAAAACTTTTAAATTAGGTTACAGATTTTTTCCTAGCATTCAGTTTAGCAAATATATTTAATTTAATTAATTATGTAAGATTACAATAGTTGAAAAAACACAGAATACTAGTAACACATCTTCAAGATTTTTAGAATTAAAAAAAAATTTAAATGATTGTTTTTTCCTAACATTCAGCTTAGCAAATCTATCAATGATTTCTGTAAAATTTGTTTTCAATGTGATGCCTCTCTCACAGCACATTAATACTGAAGAGTTGAGCTTTCCGTCTGCGAAGACCTTTTCGCATTCTTCACTCTTGTCAGTACAGAAAAACCTCTTTCAGCAGTACAGTTCGTGATTGGTAAGGCGAGGAAGATCCTTAAGGCTATTTCCAAGTTAGGAAATGTGATACCCAAGTTGTGTTTAATGTGTGTAAACATTTGTGTTATCCGTTGTATCTGTTCCAAATCAATATAAGCTTTGAAGTGGCAACATTCATTCGGGAATTCTCCATTAATGTCATCATCATAAATCTCAGTCAACTTTGTAGCTGCTTTTATTATCGCTTCATTTGAAGTTTCTGATAACAGAAGTGTCAATATTTCAAATCCATCCACCAAAGCATCATACGATTCTGTACACGTTAACCCTAAATGCAGTCCTTTCATCAAGATCGCTTTCAACCCCACGGGTTTCATCTGCAAATATTTTCCGTCTTCCTGTTGTAGGTGGGTGTTTAGCAGTCTAAAATGTGTATAGCAGTTTTTCCATACGTGTTAAACTCTTCCCTTTTACTTTCTATAAAAGTTTCCAAGGTTCGTAGCTGCTAAAAGATCAAGAGTGTGTTTGTGCAAGTTATTGTTACATTTATCAACACGTTCTAAAATATCATTCCAAAAAAGTGATAAGAAAGTCGTTCGGAAATTTTTGAATTTTAATTCAATGGCTTGAGCTTCCAACCTCACAGCAGGTTTAACAGCTGGGTCTTCAGATATTTCTTGAAGGCAACTTTGTATTTCTTTATAGCCTTTCACTAGAGCTTTTACTGCATCCGCCCTTGCATTTGACCACTGAAGTTTTGTTTTTCTCAAGATGCGTTTTTAAAAGCTCCCATCTCTATGTAGATGCCGAGAGAAAGTTGTAAAGTTCTTGTACAAAAGAAAAAAAAATATTACTACTTCTGTACAACACTCAGCAGCTGTAGAACCTACAAAGTTAAGCGAGTGTGCAGCACATGGCACATAGTCTGCAAATTTTATTGTGCCCTTAATCCTGGCTTGAAGTCGTGTGTATGGGCCTGACATATTAGATGCGTTGTCGTAGCTTTGCCCCCTGCAGTTTTTAATTTCAAAGATCAATTCTGTCAGACATTTCAATAAAGCTTCTTCTAGTTTGTCAGATGAATGACGAACCCGTGGTAGGTGCTTAAATAAACATTCTTTAGATTCTGCTTCCATCAAAGGTATGTAT
The DNA here is from genome assembly GCA_034769895.1 of Magicicada septendecula. Lineage (NCBI taxonomy): Eukaryota > Metazoa > Arthropoda > Insecta > Hemiptera > Cicadidae > Magicicada > Magicicada septendecula. The sequence goes on along the minus strand of CM068375.1, from coordinate 361,807,751 downwards.
CGAAGCACTACTGCTAATTGATCCGTGTGAGAGCAGTCTGGAGTTGAATCGACAATGAGAGAGTAGTACTTGACATCCTTTATTTCTTGTGAAATTGTTTCTAGAACACAACTTCCCATAATGTGAATAAATTTGTCACAGGATTGGGCTGATAAGTCAGACACATGACCTGAAACTTTATTAGCATATTTTGAAAGATGCTGTGAAAGGAAAGGATCATATTCACTAATCAATTCCAAACATCCCAGATAAAGGTCATTTGAGGTAGACCCAATACGTTCATTGTCTCTCTTAAAAGGCAAACCTCGTGAGAAAGAAATCTTACAACAGAAACTATTCTTGATAACACATTTCGCCAGTATGTTACTTCTTCTTCATACTGATTTGATAGAAACGTTTTTATTTTAATGGATTTTTCCGCCTTGTTATGTAAGTAAGAATATTATATCTGTGGTTAGGCGAATGCTCGTGTTGTTTGATCAACTCGCTGCCATGTTTCCAATCGTTAAACTCGGAAGAAAATTGTGTTTTATTAATGTTTTTTTTGAAATAAGCAACAAGGAATACAAAATAGGTTGCCTGTAGACTGGAAGTACAGCAGCCACTTTCTTACGAAGGTTTCCTCGTTTAGGAGCGTGCCTTTAAACAAATTAGTTGATAAAGTGCGCTTTACTTCATTTATGGAAATGCGCTCAGACCCTGAAAAATCCGTATTTAAGTCTTGTTCGGGAGAATATTATAAAATATGCTCAACAACAACAGATAAATCCACATTCCAAGTAGCGGTATCTTGTAGAATAAATGTTTTAGGTAGTTGGCGTAGCGTTTGGGAGCTGCTTTTAGACAAATCTGGGTGTTGTTCATTCAATATATCAGTTACTGGACTAATAGGCTCGGTATGAACATCTACATATGCGGTATTATTCAACAAAGGTGTAATGGGTTTATTTGAGCCTACAGCATCATGGTCCCTTAGGTCTTCCTCGTCGTGCCTTGAATGATCGGTTAGGTCTACTTTTTTTTATTGGTGGATGTTGGTTCGCCTTCATCTAGAAAGTCAGTGGCTGTGGCTGTACTTGTACTCGCTGAGTTGTAGGGGTGAAAAATAACCCAATTTGGGGAACCTTTTTTTAAAAAATGTGCCTCCTCGTTTTGTCTTTTTAAAACACGTTTCCTGTTCTCAGCACCACTTAGGTTTTTATTCATTTTGTGTTTTATCGAGACCAAAATATCTCAGAACCAACTATTAAACACTAAAACACAAACAGAAAACACAACACAAACGAAGTTTTGTCGAGTTTACACTGTACTACTGGAGTTAATAACACAAGTCATTAACAAAAGAAAACTGTCAAATCTGCTAATAGCAATATAGTGTGCCGTGTATTAACGGATTTTAATTTTTACTGGCAAATAAAAAAAATACGACTATACGGTACGTAAACAAAAACATACACAAATACTAAGTACAATCCAGTTCATCGAACACGATTACATCGGTTGGCACCAGGGCCGGCCCCAGCGCTTCTGCCGCCCTGTGCAGTATTTAAGAGTGCCGCCCCCTCCCTATTTTAACTCTGAACACAATCACGCACACTAGTCCTAATCTAAAGATACGGGGATTGCCTTCAAATGACGACCAGGAATGTTTGCATTGTTGTGTTTATCAAATAACTAGAACTTCTTCGTCTTTGCGGAAGCGGCGAAAGCATGCGGCTATATAATAAAGCCGTAGGGCTATATAGCTTTATCTCAAATGGAAGGTGATTTCCTTTGTCTCCAACGCCAGACGTATCAGCCTAGACGAAAAGATAAATTCGTCGGTGTGATTTATAAAGACTGCACTAGGGAAACAACAAACTATAATGAAGATAAACGTTTGACAGTTTTTATCTATGATGTAATAACTGAAATTATACATAATTATATATACTTCACTGCTAAGAGATACATTTTTTGCACAACGAAGTGACGATAACATTGACAACGATAACATTGAAAGCGTATACTGAAAGGAAACATGAAAGAGGAAATTACCGTATTAATTTTTTTTTTTAACCGTAGTGTGAACAAGTTTGTTGTCAATAAGAGTTGCAAGTTGAGTAACATTATCAGGCGATATCCGCCGCTGATCGTTTATCAAAAGGCTATACGTGAGGCAAACATCACACACACACACACACAGAGGAAACTATGCGTAACATAATATTACTCATTACATATTACTTGGCGCGTGCCGGCGTGCATTCGAACGTAGTTTCCTTCATTTCTAGAATTTTAAAAATAACACTTAACTGTCTACTGTCTTAGTCTTAACGCGTTTTGTTATTCGTTCCTTGGCGCTTCCTTGGACCAGGTGCCCTGGGCATTTGCCCAGTCAGCCCTTTTAAAGCCCGGGGTCTGCTTATGTGGTGAGTATACAACCACAAAGTTTTCGCTGACAAGGTCGATGTCTCCCCGTACTGCTACAAGACTGAAAGCGTTATTACCCGTTAAATCTGTGCTCCATAATCCCGTAGTAGTACGGGACGGTCAGTCGCGGTACGGATTTTTTAGATCCTGTAAGTGGGGTACATACGCAATCGATCAAGTCATTATGGACCGCCGTTAAACGCCGCAACAGGCGTGATTTCGGAAAAACTAACCAAACTCTGCTTTATCCATACCTCTGTTATATAACATATAGAGATATCGATCGCTACAAAGAAAATTATTTATTTTCCAAAAAATGTGGACAGAGTCTTACATACTAACCCCCTAAGTAGTTATTAAATGTGTATTAGGTTTTAGTATAAGTGGTTAGCTTTATACATACTAATTTTGTGCTGTGTATAATCTACAGATGTTAATTGAACTGAAGCTAACTCACTTAATATACGTTGCAAAAACTCCCTTATCCGGGTCAATTGGGGCCAATGTGGATGATATAAAATATGCTGATATGAGAAATACAAAAATAGGGAAGGCCCAAAGAAATGAGAAAACACTATCTGTACATTATTTGCATACATCAGAAAAAAAGATACACTCAAAAATAAATTTTTATAATACCTGTATGTATCATCAGTGGCGTAGCTAGGCTTTATGGAGCCCGGGGCAAGGAGATCGTCGGCCGCCTCTCCTTTACAATTAAAAGGTGACAAAAGGGCAAAAATGACGGCCAATCCAGTGAACAAAGTACTTAATAAATACAAATGTGTAGATTTTTGTAAGAAAACACGTCTAGCAAACGTCTTAAGAATATTTGTTAAGTCGAAATTTAGAAATTACATATTATAATATTACTCGTAGATAGTTTGTATACATTTATCAGTAACAAATGTAGACTATAAAATCTAGTAAAATAAAACATTTTTAACGTAAAAATGTTCTAATATACTTGCAAATTAATTGTAGGTCTAAAGCGCATCGTCAAAACAATATCCTAAAGCAACATAAAGTTAAACAAAAAACTACACTAAAAATAATAGACTTAATAACTTACAATTACAGGTTAATGGTTCTGTCTTTTATTAATAAACACTTAATATTTGTTTTTAATATTTAATAAATATTTAAAACGAAATATTTTAAAATGTAACTTTCTTGGTCTTAATTGCTTCATAGTTGGTTATTAAAACACTATAATCTAAAGACAAAGGAATGTCGTTTTATTTGAAAGTTTTGATACCCTGCCTTGAGATATTGTTGATTGTAGGTACGATTTAATAAATTTAAGTTTACTAAGCGATCTTTAGCAAGAAACCGCAGACACTGGTAAAGTAAGAAAATGTTTTAAAAATGTTGCTAGTGTTTTGTAGGCTTCTAATCCCATTGAAGAAATGTATTGTAACAGGCCCTGAGGTGTAAAGTTTATTTATTCTCCGTCAACGTTTGCCCTTTTTAATAAAAGTATGACTTTCTTTAAGTCACTGAACAATTCTACACTGTTTAGTTCATGTGGATACAGTTTTGCAAGCACTGTGCATTTAATATAGATTTGAGAAAGCTGTTCCTTAAAATGTATATCCCCATAATTTACGTACGCCTCAAATTTGCAGAGGAATCCAAAGCGTTTTCTTAACTCTTTTATGTTAGAGAAACGGCTTGAAATTTCAACTGACAGTATGTCCAAAATTTTTTAAAGAGAACGTCGCATTTCTTGCCGAACAGTTCGCATTTAATGCTGAATCGTCTGCAAACTCTCCTGGCATCCTGGCTTTCTTCTTATCCTTTATGTGATACTGGCACTCCATTCATTACATACCTGTTCTGCCTTAGTAATGACATTGTCACACGACTCATTCCTCCAAACATTTAATTTGCCCGTTAGCGTCTCCAGAAATGTCAATGCTTGAATAAAGCTTGTTCTTTGGTCTGCAAGATTTTCTGTATTGTGTCCATAGAAGAAAAAATATCTGTCCAGAAAAAGAGCAAGGTTACAAAATTAAAGTTTCCTATAACATTTTTATTAATGCATCTTCCTTCGTATCAACTGTTTCAGTCGGTGTATTTATCAGTTTCTCCAGCGCAGCGATCACTTCATCCAGCTGAGTGGATATTGCTTTCACCGCATCAGGTTTTGAACTCCACCTGTTATCACAATGTCTTTTTAGAGTAATATTTACGAAGTCTTTAAAAACACTCCATTTATGAGTGGAACAGGAAAAGAAGGTGAATAGACGTTCTACTGTCCCAAAAAATGTTACTACCTGAACATTTTCATGAGCTGCGTGAACTAGAACCAAGTTAAGTGAATGGTTGTCACAAGGAACAAATACAGCTAGTGGTTTGAAATCTAATATTCTCTTCTGAACTTCTAAATGGATACCAGCCATTGTTGATTGGTTGTCATAAGACTGACCTCTGCAACCGCTAACATTCAATTCATCTCTCCCAAGCTTACTTGTAATAGCTTCTGTGATCCCCTCCGCTGTTTTCACTTCTAAAGGAATAAAATCTATGAAGGCTTCCTTGATATCAACAGAAATGCGTTTAATTTCAACAAATCTTATAATCTAAGATATTTGTTCTACATGTGAAGCACCTGGTGTTGTGTCAAATATAATACTAAAGTACTTCGCCTTCTTACATGCAGTAATAATATATTTGCGCGCTCCTTCTCCTAACAGGCTTATTACTTCATTTTAAATGGCTGGCGATAGATACGATATACACCCAAATTTACGAAAGACTGAATATACATGAGGTCTCATGACAAGGTACAAATTCAGCGAAGTATTTTAGCAAAGCCAGAAAGTTTCCAAGATTTGTATCGTTAGTAACTGACTCTCGATGTCCTCTCAGTGCCAGATTTTGTTATGCAAAAGTTTGTACTGTGGCAATGACCTGTTCGAGAACTTTTTCCATGACTTAGCTGCTTTGCTCATTTGTTCCTAAGGTAGATCATCAATACGTTCTCCTTTGTTTAAAGAACGTTCCAATTCCTTCCATTCTAAAAACGTAGAGCGATGAGCAGGACTATTTTCATAATCCTGAATACGGGGATTTAAATTTCGTCACAATGAAAATACATTTTCGCTATTGAAATGGCTTCTTTGATAATTTTTTTGTGGAAATAAAGTGCAACAAAATCAAAAAGGCATTTTTTAGTTGGAGAAAAATACATACATGTGCGATTTACCTTATCATAAAGAACAGTAATTATGATGCTTGAGTATAAATAGACTAATACTGTTTATCACGCGAGGTTTATGACAACGGAGAAGCTGCCTGGTTATGCTTCTTTTATGAAAGGAGTAGCCATATCAGTGAAACAAATTATTTGTAGTTTTATGAACTAATAACAATTTTTGTAGTGTATGCTCACTTTGCCGCCCTCCTGGCTATGCCGCCCCGCCGGCTGCCCCCTTGGCCACCCTTGCCAAGCCTCTGTGTCTGTGTGTGCGCGCGAGAAAGAGAGAGAGACAGACAGCCAGATGGATAGATAGACAGACTGACAGCGAGAAACAAGGGCATAGATAAACAGACAGTATTTGTTTGAAGGAGTATGTCAGCACAGTTCAGGCAAAACGTTATTGTTAAGCCGGTCTCGTGCAAGTGCAGTAGGTATGGATAATCCCATTTAAAAAGCAAGCATATTGCTCACTCTTTTTTCTGTTGTTTATATGAATCAGTTCCGTGATAATATGTTGTGTCTACTTTTTTTTAGTGAGACAAGTTTTATGGACCATGAAAATCCCGCCAACAAAAGTCCAAGGTCACATTGTAAACAGTGTGTGTGTGTGTGTGTGTGTGTGTGTGTGTGTGTGTGATTGGATAATTGTCGGACATCGCAAGAGGACATGTACTACGTAATTCGAAACAGGCATTTGTTTATAAGAATGTGTAGTGATAATGTGTTGTGTCTACCAATATTCAGCAACAGGTCTCCAGCACAGAGGTAAGATTTCTCATTAATCAAATTCCCGCCAACAACATTCTTAATGTCTCAATGACACAGCAGTAAATGTTTACAAAAATACTACTGTTTTGGTTGAAACATATACAAAGCTAACGTCTGAACTCATTCAATGTCTGAACTCAATGGTTAAAGAAGTGGCGGATAAAGGCGAACGGAACTAAATCATCACACGTTACCTTCACTATGAGACGTGATAGCTGCCCGCCGGTAACACTCGATAACTGCCAACTACCGCAAAAGGAAGATGTAAAATACCTCGGTATATATGTGGACCGCCGCCTTACCTGACGAAAGCACATAATTACCAAAAACAAACAGCTCAGACTACAGTACAGGCAAATGTATTGGCTACTCGGAAGGAGATCCCCTGTAACTCTGGAAAGCAAACTCCTTCCTTATCTACAAAGCCATACTTAAGCCAACCTGGACATATGGCATCCAGCAGTGGGGGGACAGCGAGTGCTTCACATATCGAGATTTTACAACGATTCCAGAATGTGGTGCACCGAGCTATGTTCAACGCTCCTTGGTACGTACCGAATAATATCATCGAGAACGACCTCCAAGTGACTTCTGTCCATCATAAAATCAAACGATTCTTCGTTTTCTACAGTAAGAGACTAGCAGCGCACCCCAACGAACTAGCTCAAAAGCTCATGGGAGACGCAGGCACCAACACAAGAAGACTCAAACGCCACAAATAAGTGGACATTCCGGTTAGATTTATGTAATAGTAGTGCTTAAGGAGGAGTGATCACTGGACCACCCTCTACATGTCATATATATTGTCACCAATTTTGCCAAATGTTTATTTTGTAAACAGATTTCAAAAATAAAATAAATTAAAGAAAACCAAACGTGTTGATATGCTGATGTGTTCGTACTACTAATTCATTCGAAGGCTGCTTGTATTCACTCCTTAAGGAAACCATAATAAAATAATACAGATTTTATAGTAATAATAACTATAACGATTTGTGGGCTTAAAGTCTGTAAATAACGGTGGCGGCAGTATCATTATACATTTAGACTCCTGAAAAAGTTATCAATTGTCGTTTGACGCAAACAATTCTTACTACCTCCGCTAAATCGCGAATTTATTTGAGCTCCAACAATTGGATGCCGTCGGATTCCTTTCGCTTTTCAAACCATTTACATCCTACCTTAAGGGTCTCAAAGGTTTTCGCATGAGATGCTCCAGTAGTGTCAGATTCTTCCTCTTCATTCTCAGTTTTTTCGTTGTTTACTTTAAATATTGCCTTCGTCCGCCATCATTTGAAAACCGCCATCGTTGGCACACTATTCAAACCAGTTCACGATATCATTATTATCACACTTATTGATCGAGTCGTTGACTTTTGAAGCGACCAGTGACTCTGAAATTTTACTTATTACTATATCATTTCCTGCTTCCTCTTCTTGTGCTGCAGCATTGTCCTTTTGTATTTTTTTTCGTATTTGTTTTCTTCCTTTACCGATTTATTCCAATCTCGTTTTAAATTGCAAGTCTCAGTTGAATACAACGCGTCCACGATCATGTAGCAACAATCTTTCAAATTAATTTAAAGAAAAAAAAGACAAAACACTATCAACATGATCGTTTCCAGCAAAGCAGCCGAGGTAAATGTTGCTTTCTGTAAACTTTCTTTAAAGTTGCAATAACGCTTTGATCAATCGGCTGAGTGGAGCCAGTGATGGTGCCAGAATTTAACAGTGAATAAGTCATTTTCTTGCTCCAACATTTCCGTGGAAGGATGTGTCGGTGCATTATCTATCACCAACAGCACTTTTTCATTTTCTTTGCCGACATTTTTGCGAAATTCTTCACTTGGGGTATTAAGGTGTTGTCATACCATTCGACAAACACTTCGGTGTTCATCCACGCCTTTCTCTGAATTTTAGAAACTAAAAGGATTTCTGCATTTTTAAAATATCGAGATTTTTTTAAATTAAATATTAGGAATATTTGGGATTTTCTGTGTTCCTTGCACAAACCATCAGAATGACCCGGTCCATACTTACTTTATACCATGGGGCCTAATGTTCACGTTTAGATTCCAATGTTTTAGATGATAGGAATTTTCAGAAAAAGACCCTCTTCGCCCGCGTTGTACAGCGCATCTAAATCGTACTTGCCGTCTTTAAGAATTTCTGCGAATTTGTTGACAAATGAAGTCGTACTTGGAATATCCGCGGTTATTTTTTCGCCTTGACTTTCTGTTCGACTAGGCAGCCCCGCGCTCATCTTGACAAGAAGAAGGCATTAGGAAATTAATTTAAAAATTATTTAAAAATATTTCCTTTAGGAAAATAAAAATTGCTACCTGGAAAGTGAGAGATAGGCCTATACAACATAAAACAGACGAATTGAAATAAGAACTAAAAGAAAGGAAAGTGGATGCATCAGTATTAAAAAAACCAAAAAGAAAAACAGAAAGGAAGTACAAATTTAAAATACTATAAAATGTTATATAATGGTGTCAACATAAATATTCGAGGAGCTCAAGGAGGAGTGGCCACTTAATAAATGAAGAATTTAAAAGGACTATAAGATCCTATGAATGGATAAGCCAAAGATTAATTTCAGTAAAATTAAGAGTGGAAAGAGCGAGTCTAACAGTGGTAGGAGTTTATGCACCGGAGGAAGGAAGGAAAAAGAATCTGATGAATACTACCAACAATTGCAAAGAGTAATTGATAATATAAGTAAAAATGACTTCCTCGTTAATGCAGGCGACTTAAACGCCCGTATTTAAAATGTACCCAATTCCCGACGTCTATGGTAATCATACAGAAAAAATATTGAATACAATGGTAATAGCTTACTTAATTTTGCAAGCGTTAATAATCTCAGGATTAACAATACATTTTTTAAAAATAAGGGGATACACAAATACATCTGGACTGAAAGAGGTGGCTGTTCTAAAAAAGATTATATTATTGTTAATCAAAAAATGATAAACCTAGTTCTGGACACAAGAGTGTTTAGAGGAAGTGATGTCCATATTAACCATCTACTGATTAGTAAGATACATTTGTTAAGAAAATGGTACAGGCACTTGAATAAGGAAACGAAAAGACAGAGCAAGGAAGATCAATTAAAAGTATAGCTTTTGGAAGAGGACTCCATAAAAGATTTGTATCAAACAAGAATATAAATAGACCACAATCCTGAAATTGAGACTGAGTGGGAATGTGTAAAAGGTGTAATACAAAACCCCGCAAGAGAAGTGTTGGGAGCAAAGAAAATATCAAATCCTAAGCGTGGTCTAAGACATGGGATCCTGAGTTATAAACATTAGCGAAAGAGAAGAAGGAAGCCTACTTAAAACTCATTAACAATAGAACGGAGCAGAACAGAATTGATTCTCTTCAACTTGTTTTTGGACGGAATTGTTAGAATTTGTCTTAACAGTGTAAATGGAGGAATCATAGTTGCTGGCGAAATGCTTAAGAATGATGTTTGCAGATTATCAAATTTTATTGGCCACAAATGAAGATGACCTGCAAATGATGTTCCACTCCTTAAATAACACTGTGAAAGAATTTAATATGGAATTATCTGCCAAAAGAAGCTTTTAAACGAACATAATCGGTTTGATCAAAAATTGTTTTGGATCATAAAATTGTAGAAGAAGTCTCAGAATTTAACTGTTTACGCTGTAACCTCTCGTATACAAAGAATATATTAATAAGAAAATTAATAAATTTAACCAGATAACGGGAACTCTGCGACGTGCTCTAAAACACAAGGCAAGGAAAGAGTCCATAATAAAATTATACAAAGCCATGGAGTTTCTACCCTTACTTATGGCTCAGAAACGAGGAGAATTTCTGCTAGACCTTGTAATCTGACGTTTATGGGGTGTTAGAATGTCACCCGTAGTAATCGTCGAATTCGTAATATAACTGTGTTATTGTGGGTTGATTAATTGGTATTAATTTGTTAATTACTTCTGTTAAAATTAATCGTGTGTAGCGAGCCGGTATATACCTTTTCTCAATACTAACTGGCTAACCGTATCTCTCGTCACTCAATTCAAATTTTACCGCCTCGCCACCTGATTGGCTCACGCTGTCTTGCAGAGTCGAATTCGCTAACTGTAGTATGTTGATGGTTTGTTTTCAAAAATTCTTTTTTCTTTATATTACCTTTTTTATAAGAATCAAACATACAGCAGTTGAGGAATATTAAAATTTATTGAACCCTTCTTTATATTACCTATTCAATTACAGGTGATGAATAATAAATATATTTATGTTAATTCCGGCGTTTACAAATTGCTCGGTTGGCATCGCTTGGCTTGCTCAGTCGTACGTAAGGAAACCATTATGGCGTACATATTTTGTTTACAAATAATAATTTTTTTTCTCTCAGGGAATAAGTCCTTTGGACTACAGAAGTTGGATTATCGACTAATAAATGCACAAAATTATAACATTCCTTAAAACTAAATACACAATGGTTGATATATTAAAACATACAAAGTAAGTTATTGGCAATAGGTTTGGTTAAACTCTTGTCAACAAGTTATGTTTTTTTTGAAAATTATTATAATTTAAAAATCAAAATTGATTGATTGATTATGTTTTATTAAGAGTGATATATTGATTATGTTCAGTTATAGAGTTAATTTTGTGATCTGTGAAGTGAAATAATATAGTTCGTTATTATGGTATAATTGAAAATTTATTTTGAAGTGAAGTTGTTATTTATACTCATCGATTTCTTGACGTGGTTTCTCCGACGATCATCTTCTTCTTCAGGACACCTCTAGGAGTCCTTTCTTCTTTGGATTGTCCGAAATTCCCGTTCAAATGGTTTTAATTCGAAGTTCGACTTCCATCAGTTCTCAGGTTGAGTTAGGTAAATTTACATCTTCCTTCAGAATAGGTCGTGTATTACGTTAATTTGATGTCTTCATAGTTTTTACCGTGATTTTTATGGTATAATTATTTTAATAGTTGTTCATCTCATCAGTTGTAGTTTAGAATGTTCCTCTTATAGATCTTCTTTTAAAATTTTGTAAAATTTAAAGTTTTAAAGTTCATTTTGCGTCGAGAGCTTCATACATCCGCCCTCCGCGTTAGTCAATAATGAAGTCCTTTGAATTCCAACGGTAATTCATGTAATAAGTGGCAGTTGTCAGGGTTACCTTTCAAATTATGCTATTTCTCATTTGTCAATATCTTATGACATTGTTATATTCGAACGTTTTATTTTGGTTTAAATTTATAAAATTTCTTCAAATTATGATTTCTTTCTTATATTAGTAGTAACATCAATTATATGAACACCATTGTTTTTCTTTTTTGTTAAAGATTATTTTTATATCCCTCATGATTACTTTTGAATAGTTAATAACATTTTCCTTATTTTCTTATTTATATTTCTTATGTAGTTATCTCTAAACGGAATATTATTTATACATTTTTGTACTTGATACACTTACTTAACTGCTTAAACATTTGACATACTCTAATTGATACTGGGTTATTGTTTTCTTTTTAAACTTACAAAGTTCCTTCACTAAATGTTAGGCCTAGAGCCTATATTTCCCCATACTACTATTTAACATTCTTTATATCTCATTAATTTTATATATTCGTTCATTGAACAATTTTTTTATAGAAACAGATAATAAAACATTGGTGCTTCTAACAACACACCTCTTATTAAAAAAAAAACATTTTCTTACCAGGCTCAAACCTGAAATTCAAATTCTAACTGTTTTTGGTTTCTTATTTTTATCTTGCTTATCTTATAAGTTAGTAAATTCTAAAATTTTTTAAGCAATAACGAAACTCTTATAATAATAATTTTAAGCAGTACCTTACACAATATAATTCACTTACAAATTCCTTCACTAAAATACAGTGTCTGTCTCTCTTATCTTCCACTCTAATAACTTAATTTTCATCTTATTTTTTGATCATTCTTACTTACTATTACTGAAATTACTAATGGTACAATTAGTTCATTCTTATTTGATAACATAAAGTTCTATCAAAGGCTGTTTAGCTATACTACTACAGTCTGCTTCTTAAGTACTTTATACTGTACACTCACTGCACTTTTCCCTTCATAGAAGGTTTCTTTATTTATTAACACTTTCACTTTTATAATATGCTATTTACATAGCTTGTTATCACTTACTTACATTTATCCACTTATTTATATCATTCACTTGATATCTCCCACACTGTTTGTCTAATTAGTTTAACATCACTGTGTGGTTATTGGTCATTAATAATTGTTTTATTTTTCATTTCACATTAATCACTTTTGTTATTAATTATTGCCTTTATTTGGCTCAATGTATTTTTTACTTGTTTTGACTATGTTTATTATTAATTGGGTATTGTTATTTTTAGCTTCTTAACTTATATTTATAAATTCATGTTTCTTCTCCCTTCATATAATATACATAATATCTCTATCTTACTTTTTACTGTTTACATGGTTACATCTTATTTATGCCCTAACTGTTTAGTGCATTGTTTTACATACATATATTAGTCATATTTTGGGGATTACAATGATTGTTGTTATACTCTTGGTCACATTTGGTTTCTTGTTCCTTCTTTCTTGTTCCATTCTATTTTTCTTGTTTTTCTCCAATCTATTGGGTCAAGTCATCGTCAGTTCCTTAGTCACTTGTCATTTCGTAATTTGGTCATTAATCTTTGAGTAATAAGTTTTTTAACATTTCTTCTTACCTTCAGCTTTTTTTGTTTATTAATCATTAGTGTATTTTGCGGTATCTTATGTCATGTTACAACCTATAGCAAGACTTCAGGCTACAGAAATGAAATTTTTGCGTTCCATAGCTGGGTACACAAAATTAGATATGAAAAGAAACAATCAGATAAGAGAGGAACTGAAAGTTGAAGAAGTAAACGAAATTATCAATAAGTATCGAGAAAGTTGGAAACAACACATTAGCAGAATGGTCAGTGACAGATTCCCCAAAATAGCCTTATTGTATCAGCCTATAGGGAAAAGAAGCCTGGGAAGACCCAAAAAGAGATGGTCCGACCAGTTTGGAGCCGGAACAGGCTAAACAGTGTAAGGCGTGAAGAATTAGAAGACACTTTCGAGCTCACGAACCCCGTACCATTTAACAAACTTGCCTAACCACCCAGCACTTGCTATAAAAGAAGAGTCTCCGCAAGTTTTTGGTTAAAATCCAAAGTTTTTTGAATAATAGAGGGTCAGCTACTACTTCACCGATTGCTCGTTTCTATAGGAACCGTGTAAAAACACAGCCTCCTATTTTGTTTTTTCCATAATTTTTCGATGTACACTTACATCCTTACCGTCAAAATTGCATCAACTAATCGGAATTTTTCGTTACATCTGAAATGGTGGAGGTGCCTACGTCGTATCGATCAACTAAAACACGACCGGATTCAAAATTGTTTAACCACTTTACAATTTCCAGTTTATTTTTTACGTGACAAAACAACTTTCTTTCTATTCGGCATTCTACAGAAGTCAAATCCATGAAATCAGACAGACCGGAACAAAACAATTGACGACCTAATGTGCGATAAATGACATGTACTATAAAAAAAATGCGAGAACCGTAATAAGTTTCAAAGTCACGAAGTAGTAACAGCTGACAGTAACAGTAGTGTCATCGCGCGTAACGTAATGTATGCGCTTGCAACGGTGGTGAGGGGAGGTCTCTTGCCGTCTCTTGACAAGTTCGGGTTTCGCCTTACTACTGCGTTTAATCATTTCCGTCGTTTCTACATTACCCACGTACATGTTACATTCTGTAGTTCCAAGATTACGCGTGTAAAGTTTTTACTCATTATTTTTATTATATTGTATTGTTATTGTTATTTGATAATTATATAAGGCCTATTCACGATGAATTATGATAATAATTTTCAAACTGTTGAGGCTCCTCGAACTCCTACTTATAAAATTGAAAACATAACAAAACCATTATATAAAGACAAAAAAAATAGAGGAAAAGAGATGATTTCTTTCTTTCTTTGTTCGTAGTAGCAAGGTGTGTGTGTGTGCGTGCGCGTGTGTGTGCGTGTGTGTGTGTGTGGGTGTTATGGCTATCGTACGAGAATGTGCTGATGTTGTTGTTTGTGTTCTTATGTAACGCGCGTGAGTGAAGCGGAAGTAGGGCCTACTGACCTTCCTTGAATTTTATGACAATCACAAAACAACACACTGAACACTGGAACGTGACGTGACCACTTTCATTTTTTTTTTTCAATTCATGCTGATAAAGTTTCCAAATTGCCAAAACAAACAAGGAATAAAATTTCTTATCGGGCAGGTTTTAAAGTAAAAAGAGACCACTGATACAACGCAGCATAGAAATAAATCTGGCTCAACAATATCTATACATTTTCTAAGGAAATCAAAAAAAAGACTGATGTTGAAGAGAAGAGAGTGCTAAGCGTTGATTATGGTGTGCCAATGCTAACAAACAAATGCACATAGCAATTCAATAAACATTAATGTAATTTTACAGTATCGGCTCACATAAACATGGCTTCTTTATTTACGAGCAGTAGTACGGCCACCACTTTGATTTCGAGTTGCCAGTTCGCATAAATTAGAGCGACGTTATATTGTTACGTTCGCATTCTCACTGGAGGAATACTCTGTAGCGCATCTGTTTAAGAACATGTCATAAACTTTATTCTTATATCTGGAGAAGAATTCTCTTGCGCTTGATGCTCCTGCTAGATTTCTAACTCTGGGAGAGGGCGAACAGCTAAATTAGTTTTCAATAAAACGTCCACAGTACTTACACGCGCTGCGTATTTAACTGTCGTTATATAATTCATTGTGTTAATGGTGAATTAAGGTATTTGTTAAATTTGTGTCTCCTAAACGTATTCTAACAATACAATATCTCTATAGATTTCAGCTTATCAATTTCTAAATTCAAACTGAAGCAAGCGCATTTATACTGTCTGAACACTACGATCTGAATACATTCGTTATCAAAACGTTGTTTTTTATAATCGCTTATAACTTACTTCTACCTTAACTTATCCACTTTTAAATTCAAACTGAAACAACTGTGAATTCACGCACTATTAAGAAGTTTCTTAAGATGCATACACCACCTTCGATATCATAACCTATACCTTTATTTATAAGAACCGTGGACTCTGGCCCGGCCGTCTTTCGCGGGATCCGACCTAAGACAACCCGGGTTCCGTGGACGGACTCCGGGGAAGGCCCGTCGGACGACTCCCACGCTATTCCCTACGCGGGAGGCTTCTACCTATGGTGGGATACCGCCTGCTTTTCCGGCATCCATGCCGGTCGAACTCCAGCGCTAGGACTTTGTCAGAGACCTCCCTGGGTTACGGAAGTTTCTCCGGAGCCCGGGAAAGCCGTCGACATACCGAGGAAGGATCTGTGACTATGGCCAGGCCGTCTTTCGCTATTCCGACCTAAGACTCCCCGGGTTCCGTGGACAGACTTCGGTGAATGCCCGTCGGACGACTCCCCGCTATTCCCTACGCGGGAGGCTTCTACCTATGCTGCGATACCGCCTGCTTTTCCGCATCCAGGCCGGTCGAACTCCAGCGCTAGGACTTTGTCAGAGACCTCCCCGGGGTACGGAAGGTTCTCCGAAGCCCGGAGAAGCTGTCGACATACCGGGCGAGGTGCTGGAACTCTGGCCCGGCCGTTTTTCGCGTGATCCGACCTAAGACTCCCCGGGTTCCGTGGACGGACTCCGGGGAAGGCCTGTTGGACGACTCCTGCGCTATTCCCTACGCGGGATGCTTCCACCGATGCTATGGCAACCAGAATGTATTCTATTGGGTTGTCATTGTAACCAGATCTAATAGCTTTTAAAACCCCAAAGGACCCCCCGAAGGATCGTATCGAAACAACACCTGTCCTAGGTTGGTTTTCCCGTTGCGTAAAATATTTGTTCCAAGTTTGGTTGAAATCGGTCCAGTGGTTTAGGAGGAGATGTGGAAGACCCCAAAAGACCCCCCAAAGGATCGTATAGAAAAAGACACCTGTCCTATGTTGGTTCTCCCGTTGGGTAAAATATTTGTGCCAAGTTTGGTTGAAATCGGTCCAGTGGTTTAGGAGGAGATGTGGAACATACATACATATATACATACAATGATTTTTATTTAAGATAAGCCCTCAAGATTATGAGTGTAATTATGTAGATTCATATATATAAAGTTTATATATCTATATAGACATAACGAGTAAAAGTGTATAAAACGAGTTTGAATTGATGGGTGAATTGTTACTTGTGTAAACGTTTGTATGTATATATATATATAGCTACATGTTCATATATCTAAAAGGGTTAAAGTTCCGCTTTTTTGGAAACATTTTAAATATTTATAATACGGTATGATTTAGAATTCATTTTTACGTATAATGTTTAGTTGGAATATTTACGTTTATGTATGAGTACACTAAGAATATATTTTTATTATGAGAATACATTACATAATTGGATGTATGTATAAACTTGACATACGCACATGCATTAAACATATGTAATAGGGTTCCTTAATAGTATTCTCACTTATATAGAAATGAACTTAATACGTCATATGTTGACATGTTTAATAAATTTTGAAAAATCTTAACATTAGTTTTTGTATAATATACAAAATATATATAATATAATATATTATTTTTCCATTTGCTTGTCACCATTCGTAAGGAATGATTCGGATTGAATCCACAAACCCGACCTAGGGTGCTATCTGAGCATACTTACGAAAAGTCTGATGGCAACCATTTTTCCGTAGTGTTTGTTAGCAGGTGGAAACTGACCCAAGTTCAAGGCAGAATCCTTCTTATAGACATGGGTAAGTTTAGCAACCGTATAAATTCTTTCCCCCTCCCTTAAAACAAGTTACCTTGTGTCACCTGGTAAAACCAGGCGAAGGCCCCAAAATTTAAACAAAAATACAGTACTGGTTAAAACTATTGGCCCTTTTTAGCGTACTCGAAGCGTCCCGTATCAATGATATTGTGTTACATCGTAATTACCGCTATGACTAAAAACTGTGGCCTCTACTAATTTTATTTCATAAATTAAGGTGAAGACGGGGGTCTTTTGCGTTATACGACCACAAAGAATTGGCATTGGCATTTTGTTCATCTTTCATTAAACAGAGTATAGTTCTCAGAATTTGCTATCTCTGTTTACTGATTAGTTAAAATGATATTCTCTCATTTACAGACTGTCGTACACTATACAAGAATAATTATAAGTTATCTTATCGCTCCACCGTCTGTAGTCGTAGGTCATTCCTGTCTTGTCGGTGCGTTCAGCAACATGTCTTTATTTCATTTAGTGCGGGAAATAAGTAGTAATGAGAAGGGAGTGCAGTTTTTGAAGGACAAAGGTGTTTTACACAAAAGACGATACTGTGCGAACGGTCATGAAATGACTCTTCAGCTGTCTGAAAAAATTTGTAGGTGGAGATGTGGTAAAACACAGTGTAGGACGACCGTCGGTTTACGTAACGGTACGTGGCTAGAGGGCAGCAGGCTGTCTTGTGACACCGTTGTATTGTTTATTTTTTCGTGGACTAAGGAATACACCACATCACAGTTTTGTGCAGACGAGCTCAACATGAGTACGCACACTATGACCGACTGGAAAAACTATTTGCGTGAAGTATGCGCGGACTCTCTGTTGAAGAATCCTATTAAAATTGGAGGGCCTAACATGACTGTAGAAATCGATGAGTCTTGTTTTTCTAGACGAAAGTACAACATCGGTAGAGTTTACCCGCAACAATGGGTGTTTGGCGGCATATGTCGTGAGAATAACCAATGCTTTTTGTATGCTGTTCCAGACCGCACTGCAGCAACTCTGCTAAGTGTAATACGGGAGTGTATTAATCCGGGCACGACCATCATGTCGGATTTGTGGGCATCATATCAGTCAGGGCATATCAAACATTCGTGGATTCAACTTTACGCATTTAACAGTAAATCATTCAGAAAATTTTGTCAAGCCCGTCAGTGGCGGTCACACTCAGAAGGTCGAGTCAATGTGGTCGTCAGCCAAGCGTCGAAATAGGAAAGAGTGCGGAACTCATAGGGAAATGTTAGACTCTTACCTGTGTGAGTTTATGTGGCGGAAGCGACATGCAGGCACTGACTTATTTGAACAAATTATACATGACATCAAGGCCTTTTGGTCTCCTGAATTATAAACAATAACTTTCCAGTTCGTGAAATTAGGTTAGGTTAGGTTAAGTGTTTTTGGTGTATAAAATTTGTGTTTTTGATGAATAAAATATAAAACTACTTCAAAGTCTTCTATGCAGATCTACATCATTATTTTGGTAAGTTTTCACTATTATGATATTGTTACAAAACAGAAAAGACCCGCTGACTGCCTTTACCATTACTCGCTTTTGTTTCTATAATCAACTCGTATAAATCACACACACACACACACACACACACACACACACACACACACACACACACACACACACACACACACACACACACACACACACACACACACACACACACACACACACACAGAGAGAGAGAGAGAGAGAGAGAGAGAGAGAGAGAGAGAGAGAGAGAGAGAGAGAGAGAGAGAGAGAGAGAGAGAGAGAGAGAGAGGCGAGACTGGACGCAGCTTTAACTATCAGTAAACAGAGATAGTAAATTCTGAGAACTATACTCAGTTTAATGAAAGATGAACAATGCCAATGCTTTGTGGTCGTATAACGCAAAAGACCCGAGGACGGAATGTATGAAATGTTACGAAGAGAGTGAAAGAGACTGATAAAGATTGAGAGGTAGAGAAAATGAAAACAGAAAGATTCACAGAGAGGAAGAGAGAAAGAAAGAAATTAGAGAAAGAGTGAGGGAGAGGGGGAGTGAGCGAGAGAGAGAGAGTGAGAGAGAGGTAATGCATATAGACAAACAGCCAGACAGAAATTTATTGCTTGGCATGGTCACCATAATGTGGCTCATCAGTGTGTGAATGGGAAGGTCGCCCAGTGACCGTGAACCTAACTCGGTTGTCGTCCCTCGCCGAAAGTAAATTTAAGTGAAACAGGTTCTGCACCACCGCCCAGTTACCTTTTAGCATAACCATAGTTGACGATCTTACCAGATGGCTTTACGAACTGGTATAACAAAGCCGATACATACTAACACGTATACGTAACAGAACTGAATTTTTCTATTTACGAATAAAAAAGTATATCATAAAAATATTACAAAATATTATTTTATTTGTTTTTACATTCTTTAAAGCTTATAGAAGTTGGTTGGTTTCTTTTGTTATTATAGGAACGTGAATATATGTAACAGGTTTATATTTATTAACTTAGAAAGACAACTTATGAATTAATACATCAGTCCTCCTCCCCGTCTAAAAGTACGTATTTAAATTAATTACAGACGCACAAAACGCGCGCACATACTGTCTCTAGCTTCCTCTCTCTCTTCCTCTCCCTCTCTCTCACCGTCTCCCCCTCACTCTCTCTCTCACACACGCACACACACACACGCGAGCCGGCGCGCGTAAATAAACTAAACGATAATTGTTAAACTAAATTGTTAAACAATAATCAGAAAAGCTGCCCTGAATATTTTTGAATCGATACACAGCGGATGCATCTATTTACGTGTGTTAGCACGAAACGTTTATAATGAAGAATATATGGTTTAGAATAGAATCTACATAACCGAATGTCTTTGCAGTCTTGTTATTCGTCTGTAGATACAGCTACATACTATAAACACGTGTCAATATGGTTAGCTTCACGTTTGAACTCGGTTAACGGCCCCGAGGTCAATCTTAGTCAGACTACAGAAGTATACGTAAAATGCAATTGAAGCAGTGGTAGCAAAAAGACATCTCTTAGATATACAGCAAATTCAATTTCCATGCAATACGTGTGTGTTTACAAAAGCACACAGCTATTCTGTTTCTGTAGAGAGGGATTTCTTATTAATCTAGCAATTAATATGTGCAACACTTGCTCAATCGTTTATATACATTTACAATTAACGAGTACACGATATACTAATTACTTCATGCATTTCTAAACGGAACTTTTCAGAAGAAATACTTCATAATTGCTTAACTAGATTGATGATACTTATTTTAAAAGGTAAAATGTCTTGTGTCTAAAATACTTTTGTTTAAATCTTTATATTGCGACGTATTTAATCTTTTGTTTAAATATATTACGACGTTTACAAAAGAAGCTTGTAGATTTTAAGACGTCTGTTGATTGGGAGCCCACTCAATAACCACAGTGATTCGCTGACTTTGTAGAAAAACTAATTCGATTAAAATTTAATTCATTAATTGAATCGAGTCTAAAGTTTGGCCGCTGCCACAAAAGAAATATTTACACTGTCGACTGTGTAGGTAGAAAACTAACAGCAGAAGGTAGTGAAAGAAAGATATTCTGCTGGAGTCTGTGAAAATTTAATTAAGACTATGAGTTTCTACGAAGCATTCTCGTAATTTCAAATATCATGTCAGAACAATTTTCAACTGAGAAAAAATTAAATCTAATTACGTTTTTAATATATTAAGCGTCTTAAATATTTTAAGCTAAATAGTTGAAAGTCCTTTTAAAACTATAGTGTATCAAAGAGAGAGAAAATCAACATGTCATCTGTGACAGGGTGACACTAAATTTTAAACAGTGACAAAGAGACAAAGAATTAACTGCTCTACAGTTAAGAGTTAAGGGACGAGTTAATTTAGTTAATTGGTTATTCGCGGTATCGGACGGATGTTCAGTGACGCAATGTCCCATGAGTATTTTATCCATTAACTAAATGGGCTCGGGAGACAGATTGTCTATGTGAAAGAAAATGGAGCAGGAGGCATTTTAGACGTGATCGCTCAAATTATGGTGTTAGATTAAATACATCGTAATGTCGCCGTCAAATCGCATGTTGAATGGAATAAACTCACATTTCACTGTTTCACGCCGTTTAAAACGTATTGTCATGTTATCACACTAGGAAAACGCTCTAATGAGGATGACTGAGAAATGTAAAATAAGGCAAGGATCATTTTGACCAACGTCGAATTCTGCTGAGTAACGAGATCTTTTGACCTCCGAATATTCACCAGCTCCATACACTTATCGCGTACTCCATACAGTAACTACTTGTGAAGATTGTGTTACTATTTGTTTCTTCCATTTCGCTTCTTAACCATCTTCTGCTTGCTTAATCTTTCATTCACAAATTTAATTCAAATATTAGTCATTATATCACGGTCATGCATCATGTACACAAAAATATTTTTATGTTTCAGGTTTTGACTGATCTTGAAACCGCCATCTTTGCTTTCTAGTTGAAAGCAACAAACAACTGTCTAGAGTTGGGATTTATTTTTCCAACCGATCGGACTGGATATAACGGTTTGATAAAATAAAATTTGCATTGAAAAGTAATGATGTATACATTACATGAAGTTTTCTTCACTTAATATGAGAAATGAATAATGTATCCTTGCTACTAATACAGATTTATTGGGAATTAAAATTGGTAGGCCTATTCTCTCTGTAATACATACAATAAAATATTCAAATAATTAGGCCATTATAAGGAAATGGAAATTTATATCACCCGTTTAAAAACTTAATTACTCTATATGTATAATTTGATCATTTTCAGTATTATATCGACATATAGTTTTATTACATTATTTTTCTTTTTGTAAAGGTTTCATAGAAGAGTAACGTCACTATTTAGACAACACGCGCGCGCGCGCACACACACACGCACACACACACACACACACACACACACACACACACACACACACACACACACACACACACACACACACACACACACACACACACAGTGTGAGAGTGAGACGGAGAGAGAAGACAAGAAAACACATTTTTTTGTTAATTGTATAATGCAATTCACTACTTAATTTTACAAAATTTTTCAATTACTTAATTTTGTTCAATTGTGTCTGCTTCATATTGAGATGTACTGAATATTCTCCAGTTAAGTAATGTAGCGATCCCTCGTGCAACTCTAACTAGATACGTGGGTCTATACTGAGATGGCTGATTAACTTTGAAGGAACACAAAAGTAAAAGTAGAATAGAAATGAATCTAAACAAGTATACTAGTCATTTTGCAATATAATAATTCTTGTTATCAAACTCCTAACAATGTATTGCATTATGTTATGGTGTTGCTCAAGTAAATGAAAGTAAACTAACTAAACAATTTAAGTCAGAGGCATGACTTACATGTTTTTTATTTTACATGTTTGATTTCCCCCTCTCATAGAGAGATACGAATTCAGGAAAAGAATTTTAAAAAATCATTTCGAAACTTGAGAGCCACCACAATGATCTAGATTCAAACCTCATCCACGTAGTGAATCTGAAACATCTGAGTAGACTATTAAACTCTAGTAAAATAATATATTTGAAAAGATTCTCTCCATGACATATACACCAACACATTTACTCACAGAACTATTTTGTACAGGCTACATACTTTGCACTTGCTATGTTCTAATTGCGAACAGAAATTCCAATTACAAAAATTGTATTTCCTATACGTATATAATTTATTTATATTACTTCTGTGTGTGGGTATTTTATTCAGTATTGCACAGGTGATATTACCTTTCGTTTAAATTAGAAGTAAAAAAAAGCAGAACAGTTTCATGGCTTTAGAAATGTCAACGTTGGTTGCTAAAAGATGTTCGGATCACTTCTGAAGATGGTTTTGGTCGGGCTAGAACTTTATACAACATTTGTGGTACAGTTTAAACAAATTATTTTATTAAGACACTTGACACCACTGTATGCGATGAATGTAATGAATGAATGAATGAATAACACGATAATTGTAAGTAATATTGTGTGTTTTATGACGAACGATTTGTGATTACAATTTGGTACATATTTTAAACAATGAAGTCAAACGTTAATGAATTTCTAATCAAGTATAAACAACTGCAACTTGTACAACATTAACAATCACCACCACCCCTACTACTACTACTACTACTACTACCACTACCACTAAAGTAGCACAGGAGCAAAAATAGGTAGGTATTCAAGAGGACGACCGAAGTTCGAAAAGTACAGGTTCAAGGGAAGCCCAGGGTCCATAGCATGAAGAAGTGGCAAGAAATAATGTTAAATGACTGTTAAATATAGGAGGGTCAGACAACAGTTTCCAAGCTGAACACAGTCTATTCAGGCATTAACTTATCAAATGGGAAAATAATCTGAGCACACTGTATCCTCTGTGGACATGCAGAAAACTATGTATTTCACACGTTTACCGTCTGTGACAAGTGGGAAGAGGTGAAACGAAGTCTGAAGAGTAAATTAGGACAAACATGACTATCAATATAATCGGGATGATGGAAACACAGAATCATGTGGTAAATTATGCGGAGAAGGTCAGAAGAAGAAAGAAGAAAGTTATCTTACTAAGGTTACTAGCACACAATATGACAGAAGAACAGAAAGCGGTCACCGCTCGCAGGAGATGAAGAGTAAACGACACCTCACTCAAGTAGACTATAGTCTAAACTAAGTCCCAGGATAGATTGTCTGCCAGGAGGAAGGATGGGTGGAATGTCCTATACACCGGGGAAGTGCGGACCCTCTTCGATGAACATAATTTTTCCCCCATTTCTATCTTACAAAAACTATTATATTCCAGCTGTTACTAGACCTACTACCATACTAGTATTCATATAATTAATAATAATATTGTTAATACCCGGGGTAACATCCCTTTACCTAATGTAAGTTACCATAAACCGTTAACAGATACCGGTAGAAAAACGAAAATGTTTGTTGCCTGTCTGAGTGCAGTTATTTAGGACAGGTAAGTATTACAACAGCTTCTGTTTTTATTTCTATTGCAATGCATCGGATTCCATCTTTATGATGCAGCTTGTGACAGCTCAAGGTGGAGCCGGCTCCTCCATTCTTAAAACGACACATTACGCAGGTACTAAAACGGCATTGGATCTGTCTTCTTCTTCTTCTTCTGCACCTCACGGAGTAGGTACTTTCCTTGTTCCATTTTCAACAGCATCTCTTAACTTCAGTCTCGGTCTTCTACATCGCTTGTACTAAAGGGTTTACATCGAATGCAACCTTAGGATGACCTACATTGGATACAGAACCGTCAATGTTCGATCAGGCCCGGTTGGCTGAGCAGACTTTCAACAAAACAAACCGCTTCGTTCCATAGAATGTACCTACACGGGATGCGTCAGTCCGTTCCGGAAACTTCCAACGACGTCCGATGCCGGGCCGCTGCCTGACCAGATCAACTTGGTTTGTTTCCAACCCGGCAGTCTGTTCCGATTGCCGTGGGGTGAGAACAGATGTTCGGCAGCTGTCTCATTGGTATGAGTTGATAATCCATTATAAGACGCAACTACATTTTAAGCACTACTTTTTAAGAAAAAAGTACGTCTTATTGTCCGAAAAATACGGTACACCTTTTAACGAAATGTTAAATAAAAAAATTTAATGGGCATAAACTTGAAAATTGTTTACATAAAAATAACAAACTAAAGGAATTTTACGTTGATTTTCCATATTATTAAAATTTTAAGCTTCAGTTTTAATTCTCTATAGTTTATTTACTGCCATACAATAAAAATACTGAATAAATATTGTCTAAATATTCGCGGAGATATAAAACATGAATTTAAACATATGAATAACATAGGCGTAACTTTGGGGGGGGGGAGGAGGAGCACTATCCCTGTTATAAAAATTAACAAATATATAATATATTTATATCGAACTTCGTACTTATGGTCTTTTGGTACTTTTCCAAATTCGTTCCAGAATGTTACTTCCTTGTTCCGTAAGAGATGAAAATATCATGATGACGTAAAGGAACCGTGTTGGAGTTAGCTACAGGTAGGCTTACATAACACACGACCTTAGAAATGTACAAAAGTGGTTTCCGAATAATGGGCATGTCTTGAGTCAACAGAACAACAAATCATTTATAGACCTACGTCGTAACCTTTGTCTGGACATATACCTAATACGCAGTAGACATTTGGATGCCGATATTTTATGAAACATCTTATTAAGTTTTTATATACTAATGGTTAAAAACTTGATCCTGCAGTAACCAACATATTTTACAATAACCACCTGCGACTGGATAATCAATTTTAAGGAAGTTTTCTCTCCCTCTCTCTCTCTCTGTGTGTGTGTGTGTGTGTGTGTGTGTGTGTGTGTGTGTGTGTGTGTGTGTGTGTGTGTGTGTGTGTGTGTGTGTGTGTGTGTGTGTGTGTGTGTGTGTGTGTGTGTGTGTGTGTGTGTGTGTGTGTGTTTAATATTAATAGACTTTTTTATGTTTCCCAGTGAAATACTGTAAAAGAGCCAGGGTAGAATACTACAGTCAGCCACGATGTACAAAAAAGGAAGTGTGGCCAGCACCATGCTTCGCCCGTCTACAACCACTCCTAGATACTTTACCTTAGGCACACAGGCTGAGTCACCTGGAATCGTAATTTTTAGTACAAATCTAAAACATTGACGACAATTAATTGTTAACAGTATGTTGTGAGGTATCGTGTTGGTAAAAATTGTATTAATTTCTAGATATTAATTAAATTTTACAAATTTCCAGTGAATAGAATATAAAAATTCAGATTATTAGATCGTCTGAGCTATGCGTGACTATATATGGGGCTGGAAAAATAAATTGCAAAATTGCATTTACTTTACAGCCTAAATATGAATGCTTCCGACTCAAATTGTGTTTGTTAGGAGATTTTGCCAGTTTGACATGACGCTGAGTGGAAAGAAACAGAAGCGTGTAACGGAAATTTTGCAATCGGAATTGATATTCAGATAAAATTAGTAAAGCTGATATGTATAAAGTCTTCCGTAAACCTTAGTGGCACTGTGTCTGTGGAAGGAAGACTAACTGAAGACAGTAAATAGTTTATAATAGCAGAAGAAACAATAGCTTTTATGCAAGTGAAGAAGAATTAATGGAATCAGAACCAGATAAAATGCCACAAATACTTGTACAAAAGTGTCATATTACGGTTGCGTATCATAGAAAATTTGGAAAAGAGACAAGAATTGGACGCAGAGACTTTCGTTTGGGCTAGAAATTATAAAGTCTTCAAGAAGATACAAGAGCAACTACGAGAAAATTAGACAAAAGCAAACTCATCGGACGTCATACTGACGGCAGGAGCATTTGCATAATATCTACTTGATTATCGTCTTAGATGGAAACGCTGATAGGAGGCAAATGACGCGGTAGTGGATGAAAAATAAATATATGACGAACGTGGGATCCGAATAGTGAACCCGTATGTTTTGTGTGACATCGTAACACCGATGTTTATTTAAGTTTCATATATGTTTTATGCAATTTAGGAGTCACTTCTACATGGATGGGTATGTTTGAATTCATTGGATTATTTATATAATTTGTTACTACAAATCAAGTTACTTTCGTATTACAAAGTATCATTATTGATGCGCTGACTACATGTAACAAATGTGATTAAATATGATTTCACGTTTTATTTTGGGTATTACCACCGATACTGTTTGGTTGAACGACTGACAATATGTATTAATTACTGTTAATGTTCTGTATGGTATACTAGTTAAGACGGAGATGGGATCCTCAGTAGACAGCGGGTAGAGTGACGGGACATTTTATAGAACAGCTCCACCCAAATCACACTTGGGATGCCTGCTTTTTCCAAGGCACATGTGGTACGGAGAAAATTAAATACTACGGCGGACCAAAACATTCATGCAGAGCAGAATTTGATCCTAAGTGACAGGATGCTTATTGAAAACTCGTCAATACGTAGTTCAAACGCGGTGTTCAAAAAGAGAAAGAAGTCTCTGAGGTATGGAGTGAAGTCAGATTGGAAAGCGAATTACCCCAGATAAATTCGATGTATCCGAAATCTCACAGATAAAAAATTTTAATTAAACGCAAGAGAAGTAGAATATACAATTACATATAATGCTCTCACACATAACCCACCTAAACTATCCATGGGGAAACAATTAACTGCAGTGTAACATCAGTGAAAACATCAGTGTGCATGAGGGTTACAGGGGAAGTAACACGACTCAAAAAGTGATGAGATGCAGAGACGTTTGAGAACATTTATAAAAGGAAATATTTTCTACGATACTGGAGGTAGAACCCAATCGAACAAAGTATATCTTTTTTGTCTACAGAAGTTATGTGAAAACATAAAGTGATGAGATGCAGAGACGTTTGAGAACATTTATAAAAGGACATGTTTTCTACGATACTGGAGGTAGAACCCAATCGAAAAAAGTATATCTTTTTTGTCTACAGAAGTTATGTGAAAATATCATTTGAAAATAAAATTTTACATTTGTAAAAGTACGTATATTAGAAACGTGACTACGAGAGTTTCCTGCACACAACAGTCCTCGGAGACGAAGTCGAAAGTATTTTTGGATGAGTAAGCGGCATACTCATCAATTTTACCATTATTTGTGAAACCTAAAATGACAGAATATATCTAAAAACTATTATATTAAAACAGCGGTAGAAACTTAAGGAATAGGCCTACTAGGCGAATTGAAAAAGGGAAAGTCTGTTAGGCTTCTATTACAAATCAACCAATAACCAATTAAGAGCTTTTTAATGGTTTAAAACGCATCATAGGCAGAATGAAATAGATTTTATATTCAGCAACAGAGACGGACATACAAAATTATTACAGTCATT
Source organism: Magicicada septendecula (assembly GCA_034769895.1). Classification (NCBI taxonomy): domain Eukaryota; kingdom Metazoa; phylum Arthropoda; class Insecta; order Hemiptera; family Cicadidae; genus Magicicada; species Magicicada septendecula. The sequence goes on along the minus strand of CM068375.1, from coordinate 361,779,591 downwards.
AATAAATGCGTAACAGTTAGCGGTCATAGAAAATTAAGTGCTTACTATGAAATACTTCTTACTCGAAAACTTTACTGAAGAATGAATGAGAAAAGATTACACCTTCATGAACATTACCTGATAATATCATAAAGCTCCAAAAAGATGCTGACAGCAGACTACTTAGTAGAAACTACAAAGAATGCTAGCAGAAATATATCTCCAAAAAAGGAAAAGACAAGACGTTTATTACTGAGTCTAAAGGTTTTCATGGCAATACTTGCCTCATCTTGGAGATGAGGAGTACGTTAGGCACCGTTTATGGTAGTAACGAACAGAAGAGTATTAAACACAATGATGTAGGATTTACATAAATATACGGCTGGTAAAAATCGAATATTTCAAAGGTTTTAAAGTACTGATAAAAACTGAATAAATAAACTGAAGGAAGCACGGAGGTTATGTAACAACAAGCAAAGAGAAACAACTGTCAATAGTAGAAGATATTTGGAAGGAACAATATAAATGTCAACAACAATAGAAATAGTATCAACACTAAGCAGTGAATCAAATAATTATTAATCGCGAATCAAACAATAACAAAATTGCTTCCCATAACCGATGCAGAAATCAATGAAGGACTGAGCTCAAGACTGTAATTATGATTAGGTCGGTAATATACTCACGGAATGTGTAATGATGTTTTAAATCTGTCTGCACAAAATTCGCTAACTCGCAAAGGAGAATAATACAGTTACCATTCTACATTGAAGGGCAGGTGGTAAAACGGAATTAGAAAATGAATGAGTATTATTTTTCTACTTCATGTTTATAAACTCTTCGCTAGAATAAGAACGCCACGAGTGAAAAAGGCTGGGCTTTTATCTGTCAATGAATTATGGTTAAAAATCCTCTTATATACTGTGAAGGTACTGTAAAAAAAGTCTGCAGAATACAAATGACGCTTGCTACTAGCATTAAATTTTTATATAAGGATACTACTAGCAAGTTCCCTGAGCTCAAAAATTCGATTATTATTTTGAGCAAAATAAATAAACTGCAATTTTAGGCTTTTGAATTACCAGAAAAATTACGAACACCCGACTACACTATTCATTCTTTTGTAAAACAACAATTGCGAAACAGATTTTGAATCGACATTAAACATTTCAAACTACTGCAACTTTTTTTTTAATTAAAAATTATAACATAATGTTTAATGACAATAATTTATTTCTTCCTTTGTGTTTCTGTATGTATCCCCAGGTATCTAGAGGCCTATATCCGAAACTTATTACAAATTTACAAAGTTGATAAAAATGTTGAAACCCTCGTATCTTCCAAATAAACTATTTTTTATTTTAATGTATCTTGATTACCTGGGTTGGTGTGTTCTTCTGTTTTTCGGGAGAATTTCTATAGTAATAATAGAAATTGTAATTGACTATGGTTGTATGTTTGTCTGGTTATTTTGTTATTCGGTTTTTTATCACTCGAATAGGTCATTAAATGGGCACCAATTTGTAATAACAAATGATTACAAATAATATTAATTATTAATTGAGATACTATTGGTTTGGGTTAATTGGTTTTAGTAAATTTTACTTTAATTCCCCTCTTTACTTTATTAGAGTTCATTAACATGTTGAAATCATTTAAATAGCACGTTTTGTTTTAAAATAATTACGGCCAACTTAAATATCTTGAGTTGAAGTAAACACTAAAGTTCAGTGTTGATTTAAAATGGTTAACGATTAAAAAATAATACGTCATACACCATTATTTCCCTTTATTTTTTCTTTTATTTCCTTTTTAAAATTTGATTTTTCTATCTTTAAAATAAAGAACATTTCTCATAATATGAATTAACCAGGCTTGTGGTATTGATCGCTCAACAGTTGGTAGCATCAGTTGACAATATCTCAGAGAAGTAAGCTATGTTTACGCTTTGAAATTATAACCCTTATGAGTTCTTTTGACTACAACAATTAACAAAAAATGTCTTTCTTGTAGAACAAAATATTACAATTTAAAATTAAATGTGGTATTATAAACCAATAACTTAAAATCTAATGTGACAATCAGTTCGTAATTCAGACAGTGTCCGTTGTTGGGGTTAACCTAGTTTGTCTAAGTTATTTAGATAAACATTGATTATGAAAACAAATTACAATTGTTAAACATGAAATAATTTGCATAGTGTTTGTGTTTACTACTGTGATAACATAAAAATAAGTTCACAAGTGTCTATAACTAGTTAGTATTGGATCGTGATCATTAATTATTACGTTTTATTATAAATTCTCAAAATAACCAATATAATTTCCTTTTCTTTATATTCCTTTATCACTCACTGTATTTACATATTCACTCTATTGTACTTTAATTATTAAACACAATGCACAACATTGTCGACACACTGTTAGACAATGTTCACTTCCCTCAGGACACGTTCTGCGGGATTACTATTAGGATGATATACCGATGTCTTATATGTCCTTATACCCCATTTCAACAATTCCATCTTCCACTTCTTTCCTCGAAACTGGGTCCCTTGATCGATCACAATGGTTTCTGGTTTTCCCACTTCTACTACTTATATACTTATGGATAATAAATTCTAGAATCTTTTTGGTTGTGGCTCTACTTATGGAGTAGAGTTTCGTGTACTTTGTGTAGTGATCAAAAATAATTATGATTTATTTAAATTTATGTCTTCCTCCACTTCTGGGAAAGGGTCTACATATGTCGAGGAATGTTTTATCAAGTCTGCGGTACACTCGTGATAGGCTGTCTGCTATGATATTCTTTTTCCAGGGACATATTCCCAATCTAAATTGAATTCTTGGAGTATCAACACCCATCTGGTGAGTCTACCGTGATTGAGCTTACAATTTTTTTAAAAACGATATTGACCTATGGTCTGTCCTAATAGTTACTGGGAAACCCAATATAAAGGTACTGAATTTCAAACAAGAAAAACAACACTCAGTAGTTCCCTTTCGGTCACTGTATAATTTCGTTCACAACTACTCAGGACCCTGCTTGTAAAGCTAATTACCCAATGATGACCTTCCTCATCTTCCTGATATAATTCACTTCCAAGACTAATGTTGCTGGCATCACAGTTGATGAAAAAACTTTTATTGAAATTTGGGTGATGTAGCATTATGCTACTTAAAAATTTATCTTTTGTTAATTTAAACTTATTGTCTTCATTTTCATCCCACTTGCATTTGTTTTTCTTTGATAGTAAATGTTGGAAATTTGAGGTCACTTCTGAATAACTTTGTTGAAATTTCCGGTAATAATTGCATATTCCCAAAAAGGATTGTAGTTGTTTCAGATTTTTAGGTTTTGGAAAATCCTGGATAGCTTTTACTTTTTCTGGTGATGGTGTTATCCCAGTTGCAGACAAAATAAATCCTAAAAATTGTAATTCATGGGTAATAAATTTCGACTTGTCACATCTTAAAGTTATATTGTTTTGTAGTAACTTATTTAATACTGTTTCTACTCTTTTAAAGTGCTCCTTCCAAGTACATGAAGTAATAAATATGTCATCAATATATACTGTTGTAAAATCTAGAACTTCTTTACCAAGAATTTGGTCCATACATTGTATGAACACGGTCACAGAATTTACGAAGCCAAAGGGTAAACGTTTGAAATGATAATTTCGTCCTTCAAATATAAAAGCGACATATTGTCTACTGTTAAGGTGTAATTCAGTCTGCCAATAGCCGCAGACGGCATCCCAAGTACTCATGTACTTAGATCCATAAAATTTCTTCATTACCTCTGTTGCGTCTTAGAAGCTCTTCAGTTGTTCTTGAGTTGTTCTTAGGAACGCTATTGGAGTTGCTGGTTTGTGATGAAATAATTGAGTGGACTGTATAATGTTTCAGAAAATAATGGTTTATTGAGTCAAGGCGACATATTTGATTTCGTATTAAAATTTAGATTGAAATAATTGATTGATTGCTGAAGCGTCCAGATTTTAACACGGCATGAGTGCCGGAGAATTGAATAGAAGTAAAGCGGGGGCTTGCATTGCAACCCAAAAGCCTAGATGGCCTAACTAAATAGTCGCATGGTGTCCATGCTAATAGAATTAAAAATACTGAAAAAAGAACGGTATGTAGCCGCTGCGGCGAGTGAGAACGAGTGATCAGCTCGGAGTCTATAGTAGAACTAATTTAATTTTGTCTGTAGTCAGCCGGTCTGAATCTCGGCTGGCGATAACAAGAACAAACGTGACGTCATCTGCACGCTTCGCAACCTAGTATTTAGGTTACAAAGTACACATGGGTACAAAGATTGACCATACTGCCCGCACAAAATCGGGGCGATTTTGTAACTTAATTAACTGTGAAATTACATGGTAATTTACATTACATGATGATAAATTCAATAATAAATAATCATTACTAATGTAATAATTACGACATAAAAAATTGACATGTATGAGAATAGCGCATTAAAAAATCAGAAAATTGATAGTAGATAACAAATAGATTAACATATTAATCCATGTGCGGATTACAAAATACATAATGATTTAGATTACATAGTTATTTACGTTACGTTACACGGTAACAGAACAACAATAATAACATTCCATGACATACAAACGTGGCAATGCTACATGAGAATACAACAATTAGGTATAATAATTAGTAGTACATAAGAATAAAATAATGATCACAAGAAACTCAAAAATACACAACTATAGAGTAAGTACAATTGTGAAAAACATAATAATTGATACAATGGTAATATAACAATGCCCAACAAATTCAAAAATACACAACCAAAGAGTAAGTACAATTGTGAAAAACATAATAATTGATACAATAATAATATAACAATACCAAAAAAAATTCAAAAATACACAACCATAGAGTAAGTACAATTGTGAAAAACATAATAATTGAAACAATAATAATATAACAATACCCAAAAAATTCAAAAATACACAAAAAGAGGATTGTGATACACAATATCACAATAAAAATAATAATAGTGTATTAATCATAACAATTCAATTCATGTGATCGCCCTGGGAATGCCCCGGGCGTAAAGTAGGGTAATGTGATAAAGTTCACATTCCTGATACGTGTCACATGAGGCTCATGCGACTAATCCAGTGCCACCGGAAGTGGGCATAACTTATGAATGGGTCGACGTAGAACACCAAGTGATGTGCGAACGTCCGCGACGCGCACTATTGAGTCCTGACCCGAGTAAACATTCGTGATTACCCTGCGTTTACTCTGAAAGGGGGGGGGGGAATTGTCATCTAGAATAAGGACTAGTTGTCCGGGAGTCAAATTTTAGACGTACTGTGTTATTTGTTGCGCTGTTGCAACTGGTGCAGGTAGTCCTTTGACCACCTGTTCCAAATGGATTGGGTGAATCTTTGGAGCAGTTGCCATCTGCCCAAACGAGTGATATTGATTTGTGAATAGTCAGGTTCAGGGGGAGCAGTGAGCGGAGAACCAACCAGGAAATGAGCTGGAGCTAAAGGTTCGGGGTCCCTAGAGTCACTGGATATTGCGAACAAGGGGCGTGAGTTAAGGCAAGCCTCTATCTGTGTTAAAATGGTGTAATATTCCTCGAAGGTTAGAATGGTCGCGCCTACCACGCGTCGCAAGTGAAACTTTACACTTTTGACTCCGCTCTCCCACAGGCCGCCAAAATGCGGTGCTGAGGGAAGAATAAAGGACCAATTAATGCCTTGGGCACTGGGAAAACCCTGGACGGATTGCTCAAAACCCTTAGACTGTAAAAGTTTAAGCGTGCTATTTGCACGGCGAAAATTTGTTCCGTTGTCGGAAAATATCTGATCAGGGATACCTCTACGCGCAATAAACCTTTGTAAGGTTAGCTATAAAGGCGTCCGATGTCAGATCTGAGACAAGTTCCAAGTGAATGGCCTTAGTAGTCATGCATATAAATAAGGCAATATAAGCCTTGGAAGTTGATTTTTAACGCTGCCCGCCATGACGAACAAATATCGGACCGGCATAGTCGACCGCCGATTAGGAAAACGGTTTAGCAGGCGTAACACGGGAGGGGGGTAATTGACCTAGTAGTTGGTTTGCGCCCCTAGCACGGAATCTAAAACAGGTGATACATTTATGTATCACCGAACGTATATAAGATTTGTCATTAAGTATCCAATATTTACGTCGTAGAGGGAACTGAGTCAATTGTACACCAGCGTGTAATAAACGAAGGTGCTCGCTTTGTATAATCAATTTACTTAGATGAGAGTGTGGGTGCAGTATAATTTGGTGTTTACTCTCGTAATTGAGCTGAGAGTGCTGAAGGCGTCCCCCTACGCGTAGTATTCCTGACTTGTCCAGAAAGGGGTGAAGGGAGAGAATTTTATTGTTATTAGGGATGCAGCGTTGTTCCTCAAGTTTGTTAATTTCGACTTCAAAATGCGACTTCTGGGACTGGCGAATCAAACTCACCTGGAGATGTGCGGTCATTAATGAGCATTATATTTAACTCTCGAGCGTCGAGGCATAATCTAACTTGACAATCTTTCTTTGGTATAGCTACCAGTGGACTAGTGTATGGGGAGTTGTTTCTTTCAATTATGTCTTTAGTGACCATTCTTTGAATTTCATTTCGTGCTGCCTCCTTTAAAGCTTGAGCGATAGGATAAGACCTTTTATTAAAATTTACATTATCTTTAAACTTTAGTTCACACAGGACGTTTTCAGCTTTCCCTGGTGATTCAGAAAACACCGTACTGTATCTATTATAGATTTCTATGAGTTTATGTTTCTCTTCTACACTTATAGTTTCTTTGACATTCCTACCTTGAAACTCCATTATTTCTTCTATCTTCTTCTGCCACATCTCTGACTCCGTTACTTTATTATTCTTACCTATGGTTAACCTATTATTTTCCCTAACATAATATGAATTCAGACACTGAGGGGCACTTTGGCTACCAAATATCTCAGCAGATAACTCACCTTCTTCTGTACTCAGTGTAATCTTACCACTGGCCAGATCTATAATTGCAGTGTGTCGCCGTAGCATATCACACCCTATTAATATTCTAAAAGGTAACCCTTGGCCTACTAAAAATTCCATAGTTATTCCTATTCCCCTGTTGGTAACGTTCAGACATACTTGTTTTCTAATGGTTTTATTCTGCTTCCCGGTGGCGCCAATAATTGTCATGTTGTTAATGGGTAATGTAGGTATTTTTTCGGTGGTCAACTCTGTAATTCTGTCAAGCTCTAATTGGTCAATAATTTCAACATTTGCTCCCGTGTCGATCATAGCTTCTATTAATACTCCATGTAATTTTACTTGTACATACAATATATCATTATTCAATGGTGCCTCTTCGACTGCTCTTTCTTCTAGTAATTCCGCCTGTAAATTTTTTAGGTAATAGCTTCTGCTAATTGTAATTGGTTCATTCAATTTGTTTTGAGGACCTTGGTAAATTCTGTGCCCGTTGGTCTTCTCACTGCTGGTACCCGTTTCCCCGACTTCCATTTTTATTATTGGATTGCTCCACATTCTCCTTGGGTTGATGCTCAGGTGAATGCCTTCTCTCTTCCTCACTGTTTCTAGGTCTTTGGTGTTCTTCGCTTCTACTTCTTTGCGGAACTTCCTCTCTTTGATATGAATGACTATAATAGCTCCTATTATTGAAATGTCGGTGTCTTCCTCTGTATCGATTATTATTATAATTATTGTTATAATTATGGTCAACTCTCACATAATTTACTCGTTGTCGAGTGTCTCTTGGTTGTTGATTTCTACGACCATCTGTACTTCCTGATCTCTATCTGCTTCTTCTGTAATAAGATTCTTGTTCGTAGTTCTCTAATAAAGCTTCCATACCTCCGATAGTCTTAATTTGTCCACTTAATCGAACACTTATGATCTTCTCATCAAAATGATAGGCTATTTTGGTGACAAGACACTCATCTGGAATCTTCGGGTCTAAGTATTTTGCAACATGTACTTTTCCTAAAAAGTATGCCGCAGATGTCTATCCTTTAATGCTGTCATACCTCCCATGACAGATATCATCCCGAATAATATTCTGTACCGATTCAGACCAATACTTTAGTTTGAATAAGTGTTTAAATTCATTATAATTGCACACTTCCTTCCTAATTGCCGTCCACCAGTTATTTGTAATGTTCTTAAAACACTCATCTAAGATGCCTTTGTTCCACCTGGTTTCTTTCAATCGGTTCAGTATCTCATCAACTCTTTCTAAAAATTCTAGAGGGTTTCTTCTATAGTCCCTAAAGTTTACACTTTCTCTACTATCTTGTATTGTATGTTGTGTGTTACATGTTAGTCTAACACTCATTCTATCTATCTACCCTTGTATGTTTACTTGGAAATGTCGTAGATTTTCTATTTTCTCCCAGTGATTATTTACTTGGTTTCTTACCTGTTCTATCATAACAGTAAAATTGGTTATTTTACCGGCTATATCGCTCTGCATACCGTCCAATTGATCTTTAGTTTCCTGTTGTATGGCCATTATTCGGACTTGATTACTATTTTTCCCTCAATCCATCCTGGCATCTATTTCCGTTCTGAATTGTCCGATGGTTTCTTCGGTTTTTGTCTTTTCTTTGCTTGGTCTCTGTTATCTGCTTTTCTGTTTCCTTCTTGTATCCATCTACGTTTTGGTTAATCGTTTTCGTAACATTTTTAATCTTCCCCTCGAGAGTTTCCCTTAACTCCTTATTGAATTTCTGAATCTTAACCTCAATTTGGTTCAAGTTTTCTTCGTTTATTTTCTCAATCTTATTTTCGAAATTTTCGTTCATCTGCTTATTGTTTTCTTGATTCTGTCTTAGATTCTCTTGATTACTCTCGTTTTGCTTCCGAAGGTTCTCATTTATCCTTTCCTCAATTTGTTTTAAGGTTTCCCTCAATGTTTCGTTTTGTTTCCTTGAGTTTTCCTAATTTTCCTCTTTCATCTGTCTTATTAAGTTTTCACTGTTTTCTTTGCTTTGTTCGGCCATCAATTTCATCATTTCTTGCCAATTTGGTTCTCCTCTGGCTTCCGATCTGTCGCCCGCCTGTTGCTCCTTTTCCTTGTCCATAACAACTTCGGTTTCTTCTTTATCGCCCGTCTGTTGTTCCATTTCACTGTCCGTGACTACTTCGATTTCTTGTTCCTGTCCACCTTCTTCCTTCTCCGGGTCTTCTGTCCTCTTCTTTGGCCTGCCTCTGGTATGCATTTCTTAGCTTCTTACAGTTGCCGACAAAAATTAGATTTTCCGTTGTAGTAAATACTTGCGTAAAACTCGAAATTGTTTCCTATTTTAAGCCCTTTAAATTGAGCGCTCTTTGTAATAATCAATCTTTCGACGCGTGTGATTTGCGTCTATTTGATACTCTTAGAAACTCTAGCCTATTTAAACCCCGCGATGGAAGCCATTTGTAACGTTGTGGTAATCAAACCTTCTCTTCGTTGATTTACTTTAACCGGATTATGTCGTATTTGTTTTGTGGGAATAGTTTGTCCGTTAAATAAACAATCTGTTCGTTTAATGAAATTATTACTTTTATTTTATTATTTTATTTACTATTAGGATCCTTTGCGGTTGATTCGCCGGAGGTATTAGAGTTCAGCTGATAGAGAGAGAGAGAGAGAGAGAGAGAGAGAGAGAGAGAGAGAGAGAGAGAGAGAGAGAGTGAGAGAGAGAGAGAGAGAGAGAGAGAGAGAGAGAGAGAGAGAGAGAGAGAGAGAGAGAGAGAGAGAGAGAGAGTGAGAGAGAGGGGGTGAGCGAGAGATAATAAGTTCCTCTCTTGTGTATTGTGTTATCGTTTTATTAAGCGTATTTCGCAACAGCTGTTTTCAAGGCGACAACACGCTAAAGGTTTTGTTCGCCGTTTATACCTCGTACGCTATGATGACTGATGTAGTTTGCCCACTCTTCTCCGCTATTTACCAGTTTCCTGTAACAAATTCGCTATCTACAAAGAATAACACAAAGTCAATTCCTCCAATAAGGTATGTATTATCTGATATTGGTTTATATTTTTGAAATCATTAAATTCAGTTCATCGATTTTCAAGTCAACTATTATCGAAATTATAACAACTTTCGATATATGTATTTCTATCATACGACAGATATATTCAATTGTAGTTATAAACAAAATTAATAAATTATTTATCTCAGGGTTTTTTGGGATTCTTTGAGCTGAAAGAAAGTCAGAAATGCTTTGACAAGAGTAACATACTTTACAAGAAAAATATTTTATTCTTAAAGACTAGGTCAAAGAGTTCGTTTTTTAGACGCCAGAGCGCAGGTTACATGAATTCGTACAGCTGACGGTCCAAGAAACATGGCCTCTAAGAATGTTCTAATGAGATTATATTTTTACTGTTTTTAATTAAATAAATGAAGTTTGAAACGTTCTCACTAAGTTTCCTTCTAGATTGAATTATTTTATACTGGTTTCTAGTGTTCCAGTGTTCGTTACTTGGTGGTGATGTGCAGTTTTGTAGTTTATGAAGGTAGGCATATCTCACCCATGGTAGCTATGTTCCAATTTTCAATCTATCTTGTGGCTGGACAAATTTTCATTTTTTTGGTATATTCTCGCATCAATTAATATGTTTCGTGTGATGTCCCAGACATGGTTTTTTATGCTGATGTTTTTCTTCAGTTTTGAATTGCGTAATTAAGCGACCCACAACCAAAGTTGTTCTAAAGATACTACTGTAGAAATATATTCCGTCATATGGAAAAATGAAGAAGGTACTCAGTGATCAAGGTGTACAATTCCAGAGTGAAAAATTGGGGAGGACGTTAAGGGAAAATGGAATACAACCTGTACTCACATCCAAAAGACATCCTCAAGGAAAACTTGCTGAGAGAGTTAACAAATAATTAGGTAAATATTTACGAATATACTGCCATGATCAACACAATAAATGGGCAGAATGTTTACCATTGCTTGAAAAAGCCATCAACGAAAATTATAGTGAAGCAACAGGATATACTCCAATGGAATTAGAAGAAGATATGTAGCCAAACAGATTTTGGACTAAGTATATAAACAAACCTAATATCCAGAATGTACCTGTACCAATAAGTGTGAAAATTGAATACGCAAAGCAACGGATAATAGAAAGATGTATCAAGAGAGTAGAGAGATTTAATCGAACTCACAAGCTACAACAATTCAACGTTGGAGAAAGTACACTACTCAAAGCTAATCCAGTGGGAAAACGGAGTGATAATATTGCGAACAAATTCTTCAGACTTTATAATGGACCGTATTCGTTAAGACAGCGAGTAGGACAACAAACTTTCATCGTATATGATGAGATACAGAAGAAAGAAATTGGTAAATTCCGCACAACGTCATTTAGGAAGTTCTACACATAAAAACAACGAGGTCAATGACACCAGTCAGATCAGCTGTTTGTTAAAGCCACCCTACTACAAGGTCACGAGCAGTGAGCGTGTGAAGAGGGGAGGTAAGACATTTGTGTACACTCCAATTAAGGGTGAAATGACGAATATTATTCTTTATTATTTGTTACATTTTTGTTTACAAGTGTAATAATAATAATAAAAAAATTTTTAAGAACTAAATTTATTAAATTTTTTTGTTACCAAGCAGAGGGATAATCCGACTGTACAAATAAGTGATGTACTGAGCATTGAATATAAAAATTTAAATATACCTAATAAACTGTAAATAATTAATAATGTATTAGAAATAAGCATGTCAGGGATTGCAAGCTTGACTCAGACAAAAATATGAACATGTGTTTCGACCTGAATCGACGTACACACACACACACACACACACACACACACACAAATGTAACTGAAAGTGTGCAAAAGTATTTTGCTAGTGTGTGTGAACGCAGGTCTATGCAGGCGAGTTTACCACCCCAAGATGAATAATTGCATAATTACTGTTTTTCCGTAATAATTATTCATAAACTATAATTATGGAGTAAAATCCAAAACCACAATAAAATGTAATTAAAGTCACTAAATACTGTGTACGAAAACCACATAAAAAAGACACACAGTACGAGTGTAGTAGTGAAATAACTGTGTACAAATCGGAAGGGTTAAGTTGCAATCTACAAAATTACAGTGAACATGTGTTGTGAAAATAGTTACAAGATGAGTATAAGAGTATACTTACAGGACTCTGCAATTCGCAGAAATATAAGAAATAGCGAAATCAACAAAGAGTGGGGGAACTGAACCCAGAGACAGTTTCTGACATGTCGATTTCTTACAACTGCATGTGTTGACCAAGACATGAGTATAAATAGGACACACACGCTACAGTGGTTCTCTTTCTTAAATCACCCACAGTGCAGCGGGAGATTCTGCCCGTCCGCACAGAATATTTAAATTTTTGTAAATAGTTTCACCATTCCAGTTATATGCAGTAATGTAACTGGATTGTAAAACAAACAATGTTTAAGTAGTAACAAAATTACATAAGTAGATCCACATAAGAAGATCAACTGACGTCCGAAACAGCACGAGGAGAAGTTCCAGAGAACGATACGACGCTGGACAGAGAAAAAGTCGACGCTGTATAAGAGCAGAAGAGCGAAGCGACGCTGGACAAGAGAGAAACGACGCTGGACAAGAGGAGAAGCGCGAGACGACGCTGGACTCTAGAGGAGCGACGCTGGACAAGAGAGAGACTACGCTGGACAAGAGGAGGTGATACTGAAGTTTGAGACGAGGAGGATTACAGAGGGATCCAATGATTGAGTATGATTGACGACGATAAGGTGATAAACAACTTATTTATCTCCTAATCGAACAATTAACGTAAAGACAATTAAGGTCGTTCTTGTTCTATTTAAAAGTAAGAGCCAATGATTATTGTAAATATAGAATTAAAGTCATAGATGTTATTGAAATAAGATTAACGTAAACAAGAGCTCAAATTAGTATTGAAATGAAGAGAATACAAAGCATTTAAGTAAAAATAAGCGTTTGATATAAATCAGTTCTGAGACACAAAAGATAAAATCAGTAACTATTGATATTTTTTTGTATTACATTACAATATATTAGTCTGTGGAAGGTGGCTGAGGTTATCATGATTCTAAAACCTGACAAAGCACCAACAGATAAAAAGTCCTACAGGCCAATCTCCCTGCTACCGGTGATCTCAAAACTATTTGAAAAACTGTTCTTGAAGAGATTAAAGCCTTTGTTAGAGGAAAGAAGCCTGTTGCCGAATCATCAATTCGGATTCAGAGAAAAGCATTCCACTATTGACCAGGTACAAAGAATCACCCATGTTATTGAAAAGGCTCTCGAAGGAAAGAACATTTGCTCAGCCGTCTTCCTGGATGTAGCGCAAGCTTTTGATAAGGTCTGGCATCATGGGCTTGAGTACAAGTTGCATAGGGATCTCCCAGAGGAATTTTATCTAATACTAAAGTCTTACATCTCAGAAAGATACTTTAGGGTGAAGCATGAGGATGAATATTCAACTTTAAAGAAAATATCCGCGGGAGTTCCCCAAGGGAGCGTATTGGGTCCAATTTTGTATTTGTTATACACGAGAGATTTACCAAACAGTGAGGAAACAACCGTTGCGACTTTTGCGGATGATACTGCTGTTCTGGCGGTAGGTAATGATGCCGAGACAGCGGCCAATAAACTGCAAACTTCAATCGTAGAGGTATGGGATTGGACTCGACGCTGGAGGATCAAACTTAATGAAACGAAATCAATACACACCAATTTTACCAACAGAAAAATAGAAATACAAAAGATCTACATTAATGAACAAGAAGTGCCATACTCTAACACTGCTAAGTATTTGGGTATGACTCTGGACGCAAAACTTGAATGGAAGGAGCATGTGAAAAAAAGAAAGAGGAACTCAACATAAAATTCAGGAAATTGTACTGGGTGTTAGGTAGGAATTCACAACTAACAGTTGAAAACAAATTGCTGTTGTATAAACAAGTGCTGAGACCTGTGTGGACTTATGGTGTACAACTCTGGGGATGCACCAAGAAATCTAACATTCAAATGATCCAAACTTTTCAAAACAAAGTACTTAGGAGTATCGTTGATGCCCCCTGGTATATTAGGAATGACAATCTGCACAAAGATCTCAAAGTAGAATATATCAGTGAAATCGTAACAAAATATGCAGTTAACCATGACAGGAGAATTCAGACTCATATAAATCCAGAAATGCTTTGCGTGGTGGAAGAAGCTCCGCACACGTTAAGAAGGCTTAAAAGATTGAAGCCCCAAGATTTGGTGACACACTAGTGCATTTAAATCTGTAAAACTCTAAAAGAGAGAAAGGCAATAATCTCAATCTGGGGAACAGCCAGTGGGCTTCTACCCCATAAACCGTGACTGTAATATTAAAGAAAATCAACTTGTTGGGCTCGCTCAGTTGTTGCAAAGGGAGGTGTTTTTAGTGGGTTAGAGTCCCACACTACCTGGAGCTACGGGGCTCCAGTGTGTCTATAGAGATTTTCACCTGCCCTGCCGGAAAAAAAAAAAATTACAATATATAAGAAGATATTGAAATATTGATATATGAAACACACTAATTGACTGAGTAATCTGGAAATGAGTTTTTTTAATATACAATAATTAGTAGAATAGAATATTTAGTCTGTAAGGATGTATATAGCATAAGCCTTACGGCATAATAACAAAATAATAACGAATGTTTTAAGTCGAAGTAAGTGCCGTGTGCACAATTTTATTAATATCAAATAAATTTGAAATACCGTTACAAGTTACATAGAGTTCTTATTACAGATACACCTGAAACCCAAATTAAATTATATTTATTGTTACATAAATTGTCGCTTCCAACGTGAAGCATCACAAATTTAAATTATATTATATTTGCAATGATGTATTGATACAGAATTTTGTCGCCCTGGACTTGGGGTACGACATGCCTAAATTTATGTACAAAGATCGTTACATTTATTTGGTGTCCAAGATCGTGGGGCTCCGCAAACACAAATAAATTTATATTTGCAGTATGTATCGTTACATATATTTGTCGCCCATGAACGTATGTCCCGATCCCCACCATTTAACTATTAAAATTTTTTATGTAGCTAAATGGTTGCTCTAAAATATTATAGTGTGTTAAATGAAAAATGTATTATATGTAATAATTATTTATATTAAGCAGTAACTGAATGTAATGTTAATTGTTGTGTAATCACACAGCTGGCGCCCACGAAAAATATTGTTTGTCTATGTATCAGGTGTAATTGTAATGAGTATTAATAATAACTATTAATTAAAATAAAGAAGCAGGGAACGGTTATCAATAATAATTGTTAAAGAATTACTACTAAATAAATATTTTAATAAGACTTCAACATGACGACTCCAGGAAATTTAGACGTAGAGGCATTCCAGACGATGATGCGTGCCTGGGTCGATGAATTAAACACAAAACAGACAGAAAATTTAAATAAGCAGACAGAAAATTTAAATGCCAGAATAGACGAATTAAAAGAATCTAATAAGAAACAATTATAAGAACAAACTGAAAATTTTAGACAAGACACCATAAAAATTTCAGAAAGTCTAGAAGAGTTAAAAATTAATAATCTTGAAATAAAACAAAGTATAATAAACGGTACTGCACAGTTAACCGAAAAAATTGTTAATACAAATTTACATATTGACACGATCGCAGATAATGTCTGAGGAATAATTAATAAACAAACGAAGCTAATATGTGAAAAGATAATATGTGAAGAATTCATAGTAGTTGAAAATACGTGTGTAATTACTAACGATAATTATAAAGTAATTAACATTAAAGAAGAGAAGCAAATTAAGGTTAATAAAACGTGCCTTATTAATAGCGATATTGCAAGTATGAGACACACACACAATAGTAAGTCACACAAGATGACACATGTGAAACACTTAAGACACCACACTTACGGAAATAAATATCACTGTAGGCCTAACAAGAAACGTAGTAAATTATCTAGACGAAACCCTACAAAAAATTGTGGTAAATATGGCGGTAGGTATAAGCACGAGAAATATAAAGTGAACGATAATTATAACTATAATTATAGTAATTACGGTGAATATTATCATAAAAGACGCACGAAAATAGGTTCAACTCTTTATGTGGGCCGCGAGCAAACTGTTGCGATGGAATGTGACCGTTACGAGAGAAAGAGAGGGAGAATAAAGTTTTCACCCTATAAACAAGTAGATCACGTGATACAGGCAGCAACGATTCAACGCAGCGACGAACAGGTGACTTATACGATCAAAACAAACGTTCACACGGTAAGTACGTACAATAACGGGACAGCGATACAATGGTATGCGGACGTTGTCTACACGGTGAGCACAATAAATTTCCTGTGTACAACAACCAATTGTTGTAATAAGAGGGGTGTCAGATCTAACGACACTGCAACTCAGAACTCAAAGTAAATGAAAATAAATAATTTTTTTAAATGAGAAAAATAATATTACTATTAATTATTGATAATAAGATAATAGAATATAATTAAGAAATGTTATTTATTAAGGATATAATAGCAAATAAACAAAATAAGGGATATTACTTTAAAGGGTAATTAAGAAATCTATCATTAATGGTAAGGAATGATAGTGTAGAGGAATATTTAAGAAAGTAATGGTAAAAGATTTTATTGTTGTTATTAATATGAAGAAAGGGTTAGGAATAGAAAGTAATTGCTATAGTTGTCAGAACGGCTGTTCAAGCGAACACTTAATGGAGATACAAGGACACAGAAGAAAGCAAGAGTGAAAAGTCCAAAGGGCAGAGACTACTTAGGATTAAAGACTTCGAGAAAAATATCGTTGTTTTCCAAGACAGTTCCTCTGTAACCGATCATGCGACACACTACAAAGCTAAAAGAGTATTCTGTTACGGAAGTGTATTTCAGGAAATTAGTAGCGATCAGAAAGGTAATGTTAAAGAAATGTAATAAAAGGTAATGAATGTTAATGTATTTTATAGGTAATGTATTAGATAAAGTAATGTCATGTTAAGAAAAGAGTTAAGGAAGATAGTACTAACGAATGACATGTTACAAAAATTAATTCAACCAGCACATGAGAGTTTAGCACATGCTGCCGCTCTGAAATGTTATCTGAGTCTACGAGAGGATTTTACGATTAATAATATGTATCGAAAAATAAAGAAGGAGGTAAAGAAGTTTTATGAGTGTTAAACGGCGAAAGGACCGAATTTACACACATACGTAGAAATACAGAGCATCCAGAAGGAGAACAAAGCGAGAGCTAATTGCACTGGATTTTCTGGGACCACTACCACGATCAAGTCGTGGTGTGAAGCACATATTGGTATGTATCGATGTGTTTTCCAAGGCAGTCCGACTGTACCCAATTATGCGACCCACAACCAAAGTTGTTCTAAAGATACTACTGTAGAAATATATTCCGTCATATGGAAAAATGAAGAAGGTACTCAGTGATCAAGGTGTACAATTCCAGAGTGAAAAATTGGGGAGGACGTTAAGGGAAAATGGAATACAACCTGTACTCACATCCAAAAGACATCCTCAAGGAAACCTTGCTGAGAGAGTTAACAAATAATTAGGTAAATATTTACGAATATACTGCCATGATCAACACAATAAATGGGCAGAATGTTTACCATTGCTTGAAAAAGCCATCAACGAAAATTATAGTGAAGCAACAGGATATACTGCAATGGAATTAGAAGAAGATATGAAACCAAACAGATTTTGGACTAAGTATATAACCAAACCTAATATCCAGAATGTACCTGTACCAATAAGTGTGAAAATTGAATACGCAAAGCAACGGATAATAGAAAGAGGTATCAAGAGGGTAGAGAGATTTAATCGAACTCACAAGCTACAACAATTCAACGTTGGAGAAAGTACACTACTCAAAGCTAATCCAGTGGGAAAACGGAGTGATAATATTGCGAAGAATTCTTCAGACTTTATAATGGACCGTATTCGTTAAGACAGCGAGTAGGACAAAAAACTTTCATCGTATATGATGAGATACAGAAGAAAGAAATTGGTAAATTCCGCGCAACGTCATTTAGGAAGTTCTACACATACAAACAACGAGGTCAATGACACCAGTCAGATCAGCTGTTTGTTAAAGCCACCCTACTACAAGGTCACGAGCAGTGAGCGTGTGAAGAGGGGAGGTAAGACATTTGTGTACACTCCAATTAAGGGTGAAATGACGAATATTATTCTTTATTATTTTTTACATTTTTGTTTACAACTGTAATAATAATAATAAAAAAATTTTTAATAAATAAATTTATTAAATTTTTTTGTTACCAAGCAGAGGGATAATCCGACTGTACAAATAAGTGATGTACTGAGCATTGAATATAAAAATTTAAATATACCTAATAAACTGTAAATAATTAATAATGTATTAGAAATAAGCATGTCAGGGATTGCAAGCTTGACTCAGACAAAAATATGAACAGGTGTTTCGACCTGAATCGACGTACACACACACACACAAATGTAACTGAAAGTGTGTACAAAAGTATTTTGCTAGTGTGTGTGAACGCAGGTCTATGCAGGCGAGTTTACCACCCCAAGATGAATAATTGCATAATTACAGTTTTTCCGTAATAATTATTCGTAAACTATAATTAAGGAATAAAATCCAAAACCACAATAAAATGTAATTAAAGTCACTAAATACTGTGTACGAAAACCACATAACAAAGACACACCGTACGAGTGTAGTAGTGAAATAACTGTGTACAAATCGGAAGGGTTAAGTTGCAAACTACAAAATTACAGTGAACATGTGTTGTGAAAATAGTTACAAGATGAGTATAAGAGTATACTTACAGGACTCTGCAATTCGCAGAAATATAAGAAATAGCGAAATTAACAAAGACTGGGGGAACTGAACCCAGAGACTTTTTCTGACATGTCGATTTCTTACAACTGCAGGTGTTGACCAAGACACGGGTATAAATAGGACCCACCCGCTACAGTGGTTCTCTTTCTTAAATCACCCACAGTGCAGCGGGAGATTCTGCCCGTCCGCACAGAATATTTAAATTTTTGTAAATAGTTTCGTCATTCCAGTTATATGCAGTTATGTAACTGGATTGTAAAACAAACAATTTTTAAATAGTAACAAAATTACATAAGTAGATCCACATAAGAAGATCAACTGACGTCCGAAACAGCACGAGGAGAAGTTCCAGAGAGCGATACGACGCTGGACAGAGAAAAAGTCGACGCTGTATAAGAGGAGAAGAGCGAAGCGACGCTGGACAAGAGAGAAACGACGCTGGACAAGAGGAGAAGCGCGAGACGACGCTGTACTCTAGAGGAGCGACGCTGGACAAGAGAGAGACTACGCTGGACAAGAGGAGGTGATGCTGAAGTTTGAGACGAGGAGGATTACAGAGGGATCCAATGATTGAGTATGATTGACGACGATAAGGTGATAAACAACTTATTTATCTCTTAATCGAACAATTAACTTAAAGACAATTAAGGACGTTCTTGTTCTATTTAAAAGTAAGAGCCAATGTTTATTGTAAATATAGAATTAAAGTCATAGATGTTATTGAAATAAGATTAACGTAAACAAGAGCTCAAATTAGTATTGAAATGAAGAGAATACAAAGCATTTAAGTAAAAATAAGCGTTTGATATAAATCAGTTCTGAGAAACAAAAGATAAATTCAGTAACTATTGATATTTTTTTGTATTACATTACAATATATAAGAAGATATTGAAACATTGGTATATGAAACACTAATTGACTGAGTAATCTGGAAAAGAGTTTTTTTAATATACAATAATTAGTAGAATAGAATATTTAGTCTGTAAGGGTGTATATAGCATAAGCCTTACGGCATAATAACAAAATAATAACGAATGTTTTAAGTCGAAGTAAGTGCCGTGTGCACAATTTTATTAATATCAAATAAATTTGAAATACCGTTACAAGTTACATAGAGTTCTTATTACAGATACACCTGAAACCCAAATTAAATTATATTTATTGTTACATAAATTGTCGCTTCCAACGTGAAGCATCACAAATTTAAATTATATTATATTTGCAATGATGTATTGATACAGAATTTTGTCGCCCTGGACTTGGGGTACGACATGCCTAAATTTATGTACAAAGATCGTTACATTTATTTGGCGTCCAAGATCGTGGGGCTCCGCAAACACAAATAAATTTATATTTGCAGTATGTATCGTTACATATATTTGTCGCCCATGAACGTATGTCCCGATCCCCACCATTTAACTATTAAAATTTTTTATGTAGCTAAATGGTTGCTCTAAAATATTGTAGTGTGTTAAATGAAAAATGTATTATATGTAATAATTATTTATATTAAGCAGTAACTGAATGTAATGTTAATTGTTGTGTAATCACACAGCTGGCGCCCACGAATAATATTGTTTGTCTATGTATCAGGTGTAACTGTAATGAGTATTAATAATAACTATTAATTAAAATAAAGAAGTAGGGAACGGTTATCAATAATAATTGTTAAAGAGTTACTACTAAATAAATATTTTAATAAGACTTCAACATGACGACTCCAGGAAATTTAGACGATGATGCGTGCCTGGGTCGATGAATTAAGCACAAAACAGACAGAAAATTTAAATAAGCAGACAGAAAATTTAAATGCTAGAATAGACGAATTAAAAGAATCTAATAAGAAAAAATTAGAAGAACAAACTGAAAATTTTAGACAAGACACCATAAAAATTTCAGAAAGTCTAGAAGAGTTAAAAATTAATAATCTTGAAATAAAACAAAGTATAATAAACGGTACTGCACAGTTAACCGAAAAAATTGTTAATACAAATTTACGTATTGACACGATCGCAGATAATGTCTGTGGAATAATTAATAAACAAACGGAGCTAATATGTAAAAAGATAATATGTGAAGAATTCATAGTAGTTTAAAATACGTGTGTAATTACTAACGATAATTATAAAGTAATTAACATTAAGGAAGAGAAGCAAATTAAGGTTAATAAAACGTGCCTTATTAATAGCGATATTGCAAGTGTGAGACACACAAACAATAGTAAGTCACATGTGAAACACTTAAGACAACCACACTTACGGAAATAAATATCACTGTAGGCCTAACAAGAAACGTAGTAAATTATGTAGACGAAACACTACACAAAATTGTGGTAAATATGGCGGTAGGTATAAGCACGAGAAATATAAAGTGAACGATAATTATAACTATAATTATAGTAATTACGGTGAATATTATCATAAAAGACGCACGAAAATAGGTTCAACTGTTTATATGGGCCGCGAGCAAACTGTTGCGATGGAATGTGACCGTTACGAGAGAAAGAGAGGGAGAATAAAGATTTCACCCTATAAACAAGTAGATCACGCGATACAGGCAGCAACGATTCAACGCAGCGACGAACAGGTGACTTATACGATCAAAACAAACGTTCTCATGGTAAGTACGTACAATAACGAGACAGCGATACAATGGTATGCGGACGTTGTCTACACGGTGAGCACAATAAATTTCCTCTGTACAAAAACCAATTGTTGTAATAAGAGGGGTGTCAGATCTAACGAAACTGCAACTCAGAACTCAAAGCAAATGAAAATAAATAATTATTTTTAAATGAGAAAAATAATATTACTATTAATTATTGATAATAAGATAATAGAATATAATTAAGAAATGTTATTTATTAAGGATATAATAGCAAATAAACAAAATAAGGGATATTACTTTAAAGGGTAATTAAGAAATCTTTCATTAATGGTAAGGAATGATAGTGTAGAGGAATATTTAAGAAAGTAATGGTAAAAGACTTTATTGTTGTTATTAATATGAAGAAAGGGTTAGGAATAGAAAGTAATTGCTATAATTGTCAGAACGGCTGTTCAAGCGAACACTTAATGGAGATACAAGGACACAGAAGAAAGCAAGAGTGAAAAGTCCAAAGGGCAGAGACTACTTAGGATTAAAGACTTCGAGAAAAATATCGTTGTTTTCCAAGACAGTTCCTCTGTAACCGAACATGCGACACACTACAAAGCTAAAAGATTATTCAGTTACGGATGTGTATTTCAGGAAATTAGTAGCGATCAGAAAGGTAATGTTAAAGAAATGTAATAAACGGTAATGAATGTTAATGTATTTTATAGGTAATGTATTAGATAAAGTAATGTCATGTTAAGAAAAGAGTTAAGGAAGATAGTACTAACGAATGACATGTTACAAAAATTAATTCAACTAGCACATGAGAGTTTAGCACATGCTGCCGCTCTGAAATGTTATCTGAGTCTACGAGAGGATTTTACGATTAATAGTATGTATCGAAAAATAAAGAAGGAGGTAAAGAAGTTTTATGAGTGTTAAACGGCGAAAGGACCGAATTTACACACATACGTAGAAATACAGAGCATCCAGAAGGAGAACAAAGCGAGAGCTAATTGCACTGGATTTTCTGGGACCACTACCACGATCAAGTCGAGGTGTGAAGCACATATTGGTATGTATCGATGTGTTTTCCAAGGCAGTCCGACTGTACCCAATTATGCGACCCACAACCAAAGTTGTTCTAAAGATACTACTGTAGAAATATATTCCGTCATATGGAAAAATAAAGAAGGTACTCAGTGATCAAGGTGTACAATTCCAGAGTGAAAAATTGGGGAGGACGTTAAGGGAAAATGGAATACAACCTGTACTCACATCCAAAAGACATCCTCAAGGAAATCTTGCTGAGAGAGTTAACAAAGAATTAGGTATATATTTACGAATATACTGCCATGATCAACACAATAAATGGGCAGAATGTTTACCATTTCTTGAAAAAGCCATCAACGAAAATTATATTGAAGCAACAGGATAAACTCCAATGGAATTAGAAGAAGATATGAAGCCAAACAGATTTTGGACTAAGTATATAACCAAACCTAATATCCAGAATGTACCTGTACCAATAAGTGTGAAAATTGAATACGCAAAGCAACGGATAATAGAAACAGGTATCAAGAGAGTAGAGAGATTTAATCGAACTCACAAGCCACAACAATTCAACGTTGGAGAAAGTATACTACTCAAAGCTAATCCAGTAGGAAAACGGAGTGATAATACGGCGAAGAAATTCTTCAGTCTTTATAATGGACCGTATACGTTAAGACAGCGAGTAGGACAACAAACTTTCATCGTATATGATGAGATACAGAAGAAAGAATTTGGTAAATTCCGCACAACGTCATTTAGGTAGTTCTACACATAAAACAACGAGGTCAATGACACCAGTAAGATCAGATGTTTTTTAAAGCCACCCTACTACAAGGTCACGAGCAGTGAGCGTGTGAAGAGGGGAGGTAAGACATTTTTATACACTCCAATTAAGGGTGAAATGACGAATATTATTCTTTATTATTTGTTACATTTTGTGTTTACAAGTGTAATAATAATAATAAAAAATGTTTAATAAATAAAATTATTAAATTTTTTTTGTTACCAAGCAGAGGGATAATCCGACTGTACAAATAAGTGATGTACTGAGCATTGAATATAAAAATTTAAATATACCTAATAAACTGTAAATAATTAGTAATGTATTAGAAATAAGCATGTCAGGGATTGCAAGCTTGACTCAGACAAAAATATGAACAGGTGTTTCGACCTGAATCGACGTACACACATACACAAATGTAACTGAAAGTTTTTTTGATTTTTTTTCTAATTTTTCTTGAATACTTCTTTGATATTTTATGTTTTTGTAAGGGGAAAGTTAGGAAAATCGGAAAGATGAAAAGGGCAAGCATCCTTGAAAGTTTAAGGGCTAGGACTCGAGGTATGGACATGGCTCCCTCCGGAAAGAACGATGAATGGAGGAAACCAAGTCTCACGCAGGCAGGGGCGCGTCCCTGAAATAGACGAACACCATTGGGACTGTGGGGAACATCTACCCGCTACACGGTACCCGCTTCTTCTCACCTTTTCATGACAGACTTTATGTACTCGTTCCTTCCGGACATCCCTCACTGAGAAATTACCTCTTGTTGATCTGTACTGATTTGTTTCTTCTGAATCTGAATCACGTCAACTTAAATCACTACATTCAATCAGCTTTGGATTATCCTCATCATCTAAATCTTCTGCTTCTGCCTCCCCTTCTTCTCTTTCTTCCAACCCTTCCTCCTCTTCGTCCTCTATTGCGTCTTCCTTATAGCCCTCTTCTTCCTCTTCCACTTCTTCCTCTATGCCTTCTTCCTTATCCACAAGTTCCCCTTCTTCACCACCATAATCCAAATCACCATCACAACACTGCACATCCTCACAATCTTCCAGTTGCTCATCTGGTCCATACAAAACCTCTTTCCCTTCGTCGGAACCCTCAGCATCACATACAGAAGCCGTCCGCAAATCTGCACACACTACATCATTCTCACTCGCACACTCCACAACGATGCCACCAAATTCATCCTCAACATCTACCTCATCACATTCAACCACACATGCAGCATGGACAACCCCGTATCCATCCGCAAACTCAGAAACTTCAGTCTCCCTAACACCTATAACTATACTTCCCTGTGTAGCATCTGCAGACCGCTCTTCTGACACTTCTTCCGATTCCTCTCCTTCACCACTCTCAGCAACTATAGCGTCATCGACATTTCCCACCATGGAATCCAGCTCTCCAGGTCTATGTGCAATGACTAATTTAAATTCTACTTGCGATGGTAAAGCTACACTATCAAGTGACTTCTCATATCCATGCGTAGGTGATGATGATATTACAGGATCGGGATCCATCATGAACCGAGAGGGAGATACCGGAACAAATTCTGCGGCATCTGGATTCAACTGTGACGTCATATCTGAGTCTTCTAATTCAGTGTTAACAGACGTGCTCTCGTTGTCTTGTGTTGATCCACCGAAGTAATTCCCCTCTTCTTCTTCCTCTTCACCTTTTTCATCCACTACTCTATTAGGCACTTATGTTTCATCTGGAACGTTTAAAGTTTCTTTTCTCTCAAAATAGGAATAAAGCCTTGCTACAGGATCCCTACTGGCATATGTTGGTTCACTAATATAACTTCTTCTTCCCCTGTTAATTTCATACGTATTTGTTTTCTCTTGTGTAACTGTTGTTACCGTCTTTTCACTTGCTACCTCCTGGCAGCTTTCATTACTTCCAAAATATTCAGCTTTTCTCACAGTTTCTTGCGTTCTCCACCAACCACCATGTTTGTCGTATTTAGCTCTTTCTAATGAACCACTTGAGAATGGGTCACCTCTGGCAGCTCTTTCCCAGGACTCGTCTCTCGCCTGGACCGCTCGAGAAACCACACACAACCGGTCCAGATCCGCAAAACCACGTGGACGGTCTGCGAAAACCAAACGGGATCTCTCTGGGGGAGTCAGCCCCTCCAAAATCACCTGTATAATGTCCCTCTCGGGCAACCCCAACCTTAAAATCCCGGCCGTTTTACGTATATCATGCACAAAGTCCGCCAACGCCTCTCCGTTGGTATGTACACAACAGAACAAATTAAATTTCAACTGGTCACGTCGTCGACGGGGTATGAAGAAGTCCAACACGTCCCCATGGAGCGAGTCGACACTGCCGCCACTACGCAGAGTGTTGGTGACCAGCCCAGCCAATGAATCCTGGCAATACGTATATATAAGAGAAAAGAGGTCTCCATCGGACACCCCCGTGAAATATGCCAACTGCAGGTCAAGGTCCAAGAAATCCAACAACTTACCCTCATCTTGTCCATCCAACACCTGAAGTTTCTGGAGAACGCCGGAGATAGGGTTAGGCAGTCTCTGATAACCTACCCCGGCAGAATTACACAATACACAAAACATAACAATGAAACATGAATCTCCACGCCATACCTAACACAAACATAACTTACAAAAAACAGAAAACACGAGTACTATTCTCCCTTCAAGTCGACCCCGGGTTCCCTAGCGCTGCGGAGACCTGACCCACTACTGAAATAGCTCTCGTTCACACCACACAAGAGGACAAACAACTTTTGACACTAACATAATACATGAAATCCACAACACCTAACACCTATCATGACATATCGCATTCCCAAAGACATACATGATAACCATCAAAAGCCAACATTGAATCCCCCAAAAATCTTCACACAACGAACTATACGTCAGTATACAAGACGGTACCGACTTCTGATAGGGCCATACCGCATCCCGCTAATCCAACGCGCTATAATACCCATATCAAATAACCATACAATCTACTCCCATCACATCACCCCAGATCTCCGGTACTTCAACGTCTCAAAAAAAAATATTCCAACTAAAATTGCATGCCTCGTTGAGACACCAAATTTACAAGTTCAAAACAGGCTGACAATCGTACATCAACATAATATAAAAAACCTTGAACATAACACAAAATAGGCATATCTATCAATCTGTTTTAAATTTTTGTAAGTTATAATTCTCCCCGACAGTTTCCGAGTTTGCAAGACCCGTCACACCAAAGGACCCAAGGGTTCAACCGTAGAGAGAACCACGCTCTGCTACCATTTGTAACCCCTCCTTATTTTTTTTTTTTTAGGAGAAGCTACTAGATATTTAGAATTAGGCAGAAGGCCCAGAAGAAGCATAAAATGTGCTGGGTCCAGTGAGACGGGACTTGAAATTAAAACTCTCTATTAACAGACAAGATAAAAACTTTTATTAAAATTTCATAAATTCCATAATCCATGTTATATACATATACATCAATTCTAATTCAAAAATGTCACTTTATTTGTTTAATACATCATAATCCAGAAAAATTTCAAGCTCACAAGTTCCCATAATTTGTATGAAATGATTATTTTATAGATTTTCCTAATTCACATAATTTTTATATTAATACTTCTTAAATATTTATCATGATTCCAAAATTGATCAGCATGATTCAGGATAAAATTCTAATATTACAGGTAATTTCAAGTATAACAATAGTCTCAATTTCAATTCCAATTGAATATTCCAATAAATCAATTTCAATTATAACATGTAAATCTCATTCCTTCACATAACTCAACAACATATATGTATACATATATAAATCTTTTTCATAATTCAAACACATAATATAACATACATACCTATACATCACATAATCACAGACAAATTACAATTTTAAAGCCTGGCGCACCGCCAGCATATTTTTATCAAATACATACATAAATGTAGAGAAAAATCTGGACTTGCCATAATAAAAGGAAACTACAATTATCAGCTTAAGGTGCCAGCACAGCCTGCATAGTTTCTATAAAAATTTTAAAATCTTCAACTTTATAAAAATATAAAAATTTAAAGAAAATCTGAATCGATCATAACAGCAAGACAGGACAATAATAATTTTGAGTGTCGGTACAGCCTGTATAAACTTTATAAAAATTGTAAATTAATTCTATAAAAATCTAAACTTTAAAGAACATCTGAATTGACCATACGAACGAGAAATCACAAATTCAAAATGTCAGCGCAGCCTGTATAGATTTATAAAATATACATTCAGAAACTTAAAATAATCTGGCTTGACTATAATGACAAGAAAATCTAATTGGAAGCTGAAGTGTCAGTACAGCCTGTATAATTTTATAAAAATTGTAAAATTTTAATTTTATAAATATATATATTGCGACAGTACAAATAAGTGATGTACTGAACATTGAATATAAAAATTTAATATACCTAATAAACTGTAAATAATTAATAATATATTAGAAATAAGCATGTCAGGGATTGCAAGCTTGGCTCAGACAAAAATATGAACAGGTGTTTCGACCTGAATCGACGTGCACACACACACAAATGTAACTGAAAGTGTGTACACCAGTATTTTGCTAGTGTGTGTGGACGCAGGTCTATGCAGGCGAGTTTACCACCCCAAGATTAATAATTGCATAATTACTGTTTTTCCGTAATTATTCATAAACTATAATTAAGAAGTAAAATCCAAAAGCACAATAAAATATAAGAAAATTTACTAAATACTGTGTACGAAAACCATGTGAAAGTGCCACACCGTACGAATGTAATAGTGAAATAACTCTGTACAAATAGAAAGGGTTAAGTTGCAATGTCCAAAATTACAGTGAACATATGTTGTAAAAATAGTTATAAGTTAAGTATAAGAGTATACTTGCAGGACTCTGCAATTCCTCAGAAATATAAGAAATAGCGAAATTGACAAGGAGTGGGGAAACTGAACCCAGAAACAATTTCAGACATGTCGATTTCGTACCACTGCAGGTGTTGACCAAGACATGGGTATAAATAGGACACACAAGCTACAGTGGTTCTCTTTCTTAAATCATCCGCGGTGCAGCGGGAGTTTGTGCCCGTCCGCACAGAATATTTAAATTTTTGTAAATAGTTTCATCCTTCCAGTTACATACAGTTATGTAACAGGATTGTAAAACAAACAATTCTTAGGTAGTAACAAAATTACATAAGAAGATCCACATAAGACGATCAACTGACGTCCGAAACAAGAACGAGGAGCAAATCCAGAGAGCGATACGACGCTGGACAGACAGAGAGAGAGTCGACGCTGGACAAGAGGAGAAGAGAAAGGCCGACGCTGGACAGAGAGCGAGAGAGTCGACGCTGGACAAGAGAGGAAGTCGACGCTGGACAAGAGGAGAAAAGCGAGTGATGCTGAAGTTCGAGACGAGGACGATTACAGAGGGATCCAATGATTGAGTATGATTGACGACGATAAGGTGATAAACAACTTATTTATCTCTTAATAGAACAAGTAACGTAAAGACAATTAAGGACATTCTTGTTCTATTTAAAAGTAAGAGTCAATGTTTATTGTAAAATTTGAATTAAAATCATAGATGTTATTGAAATAAGATTAACGTAAACAAGAGCTCAAGTTAGTATTGAAATGAAAAGAATACAAAGCATTTAAGTAAAAATTAGCGTTAAATATAAATCAGTACTGAGAAACAAAAGATAAATTCAGCAACTATTGATATTTTTGAGTTACATTGCAATATATAAGAAAACATTTAAATATTGATATTTTGAAACACACTAATTGACTGAGTAGTCTGGAAATGAGATTTTTCGTTAATACAATAATTAGTAGAATAGAATATTTAATCAGTAAGGATGTATATAACATAAGCCTTACGGCATAATAATGAAATAATAACGTATGTTTTAAGTCGAAGTAAGTGCCATGTGCACAATTTTATTAATATCAAATAAATTTGAAATACCGTTACAAGTTACATAGAGTTCTTATTACAGATACACCTGAAACCCAAATTAAATGTTAAATTGTTACATAATTTGTCGCTCTTGAACGTGAGGCCAGTCACGCCTATTTTTATGTATATCGTATCGTTGCATAAGAAATATCGCTTCCAACGTGGGGCATAATATCGCTTCACAGATTTATATTATATTTACTTATGCAGTTGTATCGTTACATAAAATTTGGCGCCCTGGACGTGGGGCACGACATGCCTAAATTTGTGTACAAAAATTTGTTACATAAATTGTAGCCCGTGAACGTATGTCCCGATCACAACCATTTAACTATTAAAATTTTTATGGAGATAAATGGTTGCTCTAAAATATAAAGAGTGTTTTAAATGAAAAATGTATAATATGTAATAATTATTTATATTAAACTGTAACTGAATGTAATGTTAATTGTTGTGTAATCACACAGCTGGCGCCCACGAATAATATTGTTTGTGTATGTAACAGGTGTAACTGTAATGAGTATTAATAATAACTATTAATAAAAATAAAGAAATAAATAAATAAGTAGGGAACGGTTATCAATAATAATTGTTAAAGAATTACTACTAAATAAATATTTTAATAATACTTCAACATGACGACTCCAAGAAATTTAGACGTAGAAGAATTCCAGACGATGATGCGTGCCTGGGTCGATGAACTAAGCACAAAACAGACAGAAAATTTAAATGCTAGAATAGACGAATTAAAAGAATCTAATAAGAAACAATTAGAAGAACAAACTGAAAATTTTAGACAAGACACCATAAAAATTTCAGAAAGTCTAGAGGAGTTAAAATTTGATAATCTTGAAGTAAAACAAAGTATAAATGACAGTAATGCACAATTAACAAAAAAAATTGGTGACACCAACATACGTATTGATACTTTAGAGAATTATTTTAAAGAAGCCTTACATGAGCAAGTTGTACGGATTGAAATTAAACAAAAAGAATTACGTCACGAGTAGAGAAAAGATTTAAAAGAAACACATAAACAAATAAATGATACTTTAACTACTATAACACGAAAACATTATGATAAGATTCAAACTATTAATAATATATCGCAAACAAATACCAGTAAACTTAGAGAAATAGAAACACGTACTGTAGTTATTGAGAATGAAATTGAAGAAACTACGAAGGACCGTTCGGGAGATGTATCACATATGAAAGCAGAAATTCAAGAGGAAATGAACCAGCTACGAAGTGACTTAAGAAGACGACAGAACCAAATGACCATATTTCCTACACAAACGGAAGAAAGGAGCAGACTTAAGTTATAAGTGGTAAAGGGGAAAACAGTATGGAATTCCTAGTTAGAATAGAGAAGGAAATAGATAAAATTGTGAGTGCAATAAATGACGACGAGAAGATAGACTTCGTCAAGCGATATCTTAGAGATTCAGCCAGCCAATGGTACTCTATTATTAGAGATAACGTCAGTACATATCAGCAGTTTCGTGAGGCATTCGAGAACCGATACTGGAATCTACATACCCAACGACAAGTACGGGATCAACTCGAATATGGAAAGTTCAATGCACAAGGACAGCAGAGTATTGAACAATACACAATTACGCAAATAGAACGTGTAAAGCATCTTAAACCTAAATTCTCAAAATACGAAATTGTTTCAAAATTATCTTACCATTTTCAACTAGATATCCAGTTAGCAGTATATACGCATGGAATTAAAACCATAGAAGAATTTTTAATCCTTGTAACACAGTCAGAGAATATCAATAAATATAAGAACACATAATACTGTGAACAAAAACACGCAAATCACCACCATAATTATCACAGAGATGACAAGAAAGCAATACAAAACACTACACCGCACCGTGATAATTATAAAATAAATTATTCGCCACCAATGTACAACACTACAACAGCTAAAGAGACTGAACAAAATAATACAGCTAAACGACAAGGAGACGTTGTATGGTCGTCCAATCGTAAACAGTTTTCAAAACCAGCTGACAAACGCGTTGCCGCAGTACGAGGGTACGATGAAAAAAAATTGAAGAGAAATGGACGAGAAATGAATGAGAGGGAGACAGTAACATTCCACAGCCGACCGTCTACATCAAAGGCCTCACAATGACTGAATAAACGGAAGCAAAAGTATAAAATAAACAACATATACCCCTGCGATATTAGGGAGGAATTATTAAACAATGAACAGGATATAAAGCGAGACGCGCAGCAAACACAGTGCCCTATTGTAACAGTGAGTATAAACAGGTGTAAAATACGGATGCTAATTGACACTGGCAGCCAACTATCAGTTCTTAACGCTGCATGGGTCCAACGCAATAAGAAATATTTTTAAAATACTGCAAATTTGCCCGTAAATAATTTAAATATTACAACAGCTACCAATAAAAAAGAAAGAGTTAAACAACAAGCATATGTAACTCTAACATATAAAAATCTAGAATTAGAACACCCCATGATAATTATGCATAAGTTGATTTATGATGGAATTTTAGGTATCGATATGCTAAATGCAATAAATGCTGAGATGAATGTTAATGATAATACAATTGTGTGTAATTATAAAAATATTCAATATGAATTAATGATGAACAGCGAGGAAGAAGAGTGCAAGGTAAGTGAAACACCTATTACTTTGTACAAGCAACAGATACAGTATGGTCCAACTCGACATGTGAATGCGGTAGATAAAGGGATGACGACACAAGAAGAAGAAAAACTGCACGAAATAATAGAAGAATATAGTGATGTATTTAGTAAAGTACCGACGCAGACGACAGTATACGAACACTCTATAGTTGTGTCAGACCCTACGAAAGTCATTAGGAACACATAAACTATCCCAATGCGATATGAAGAAGAGGTTGAACTGTAAATTCGGAGTATGATCGAAAGTGGAGTCACAGAGCGATCGAACAGCAACTTCGTGAATCCTCTAGTGGTAGTGAAGAAGAAAAATGGTGAAATACGTCTATGCCTTGACATGAGGGAGCTGAACAGCATTGTATTGAAGGTGTATGACTGTGCACCAACTGCGGACGAATTATGTACTAAGTGTGAAGGAGCAAGGTATCTGACAAAGCTAGATTTACGCTCAAGTTTCTGGCAGATTCCAATTCGTGAAGAGAATAGAAAGTACACTGCTTTCCTGTATAAAAATAAATGCTACCAACACAGAGTAGTACCCTTCGGATTAAGCACGAGTTTAGCAGCCATCGTAAAGTGTCTAGAAAGAGCCCTAGGACCTGAAGTGGAACCCTACACCATGATATTTGTAGGTGATATCTTAGTTGTATCTAAAACGTTAGACAAACATATAAAACATCTAAGCACGATATTCCATAATTTTAGGCAAGCGAACATATCCCTTAACCTAGACAAATGTGAATTTTTCAATTCCTCTATCCAATTCCTAGGTCACATTATTTCATCCTCTGGTATTCAACTCGATCCTATCAAAATTTCCAGAATAACAAATTTCCCTATACCCGGAAATCTCAAAGAGTTAAGAGCATTCTTAGGACTCACAGAATACTACAGAAGATTCTCACCGTTATATGCAAGGTATACGCAACCGCTTCTAGAGCTGACGAAGAAAGAAAAAAAATGAAAGTGGGAGAAGAAACATCAAATGCCTTTAACCAAGTGAAAGAGTTGTTCATCGAAAATATTATGTTACATCATCCTCAACGAGAAGGAAAATTCGTAATATACTCCGATGCTAGTGACTACGCAGTAGGAAGTGTACTGTATCAACAAGATACTGTGGGAGAGCACCGAGTTATTGCCTACGCCAGTAGAGTCTTCAAAGGAGCTGAAAAACACTACTCCACATCAGAAAAAGAAATACTTGCTATAGTATACGCTCTTAAGCAATTCAGATATTATTTTTATGGTACTCATTTTGAGATACATACTGACCACCAAGCATTATCATTTCTATTGAAATGCAAAATAACAAATGCCCGATTATGAAGATGGATTGTAGCCATTAGCGAATACTCATTCTCCATTAAATACTGTAAAGGTAAAGTCATTATTGTAGCTGATACACTAAGCCGATACATCAAAGAAGAATGTGAAGGCGTTGATGAGAGCGAAAAGAAAGAAGTACGATTGTTATCAATTAAATTCAAAGAGAATGATGAAGTAAAACAAATGCTAAAAAATGTAGCACATCAACAAGATTTGGACATGACAGTAAGGGAGATGAAAGACCAAGAACAACTACCAAATCATTATAAGGTACCTAATGGAATTTTTTCAGGTTAGTAAGACAAGACTGGAAGATAGTACTAACGGATGACATGTTACAAAAATTAATTCAACCAGCACATGAGAGTTTAGCACATGGTGCCGCTCTGAAATGTTATCTGAGTCTACGAGAAAATTTACGATTAATAATATGTATCGAAAGATAAAGAAGGAAGTAAAGAAGTGTTATGAGTGTCAAACGGCGAAAGGACCGAATTTACACACATACGTAGAAATTCAGAGCATCCAGAAGGGGAACAAAGGAAAGCTAATTGCAGTGGATTTTCTGGGACACTACCACGATCAAGTCGAGATGTGAAGCACAATTGGTATGTATCGATGTGTTTTCCAAGGCAGTCCGACTGTACCCAATTATGCGACCCACAACCAAAGTTGTTCTAAAGATACTACTGCAGAAATATATTCCGTCATATGGAAAAATGAAGAAGGTACTCAGTGATCAAGGTGTGCAATTCCAGAGTGAAAAATGGGAGAGGACGTTAAGGGAAAATGGAATACAACCAGTACTCACATCCATAAGGCATCCTCAAGGAAACATTGCTGAGAGAGTTATCAAAGAATTAGGTAAATATTTACGAATATACTGCCATGATCAACACAATAAATGGGCAGAATATTTACCATTTCTTGAAAAAGCCATCAACGAAAATTATAGTGAAGCAACAGGATATACTCCAATAGAATTAGAAGAAGATAAGACGCCAAACAGATTTTGGACTAAGTATATAAACAAACCTAATAACCAAAATGTACCTGTACCAATAAGTGTGAAAATTGAATACGCAAAGCAACGGATAAGAGAAAGAGGTAACAAGAGAGTAGAAAGATTTAATCTAACTCACAAGCTACAACAATTCAACGTGGAAGAAAGTGTACTACTCAAAGCTAATCCAGTGGGAAAATGGAGTGATAATACGGCGAAGAAATTCTTCAGACTTTATAATGGACCGTATACGTTAAGACAGAGAGTAGGACGACACACGTTCATCGTATATGGTGAGATACAGAAGAAAGAAATTGGTAAATTCCACGCAACGTCATTTAGGAAGTTCTACACATGAAAACATCGAGGTCAATGAAACCAGTCAGATCAGCTCTTTGTTGAAGCCACCCTACTACAAGGTCACGAGCAGTGAGCGTATAAAGAGGGGAGGTAAGACATTTGTATACACTTCAATTAAGGGTGAAATGACGAATGTTATTCTTTATTATTTGTTACATGTTTTTAAGTGTAAAAATAAAAAAAATAAAAAATTTTAAAATAAATTTATTAAATTTTTGTTTGTTACCAAGCAGAGGGATATTGCGACAGTACAAATAAGTGATGTACTGAGCATTGAATATAAAAATTTAAATACACCTTATAAACTGTAAATAATTTATAATGTACTAGAAATAAGCATGTCAGGGATTGGAAGCTTGGCTCAGACAAAAATATGAACAGGTGTTTCGACCTGAATCGACGTGCACACACACACACAAATGTAACTGAAAATGTGTACAGCAGTATTTGTTAGTGTGTGTGAACGCAGGTCTATGCAGGCGAGTTTACCACCCCAAGATGAATAATTGCATAATTACTGTTTTTCCGTAATAATTATTCATAAACTATAATTAAGGAGTACAATCCAAAACCACAATAAAATGTAATTAAAGTCACTAAATACTGTGTACGAAAACCACGTAAATAAAGACACACCGTACGAGTGTAGTAGTGAAATAACAGTGTAC
The DNA here is from genome assembly GCA_034769895.1 of Magicicada septendecula. NCBI lineage: Eukaryota > Metazoa > Arthropoda > Insecta > Hemiptera > Cicadidae > Magicicada > Magicicada septendecula. Next base: position 361,744,247 of record CM068375.1, on the reverse strand, counting down.
AAATCGAAAGGGTTAAGTTGCAATGTCCAAAATTACAGTGAACATGTGTTGTAAAAATAGTTATAAGATAAGTATAAGTGTATACTTACAGGACTCTGCAATTCGCAGAAATATAAGAAAAAGCGAAATTGACAAGGAGTGGGGGAACTGAACCCAGATACAATTTCAGACATGTCGATTTCGTACCACTGCAGGTGTTGACCAAGACATAGGTATAAATAGGACACACAAGCTAAAGTGGTTCTCTTTCTTAAATCATCCACGGTGCAGCGGGAGCTTGTGCCCGTCCGCACAGAATATTTAAATTTTTGTAAATAGTTTCATCCTTCTAGTTACATACAGTTTTGTAACTGGATTGTAAAACAAACAATTTTTAAGTAGTAACAAAGTTACATAAGAAGATCCACATAAGAAGATCAACTGATGTCCGAAACAGCACGAGGAGAAGTTCCAGAGAGCGATACGACGCTGGACAAGAGGAGAAGAGAAAGGCGACGTTGGCCAGAGAGAGAGAGCCGACGCTGGACAAGAGGAGAAGAGCGAGTGATGCTGAAGTTCGAGACGAGGACGATTGCAGAGGGATCCAATGATTGAGTATGGTTGACGACGATAAGGTGATAAACAACTTATTTATCTCTTAATCGAACAAGTAACGTAAAGACAATTAAGGACATTCTTGTTCTATTTAAAAGTAAGAGTCAATGTTTATTGTAAAATTTGAAATAAAATCATAGATGTTATTGAAATAAGATTAACGTAAACAAGAGCTCAAGTTAGTGTTGAAATGAAACGAATACAAAGCATTTAAGTAAAAATTAGCGTTAAATATATATCAATACTGAGAAACAAAAGATAAATTCAGTAACTATTGATATTTTTGAGTTACATTGCAATATATAAGAAAATATTTAAATATTCATATTTTGAAACACACTAATTGACTGAGCAGTCCGGAAATGATTTTTTCCGTTAATACAATAATTAGTAGAATAGACTATGTAGTCAGTAAGGATGTATATAGCATAAACCTTACGGCATAATAACGAAATAATAACGAATGTTTTAAGTCGAAGTAAGTGCCATGTGCACAATTTTATTAATATCAAGTAAATTTGAATTACCGTTACAAGTTACATAGAGTTCTTATTACAGATACACCAGAACCCCAAATTAGATGTTATATTGTTACATAATTTGTCGCTCTTAAACGTGAGGCCAGTCACGCCTATTTTTATGTATATCGTATCGTCGCATAAGCAATATCGCTTCCAACGTGGGGCATCACAGATTTATATTATATTTACATATGCAGTTGTATCGTTACAATATATAAAAATTTAAAGAGATTCTGAATTGACCAGGCCGCTGGCACGTTCCAGCATATGTCCGACCCCAAATAGGATAACATGTCGGAAGCTGGCACCCCACCAACAGGTGCCTACCCCCTGATTTGTGAAATTTTTTAAAGTAAATAGACCTGATAGCAAAATTTTAAAAAACCCAGCCCTTGTATGAAAAGAAGGTGATTAAGTGCAAATTCTGCGGCATCTGGATACAATTGTGACGTCATTTCTTAGTCTACTAAATCAGTGTTAACAGACGTGCTCTCGTTGTCTTGTGTTCATCCACCGAAGTAATTCCCCTCTTCTTGTTCCTCTTCACCTTCTTCATCCACTACTCTATTAGGCACTTGTAATTCATCTGGAACGTTTAAAGTTTCTTTTCTCTCTAAATAGGAATGAAGCCTTGCTACAGGATACCTACTGGCCTATGTTGGTTCACTAATATAACTTCTTCTTCCCCTGTAAATTTCATACGTATTTGTTTTCTCTTCTGTAACTGTTGTTACCTTCTTTTCACTTGCTACCTCCTTGCAGCTTTCATTACTTCCAAAATATTCAGCTTTTCTCACAGTTTCTTGCGTTCTCCACCAACCACCATGTTTGTCGTTTTTAGCTCTTACCAATGAATTACTTGAGAATGGGTCACCTCTGGCAGCTCTTTCTCAGGACTCGTCACTCGCCTGGACCGCTCGAGAAACCACACACAACCAGTCCAGATCCTCAAAACAACGTGGACGGTCTGCAAACACCAAACGGGATATCTCTTGGGGAGTCAGCCCCTGCAAAGTCACCTGTATAATGTCCCTCTCGGGCAACCCCAACCTTAACATCCGGGCCGTTTTACGTATATCATGCACAAAATCCGCCAACGCCTCTCCGTTGGCCTGTACACGATAGAACAAATTAAATTTCAACTGGACACGTCGTCGACGGGGTATGAAGAAGTCCAGCACCTCCCCATGGAGCGAGGCGACACTGCCGCCACTACGCAGAGTGTTGGTGACCAGCCCAGCCAATGAACTCCGGCAATACGGATATATAAGGGACAACAGGTCCCCATCGGACACAGCCGGGAAATCTGCCAACTGCAGGATAAGGTCCAAGAAAACCAACAACTTGCCCTCATCTTGTCCATCCAACACCGAAAGTTTTTGGAGAACGCCGGAGATAGGGTTAGGCAGTCTCTGATAACCTACACCCACCAGAATTACACAATACACAAACCATAACAATGAAACATGAATCCCCACGCAATACCTAACACAAACATAACTTACAAAAAACAGAAATCTCGAGTACTATTCTCCCTTCAAGTCGACCCCGGGTTCCCTAGCGCTGCGGAGACCTGACCCACCCCTGAACTAGCTCTCGTTCACACCACACAAGAGGACAAACAACTTTTGACACTAACATAATACATGAAATCCACAACACCTAACACCTATCATGACATATCACATTCCCAAAGACATACTTGATAACCATCAAAAGCCAACATTGAATCTCCCAAAAATCTTCACCCAACGAAATATACGTCGCTATACCAGACGGTACCGACTTCCGATAGGGCCATACCGCATCCCGCTAATCCAACGCGCTATAATACCCATATCAATTAAAGATACAGTCTACTCCCATCACAACATCCCAGATCTCCGGTAATTCAACGTCTCAAAAAAAATGTTCCAACTAAAAATGCATGCCTCGTGGCGACACCAAATTTACAAGTTCAAAACAGGCTGACAATCATACATCAACATAAAATATAAAAACCTTGAATATAACACAGCATAGGCATATCTATCAATCTCTTTTAAAATTTTCTAAGTTACAATTCTCCCCGACTGTTTCCGAGTTTGCAAGCCCCGTCACACCAAAGGACCCAAGGGTTCAATCCTAGATAAAACCACGCTCTGCTACCATTTGTATCCCCTCCTCCTTCTTATGATTTTTTTTTTTTTAGGAGAGGCTACTAGATATTTAGAACCAGGCAGATGACCTAGAAGAAGCATAAAATGTGCTGGGTCCAGTGAGACGGGACTTGCAATTAAAACTCTCTATTAACAGACAAGATAACAACTTTTATTAAACTTTTTTAAATTGCATAATCCATGTTATATACATACACATCACTTCTCATTCAAAAATTTCCCCTTATTTGTTTAATACATCATAATCCAGAAACATTTCAAGCTCACAAATTCCCATAATTTATATAAAATGATTATTTCATTGATTTTCTTAATTCACATAATTTTTACATTAATACTTCTTAAATATTTATCACGATTCCAAAATTGATCATCATGATTCAGGATAAAATTCCAATATTACCGGTAATTCCAAGTATAACAATAGTCTCAATTTCAATTACAATTGAATATTCCAATAAATCAATTTCAATTATAACATGTAAATCTCATTCCTTTACATAATTCAGCAAAAAAAAATAAATAAATAAATATATATATATATATCAATCTTATTCATAATTCAAACACATAATATAACATACATCACATAATCACAGACAAATTACAATTATAAAGCCTGGCGCACCGCCTGCATATTTTTATCAAATACATACATAAATGTAGAGAAAAATCAGGACTTGCCATAATAAAAAAAACTACAATTATCACCTTATGGTGCCAGCACAGTCTGTATAGGTTTTATAAAAATTGTAAAATCTTCAACCTTATAAAAATATAAAAATTTAAAAAAATCTGAATCGATCATAACAGCAAGAAAAGACAATAATAAATTTGAATGCCGGTACAGCCTGTATAAATTTTATAAAAATTGTAAAATCTTTAATTCTATAAAACTCTAAACTTTAAAGAACTTCTTAATTGACCATATGAACGAGAAATCACAAATTCAGTGTGTCAGCGCAGCCTGTATAGATTTATAAAAGATACATTCAGAAATTTAAAATAAACCGGCTTGACCATAATAACAAGAAAATCTAATTGTAAGCTGAAGTGTCAGTACAGCCTGTATAATTTTATAAAAATTGTACAATTTTTATTTTATAAATATATATATGTATATAAAAATTTAAAGAGATTCTGAATTGACCCGGCCGCCGGCATGTTCCAGCATATGTCTGACCCCGCATAGGATAACATGTCGGAAGCTTGCATGAGATGGCACCAACAGGTGCCTACCTCCTGATTTGTGAAATTTGTTAAAGTAACTATACCTGATAGCAGAATAAAAAAAACCCCAACCCTTGTATGAAAAGAAGGTGATCGAGTGCAAAAAAATCCCGTGATAAAAATGAAACGAAACCAAGAGGTTTAGCACATCTTTCAAACAACACCCATAAAAAAAAACTGTCCCCCGCAACTTTTGCACCCACTATAGAGCATAAAATTAATGCACGCTGGACACATCCAGCGGGCGGGCCTACAATCATTCTCGTAATATCTGTATTATTAAACCCAGGTTACACTAAATCTGTCCAGCCGGCACACACCCGATTAAACAGTCTAACGGTATAAAAGTCAATCGAACTGTATGTTAAATACATAGTGTTTCCTGCCGAGGCCAGGTGTGAGTAAAAAAAAGTTGAAATATCACCTCATTTTGGTCTAGAATTACAGCGGCCAGCCTTACAGTGTGGTCCCTTCCAGCAGCAGCAGCGGAACCAGAGTGTAATGTAGTTCAGTTCATGGTGAAGATGGACTTACACCATTCTGGAGTCAGATTTCCGACTACATCGGGAACCCGGAAAGGTCTATGGGCGTTTACTTAGCCATGAAAGATAAGACAAAAACCACAATTAGAAAAACTCTGCTGCCGGGGAGAGACGCTGTTTACGGTTCTGTAGCGGGCGACTGTCTGACTCCGACATGCGAACCTGATCACCCAAGTTAATTACTAGTTTCCCTCAACAGGCAGCGCCACCATGCAGAGGGGCAAACGGTAACACAGATCGGCGCCACGTAACGACATCGCCGCTGACATTAATAAATTATATATATATAAAAACTTTATTTTATACAAACGCCGGTTCTCAAGCAAACCGGCACACCTTCTATAAAACATACCAGCATTTGCTTTTTTTTCTTCTGTCCTAACATTTCTACACAAGTCCGCCAAAATTTATCGAATCCCAGGTTATTTGCTTGAACTACTCAAACAATAATCTTTTTAACTCATTGACTCCTAACAATATGATTAATTAAGGGGTTTAGGTGCTTCTAAGGCATACTGAATCACACATATTGGACAGAGGACAGCAGGGCCTGGGGACATGACCCACAGTATTAAAATTGTTTGAATCAAGTAGAGGGAAAATACCGGTTCTGACCAACAAAGGATGCCGCCGTTCCCACGGTCTAGATCAAAGAGATGCCGCCGTTCCCACGGTCCAAGATTTTTTCCCACGCTCTCCCCACCACCGCTGGACCACAGCATCCCAAAGGACCGCGAATTTCCGCGAATAAATTTTTTTATTTTTTTTTAATTTGATATTTTTATTTTTTTAATTAAATTGATTTGCATATCCGCGAATATATGCAGCCTTTCGCGAGCCTAAATCACTTTCACTTTCTAATTTCCGCGAATATAATTTTTTATATGCCGTCTTTCGCGAGCCTAAATCACTTTCACTTTCTACTGGACCGCGAATTTCCGCGAATAAATTTTTTTAATTTGATATTTTTATTTTTTTAATTAAATTGATTTGTATATCCGCGAATATATGCCGCCTTTCGCGAGCCTAGATCACTTTCACTTTCAATCAGCTGGACCTGCAGCATCCGCGAATTTCCACCAATAAAATTTCGCGCGCCAAGTTCAAATATATGCAGCCTTTCGCGAGCCTAGATCAAAGAGATGCCGCCGTTCCCAATTTTTTTATTTTTTTTATTTGATATTTTTATTTTTTTAATTAAATTGATTTGCATATCCGTGAATATATGCCGCCTTTCGCGAGCCTAGATCACTTTCACTTTCTACTGGACCACAGCATCCGCGACTTTTTCGCTGATCTGTGTCAAGATCCGCGACTTTTTCGCGTATCTGGACCACAGCATCCGCAATGTATATTAAATCTATATGATCAGGTTTACCAACCTATGTATGGGTTCAAACTTGATATGTGTGTGTATTATAGTGTATATTAAAATATATGATCAGGGTTACCAATCCTGCATTATTGTGTGTGTGTGTATAGAACAGATCTGTCAACATTTTTCTTCGGTGGGAAATTCAAACTATATTATAGTAAATTGTTGACGACGACTTCGATATCAACTCTCTCCCCCCTCCTCTCTCTTTGTCTCTAGACACAGTTGTCATCAGTTTTACATAAGCGTCGTGCTACTTATGGATTATTGTAATTAGCGATACTAAAATGTAATCACCAGGAAATATATATTTATCACCTACCTCGTGGCGTCCTTTTTTGACACATGACAGTCATTGACTACGATTTAGAAATTAATATACTGCCAAGTCTGTGTGTGTGTGTGGTAAAGTGTTACGCATAAAAAAATCTCCTTGAAATAAGGTATTTTCAAAAGTTTTGTGTACACACACATTGTATAATAATTTTCGTAATTGTAAGATACAACCTGCAAATTATTAAAATGTCTCTCTCACACATTTCTGATTACTATACAAATAATTGGATGCATATTCGAAGATTTCCCTTATTCAAACGATTTGTATGTGTGTACACGAACTTAAATACAGACGATTGTAATTTTAAAAATTCATTTTTTGCATTAAATATATATCGTAAACAATGAAATAATAATATTTCGTCATTGTAAGATTTTAATAAAACAATTATCAGTTTAAATAATAATTTTCATGATTGTAAGATACAACCTACAAATTATTAAAATGTCTCTCTCACACACATTTCTGATTACTATACAAATAATTGCATGCATATTCGGAGTACGTTGACAGTGAAACAAGTCTATGCACACACACACACACACACACACACATACACACAACGATACTGAATTAGATATAGTTATTATTCGCTAAATTAAACCAGAGGTCATTAACCTTGTGCACAACGTCCCACATTCTAATTTCACACCTGCTAGTCATTAGCAGTGATTAGGATTATAAAGTATTTACTCTAAAAACGGACAACTCTACTTTCTAATTTGACACCTGTCAAGCATTAACACCGCTTACAGTAATTACTCTAAAAACGGACACACACACACACACACACGTGCTTTCCCCACTACAGAGTACACTATATATACGCTAAGTAAATTAGCGGCAATTTCTTATTTGTCGACTTGTACTGCACGTATTACGTGTCTTTCAGTATACACATCTTCTTTTGAAAGACTGTTTGTACGTCTTCAGTGTAGACAACGCACATACTAGTTTGGCTGATACTGTCTTCCAGTATACACATCTTCTTTTGGTAAGTGTATAGATTTTATTTAAACGTAAAAATTATCAAGTGCATTATTTATTGAATTTAATACATGTGTGTGTGTGTACGCGTGTGTGTATGATCAAATTACAATTTCTGAAAATATATTCTTACTGTATTTTTATAGTGGCAATTTCTCACCAACGTGTGCTGATACATCGTGAAATCTCTACATCTGTTTTTTAATAGTTGAAAGACTGTTTGTACGCCTGTAGACAACTAGACTCTAGACTGTAGACAACGCAGATACTAGTTTTTTGGTAAGTTGTACAGATTTTATTTAATTTTAATGTATGTGCAGATTTTTATTTAAACGTAAAAATTATTTGCATTATCAAGCGTGTTATTGAATTTAATACATGTGTGTGTGCGCGTGTATGTGTATGATCAAATTATTATGGAGTGGGTTATACAAATAATAATAAAGTGTGTGTAATATATATACATTTATTAAAATACATACACACAGCTCCAAGATTATATTAAACAGTTTTACAATTAAAAATACATACACAGCTCCAAGATTATATTGTTACAAGTATGAAAATATATCTAAACTAATATTTACAATTTAAAAAAAAAAAAAACATACACAGTTCCAAGATTATACTGTTACAAGTATTAAAATATATCTAAACTAGTTTTACAATTAAAAATACATACACACACATAGCTCCAATATTATAATGTTACAAATATGATGAAAATATATATATATTTAAAACTAGTATTTACAAAATATGTATAAAATAAGACTTAAACACGTCTATGTACTGTGTTGGACAATGGTGTATATTCTACAAGCGAATCATGTAGTATCATACAGTAGGCGGTTGTCTGTCTAGGAAAATTCATTGACGATTCAAATTCTAAACGTACATCAACTACTGAAGACTTAAGTGTTTCGTCTTGCTTGCTACAATCGAAAACAACCAGCGGGGCTTTTGATTTGAATAATTCCGGTGTCAGTACTGGGCTACCGTCTAAACGGTGGTAATACGAACTTTGAAAACTGCTGTACATATTGTACAATAATGCAAAACGGTCTTTCCCAATATCCAAGTTTAAATTATCGTAAGGATAATACTTGTCGTTTAGAAACAGTCTCGCATTGATCACGTTACAGTGAACAAATTCATCAGCGCGTGCTGGCAGTACATTTTTTCTTGCTGTCTGAAACGCTAACACAACAAAGCGTGGTTTTTCTAGCTGATTTCTTTCTATAATCAGAAAGAATATCGGTATTACCACACCTACATTTTAACATTAAATTTCGAGTTTCATTATTTAATTTGTCGTCAGCAGGTAATTTGTAATATTCTTGAAATATAAGGAGGGCATTGGAAACATCTGAATCATTTACTAATTGCAATGACGTTTTATCTTTCGTATAAAGATATCCATATTCATATAAGTAACGTTTAACTTGATCCAATTGAAACTGTGTTGTGTTATCCGTTAAACATTTTGTCCATAATGTTAAAAAAAATATTACCGATTTAAGTGGCGTCATGGTTTCCGATTGTACTTTACAATGACAAATACCAAACAACGTTGTTAATAATTATAAAAGAATATGTTATTATCCCTTCTCCTCAATATTTATAAAAAAGATTTTTAACAAAATATGAATTAACAGGAATCGAACCTACATACTTACCTTCTTACCTTCACATTTACCATTACTAGTCTATCATTTAATCGATTAAGCTAATTCATATCTTATTAACGAACGATTACTCACGAAAGGAAAAACAGTTTACGTGTCAACGAACTCGGAATGTTTATGTTTACATTTTAAGTGTGCAATGTTTACGTGTCAACAAACACCGTCTGTTTATGTTTACATTTTTATGTTTGAGAGTCATTACATCGGCGGAGATGTCAACTAGAGAGAGCTCCCCCCTTTCAAATAGTATTCATCAAAACTTTGTAAATTAGAATCTGCACTACAGTCAAACATACGCACACACAAATAAATTAAAAATAGAAATTAATTTCATCATATGTCTGTTGGTTGCTAGTAGTATGGGCCTGTATTTCCTCATATCGTTCTTATTGTATTTTTTCGATAGTTTCATAAACAAAAGTTCATACAGACCAGGTGTACCCTCGTAAATTTTTCCTACACACACATCAACGCATGCACTATATATTGTCACCGGACAATATAGATAGAATGTGTCCACATCGCTATGTCTCCCCATAGCAAAATACTTTCGAATATTGTTTTGTCTTTCACACGATACATCATCGAATACGATAACAGAGTCGAGACCAGTGATTTCACTCGGTAGCGGGACTTCTTCGTTCTCGCTGTATGCATGCACTATCCTGCATTGCAACATCCAGTGAGCGTTACGTGTCGTTCTCTCTGGGTCCCTTGCGTTTCGTAGACTCTTTTCAATTTCTTAATCGCTCTCTGGACACACTCGTTACGTCCGTCCGTCCGACTGTCTATATCTGTCTGTCTGTCTGTCTGTCTGTCTGTCTATCTGTCTCTCTCTCTCTCTCGTTGTCAAACGTTATGTTCAAACCGTTTCTCCTCTCTGTAATCATTACCGCGCATGTATATGATTTTAGAAAGTTTATATATATTCGACAAATATTAACTGTGTACGTACTTACAACGCCCGCTCTCTCTCTCTCTCTCTCACTCATCGTCAAAACGTTGACTTCATTTTTCATTGTATTAAATAATTAACAAATATTAACTATGTGTGCGTGTGTGTTGTCAACTACTTACATGCGCGTTCTCTCTCTCTCTTAACATAACGCTTCGTGTGAAGCGTTTTGTAGAGCAGGTTTCAACTGTGGAAGGTTTCATCGGACAAAAGGCTTGCCGCATGACAACTGGCACCAATCGTACACTCTAGTGTTTTTGGTGGTCCTAAAAAGGACCGAGTTGTGAGAACGGCGATGTTGGTAGTGCCGCGCTGAGATGTTCGGCGGCTGCGCCTGCTGTTCACGGCGTACTGCAGTCCTCCTCTTCTTCCGACACTGGTTGTAGAGTCAGCTGCCGACCCAGCGAAATCCATCGCTGACGCGGAACTTTCAAAATTTTCTGTCGGCTCAGGTTTTATTAACTAACTGGCATCGCTGATTGGCTAGCTCCGAACACGAAGTTGGTTACGTCTCGGTGGCTGCTGATGTCTGATTGGCTCGCTGTGTCCACCGCTGGTACCGGAGAGCAGATGTTCGCATACCGCTGCCATCACAATATATAACCGGTGAACTTCACAATCGTTCGTGTTGCTGAACACTACTGTGCTACAAATTGTATGTTACAAATTGATATTCTAATTTACTTTGTGAGATATAAAGCGTTTAAGATACACTAACATAATACCAGCGTTATAACAGTTTCTTTGTTTTTCAGTATTCACTCTCACGTCTGAATATTACCATGTCTGACCTTCAGCAGAATCCAGAACATCAGCAGGAACAGGGACATCCTCAACAAGGTAAAAAATTTTTTAAATACCAATTGTCTCTCTCTATAATTATGCAGCAAACCAAATTTGTTTGATATGAATTAACATGTATAAGATAGTCTCTTGACGTTGTTTAGAAATTGATATGACGGAGAAAATTTTTTATGTTCTGACATAGGTTTGTCACCTTCTCCCCAATGTACTGTCTCTTGACATCGTTTAGAAATTGACATGACGGAGAAAATTTTTCATTTTCCACCATAGGTATGTCACCTTCTCTCCAATGAACTAATTCAATTCCGCAACAAAAGCATTTAACTCTATCGTCTATGAATGACATACTATGTCCACAAACATCATAATTTAGCGGATAGTAGTAAAACCCGGCAAACGCTAACTCGTCGGGACTGACAAACGTCACTTCCCAATACTTGAACGATTTTCTTCTTTCACTTTCAATGCTAAAATCATGAGTAGCTGCCATCTTCACAGTTTGCAATAAACTAACGTATTACTAACGTGTACTATCTATTTATTTACCACAAACATGAATTTGTGTGTGTTATTCATCATTCCTATTAGCTAATACATGTGTTTCTATTGTTTCAGATATGACACGATTTTATATTGTGCGAAACAGTAGTATTAGAGGATGTCTCACAACTTTTAATTACCTGCCTGTGTACACAGAAGAAGAAGATCAAGATATAGTACCGATAATGACCGAGGTGCGACCTTTATTGTGGAAGGATATTCTGGCAGAACAAGCACGTTTACGCAGTATCAAATGGCATATTGCGTGCAGGATACGTTTCACTAAAACTGTGTTAGATGGTGACAGCGGCGAAGAAAAAGTGGTAACCAAAGACGCTGTCTTCCACGGACGTTGTCGTACGTTGCTCACGGACGACAACGACGAGTTGAACTGTCTACTCGATGAATCCTACGATAAAATCATGAATAGCATATCCAATTTTACCCGTGACGGGAGCGGATGGTCGGTGGATGCTGTACTGAAGCTGGAACTAGTTGTTGGACGGTACCGGCCTCTAGCAGCATCCTCCTACCTTCCAACCCCGCGAAAACTTGCACTCACCAAGGCAGTAGTCAACATCAATAACTCCCAAGATGAAATGTGTTTTCTATGGTCCGTACTAGCCCACATACACCCTCAACAAAAGCATAAAGAATTTGTTTCAAACTACATCTTATTCAAAAACACAATAAATATGTCCGGTATCGAGTACCCTGTTTCTATAAACTCACTTTCTAAATTTGAAACACAGAATCCCAATATTTCTATAAACGTTTTCGTCTATGATATAGACGACAATATCAGAAACGAATCAAAAAATGAGGTTTATCCGTTAAGAATTACCCCCAATAAGGACAGATTACATCATGTTAATCTTTTACTTCTGTCCGATACAAATAGCCGAAAACATTACTGTCTTATCAGTAACATGAGTAGATTGTTATCATCCCTAACAAAATTCGAACATAAATCATTTTACTGCGACTACTGCCTGCATCGTTTCTCCACAGAACATGGTCTGTCCGATCATCTCCCCTACTGCACACCTCACGGCGAGCAGAAAACCAAAATGCCCACAGAGGAGGAGAAGTTTATGTCATTTAAAAATTACGCGCACTGTCTTAAAGTACCCTTTACCGTCTACGCCGACTTTGAGTCCCTTATCACTCCGCTTCAATCGTGTTCACCTGGTAACAACGTCCCGACGACAGTGCACGAGTTAGGCGAATTCTACTCAGTTGATAGCAACGGTACCCGTCAGAAAATAACTTCTCCTCCTGTATCGTCCACATCATACGGAGCGATGCATATTCCGTCAGGTTTCTCCTATGCTATCGTCGATCATACACACAGACTCTGGAGAGAGGCTAAAGTTTATCGAGGTGAAAACGTCGTAGACACTTTCTTCTCGTGGTTGATGAAAGACGCCGAGGATATGATGAAGGTAGTACGACATAACGTACAAATAATTATGTCCGATGATGACAATGTTGCGTTCACTAACGCCACCGTTTGTCATTTGTGTGAGCGCCCTTTGACAGACGATGACAAGGTACGCAATCATTGTCATCTTACGGGGAAATTCTTGGGAGCAGCCCACAATAGCTGTAATCTAAGCTACAAGATGCCTCGTCATATCCCCGTCTTCTTTCACAACCTTCGTGGTTACGACTGTCACCATTTAATGCAGGGTTTAGGAAAATATAAGGACCAACACGTATCCTGCATTGCAACATCCAGTGAGCGTTACGTGTCGTTCTCCCTGGGTCCCTTGCGTTTCGTAGACTCCTTTCAATTTCTTAATCGCTCTCTGGACACACTCGTTACCAATCTGTCCACGTCCGGGAGCCAATTTCCTTTGCTCAGAGAGGAAATGCTTAGACGGGGTTTCGACGAACAGACCAATCTGCTCGTACGCAAGGGAGTATACCCTTACGAGTACGTTGACAGCATTGATCGGTTCAACGAATCAAGTCTACCTGCTCGTGAACACTTTGATAACCGGTTGTTGGAATCGGCTATTTCGGACGCAGATTACGAGCACGCACAAAACGTGTGGAGTGCATTCAATCTGCGTACGTTTGGAGATTACCACGATTTGTATTTGTTGACAGACGTAATGCTGCTGGCCGATGTCTTTGAAAGTTTCCGAGACATGGCCTTACGCGATTACTGCTTGGACCCGTGTCATTTTTACTCGCTTCCCGGACTCGCTTGGAACGCGATGCTAAAAATGACAGGGGTCGAATTAGAGCTGTTAACAGAGATAAATCTGCATCTGTTCCTTGAGTCTGGGGTCCGCGGAGGCTGCGCGATGATATCCAACCGTCACGCAGTCGCTAACAATCCTCTGATTCCAGATCAGTACGATGTATCGAAACCGACCTCCTTCATTCTGTATACAGACTGTAATAATTTATACGGTGCAGCCATGTCGCAACCACTCCCTTACGCAGACTTCCGATGGCTCGATCGTAACGAAATCGAGTCCTTGGACGTACGTAATGTGAGTGATGATTCCGACATCGGGTACATCCTCGAAGTCGACCTACACTATCCCGATACCTTACACGACCTGCATTCCGACTACCCACTTGCACCTGTGCGCCAGCACGTAACACCCGATATCCTTTCTCCCTTTTCCAAACGTTTACACGAGAGTATATACAGATCATCGTATAACGAATCAGGGTCATCCGTAGAGAAGTTGTTAACAACTTTGGAGGACAAACAAAATTACGTTCTCCATTATCGAAATTTGAAATTGTATTTAAGTCTTGGCTTAGAGCTGAAAGCGACTCATAGGGTGTTGTGTTTTAAGCAAAGCGCTTGGTTGAAACCGTTTATCGATTTCAACACCCGCAAGAGGCAAACAGCCGTCAACAGCTTTGAAAAAGACCTTTTCAAACTGATGAACAACGCCGTATACGGTAAGTCGCTGGAGAACGTATGGAAACATATAGACTTTGAACTAGTCTCGAATGAACGACGGCTTCAAAAACTAGTTTCCACACCTAGGCTAAAACGTATGATTCGTTATACGAACGATCTGGTGGGGCTCTCACTCCGTAAAAAATCCATTGTTCTTTCCCGTCCCGTGTATGTCGGCTTCACGGTGCTTGACGTTAGCAAAACGATAATGTACGACTTTCATTATCGTTATGCTGTCGCCAAGTACGGCCGCAACGTTAAATTATTAATGACAGATACAGACAGTCTGATTTATAGCATTCAAACATCAGACTTGTATGCAGACATGAAGAAGGACCTACACGTTTTTGACACATCGGCTTACCCTACGTCTCATCCTTGTTATAGCCTTAAGAACAAAAAGGTTGTCGGCCTGTTCAAGGATGAAACGTGTGGTCGTCCTATTAGAGAATTCGTGGGTCTCCGAGCGAAATGTTATTCGTTCCTTGTGGCCCACGAAGATCCCACCCAAGAGTGTCAAAAACGTGTATGTAAAGGTGTGCCTCGAGTTGCAATTAAGAGGAGTCTGCGACACGATATGTATCGCAAGTGTCTCACTGATCATTGTCAGTTTTCTACCAGTCCGCTTTGTTTACGTAGCGATCATCATACGCTGTACACGATGCGTGTAAATAAGCAAGCGTTGTCACCGTATGATGATAAGCGTTATATATTAGACAATGGTCATGATACACTTGCATACGGTCATTATCGGATACGACAACGCATCAACATGGAGAACGACGACGACGACACCTCCCCACCTACTAAAAAAATTTGTCTCCATGTATAGTAACCCCCCTCAACACTTGTTTCTTTCGTCAGTTGACGTCTCTCGGTGGTTCAGTCCAGACGTCTGTAAACGTAAGTTCACATATTAATATCACAACGATATTTGTATGTTTAAACATAATATATATATATATATATATATACATATATAGAGATTGTAATGTGTGTGGTTTCTTTGTCTTACAGTATTATGGATAACACTGCGGTTATAATCGACTTCCAGTGCTTTTTCGACGACAACGGAAAATATATTGTGAAGGAACTGTCAATCATGGACGTTCTGAGATTTGCTGGTAGACATTGGATTTTGACACCGCCTGCTACATCCGTTACGAATCCCAAATACGTTAGGACAAACCACTGGTTAACGTCAAATTATCATAGACTTAGATGGAGCGAAGGAGAGACACCATACGACAATCTTGTTTCATTGTTAACATCACATACACGTATATATAAATATGTGTTTGTGAAGGGTTTTGAGAAAAAACGTTTTTTGCAATCAAAGATAATACACAATAATATCATCAATCTCGATGACTTTGGTTGTCCTAAAAACATACCGTATATAATTCATGGAACAGAATGTCTTAGACATTTCAATTCTTCTGACCGTTGTGCCAACTATAAGGTGCATGCTATTCGGGAATGGATGATTCATGATTTTTGCTTTACACAAACATTTTTAATGTAACAAATTTAGAAAGTAGGTCACCGCGAATGATGACATTTATATCTCTCTCTCATTCTGTTGTGGACATGTACATACATGCATAGCTGTAAGCAGTGACTATTTTCTTATGAAAATGGACTTTCCTAATGACATTGTTATATTTTTGGTGTCTCTAATTTCGTCTGTGGGACATGTTCATACATGCAAATGAAAGTGGGACACCGACGTTACCACCACCACCACCACTATCACATTCTACTGTCCTTTTGTGACGAATATTCTTTCATTGTTTGGTTCTCTCTGGTTTGATACAGACGTGTTCACTAGTGTCTTCTAATAATGTCGTTTCTTGTAAAGTTTAATGCTGTAAGTGCTATCGAGTACAAACGATGTTCAGAATTGATAGTGAATAAAAAATATCCCATCATGGTCTTAACAAATGTGGACACAAAATATGGGAACTCTGTGCTTGCTACGTTGGAGGATGGCGACCGTCAGTATCGTGTCTATCTTCCCAAGAGGTATGCAGGTGTCTTCACGAATGAGGAGCTCAGACATATCAAACCTAAAGAACTACATTTAGTGTATCGAGGGACGAGAAATCAAACAACACAAGTAGAGATTGAGTCCTAACGTCGTAAGTAGCAATCGTGTTAACAAACAATTTATTGATGTGTGTGCGTGTGTGTAGTTTCAACTCTCTGTACTTAACACTTTAATAATTGAATTTGTATGTACATGATAAATGTATCATTGATTCTACAAGTTTCGTTGAATAATAGTTGGTTCGATTAGAAATTATTTGAAAGTACATTACCTTTATGCGATAAATGTATCATTGATTCTAAGTAGTATTTACAAATTTCCAGTGAATAATATTTGGTTTGGTTTGATTAGAAATTATTTGAAAGTACATTAACTTATGAAAAATGACATATACTTGAAAAAGTTTACTTACTTAACGCATTTGATTCTTTCCACTAACTGTGTGTGTGTGTGTGTGTGTGATAATTGAATATTATCGTATCAGTGATTCTAATATCGACTGTATTGTTATGTTACAGATAAACTTCCTTGTGAACTGTATCTACAGCCGTGAAATTATTATTTTAAAATCTTACAATGTCAAAAAATTATTATTAATATTTATTTTATATAACAATGTTTGTTTGTGATATATGTATATTTAATCAATGTAAAATGTATTTTGAATAATTGTATTATAACGGTTTGTAAACTATATTTTAAGTTTGTGTACAGTGCTGTAAATATATATTTAATCAGTTAAAACAATATTATTATTAATATTTTATATATATAACAATGTTTGTGATATATATATTTAATCAATAATTGTATTATAGCGGTTTGTAAACTATATATTTTATGTTTGTGTACAGTGTTGTAAATATATTTAATTATTTAAAACAAATTATGGTTTATTTTAATTTATTTCGTTATAAACCTTCGAATATGCATGCAATTATTTGTATAGTAATCAGAAATGTGTGTGAGAGAGACATTTTAATAATTTGTAGGTTGTATCTTACAATCATGAAAATTATTATTTAAACTGATAATTGTTTTATTAAAATCTTACAATGACGAAATATTATTATTTCATTGTTTACGATATATATTTAATGCAAAAAATGAATTTTTAAAATTACAATCGTCTGTATTTAAGTTCGTGTACACACATACAAATCGTTTGAATAAGGGAAATCTTCGAATATGCATCCAATTATTTGTATAGTAATCAGAAATGTGTGAGAGAGACATTTTAATAATTTGCAGGTTGTATCTTACAATTACGAAAATTATTATACAATGTGTGTGTACACAAAACTTTTGAAAATACCTTATTTCAAGGAGATTTTTTTATGCGTAACACTTTACCACACACACACACAGACTTGGCAGTATATTAATTTCTAAATCGTAGTCAATGACTGTCATGTGTCAAAAAAGGACGCCACGGGATAGGTGATAAATATATATTTCCTGGTGATTACATTTTAGTATCGCTAATTACAATAATCCATAAGTAGCATGACGCTTATGTAAAACTGATGACAACTGTGTCTAGAGACAAAGAGAGAGGAGGGGAGAGAGAGTTGATATCGAAGTCGTCGTCAACAATTTACTATAATATAGTTTGAATTTCCCACCGAAGAAAAATGTTGACAGATCTGTTCTATACACACACACACACAATAATGCAGGATTGGTAACCCTGATCATATATTTTAATATACACTATAATATGATATCGAAGTCGTCGTCAACAATTTACTATAATATAGTTTGAATTTCCCACCGAAGAAAAATGTTGACAGATCTGTTCTATACACACACACACAATAATGCAGGATTGGTAACCCTGATCATATATTTTAATATACACTATAATACACACACATATCAAGTTTGAACCCATACATAGGTTGGTAAACCTGATCATATAGATTTAATATACATTGCGGATGCTGTGGTCCAGATACACGAAAAAGTCGCGGATCTTGACACAGATCAGCGAAAAAGTCGCGGATGCTGTGGTCCAGTAGAAAGTGAAAGTGATCTAGGCTCGCGAAAGGCGGCATATATTCACGGATATGCAAATCAATTTAATTAAAAAAATAAAAATATCAAATAAAAAAAATAAAAAAATTGGGAACGGCGGCATCTCTTTGATCTAGGCTCGCGAAAGGCTGCATATATTTGAACTTGGCGCGCGAAATTTTATTAGTGGAAATTCGCGGATGCTGCAGGTCCAGCTGATTGAAAGTGAAAGTGATCTAGGCTCGCGAAAGGCGGCATATATTCGCGGATATACAAATCAATTTAATTAAAAAAATAAAAATATCAAATTAAAAAAATTTATTCGCGGAAATTCGCGGTCCAGTAGAAAGTGAAAGTGATTTAGGCTCGCGAAAGACGGCATATAAAAAATTATATTCGCGGAAATTAGAAAGTGAAAGTGATTTAGGCTCGCGAAAGGCTGCATATATTCGCGGATATGCAAATCAATTTAATTAAAAAAATAAAAATATCAAATTAAAAAAAAATAAAAAAATTTATTCGCGGAAATTCGCGGTCCTTTGGGATGCTGTGGTCCAGCGGTGGTGGGGAGAGCGTGGGAAAAAATCTTGGACCGTGGGAACGGCGGCATCTCTTTGATCTAGACCGTGGGAACGGCGGCATCCTTTGTTGGTCAGAACCGGTATTTTCCCTCTACTGAATCACCATATTAGTAGGTAAAAAGGACTAGGAATTTTTCAAGAGAATTTTTAACATGATAATGTTTTAAGTCTGGGTGTTAGTCCACAAAATCGTCATCGAAAAACGTAACGCTTCCACACTTTTGATTGCCCACATTCTAGAAATATTGTATGTAAACGCATCAACTCAGAAATAATTGCTGCTGACACTGAGGTTAGCAAACGCTTTAGTGAGAATAAAATTTGGTTTTACATGCTCTGTTTGTGATCGTCTGTGGTTTGGAAATGATTTACGTAATCCACAGTATACGTTTCAAAAGCCTAAAACATTATCATGCTTCGATGTTTCGGTTTCGTCGAAATTCTTTGAATGCTAGGTGCATAAATAGAAAGTGCGAGAGTGGGGGAGAGAGAGAAAGAGAGGGAGAGAGAGAGAGAGAGAGAGAGAGAGAGAGAGAGAGAGTGAGAGAGAGAGAGACAGACAGTCAGACAGACAGACAGAGTGAGAGAGAGATTTTTTTTAGAAATTGGCCACCCTTCTCCCCAATGAGCAGCTGTAAAGTTCTAATAATTGAATTACTCAAATTAATTGAATAATATAAATCAACTGACACCTCACATAATTGTTACTGTTTTGCACATTGTGTTACAAGAGTCCCTCCTTGTAGCCTAAGTGGTGCAGCAAAGTTTGACTATGCTAGACCACCTTTCAGAAAAAATTAATTTTTGTGTATCTATTCCCTTATGTTTTGTTAGTTTAAAACATATTTCCTTTTATTTTTATTGTACATGGTTCACAGATAGCGGCCATTTTGTTGTATGGTGGACAGTATTTTCTATTTGTGGACATTTACGGTATTCTAAATTTCTAAGGACTACGTTTTTCTAGCCCTTTCAGGCAGACTCCATTCTTTTTAGTACACTGTGACCTACAATTTGGAACCTTGTTTACGTTCCTTTTGTACAGACAGATGTTGTTATATACAAAGTTTTCAAACATGAATGAAAGAATTCAATTTTCGTAGATTAATTTTTCAAGAAGCGAAAAGATTTTCAGTTTTTAATTTTTTATATGGTTATTAATGCTACAAATGCTATAAATGGGTATAGCTAAATTTACAGATAGTATGATTTGTGAGTAACGTATCATATATAAATTTAAAATTCAAGATTCAAATCAGAGCAAAGAAACAATTTTTGGGAAACGAAGTAAAAATGGTTGTTCAAACTTCGTCGTGCTTATTTCCTAACTGCTAAGTGCCATGTTCTGGACGAAGCCTTTCAGTGCTTCCACCATTTTCAAGTCCCAAACCACGTTTAGGCAAGTCCCACGTAGGTTTAGGACACTAATCGTGGTTTAGGACTTAAAAAAGTTGGAAAAACTGAAAGGCCTCGTCCAGAACATGGCACTCAGCAGTTTAGCAAATAAGCACGGCGAAGCTGGAGTTAAACAGACTGCTAATTTACATAACAACATTAAAATTGGTTGTTTTGCAGATAGGGAATGGTAGGGAATAAGCATCAGTTCTATCATTTACGCTTGCTAAACTAAGATAACCATAAATCTTAAAAATAAAAAGTTTTCTGTTACCAATAGGCACATAATTGAACTCAAAACTATATTGCATGCAAAGTTACATGTGCTTTCATTAACAAACAAGATTTTGGACACAGAATGGCACTTCTTCCTTCTTGTCATGGGAAAATGCCTGTAATAATATGAGATAATACAAAGTAGGCAATGTTTACAGCGACATTATGGGAATTCAGTTAGTGAATTTAATTAATTATTCAACATTAAAATAGTACGGGAAACTGTTTATTTCAGATTCATCCGATTACTCTGTTTCCCGATTACATTATTTCAGACCGAACTTTTCAATTCAAGAAATCGGATTTCATCATACCACAGTTTTCGGATTTAATTATTATTTATTATACCTAACTTTGTATCCAAAAGTTTTAAATTCTATAATATTCTGTGCCTATTGAGAACAAAAAGCTATGTATATTTTAAGAAATAAAGTTATTTTAATTAACAACCCTAAATAATTGAATTACTGCTTATTCCCACTAGTACTTTTATGTGGAAAACAACCATTTTAACTTAATTTTCTTAACTTTTTTCTCTGCTCTGATTTGAATTTCAAAGTTGAAAATTATACTGAAGTTTCCAACCTTCTCACCATAGACAGCTTTATGTGCAGTTTGCAGATATTTCTCTGGTCCCTAAACAGCACACTATGTCAGTAAACGGGGCTCCAAATTGTAGGTTAGAGTGTACTGAAACAATTAGCTTTATTTCACATGGGCCAACTGGCAGTCCTGAGAAACTGAGAATACAGTAAATATCTATATATCCGCAAGCGGAATATTTGTTTTATTAATTTATGTAGAAAGAACCACCCTGTAATGAAATTTGTTAGATACAACAAATATACCTGGGCAGGTCATTTTTCAGAATTGAGGGCTGAAGACAACCTAAGTTGCTTGAATATTCAATGGTGAATATTAAATGGAAGAATGTACATTGGTTTAAAGTTTCTGGAAGAGACAGAATTTTGCTCAGTATGAGGGAAACAAAATTTCTCAACCATAATTAAACAAGTGTGGATAGACATAGAAATTAAGAAGGTTAAGGTCTGGGGTGCCATACAAGCCCAAACTACTTCATGTCCTTTCTAACAAATAAGACAAATAAATATGCACACAACCCTTATCATAATAGATTTAACAAATCTTTATCTCTTTCTTCATAAAAGCATTTCTAACTCCAGCCTCTACATTTCCCATAAAATTAGGACATGACTGTATCTAAGGAAAAATATCAAGTAATGAATATGGAAAATTTAAGAATTTTTAAACAACCTTGATCTGTTTCCAATTAATGGCAGCTAACTATCCCCAAAGTAGTATCATACTAAGAATCATCATCTGTTGCAAGACTAAAATAAAAATGCTAAATGTTCACAAAGTTTTACTGAACTGAATTCAATAGTATTATACAATGTGCAAAACACGCAATTAATAATAAACACAAATTAAATGTTAAATTAAAAAAACATTTTCATTAATATTATCCGTTTTAGAACTGTACATTTGCTCATGCCAAATTGCCATTCCACTTTTTAAAAAGAAAATTTTATTATTTATTTTTTAATTATATTTATTTATATTTTTAGTATTTATTTAATTATTATTTTTATTTATTTATTTATTACATTGATTAGTATGTGACAATTAATATCTACATTTACTACCTTTAGGTTGTTTTATTTATTTTACATATTTATACGTACTTATTTATCTAAAATGTACAACAGTATTAAATATAAATATGTACATATAATAATACTCCTTTATCTTTATAAGAAAGAATACGTTGGCGCCATCTACAAAATTTTATTTTATTATTTATTTTTTATTATAAATTTATTTATATTTATATTTTTTATTTATTACATTGATTAGTATGTGACAATTAATATTTACATTTATTACATTTAGTTTGGTTTATTTATTTTACATTAAATCATACTTATTTATCTGAAATATAGGCCTACAAAGGTATTAAATAGAAATATCTACATAATGTGACTCCTTTTTTACAAGAAAGCTTACGTTGGCGCCATCTTGTTTGTGTCACTGAAACTTTACGGGTACAAATGTAAGAACACTGCCTGCTAGAGCGCGGCGGTATACAAGTAAATTCAGTGTTATTACATATTTTTTAGATAATTATATTTATACTTATAACCTATACGTATAAATGTCTAACGTCTCATATATCCACCGGGAGATGTACTTAAAATATGCCGTTTAATAATTCAATACGCTACAGGAAAATATTTTACGCAAGTGGTCTTTAGTTAGTGATTACTATAACTTTTATCGTTCGTACTTTTCCGTAATTACCTACATTACCTACACCCGGACAGTTCGTTTATTTATACTTTTCGATATTTAAAATACAATATCCTCTATATACATATTTTTTCGTAACCAAACTAAACATGACTCGATGACAATTACCAAACTAAAGATACCATACCATAGTTGGCGCCATCTACTTTGTTTCATTGAAACTTGACTACTGCCAACGCAACATTAGCTACTAGAGTGCGTGCTAGAGGTGGGCTAAACTGTTATTGTAAAATAATTGTTATGAAAATACCGCTCCAAAAATAACAGGTACAAATACCTGTTAATATATACTAAGTATACATAACCTATATTATTCAAATAATATATTATACATAACCTAATATCTTCAAATAAGTACACTGCAAGTAGGTTTATTTTCACCTAGATACACATATTAATGTATTAATATACCTATTAAAATTAAGCTATTTGCAGTGTATTTATTTGAAGATATTACATAACCTATACTATATAATTTGTTATAAGGAATAGATTGAAACTAAAAGTATTAACAGTGTTACTTTACACTGTGACTTCATTAAACTATTACTGTTTAAAAGGAAATAAGAAACAAAAGAATGTATAGGCCCCTTTGTGAATACTAATTTAAGTTTTCACTACGAGTAAACAAACTAACGTTGGTTAGACAAATCAGTTGCGAAACTCAGGCAATGAAATTTAGAATGGCACAACAATTAATGTGAAAAAACATCAGAAACATATCCTAATAAAAACATAACAGTAAGCTACAAGAGTGAATGAGAATGAACATGATTTCAACCGATTACCCTTATAAAAACACAACCTAAAATGTTTGCTGTAAAATTTCGTTAGATATCTCCTCTTATCTTATTTTATTTTCTTATCAGGTAGTACTCGAAAAGAATGCGGAAGGCAAAAGTGGTACGCGGGTCCCGATAGTTTGGGAACCACTTCTAGTACATCAACTGTGCAACTGATAGGTCCTGCCAAAGCACAAGTTGGGCAAATAATGGAAACTTCTAGCCATATCATAAATCAATGATGAATGTTTTAAAGTTTCCAAGAAATTCAGAGAAACTTGTAGTTTTCTCTTCTTATTACCTTGTTTATTGATGGCCTTCTAATAAGTTTAGTAAATTCTTATCTTCATCAGATCGTGTATTTATCTTATGCTGCAGAACCATTTACACCTAAATGTGTTAGGTCTATCTGTTATGGAGTTTATTTTTATTTCTTTACTAAGTGGAAACTACTATTAGTCAAATGATAAGTAAAGTGATGGAGACAAAAATTCAAAATCAGCAGTTTAGATAAAAGAAACAAATTTATGAAAACACGTTGTTTTTAGGGTAGACTTATCAGTAAAGATTTAATGAACAGGACTAGATAAAGTGCATAAATGTCCGTTACAACATTCTCATCATTTACGTGAGATGTACAGTGAAGTTAAAATCACATTAACAAAAGTATAATGTATAGCACAACAAATAATGTGAATAAAAACATCAAAAACATAATAACAACATAACAGTAAGCTACAAGATTGAATGAGAATAAACATAATTTAAACCGATTACACTTATAAAAACATAACCTAAACAATTTTTAGTAAAATTTCATTAGATATCTGGTCCTAGCGACCTATCAACTATTATCAGCCACTCTGTAGGTTATAACACAATATAATTTATTTTTCAAAATTTACCAAGTTGGTGACTAGTATAATATATAATTTATTATAATCTGTATTGGGCCTATATATCTGCATAACACACGAGAATAAATGTAACATTTTGTTCATTTATTAAAATCAGCTTCGTCTCTTTGCGCAGAAAGAAGTATTTAGGACTAAAAAGTTTCTCCTTACTAGTTCGTACTCGATATACTGCTGATACTAGTTGTTCCTTGTGTACCAGTGTTCCTCGTGATACGCCTAGTATTTTTAATACTCGTTTACTTGTTCTTTGTGTACCGGTGATACCCCTAGTATTTGAAATTATCGATTACTTGTTGTTCCTTGTGTACCACTGAACAAGCACTACAAGCACGTGCTTGGGGCCTCTTGTCTCCAGGGGCCTCCTCTGGCCCCTAACTTATATAGGAGAAAACAAAGTTTTGTTAGTTTATGAAATGAACGCGCGATCGACTCCCCGTCACACAGTGGCGGATTTCCGACTAGGCAGCTGACTAGGGCCTCAGGCAGGGCGATTAAAAAAATGTATTTACCCAAATAAATAGAACTGTAATAAAGAGTGTTTCGAGGTTACGAGTTCTGTTTACTCACGCGACAACGTCGGCCTAACTGGCAGCGCCTCACTCTCGCGGAGACTCTGGGAAGCTTGAGACTGAAGTTTATACTTACCGGTTGTTTTGTTTAACAGGTGGTGGCTTTGCTTTGTTATGTTTCAGATCGATGTGTTGTTTTGTGAATAGTTTTCTTCCGTGTAACCGTGTAAGTGTAAGACATTATTGGTTTGGTTAAGTGATAATAATAGTACGATTACAAAGTTACAAAAAGGAAAAATTAACCTAAAATAAATCATTAACATGTTGATTACGTTTTATTGAAATATCTGGTAAAAAGTCTCGAAAACACGAATGCAAAGAAGTTGACAATATGTTGGAAAGTGATACTAAATTTATCAATTTATTAAAAGAGGGGCTTCGTAATGTGCACTCTCTAAGGCTGCAAAATGTCTAAAGGCTGTTGTTATGACACTATTTAAATCTTCGTTACAATTTAGTGTACTTAGATCGGATAGAAAAACCACCGCCCTCCTTATATGTATGGCCACATAATATTGATACTGATGTAGATGTGACGATTTAAAAGGAATTTAAATAGCACAAAATAATTTTTATTCAAAATGACATGTGAGAAAATATTTAACCCTTCCCTGCGTACTTATATGCCTGTATCAACTTGTAAAAATCTAGTACAGACATGAAAATTATTCTGTATTGAAGCGAAAATTAATAAGTATGATAATTAAATAAAAAGACGTAATAATAATAATAAGAAATACCTAACTCAATAAAGAAAATGTAGTATTATTAATAGTAGTTAATTAGTATGATAATAATAATAATAAAGTACGAACTACTTTTCTCTCTCCGCGCGAACAGCTCCCTCTCTCTACTAACCGCCGCAAAACCAACCCCAGTCGAGCGAGAATCAGAGACAAGGTAACAGATTTACCATGTGTCGTGAAGAAAAAGTGTAAATATAAAAAATTAATAACGATATAACTGAAGGTAATCTTTCGTGGTGACAGACTCCACAAGTAATTGAAATGTGGTAAAAGTAAAACGAGTTATGTAGTTGAAATGTAGTGAAATAACTAAAAGTAACTAACTTAGCCGACACATCTCTTCAAAAAAGGAAACGAAATGTTTAAATTGTAAAGTATGTTCTATCCAAACATTATAGAGTAGCATTAGTGCAGTTAAAAGCAAAATGTAAAATAAATAAAAAAGTGAACACCGTACATCAGGAGTGAAGCAACAACGACAAACTCACGAGCTTCAGGTAACAGCATCCTTTCGTCATGATCGCAACTAAGAATCTACAAAATCAATGGAGACACCCGAACGACATCGTAGAACTTCTAGGAAACGCAACTGAAGAGTAACAACAAGAGAACCTGCCGCTGATCACATTGTATCAAGGTGAAACCAAACCATTATACTTTTAACAATTGCAGCAAAAGTATTATATTTTTGCAAAGACTTATTTTAATCATGTAAATGTTAACATAGTAGTGTCTGTAATTACAATAATGAAATGGTAATCTGATGATAGATAAAGGTAAAGGGTAATTCGAAATTTGTCAAACTAATATTCCAATAGCTTGCATAATGTTGACTTATTGTAGAGCATTATTAAGTTAAAACCCGGATCCGAGGTATTTAATGTAGTTAATAAATATATAATTTTTATTTTGCTCACCAGAGTAACATGTTAAAAAGACGTAAGAGCATTCCATGCACAACTTTTGAGTAATTTATTTTTTTTTAACGTAATAAAACATAACAACAATAATATTTAAATTATTACTCAGGAAAATATAATAAAGAGATGTTTTTGCTAAATAACCAGAGAGTGAGTAAATTTGCGTTACCTAATCCTAATTCCTGTTCTACATATTTTCAGATTTGTTGGTAAGTAATTGTGCTAACATCGGCAGCCGGTTTGATTGAAAGTAACCAATTAAACTGGTTCCCTCTGTTATAATATCTCAGACAGGAGAGACACTATATAGTGATAGTGATATTATATTATAATTATTGTATATTTCTTCGACTAAGATAGTATATGGTATATATCCGAGTAAGACTATAGAAAAAAAAGGGCAAAAAGGCAAATTTCCAGGAACAGAATCGATTGAGCTGATTTTTTTTTTAACGATAGGTTTAGTGTTTACCTAAAAGTTTATGAGTCACTGACGGTTTTCCTCGATTTTTCCTATGATAACTTCATCTAATTAAAAAAATAAAAATTTATCATGCAGCTGATAGAGCATGAAAATACTAGTATTTAAAAAAAATTTTGTCCTGTGATGTCATGGTGACGACTGGACCCAAATTTAAAAACGTTTCCGTTTCCAACTTAAAAAATTTATTGTGGCTTAATGGCAAAATATTTTGGGATAAAAATAACATGTCAAAAATAACATCGGGATAATAATGTTAACATGTCAGGACGATACAACGGGATGCAGCAGAAGATTTTAGAGCGTAATAAATATGCCGTATTTATACCATGTGCTGCACATACTCTGAACCTCATTGGCCGCCTTGCTGCTGATTGTTGTCCAATCGCAGTAAATTTTTTTTTAATAGTTCAGTCGTTATACACTTTTTTTTTCGGCTTCTACTTACCGATGGGCAGTTTTGAAGGAGGTCTTAGGTAATGACAGCGTTCTTAAGTCGCTGACGGAAACTCGTTGGGAGGCACACGCTGTAGCTATGAGTGCAATATTACTATCATATTTGAAAATTTTAGACGCTTTAGACGAAATTGCTGAGGATATGAACCAAAAAGGGGAGACAAGGCTAGAAGCAGGAAATATTTCAAACAAAATGCAAGAATTTGAGTTTATATTTATGCTCACTTTTTGGAATGACATTCTACAAGCTTTTCGATACACCAGTAAAGGACTCCAAGAAGGACAACTAGATCTAAATACATGTGCAAATTTGTATCGATCTTTATCAGATCACTTGGTTGATATGAGAAATCAGTTTGAAAAATTTGAAAATGAGGCAAGAAAAATTTCTCCTAATTGAAAATATAGACAAACTCGAAAAATAATTTGGAAAAAGCAAGTAAATGACGGAAATGCAGAAGAAGAAGGTAATTTGAGTCCAAGAAACAAATTCCGCGTAGAGACTTTCAATGTAATAATACACATACTCAAGGCTCAAATTCAAAGAAGAGGTGAAGTATACAACGAAGTGTCACAATCTTTTTCATTTCTTACGAATCTAAACAAATTATATACAGAATATGAAAAAGATGTTGAATTGCTTTTAAAGACTTACCCGGAAGACTTCGATAGAAATTTCCTTAGCGAATTAATTCAATTTCATAAATATGTTGGAATAAAATACGAATCTTCAGAAAAAAAAGATCACCCATTCCGAGCTGCATGAGATAATAAATAACGACGAAGACAAGTGCATTTTCCCTAACATAGAAATGGCCTTGAGAATATTTCACAGTTTAATGATAAAAAACTCTTCTGCTGAACGATCCTTTTCGCAGCTTAAAAGATTGAAAAATCCACAAAGAACGAAAATTGACTAAGACAAGCTTAATTCTTTGGCGTTGATGTGTATCGAGGCAGACATACATCGTCAGATAAATTTTGACGACGTAATCGCGCATTTCGCTCAGAAAAAGGCGAGAAAAAAAAATTGTCTAAGTGTTCTTTAAATTATTGTAAAGCTAACCTAACCTAATAAAAATTTCAAATTCTGATTTTTATGAACTCTGTTTTCTACCTACCAAATTCAAGCATTGAGGGGCCTCTGTGACGTCTGTGCTTGGGGCCTCCAAAACGGTTAATCCGCCACTGCGTTTACTTGTTACATGTGTATGCATTAGTTGCGTAGGGGCGGCCTCAACTCAGAACAGCGAGGCCGCGAATAACAGGTATTTCAACTTCTCAGTTACTGTTACAGCCGTTCCGAATAAATATCGTTCTAAAATACCTGTTAAAGGTATATCGGTCCACCTCTACTGCGTGCAGTGTAGGTTCTCGATTTTGCGCCAATACCATGCGTAGTATTGAAACCTATAGCACGACAAAATTGAACCAAGCGAGTGGCCCCATTCAGTGGTTATTACTGGAACCACGCGCTGGCGTTACACAGTGGGCATTTCTGAAACTACACTCAAACTTGACTGACACCACTATCGTGATTGTTATTGAGAAACCTACCAGCTGGAACCAAACGAGTGGCGCCATGCAGTGGATATTACTGGCACGTATGTGCAGCTACACGCTGGCGCTATATAGTGGGCATTTCTAGGACTACACTCGACTTCATTAACTCTTTGAAGGGCAGGCAATACTAGAGCTCTATAATATAGGTATTCGCACCCGCCACCTTTGCTCCGAGACTTTTAAATGTAATGTGGCGGGAGCAATGTAAGCACGCTGTGCGTTGGATTATTTAATGCAAATTATGTATGTAAATATTAATATTTTTACATATCAGGGTTATAACCTTAGTGTACTAATTTGATTTATGTATTACACACGAATATGTATAATAATCATCTCATCTTGTCAGTGAAAACAAGGTTATAAATACTGGTGTTAGAGATATTATTAATGTTATGTAGTATGTTTTGCAGATTGTTGTACTACATCTCATAATCATAATGACTGGTTGTTGTGCTGCAAATTGCAAAAATCGAACAGAAACTAAGTTTAGGACATTCAAATTTCCGGCAGACCCTATTCGATGTGCAAAATGGATTCATAATATGAGACGAGACAAATTTATACTAAGCAAGGGAATGCGTCTGTGTGAGGTAAATTTAATGGTTGTTCCTTAAAAGTTTGTGAATGTAAATCATAACGACTAAAAATGTAATACACCTTTGCAGTTTTAGGTTCATTTGGAAAGTTCACAGTTTGAACAGGCACGAGTAGATGTTTGGAAAAAACTGAAGCCTAATGCCATACCGACTTTGTTTGACGTACCAAATCCACCTCCTAGGATCGGCCCAGTTCCACGCAGATCACTGTACAAGGTGGTTTATTTTTTTAATCCATTAATTATAAATATAATGTTATAACTAAAGCCCGCATTCACGTGCAATTGCATCTTTTTTTTTGCTAGTTCGTAAACGGCCAGTGACAAGTTATTTATCCGAATCGGGATGTGTAGGTCATTTTAACATACATTTTATTTTGCACAAAACTGCACGTTTTGGGGGTTTCTGCATAAAATTTGCACATTCTGTAGTTTTAATGCACAAAATTGCACATTTACCTGTTTTTCGAAAATCAGTTGCGCCATAGCCAAGCGCGAAACATACACGCAGATCGCAAACAAAGTCGAGAACAAAATCAGCACGAAGAAATTCTAGTCCAGTAAGCGCAGCTTTTGACGTAACAAAATTTTGACTGTCGATGGAACAATTTCACGAAATTTGATATGTATGTTATATATGCACTCTAGAACAAAGTTAAACTATATGCTTTTTATTTGGGGGTGAGAACCACCCCTTTTTCAAGGGTGATTGATAAAACAAAATTAACCACAGGATCCAATAGAGAATCAGATTCTAAGCAAAAAAGTTAGTACGCAACTGTTTTGAAAAATGCGTTGTTTTCGAGTTATTCCAAATCAACATTTTCGATTTTTACCCCCAAAAAACAGGATTTTAGCGTAATTTTTTGCGAATAACTAAAAAACGTTTGAGTTTATAGTAAAAATGAATAGGACCAAAATTATTCTATACGAAATAACAAACAAAATGCGTTTTTGCCGGGTTTTAATCCACAAGTTGTTTTCAAGATATGGCCGTGAGAATTTGTAACTTGCAAATTTTTTTGCATGTACTAACAAAGTTTAACCCTTCCTACTAACCGAGAAAAATACTTTTGACTATAAAATGTCTAGTGCAATGAAAAATACATTATTGTTAATTTTAATAAAATGTTAAGCTAAACTTTTTATTATTAATTTTAATTAAATGTTAAGCAAAAACCTGAATATAAACTTAATAGTAAGTAAGTTAAAAATGTAAATTCGTGTTTATTAAAAAAATAGTTTTAGTAACTTTATTTGGACTTTTGGACAAACGAAGTTTAGTAAACATTAATTCAACAGCCATCTATTATAAACAGGAATAAAAGTAAAATCTGAGAATATATACCTAAGAAAGTGGTAAGTGGTAACGATTGGTATTTGTTGTTTTTTAGACAAAATTATTCTCCTCTTACTATGATCTGAATCAGTAAGTTTTAAGATGAAAACTATTATTTCCATATTTTTAAGGACGTAGGACATAATTTCACACTTTGAAATTATATTTTTGGCACGAAAAACTATAATAGTTTATGTAATATCGAAAACAAACTTATACTGCGTCCCATGTATACACAAGCGGCACCATAATATTATGTCAGTCTCGGAACAAAGATGGCGAGTGCGAATACTCCCTTTTATAGATTCTTAGCAATACCAGGGGTAGGACAGTTAAATAGGAGTTGTTGGTCATAAGTTTTGTCGTCTGCTAAAAATCCACAGCCAGTCACAACGAGCGCTAGTGCGGCAGCTGGCAGCTGGCAGCGCTGAAACGAGAAACTCGTGAGTTAGCGAATGGTTGGC
Organism: Magicicada septendecula; assembly: GCA_034769895.1. Taxonomy (NCBI): domain Eukaryota; kingdom Metazoa; phylum Arthropoda; class Insecta; order Hemiptera; family Cicadidae; genus Magicicada; species Magicicada septendecula. Next base: position 361,712,099 of record CM068375.1, on the reverse strand, counting down.
GCTTCATCTTGGTCTTTGCACGTGGAAGACGCCATTTTGGTCATTCCGAACTGTTCTTTGTTTTGAAGTAGCAGTCATATAGGACTTTTTGTGAATATATAAAAATGAATAATTGTACAGTGAGAGGCTGCTACAATATTAATGATGGGAGAAGACGATTTTTTTATTTTCCACGGCGGAAACAAGAAGCACGGTAAGTACCTTATAAGAAACTTTATTTTTAAGTAGCTTTGATAATTAGTTAAGTTTCCGTAATTGGATAGATTGTGAATATTTTCGGATCACGGATATATGTTGAATATAATTTTGTTGATACCAAGAGTATAAACGAAATCGAAGAGTATATTGTTGATACCTTCAGTTATATCTGTAACGAAGCCTTAAAATTGAAAGACCAGGTATTCATTTTCTGCATTGAACTAGACATTTCAACAGGCTTTACTATATTAAATTATTGCCAGTACTACGAAGTACTAATAGTAGCTGCCATTTAATGTAATTTAAAGAAATTTAATCTATATAAAATAATTATCGTGTTGGTACATCCTCTTCGTTCACTTTTTTATATATATATTGTAACGTTCAGTTTAATATATATAATCCTCCTTATGTATCCAGTGAATGTGGAAGGCCCCACTTCTGAGCGTCAATTTGTAACGTTCAGTTACTATATATAATCCTCCTTTTGTATCCAGTGAATGTGGAAGGCCCCACTTCTGAGCGTCAATAAGTAATATCAAAACAAATTAGTATCTCTTACTAATAAAGTATAACCTGTTTTATTTTTTAAATAGAGGATTATTCATCTGAACCTCAGGGTCAACATACAATTTACATATAGAACAAACAATACAACTTTGATGCATGAGACTCGGTATTACAGTGTTGTTAATGTCTGTTGAATGTTTGTGGGTCCTTTTAAACTACTATTAACTATAACAAAAACTCTTATTATTAATGACTATTGTATACTAGTGTACAAAAATAATTCACAATTATAATGTTTTTATATTGATTTTTAGTTATTGTTTTTGTTGTAATTCAATCTTTACTGTCATAATGTTTGGTCGAATATTTGATTTAGTCATGGAGTGATCTCACCAATCTAGCAGTTTTCTTAACGGATTTATTGGTTGATTCTTTATTCCTGGACATCTGGTTTTTTGGTCTCTTGATTAAAACAGCATTCTTCTAGGTTTTGCATTTTTTCCTGGTCCTCTCATCTTTTATTGGTCTTCAATTTGTATCCAATTCAGGAGTCACACCTTAAACGTTCTCTTGCAATTCACAATTTTTTTAACAACAATCATCTTCACTCAAAACATTAATTTCATTAGTTAAAGGCCATGGCTATATTTTTTATGGGTCGCAGGTTCGGTTTACCATTTCTAATTAGTAATATTCTGTTGACCTTTACTTTATTTTTCCTTCGTAACTATATTATTATAAGTTTTTTAACGTAAGAGTTTCTATCTTTTAAATTATTTACACTTGGTTTGATCTCACTATATGGGCTACATAACTGTTTCATATAGATTATATGTTTCATTCAATGCTCATATTATAATAATGTTTAATCACATTCCTTATATCTGATTTTTTCCTTTTTAAAGTCTATCACTGTTATTTTCACTTTCTAGCACTATCACACAACCTAACTTACATAATTATAGTTTGATTTATTATATTTGTAAAATCTATAACATTCACTGTTTGTAGTTCAATGATACAAAACAACTGTCTGAGGCACGCAGACCTCCTCATAGTTTTAATCTAATGCTTATGAACTAACAAATGTCTTTTTACTTATTTTCTAAGTTTAACATTTGTACCTTATAATTCTATTAATTAATTATTATTTACATGTTAATGAGTATGTTATGTTTTATGTTTAGTGAAACGACACGTTACAATATATATAAACTTTCACTATGAACACTTATTTTATAGTTTTATTTCCCAAATGTTTCAACGTGGTATACCTCTTCTTCAGTGGTAGTAAATACTGAATCATAGTTTCAGTGATATACTGTGAACATAATGTGATATAACTGTGAACACTTTGAACAGTGAATACTGTTCATAGTGAAAGTTTATATATATATATATATATACTATATAAAATGTGTATAGATTTATTGTAGTAGGCCTACAGTTGTATAAAATTATTTTGAAAAGAGATTAAGAGATTTTTGGTGTATAGATTTATTGTATCTTAAACAAAACAAGTAAGACGATTGAAGACAGAATAGTATTGTATGCCAAAAATACACCCTATATCATATGAGAACTTATTTTCTGGTCAGTTGTAAATTAACAGTAGGCTAGATATTGGTGAGCCTATTTCTTTGTAAGGCTCAGAGTATAAAACTGTTACATAATTTTAATATTTATCACAGTATAATCATTATTATCAGAGTTAGTAGAATCAAAAGTAGTTCATATCAAACGTGAGCATCTCGCAGCTGAATAACGGAAAATATATATTAAAGAACTTGTACTTTATTCTTATTAAAGTATATATTATTCTCTGTATGCTGTTGATTAAGCAAAGTAGATTATTTTTATTTATTTGTATATTGATTTTATAAATTTACATTTTGCTGATTAACTTATTTAAGTTACATTAAAATTTTATTTACTGTGACAATTTTATTTGTAACTTTGTAAATATAGTATATTTTAATTAGTGTTCATTTGGATTGACACGGTTCACATTAATCACATTCCGCTCAATGTTTTCAGAATGTTTATATATCTTTCATAACACAATATATACTTATATTTTTTTCTATACACATATTTTATTAATATTTACTTTTGTTGACTTGTAAAGCTCATGCGACACTAACTGAATTAGTGTCAGTGATTGATACACTTACCTTGCTATGATTTATTCAAGTGTATAAAAGTATAATCAATATCGGCCACATATAATTTTACCAGTTTAGTATAATACACTTGTGTGTTGCAGGTTTCAGCAGTGGGTGGACTTTTGTCAGGACAAAAGTTTTGAAAATATAGTAGGCCGCGTACACAGGATAGTCTGTGAGGACCATTTTACACCCGAGGACTTCATTGGGAACAGACTACGGCCTACTGCAATACCAAAACTTCGTGGTCCTCCACCCATTGCTGAAGAAGTAATGCAAGTGCCACTTGCCACAGGAGAAGATCAGCCTGCTGAGACAAGGAATGAACAAGTTCCGAGTACTTCAACTCCTCTCGCATTATCACCACACACATCCTATCCTACTACCTCATATATTTCTGCTACTTCCACACCTGTTCCTAACTCTAAAAGGAGATTACCTTTTACCACTCCTAGTCCTGCTGACCAAATATTGACAGAGCCATCTTCTTATTCTGGAGTACAGTATGAGGACTCGTATGCTGACCAAGGCAAATTTGATGAACGTTTATCTCACACGGTTACTTCATCAAATCTGTCTGTACTTTATCAGGTTGATTCACTAACCTTAAAAAATATTGCAATGACAAGGTATTCACAGTTGGATACCCCTAGGAAGAAGTTTCTATACAAATATGCAAAGGAAAAGGAGAGTGAAATCAAAAAATTAACTAAGAAGTGCAAGAAAATGAGACGACAAATGCAGAACCTATGTGACCCAATGAATTTAACTGTAAATGCAGTTCATTCTTTGAGTAAGCATATGTCTGTTGCATCTCTTCTTTGCTTGTCTTCTTACTTAAAGTCCTCATGGAAAACACCACGGGCAAGGAGATGGACTATTGAAGAAAAGACGTTAGCTTTGTCTTTGTACAAAAGAAGTCCAAAAGCTTACACATTATTTAGTAATATTTTGGCACTTCCTTGTAAAAAACATTGAAGCGTCTAGTCAACAAACTTCCTTTCATCTCTGGGATAAATGATCAAATGTTCGCCACATTGACCCAGCATGTTGATCAATTGAACAAACGGGACAGAATATGTACTCTTATTTTTGATGAAATGTCGATAAGAGAACATTTACAGTACAATTGTTCAAGTGATAGAATTGATGGGTTTGAAGATCTTGGACACAAAGGTAGGACTGGACGTGTTGCTAATCATGCTCTTGTATTCATGGTTCGTAAGCTGTTTCGGATGTGGAAGCAACCTGTTGCTTACTACTTCAGTCACAATAGCATGAGATCAGACATACTTGCTGAACTTATATTTTTCATTCTTGACGCTTGTTGTAAAGCTGGTCTTTATGTTGTTGCTACTGTATGTGACATGGGAGCAATAAATATTAAGGCTTTGAAAATTATGGGTTCGGCAAACTCAGAGCATCCCTATTTCCTTTTCAACAACAGACCCGTCTTTACCATCCTTGACCCTCCTCACCTCCTTAAGTGTACGAGGAACTTGTTTCTTAAATATAATGTTAAATGCCATGTGGAGACTGGAAGTATTGCATTTGATGGAGAGGCTAAGTCGGACCACATAAAAACAGTGTTTCACTGGGACAGAGGTATTGCAATTTTCCGGCAGCTCCACCATCTGACAAAACAACATGTGCAGCCATTGGGGAGTCAGAAAATGAAGGTGCGTCTTGCAGCACATGTTCTGAGCCATAGAGTTGCTGCATGTATTAACTCTGCAGTGTCATGTGGTAAGTAAAACTATTGAGGTGACAAAAACTATAACTGTATAGCAAAATTCCATTTTCCCATAAAAATAACGGTTTTCAACAAGCATACATTTTGAATAGAAATTTGATATTATTTTGACAGAATTTATTCCACCAGTTACAACTATTAACACTTGTGAAATGTAAAATTATTTTAGTATAATATATTCTTGTTGAAAAGTTTTATTTAATTAATAATGTAATTTATAGAAAATTGAAGAATTTTTTATATCTAGCAAAAATAATTTTAAAACAAATAACTTGCTTTTACCAAATTCAAGTCAACTTTGTAATGTACATGGAAGCAGGAACTTTTATATGAAATATTAAAGGGCATAAACTGTCTAATTTTTTGCATGTGTGTTGTGTAGTACTGACCATAAAAGAGTTTATAAAAATATGGTAATGGACCTCAGTTCCTTACAATATATGTAATTAATATGATACAAAATTAATTATTTCTGTATAAGTATTGACAGAATTTGATTTATTCTATTTGATTTTTTCTTGACTATTTTTAATCTTTATTATTTTTTAGGAATTGTAGAACCTTCTTCAATGAAAACTGCAGCATTTGTCAAAGAGTGTGACAACCTGTTCGACTCTTTCAATGGCTGCATCAAAAACAAGTCAGGAAAACCTCTTCGGTCTCCACTTAGTGATGACAGCGTACACATGGCATTTTGGCAGCAGGCTGTACACTTCGTCAACTCGTGGCACTTCCATAGGCCAGATCGGCGGACATTTAGGCCACCTTCACAGGAAGGCTGGCTGACAACCATAAATGCAGTAATGCAATTATGGAAGTCAGTCAGGGAAGAATGTGTGAAGACATTCGATTTTTATCAGTCAGATGTCTGAATCAAGATCCACTGGAGAATGTTTTTGGTTCTGTTCGAGCGAACTGTGGAGCCAATAATAATCCTACTGTGCCACAGTTTGTTGATGCTCTTAAGACCTGCATCATCAATGGGCTTGCATTTCAGAATCTTAAAAATGCTAACTGTCTGGGTGATGATGCAGATCTTTTAAGTAATCTTCAAACTTTCCTTGGTTCTGACATTCTGACTGATAAACGCAGTGCATTTTCTCCATACACTGCTGACACCAATTCTGTTACTTGTGACAAAGAGCCTGACGTCTCATTTAATGTGAATCGGTTGTCCACAGCGTATGTAAGTGGATTTACTGCCGGAAAACGTTTAGGCAATAGTACATGTGACGACTGCAGAGCAGGTCTCTGCTCCAATGACACAAATGAACATTCTTAGCTGGGTATTCTATTCAGAGAGCACACTGAGGGCACAGAAACACGGCTTACATATCCATCAGAAAATTTGGTTACCTGTGTTTCTTAATGTGCTAACGTTGTGGATGAAATACTGGATGAGAAATGCTATTTGGACAAGTTGACAGACGTCGTCATGTGTGCAATTACACAAAAAGTTAGTTTCACATGGTTAATGAACTGCTGTGAAGTCCATTATGAAACAAACTTACAACATTTTTTAAACGTTATATTTAAAACATGTGTTAGGTGGTGGGTTACAAGAAGAAATAATGAAATGAACAACAAATAAATTTGTACATGTTTTAAATATTTATATTAATTATATATGAAATTTAATTAACGTAATTTATTCATTAATGGAAAGATGGTATCTGCAACAAATGATTTGCTGTACTTTTTAATGTGGGTATTAAATTCTGAGAGTACAGAGTCTAACGTATCCATCAAAAAATTTAGTCACGTGTGTTGCTCAGTATTCAGGTTTGTGGATAAAATACTTGATACAGACATGTAAAAACATTTGTAGACTCCTATAAAATATGTATAGTCTCATGGTGCAGACATAAAAACAATTGTTTAGCTGAAACAAAAAGGTATGTCAAAAATCACTAAATAATTGACCAATAATTTATTATGACAATGTATTGCTTTGGTGTAAGGCTGGTCTCTGGTCTGTAAGGATTAGTGTTGTTCAGTGTGTTAATCTTGTGAATGAAGTACTTTATGTCAGTATATCAATTTAATTGATTATCAGAATTGACAAATGTACTATTCAGGAACAATTTATTTTTTAAATTCATATTGGGCTTCTATGCAGTTCATTAATCTAAAGGTTTCTGGGTTTTTTGCCAATAAACTTCTTAGTCTGATGATTTCTGTATTACAAAATAATGTTTATGTTAATATATATGTGTATAATTTCAAATTGTCTGTAGTGTTTAGCTGTTAGGTCTTGTACATATTGTGTAGTGTTTATAGATTTGTGTTGAGTTTTGCATATAAGTGATAGAACTGAAATTTGAATGTATTGTGTTATGTCATGTTTTGTGAATTTTAATTGATTAAGTTTTTTGATGATAAACTTCAAGTCTGTTCATTTGTATGCTATTTCAAAATAATGTTTGGGTTTATATATTTGTATTATTTCAAATTGTTCTGTAGTGATTAGCTGTTAGGTCTTGTACTAATGCGAAGTGCTTGTAGATTTGTTTGACTTTTGTATGTAATTAGTAGAACAGGAATTTGAATGTATTATGTGTTGTCATGTTTTGTGAATTTTTATTGATTAAGTTTTTTGATTGATTAAGTTTATTGATAATAAACTTCAAGTCTGTTCATTTGTATAATATTTCAAAATAATGTTTGGGTTTATATATTTGTATTATTTGAAATTGTTCTGTAGTGGTTAGCTGTTAGGTCTTGTACATAATGTGAAGTGTTTGTAGATTAGTGTTGAGTTTTGCATATAAGTGGTCCAACTTAAATTTGAATGTATTATGTGTTAGTCATGATTTGTGAATTTTTGTTGAGAAAGTTTTTTATAATACACTTCAAGTCTGTTCATTTGTATAATATTCAAAATAATGTTTGCGTTTATATATTTGTATTATTTCAGATTGTTCTGTAGTGATTAGCTGTTAGGTCTTGTACATAATGTGGAGTGTTTGTAGATTTGTTTGACTTTTGTATGTAACTAGTAGAACTGGAATTTGAATTATTATGTGTTATGTAATATTTTATAAATATGCTTAGTTAATTCTACTCACTGTATGTATTTCTGTAATTTAAAATGTTTTTGAGTAAAAATAAAAAAATTACATAAATTTGTTTTTTCTTGATTTTTTTACCTATGGTAATTGTTTATCAACTATTTGTGACCTTATGTCAATAAAATGCATAGTGGTTTTCAAAAACAATTGATTAATATCCTTGAAACCAAAGGCAATTAAAGTGTATTTTCATTAAAGCAAAGTAAAGACATTTTCAATTATTTAAATATCACTATAATATTGACGACTCGGAACACAAAGTTTTTTATAAGTAAAAACGTAAAGTTTTACCTTACAGCCTAAACCGGCTTTCACCTATAGAAGGCTTCATCAGAGGCTGTCGTTAGTACCGCTGCTCGTCTTGTTGGCGACGAGAAAGTGTTTCGAAAGATTGAAGCTGTGTGTGTGTGGTGAGATGTGTTTGAATAATGCGTGCGATTTGAATTGTGTCTGTTCGTTTAGGATGTTGTTTTTATTTGTTTTTGTGTGTTTGTATATTTCTAATTGTTCTAGAGTGTCTAGTTTTCGGCCTTTTGTGTGTACGTGTAGTATGTTCATGTTATTGTCGATGTTTTTATATGTGTGGTTTGCTTCAATGAGGTGGTTTGCGAAGGTAGATTCTGTAGTGGTGTGGAGTGCTTTTGTGTGTTCAATGTATCTCTGTTTGAAGCTACGTCCTGTCTGGCCTATGTAGAATTTACTGCAATTTGAACAATTTAGTTTATATACACCGGGTAGATCGAATTTGTTTTGTGCTTTGGGCATGCGTTTTGATAGTGTGTGTTCTGTTTTGTTAGTAGTTTTGTAAGCGATTCTGTATCCTGCTTTTTTGAATTTGTGGGCAATTTTTTCTGTTTGTTTGTTGATGTATGTTAGTGTTATGAATTTGTAGTTTTCTGTCTTTGTCTGTTGTTTGTTTTGTGTTTTGTGTAGGAGTTTACTGACTATTGTTCTGTCATAACCGTTAGATTCTGCTAGATATTTTATTGTGTTTAGTTCGTCTTTGTAGTCTATTTCATCTAAGGGGATGTTGTTAAGTCTATGTATCATGGTTCTAAAAGCAGCTAGTTTGTGTTGTATTGGGTGATTGGAGGTGTTGTGTATTAGTGTGTCAGTTGTAGTTGGTTTTCTGTATATACTGAATTTGTTCCTGTGTTCTAGTTTTGTGATGGAGAGGTCTAAGAAGTTTATGGTATTGTTGTGTTCGTATTCGGCAGTGAAGGTTATGTTTTTATGTATTTTGTTTATGTGCGTTAGTAACTGTTCACATTGTCTTTTGTTTCCCCTGTATAGTATTAGAATGTCATCAACGTATCTGTGCCAATATAGTATTTTATGTGAGTGTCTGTCATTGTTTGTGAGTATTTTTGTTTTTTCTAAGTGTTGGAGGAAGACTTCTGCTAGAATGCTGGATATGGGGGAGCCCATGGGTAGGCCGTCGTTCTGTGTGTAGTATTTATTGTTATAAGTAAAGTAGTTTTGTTTTGTGATAATGTTCAGAGTTTCTGTTATTTCATTGATAAGTTCGTCTGGTGTGTTGTTCTGTTTGAGTTTGTTTTGTAGGATGGTGATTGTTTCAGAGATGTGGATGTTTGTGTACAGGTTTTTAATGTCAAAGGAGGCTAATGTGGCGTTATGGGGGATGTGTATGTCTTTTATTTTTGTTACTAGGTCAGTGTTGTTTTTTACTGCAATGTTGTTGTCTATTTGTGTGTGTTGTCTAATAATTTTGTCTAGATATTTTCCCAGTTTGTGTGCAGGGGCATTACGGTAGTTGATAATGGGGCGGATCGGAATGTCTTCTTTATGGATTTTGGGAAGCGCTTGGAGTGTAGGTGCTGATGGTCGGATTTGTTTCATGTAGGGCTTTTGTTTATGTGTCATAATGTGTTTGGCTTTGTTGACTATTTGTTTTACTGAGTTTTGGTATCTGTCGGTGGGGTCGTGTTTTAGTTCTGTGATGTTGTTCTGTTCTATGAAGTCTTGTACTTTTTTGTGTAGGTTGTCTGTGGGGATAATTACAGTCGTGTTGCCTTTGTCAGCTTTTACAAATGTGATGTTGTGTTTGTGTGCCTTTTCCCTCAGTTTGATGGCTGTGTGAATTTCTGAGTTGTGGTTGTTGTTGTCTGGTGTCTTATGTACTCCTATTGTATTGTTTATATTATGTCTTAATGTGTCTTGATGTTCTGGTGCTGTGTTTTGTATATTTGTTTCTGTGTCAATTATGAGCTTTGTTAGTGTTTGGTTGTTATGTTTGTAATGTATGTTATGTTTTAGGCCTTTATCAAGGAGTGTTTGTTCGTTTCTTGTGAGTGTGACGTTCGTGAGGTTTACTGTACGTGGGTAGAATTTGTGCGAGGGAATTATATCTGTTTTGATTGGTGTCAGGTTTTTTATTTTTCTGTCGTGTTTTGTCTGTATGATATGTATTTGCTTTTTTTGTCCATTCATTTGTGTGATGTATTAGTTCAGTCATGTAATTGTGTCCGTATGTGTTGGCGATATGTAGGTGTAGTGTTAATGCTTTGCGGTTAAGAGCGTCTTTTTTCTTATATAGTTGTTTAATTGATTCTTTTATGTATGTTCTTTGTGCGATGTTTTGTGTTATTCGGGCGGCCTGGTTGTTATGTTTAATTTTGATTTGGGCATAACAACCAGGCCGCCCGAATAACACAAAACATCGCACAAAGAACATACATAAAAGAATCAATTAAACAACTATATAAGAAAAAAGACGCTCTTAACCGCAAAGCATTAACACTACACCTACATATCGCCAACACATACGGACACAATTACATGACTGAACTAATACATCACACAAATGAATGGACAAAAAAAGCAAATACATATCATACAGACAAAACACGACAGAAAAATAAAAAACCTGACACCAATCAAAACAGATATAATTCCCTCGCACAAATTCTACCCACGTACAGTAAACCTCACGAACGTCACACTCACAAGAAACGAACAAACACTCCTTGATAAAGGCCTAAAACGTAACATACATTACAAACATAACAACCAAACACTAACAAAGCTCATAATTGACACAGAAACAAATATACAAAACACAGCACCAGAACATCAAGACACATTAAGACATAATATAAACAACACAATAGGAGTACATAAGACACCAGACAACAACAACCACAAGTCAGAAATACACACAGCCATCAAACTGAGGGAAAAGGCACACAAACACAACATCACATTTGTAAAAGCTGACAAAGGCAACACGACTGTAATTATCCCCACAGACAACCTACACAAAAAAGTACAAGACTTCATAGAACAGAACAACATCACAGAACTAAAACACGACCCCACCGACAGATACCAAAACTCAGTAAAACAAATAGTCAACAAAGCCAAACACATTATGACACATAAACAAAAGCCCTACATGAAACAAATCCGACCATCAGCACCTACACTCCAAGCGCTTCCCAAAATCCATAAAGAAGACATTCCGATCCGCCCCATTATCAACTACCGTAATGCCCCTGCACACAAACTGGCAAAGTATCTAGACAAAATTATTAGAAAACACACACAAATAGACAACAACATTGCAGTAAAAAACAACACTGACCTAGTAACAAAAATAAAAGACATACACATCCCCCATAACGCCACATTAGCCTCCTTTGACATTAAAAACCTGTACACAAACATCCACATCTCTGAAACAATCACCATCCTACAAAACAAACTCAAACAGAACAACACACCAGACGAACTTATCAATGAAATAACAGAAACTCTGAACATTATCACAAAACAAAACTACTTTACTTATAACAATAAATACTACACACAGAACGACGGCCTACCCATGGGCTCCCCCATATCCAGCATTCTAGCAGAAGTCTTCCTCCAACACTTAGAAAAAACAAAAATACTCACAAACAATGACAGACACTCACATAAAATACTATATTGGCACAGATACGTTGATGACATTCTAATACTATACAGGGGAAACAAAAGACAATGTGAACAGTTACTAACGCACATAAACAAAATACATAAAAACATAACCTTCACTGCCGAATACGAACACAACAATACCATAAACTTCTTAGACCTCTCCATCACAAAACTAGAACACAGGAACAAATTCAGTATATACAGAAAACCAACTACAACTGACACACTAATACACAACACCTCCAATCACCCAATACAACACAAACTAGCTGCTTTTAGAACCATGATACATAGACTTAACAACATCCCCTTAGATGAAATAGACTACAAAGACGAACTAAACACAATAAAATATCTAGCAGAATCTAACGGTTATGACAGAACAATAGTCAGTAAACTCCTACACAAAACACAAAACAAACAACAGACAAAGACAGAAAACAACAAATTCATAACACTAACATACATCAACAAACAAACAGAAAAAATTGCCCACAAATTCAAAAAAGCAGGATACAGAATCGCTTACAAAACTACTAACAAAACAGAACACACACTATCAAAACGCATGCCCAAAGCACAAAACAAATTCGATCTACCCGGTGTATATAAACTAAATTGTTCAAATTGCAGTAAATTCTACATAGGCCAGACAGGACGTAGCTTCAAACAGAGATACATTGAACACACAAAAGCACTCCACACCACTACAGAATCTACCTTCGCAAACCACCTCATTGAAGCAAACCACACATATAAAAACATCGACAATAACATGAACATACTACACGTACACACAAAAGGCCGAAAACTAGACACTCTAGAACAATTAGAAATATACAAACACACAAAAACAAATAAAAACGACATCCTAAACGAACAGACACAATTCAAATCGCACGCATTATTCAAACACATCTCACCACACACACACAGCTTCAATCTTTCGAAACACTTTCTCGTCGCCAACAACAAGACGAGCAGCGGTACTAACGACAGCCTCTAATGAAGCCTTCTATAGGTGAAAGCCGGTTTAGGCTGTAAGGTAAAACTTTACGTTTTTACATATAAAAAACTTTGTGTTCCGAGTCGTCAATATTATAGTGATATTTAGTTAAGTAACGGACACGTCATGGACAACGAAATCCAAGAATTCAATTATTTGTAAACAAGTGTTAATTAAAAGATAAATTTTTATGAAAGTTTTATACACAGAATGTTTTGTGATGCCACATGTACTTAAACATTGTAAAAACCTAATTACTTTGTTGATGTAACTACTACAATTATGGTTTATAAATATAAGTTTTCTAATTTTTTATTTCACTTTATGCATTTACTTACTAAATTTTGATTAAAGTGTTTTCAGTTTTTAGACATTTTATATGTCTACCTTTAAACATTGTAATTATTATTTTTTAAATATTTTTCTGTAATTACAATGACATGAAAATATGTCTGATGAAAATGTAAACATTTAAGAGTAATTTCAAATAAAGCGTAGCAGCATTTCCTTTTTTAGATTTCCCGCCTATGCAGCAGAGAAAATACAGTATACTGGAGTCACGTGACCATACTGCATTATCATTTAGCTCCACTTAGTTGACAGCCAAACCACCACGAGCGCTAGAAACTTCAGTCAAAATTTTAACATTGGCTTTCCCCTCTCTATATATTCGTACTCTGTGGGCAATACACAGTGTGACGACCTGCATGTTGGGCGTAACGGGGCAGTGGTTACACAGTGAAACCACTTGCATTTCTCTAAATAGTTCTTTCCAGGGCAGCAGCTACATAGTGAAACCACCATAGAAGTTAATTTCTCTGCCACTTGGAGTGCTGGCAGTTGCATCAGCTGTTACGAGTCATCTGTTGTAGTAAGCAACATTTGTTTACACGTGTAGTACGTTGGTTATGTGTCATATTTTACTTTCCTTGAATCTTATACAGTTCTCGTATATTTTTGTTTTTTCAAGTGAATTAGTTATATTTAATATATTTTGTCAATATTGAACAAAAGCCTAAATATAAAGTTATACATATTTGTGAACAGTAAAGTGGTTTTTGGTGGTTACACTGTGTAACCACTGCCCTTGAGGTGCTTGTGGAAGGTAACTTACAAAATGTCTAGAAATAATCTGAGTGAAGAAAAAATCTTAAGATACGTATGCGATGATTGAATACCTTCGGACTGTGAAAGTATTGCTAGTGACTTAGATTCGGAATCTGACGTTCACCAAAATGAACCAGAAAATACGGAATTTTTTTCAGGTGACTTCAAAATTTCTATTGCTTTAGATGATGTTAGTAGTTATAGTGACGAATCTGGTGATACAGGAAGTGATAACATCATTTGGAATACTACAAACTCTGTCAAATGTGTTCCACAGTTCTGTGAATATAGCGGTGTTACTGAACATGTTAAAAAAATAGATAATCCAGATCGTTATAAATTATTTACCCTTTTTGTAAATGATAAAGTGATTTCTCATATTGTTTTTCATACAAACTTGTATGCAACATGAAAGTGTAAGCCATTTAAACCTACAACTGATGAAGAGATACGATATTTTTTAGCTATAAATTTGTACATGTCCATTAACAAAAAAAACAGCTATCTAGATTATGGGTCACAAGACGAAGACTTACATGATTCTTATATTTCAAAGCTAATGCCAGTGAAGCGTTTTAGCTTCTTGTTGAGTCATTTACATTTAAATGATAACTCATTGATGCCTTTGCCAAATGACCCAAATTTTGATAAATTGTAAAAATAGCGACCTTTCATTGATTATTTATCTCAATCATTTATTGACTGCTACAAGCCACACCGTAACGTGGCTGTGGATGAGAGTATGTTTAAATTTAAGGGACGATCTTGTATGAAACAATTTATGAGGGATAAGCCAATTAAACGTCTTTACAAAATTTGGATGTTATGTGATGAATCTGCTTACAACTTGAAATTTCAAATTTATGTTGGAAAAGGTAAAAATAAAGTTGAATGTGGGTTAGGTGAAAGAGTAATTTTGGATCTCATCAATGGTCTAGAAGGTAAGAACCACATTGTATATATGGATAATTTTTTTCATCTCTACAACTGTATGAAAAACTGAGAAATAAAAATACTTTTGCATGCGGTACAGTGAATCCTAAAAGGAAAGGTTTACCACCTCTTGAAAATGAGAAAAATATGGTGAGGGGAGAATTCTCATTCAGTGTAAGCAACACTGGAACTGCTGTTTACAGGTGGAAAGACAGCAAAGGTGTCAATGTATTAAGCACTGCTTATGACCCTTCAGAAATTTCTACGGTAAAAAGAAAACAAAAAGATGGAACAAGGAAAACATTCACATGCCCACTTGCTCTTCAGGAGTACAACTGCCACATGAATTTTGTAGGCAAATTTGACAGGTTAAAAAATGACTACAAAATTGATAGAAAGAGCAAAAAACGGTGGATGCGATTATTCTTCCATTTTATTGATTGTTGTGTCACCAATGCTTTCATCATACACAAAGAGATGGACATGCAGCAGTACAACAATACAGATTTTAAGCGCGCAATCTACAGGGAAATTTTGGCTCCAAAAATTGTTACTACAAAGAAGGCAGCAGTAAACTTATAAGACAGACCAGCAAACGTTACAAACTAAAAAGCTCGTGTAGATGTTAATGTTAGGCTGGTATCTAGCAGTCATCAACCCACCCATATTGCTTCACCACGAAGATGTGCGCTCTGCAGTTCTAAGAAAAACCCAGTACGATCAAGATGGAAATGCGATGTGTGTGATGTAGCTTTGTGTTTGAGATCAGGAAAGACATGTTTTAATAATTTTAATTCTCTTAAACAGTTGTAAAGAAAGTTTTAAATTATTTTAAATTTGTGAATTTTCTGCCTTTGTTATAAGTTAAAAGTAGCTCAAGTGGGGCAGTGGTTACACAGTGTAACCACCTTTCATTAGTAAATAAATTATATATTTTTAAAAATTATTGTGTTTTAATAATTTGTAACATTCATTTACATGCTTAAAAAGATAAAATAAGCGAAAATTACAAAAAAAGTAAAAACAAATTCCTGCACCACATAGGGTTTTTGTGTGCTTATTGCCTGCCCTTCGAAGAGTTAATATGACACTACACTTAATTCATCCCCCTCTCATATATAAATACATACAATAAATAGGACCCGATTAAATTTTATAACGTATCTTAACCCCCTAAACGAATCTAGCACCCCCCTGGCCTGTCTGACAGTGTAAATCCAAACAATATGCAACTTCCTATTTATACTACAACCACGGGCGTACTGCAACAAACGAAACGTGACCAGTTACACTGTCACTAACCAGAGTTACATTTCTGACCACTAAACAAAATTGTCAGAAATAACACTTGCACAACGAAAGCTGTTTCATTGTCAAGATTATTTACATGAAAAAATTCATTTTAATTGCAGCTTTTAAAAAGAGTTTCGAGCCATTTTGTTAAGTTATGGTTAGTAGTTGATTACGTTGGTTAGTCGGTTAGTTTGAGGTTAGTAGGTTAGTCAGCCAACGACTTTAGCATGCAGTATTATTAAAATGCTCGGAACTTTTTCAAAAGCTGTATTGAAAAAAGGAACAGTATAGCATTTCTTCGCATAAACTAGTTGCCTGAAACGCTTAATATTTTAATCAGATTTTTAGTAAAAGTACAAAGTGTAATTCCTGTGTTATTCAGTCACCAGCTCCTTCACAAACGTCTTCACCAACCTCTTCTCCAATCTCATTTTCATCAACACATTGTAATATAATTACAAATATAAAATAAAGATATAAAGATATAAAGATATAATGATAGCAATTGTGATGCTAATAAATGTTGTCGGAATCTCGGTGTTGAACTCGCCGACGATACAGCTCCACTTTGGATTCACCAATTGGTAATTATTCCCCATTACAAAGAATAAATTAAATATAAATAATGTATGATAATAAAGTGTGATTTGTTGATAATAAAAATTTTTGTAAGTTATAAAATTTTACTTATATATATTTTTTGTTTAATTAATTAATTCAATTAATTAATAAATAATTAATTAATTGTGTGTGTGTTTTAATTACTTCTAATTAAATAGGTATAAATTTGTAGTTCGAAACTATTTGTTTCTTTTAATAATTTAATTGTGTAGTTAGATCTGTTGATTCTCTCTGCTGACTTTGCTCTTCTTCTTCCTCTCAAATATTTATTTTATCACTGTAAATTATTTTTTTTAGAAGAAAGAATAGCTAACATTCACTATACAAATAAATACAAACTCTTATAACTGAATAATGATGTTCATTTATTGACATTTAAAATTATGCGCCATTCAGGCTGCGCATGACCCAGGCATTGGTTGATATCTGCTCAAGTCGGTAGCGAACAAGATTGTCAAAATATATTTTTACAAGATTAATTAATTAGGATTCTTTTAGCGAGTCGAAATGGTCAGAGGGCAAGGAACAAGATACAATTCTTACACTAATTTTTAAAATAAATCATTATGACTGAAAAAACAATATTATTATGTAAATTGTCAATTATGAAAAGTAATATCGAACCATTCGTCGAAATGACGTCACTGGCTTCAAGCAGGCTGTGTCTTGTGCTGGTTCGGAAATAAATTATGGCCACCGTCACCTCGACTTTTCTGCTATGCACTGCTGAAACTGGTTGATCTTCTCCCACAGAAATAAATGAGTATTCCCTTCTCTGCGAAGTTGTAGTTGTTCTGGAATGTAGTGTAGAGTGTTCTCCCTTCTCCTGCGATGTTGTTTCTTGATGGTTTACTGGTGAAGTGTCCGGTGTTCCAAAGTGTTGTATTCGTGTTCTGCTAATACGGTTTAAAATATTCTCAAAATGGCCGTTGATTTCTTGTGCTGGTGTTAGATAGTGTTATTGCTGTTGTTCTGAATTAGTTAGGTGTTAATTATTATCTGTTAGTGTTATTTTTATTTAGTTAACCTTTGTTACACTTTTCGAGGCTACACTCACAGTTATGCACAAAATTATACTTTTTCAGTCTTTTGTTAGTAATTTCGCAACTGGTCATATTAACGATTAACAAACGACTAAAACTCTGAACGTCGTCGTTTTGGGGTAATTTATGATATGTCTTTTTCCTCTTTCCATTGTTTATTTATAAAAGTACATGTCTCAGATTTGGTTCATCCTCTAAATATACATAACAGGTTTCCCTATTTATTGCTGTTGTTCAAATATTTCTTAATTTTACAAAAATCTAACTATTCAGCATTATTCTTAGATTAATTTTACATAATTGGATATATAGCTGGGTTTGTTTTAAGTTCATATAAGCCTAAAATTTACAATTTTTGATAATTATTGTAGTCCTCATATTTTGTACAAATTTAGTGTTTAAATGGTTTATAAGTGTTTTTCTGATAATATTTCCATGGAATAATATTAATCACTCCGTGATTATTTTTTGTTGTTAATACTTTTGTTGTTATAACACTTCAATATTGAATTATTTACTTTTTAGTCTGAGTTGATTACCATTATAGGCCTAGTATTATTTATTTCCAAAAAAAGTTAATTTTCTTTCCTTTGTCATTCTATTCGTTATTATTTGTATCTGTACTAATTACATTTTCAAATTTCTGTGTTGAATGGACTGAATTCTATTCCCTATATTATGTAGTTTGATTCTCTGATAGATAGTTTTGGTTTACATTACTGGTCTGTTTTTCTAGAGTGGTGTATTAGCTAATCTGCTTTGTACCTTTCATATGGTTTACAGTTTTAAATAAAATTATAACATTCCTATTTCCTACTTGCCTCTCTGCCTTGCAAACTTGAAAATTAGTTAACATGATTTTAAATACAAAAAAACATCTTATTATCTACTATTTTTCATATATCACCTAATTTTAACATAAACATCTTATATCTATTATTTTTGACTGTATCATTCAATGATAACAAAATATCTTATGCCTATTATTTTTTATATATCATTTAACTATAATAGAAACATCTTATTACTAACAATACCTTCAGTCATTAACTGTCCTTTGTTTTTATGTTCTTTTTGTAACAAATTTAATTATACTAAAACATCTTATTACTAATAATAATACTTTCAGTCATTAACTGTCTTTTGTATTTGTTTTTTCTGGTAACAACTTAACTGTGATAACAACATCTTATATCTATTATCACCTTATATCTAACATATTATCTGATTAACAATAAATAACAAACATTTTATTATTGGTTATACCCTCAGTTGTGAACTGTCCTCTGGTATTTATTGTCCTTCTCACAATTTACTTAACTGTAATTAAAAAAAACATTTTATGAGTAATATTATTTCTTATATCTAATTTAAAAAAACTCTTATCACTAATAATGTTGTCAGCCCTTTTAAATAATTTTTATTTCCTACACTATTTTTTATTATAGTTTGTCACTTGTTATTCTCTACACTCACTGTAGTCTCTAACTTTTTTGTATTTATTATGGTATTTCACCTTATATTTCTTACACTAATGGTAGTCTTTTGTTTTTACACTATGGTAGTTTTTGGTTTGTTTCTACATTATTGGTAGTCTTTTGGTTGTTACATATAATACTTATATCTAGTTTACAACTCGGTTTTCATTGGATTGTATTTTGTAACTTGAGTTACGGGGTCTAAATATGTTGGTTTTAAATTTAGTTCAATGGCATGTATTCCTTTATTAACATGTTTGGAATAGCTCTTCTTATTTCTAGGCTCTTTGTAGGAATCTTGACATATTTTGTCCTTTCTTCATTATTATATTAGTAAATTTCTTGTCTTGTGGTTTCTCTGCTTCTTGACCTTATAAATTTCCCTTATTAATAAAGTTTTCACCTTTTTATCTCCTTTTTCTTTTCTTTCCTTTTTACTGCTTCCCCAATCTACTGGGTATACTGCTGGTTTATTGGTAATTTACATAGTAAGTTATTTTGACCAATAGTTTTCTTTGTTATTGTTTATTCTTATTAACATTTTATTGACTTAATGTACAGTTTCTTTAGTTTAATATTTAAACAATTCATTCTTCTCACTCACTATGGACCTTTTCTTCTTTATTTATGTTGCATTAAGTTAAAATTTTAATGTGATAATTTTGTTATGCTACAACATTCATCATCAGCATCTGCGCCATGACGTCCACTACCACCATCATAATACTGTACATCCTAATCATCCTCTTCTACAATTTTCCCTACTTCGTCCCGATAATCCAACTCACCATCACGACACTGCACATCCTCATCATCTTCCAGTTGCTCATCTGGTCCATACAAAACCTCTTTTCCTTCGTCGGAACTCTCAGCATCACATACAGAAGCCGTCCGCAAATCTGCACACACTACATCATTCTCACTCGCACACTCCACAACGCTCCCACCAAATTCATCCTCAAATTCTACCTCATCTCCTTCAACCACACTTGCAGCATGGACAACCCCGTATCCATCCGCAAACTCAGAAACTTCAGTCTCCCTAACACCTATATCTATACTTCCCTGTGCAGCATCTGCAGACCGCTCTTCTGACTCTTCTTCCTATTCCTCTCCTTCACCACTTTCAGCAACTATAGCGTCATCGACATTTCCCACCATGGAATCCAGATGTCCAGGTATATGTGCAATGTCTAAATTAAATTCTACTTGCGATGGTAAAGCTACACTATCAAGTGACTTCTCATATCCATGCGTAGGTGATGATGATATTACAGGATCGTGGTCCATCATGAACCAAGAGGGAGATACCGGAAAATATTCCGTGGCATCTGGATTCAACTGTGACGTCATATCTGAGTCTTCTAATACAGTGTTAACAGACGTGCTCTCGTTGTCTTGTGTTGATCCACCGAAGTAATTCCCCTCTTCTTCTTCCTCTTCACCTTCTTCATCCACTACTCTATTAGGCACTTGTAATTCATCTGGAAAGTTTACAGATTCTTTTCTCTCCAAATAGGAATAAAGCCTTTCTACACGATCCCTACTGGCCGATGTTGGTTCACTAATATAACTTCTTCTTCCCCTGTTAATTTCATACTTATTTGTTTTCTCTTCTGTAACTGTTGTTACCATCTTTTCACTTGCTACCTCCTTGTAGCTTTCATTACTTCCAAAATATTCAGCTTTTTCTCACAGTTTCTTGCGTTCTTCACCAACCATCATGTTTGTCATTTTTAGCTGTTTCTAATGAACCACTTGAGTATGGGTCACCTCTGGTAGCTCTTTCCCAGGACCCGTCACTCGCCTGGACCGTTCTAGAAACCACACACAACCGGTCCAGATCCGCAAAACAACGTGGACAGTCTGCGAACACCAAACGGGATATCTCTTGGGGAGTCAGCCCCTCCAAAGTCACCTGTATAATGTCCCTCTCGGGCAACCCCAACCTTAAAATCAGAGCCGTTTTACGTATATCATGCACAAAGTCCGCCAACGCCTCTCGGTTGGCCTGTATACGATAGAACAACTTAAATTTCAACTGGTCACGTCGTCGACGGGGTATGAAGAAGTCCAACACCTCCCCATGGAACGAGTCGGCACTGCCGCCACTACGCAGAGTGTTGGTGACCAGCCCAGCCAATGAACCCCGGCAATACGGATATATAAGGGACAAGAGGTCCCCATATCGGACACCCCCGTGAAATATGCCAACTGCAGGACAAGGTCCAAGAAAACCAACAACTTGTCCTCATCTTGTACATCCAACAACGGAAGTTTCTGGAGAACGCCGGAGATAGGTTTAGGCAGTCTCTGATAACCTACCCCCGTCAGAATTACACAATACACAAAACATAACAATGAAACATGAATTCCCACGCAATACCTAACACAAACATAACTTACAAAAAACAGAAAAACTCGAGAACTATTTTCCCTTCAAGTCGACCACGGGTTACCTAGCGCTGCGGAGACCTAACCCACTCCTGAACTAGCTCTCGTTCACACCACACAAGAGGACAAACAACTTTTGACACTAACATAATACATGAAATCCACAACACCTAACACCTATCATGACGTATCATATTAACAAAGACATACTTGATAACAATCAAAAGCCAACATTGAATCTCCCAAAAATCTTCACACAACGAACTATACGTAGGTATATCAGACGGTACCGACTTCCGATCGGGCCACACCGCATCCCGCTAATCCAACGCGCTATAATACCCATATCAATTAACGATACAGTCTACACCCATCACAACACCCAGATCTACGGTAATTCAACGTCTCAAAAAAAATATTCCAACCAAAAATGCATGCCTCGTGGCAGCACCAAATTTACAAGTTCAAAACAGGCTAACAATCATTCATCAACATAATATATAAAAAACGTGAACATAACACAATATAGGCATATCTATCAATCACTTTTAAAATTTTCTAAGTTATAATTCTCCCCGACTGTTTCCGAGTTTGCCCCGTCACAACAAAGGACCCAAGGGTTCAACCCTATATAGAACCACGCTCTGCTACCATTTGTAACCCCTCTTTTTTTTTAGGAGTAGCTACTAGATATTTAGAACTAGGCAGAAGGCCTAGAAGAAGCATAAAATGTGCTGGGTCCAGTGAGACGGGACTTGCAATTAAAACTCACAAGATAACAACTTTTATTAAACTTTCTTAAATTCCATAATCCATGTTATATACATATACATCAATTGTAATTGAAAATTTCCCCTTATTTGTTTAATACATCATAATCCAGAAAAATTTCAAGTTCACAAATTCCCATAACTTATATGAAATGATTATTTCATAGATTTTCCTAATTCACATAATTTTTACATTAATACTTCTTAAATATTTATCATGATTCCAAAATTGATTATCATGATTCAGGATAAAATTCCAATATTACCGGTAATTTCAAGTATAACAATAGTCTCAATTTCAATTTCAATTTATATTCCAATAAATCAATTTCAATTATAACATGTAAATCTCATTCCTTCACATAATTCAACAACATATATATTGTAACGTCACAAAACGTTCCATAAAGAAAATAATTGCAAAAGTAAGTTATCATAAGAGGAAGGTGAAATGAACAGTATCAAACCCAATTAATCCAAAAAATGTAGTAATATTGTCCAAGAGTTATTATCAACAGTATGTAAAAACGACAAAGACTTCGACCAAGACTCAAACCCCATATATTGTTTAAGTGAAGAATAGAATAAAACTAAGAGAAACAAATAAAAATAAGAGAAACAAATAATGTCAGAAATGGCAAAAATGCGGTCATGACATGTTAGAAATGTAACTCAGAACAGAGCACAAACACTAATTTATTGCGAAATAATAGATAAGATCTATTCCAATACTTATAATATATATAAAATAGATGTATCAAATGATTTAAGCACATCATTAAATAGGATGTAAATTGAAATAAAAAATATGAAAATTTGTAACAGAAAATCAAAGTTATAGAGTTGAGACCAATCACTCAGATGTATATGAAAATTAATTGATATAAAATTAAGAAAAAAACTAGTTGTGAATATCAATTAGGCAATGACAAACAAAATACACTAAATAGAGAAATCTGTAAATTGATTAGAAGGCAATCAAAATAACCAAAAACCGTGTGAAACTGAAAACATGTAGTGAACATGTAAAATTGTATAATTTATGACTTTAAAGTTATTAGAATGCAACAAACTTGTATTTTAAAGTTGAACCACAATATAAAGTAACTATACTTATCAGTATGACCACCTAAAACACTTTAACAGCCAAGTTATAAAACTAGTTACCTATACCATACTAGGCTGAGCCCAAAAGACAGTCACAAAATTAGTCATATTTGACAGATTAATTGTTTAATATTAGAAAGAATATAGAAAAAAGATATAATTCTATAATATAAAATGGAAAAATACTTGCTCAATTGGAGACAAGCTTAATTCATAGAGAATTTTTAAATATAAAAGTGAAATTTGTCACACACATGAAATAGCTCATCTGTACAAAGACAGTGAAATGCTAATTAAGATTACAATAAAATTAAAATATAATAGAAAAAACCAGGTATTCCAAAAGATAAACAATATAACAAACTCTAAGTGAATACCCAAAAAATCCCAGAAATAATACCAGAAAAGACAAATTACTATAAATAAAAGTGACAAGAAAAGTAGGCCAAATGTTATGCCTACAATAAAATGAAGTTAATTATATATTATGTGCATTAATAGTTGTTTGTTTTGGTATGTACAACTAATTATGCTATTTGTTGATGTTATAGTAAGAGTCGAGGAACTTAATAACATTTTTTAGTATGAAAACTATAATTTTATATACCTACTACAAGGTAAGGATATGTATTAACACATACATAATCCGTGTTAATTTCTTAGATTTAATTTATTTAAAACCAATTATGAATGGTATCGTTTTAATCAGTTGAAAGCAGAGAATCTAAAAATAATAATGACATACAGATTGTAAGTAGTTCTGTAAAATTGTTTGACAAATACCAGAATAATTTCAGTAAAATCCTTTAGTATGAAGAAAAAGAAGTTTTTACTACGGAAGTCGAATTTGTTCCATGATGTTCTATTTGCATATTCTCGAACGTTCCAGAAGAAAATTTTACTAAAAATATACCGGAAGTCATGAATAATAATTAAAACAATGCACCTTACAAAGAGTATATAAGCGAGACCAAAATCGGCCCAAAAACACTTTAGCTTTGAACCCACCAGAGACACTTCACACGCGAAGAGAGAACATCTAGTCCAAGGCGAACTTAAGAAGAGGAATCCAACCCGAAGACTCAAAAAAGGCTTTTCCCCGTACCAGACGAAAGACATAACTAACCTGCAAAGGAGTATATCGCTAAATCGCTAACGTTGTAACTAAATTAATATACAGGTGTGTGGTGGTTACAAATTCTCTTAATCTCGTTCTGTTCTTCTTCCTTTTCAATTAGTTTAAGCCCCACTGTTGAGCTGTCCAAACTGTAACTAAACCTGGTTATAGTGTTAAAGTTGTATTGATGTTGTGTTACAAAATATATTAAATATGTGTTCGTGTTAGAATATAAAATTGTTTGTTTAAAAAAAACTTTATAATTAAAAAAAATTTTTTTTTATTGTTTAATTAATTAGAAACAATTAATTAATTGAGTTTCGTGAAGTTCCGAAACGTTTCCCACTTGTTTAAAAAATTTTATTAGCTTTTCTGTATTTTTGAAGAAATTCCAACCACTTATAGGATTGTCTCCAGTTACTATCGATCCTTGTTTACTTTCAGTTTTGGAGGTTATCTTCCTTCTGGCGGTGAAATTCTGGTAGTAGATGTTGTTTATATTATAGTATGTTTAAATTGCTATGTTTAGAAAAGAAAGAACTGTTTTAAGATGAAAAGTATAAATTATTTATTTGACAATTGTTTATAAAGATTCTTGTCGATTTTTAAATCGATTCTCAGGGTATCGAATGTTATTACAAATTATTATATAAAAATACAAAAAGGTTCTTTTAACAGCTATTTATTGGAAAAGTCAGAGAAATCGGGCAAAGATTAAAAAAATATAACGTTACAAGATAATCCTTAATACTAAAAGTACATTTATTCAATGAAAAGAGTAAAATAAATAAATAGATTGCGAACCGTGTCGCTGACAAACTAGGTGGCACTGTTCAG
The DNA here is from genome assembly GCA_034769895.1 of Magicicada septendecula. Classification (NCBI taxonomy): domain Eukaryota; kingdom Metazoa; phylum Arthropoda; class Insecta; order Hemiptera; family Cicadidae; genus Magicicada; species Magicicada septendecula. Next base: position 361,686,754 of record CM068375.1, on the reverse strand, counting down.
TTGAGCGGTGACGAATCTGTAATGGCTGCCGTCGAAATGGTCAATCGTCCCTTCGTAGTTTTGGCTTTCAAATAAAGATATTTTCTTGCCGAATTCACGTCCTGGTGTCTGCAAATCTTCCTTCTGATGTTGGTGTAGTGTCTCTGATTAAGTTTCGGTGTTGTATTTTGAAAAGTGGTGTATTTATAATTCAATTCACTTTTTGTCGATCCGGCACTTTTGGTGGTTATGTTATATACTGTTTTATGGTGTTTTAAATGTTATTTCACTGTCGTCTTGGTGCTATACAATGTTAGTTAGTCTTTTGTAAGTGTTTAGGCCACTGTGTCGAAGTTGTGAAATGTTTTTTGTAGTCACTCGCGATTTTCAAATTCGTATCATACAATTGCTCGCCATTACGGTACTCGAAACTAGGTTAATACGTTTTAATATGCTCGCCAAGTGTCCCGTACAACGTTCAATAATTAACTCTCTACTTCCTTCACTTTCGACTAAAACCTTAGCCAAAGCAATATTATTCTTTACATTGTTCGAATTTTATTTTGCATCCTGTACATGTATTAAAGTTACATTATATAACTGCTTAAACTTTGGTTATTATTCAAATTTATTAGCTAGTTGTTACTTAATTTTATCCTTCAGTTCATTTGGCGTATTTTGATATCGAATAATGCCGTTTTATTAATTTTTTTTTATCTAAAATTGGTAATTTTACCTTTATTTTGTATCTTGTAAATTTTCAAAATCAGCTTCCTGTCATTATGCAAATTCTGCCATTTTCAAGTTATATTTATGATTATTAAATCTCATATTGTAATAAAAGGTATATATTCCCTTAATTTCTTGCAATTATATGAATTGGTTAAGTTTTAAAATATTATGTTGGAATATATGACTCCCCTCTCCAAATTTTTGAGTTCTGTCATTTCCATTTTTATTAATAATCTTGGCTATAATTTTATAAAATCTTTCTAGGTTATATTTCTAGTTATATGACTCTGTTTCTGGTTTATGTTTTCTAAATCCCTTCAGTTTAAATATTTTTAAGTACTTAGTTTCTAAGTTTTGATGAGGTTTAGTTTTCATCATTTTGCCTAGATTCCTAATTTTTTATAATCAAAACTTAATACTAAAACAGAAATATTATTTATAAAGAATGTTTTTTTCCATGCTAACATCCTATTCAATTATTACCATTAAGACAAGTAATAAATATTTTTTCAATTAGGATGTTAGTGGTTCTAAACTTATTAAATGTCCTTATTACTAATACATTTTTAAAATGTCCTATTCTATATAAACAAAACCTTATTTCTATATTCTTATTCACTAGTTCTTATATTAAGTTTAATTATCGGTTTTTAAACTGTTTTTAATATGCTTTAGGGTAATTGTACCCTGTCACTTTGTGTCTGCTTCTGTTTTCACTCATCATTTACATAAATGTCATTTCAAACAGATTGACAGCTCTATATTATTACATGTATATTATATTCACTCATACAAATCATAAGTCACTCAAAGTTGCATTTTTCATTATTTACACAGTTTGTGGATGCCAAGGTTGAAACATAAGGTTTATTTTTTACAATACACAAACTAGCACTGGTTCACTTTACACTCCTTGATGCTATTTCTAAATGGTTGTTTAGTCTTATTAACATCAAGAGATTTTAATCGACGTAACGAAGTCACAGGACGGATATAAGGTGATTTATTTATAATAATTTACTGTTCATACGTGACTTGGATACCAGAACTAATATGCATTTCAAGAGATTTGTTTGTGGGTTACAATGAAGATTTGTTCTTTGGGTATTATATTATTGTTTCACCTTGGTCCACTGGCAACTCTTACTCTATACACTTTTATTCTTAATTTTATTGTACATATGGTTTCTGTTCATGAATACTTCGTTATACTTTTTATTATTATGGTTTTTATATATTTTGGGGTATGGGTGTTTTTTATAAGATCATTCCTTCTTCTTCTGGATGCTATCTTCTTCTTGTTTCTTCAATGATGTCTTCTTTTCTTCTGGCGTCTTGGGGTTACATCTTCATCTACTCTTCTGGTTTCTTTAAATGTATCACCTTTTATGGTGGACCTTGCCTTGTTCTGGGTTCTTTTTTATTTATTTCTCATCTTCGTTGTGGGTTTAGTAATACTCTGGGTTGCTTCCTTATATACTCCTTACCTTCCTGGGTTATATCTTTTTTCACCTTGGGTTATTACATTGGGTTTTGATGATTCATCACTAGTAACATTGCTTTTATACGAACTTAAACTTTTAATATCAATGATTGTTCTACACGGTTGCTCTGAATTAATTCTTTATATTATAATGCTTTCTTCGGATTTAACGTTATTATATTATATTACTTTAATGATCAATGCCATTCCTTTTTATGTGTTTATCTGTCACGCTACAGATTGCTCTCCTCCAGAAGTATTTATTTCAGACTTGTTTATTGATGAAATAATTTCTTATGATAAATTCATTATTTTTTTATATTTCATTTTCCTCTCCATTTCTATATCGACTTTTTATATTTGAGTTTAATAAATTTTATATATAGTTACTTATTTGACTTTTGATCCTTCTTGGATAGTTAGTGTCTTCTGAGATATATTATTCTTATTGTTATACGTTTTCTTTCTTTATAAACTTCGTGTTGCATCCTTGGGATATTAATTCCCTAACATTCCCTATCACGTGGGCTGGGGCAGTTCAGAGGGGCACTGTAGGCTACACAACTCTGCTGGCCATTCACCACTTCTACAATTTGAGTCCAGAGGCACATTCATCTCTGCTCAAAAAACTTAATTATTGCTGGAATTATCTTCAGTCAGTCATCGAATAAAATAAAATAAAAAGTAGTCTTATTTTCGACTAATAAAAATATCTTTGGATTCTTCACTTCGTTGTTTCTCAGATTATCTCACATTTTCTATCTTAATAAATCTTCTTAATTCTTATTATACTCATTATATACATATTTTTTCTGAACTCTTAAATTGTCTGATATATTTATTTTAATTATGGTTGAAAACTTCTCTTAATAATTCTTGTTACTAGTTATAGTGTAACTCTTTTCCTTCTCCATCTGAATTTTCTTTATACTTCCTTCTGGTTAATTACAGTGTTAGCATGGTCTTTATATATAGTATTTTCTTATTCATTATTTGAATGGTCTGATTTTATTATATTTAATTTTTAAATTTGTATCTTTATCTTAGACATTCAGGTTGTTATTTTGATCATATTATTTAAACATTTTGTTCTTTCCTTTCTCTTAGAAAGTTATTAATCCGCCTTTGCCTTCATTAACATTAATTTATATTATATTTCATGTGGTACTTCTTCTCTTTGCATTTCATATAGGTCTTATTATTATTATTTGTTCAAAATCATCTTCTCCATATGTTTGGTATGAGTTGTTCTTCTGTGCTTCTTCAGAACTGAGTAATATCGTATTCCTTTTTCTTGATTAACTGTTTCCATTACCGTTTCATAAATAATTAGTGATAGGTTGTTCTCATCATTTTTTTATTATTTTTCTTTTTTGGATTTTTTATAATTTGATTATAATAACAGTTTCTTCTCTTTGTTTCCAAATTATTGCCTTCTCTTGTATATCACACTTTTTTTTTCTTCTCTACTCCTTCAAATGCTAGATATTCACATTTATTCTGGATTATATTTAATTCTTTTTTCTGAATTAATCATATTATTTTCTTCTAACTTTAATTATAAATGGCACATATTTATTTTTAGAACTTTGTTAGTTTTATGCAAAATTCAAACTCTTCTTTTCATCTATTTCCATAACATTTCTCATAAATCATTTGTAATAAGTTGATCTTATTTTGTTTTCAAGTTGTGACGTTTTATCAAAATTCAAATTCTGTTTAATTCATTTATTTTCAAAATTGTTTCCTTCAAAATTGTTTATAGTAAGATGTGCTTACTTAATTTTTAATTTTTTTTTGTTTTATATAATTCTAAATTCTAATTCTTCCTTTTTAATTATTCCAAATGGTTTCTCTTCAAAATTGTGTTTAGTAAGGTGATCTTACAATTATCTTTTGAATTTGTTGGTATTTCTCTAAATTCAAATTCTTCTTAATTAATTACCATAAAGTTTTTTCACAAAGTTAGTTATAGTAAGTTGGTCTTACTTTTGTTTTTGAATTTTTAGTGTTAAATTCAAAATTCTTTCTTTTATTTTGCCACAAAGTTTTTTCTCATAAATATTTGGTAGTAAGATGTTCTTACTTTTGTTTTAGAATTTTTTTAGTTAAATTCAAAATTCTTTCTTTTATTTTGCCATATAGTTTTTTCTCATAAATATTTGGTAGTAAGATGTTCTTACAATTGTTTCAGAATTTTTTGTGTTAAATTCAAAATTCTTTCTTTTATTTTGCCATAAAGTTTTTTCTCATAAATATTTGGTAGTAAGATGTTCTTACAATTATTTTAGAATTTCTCTGTATTAAATTCAAAATTCTTTCTTTTATTTTGCCATAAAATTTTTTCTCATAAATATTTGGTAGTAAGATGTTCTTACTTTTGTTTTAGAATTTTTTTAGTATTTATTCAAAATTCTAAACTTATTCTTCATAGTACTTTTTCATAGACGCTTGATTGTACACACCTCTAACTCTTCCGGAAACTATCTCTCTCAGTTCATAAGTATTATTATGATTATCCTTTACCACAACATATGGGCCTGTATAGAGCAATAATAACTTTTCGGTTATCCCTTCTAGGGTGCTGGGCAGTTCTCGATTTTTTAAGAGAACTTTCTCACCCTCTTTGTATGTTATTATACGCCCTATTGCCTTTTGGTATTTGGCTTGCCGTTTCTCTTGGTCTTCAGCCACCTTGTTATAAAATCTCAACTGGACAACCTTACGATCATTGTTTGGTGGAAACTCGATTATTTCTTCAATTTCTCGGGGAGTTGGCTTCTCATACATGGCGGAGTTAGGGGTAGTTCCTATAGCTGGATGGTGGGCGAAATTTAGGAATTTCTCTGTTGCTGCTAAGTACTCTTGCCACTTTTTCTGTTGGTTGTGACAGTACGTCCGCAAGATCCTACCCACTTCTCTCAGTACTCTCTCAGCCGGATTAATACTTGGGTGGTAGTCTGACGTCTTATAGGTTTTGATCCAAGTAATAATAATGTGTCTCGCCATCTCCTCCCCTTAAATTGAGTACCATGGTCGGTAATAATTGAGGATGGTCTACCGATCTCTGGCACATATAAGTCGATTATTACCGCAAGAACTTTCGCTGTTGTTGCCCGATTAACCGGATATAGCTTTATGTACTTCGTATAATGGTCCATGATTATTATTAGGTACTTATACCTGTGTCGACCGCCGCTACGGGGAAATGGACCGCAGACATCTAGGAACACTTTTTCTAGTTTTGTATTTGAGGTGATAGGTATCATTATACCCTCTTTCTTTTCACTGTTTATTTTTACACACTTACAAATATTGCAAGACTTTAGGTAATTTCTCACCTTTCGGTTGATATCCTTTATTTTGCAGTTTTCTTCTAAAGCCTGTATCACTTTTAGCGCTCCCATATGGCCATACCTGATATGATAATCTACTATGACTTCCTTTTCGATTTGGTGTGGAATTATCACCTTCCATGTTTCTTCGTCCAATGCCGTTTTTACGAATAATATTCCTTTGTTTAGATGGTAGTATTTGGAAACGGTGTCATCGTCGGCTTCCAATCGACTTATGATGTTTTTCAGTTTAGGGTCAGATTGTTGGTGGATACGGATGTTTATTAATAGAGCTTGTAGATCGGATCTGGTTTTAAATAGGTTGTAAATTTTAACCAAGCTCTCCTTCTCTCCCTCGAAGGTCTGGTCTTCTAAATTTATCCGTGATAATACATCGGCTACCACATTCTTTTTCCCCGGAATATACTCCCATTTTAAATCATATTCTTGTAGGGCGAGTACCCATCTACCCAATCGGCCGTGACTGAATTTGCACCTGCGTAGAAACGAGATGGATTTATGATCAGTACGAACAGTGACTTGATACCCGAGAATGTATGTTCGGAACTTGCTGCATGCGAACACCACGCTAAGCAATTCCTTTTCGGTTACATTATAATTCTTTTCGCATTGATTCAGCGTCGACTAGCGAAGCTTATTACCAGATGTTGACCCTCCTCATCTTCCTGGTATAATGTTGTTCCTAAGCTTATGTCGCTAGCATCGCAATTTAAAAAGAATGGTTTCTTAAAATCCGGGTGACGAAGTATAACGCTCTCCAGAAACTTTTCTTTTATTAAGCGGAAGGTAATATCTTGTTCCTCACCCCAGGTCCATTTGTTTTTAGCAGATAATTGTGGTTGAAACTTGGCTGTCAACTCGGAATATCTGTTCTGAAACTTTCTGTAATTATTACAGAGTCCGAGGAAAGATTGTAACTGTTTCCTGTTTCTTGGCTACGGGAACTTCTGAATTGCCTCCACTTTCTCTGCTGACGGGGTAATACCTCTATCGTCTAGATTGAAACCTAAGAATTGTACTTCGCGCGCAATGAACTTGGATTTCTCCAACTTCAAAGTTATGTTGTTTTGCGCTAACTTGCTTAGTACATATTCTACTCTATATAACAGTGTTCCTCCCAGGTTTCTGACGTAATGAGTAAATCGTCTACATAGACTGTGGTAAATTGGAGTGCTTCTTGTCCAAGTATTTGGTCCATACATGCCACAAAGATGGCGACAGAATTTACAAGTCCGAAGGGCAGTCTCTTGAACTGGTAATTGCGCCCTTCGAAAATGAACGCCACGTACTGACGGCTTTGTGGATGCAACTCCACTTGCCAATAACCACATACAGTGTCCCAGGTACTGATAAACTTAGTGCCATGAAAACGTTTTAGTATCTCCTCTATTTCACCGGGTGAGTTTCGGTCATTCACAATGGTTTTATTCAGCTCGCGCGCATCTAAACAGAGCCGGACTTCTCCGTCTTTCTTGGGAACAGCAATAATTGGACTAGTGTAAGGAGATTGACTAATCTCAATTATGTCATTTTCAATCATTTTATTAATTTCTGTTCTTACGGCTTCTTTTAGCGAATGCGCGATTGGATATGACCTCCAGTTAAACTCCACGTTTTCTTTGAATTCAAGTTTGCACTGATAGTTTTTAACCTTACCTGGCTCATCTGAAAACGCTGCTTTGCATTTCTCGTATACTCTGACTAAACGATCTGCTAAATGTACAGGTATTTGTTCGTTATTGGTTCCGCACTGGAAATCCCGTATCTCTTGTATCTTTACTGACCATAAATCCTATCCTCCATTGTTGTATGCAATTGGTTTATGAAGGGGGCTGTTCCTTATGATATTTATTTTACGAAGTTGTTGGTGTATTGGGCTGGGAAGTATATTTGCGCCTCCTACCAAATTTGCGGTACATGTTATTCCGTCTGGGAAAAGTGATACTCTCTCTAGGTTAAGGTCGATAATGGCGGAGTACCTTCTTAGAATATCGCAACCTACCAGTATGTCAAATGGTAATCCGGTGGCGATCAAAAATTCCATGTCCAAAGCTATATCACGGCTAACGACACTTAAGGAAACTTGCTTCCTAACGGTTTTGTTCTGGTGGCCAGTTGCACCTATTAATACAATGTTATCCACTGGTAACATTGGCAAAGTTTTCCCACATTCTCTCTGGATTCTTTCCAGTTCATTTGCATTGATAATGGAAATATTGGCACCGGTGTCAATCATGATATTTGCGGGGTTCCTTCTACCTTCGCTGTTATATATAATATTTCGTTATTATTATTATTGAGGCTCTTTTCGTTCTCCTCTAAAAGTTCAGTTCTAATATCTTTCAAATAATGATTACTAATTATTGTGATGTTTGTTTTTTTGCATTGGTTGCTTGTTGCAACACATCTTTATTTAACCCAGGAAGTAGAAGCAGCAACGGGTCGTAATCGTTAATTACTGCGTCCTCCCGTTTAAAGTATTGTGGTCATCGTTTGGACTAGGATTGGCCGAGGTATCGTTCTGGTAACTCTGTATTGTTTCTTGCCGCTCTGTACCCAGTTCGAGGGTTGTTTCCCTGTTTTGTTGTCGGCCAAGATCCTCCAGGCTGGTACTTCTTCTCCCTTGTTCGTGGCGTGGACCGTCCCGTTCCGCACTTCTCCATCTTCGATCTCCCCCGTGGAAACTGTTCCTCCGTGGTTGGTAGTACCTCCTCGGACCGCGATCTTCCGCTCTTATAAAATTAACCCTCGGGCGTGACACTCTATTATTATTATTATTATTATTGTTATAATAATTTCTATTGGGTTGGTAATGTCTATCACCATTATTACGGGGGTATGGATTTCTCTGACTATACGGGCTGTTAGGGGGCTGATAATAATTGTTCCTATTATTAGGATAGGTGTTGTTGTTCCTACTACCGTTTGCGTTGCCATTAAAATTGTGGTTATTACGCGGCGGGTTATTATTGCCGTCGTAATTACTGGGCTGGTTTCGGTTTCCGGGATGGTTATTGCCGTTACTAGGGTACTGATTCGTTCTCGCCTCTGGTCGTTCATTCCTCCTCCTGCTCTGGCGGTAGTACTCTTCATTTTCGTACCCTTCCAGTAATTCCGTCATGGCCTGTACCGTCTTGATCTGGCTACCTCTCCTTGCCCTGACAATATCTTCGTCGTAATGATAGGAGAGTTTATTTACCAGGCACTCTTCAGGTATAGCCGGCTCGAGGTGTTTCGCCATGCACACCTTCCCTAGGAAATAGGCTGTCATGCTATTGCCTATTTGTGCCCTGTATCGTCCGTTGCGAATGTTATCTCGGATCAGGTTCTGGGTTGTTTCAGACCTGTATTTTCATTTGAACATTCTCCTGAACTGTTGGTAGTCGGCAATCTCGCTACGGTTAGCCATCCACCAATAAGTCATCTCCCTGAATGACTCGTCCAGTGTCTCCCGGTTATGGGTCCATTGAGTTACTCTATGTTTGGCGAAGTACTCATCTACCCTCGCCAGGAACTCCATCGGTTTCCGCTTGTACTGCCGGAAGTTGAGCCATTCTCAGCTTTCGTTGATGGGTAATCCTGTGAAATGAGTGGGTTTATTTCTCAAAGCTTCCATCTCTTCTTGGCTTTGCCGTACCTGACCTGTGATATTGGTCATAGCCTCTTGCATCCCATCACACCGTTCCGCGACTTGGTTCCGTACTCTCCCGAATTCTTCCTGAGTCTCCTTCCGTTGTTCTTCCACTTTCCTGTGGCTATGCTCTTCTATATTCGTAAACTTGATGTTTACTACTTCCTTAAATTCTTGTACTTCCTTTGCGGTCTGGTTGCATTTTCCGTCAATTTCTCGGATCTGTTGATTTATCATTATGTTTTCTTCTTCCAACTTTTTATTCATTGCTTTCTTGTTAACGTTGATTTCCTTGTTCAGTTCTTCTCTTAACAATTCCATTCTTTCGTCAAGTTTCTCCAGATTCTCCTGATTGACCTCCCTTAACTCTTCTCTTAACATTTGGTTGTCCTCTCTCAATTCTTCCAATTTCTCCCCCATCTTCTCTTCCAACTTCTTGTTATCTTCCTTCAACTCTTCCTTCAACTGTCGGTTGTCACTTTCCATTTTTTTCCTATTTTCTTGAATTCTCTTATTGGTATTCTCAATTTTGTTAATCAATTCTTCCTTAGTCGCTTTAAATTCTTCCTTAAAAGATTGCTTGTCTTCCTTCAATTCTTCTAACTTTTCCCCATTTCTTCTTCCATCTTCTTATTTGTTTCATCAAGCTTCTTACTCAGGGACTGGTTGTCTTCCTTCAAATCTTCCATGTTCTTGTTCATCCCACTCAATTCTTCTTTTGTTTTTTCGATTTTATTTCCCAATTCTTCCTTTAAAGACTGATTATCACTTCCCATTTTCTTACTCAAGTCTTCCTTTGTAGAATCCAATTTCTTGTCCATTTTCTCCATCTTATTACTTAAAGATTGGTTATCTTTTTTCCTGTTCTCATGCATTTGTTCCATCATTGCTTTGATCATGTCTTGTGTACTCCCATCCTCCGTTCGTGTCGACTTTTCTAATTGTTCCTTCCGGACATTGACTTCCCCTGTTTGTGTAGGCATCTCAGGTTGTTCCTCTGGCTGTGCAGGTTGTTTCGACAATACTGGTGGCAATACCCTTTCCATATCTTCTACTGGCGTCGCCTCTTTATTTTCCATGTCCATTTCGAATTCTTTTTCGGCCTCCGCCGCCCGTTTTTTTGATGTTGCACGTCGTTGCATTCTTCCCTTTTCTCTGGTTTTGTAGCTGCTGCCAAACTCCAATTAGTGATTGGGCAGATTGTAGTGGCCTTTCAATCGCTAATTAAAGCCCACGTTGGGCGCCAATTTGTAACTAAATTAATATACAGGTGTCTGGTGGTTACAAATTCTCTTAATCTCGTTCTGTTCTTCTTCCTTTTCAATTAGTTTAAGCCCCACTGTTGAGCTGTCCAAATTGTAACTAAACCTGGTTATAGTGTTAAAGTTGTATTGATGTTGTTTTGCAAAATATATACAATATGTGTTCGTGTTAGACAATAAAATTGTTTGTTTAAAAAAACTTTATAATAAAAAAAAAATTTTTTATTGATTAATTAATTAGAAAAAATTAATTAATTGAGTTTCGTGAAGTTCCGAAACGTTTCCCACTTGTTTAAAAAATTTTATTAGCTTTTCTGTATTTTTGAAGAAATTCCAACCACTTATAGGATTGCCTCCAGTTACTATCGATCCTTGTTTACTTTCAGTTTTGGAGGTTATCTTCCTTCTGGCGGTGAAATTCTGGTAGTAGATGTTGTTTACATTATAGTATGTTTAAATTGCTATGTTTAGAAAAGAAAGAACTGTTTTAAGATGAAAAGTATAAATTATTTATTTGACAATTGTTTATAAAGACTCTTGTCGATTTTTAAATCGATTCTCAGGGTATCGAATGTTATTACAAATTATTATATAAAAATACAAAAAGGTTCTTTTAACAGCTATTTATTGGAAAAGTCAGAGAAATCGGGCAAAGATTAAAAAAGTATAATGTTACAAGATAATTCTTAATACTAAAAGTACATTTATTCAATGAAAAGAGTAAAATAAATAAATAGATTGCGAACCGTGTCGCTGACAAACTAGGAGGCACTGTTCAGTTGAGCGGTGACGAATCTGTAATGGCTGCCGTCGAAATGGTCAATCGTCCCTTCGTAGTTTTGGCTTTCAAATAAAGATATTTTCTTGCCGAATTCACGTCCTGGTGTCTGCAAATCTTCCTTCTGATGTTGGTGTAGTGTCTCTGATTAAGTTTCGGTGTTGTATTTTGAAAAGTGGTGTATTTATAAGTCAATTCACTTTTTGTCGATCCGGCACTTTTGGTGGTTATGTTATATACTGTTTTATGGTGTTTTAAATGTTATTTCACTGTCGTCTTGGTGCTATACAATGTTAGTTAGTCTTTTGTAAGTGTTTAGGCCACTGTGTCGAAGTTGTGAAATGTTTTTTGTAGTCACTCGTGATTTTCAAATTCGTATCATACAATTGCTCGCCATTACGGTACTCGAAACTAGGTTAATACGTTTTAATATGCTCGTCAAGTGTCCCGTACAACGTTCAATAATTAACTCTCTACTTCCTTCACTTTCGACTAAAACCTTAGTCAAAGCAATATTATTCTTTACATTGTTCGAATTTTATTTTGCATCCTGTGCATGTATTAAAGTTACATTATATAACTGCTTAAACTTTGGTTATTATTCAAATTTATTAGCTAGTTGTTACTTAATTTTATCCTTCAGTTCATTCGGCGTATTTTGATATCGAATAATGCCGTTTTATTAAGTTTTTTTTATCTAAAATTGGTAATTTTACCTTCATTTTGTATCTTGTAAATTTTCAAAATCAGCTTCCTGTCATTATACAAATTCTGCCATTTTCAAGTTATATTTATGATTAATAAATCTCATATTGTAATAAAAGGTTTATATTCCCTTAATTTCTTGCAATTATATGAATCGGTTAAGTTTTAAAATATTATGTTGGAATAAATGACTCCCCTCTCAAAATTTTTGAGTTCTGTCATTTCCATTTTTATTAATAATCCTGGCTATAATTTTATAAAATCTTTCTAAGTTATATTTCTAGTTAAATGACTCTGTTTTTGGTTTATGTTATCTAAATCCCTTCAGTTTAAATGTATTTAAGTACTTAGTTTCTCAGTTTTGATGAAGTTTAGTTTTCATAATTTTGCCTAGATTCCTAACAATTTTTTCATACAAATTTTTATATGAACATTATATATTGAATTATACCCTCTCTGACTTTTTAACATTGTATATAAATTAAACATTTTTCTATTAAACACAATAGCAATTAGTGTCTGTCTCATTACTATTAACAGATAAGAAATATTTTTAAATAATGGTTGCCTTCAACTAATTAGACATTTTTTTATAATCAAAACTTAATACTAAAACAGAAATATCATTTATAAAGAATGTTTTTTCCCATGCTAACATCCTATTCAATTATTACCATTAAGACAAGTAATAAATATTTTTACAATTAGGATGTTAGTGGTTCTAAACTTATTAAATGTCCTTATTACTAATACATTTTTAAAATATCCTATTCTATATAAACAAAACCTTATTTCTATATTCTTATTCACTAGTTCTTATATTAAGTTTAATTATCAGTTTTTAAACTGTTTTTAATATGCTTTAGGGTAATTGTACCCTGTCACTTTGTGTCTGCTTCTGTATTCACTCATCATTTACATAAATGTCATTTCAAACAGATTGACAGCTCTATATTATTACGTGTATATTATATTCACTCTGTACAAATCATAAGTCACTCAAAGTTGTATTTTTCATTATTTACACAGTTTGTGGATGCCAAGGTTGAAACATAAGGTTTATTTTTTACAACACACAAACTAGCACTGGTTCACTTTACACTCCTTGATGCTATTCCGAAATGGTTGTTTAGTCTTATTAATATCAAGAGATTTGTTTGTGGGTTACAATGAAGATTTGTTCTTTGGGTATTATATTATTGTTTCACCTTGGTCCACTGGCAACTCTTACTATATACACTTTTATTCTTAATTTTATTGTACATATGGTTTCTGTTCATGAATTCTTCGATATACTTTTTATTATTATGGTTTTTATTTATTTTGGGATATGGGTGTTTTTTATAAGAGCATTCCTTCTTCTTCTGGATGCTGTCTTCTTCTTGTTTCTTCTATGATGTCTTCTTTTCTTCTGGCTTCTTGGAATTGTATGTTCTTCATCTTCTTCTGGATGTCATCGGGTTTCTTGAGGTTACTTCTTCATCTACTCTTCTGGTTTCTTTAAATGTATCACATTTTATGGTGGATCTTGCCTTGTTCTGGGTTCTTTTTTATTTATTCCTTATCTTCGTTGTGGGTTTAGTAATACTCTGGGTTGCTTCCTTATACTCCTTACCTTCCTGGGTTATATCTTTTTTCACCTTGGGTTATTACATTGGGTTTTGATGATTCATCACTAGTAACATTGCTTTTATACGAACTTAAACTTTTAATATCAATGATTGTTCTGCACGGTTGCTCTGAATTAATTCTTTATATTATAATGCTTTCTTCGGATTTAACGTTATTATATTATATTGCTTTAATGATCAATGCCATTCCTTTTTATGTGTTTATCTGTCACGCTACAACGTGCATGTTGAAAAGAGCAACAGCACGCAAATTCTAATAGAACGTACACAGCCAAATATCCAGCGGCCCTGAAAAGGACCGATTATAATAGAGACAAATTAAATTTGGCTGGTATTAGGGACATAAACAGACTTTGACAAAACCCCAAACAAATTACTGAACACATGCCTACATTGAGTTGGAACTAGCGCTGAGACGGCAGTGTAGCGAGGTCACGGAACGCAGTCAGCTGTTTTTTCGCCGGAAACGATTTAAAGCATAGAAACAGTACGATTTTTATTTAAATAGTGCGGAGTTTTCAAACCTTAATTTGACTTTTAAATAGTTACAAGTGAGTGAGGAAACGAAAATACGAAGAGGCGCAAGATTGGAGTCATTCCCAAGAACAGTGTCCAGTGAAGGAAAACCCTACCCACCGGACCGTGAGTTGTCCAAAATTAAAACCTTTTTACCTGGTATTTTTGTCACACAATTGTACTACATATATCAAACCCTTTCAATTCACACGAATTTTGTAAAGCATCCCACTGATTTGTCTTGATAGTTCAAAGGAGTCACGTCCTGAGAATAAATTTTTTTTTTCAAAGGTTAAATTCATGCGATTCAACTGAGCAATAAAATAATTATTAGCCGATACTTAATAAAATCTTGTCAATAATTTTTGTAACTCTGCAGTTTTTCATAATTTTTACTGTTAGTCCTTCAGACGAATTATATAAAAAGAAAAGTCATTAAACATATGTTATTTGCAACTCAACTTGTCTTGTTTACTTTTCTCTATAACTAATTTAACCAAAAAAATCAATTTTATATAATAATAATTCCTTGGACTAAATATCCAAGTGGCGCCCACACACACATATTAGCATAAGTTGTGTTTGCAGGACTACATCTTCGAAGGGAAACAGACAGTTAGTAAGTATAAGTGCGCGGAGTGTAGTAACACCCGACATCATCATACGTTATAAATTGGAATCCAACGTGAAGCAAAATAAACAACAACCATACGACATTCTAACGTTATAAATTGGCAGCCCAACTAGCGAGGCTTGAAAGGAAAGGAACAAGCCCGGCAACTATCAACAAATCAAGATGCCGCTACCAAAAGGAAAGAAGGGGAAGAAAAACATAGAACCCGAATCAAGTGTGAAATATGGGGAGTCAATCCAAGTTGAGGAGATAGAAATAGAGTCGCCTACACCAGAAATTGAAAAACCATGCAAACGGGAGATGAACCAGAGGAACAAGCGGGAGAAAGACCCATACAAATGGGAGACCAAACAGATAAACCCACACAAAAAAGGGATGAAACAGAGAAACCCGAACCGGAAAAGGCAACAGGGAGCGTCGACATGAACGCAATAATGATGATGTTCCAAAGAATGGAAGAAACGATAAACAAAATTACTAATAACAGTAATGAAAAACGGAGAAAAAATTTGAGACGTTAATAGAATCCCTAAAAAAGGAAAATAACAAAAATACAGAATCCCTAAGGAGAGATAGACAAAAAGTTAAGGAGGATAATAATAAAAACAGACAGGAAGATAAGGAGGAATTAGATAAAAAGCTAGAATCTTTAAGGGAATATATAACTAATAAAATCAATGAAAATGGGAAAAAGCTGGAGGTATTTCAGGAGGAAAATAAAAAAGTATAGAGTCCCTGAAAAAGGAAATCAGTTCAAATTATGAAACGGTGAACCAAAAAATCGACTATAATAAAGTCGACAGTGACAGAAGGGTCGAAACAATGGCAAAACAATTAGAAAGATTGCAGGAAGGAAATGATACCCGTTTTGAAACCATGGAGGAACGAACGGAAGAAACGAAACAAAATGTTCAAACTCTCGATAATAAAGTCAGGCAAAACCAGGACGAAATTATGAAGGAGGTAGGAGAAGTCCGGAAAGACGTTAGCGAAAGGATGCAAAAAACGTATGATATAGCTAATAGGTTAGACGAACAAATAAGAACCAATAAAAATAATATATAGGAAATTGATCAAAGGGAGGAAAACCTGCAGGAGAGATTAGAAGCGCTAAAGGACACACCGATCTTGAGTACCCATACGTGTCATAGCGAAAATAGGGAGGTAATTAGTTTCCAAAATTATCGGCGGGACCCTATGGAATTTTTAGAAAGGATGGAATAGTTCATAGAGAGAAATAGGGAAACTAGATGGGATAGAATACGGGAAATGTTAGATGAAACATTCCGGAATACAAGGGACAATTGGTGGATAGCAATACGACCCGAAATAACGAACCTGAGTGAATTCAAACGTCAATTCAAGGAAAAATATTGGTCGGAAACGGCACAAAACAAGGTAAGAATGGATATATTTTACGGGAAATGCGACGCATCCAAGGGACAATCCCCAACATCATATTTCCTGGGGAAAAAATGTTTAGATCGTAAATTAATACCGCCAATCCCAGAAGAATGCTTGGTAAGACAACTGGCTGGACACTATAGTTAAGGTATTAAAGACGCGCAATTATACCAGCAACTCAGTAAAATCACTGACTTAGCAAAGTTATTAGAGAACTGCGAGTCTGCGGGAAAGTTCCAAGATTACCAACCCCCAGTCGTAAGGTAGACTTTTACAATAGTAACAACGGGCCAAATCGGAATGGAAGCGAAAATGGTAGTAGTTTCAATCCGAACAACCATAACAATAATACCCCAATAAATAACCGCAATAATAATAATCAGAGCCCAAATAACCGTAACAATCCGGGACCAAATCGAAATAATTACCTAGAAAATAACTATCATAGAAATAGCTATCAAGGAAATAATCATCGGAGCAACAATTATAGAGGAAATAATTATAACCAAGGAAATAATTATCGAAACGGAAGCAATCAAGGGGGAGGTGATAGAAGAAATCAGGAGTACAGACCCCAGGTAAACTATGCGGTGGCCAATAGCCAACGACCGTACCAACATAATTTACCAGCTTATGAGTATTATCCACAGCAAACACAAACAGGTAATCAAAATAATGCAACAAATAGCAGACCTATTAGTGGTAACCCAGAGGTCAGACAGGAACCGCAGACAAGTCAGCAACCCAATGTTCCGGGAGACCGGGCAAATGAGACGAACACTCATTTAAATTAGACGCGGCAGTGAAAACGGAGGACAGCCCTTCACTGATCCAATATTATGGGGTAACTGGACGAAAAAATAGACATGACAAAGACGGGACAGTGACATTGAGAACAAATAATTATCTCAAAGATATTAGGGAGGAATTGTTAGAAGAGAGAGATAATATAATTGACAATAATAATAATGGGAATAATGGAATAGTACAGATTAAGGCAGATATAAATGGAATAGATGCCACCTTACTAATTGATACAGAATCGAACGTATCGTTGATAGACAGTGTGGAGTTAGAAAGAATTAAACAGAATGGTAATCTACCCATACCCACTCTGCCTATAAATAATATTATACTAGTCGGAGCGACGGGAAGGCAGAATAAGTCTATAAAAAAGCAGGTGTCATTAGAGATGAACAGTAATGGTATAACGTTGCCAATAGGACTATTAGTAGCGAACAATTTACCAATGAATATTTTGATAGGATGTGATATACTTAGGGCATATAAAGCAATAATAAGCTTAGATAGCAAAGTGATAACGCTAAAGACGAAAGAGGGAATTTGGACAACTAAGTTAATTGATACCCAAGGAAATAGCCCAAATAATGCACATTATTAGGCCATTGTAAATCATTATTATTGTGCCCATAGACCACTAAACATGCCCTTATATCAGGAGGATAACCCAAAATTATGGTTAGAGAAATTGGAAGAAATAAGGGAATTCCAAAGGACAAAAACAAAGGGTCAGATTAGCGAAGCACAGGCCGAACGATTGATAACAGTGTATAATAATAACCGACATATTTTTTCAAATGCTCAGGGCAAGGTAAAAAATTATCAATGCACCATCAAATTTAAAACCCCGGTAGTGTTCAATAAAAAGTCATATCCGATTGCTTATTCACTAAATAATGAAGTTAGGGAGGAAATGAACAGGATGATAGAGGACGACATAATTGAATATAGTCATTCGCCCTTTACTAGCCCAATCATAGCTGTGCCAAAAAAGAATGGACAGGTGCGAATATGCCTCGATGCTAGGGAGATTAACAAGATGATTGTTAACGACCGCACATCCCCTGGGGAGATAGAAGAAATACTAAAAAAGTTTCACGGGGGCAAAATATATAAGTTCATGGGATACAGTATGCGGCTACTGGCAGGTAGAACTCCACCCCGATAGTAGGAAATATATGGCATTCATATTTGAAGGCAAAAACTATCAATTCAAGCGATTACCCTTTGGTTTAATTAATTCAGTGGCGGTATTTGTAAAAATAATGGACAGGATATTGGGACAGGAAATGCTGAAATTTACGACAGTATACGTCGACGATTTACTGGTAACTTCAGCTAATTGGGATGACTATTGCAATAGGGTTGAACAGGTGTTAGAGAAGCTATCCGAGAATAATATTACCCTCAAATTAGATAAGTCCCAGTTTATTGCAAAGGAGGTAAAATTTTTAGGTTTTAATTTAACCGAGCAAGGGATTACTCCATCCAAAAAGAAAGTAGAGGCAATACAGAAGTTGCCACCCCAAAAAAACAGGAAACAGCTTCAATCATTTTTAGGAATCTGTAATTATTACAGGAAGTTTCGGTCCAATTATTCGGAACTAACTGCCAGGTTTCAAAAGCAGTTATCAGCAAAAGACAAATGGACTTGGGGACCAGAGCAAGATGGAGTGCTCAATCTAATAAAGGAGAAATTTTTAGAAGCAGTTATGTTATATCACCCCGACTTTACGAAACCATTTTATCTAAATTGCGATGCCAGTAATGTAAGCTTAGGTGCTACCTTATATCAGGAAGATCAGGATGGAAACCATTTAGTGATTAGCTTCGCCAGCCGCGTGCTGAACAGTTGCGAACGAAACTACAATACCACAGAAAAAGAGTTATTGAGTGTAGTTTTCGCATGCGGTAAATTTCGAACATATATATTAGGATACCCCATCACGGTTAGGAGTGATCACAATTCAATCTCGTTTTTAAAACATTGAAAGTTAAATAATGGGAGTCTGACGAGATGTGTTTTGGGCCTACAGGAATATAATATCACGTGAGAGTATATACCAGGCAAGCAAAACATAGCAGCTGACGTCCTATCCTGCATCAATTTACAAAACCAGACATTTGACGGCGAAAAAGAACAAATAGCGAAGGTATATCATATCATTAAAAGCAGGGAGGATTTGAGAAATATTTTAAAAGAGGTGAAGGCACAACAAGAGGCTGACCCAAAATTAGGAAATATTAGGAAAAGGGTACTGGAAGGCGATGAAGTTATAGATAAATATTACTGTATACACGATGATACTTTGTTTATAAGGAACACCCCACACCAAGAGAATTGGAAGTTAGTAATCCCTCCAGGAATAGAAAGGCCACTAATTATTGATTATCACGAGAGATACGGACACATGAGTGCCCTCAAGGTAAGGAAAGCGTTGGAAGAACAGGTATACATCAAAGGGATTAATAAAAAGGTGCAACAGGTGGTACAGTCATGTGATATCTGTCAGAGGTAAAATGTAATAACGAGAGAAAGGGATGGGTCATGATACCCATAACATCCTCCGAAAAATTAGAAAAGGTATTTCTTGATATCTGTGGACCATTTCCACGCAGCGGTGGAAGGCACCGGTATAAATTCATTGTAATTATTTTTAACCATTTCAGCAAGTGTACTAAGCTTTATCCGAGCATTATAGCTACGACAAAGAAAATTATAGAAATTATAATAGAAAGATATATAATGGAAGTAGGCAAGCCAAATTCTATAATTACAGACCACGGAGCCCAATTTAAAGAGAAGGTATGGAGAGAAAATCTTATATAACACGGAATACAGACGTATTAGGCATCCGTGTATCACCCAAATAGTAATCCAGCCGAGAGAGTGTTGAGGGAAGTAGGACGGTTGTTGAGGACCTACTGTCATGATGAACAGAAGAGATGGCACGAATACTTAGCATCAACAGAGGACTTTCTCAATTTATCCTATCATAATACAATAGAGGAGACACCGTACACAGTTATGTTCGAAAGACCCACACCCCGGGTAATAAAGGAGATTATTAGTTTTCCCAGCGAACCTGAATATCACTTTGAAGGAACCAAATTTTATAATAGGATATTAGAAAAAACGGAACAACAACGAAATAAATATGTTCAGTCCCAATCAAAGGCTATTAAGTATAAAGTAGGAGAAAAGGTATTAATCCGGAATAGAGAATTGCCCAGTACTATACAAGGTATAACTAAAAAATTATTACTTTTATATACAGGATCTTTTATAATTACGAAAGGTAAAGAAAATAATACATACGAGGTAACAGACACTATCAATAATAAAATAAAGGGTACGTATAATCAGGCGTCATTTAGAAGTTATTATGAATGACAAATACAAGTCAATGTATATTTACCAACTTACCCGTACTTAGAGAAGGAGAGAAAGGAATAGAATATTAATATTAATCATAAATGCGAGAAGGACACCTTCTAACAAAGGCAAAAATATATATATTAAATATAAATTTATTTCCAACAGCCAAGTCAACGTTAATTTACCAACTTACCCGTACTTAGAGAAGGAGAGAAAGGAATAGAATATTAATATTAAATAAAAATACCAGAAGGACACCTTCCACCAAAGGCAAAAATATATATATATAATATAAATTTATTTCCAACAGCCAAGTCAACGTATATTTACCAACTTACCCGTACTTGTAGAAGGAGAGAAGGAAAGGAGGAAAAGACATAATTTACTATGTTATTCGAATTGATTAAATAAAATATTGAACAATCAAATAACAATTGATATTACTAAGGAGGAGAAATACTGTCATATAATTGATACTAAAAGGAAATGATAATTGAAAATAAAAGGGAAACAGTGTGTTACATAAGGAGGTGATAATGAATTTATAAATATAGCTATGAAAACAACAACTAATTTATTATTGACATCGAATAATTTTAAAAGATAATTTTACCTGCGGAGAACAATATATTGATATAATTGAAAAATAATCAGAAGAGATTAAGAAAGAGAATTTATGTGTAGGAGCCTATGATCTTTGAATATTGCATTTTAAATGATTATTATTATTTGTTGCGAAGGTGCAATTTATAAGTACGTCTTATATATTTTTCTGGACAGAGATGTGTTTCCTCTGATTTCAGTGGTTATAGTTAGGGAACGGCGGAGAATGGATTGCCAATGGGGCCCCTCTAACTCCGAACCCGCTATAAAAGTTAGGGAATTGTTAGGGAGGTATAATGTATCAAAGATTAAATAATTAATAACAAGGTAAAGGAAAGGAACAGGAGTTATGATAAGGATTGAGACATGGATAATGAGATGAATTAATATATTAAAGGAGTAGTTCAGGAATAAAATTATAATATTAAAGAATGAAATAATAATGAAGCTAATAAAAGGTTTATATGAAAATGATAATTTCATCAAAACTGAAGAAAGGTTTTTCCCAAATTATCAATTTTAACGAGGAGGCATATGTAACGTCACAAAATGTTCCATAAAGAAAATAATTGCAAAAGTAAGTTATCATAAGAGGAAGGTGAAATGAACAGTATCGAACCCAATTAATCCAAAAAATTTAGTAATATTGTCCAATAGTTAATATCAATAGTATGTAAAAACGACAAAGACTTTGACCAAGACTCAAACCCCATATATTTTTTAAGTGAAGAATGGAATAAACAAATATTGTAAAATAAGAGAAACAAATAATCTCAGAAATGACCAAAATGAGGTCATGACATGTTAGAAATGTAACTCAGAACAGAGCACAAAGACTAATTTATTGTGAAATAATAGATAAGATCTAGTCCAATACTTTGTAATATATACAAAATAGATGTATCAAATGATTTAAACACATCATTAAATAGGATGTAAATTGAAATAAAAAATATGAAAATTTGTAACAGAAAATCAAAGTTTTAGAGTTGAGACCAATCACTCAGATGTATGTGAAAATTAATTGTTATAAAATTGAGAAAAAACTAGATGTAAATGTCAACTAGACAAACACAAACAAAATACTTCAAATAGAGAAATCTGTAAATTGATTTGAAGTCAATCAAAATAACCAAAAACTGTGTTAACTGAAACAAATGTAGTGAACATGTAAAATTGTATAATTTATGACTTTACGGCAGTGTAGCGAGGTGACAGAAAGCTGTCAGCTGTTTTCTCGCCGGAAACGATTTAAAGCATAGAAACAGTACGATTTTTATTTAAATAGCTCGGAGTTTTCAAATCGTAATTTGACTTTTAATTAGTTACAAGTGAGTGAGGAAACGAAAATACGAAGAGGCGCAAGATTGGAGTCATTACCAAGAACAGTGTCCAGTGAAGGAAAACCCTACCCACCGGACCGTGAGTTGTCCAAAATTAAAACCTTTTTACCTGGTATTTTTGTCACACAATTGTACTACATATATCAAACACTTTCAATTCACACGAATTTTGTAAAGCATCCCACTGATTTGTCTTAATAGTTCAAAGGAGTCACGTCCTGAGTATACATTTTTTTTTCAAAGATTAAATTCATGCGATTCAACTGAGCAATGAAATAATTATTAGCCGATACTTAATAAAATCTTGTCAATAATTTTTGTAACTCTACAATTTTTCATAATTTTTACTGTTAGTCCTTCAGACGAATTATATAATAAGAAAATCATTAAACATATGTTATTTGCAACTCAACTTGTCTTGTTTACATTTTTTTCTATAAGTAATTTAACAAAAAAAATCAATTTTATATAATAATAATTTCTTGGACTAAATATCCAAGTGGCGCCCACACACACATATTAGCATAAGTTGCATTTGCAGGTCTACATCTTCAAAGAAAATAAACAGGAGTAAGTATAAGTGCGCGGAGTGTACCACCCGATAACAAACGTTATAAATTGACGAATCTAACGTGTGACAAAAAATAATAAAGGAATACCCAATATCATCAAACGTTATAATATATATATATATATATATCAATCTCATTCATAATTCGAACACATAATATAACATACATACCTATACATCACATAACCACAGACAAATTACAATTATAAAGCCTGGCGCACCGCCTGCATATTTTTATCAAATACATAGGCCTACATAAAAGTAGAGAAAAATCTGGACTTGCCAAAACAAAAAGAAACTACAATTATCAGCTTAAGGTGCTAGCACAGCCTGTATAGGTTTTATAAAAATTGTAAAATCTTCAACCTTATAAAAATATAAAAATTTAAAGAAAATCTGAATTGATCATAACAGCAAGAAAAGACAATAATAAATTTGAGTGTCGGTACAGCCTGTGTAAATTTTATAAAAATTGTAAAATCTTTAATTCTATAAAAATCTAAACTTTAAAGAACATCTGAATTGACCATACGAACGAGAAATCACTAATTCAAAGTGTCAGCGCAGCCTGTATAGATTTATAAAAGATACATTCAAAAATTTAAAATAAGCTGGCTTGATCATAATAACAAGAAAATCTAATTGTAAACTAAAGTGTCAGTACAGCCTGTATAATTTTATAGAAATTGTAACATTTTAATTTTATAAATATATATATTGTAATGTGACATAATGAGAGTCCCAAAACGATTAACGATAATAGTCCAAATAATAATAATAAAGTCAGAATAAATAAAATCCAGTATGTAACAATTTAAAATAAAAAGTACAACACAATAGTGTGATAAATAAGAAGCCATGTACTATAGATAATAAGACAAAACCTGTGAAATGTGCATAAGTGAAAAGTGGGGAAAGTGGAAAACAAGGGTGATCATTAATCACACAGATAAGACTGTAAAGATCAGTGATCCCTCTAATTATGTTAAATGTAAAAAAAAACAAGTAGGTCCATACAAGAGATACAACTCTTTTAAAGCATTGTAAAGTGACAGACACACTAAATGTTAGAGTGTAAACAAACAATTGTAGTAATGTAGCATTATTTATTGAAGGGTTTTTATATTTTTTTATCCCATGTTGTTGGTTGTTAAAGTAGAAGGCATTAGCAGTGCTTAACCATGTTTATTTTTCTTATATTTAGGCCAATGCCAATAATTATTATCATTAATAAATCATATGTAAAGGATTATGAGGAGTGTATTAAGCCTATAGGCAGAATAGAAGGTATATGTTACAACATAATACCCAAAAATACTTAAATAGAGGTCTCATATAAACACTATTAATGATCCATTAGTAGAGCTTAATAGTATGAAAATGTAATGGCTATTATGGTAAACTGAATATTTTATTCTTTGTATTGTTTAAATTAGCAGCCATCCTTACTATTTCTTTTATGAATTTGCTCACTGCTATAATTTTTATTGTTCGACTAAGCTTTTCGTCATCACTGACATCTTCAGGTCTTAAACAACCTAAGGTTACAACCTAGGTTGTTTAAGACCTGAAGATGTCAGTGATGACGAAAAGCTTAGTCGAACAATAAAAATTATAGCAGTGAGAAAATTCATAAAAGAAATAGTTGAATATTTTATGTTATCATTTGTCAAAAAATGAATGTAATCTTGGCCATAAAGACTAATTTTAGTTAGTATGTTAAAGAATTTTGTGGTAGTTAATAAACATTGTTAAAATAAGTTAAAGAAAAGTGTAGTAATCTTTAGAACAAATGTAATCAGGCAAAAGGGTTCAAACCAGAAAACAATTTAATAATTAATGTAATTTTGACAATGAGTATGAAGTCAAATTTGAGGCCTAGGCCGGACATGACATATAAAATCAAATAATGTCAGAAATGATTAAGTTATCAAATCAATATAATACAATAATAACAAAATAGGGTCAAAATTTAATAATGGATAAGTCTTAGAGTAATTGTGTATTAAATGAAATTAATCTAATGAAAATTAAGTATTGTATCATAGTGAATGTAAGGGCAGTGTTATAGTCCAGATTTATAGATTTTGTAAAGGTGAAAGGTCACCTAATATGAAGTTAACTGATACAAAATTATATACCAAAATGTAGACCTTTAAAAAAGGAACAGAAATATGTAAACCAATTCTAGTTTAAACAAAAATTAACAAGGGAGTATTTTTCGACTGTAAAGGCAAGGATATAATTTTTGTAATATATGCCGCTTGACCTCAAGTTCACGGAAACTGACCAACCAAAACCCTAGTCTACTGGTCAAAAAGCCGTTACAAAGACGAGATGAACGGAGAGTTGTATTGTTAGATGCCACGCTGAAGAGTTGAGTCTTATAGCGGACGCCTGTGATAAAACCAAACTAATCAAGTAATACTCAGCCAATGTTGTAAAATAAACCAGTGAAGTAAAGAAAAACTCCCAGACATTCTAAAGAAGTAAATACTGACCGAAAGAAGCATTATCCTACCTCCGAACCACAAAGACGCTAGCGAATGATTTCTTGCAGTACTACAGGAAAGTAATTATAAATCCGAAGTATTTCCATTACCACAATATAAACAAATCCACTTCACTACACCATATAAACAATTTACAGTGCTAATTGGAACACCCGTTGATCATTAACATAGTGATTAACGATAAAAACAACTTTATTTAAAACCAAAAAAACATTCATACATGATGTTTGGGTTAGCCGACTAAGCAGCCATTTTGTTTGTTATTCAATTTCCAGTGCCGACAGAGTTCGTTACCGCTGACGGTGAAAAAAACTAAATATTTTATTTTGTAAACATTGATAATTCAGTTTTATTGTTTTATATGTAATTGTAATGTGTTGTACTCCCTTGTAAAGCATTTTTCTGACTTCATAACTGGCCCAAAGAACCCTAGCCCTGAGATATTTAATTTATGTTAAAATTATTTACAAATCACTGAAGAGTGGATTCAATAATGAATCGATACTGAACTGTTAAGGTTGATCCAAGACCGAACCACTTGTGTTGTTTAACAAAAAAGCTGAAAAAATAATAAAACAAACTTATGATTACCAATACCAAAGTTGTCACTTTATGTGTGTGAGTAGAATAAGAGTTTGTTCACAGGTATTTGTGGGAGCGAGCAGGTACGCAAGGCGAACATAGCTTTGCCGGCGACAAAAGAAACCGACTAACCTACAATTGCCAACATACGGTTAGAGCCGGTCGCCGTGTCAACCAGAAGTGCGGGAAAATTTAAAAGCACTAGCCCACAAATACAAACGCATTATCAGAACAACATTATACAGAACACTAGTTATAGAATTACGCATCCTACGTGCGGCAAAATAACCGTACATACAGAATATGCACGTTAGTAATATTATTACAAATTATTAATAACGTGGAGCTTATTTAAACCTCAAACAAATTTACATTACTAGTTATAGAATTGTCGTCCAATAGTGAGGCATAAAGATATTGAACACCCACACAATAAAAATATATTACAGATTGACGACTCCAACGTGAGACTTTAAAGAAGGCATACACTATTGATTCTATTTATTACAATATATATAAATTTAAAGAGATTCTGAATTGACCCGGGCGCCGGCATGTTCCAGCATATGTCTGACCCCGCATAGGTTAACATGTCGGAAGCTTGCATGAAATGACACCAAATTTGTTAAAGTAACTAGACCTGATAGCAGAATAAAAAAAACCCCAGCCCTTGTATGAAAAGGAGGTGATTAAATGCAAAAAAATCCCGTGATAAAAATGAAACCAAACCAGCCGGTTCATCACATCTTTCAAACAACACCCATCTACTTAATTAAAAAAAAAACTGTCCCCCGCAACTTTTGCACCCATTATAGAGCATAAAATTAATGCATGCTGGACACATCCACCGGGCGCGCTTACAATTATTCTCGTACTAACTGTATTAATAAACCCAGGTTACATTAAAACTTGTCCAGCCGGCACACCCCCAATTAAACAGTCTAACGGTATAAAAGTCAATCGAACTGTATGTTAAATGCACAGAAATAGTGTTTCCTGCCGAGGCCAGGTGTGAGTAAAAAAAAGTTTACATGTCACCTCATTTAGGTCCAGAATTACAGCGGCCTGCCTTACAGTGGGGCCCCTTCCAGCAGCAGCGGAACCAGAGTGTAATATAGTTCAGTTCATGGTGAAGATGGACTTACACCATTCTGGAGTCAGATCTCCGACTACACCGGGAACCCGGAAAGGTCTATGGGCGTTTACTTAGCAATTAAATATAAGACAAAAACCACAATTATAAAAACTCTGCTGCCGGGGAAAGAAGCTGTTTTCGGTTCTGTAGCGGGCGACTGCAGAGGGGAAAAACGGTAACACAGATCGGCGCCACGTAACGACATCGCCTCTGACATTAATAAATTATATATATATATATATTATAACAATATAAATGTGTGTAGCGTTGTTGCAAATTTAATATGATTTAAATTTAAATTTGTCGAATTTCGAGCCCCACGTTCAGGGCGACATTTATAACAATGTATAAATGTGAATAGCGTTGTTGGATGTACTGTAATGTTTTCTGTGTTTAATGAGCACCTACCTGCTGTCCGTTCTTGCGGATTCTTCCGACTATGGGCGTGTGGATTTTGGATTTGAATTCGCAAGTAGGTTAACTCGATTGTACAACAACGAAACACTAATCTTGTTATAATTATAGTAAAGAGTTTTGTGAGTTTGGCAGGCTCCGTAGTACAGCAATAAAAATACAGTGTAGGGTAATAAAAATCGGGGTTTATTATACTAAACACACATAAGAATAAAAAAACTTACAGTTACAATAATTCTTACTAACTAAAACAGTAAATAAAATTTAGTATGATATTTTCTGAATGGTTAGTATTCTTCAGCAAAAGAGCTTATTATTTCAAATTGTATTAATTGTATTTTACTTGATTTCAAAGAAGTTAATTTTAAATAATTTAATTAATGAATTTAATTTAATTTAATTTAATTTGCAATTATGACTTTAAAATGATTTCAAATACTCTAAAATTCTTGTAAATATTCTGAAATAAACTAGCCGTGAATCTCTAGTTCAACGTGGCTTTATTTCTAGTGATTTGACTCTTGTACACTGCAGTATAAGCAATCAATTAATGCTCTAATAAGATTTGTATAGCGCTTTACTTTTTATCTAATATCTAATTCTTAGCTAGGGCTTATTAGTTACTCATACATGCTATACAGATTATCACAATTGAATATTACTTATTAATTTAGAGTCTTTGATTTAATGGCAACTGAATTATTTGTTTTACAATGATTTTAAAAAACGGAAAAATTGTTCTTTTGAGATGTGAATAATTTGATTTTGACTTCCCTGGTTCTGAAGAGGATGTAGAGATGCTCCGGGAATCCCTCGCTGTCCTGGTCCAATCTGCTAGAGACGATGATCTACTGAGCGTCCTGGATTTTGGCGATGAGTTCGGGAATCAGCAACACTCTGCTCCTTCTGCAACTGATGATGGTTTTACGTCTGTAGTTTTAGCTGCTACAACTGCGTCAGGCTCCTCGTTCGATTCACGTTCCACTTCGGCGTGTGTGTCTCGTCACGGGTTGTCGCTCTGCTCTCAGTTGTTCTGCTCGTACCACTGGATATAGACGGCCTCTTCTCTCGTACTCTTGAACTAGTTTCTTGTAGTGTAGTTGATCTCTTGCGTGCGTACGCCAACAGTTAATGGATTGCGCGATACGCTTGTTTGATGACAAGAAAGTGTATCTTGAAGTGTCGCTATTATTACGACTCGTTACACTTGATCTGTTTGAATAAGATGATCGTAATAATGCTTGTGGACACCTCGAGTCTTCTCAGATGTATCTTCACAAAATGTGTGTTACTGAGACGATTGAAGATGTACGTGTGTTGCTCTTGAGTACTGGCAGTGGAGTGTTCTATGAGCCGATAAACTCCGCGTTCGTTCCAATTTATTTGAATGATTTGATTGGCTGACACACTCTCCCTTCTACTCAAATTTTGTGGTCACCCCATCCCGTGAGAATAAAACTGATTCCCACAGTTTGAGAATTGATATTATTTTTAATGTTCTTAACACACCGGATTTTCATTGCCGGTGCGGACGTCCGGTCGCAATTTATATTGCGATTATCTTGGCTGCAAGCCAAGTTATGCTAATTCTAAAGTATACATTTGGTTGTAAAATCTTATGACAATGACATATTAAAAGCTATTCTATGTAGCTCAATTACTAAGGAAGTTATTAACATAAAATCAATTATCTCCCTTAATGTTTAATTATATTAAATAAAATTCGCACAACCTATTATTAATATATCGGCAAACATTTTGGCTATTTTAGATTTTTCCTAAATTTACCGGTTTCCGAAATATTAATAATTGAATGTTTGGGCGTGGCCCTATTGGTTTATAATGTGTGTGTGTTACGTAAGCGGCAGCTGGCATTGCCGTGTGGCTCTGTATAATGCGTTAAGATGCACGCTACATCATAAGATGAGTTTCAAAGTTTTAAATTTGTTTAAACATTTATATAGTACCCCTTAACAAATAACTCCAAATCAATGAGATTTGGTGACGTTATAATAATATATAAAGAACTTTTATTTTATACTAACGCCGTTTCTCAAGAAAACCGGCACACCTTCTATAAAACATACCAGCATTTGCTTTTTTTTTTCTTCTGCGCTAACATTTCTACACAAGTCCGCCAAAATTTATCGAATCCCAGGTTATTTGCTTGAATTCCTAAAACAATAAACATTTTAACACTTTGACTACTAACAATATGATTAATTAAGGGGGTTACGTGCTTCTAAGGCATACTGAAACACAAACATTGGATAGAGAGCAGCAGGGCCTGGGGCCATGACCCACAGTATTAAAGTTGTTTGAATCAACATATTAGTAGGTATAAAGGACTAGGAATTTTTCTAAATAATTTTTGACATGATAATGTTTTAGACTGGGGGTTATTCCACAAAAATCGTCATCGAAAAATGTAACGCTTCCACACTTTTGATTGCCCACAGTCTAGAAATATTGTATGTAAACGCATCAACACAGAAATAATCGCTGCTGACACTGAGGTTAGGAAACGCTTTAGTGAGAATAAAATTTGGTTTTACATGCTCTGTTTGTGATCGTCTGTGGTTTGGAAATGATTTACGTAATCCACCAAACGTAATCCACATTATACGTTTCAAAAGCCTACAAACATTATCATGCTTCGATGTTTCGGTTTCGTCGAAATTCTTCGAATGCTTAGGTGCATAAATAGAGAGTGCGAGAGTGGGGGAGAGAGAGAGAGTGTGAGAGAGAGATTTTTTTTTAGAAATTGGCCACCCTTCTCCCCAATGAGCTGCTGTAAAGTTCTAATAATTGAATAATTCAAATTAATTGAATAATATAAATCAACTGACACCTTACATAATTGTTACTGTTTTGCACATTATGTTATTAGAGTCCCTCCTTATAAGTGGTGCAGCAAAATTTGACCATGCTGGACCACCTTTCAGAAAAAATTCATTTTTGTGTATCTATTCCCATACGTCTTGTTAGATTAAAACATATTTCCTTTTATTTTTATTGTACATGGTTCACAGATAGCGGCCATTTTTGTTGTATGGTGGACAGTATTTTCTATTTGTGGACATTTACGGTATTCTAATTTCTAAGGACTACGTTTTTCTAGCCCTTTCAGGCAGACTCCATTCTTTTTAGTACACTGTGACCTACAATTTGGAACGTTGTTTACGTTCCTTTTGTACAGACAGATGATCGTTATATACAAAGTTGTCAAACATGAATGAAAGAATTCAATTTTCGTAGATTAATTTTTCAAGAAGCGAAAAGATTTTCAGTTTTTAATTTTTTATATGGTTATTAATGCTACAAATGCTATAAATGAGTATAGCTAAATTTATAGATAGTATGATTGGTGAGTAACGTATCATATATAAATTTAAAATTCAAGATTCAAATCAGAGCAAAGAAACAATTTTTGGGAAACGAAGTAAAAATGGTTGTTCCAACTTCGTCGTGCTTATTTCCTAACTGCTAAGTGCCATGTTCTGGACGAAGCCTTTCAGTGCTTCCACCATTTTCAAGTCCCAAACCACGTTTAGGCAAGTCCCACGTAGGTTTAGGACACTAATCGTGGTTTAGGACTTAAAAAAGTTGGAAATACTGAAAGGCCTCGTCCAGAACGTGGCACTCAGCAGTTTAGCAAATAAGCACGGCGAAGCTGGAGTTAAACAGACTGCTAATTTACATAACAAGATTAAAATTGGTTGTTTTGCAGATAGGGAATGGTAGGGAATAAGCATCAATTCTATCATTTACGCTTACTAAACTAAGATAACCATAAATCTTAAAAATAAAAAGTTTTCTGTTCCCAATAGGCACATATAATTGAACTCAAAACTATATTGCATGCAAAGTTACATGTGCTTTCATTAGCAAACAAGATTTTGGACACTGAATGGCACTTCTTCCTTCTTGTCATGGGAAAATGCCTGTAATAATATGAGATAATACAAAGTAGGCAATGTTTACAGCGACCTTATGGGAATTCAGTTAGTGAATTTAATTAATGTTTCAACATTAAAATAGTACGGGAAACTGTTTATTTCAGATTCATCCGATTACTCTGTTTCCCGATTACTTCCTTTCAGACCGAACTTTTCAATTCAAGAAAACGGATTTCATCATACCACACATTCCGGATTTAATTATAGTATTTATTATACCTAACTTTGTATCTTAATGTTTCAAATTCTATAATATTCTGTGCCTATTGAGAACAAAAAGCTATGTATATTTTAAGAAATAAAGTTATTTTAATTAACAACCCTAAATGATTGAATTATTGCTTATTCCCACTAGTACTTTTATGTGGAAAACAACCATTTTAACTTAATTTTCTTAGCTTTTTTCTCTGCTCTGACTTGAATCTCAAAGTTGAAATTTATACTGAAGTTTCCAACCTTCCCACCATAGACACCTATGTGTGCAGTTTGCAGATATTTCTCTGGTCCCTAAACAGCACACTATGTCAGTAAACGGGGCTCCAAATTGTAGGTTAGAGTGTACTGAAACAATTAGCTTTATTTCACATGGGCCAACTGGCAGTCCTGAGAAACTGAGAATACAGTAAATATCTATATATCCGCAAGCGGAAAAATTGTTTTATTAATTTATGTAGAAAGAACCACCCTGTAATGAAATTTGTTAGATACAACAAATATACCTGGGCAGACTTATTGGGCAGGTCATTTTTCAGAATTGAGGGCTGAAGACAACCTAAGTTGCTTGAATATTCAATGGTGAATATTAAATGGAAGAATGTACATTGGTTGAAAGTTTCTGGAAGAGACAGAATTTTGCTCAGTATGAGGGAAACAAAATTTCTCAACCATAATTAAACAAGTGTGGATAGACATAGAAATTAAGAATGTTAAGATCTGGGGTGCCATACAAGCCCAAACCACTTCATGTTCTTTCTAACAAATAAGACAAATAAATATGCACACAACCCTTATCATAAGAGATTTAACAAATCTTTATCTCTTTCTTCATAAAAGCATTTCTAACTCCAGCCTCTACATTTCCCATAAAATTAGGACATGACTGTATCTAAGGAAAAATATCAAGTAATGAATATGGAAAAATTAAGAATTTTTAAACAAACTTGATCTGTTTCCAATTAATGGCAGCTAACTATCCCCAAAGTAGTATCATACTAAGAATCATCATCTGTTGCAAGACTAAAATAAAAATGCTAAATGTTCACAAAGTTTTACCGACGTGAATTCAATAGTATTATACAATTCAAAACACGCAATTAATAATAAACACAAATTAAGTGTTAAATTAAAAACATTTTCATTTAATATTATCCGTTTTAGAACTGTACATTTGCTCATGCCAAATTGCCATTCCACCATTTAAAAAAAAAATTTAATTATTTATTTTTTTAATTATATTTTTAGTATTTATTTAATTATTAGTTTTATTTATTTATTACATTGATTAGTATGTGACAATTAATATCTACATTTATTACGTTTAAGATGTTTTATTTATTTTACATATTTAATCATATTTATTTATCTGAAATGTACAACAATATTAAATATAAATATGTATATATAATAGAACTCCTTTATCTGTATAAGAAAGTATACGTTGGCGCCGTCAAAAAAATTTTATTTTATTATTTATTTATTGTTTATAATTTTACTTATATTTACATTTTTGTTTATTTATTTATTACATTGATTAGTATGTGACAATTAATATTTACATTTATTACATTTAGTTTGTTTTATTTATTTTACATTAATTCATACTCATTTATCTGAAATATAGGCCTACTAATGTATTAAATAGAAATATCTACATAATATGATTCCTTTTTTACAAGAAAGCTAACGTTGGCGCCATCTAGTTTGTGTCACTGAAACTTTACGGGTACAAATGTAAGAACAATGACTGCTAGAGCGCGGCGGTATACAAGTTAATTCAGTGTTATTACATATTTTTTAGATAATTATATTTATACTTATAACCTGTATGTATAACTATCTAACGTGTCACATATCCACCGGGAGATGTACTTAGAATACGCCGTTTAATAATTCAATACGCTACAGGAAAATATTTTACGCAAGTGGTCTTTAGTTATTGATTACTATAACTTTTATCGTTCGTACTTTTCCGTAATTACCTACGTTATCTACACCCAGACAGTTCGTTTATTTATACTTTTCAAAATTTAAAATGCAATATCCTCTATATACATATTTTTTCGTAACCAAAACTAAACAGGACTCGATGACAATTAACAAACTAAAAGATACCACCATCACACACCCACTGGGAGGGAAATTTAACTGAATATGCGCCGTTTTAATTATTAATTGAAATAATAAATTATAATATATACACTATTAGATCCCAGGTAGATGTTTAAATATTTATGCCCACGTGCATACCCACATGCTCATACAATTTATTTATATAATTATTTATCTAATAAAAATTTACAAATCAATGTATTATAGATTGACATACTGTAAAAATATTTATTAGTTTTATCATGTATTTTAAATAATTTTAGTTAATACGTATTATGGTTACTTATTTATTTGAAATTTGAAGGCAGTGTATTATATACATTTATGTACTGTACAAGTAGTTATTGGTTTTATTATATATTTTACATAACTTTAGTTACATTTACTTAATAAGTATTATGGTTATATTTATTTATTTGAAATCTACTCTAGAGTAGAAATTACCTTGGGTCCAATAAGCTACTTAAATATTTATATTATTTATTCATTTACGTTTGCATTCGTATGTACGAACACGCGAGCGCTTTTCTTTTTCACGCTTATTTATTTATTAAGTAAATTATTAGTTTATATATTGTATAGTTCAAATTTTTATTTATATTATTTAAATTTATTATATCACTTTTCATGCACATTTATTTAAAAATGTAGTTATTAAATATAAGTTTGTTTATGTAATACTTTAAATACTTTTGTAATAACACAGCATACGTTGGCGCCATCTACTTCGATTCACTGAAACTTGACTACTGCCAACGCAACATTAGCTACTAGAGTGCGTGCTAGAGGTGGGCTAAACTGTTATTTTAAAATAATTGTTATGCAAATACCGCTCCAAAAATAACAGGTACAAATACCTGTTAATATATACTAATTATACATAACTTATATTATTAAAATATTATATTATACATAAACTAATATCTTCAAATAAATACACTGCAAGTAGGTTTACTTTCACCTAGATACACATATTAATGTGTTAATATACCTATTAAAATGAAGCTATTTGCGGTGTATTTATTTGAAGATATTACATAACGTATACTACATAATTTTTTATAAGAAATAGACTGAAAATAAAAGTATTAACAGTGTTCTTTTACACTGTGACTTCATTAAACTATTACTGTTTAAAAGGAAATAAGAAACAAAAGAATGTATAGGCCTATCTCCCTTTGTGAAACTAACTTAAGTTTTTACTACGAGTAAACAAACTAACGTTGGTTAGACAAATCAGTTGCGAAACACAGGCAATGAAATTTAGAATGGCACAACAAATAATGTGAAAAAACATCAGAAACATATCCTAATAAAAACATAACAGTAAGCTACAAGAGTGAATGAGAATAAACATGATTTAAAACGATTACCCTTATAAAAACACAACCTAAAATGTTTGCGTTAAAATTTCATTAGATATCTCCTCTTATCTTATTTTATTTTCTTATCAGCTAGTACTTGAAAAGAATGCGGAAGGCAAAAGTGGTACGCGGGTCCCGAAAGTTTGGGAACCACTTCTAGTACATCAACTGTGCAACTAATAGGTCCTGCCAAAAGCACAAGTTGGGCAAGTAATGGAAACTTCTAGCCATATCATAAATCAATGATGAATGTTTTACAGTTTCCAAGAAATTCAGAGAAACTTGTAGCTTTCTCTTCTTATTACCTTGTTTTATTGATGGCCTTCTAATAAGTTTAGTAAATCCTTATCTTCATCAGATTGTGTATTTATCTGAGGCTGCAGAACCATTTACACCTAAATGTGTTAGGCCTATCTGTTATGGAGTTTATTTTTATTTCTTTACTAAGTGGAAACTACTATTATTCAAATGATAAGTTAAGTGATAGAGACAAAAATTCAAAATCAGCAGTTTAGATAAAAGAAACAAATTTACGAAAACACTTTTTTTTTAGGGTAGCCTTATCAGATCAGTAAAGATTTAATGAACAGGACTAGATAAAGTGCATAAATGTCCGTTACAACAATATCATCATTTACGTGAGATGTACAGTGAAGTTAAAATCACATTAACAAAAGTATAATGTATAGCACAACAAATAATGTGAATAAAAACATCAAAAACATAATAACAACATAACAGTAAGCTACAAGATTGAATGAGAATAAACATGATTTAAACCGATTACCCTTATAAAAACATAACCTAAGCAGTTTTTAGTAAAATTTCATTAGATATCTGGTCTTAGCGACCTATCAACTATTATCAGCCACTCTGTAGGTTATAACACAATATAATTTATTTTTCAAAATTTACCAAGTTGGTTACTAGTATAATATATAATTTATTATAATCTGTATTAGGGATATATATCTGCATAACACACGAGAACAAATGTAACATCAGTATGAATTTTGTTCATTTATTAAAATCAGCTTCGTCTCTTTGCGCAAAAAGAAGTATTTAGGACTAAAAAGTACCTCCGTACTAGTTCGTACTCGAAATACTGCTGATACTAGTTGTTCCTTGTGTACCAGTCTTCCTCGTGATACGCCTAGTATTTGTAATACTCGTTTACTTGTTCCTTGTGTACCGGTGATACCCCTCGTATTTGAAATTATCGATTACTTGTTGTTCCTTGTGTACCAGTGATACGCCTAGTATTTGGCCTTGGTGTATTCGTTTACTCAGTAGCGGATTACTGAACAAGCACTGCAAGCACGTGCTTGGGGCCTCTTGTCTCCAGGGGCCTCCTCTGGCCCCTAAACTATATAGGAGAAAACAAAGTTTTGTTAGTTTTTGAAATGAACGCGCGATCGACTCCTCGCCACACAGTGGCGGATTACCGACTAGGCAGCTGCCTAGCGCCTCAGGCAGGGCGATTAAAAAAATGTATTTACCCAAAAAATAGAACTGTAAAAAAGAGTGTTTCGAGGTTACGACTTCTGTTTACTCACGCGACAACGTCGGCCTAACTGGCAGCGCCTCACTCTCGAGGAGACTCTGGGAAGCTTGACAGTGAAGTTTATACTTACCGGTTGTTTTGTTTAACAGGTGGTGGCTTTGTATTGTTATGTTTCAGATCGATGTGTTGTTTTGTGAATAGTTTTCTTCCGTGTAACCGTGTAAGTGTAAGACATTGTTGGTTTTGTTAAGAGAAAATAATAGTACGATTACAAAGTTACAAAAAGGAAAAATTAACCTAAAATAAATCATTAACATGTTGATTACGTTTTACTGAAATATCTGATAAAAAGTCTCGAAAACACGAATGCAAAGAAGTTGACAATATGTTGGAAAGTGATACTAAATTTATCAATTTTTTTAAAAGAAGGGCTTCGTAATGTGCAATCTCTAAGGCTGCAAAATATCTAAAGACTGTTGTTATGTCACTATTTAAATGTTCGTTACAATTTAGTGTTTTTAGATCGGATAGAAAAACCACCGCCCTCCTTATATGTATAGGCACATAATATTGACACTGATGTAGTGATAGTGATATTATATTATAATTACTGTATATTTCTTCGACTAAGATAGTATATGGTTTATAGCCGAGTAAGACTATCGAAAAAAGGGCAAAAAAGGCAAATTTCCAGGAACAGCGTCGATTGAGCTGATTTGTTTTTTTAACGATAGGTTTAGTGTTTACCTAAAAGTTTATGAGTCACTGACGGTTTTCCTCGATTTTTCCTATGATAACTTCATCAAATTAAAAAAATAAAAATTTATCGTGCACCTGATAGAACATGAAAATACTAGTTAAAAAAAAAAACTTTGTCCTGTGATGTCATGGTGACGACTGGACCCAAATTTAAAAACGTTTCCGTTTCCAACTTGAAAAACTTATTGTGGCTTAACGGCAAAATATTTTGGGATAAAAATAACATGTGAAAAATAAAATCGGGATAATAATATTAACATGTCAGGACAATACAACGGGATGCAGCAGAAGATTTTAGAGCGTAATAAATATGCCGTATATATACCATGCGCTGCACATA
Source organism: Magicicada septendecula (assembly GCA_034769895.1). NCBI lineage: Eukaryota > Metazoa > Arthropoda > Insecta > Hemiptera > Cicadidae > Magicicada > Magicicada septendecula. The sequence goes on along the minus strand of CM068375.1, from coordinate 361,649,048 downwards.
CTCTGAACCTCATTGGTCGCCGTGCTGTTGATTGTTGTCCAATCGCAGTAAATTTTTTTTCAATAGTTCAGTCGTTATACACTTTTTTTCGGCTTCTACTCACCGATGGGCAGTTTTGAAGAAGGTCTTAGGTAATGACAGCGTTCTTAAGTCGCTGTCGGAAACTCGTTGGGAGGCACACGCTGTAGCTACGAGTGCAATATTACTACCATATTTGAAAATTTTAGACGCTGTAGACGAAATTGCTGAGGATATGAATCAAAAAGGGGAGACAAGGCTAGAAGCAGGAAATATTTCAAACAAAATGCAAGAATTTGAGTTTATATTTATCGTCACTTTTTGGAATGACATTCTACAAGCTTTTCGATTCACCAGTAAAGGACTCCAAGAAGGACAACTAGATCTAAATACATGTGTAAATTTGTATCACTTGGTTGATATGAGAAATCAGTTTGAAAAATTTGAAAATGAGGCAAGAAAAATTTCTCCTAATGGAAAATATTGCGACAGTGCAAATAAGTGATGTACTGAGCATTGAATATAAAAATTTAAATATACCTAATAACCTGTAAATAATTAATAATGTATTAGAAATAAGCATGTCAGGGATTGCAAGCTTGGCTCAGACAAAAATATGAACAGGTGTTTCGACCTGAATCGACGTGCACACACACACAAATATAAATGAAATTGTGTACAACTTCTGCCCGTCCGCACAGAATATTTAAATTTTTGTAAATAATTTCACCCTTTTTGTTAATAATCACAGTTATGTAACTGGATTGTAAAACAAACAATTTTTAAGTAGTATCAAAATTACATAAGAAGATCAACATCAGAAGATCAATTGACGTCCGAAACAGCACGAGAAGTTCCAGAGAGCGATACGACGCTGGACAAGAGGAGAAGAGAAATGCGACGCTGGACAGAGAGAGAGAGAGAGAGTCGACGCTGGACAAGAGAGGAAGTCGACGCTGGACAAGAGGAGAAGAGAGAGGGGACGCTGGACAAGAGGAGAAGAGAGAGTGATGCTGAAGTTCGAGACGAGGAAGATTACAGAGGGATCCAATGATTGAGCATGGTTGACGACGATAAGGTGATAAACAAATTATTTATCTCTTAATCGAACAAGTAACGTAAAGACAATTAAGGACATTCTTGTTCTATTTAAAAGTAAGAGTCAATGTTTATTGTAAAATTTGAATTAAAATCATAGATGTTATTGAAATAAAATTAACGTAAACAAGAGCCCAAATTAGTATTGAAATGAAAAGAATACAAAGCATTTAAGTAAAAATTAGCGTTAAATATAAATCAGCACTGAGAGACAAAAGATAAATTCAGTAACTATTGATATTTTTGAGTTACATTGCAATATATAAGAAATATTTAAATATTGATATTTTGAAACACACTAATTGACTGAGTAGTCTGGAAATGAGATTTTTCGTTAATACAATAATTAGTAGAATAGAATATTTTGTCAGTAAGTATGTATATAGCATAAGCCTTACGGCATAATAACGAAATAATAACGAATGTTTTAAGTCGAAGTAAGTGCCATGTGCGCAATTTTATTAATTTTTCTTAGTCCTTCAGTCTTCGACTGGTTTGTACCCTCCCCGCATATACCCGTGGTGCGTGTGGTACTGATTCTCTTACAGATTTTTATTAATATCAAATAAATTTGAAATACCGTTACAAGTTACATAGAGTTCTTATTACAGATACACCTAAAACCCAAATTAAATGTTATATTGTTACATAATTTGTCGCTCTTGAACGTGAGTCCTGTCACGCCTATTTTTATGTATAGCGTATCGTTGCATAAGAAGTATCGCTTCCAACGTGGGGCATCACAGATTTATATTATATTTACTTATGCAGTTGTATCGTTATATAAATTTGTCACCCTGGACGTGGGGCACGACATGCCTAAATTTGTGTACAAAAATTTGTTACATAAATTGTATCCCATGAACGTATGGCCCGATCCCCACAATTTAACTATTAAAATTTTTTATGGAAATAAATGTTTGCTCTAAAATATAAAGAGTGTGTTAAATGAAAAATGTATAATATGTAATAATAATTTATATAGTAAAAAGTAACTGAATGTAATGTTAATTGCTGTGTAATCACACAGCTGGCGCCTACGAATAATATTGTTTGTCTATGTAACAGGTGTAACTGTAATGAGTATTAATAATAACTATTAATAAAAATAAAGAATTAAATAAATAAGTAGGGAACGGTTATCAATAATAATTGTTAAAGTATTACTACTAAATAAATATTTTAATAATTCCTCATCATGACGACTCCAAGAAATTTAGACGTAGAAGAATTCCAGACTATGACGCGTGCCTGGGTCGATGAATTAAGCACAAAACAGACAGAAAATTTAAATAAACAGACAGAAGATTTGAATGATGAATAGACGAACTAAAGAATCTAATAAGAGACAATTAGAAGAACAAACTGAAAATTTTAGACAAGACACCATAAAAATTTCAGAAAGTCTAGAAGTGTTAAAAATTGATAATCTTGAAATAAAACAAAGTATAAATGACAGTAATGCACAATTAACAAAAAAAATTGGTGACACCAACATACGTATTGATACTTTAGAGAATAATTTTAAAAAAGCCTTACATGAGCAACTTGTACGGATTGAAAATAAACAAAAAGAATTACGTCTCGAGTGGAGAAAAGATTTAAAAGAAACACATAAACAAATAAATGATACTTTAACTACTATGACACGAGAACATGATGATAAAATTCAAACAGAAAGTTTAGAAAATAAATTAGAACAACAGTGTGAAAATTTTAATACTAAACTAGAACACCAGACTGAAAATTTTAAACAGGACACCATAAAAATAATGGAGAGTTGGAAGAATTAACATAAAAAATTTTTGATACCAACTCACTTATTGTCACTATTGAGAATAATTTTAAACAAGCCTTGCATGGACAAGCAGTAAGGATTAAAAATAAACAAAAAGAATTGTGTCTCGAATGGAGAAGAGACATAAAAGAGGTACATAAACAAATAAACGATGATTTAAATAATAAGTTAACTACTGTAACGCAAGAACAGGATGATAAAATTCAAACTATTAATAATGTATCGCAAACAAATACCAGTAAACTTAGAGAAATAGTAACACGTACTGTAGTTATTGAGAATAAAATTGAAGAAACTACGGAGGAGCGTTCGGGAGACGTATCACATATGAAAGAAGAAATTCAATAGGAAATGAACCAGCTACGAAGTGAGTTAAGAAGACGACAGAACCAAATGACCATATTTCCTACACCAATGGAAGAAAGGAGCAGACTTAAGTTCTCAGGTGGTAAAGGGGAGAACAGTATGGAATTCCTAGCTAGAGTAGAGAAGGAAATAAAAAAAATTGGGAGTGCAATAAATGACGACGAGAAGATAGACTTCGTCACGCGATATCTTAGAGATTCAGCCAGCCAATGGTACTCTATTATTAAAGATAACGTCAGTACATATCAGCAGTTTCGTGAGGCATTCGAGAACCGATACTGGAATCTACATACCCAACGACAAGTACGGGATCAACTCGAATATGGAAAGTTCAATGCACAAGGACAGCAGAGTATTGAACAGTACACATTTACGCAAATAGTACCTGTAAAGCATCTTAAACCTAAATTCTCAGAATACGAAATTATTTCAAAATTATCTTACCATTTTCAGCGAGATATCCAGTTAGCAGTTTATACGCAAGCAATTAAAACCATAGAAAAATTTTAAATCCTTGTAACACAGTCAGAAAATATCAATTAAGGTAAGAACACATAATACTGGGAACAAAAACCCCCAAATCACCACTATAATTATCACAGAGATACCAAGAAAGCAATACAAAACACTACACCGCACCGTGATAATTATAAAATAAGTTATTCGCCACCAATGTACAACACTACAACAGCTAAAGAGAGTGAACAAAATAATACAGCTATACGGCAAGGAGACGTTGTATGGTCGTCCAATCGTAAACAGTTTTCAAAATCAGCTGACAAACGCGTTGCCGCAGTACGAGGGTACGATGAGAAAAAATTGAAGGAAAATGGACGAGAAATGAATGAGATGGAGACAGTATCATTCCACAGCCGACCGTCTACATCAAAGGCGTCACAATGACTGAATAAACGGAAGCAAAAGTATAAAATAAACAACATATACACCTGCGATATTATGGAGGAATTATTAAACAATGAACAGGATATAAAGCGAGACGCGCAGCAAACACAATGCGCTGTTGTAACAGTGAGTATAAACAGGTGTAAAATACTGATGCTAATTGACACTGGCAGCCAACGATCAGTTCTTAACGCTGCATGGGTCCAACGCAATAAGAAATATTTTTAAAATACTGCAAATTTGCCCGTAAATAATTTAAATATTACAACAGCTACCAATAAAAAAGAACGAGTTAAACAACAAGCATATGTAACTCTAACATATAAAAATCTAGAATTAGAACACCCCATGATAATTATGCATAAGTTGATTTATGATGGAATTTCAGGTATCGATATAATAAATGCAAAAAATGCTAAGATTAATGTTAATGATAATACAATTGAGTGTAATTATAAAAATGTTCAATATGAATTAATTATGAACAGCGAGGAAGAAGAGTGAAAGGTAAGTGAAACACCTATTACTTTGTACAAGCCACAGATACAGTATGGTCCAACTCGACATGTGAATGCGGTAGATGAAGGGATGACGACACAGGAAGAAGAGAAACTGCACGAATCAATAGAATACAGTGATGTACTTAGTTAAGTACCGACGCAGACGACAGTATACGAAAACTCTATAGTTGTGTCAGACCCTACGAAAGTCATTAGGAAGACATACCCTATCCCAATGCGATATGAGGAAGAGGTTGAACTGGAAATTCGGCGTATGATCGAAAGTGGAGTCATAGAGCGATCGAACAGCATCTTCCTGAATCCTCTTGTGGTAGTGAAGAAGAAAAATGGTGAAATACGTCTATGCCTTGACATGAGGGAGCTGAACAGCATTGTATTAAAGGAGTATGACTGTGAACCAACTGCGGATGAATTATTTACTAAGTGTGAAGGAGCAAGGTATCTGACGAAGCTAGATTTACGCTCAAGTTTCTGGCAGATTCCAATTCGTGAAGAGAATAGAAAGTACACTGCTTTCCTGTATAAAAATAAATGCTACCAACACAGGGTTGTACCCTTCGGATTAAGCACGAGTTTAGCAGCCATCGTAAAGTGTCTAGAAAGAGCCCTAGGACCTGAAGTGGAACCCTACACCATGATATTTGTAGATGATATCTTAGTTGTATCTAAAATGTTAGACGAACATATATAACATCTGAGCACGATATTCCACAAGTTTAGGCAAGCGAACACCTAACCTAGACAAATGTGAATTTATCAAATCCTCTATCCAATTCCTAGGTCACACTATTTCATCCTCTGGTATTCAACCCGATCCTATCAAAATTTCCAACATAACAAATTTCCCTATACCCGGAAATCTCAAAGAGTTAAGAGCATTCTTAGGACTCACAGGATACTACAGAAGATTCTCACCGTTATATGCAAGGTATACGCAACCGCTTCTAGAGCTGACGAAGAAAGAAAAAAAATGAAAGTGGGAGAAGAAACATCAAATGCCTTTAACCAAGTGAAAAAGTTGTTCATCGAAAATATTATGTTACATCATCCTCAACGAGAAGGAAAATTCGTAATATACTCCGATGCTAGTGACTACGCAGTAGGAAGTGTACTATATCAACAAGATACTATGGGAGAGCACCGAGTTATTGCCTACGCCAGTAGAGTCTTCAAAGGAGCTGAAAAACACTACTCCACATCAGAAAAAGAAATACTTGCTATAGTATACGCTCTTAAGCAATTCAGATATTATGTTTATGGTACTTATTTTGAGATACATACTGACCACCAAGCATTATCATTTCTACTGAAATGCAAAATAACAAATGCCCGATTATTAAGAAGGATTTTAGCCATTAGCGAATACTCATTCACCATTAAATACTGTAAAGGTAAAGACAATATTATAGCTGATACACTAAGCCGATACATCAAAGAAGAATGTGAAGAAATTTATGAGAGCGAAAAGAAAGAAGTACGATTGTTATCAATTAAATTCAAAGAGAATGATAAAGTAAAACAAATGCTGAAAAATGTAGCATAACAACAAGATTTGGACATGACAATAAGGGAGATGAAGGACCAAGAACAGCTACCAAATCATTATAAGGTACCTAATGGAAATTTTTCAGGTTAGTAAGACAAGACTGGAAGATATTACTAACGGATGACATGTTACAAAAATTAATTCAACCAGCACATGAGAGTTTAGCACATGCTGCCGTACTGAAATGTTATCTGTGTCTACGAGAAGATTTTACGATTAATAATATGTATCGAAAGATAAAGAAGGAGATAAGGAATTGCTATGAGTGTCAAACGGCGAAAGGACCGAATTTACACACATACGTAGAAATACAGAGCATCCAAAAGGGGGACAAGGGAGAGCTAATTGCAGTGGATTGTCTGGGACCACTACCACGATCAAGTCGAGGTGTGAAGCACATATTGGTATGTATCGATGTGTTTTCCAAGGCAGTCCGACTGTACCCAATTATGCGACCCACAACTAAAGTTGTTCTAAAGATACTACTGCAGAAATATATTCCGTCATATGGAAAAATGAAGAAGGTACTCAGTGATCAAGGTGTGCAATTCCAGAGTGAAAAATGGGAGAGGACGTTAAGGGAAAATGGAATACAACCAGTACTCACATCCATAAGACATCCTCAAGGCAACCTTGCTGAGAGAGGTAACAAAGAATTAGGTAAATATTTACGAATATACTGCCATGATCAACACAATAAATGGGCAGAATATTTACCATTTCTTGAAAAAGCCATCAACGAAAATTATAGTGAAGCAACAGGATATACTCCAATGGAATTAGAAGAAGATAAGAAGCCAAACAGATTTTGGACTAAGTATATAAACAAAACTAATAACCAAAATGTACCTGTACCAATAAGTGTGAAAATTGAATACGCAAAGCAACGGATAAGAGAAAGAAGTAACAAGAGGGTAGAAATATTTCATCTAACTCACAAGCTACAACAATTCAACGTGGGAGAAAGTGAACTAATCAAAGCTAATCCACTGGGAAATCTGAGTGATAATACGGTGAAGGAATTCTTCAGACTTTATAATGGACCTTATACGTTAAGGCAGCGAGTAGGACAATACACTTTCATCGTATATGATGAGAAACAGAAGAAAGAAATTGGTAAATTCCACACAACGTCATTTAGGAAGTTCTACACATGAAAACAACAAGGTCAATGAAACCAGTCAGATCAGCTGTTTGTTGAAGCCACCCTACTACAAGGTCACGAGCAGTGAGCGTATAAAGAGGGGAGGTAAGACATTTGTATACACTGCAATTAAGGGTGAAATGACGAATATTATTCTTTATTATTCGTTACATTTTTTTACAAGTGTAATAATAATAACAAACAAATTTTAATAAATAAATTTATTAAATTTTTTTTGTTACCAAACAGAGAGATAGTGCGACAGTACAAATAAGTGATGTACTGAGCATTGAATATAAAAATTTAAATATACCTAATAAACTGTAAATAATTAATAATGTATTAGAAATAAGCATGTCAGCAATTGCAAGCTTGGTTCAGACAAAAATATGAACAGGTGTTTCGACCTGAATCGACGTGTACACACACACAAATGTAACTGAAAGTGTGTACACCAGTATTTTGCTAGTGTGTGTGAACGCAGGTCTATGCAGGCGAGTTTACCACCCCAATATGAATAATTGCATAATTACTGTTTTTCCGTAATTATTCATAAAATATAATTAAGAAGTAAAATCCAAAAACACAATAAAATGAAAGAAAATTTACTAAATACTCTGTACGAAAACCATTCGAAAGTGCCACACCGTACGAGTGTAATAGTGAAATAACTGTGTACAAATCGAAAGGGTTAAGTTGCAATGTCCAAAATTACAGTGAACATGTGTTGTAAAAATAGTTATAAGATAAGTATAAGAGTATACTTATAGGACTCTGCAATTCCTCAGAAATATAAGAAATAGCGAAATTGACAAGGAGTGGGGGAACTGAACCCAGAAACAATTTCAGACATGTCGATTTCGTACCACTGCAGGTGTTGACCAAGACATATGTATAAATAGGACACACAAGCTACAGTGGTTCTCTTTCTTAAATAATCCACGGTGCAACGGGAGCTTCTGCCCGTCCGCAGAGAATATTTAAATTTTTCTAAATAATTTCATCCTTCCAGTTACATACAGTTATGTAACTGGATTGTAAAACAAACAATTTTTAAGTAGTAAGAAAATTACTTAAGAAGATCAACATCAGAAGATCAACTGACGTCCGAAACAGCACGAGGAGAAGTTCCAGAGAGCGATACGACGCTGGACAAGAGGAGAAGAGAAAGGCGACGCTGGATAGAGAGAGAGAGACGACGCTGGACAAGAGAGGAAGTCGACGCTGGACAAGAGGAGAAGAGGGAGGCGACGCTGGGCAAGTGGAGAAGAGAGAGTGATGCTGAAGTTCGAGACGAGGACGATTACAGAGGTATCCAATGATTGAGTATGATTGACGACGATATGGTGATAAACAACTTATTTATCTCTTAATCGAACAATTAACGTAAAGACAATTAAGGACATTCTTGTTCTATTTAAAAGTAAGAGTCAATGTTGATTGTAAAATTAGAATTATAAACATAGATGTTATTGAAATTAGATTAACGTAAACAAGAGTTCAAATTAGTATTGAAATGAAAAGAATACAAAGCATTTAAGTAAAAATTAGCGTTAAATATAAATCAGTACTGAGAAACAAAAGATAAATTCAGTAAATATTGATATTTTTGAGTTACATTGCAGTGTATAAGAAAATATTTAAATATTGATATTTTGAAACACACTTATTGACTGAGTAGTCTGGAAATGAGATTTTTCGTTAATACAATAATTAGTAGAATAGAATATTTAGTCAGTAAGAATGTATATAGCATAAGCCTTACGGCATAATAACGAAATAATAACGAATGTTTTAAGTCGAAGTAAGTGCCATGTGCACAATTGTATTAATATCAAATAAATTTGAAATACCGTTACAAGTTACATAGAGTTCTTATTACAGATACACCTGAAACCCAAATTAAATGTGATATTGTTACATAATTTGTCGCTCTCGAACGTGAGGCCAGTCACGCCTATTTTTATCGTATCGTTGCACAAGAAGTATCGCTTCCAACGTGGGGCATCACAGATTTATATTATATTTACTTATGCAGTTGTATCGTTACAATATAGACAAACTCGAAAAATAATTAGAAAAAAGCAAGTAAATAACGGAAATGCAGAAGAAGAAGCTAATTTGAGTCCAAGAAACAAATTCCGCGTAGAGACTTTCAATGTAATAATAGACATACTCAAGGCTCAAATGCAAAGAAGAGGTGAAGTATACAACGAAGTGTCACAATCTTTTTCGTTTCTTACGAACCTAAACAAATTATATACAGAATATGAAAAGGATGTTGAATTGCTTTTAAAGACTTACCCGGAAGACTTCGATAGAAATTTCCTTAGCGAATTAATTCAATTTCATAAATATGTTGGAATAAAATACGAATCTTCAGACAAAAAAGATCACCCATTCCGAGCTGCATGAGATAATAATTAACGACGAAGACAAGTGCATTTTCCCTAACATAGAAGTGGCCTTGAGAATATTTCACCGTTTAATGATAACAAACTGTTCTGCTGAACGATCCTTTTCGCAGCTTAAAAGATTGAAAAATCCACAAAGAACGAAAATTGGCCAAGACAAGCTTAATTCTTTGGCGTTGATGTGTGTCGAGGCAGACATACTTCGTCAGATAAATTTTGACGAAGTAATCGCGGATTTCGCTCTGAAAAAGGCGAGAAAAAAAATTGTCTATGTGTTCTTTAAAATATTGTAAAGCTAACCTAACCTAATAAAAATTTCAAATACTGATTTTTATGAACTCTGTTTTCTACCTACCAAATTCAAGCATTGAGGGGCCTCTGTGACGTCTGTGCTTGGGGCCTCCAAAACGGTTAATCCGCCACTGGTCCCAGTCCACAATTGAATCGTTCAAAGTATTGTTCAAGGCATTTCTAAAAATACACTCAAACTTGACTGACGCCACTATCGTGATTGTTATTGAGAAACCTACCAGCGGGAACCAAACGAGTGGCGCCATGCAGTGGATATTACTGGCACGTATGTGCAGCGACACGCTGGCGCTCTATAGTGGGTATTTCTTGGACTACACTCGACTTCATTAATGGAAATGCCCACTGTGTAACGCCAGTGGGTGGTTCCAGTACTAACCACTGGATGTGGCCACTCGCTTGGTTCAATTTTGTCGTGCTATAGGTTTCAATACTACGCATGGTATTGGCGCAAAATCGAGAACCTACACTGCACGCAGTAGAGGTGGACCGTTATACCTTTAACAGGTATTTTAGAACGATATTTATTCGGAACGGCTGTAACAGTAACTGAGAAGTTGAAATACCTGTTATTCGTGGCCTCGCTGTTCTGAGTCGAGGCCGCCCCTACGCAACTAATGCATACACATGTAACAAGTAAACGCAGTGGCGGATTAACCGTTTTGGAGGCCCCAAGCACAGACGTCACAGAGGCCCCTCAATGCTTGAATTTGGTAGGTAGAAAACAGAGTTCATAAAAATCAGTATTTGAAATTTTTATTAGGTTAGGTTAGCTTTACAATATTTTAAAGAACACTTAGACAATTTATTTTCTCGCCTTTTTCAGAGCGAAATCCGCGATTACTTCGTCTAAATTTATCTGACGAAGTATGTCTGCCTCGACACACATCAACGCCAAAGAATTAAGCTTGTCTTGGCCAATTTTCGTTCTTTGTGGATTTTTCAATCTTTTAAGCTGCGAAAAGGATCGTTCAGCAGAACAGTTTGTTATCATTAAACGGTGAAATATTCTCAAGGCCACTTCTATGTTAGGGAAAATGCACTTGTCTTCGTCGTTAATTATTATCTCATGCAGCTCGGAATGGGTGATCTTTTTGTCTGAAGATTCGTATTTTATTCCAACATATTTATGAAATTGAATTAATTCGCTAAGGAAATTTCTATCGAAGTCTTCCGGGTAAGTCTTTAAAAGCAATTCAACATCTTTTTCATATTCTGTATATAATTTGTTTAGGTTCGTAAGAAACGAAAAAGATTGTGACATTTCGTTGTATACTTCACCTCTTCTTTGCATTTGAGCCTTGAGTATGTCTATTATTACATTGAAAGTCTCTACGCGGAATTTGTTTCTTGGACTCAAATTAGCTTCTTCTTCTGCATTTCCGTTATTTACTTGCTTTTTTCTAATTATTTTTCGAGTTTGTCTATATTGTAACGATACAACTGCATAAGTAAATATAATATAAATCTGTGATGCCCCACGTTGGAAGCGATACTTCTTGTGCAACGATACGATAAAAATAGGCGTGACTGGCCTCACGTTCGAGAGCGACAAATTATGTAACAATATCACATTTAATTTGGGTTTCAGGTGTATCTGTAATAAGAACTCTATGTAACTTGTAACGGTATTTCAAATTTATTTGATATTAATACAATTGTGCACATGGAACTTACTTCGACTTAAAACATTCGTTATTATTTCGTTATTATGCCGTAAGGCTTATGCTATATACATTCTTACTGACTAAATATTCTATTCTACTAATTATTGTATTAACGAAAAATCTCATTTCCAGACTACTCAGTCAATTAGTGTGTTTCAAAATATCAATATTTAAATATTTTCTTATATATTGCAATGTAACTCAAAAATATCAATAGTTACTGAATTTATCTTTTGTTTCTCAGTACTGATTTATATTTAACGCTAATTTTTACTTAAATGCTTTGTATTCTTTTCATTTCAATACTAATTTGAACTCTTGTTTACGTTAATCTTATTTCAATAACACCTATGAATTTAATTCTAATTTTACAATAAACATTGACACTTACTTTTAAATAGAACAAGAATGTCCTTAATTGTCTTTACGTTAATTGTTCGGTTAAGAGATAAATAAGTTGTTTATCACCTTATCGTCGTCAATCGTACTCAATCATTGGATCCCTCTGTAATCGTCCTCGTCTCGAACTTCAGCATCACTCTCTCTTCTCCTCTTGTCCAGCGTCGACTCTCTCTCTCTCTGTCCAGCGTCGCCTTTCTCTTCTCCTCTTGTCCAGCGTCTTATCGCTCTCTGGAACTTCTCCTCGTGCTGTTTCGGACGTCAGTTGATCTTCTGATGTTGACCTTCTTATGTAATTTTGTTACTTCTTAAAAAACTGTTTGTTTTACAATCCAGTTACATAACTGTATATAACTGGAAGGATGAAATTATTTACAAAAATTTAAATATTCTGTGCGGACGGGCAGAAGCTCTACACAGTTTCAGTTATACTTGTGTGTGTGTGCACGTCGATTCAGGTTGAAACACCTGTTCATATTTTTGTCTGAGCCAAGCCTGCAATCCCTGACATGCTTATTTCTAATACATTATTAATTATTTACAGGTTATTAGGTATATTTTAATTTTTATATTCAATGCTCAGTACATCACTTATTTGTACTGTCGCAATATTTTCCATTAGGAGAAATTTTTCTTGCCTCATTTTCAAATTTTTCAAACTGATTTCTCATATCAACCAAGTAATCTGATAAAGATCGATACAAATTTGCACTTGTATTTAGATCTAGTTGTCCTTCTTGGAGTCCTTTACTGGTGTATCGAAAAGCTTGTAGAATGTCATTCCAAAAAGTGAGCATAAATATAAACTCAAATTCTTGAATTTTGTTTGAAATATTTCCTGCTTCTAGCCTTATCTCCCCTTTTTGGTTCATATCCTCAGCAATTTCGTCTACAGCGTCTAAAATTTTCAAATATGATAGCAATATTGCACTCGTAGCTACAGCGTGTGCTTCCCAACGAGTTTCCGACAGCGACTTAAGAACGCTGTCATTACCTAAGACCTTCTTCAAAACTGCCCATCGGTGAGTAGAAGCCGAAAAAAAAGTGTATAACGACTGAACTATTGAAAAAAAATTTACTGCGATTGGACAACAATCAACAGCACGGCGGCCAATGAGGTTCAGAGTATGTGCAGCGCATGGTGTAAATACGGCATGTTTATTACGCTCTAAAATCTTCTGCTGCATCCCGTTGTATCGTCCTGACATGTTAACATTATTATCCCGATGTTATTTTTGACATGTTATTTTTATCCCAAAATAATTTGCCATTAAGCCACAATAAATTTTTCAAGTTAGAAACGGAAACGTTTTTAAATTTGGGTCCAGTCGTCACCATGACATCAGTGGACAAAGTTTTTTTTTTTAAATACTAGTATTTTCATGCTCTATCAGCTGCACGATGAATTTTTATTTTTTTAATTTGATGAAGTTATCATAGGAAAAATCGAGGAAAACCGTCAGTGACTCACAAACTTTTAGGTAAACACTAAACCTATCGTTAAAAAAAAAATCAGCTCAATCGATGCTGTTCCTGGAAATTTGCCTTTTTTGCCCTTTTTTTCGATAGTCTTACTCGGCTATAAACCATATACTATCTTAGTCGAAGAAATATACAGTAATTATAATATAATATCACTATCACTACATCAGTATCAATATTATGTGCCTATACATATAAGGAGGGCGGTGGTTTTTCTATCCGATCTAAAAACACTAAATTGTAACGAAGATTTAAATAGTGACATAACAACAGCCTTTAGACATTTTGCAGCCTTAGAGAGTGCACATTACGAAGCCCCTCTTTTAATAAATTGATAAATTTATTATCATTTTCCAACATATTGTCAACTTCTTTGCATTCGTGTTTTCGAGGCTTTTTATCAGATATTTCAGTAAAACGTGATCAATATGTTAATGATTTATTTTAGGTTAATTTTTCCTTTTTGTAACTTTGTAATCGTACTATTATTATCACTTAACAAAACCAATAATGTCTTACACTTACACGGTTCCACGGAAGAAAACTATTCACAAAACAACACATCGATCTGAAACATAACAAAACAAAGCCACCACCTGTTAAACAAAACAACCGGTAAGTGTAAACTTCACTCTCAAGCTTCCCAGAGTCTCCGCGAGAGTGAGGCGCTGCCAGTTAGGCCGACGTTGTCGCGTGAGTAAACAGAACTCGTAATAAATTATTTACCTTAAATTATCCGCCGTGTGATTTCTTGTGCTTCGTCTATGACGCGTTTCAGAGCATATGCTCCATCATCAGATATTAAAAAATTATCAGTCTTGCGAGATTGTTAAGAAGTTAAAATGCCAAAATTCGCATACGAACCGTACGCGGATTTGGATGCGCACCCGTTCAAGTTCATTCTGCCACTGAGCGGTTGCTACCTTATCGTAGCACCAGCAAGCAGTCTCAAGGCGGTATCGTACAATCGGTTGGATACAAATTTCAGGTGGTCATTTAACACGATATCGCGACTCCTGGGGTTTGCATATGCACTGTAAATTTCAAATTCCTCCAAGGCGTTCATGAAACGGCCCTTCTTACACACATATAACGGTATTAAATTGGAACTAAAATCTGTGTAATTATGATTGTGTGAAGTCAGGTGTCGGGCGTAATTTGATTTGATGTTGTCAATGTTTCTTATTTTCTTAGGTAAATGTTCTCGTAATCGTTTAAGGAAACCTCTCCCAGTCTGTCCAATGTAGAAGCACTCGCAATCATTGCATGTTAACTTATATTTGCCAGTTTTTTCTTCTGGAGGCGTGTGTTTTTTTCGGTTTGAGAATATCCAGTAACTTATTATTAGTCCTGAATGAAATAGTGAAACTATTATTATTCAATATAGAAGACAAAACATTAGGCATAAAGCTAGTGTAATCAGTAGATATAAAAATTGTTTGCGTGTTGTTGTTTATTCGGGGTTTAAGCATTCTTTTTTCATGTTTTCTCAACAGTTTGTCAATTGTTAAACTATTGTAACCATTGGCAACCGCGATATATTTTATGACATTTAACTCATCACAAAAGTCATTATCATCCAAAGGAATTGTCAATAATCTATGAATGAAACTATTGTACGCTGCCATTTTATGTGAAAGAGGATGATGAGAGTCTGCGTGTATTGTGGTGTCAGTGGTAGTCGGTTTCCTATAAATGTTGAACTTTAGTTTATTCATCTGTCGAGTGATGGTTAAATCTAGAAAGCTTATCTTGTTATCAACCTCTGTTTCAAGAGTAAACTGGATGTTTCTATTTATTTTATTTAAACAGTTTTTAAATAATTCGATTTGTCTTATAATACCATCAAAAATTAAAAACGTATCGTCTACATACCGTCTATAAAATATTATTTTATTTGCATATATATTATTGTTCAACAAGTGAGTATTCTCATAATAATTCAAATAAATATCGGCCAGTAGGCCGGAGAGGGGTGAGCCCATAGCTAGGCCATCATCTTGAATGTAAAACGAGCCATTAAAAGTGAAATAATTTTGTTTCAAAACAACCTCGAGTAAATTAGTTCTCATTTATCGTCTGTGTGTTCATGCAACTATTGTCAGATAAATTGTTTCTCAAAATCTCTAATGTATCTACGACTGGGATGTTCGTGTACAAATTAGTTACAGGTATGTCGAACTACGCCAATTTGTGGTTAGGTTGTAGTTCAACAGATTTAATATTGTTAATAAGATTATTGTTGTTCTTAATACTACGATTATTACGTAATTGTAAATTATCTTTTATCAAACGAACTAGTGCTTTTGCAGTTTTGAAGGGAGTAGCAGTGGTAAAGTTCAAGAGCGGTTTGATAGGTATGTTATGTTTATGAATTTTAGGCAGTCCTGTGACTATCGGGGTTTTAGCGTTGATGGGTTTTAAGTAACGTCGTGTGCTTTCATTGAATAAATTGATACATTTATTAATACAATTGTTAAGTTCCCTGACGTACAATTCAGTGTGGTCAGAGTTTAATATTTTAATGTTGTTGTTAGAAATAAAATCATGAACTTTATCACTGTATGAATCAGTGTCCATGATGACTAGCGTATTTCCTTTATCTGCCTTAACGATAAGGGCATTGTTGTCGATTAATTTTGTTTTCATGTGTTTTAAAGTTTTATATTCACTAGAGTACCTAGACTGACCACGTGAAACGAGAGGTAGATTATTGTTTAATTTAATGGCTATATTGAATTTATTATTTATAAGTACACGTGCTTCATTTTGTAAGTGTGGGTCTGAAATAGATTTGATGGCTGCCTCCGCTTCAACGACTTCATAGATAAGTTTGTTTTTACCGACGGGTGGGAGATTATAATTTATCCCTTTACTTAAAAGCTTCATTTCGTTATCATCAAAGACTATTGTAGTTAAGTTCATGACTATAGGGTAAAATGTGTGTTTACAAACAATGGCAGACTCTTGGCGATGTTTATGTTCTAGCCTAAGAAGTTTGCGTGATTGACTAAAATGTGTACGACGTACAATATTGTATATGTATCTGTGTACGGAATCTAAAACTTTATCGATAATGACAGGATGAATATTGTTAAGAATCTGCAAATGCAGTTTAAGCAAACGAGTATTGAGGAGAGATTTTTTAATGTATAACGCCTTAATTTCTTCCTTGACGCGAAATCGTTCAGCGTATTGTTGTGTTATTTTCGTGGCCTTGGAAGAGCAATTATTTTCACAGTAGCATACTTAGGAGTTATGTTCTTTTGTAAACAAATTTTATTGAACTTGATATGCAAGTTAGTTTTTAATAACTGGATTTTGACATTTTGGAATTTAAATACCATGCTTGCTTGGCTAGGCTCTAATTTAATATTTATGTTTAATATGGTAACCAAATCACTTGTACGAATTAATAAATTATTTACCTTAAATTATCCGCCGTGTGATTTCTTGTGCTTCGTCTATGACGCGTTTCAGAGCATATGATCCATCATCAGATATTAAAAAAGTATCACTCTTGCGAGATCGTTAAGAAGTTAAAATGTCAAAATTCGCATATGAACCGTACGCGGATTTGGGTGCGCACCCGTTCAAGTTCATTCTGCCACTGAGCGGTTGTTACCTTATCGTAGCCCCAGCAAGCAGTCTCAAGACGGTATCGTACAATCGGTTGGATACAAAGTTCAGGTGGTCATTGGGTTTGCATATGCACTGTAAATTTCAAATTCCTCCAAGGCGTTCATGAAACGGCTCTTCTTACACACATGTAACGGTATTAAATTGGAACTAAAATCTGTGTAATTATGATTGTGTGAAGTCAGGTGTCGGGCGTAATTTGATTTGGTGTTGTCAATGTTTCTTATTTTCTTAGGTAAATGTTCTCGAAATCGTTTAAGGAAACCTCTCCCAGTCTGTTCAATGTAGAAGCACTCGCAATCATTGCATGTTAACTTATATATGCCAGTTTTTCCTTCTAGTGGCGTGTGTTTATTCGGTTTGAGAATATCCAGTAACTTATTATTAGTCCTGAATGAAATAGTGAAAATATTATTATTCAATATAGAAGACAAAACCTTAGGCATAAAGCTAGTGTAATCAGTAGATATAAAAATTGTTTGCGTGTTGTTGTTTATTCGGGGTTTAAGCATTCTTTTTTCATGTTTTCTCAACAGTTTGTCAATGGTTAAACTATTGTAACCATTGGCAACCGCGATATATTTTATGACATTTAGCTCATCACGAAAGTCATTATCATCCAAAGGAATTGTCAATAATCTATGAATGAAACTATTGTACGCTGCCATTTTATGTGAAAGAGGATGATGAGAGTCTGCGTGTATTGTGGTGTCAGCGGCAGTCGGATTCCTATAAATGTTGAACTCTAGATTATTCATCTGTCGAGTGATGATTAAATCTAGAAAGCTTATCTTGTTATCAACCTCTGTTTCAAGAGTAAACTGGATGTTTCTATTTATTTTATTTAAACAGTTTTTAAGTAACTCGATTTGTCTTATAGTACCATCAAAAATTAAAAAAGTATCGTCTACATACCGTCTACAAAATATTATTTTATTTGCATGTATATTATTGTTCATCAAGTGAGTATTCTCATAATTTATTACAGTTATAGTTATTTGGGTAAATACATTTTTTTAATCGCCCTGCCTGAGGCGCTAGGCAGCTGCCTAGTTGGAAATCCGCCACTGTGTGGCGGGGAGTCGACCGCGCGTTCTTTTCATAAACTAACAAAACTCTGTTTTCTCCTACATAAGTTAGGGGCCAGAGGAGGCCCCTGGAGACAAGAGGCCCCAAGCACGTGCTTGTAGTGCTTGTTCAGTAATCCCCTACTGAGTAAACGAATACACCAAGGCCAAGTACAAGGCGTATCACTGGTACACAAGGAACAACAAGTAATCGATACTTTCAAATACTAGGGGTATCACCATAAGGAACAAGTAAACGAGTATTACAAATATTAGGCGTATCACGAGGAAGACTGGTACACAAGGAACAACAAGTATCAGCAGTATATCGAGTACGAACTAGTACGGAGCCACTTTTTAGTAATAAATACTTCTTTTTTCGCAAAGAGACGAAGCTGATTTTAATAAATGAACAAAATTCATACTGATGTTACATTTGTTCTCGTGTGTTATGCAGATATATATCCCTAATACAGATTATAATATATTATATATTATACTAGTCACCAACTTGGTAAATTTTGAGAAATAAATTATATTGTGTTATAACCTACAGAGTGGCTGATAATAGTTGATAGGTCGCTAAGACCAGATATCTAATGAAATTTTACTAAAAACGGCTTAGGTTATGTTTTTATAAGGGTAATCGGTTTAAATTATGTTTATTCTCACTCAATCTTGTAGCTTACTGTTATGTTGTTATTATGTTTTTGATGTTTTTATTCACATTATTTTTTGTGCTATACATTATACTTTTGTTAATGTGATTTTAACTTCACTGTACATTTCACGTAAATGATGATATTGTTGTAACGGACATTTATGCACTTTATCTAGTCCTGTTCATTAAATCTTTACTGATCCGATAAGGCTACCCTAAAAAAAAGTGTTTTCGTAAATTTGTTTCTTTTATCTAAACTGCTGATTTTGAAATTTTGTCTCTATCACTTTACTTATCATTGGCTAATAGTAGTTTACACTTAGTAAAGAAATAAAAATAAACTCCATAACAGATAGGCCTAACACATTTAGGTGTAAATGGTTTTGCAGCCTAAGATAAGTACAAAATCTGATGAAGATAAGGATTTACTAAACTTATTAGAAGGCCATCAATAAAACAAGGTAATAAGAAGAGAAAGCTACAAGTTTCTCTGAATTTCTTGGAAACTGTAAAACATTCATCATTGATTTATGATATGGCTTGAAGCTTCCATTATTTGCCCAACTTGTGCTTTTGGCAGGACCTATCAGTTGCACAGTTGATGTACTAGAAGTGGTTCCCAAACTTTCGGGACCCGCGTACCACTTTTGCCTTCCGCATTCTTTTCGAGTACTACCTGATAAGAAAATAAAATAAGGTAAGAGGAGATATCTAATGAAATTTTAACGCAAACATTTTAGGTTGTGTTTTTATAAGGGTAATCGGTTTAAATCATGTTTATTCTCATTCACTCTTGTAGCTTACTGTCATGTTTTTATTAGGATATGTTTCTGATGTTTTTTCACATTAATTGTTCTGCCATTCTAAATTTCATTGCCTGAGTTTCGCAACTGATTTGTTTAACCAACGTTAGTTTGTTTACTCGTAGTGAAAACTTAATTTAGTATTCACAAAGGGAGATAGGCCTATAAATTCTTTTGTTTCTTATTTCATTTTAAACAGTAATAGTTTAATGAAGTCACAGTGTAAAGTTACACTGTTAATATTTTTATTTTCGGTGTATGTCTTATAACAAATTATATAGTATAGGTTATGTAATATCGTCAAATAAATACACTGCAAATAGCTTAATTTTAATAGGTATATTAACACATTAATATGTGTATCTAGGTGAAAATAAGCCTACTTGCAGTGTACTTATTTGAAGATATTAGGTTATGTATAATATATTATTTGAATATTATAGGTTATGTATAATTAGTATATATTTACAGGTATTTGTACCTGTTATTTTTGGAGCGGTATTTTCATAAAAATTTTTTAAAATAACAGTTTAGCCCACCTCTAGCACGCACTCTAGTAGCTAATGTTGCGTTGGAAGTATTCAAGTTTCAGTGAAACGAAGTAGATGGCGCCAACGTATGCTGTGTTATTACAAAAGTATTTAAAGTATTACATAAACAAACTTATAATTAATAACTACATTTTTAAATAAATGTGCATGAAAAGTGATATAATAAATTCAAAATAATGTAAATAAAAATTTGAACTATACATAATATAAACTAATAATTTACTTAATAAATAAATAAGCGTGAAGAAGAAAAGCGCGCGCGCGTTCGTACATACGAATACAAACGTAAATGAATAAATAATATAACTATTTAAGTAGCTTATTGGACCCAAGGTAATTTTACATTAGAATAGATTTCAAATAAATAAATATAACGATAATACTTATTAAGTAAATGTAACTAAAATTATGTAAAATATAATAAAACTAATAACTACTTGTACAGTACATAAATGTATATACTACACTGCCTTCAAATTTCAAATAAATAAGTAACCATAATACGTATTAACTAAAATTATGTAAAATACATAATAAAACTAATAAATATTTGTACCGTACGTAAATCTATAAAACATTGATTTGTAAATTTTTATTAGATAAATAATTATGTAAATAAATTGTATAAGCGTGTGGGCATGCAGTGGGCATAAATATTAAACATCTACCTGAGATCTAATAGTGTATATATTATAATTTATTATTTCAATTAATAATTAAAACGGCGCATATTCAGTTAAATTTCCCTCCCAGTGGGTGTGTGTGATGGTGGTATCTTTAGTTTGTTAATTGTCATCGAGTCCTGTTTAGTTTTGGTTACGAAAAAATATGTATATAGAGGATATTGTATTTTAAATCTCGAAAAGTATAAATAAACGAACTGTCTGGGTGTAGATAACGTAGGTAATTACGGAAAAGTACGAACGATAAAAGTTATAGTAATCAATAACTAAAGACCACTTGCGTAAAATATTTTCCTTTAGCGTATTGAATTATTAAACGGCGTATTCTAAGTACATCTCCCGGTGGATATGTGACACGTTAGATATTTATACGTACAGGTTATAAGTATAAATATAATTATCTAAAAAATATGTAATAACACTAAATTAACTTGTATACCGCCGCGCTCTAGCAGTCAGTGTTCTTACATTTGTACCCGTAAAGTTTCAGTGACACAAACTAGATGGCGCCAACGTCAGCTTTCTTGTAAAAAAGGAGTCATATTATGTAGATATTTCTATTTAATACCTTTGTAGGCCTATATTTCAGATAAATAACTACTAACTATAACTACTAACATCATCTAAAGCAATAGAAATTTTCAAGTCACCTGAAAAAAATTCCGTATTTTCTACGTATCTTAAGATTTCTTCTTTACTCAGATTATTTCTAGACATTTTGTAAGTTACTTTCCACAACCACCTTAAGGGCAGTGATTACACAGTGTAACCACCAAAAACCACTTTACTGTTCACAAATATGTATAACTTTATCTTTAGGCTTTTGTTCAATATTGAAAAAGCATATTAAATATAACTAATTCACTTGAAAAAACAAAAATATATGAGAACTGTATAAGATGCAAGGAAAGTAAAATATGACACATAACCAACGTACTACACGTGTAAACAAATGTTGCTTACTACAACAACAGATGACTCGTAACAGCTGATACAACTGCCAGCACTCCAAGTGGCAGAGAAATTAACTTCTATGGTGGTTTCACTGTGTAGCTCCTGCCCTGGAAAGAACTATTTAGAGAAATCCAAGTGGTTTCACTGTGTAACCACTGCCCCGTTACGCCCAACATGCAGGTCGTCACACTGTGTATTGACGTGTATTTGCCCTTCAAAGAGTTAATGGAGTCGAGTGTAGTCCAAGAAATGCCCACTATAGAGCGCCAGCGTGTCGCTGCACATACGTGCCAGTAATATCCACTGCATGGCGCCACTCGTTTGGTTCCAGCTAGTAGGTTTCTCAATAACAATCACGATAGTGGTGTCAGTCAAGTTTGAGTGTAGTTTTAGAAATGCCCAGTTTGTAACGCCAGCGCGTGGTTCCAGTAATAACTTCTGGATGGGGCCACTCGCTTGGTTCAATTTTGTCGTGCTATAGGTTTCAATACTACGCATGGTATTGGCGCAAAATCGAGAACCTACACTGCACGCAGTAGAGGTGGACCGTTATACCTTTAACAGGTATTTTAGAACGATATTTATTCGGAACGGCTGTAACAGTAACTGAGAAGTTGAAATACCTGTTATTCTTGGCCTCGCTGTTCTGAGTCGAGGCCGCCCCTACGCAACTAATGCATACACATGTAACAAGTAAACGCAGTGGCGGATTAACCGTTTTGGAGGCCCCAAGCACAGACGTCACAGAGGCCCCTCAATGCTTGAATTTGGTAGGTAGAAAACAAAGTTCATAAAAATCCGAATTTGAAATTTTTATTAGGTTATGTTAGCTTTACAATATTTTAAAGAACACTTAGACAATTTTTTTTCTCACCTTTTTCAGAGCGAAATCCGCAATTACTTCGTCAAAATTTATCTGACGAAGTATGTCTGCCTCGACACACATCAACGCCAAAGAATTAAACTTGTCTTGGCCAGTTTTCGTTCTTTGTGGATTTTTCAAACATTTAAGCTCCGAAAAGGATCGTTCAGCAGAACAGTTTGTTATCATTAACTCTTTGAAGGGCAGTCAATACACAGTGTGACGACCTGCATGTTGGGCGTAACGGGGCAGTGGTTACACAGTGAAACCACTTGCATTTCTCTAAATAGTTCTTTCCAGGGCAGCAGCTACACAGTGAAACCACCATAGAAGTTAATTTCTCTGCCACGTGGAGTGCTGGCAGTTGTATCAGCTGTTACGAGTCATCTGTTGTTGTAGTAAGCAACATTTGTTTACACGTGTAGTACGTTGGTTATGTGTCATATTTTACTTTCCTTGCATCTTACACAGTTCTCATATATTTTTGTTTTTTCAAGTGAATTAGTTATATTTAATATGTTTTTTCAATATTTAACAAATGCCTAAAGATAAAGTTATACATATTTGTGAACAGTAAAGTGGTTTTTGGTGGTTACACTGTGTAACCACTGCCCTTGAGGTGCTTGTGGAAGGTAACTTACAAAATGTCTAGAAATAATCTGAGTAAAGAACAAATCTGAAGATACGTATGCGATGATGGAATACCTTCGGACTGTGAAAGTATTGCTAGTGGCTTAGATTCGGAATCTGACGTTCACCAAAATGAACCAGAAAATACGGAATTTGTTTCAGGTGACTTGAAAATTTCTATTGCTTTAGATGATGTTAGTAGTTATTTATCTGAAATATAGGCCTACAAATGTATTAAATAGAAATATCTACATAATATGACTCCTTTTTTACAAGAAAGCAGACGTTGGCGCCATCTAGTTTGTGTCACTGAAACTTTACGGGTACAAATGTAAGAACACTGACTGCTAGAGCGCGGCGGTATACAAGTTAATTCAGTGTTATTACATATTTTTTAGATAATTATATTTATACTTATAACCTGTACGTATAAATATCTAACGTGTCACATATACACCGGGAGATGTACTTAGAATACGCCGTTTAATAATTCAATACGCTACAGGAAAATATTTTACGCAAGTGGTCTTTAGTTATTGATTACTATAACTTTTACCGTTCGTACCTTTCCGTAATTACCTACATTATCTACACCCAGACAGTTCGTTTATTTATACTTTTCGAGATTTAAAATACAATATCCTCTATATACATATTTTTTCGTAACCAAAACTAAACAGGACTCGATGGCAATTACCAAACTAAAGATACCACCATCACACACACCAACTGGGAGGGAAATTTAACTGAATATGCGCCGTTTTAATTATTAATTGAAATAATAAATTATAATATATACACTATTAGATCCCAGGTAGATGTTTAAATATTTATGCCCACTGCATGCCCACACGCTCATACAATTTTTTAGGTATAAATTTGTACATGTCCATTAACAAAAAAAGCAGCTATCTCGATTATCGGTCACAAGACGAAGACTTACATGATTCTTATATTCTTATATTTCAATGCTAATGCCTTTGAAAAGTTTTAGCTTCTTGTTGAATCATTTACATTTAAATGATAACTCATTGATGCCTTTGCCAAATGACCCACAATTTGATAAATTGTACAAATAGCGACCTTTCATTGATTATTTATCTCAATCATTTATTGACTGCTACAAGCCACACCGTAACGTTGCTGTGGATGAGAGTATGGTTAAATTTAAGGGACGATCCTGTATGAAACAATTTATAAGGGATAAGCCAATTAAACGTGTTTACAAAATTTGGATGTTATGTGATGAATCTGCTTACAACTTGAAATTTCAAATTTATGTTGGGAAAGGTAAAAATAAAGTTGAATGTGGGTTAGGTGAAAGAGTAGTTTTGGATCTCACCAATGGTCTAGAAGGTAAGAACCACATTGTATATATGGGTAATTTTTTTTCATCTCTACAACTGTATGAAAAACTGAGAAATGAAAATACTTTTGCATGCGGTACAGTGAATCCTAAAGGGAAAGCTTTACCACCTCTTGAGATGAGAAAAATATGGAAAGGGGAGAATTCTCATTCAGTGTAAGCAACACTGAAACTGCTGTTTACAGGTGGAAAGACAGCAAAGGTGTCAATGTATTAAGCACTGCTCATGACCCTTCAGAAATTTCTACGGTAAAAAGAAAACAAAAAGATGGAACAAGGAAAACATTCACATGCCCACTTGCTCTTCAGGAGTACAACTGCCACATGAATTTTGTAGACAAATTTGACAGGTTAAAAAATGACTACAAAATTGATAGAAAGAGCAAAAAACGGTGGATGCGATTATTCTTCCATTTTACTGATTGTTGTGTCACCAATGCTTTCATCATACACAAAGAGATGGACATGCAGCAGTACAACAATAAAGATTTTAAGCCCGCAATCTACAGGGCAATTTTCGCTCCAAAAATTGTTACTACAAAGAAGGCAGCAGTAAACTTATAAGACAGACCAGCAAACGTCACAAACAAAAAAGCTCGTGTAGATGTTAATGTTAGGCTGGTATCTAGCAGTCATCAACCCACCCATATTGCTTCACCACGAAGATGTGCGCTCTGCAGTTCTAAGAAAAACCCAGTACGATCAAGATGGAAATGCGGTGTGTGTAATGTAGCTTTGTGTTTGAGATCAGAAAAGACATGTTTTAATAATTTTAATTCTCTTAAACAGTTGTAAAGAAAGTTTTAAATTATTTTAAATTTGTGAATTTTCTGCCTTTGTTATAAGTTAAAAGTAGCTCAAGTGGGGCAGTGGTTACACAGTGTAAACACCTTTCATTAGTAAATAAATTATATATTTTTAAAAATTATTGTGTTTTAATAATTTGTAACATTCATTTACATGCTTAAAAAGATAAAATAAGCGAAAATTACAAAAAAAGTAAAAACAAATTTCCTGCCCCACATAGGGTTTTTTTTAGTGCTTATTGCCTAAATAACTCTTCGAAGAGTTAATATGACACTACACTTAATTCATCCCCCTCTCATATATAAATACATACAATAAATAGGACCCGATTAAATTTTATAACGTATCTTAACCCCCTACACGAATCTAGCACCCCCCCCTGGCCTGCCTGGCAGTGTAAATTCAAACAATATGCAACTTCCTATTTATACTACAACCACGGGCGTACTGCAACAAACGAAACGTGACCTGTTACACTGTCAACCAACTAGAGTGTTGACCAGTTACATTTCTGACCACTAAACAAAATTGTCAGAAATAACACTTGCACAACGAAACCTGTTTCATTGTCAACATTATTTGCATGAAAAAATTCATTAAAAATTAAAGCAGTTTTATTTTTTAATTGCAGCTTTTAAAAAGAGTTTCGAGCCATTTTGTTAAGTTATGGTTAGTAGTTGATTACTTTGGTTAGTCGGTTAGTTTGAGGTTAGTAGGTTAGTCAGCCAACGACTTTAGCATGCAGTATTATTAAAATGCTCAGAACTTTTACAAAGGCTGTATTGAAAAAAGCAACAGTATAGGACTTCTTCGCATAAACTAGTTGCCTGAAACGCTTAATATTTTAATCAGATTTTTAGTAACAGTACAAAGTGTAATTACTGTGTTATTCAGTCACCAGCTCCTTCACAAACTTCTTGACCAACCTCTTCTCCAATCTCCTTTTCATCAAACATTCATCATCAACATCACCGCCATCACGTCCACTACCACCATCATAATACTGTACATCCTCATCATCCTCTTCTACAATTTCCCCTTCTTCGTCCCCATAATCCAACTCACCATCACGACACTGCACATCCTCACCATCTTCCAGTTGCTCATCTGGTCCATACAAAGCCCCTTTCCCTTCGTCGGAACCCTCAGCATCACATACAGAAGCCGTCCGCAAATCTGCACACACTACATCATTCTCACCCGCACACTCCACAACGCTGCCACTAAATTCATCCTCAACATCTACATCATCTCCTTCAACCACACATGCAGCATGGACAACCCCGTATCCATCCGCAAACTCAGAAACTTCAGTCTCCCTAACACCTATAACTATACTTCCCTGTGTAGCATCTGCAGACCGTTCTTCTGACTCTTCTTCCGATTCCTCTCCTTCACCACTTTCAGCAACTATAGCGTCATCGACCTTTCCCACCATGGAATCCAGCTATCCAGGTCTATGTGCAATGACTAATTTAAATTCTACTTGCGATGGTAAAGCTACACTATCAAGTGACTTCTCATATCCATGCGTAGGTGATGATGATATTACAGGATCGGGATCCATCATGAACCGAGAGGGAGATACCGGAAAAAATTCTGCGGCATCTGGATTCAACTGTGACGTTATATCTGAGTCTTCCAATTCAGTGTTAACAAACGTGCTCTCGTTGTCTTGTGTTGATCCACCGAAGGAATTCCCCTCTTCTTCTTCCTCTTCACCTACTTCATCCTCTACTCTATTAGGCACTTGTAATTCATCTGGAACGTTTAAAAATTCTTTTCTCTCCAAATAGGAATAAAGCCTTCCTACATCATCCCTACTGGCCGATGTTGGTTCACTAATATAACTTCTTCTTCCCCTGTTAATTTCATACTTATTTGTTTTCTTTTCTGTAACTGTTGTTACCGTCTTTTCACTTGCTACCTCCTTGTAGCTTTCATTACTTCCAAAATATTCAGCTTTTCTCACAGTTTCTTGCGTTCTCCACCAACCACCATGTTTGTCGTTTTTAGCTCTTCCTAATGAACCACTTGAGTATGGGTCACTTCTGGCAGCTCTTTCCCAGGACTCGTCACTCGCTTGGACCGTTCTAGAAACCACACACAACCGGTCCAGATCCGCAAAACAACGTGGACAGTCTGCGAACACCAAACGGGATATCTCTTGGGGAGTCAGCCCCTCCAAAATCACCTGTATAATGTCCCTCTCGGGCCACCCCAACCTTAAAATCCCGGCCGTTTTACGTATATCATGCACAAAGTCCGCCAACTCCTCTCCGTTGGCATGTACACGATAGAAAAACTTAAATTTCAACTGGTCACGTCGTCGACGGGGTATGAATAAGTCCAACACCTCCCCATGGAGCGAGTCGGCACTGCCGCCACTACGCAGAGTGTTGGTGACCAGCCCAGCCAATGAACCCCGGCAATACGGATATATAAGGGACAAGAGGTCCCCATCGGACACCCCCGTGAAATCTGCCAACTGCAGGACAAGGTCCAAGAAAACCAATAACTTGCCCTCATCTTGTCCATCCAACACCGGAAGTTTCTGGAGAACGCCGGAGATAGGGTTAGGCAGTCTCTGATAACCTACCCCCGCCAGAATTACACATACACAAATCATAACAATGAAACATGAATCCCCACGCAATACCTAACACAAACATAACTTACAAAAAACAGAAAACTCGAGTACTATTCTCCCTTCAAGTCGAC
The DNA here is from genome assembly GCA_034769895.1 of Magicicada septendecula. Taxonomy (NCBI): domain Eukaryota; kingdom Metazoa; phylum Arthropoda; class Insecta; order Hemiptera; family Cicadidae; genus Magicicada; species Magicicada septendecula. Next base: position 361,620,639 of record CM068375.1, on the reverse strand, counting down.
CACGGGTTCCCTACCGCTGCGGAGACCTAACCCACTCCTGAACTAGCTCTCTTTCACACCACACAAGAGGACAAACAACTTTTGACACTAACATAATACATGAAATCCACAACACCTAACACCTATCATGACATATCACATTCCCAAAGACATACTTGATAACCATCAAAAGCCAACATTGAATCTCCCAAAAATCTTCACACAACAAACTATACGTCGGTATACCAGACGGTACCGACTTCCGATAGGGCCATACCGCATCGCGCTATAATACCCATATAAAATAACCATACACTCTACTCCCATCACAACACCCAGAACACCCAGATCTCCGGTAATTCAACGTCTCAAAAACAAATATTCCAACTAAAAATGCATGCCTCGTGGCGGCACCAAATTTACAAGTTCAAAACAGGCTGGCAATCATACATCAACATAATATATAAAAACATTGAACATAACACAACATAGGCATATCTATCAATCACTTTTAAATTTTTCTAAGTTATAATTCTCCCCGACTGTTTCCGAGTTTACAAGCCACGTCACACCAAAGGATCCAAGGGTTCAACCCTAGATAGAACCACGCTCTGCTACCATTTATAACTCCCCTTTTTTTTTTTTTTTTTTTTAGGAGAAGTTACTAGATATTTAGAACTAGGCAGAAGGCCTAGAAGAAGCATAAAATGTGCTGTGTCCAGTGAGACGAGACTTGCAATTGAAACTCTCTATTAACAGACAAGATAACAACTTTTATTAAACTTTCTTAAATTCCATAATCCATGTTATATACATATACATCAATTCTAATTCAAAAATTTCCCCTTATTTGTTTAATACATCATAATCCAGAAAAAATTCAAGCTCATAAATTCCCATAATTTATATGAAAATATTATTTCATAGATTTTCATAATTCACATAATTTTTGCATTAATACTTCTTAAATAATTATCATGATTCCAAAATTGATCATCATGATTCAGGATAATATTCCAATATTACCGGTAATTTCAAGAATAACAATAGTCTCAATTTCAATTTCAATATTGAATATTCCAATAAATCAATTTCAATTATAACATGTAAATCTCATTCCTTCACATAATTCAACAACATATATATTGTAACGTCACAAAACGTTGCATAAAGAAAATAATTGCAAAAGTAAGTTATCATAAGAGGAAGGTGAAATGAACAGTATCGAACCCAAGTAATCCAAAAAATTTAGTAATGCTGTCCAATAGTTAATATCAATAGTATGTAAAAACGACAAAGACTTTGACCAAGACTCAAACCCCATATATTGTTTAAGAGAAGAATAGAATAAAACTAAGAGAAACAAATAAAAATAAGAGAAACAAATAATCTCAGAAATGGCCAAAATGAGGTCATGACATGTTAGAAATATAACTCAGAACAGAGCACAAACACTAATTTATTGCGAAATAATAGATAAAATCTAGTCCAATACTTTGTAATATATATAAAATAGATGTATCAAATGATTTAAACACATCATTAAATAAGATGTAAATTGAAATAAAAAATATGAAAATTTGTAACAGAAAATCAAAGTTTAGAGTTGAGACCAATCACTCAGATGTATGTAAAAATTAGTTGATATAAAATTAAGAAAAAACTAGTTGTGAATGTCAATTTGGCAATAGCAAACAAAATACTTCAAATAGAGAAATCTGTAAATTGATTAGAAGTCAATCAAAATAACCAAAAACCGTGTGAAACTGAAAACATGTAGTGAACATGTAAAATTGTATAATTTATGACTTTAAAGTTATTAAAATGAAACAAACTTGTATTTTAAAGTTGGACCACAATATAAAGTAACTATACCTATACGTATGATCACCTAAAACACTTTAACAGCCAAGTTATAAAACTAGTTACCTATAACATACTACGCTGAGCCCAAAAAACAGTCACAAAATTAGTCATATTTGACAGATTAATTGTTTAATATTAGAAAGAATATAGAAAAAAGATATAATTCTATAATATACAATGGAAAAATTCTTGCTCAATTGAAGACAAGCTTAATTCATAGAGAATTTTTGAATATAAAAGTGAAATTTGTCACACACATGAAATAGCTCATCTGCACAAAGACAGTGAGATGCTAATTGAGATTACAATAAAATTAAAATGTATTAGGAAAAACCAGGTATTCCCAAAGATAAAAAATGTAACAAACTCTAAGTGAATACCCAAAAAATCCCAGAAATTATACCAGAGAAGACAAATTACTATAAATAAAAGTGACAAGTAAAGTAGGCCATATGTTATACCTACAATAAAATGAAGTTAATAATATATTATGTGCATTAATATTTGTTTGTTTTGTTATGTACAACTAATTATGTTAGGATTTGAGAAATATTTTAAAAGAGGTGAAGGCACAACAAGAGGCTGACCCAAAATTAGGAAATATTAGGAAAAGGGTACTGGAAGGCGATGAAGTTATAGATAAATATTACTGTATACACGATGATACTTTGTTTATAAGGAACACCCCACACCAAGAGAATTGGAAGTTAGTAATCCCACCAGGAATAGAAAGGCAACTAATTATTGATTATCACGATAGATACGGACACATGGGTGCCCTCAAGGTAAGGAAAGCGTTGGAAGAACAGGTATACATCAAAGGGATTAATAAAAAGTGCAACAGTCATGTGATATCTCTCAGAAGGTAAAATGTAATAACGAGAGAAAGGGAGGGGTCATGATACACCCATGACATCCAGCGAAAAATTAGAAAAGGTATTTCTTGATATCTGTGGACCATTTCCACGCAGCGGTGGAAGACACCGGTATAAATTCATTGTAATTATTTTCGACCATTTCAGCAAATATACTAATCTTTATCCGATAACTAGGGCTACGACAAAGAAAATTATAGAAATTATAATAGAAAGTTATATAATGGAAGTAGGCAAGCCAAATTCTATAATTACAGACCACGGTACCCAATTTATAGGGAAGGTATGGAGAAAAAATCTTATAGAACACGGAATAAAGACGTATAAGACATCCGTGTATCACCGAAATAGTAATCCAGCCGAGATAGTGTTGAGGGAAGTAGGACGGTTGTTGAGGACCTACTGTCATGATGAACAGAAGAGATGGCAAGAATACTTAGCGTCAACAGAGGACTTTCTCAATTTATCCTATCATAATACAATAGAGGAGACACCGTACACAGTTATGTTCGAAAGACCCCCACCCCGGGAAATAAAGGAGATTATTAGTTTTCACAGCAAACCTGAATATCACTTTGAAGGAACCAAATTTTATAATAGGATATTAGAAAAAACGGAACAACAACGAAAGGAATATGTTCAGTCCCAACCAAAGGCTATTAAGTATAAAGTAGGAGAAAAGGTATTAATCCGGAATAGAGAATTGCCCAGTATTATACAAGGTATAACTAAAAAATTATTACTTTTATATACAGGACCTTTTATAATTACGAAAGATAAAGAAAATAATACATACGAGGTAACAGATACTATCAATAATAAAATAAAGGGTACGTGTAATCAGGGGTCATTAAGAAGGTATTATGAATGGCAAATAAAGTCAATGTATATTTACCAACTTACCCGTACTTAGAGAAGGAGAGAAAGGAATAGAATATTAATATTAAACATAAATACGAGAAGGACACCTTCCACCAAAGGCAAAAAATATATATATATATATATAAAATATAAATTTATTTCCAACAGCCAAGTCAACGTTAATTTACCAACTTACCCGTACTTAGAGAAAGAGAGAAGGAAAGGAGGAAAAGACATAATTTACTATGTTATTCGAATTGATTAAATAAAGTATTGAACAATCAAATAACAATTGATATTACTAAGGAGGAGAAATACTGTCATATAATTGATACTAAAAGGAAATGATAATTGAAAATAAAAGGGAAACAGTGTGTTACATAAGGAGGTTATAATGAATTTATAAATATAGCTATGAAAACAACAACTAATTTATTATTGACATCGAATAATTTTAAAAGATAATTTTACCTGCGGAGAACAATATATTGATATAATTGAGAAATAATCAGAAGAGATTAAGAAAGAGAATTTATGTGTAGGAGCCTATGAACTTTGAATATTGTATTTTAAATGATTATTATTATTTGTTGCGAAGGTGCAATTTATAAGTACGTCTTATATATTTTTCTGGACAGAGATGTGTTTCCTCTGATTTCAGTGGTTATAGTTAGGGAACGGCGGAGAATGGATTGCCGATGGGGCCCCTCTGACTCCGAACCCGCTTTAAAAGTTAGGGAATTGTTAGGGAGGTATAATGTATCAAAGATTAAATAATTAACAACAAGGTAAAGGAAAGGAACAGGAGTTATGGGAAGGATTGAGACATGGATAATGAGATGGATTAATATGTTAAAGGAGTAGTTCAGGAATCTAATTATTATATAAGAGAATGATATAATAATGAAGCTAATAAAAGGTTTATATAAAAATGATAATTTCATCAAAACTGAAGAAAGGTTTTTCCCAAATTATCAATTTTAACGAGGAGGCATATGTAACGTCACAAACCGTTCCATAAAGACAATAATTGCAAAAGTAAGTTATCATAAGAGGAAGGTGAAATGAACAGTGTCGAACCGAAGTAATCAAAAAAATTTAGTAATATTGTCCAATAGTTAATATCAATAGTATGTAAAAACGACAAAGACTTTAACCAAGACTCAAACCCCATACATTGTTTAAGTGAAGAATAGAATAAAACTAATATTGTAAAATAAGAGAAACAAATAATCTCAGAAATGACCAAAATGAGGTCATGACATGTTAGAAATGTAACTCAGAACAGAGCACAAACACTAATTTATTGCGAAATAATATATAAAATCTAGTCCAATACTTTGTAATATATATAAGATAGATGTATCAAATGATTTAAACACATCATCAAATAGGATGTAAATTGAAATAAAAAATATGAAAATTTGTAACAGAAAATCAAAGTTTTAGAGTTGAGACCAATCACTCAGATGTATGTAAAAACTAATTGATAGAAAATTAAGAAAAAACTAGATGTAAATGTCAATTAGGCAAATACAAACAAAATACAACAAATAGAGAAATCTGTAAATTGATTAGACGTCGATCAATATAACCAAAAACCGTGTTAAAATGAAAACATGTAGTGAACATGTAAAATTGTATAATTTATGACTTTAGAGTTATTAAAATGCAACAAACTTTTATTTTAAAGTTGAACCACAATATAAAGTAACTATACCTATAAGTATGACGACCTAAAACACTTTAACAGTCAAGTTATAAAACTAGTTACCTATACCATACTAGGCTGAGCCAAAAAAACAGTCATGTTTGACAGATTAATTGTTTAATATTAGAAAGAATATAGAAAAAATATATAATTCTATAATGTACAATGGAAACATACTTGCTCAATTGTAAACAAGCTTAATTCATAGGGAATGTTTGAATATAAAAGTAAAATTTGTCACACACATGAAATGGCTCATCTGTACAAAGACAGTGAGATGATAATTGAGATTACAATAAAATTAAAATGTATTAAAAAAAACCAGGTATTCCTAAAGATAAAAAATGTAACAAACTCTAAGTGAATACCCAAAACATCCCCGAAATAATACCAGAAAAGACAAATTACTATAAACAAAAGTGACAAGAAAAGTAGGCCATATGTTTTGCCTACAATGAAATGAAGTTAATTATATATTATGTGTATTAATATTTGTTTGTTTTGTTATGTACAACTAATTATGTTATTTGTTGGTGTTATAATAAGAGCCGAGGAACTTCATAACATTTTTTTAATAAGAAAACTATAATTTTGTATACCTACTACAAGGTAAGAATATGTATTTTGTGTTAATTTCTTAGATTTAATTTATTTAAAACCAATAATGAATGGTATCGTTTTAATTAGTTGAAAGCAGAATACTATAAATAATAATGACATACAGATTGTAAGTAGTTCTGTAAAATTGTTTGACAAATACCAGAATAATTTCAGTAAAATCCTTTAGTATGAAGAAAAAGGAGTTTTTGTTCTAAAGCTTCTACGAAAGTCGAATTTGTTCCATGATGTTCCATTTGCATATTCTCGAACGTTCCAGAAGAAAATTTTACTAAAAAAATACAGGAAATCATGCATAATAATTAAAACAATGTACCTTACAAAGAGTATATAAGCGAGACCAAAATCGACCCAAAAACACTTTATGCTTTGAACCCACCAGAGACACTTCACACGCGAAGAGAGAACATCTAGTCCAAGGTGAACTTAAGAAGAGGAATCCAACCCGAAAACTCAAAAAAGGCTTTTCCCCGTACCAGACGAAAGACATAACTAACCTGCAAAGGAGTATATCGCTAAATCGCTAACGTGCATGTTGAAAAGAGCAACAGCACGCAAATTCTAATAGAACGTACACCGCCAAATATCCAGCGGCCCTGAAAAGGACCGATTTTAATAGAGAAAAATCAAATTTGGCTGGTATTAGAGACATAAACAGACTTTGACAAAACCCCAAAAAAATTACTGAACACATGCCTACATTGAGTTGGAACTAGCGCTGAGACGGCAGTGTAGCGAGGTCACGGAACGCAGTCAGCTGTTTTTTCGCCGGCAACGATTTAAAGCATAGAAACAGTACGATTTTTATTTAAATAGTGCTGAGTTTTCAAATCGTAATTTGACTTTCAAATAGTTACAAGTGAGTGTGGAGACGATAATACGAAGAGGCGCAAGAGTGGAGTCATTCCCAAGAACAGTGTCCAGTGAAGGAAAACCCTACCCACCGGAACGTGAGCTGTCCAAAATTAAAATCATTTTACCTGGTATTTTTGTCACACAATTGTACTACATATATCAAACACTTTCAATTCACACGAATTTTGTAAAGCATCCCACTGATTTGTCTTGATAGTTCAAAGGAGTCACGTCCTGAGTATAATTTTTTTTCAAAGATTAAATTCATGCGATTCAACTGAGCAATAAAATAATTATTAGCCGATACTTAATAAAATCTTGTCAATAATCTTTGTAACTCCGCAATTTTTCATAATTTTTACTCTTAGTCCTTCAGACGAATTACATAAAAAGAAAAGTCATTAAACATATGTTATTTGCAACTGAATTTGTCTTGTTTACATTTTTTCTATAACTAATTTAACAAAAAAATCAATTTTATATAATAATAATTTCTTGTACTAAATATCCAAGTGGCGCCCACACACACATATTAGCGTAAGTTGCATTTGCATGTCTACATCTTCAAAGAAAATAGAAAGGGGTAAGTATAAGTGCGCGAAGTGTAACACCCGATATCAAACGTTATAAATTGACGAATCTAACGTGAGACAAAAACCAATAAAGAAATACCCGTCATCATCACAGACAAATTACAATTATAAAGCCTGGCGCACCGCCTGCATATTTTTATCAAATACATACATAAAGGTAGAGAAAAATCTGGACTTGCCATAATAAAAAGAAACTACAATTATGAGCTTTAGGTGCCAGCACAGCCTGTATAGGTTTTATAAAAATTGTAAAATCTTCAACCTTATAAATATATAAAAATTTAAAGAAAATCTGAATCGATCATAACAGCAAGAAAAGGCAATAATAAATTTGAGTGTCGGTACAGCCTGTATAAATTTTATAAAAATTGTAAAATCTTTAATTCTATAAAAATCTAAACTTTAAAGAACATCTGAATTGACCATACTAACGAGAAATCACAAATTCAAAGTGTCAGCGCAGGCTGTATAGATTTATAAAAGATACATTCAGAAATTTAAAATAATCTGGCTTGACCATAATAACAAGAAAATCTAATTGTAAGCTGAAGTGTCAGTACAGCCTGTATAATTTTATAAAAATTGTAAAATTTTAATTTTATAAATATAAATATATATAAAAATTTAAAGAGATTCTGAATTGACCCGGCCGCCGGCATGCTTCAGCATATGTCTGACCCCGCATAGGATAACATGTTGGAAGCTTGCATGAGATGGCACCAACAAGTGCCTACCCCCTGATTTGTGAAATTTTTTAAAGTAACTAGACCTGATAGCAGAATAAAAAAAACCGAGCCCTTGTATGAAAAGAAGGTGATTAAGTGCAAAAAAATCACGTGATATAAATGAAAACAAACCAGCCGGTTCAGCACATCTTTCAAACAACACCCATCTACTTAATTAAAAAAAACTGTCCCCCGCAACTTTTGCACCCATTATAGAGAATAAAATTAATGCACGCTGGACACATCCAGCGGCGCGCCTACAATTATTCTCGTACTAACTGTATTATTAAACCCAGGTTACATTAAAACTGTCCAGCCGGCACACACCCGATTAAACAGTCTAACGGTATAAAAGTCAATCGAACTGTATGTTAAATGCACAGAAATAGTGTTTCCTGCCGAGGCCAGGTGTGAGTAAAAAAAAGTTGAAATATCACCTCATTTTGGTCCAGAATTACAGCGGCCGCCTTACAGTGGGGCCCCTTCCAGCACAGCGGAACCAGAGTGTAATATAGTTCAGTTCATGGTGAAGATGGACTTACACCATTCTGGAGTCAGATTGCCGACTACATCGGGAACCCGGAAAGGTCTATGGGCGTTTACTTAGCCATGAAAGATAAGACAAAAAACCACAATTAGAAAGCTCTGCTGCCGGGAGAGACGCTGTTTTCGGTTCTGTAGCGGGCGACTGACTGACTCCGACATGCCAGACGCGAGCCTAATCACGCAAGTTAATTACTAGTTTCCATCAACAGGCAGCGCCACCATGCAGAGGGGCAAAACGGTAACACAGATCGGCGCCACGTAACGACATTGCCGCTGACATTAATAAATTATATATATATATATATATATATATATATATATATATATTGTAGCATAACAGAATTACCACATTAAAATTTTAACTTAATGCAACATAAATAAAGAAGAAAATGTCCATAGTGAGTGAGAATAATAAATGGTTAAAGATTAAACTAAAGAAACTGTACATTAAGTCAATAAAATTTTAATAAGAATAAACAATAACAAAGAAAACTATTGGTCAATATACGAATAACCTACAATATATAAAATCCCAATAAACCAGCAGTATACCCAGTAGATTGGGGCAGCAGTAAAAAGGAAAGGATAGAAAAAAGAGGTAAAAGGGTGAAAACAATTTTAAATAAGGGAAATTTATAGTCAAGAAGCAGAGAAACCCCAAGACAAAACCAACATCAAGTTAGCAAAGAGCTATAAACAAACATTAAATGAAACGTAATATTCAAATATGATGCATTGAATTAAGGCCATAAAGAGAAACCATAAGACAAGGAATTTACTAATATAATAATGAAGAAAGGACAAAACATGTCAAGATTCCTATAAGGAGCCTAGAAATTCCTACTAGCCTTGAGAAGAGCTAGTCCAAAAATGTTAATAAAGGTATACATACCTTTGAAACTAAATTTAAACCAATATATTTAGACCCAGTAACTCAAGTTACAAGATACAATACAATGAAAACCGATTTGTAAACTAGATATAAGTATAATGTATAACAACCCAAAAAGACTACCATAGAGTAGAACCCTCTAAAAAAACTACCATAGTGTAGAACCCAATAAAGTGAAGTGATGTAACAAAAATTAGAAACTACAGTGAGTGTATTGAACAACATAGCTAAAAAGCTATGAAAAAATATTCAATGAAGTGTTAATAATACAAAAGGACTACAATGAGTGTAGAATAATACTAGTAAAACCATAAGAATCAAAGACAGTCTAAGGACTGACAACATTATTAGTAATAAGGGTTTTTAAAATTATATATAAGAAATACTATTACCAATAAAATGTTTTTTAATTACAGTTAAGTAAATTGTGAGAAGGACAATAAATACCAAAGGACAGTTCATAACTGAGGGTATAACTAATAATAAGATGTTTTTTATTTTTTGTTAATCTGATAATATATTAGATATAAGGTGATAATAGAGATAAGATGTTTTTAATCACAGTTAAGTTATTATCAAAAGAAACATAAATACAAAAGGCAGTTAATGACTGACAGTATTACTAGTAATAGGATGTTTTTATTTTTTTACTAAATTATGTCTAGGGAATAATGAGGATAAGATATTTTGTTATCATTGAATGATACAGTTAAAAATAATAGGCATAAGATGTTTTTGTTATAATTAGGTGATATATGAAAAATAGTAGGTAATAAGATGTTCTGTTGTATTCAAAATAATGTTAACTAATTTTCAAGTTTGTCAAGGCAGAGAGGCAAGTAGGAAATAGGAATGTTATAATTTTATTTAAAACTGTAAACCATATAAAAAGTACAAAGCAGATTAGCTAATACACCACTCTAGAAAAACAGACCAATAATGTAAACCAAAACCATCTATCAGAGAGTCAAACTTAATTAAATAAATTCAATCAAACTACATAATATAAGGAACAGAATTTAATCCATACAACACAAAAATATGAAAATGTAATCAGTACAGATACAAATAATAACGAATGGAATGACAAAGGAAGAAAATTAACTTCTTTTGGAAATAACTAATACTAGGCCTAAAATGGTAATCAACTCAGACTAAAAAGTACATTAATCAATATTGAAGTGTTATAACAACAAAATTATTAACAACAAATAATAATCATGGAGTGAGTAATATTATTTCATGGAAATATTATCAGAAAAACACTTGTAAACCATTTAAATACTAAATTTGTACAAAATATGAGGCCTACAATAAATATCAAAAATTGTAAATTTTAGGCTTATCTGAACTTATAACAGACCCAGCTATATATCAAATTATGTCAAATTAGCTTAAGAATATTGCTGAATAGTTAGATTTTTGTAAAATTAATAAATAATTGAGTTACAGCAATAAATAGGAAAACTTGTTATGTATATTTAGAAGTTGAAACAAATCCAAGACATCTACTTTTATAAAAAGACAATGGGAAGAGGAAAAAGACATTTCATAAATTACTCCAAAACGACGACTTTCAGTCATCAGTTTAGTGTTAATCGTTAATGTGAACAGTTGAGAAATTACTGACAGAAGACCGAAAAAGTATAAATTAGTGAAGAAACTATGAGTGCAGCCTCGAAAAGTGTAACAGAGGTTAACTAAGTAAATATAACACCAACAGATGATAAATAACACCAAACTAATCTAGAAAAACAGCAAGAACATTACCTAACACGAGCACAAGAAATCAACGGCCATTTTGAAGGAATATTAAACCATCTTAGCAGAACACGAATACAACACATTTGAACACCGAACACTGCACCAGTAAACAATCACAGAACGACATCGCAGAAGAAGGAAGAACACTCCACACTATATTCCAGGACCGCTGCAACTTCGCAGAGAAGGGAATACTCATTTATTTCTGAGGGAGAAAATCAAACAGCATCAACAGTGCATAGCAGAGAAATCGAGGTGACGGCGGCCATGCTGAATTTCTTAACGAGCACAAAACACAGCCTTCTCGAAGCCAGTGACGTCATTCGACGAATGGTTCGATTTTACTTTTAATAATTGACAATTTACATAATAATATTGTTTTTTCAGCCATAACACTTTATTTTAAAATAGCTGTAAGCATTGTATCTTGTTCCTTGCCCTCTCTGACCATTTCGACAGTTAAAAGAATCCTAATTAATTAATCTTGTAAACATATATTTTGTCAATTTTGTTCGCTACCGACTTGAGCAGATATCACCCAATGCCTGGTCCACGCGCAGCCAGAATGGCGCATAATTTCAAATGTTAATAAATGAACATAATTATTCAGTTACAAGAGTTTGTACTTATTTGTATAGTAAATGCTAGTTATTCTTTTCTTCTAAAAATAATTTAGAGTGATAAAAGAAATATTCGAGAAGAAGAAGAAGAGCAAAGCCAGAAGAGAGAATTAATAGATCTAACTACACAATTAGATTATACATAGAAACAAATATTATCAGAACACAAGATCTTACTTATTTAATTGGAAGTAATTAAAAACATACAATTAATTAAACAAAAAAAAATTTGTATATCTAATGAAAATTTTTACTCATCAACACATTACACTTTATTATACATTATTTACACTACTTAATTTTTATATTTGTAATTAGGTTTAATTGGCGAATCCAACGAGGAGCATTATCATCAGCGAGGTTCAGACAACATTTATTAGCATCACAATAATTCTTGCTATCTTTATTTAGATCTTAATTTATATTTGTAAAACATTATATATATTGTAACGTTACCAAATATGGTAGTTACATAAAGTAAGCAACTATAACGTCAAGTGACGGGAAAGCATGAAAGTATTTCTAGATAAATAAAACTATGTGAACAAAAAGTGTGTATCTACAGATATATTAGTGTAAAGTTCCGACTATGAAGAAGAAAATGTAACATAGCAGCATCATACACGAAATGAAGAAAGAAAATAACCCTGAGCCCAAATAAAATGTTAGTAACCAGGCCCAATAGATTCCAACAGTGAGGGGAACCAACAAAGATAATAGATAATGAAAGTGTAAAACAAAATGACTACAAATAGATCCCAACAGTGAGGGGAACAAATGAAGAAAATGACTATAATAAAAGTGTAAAAGAAGACAACAGGATTCCAACAGTGAGGGGAACCAACAAAAATAACTATGCCAAATAAAGGAAGAAACAACTCAAGAGCAACCACAATGATGGCAGACAAACCGATGTATTGACAAATATAAATATTATGGAACAACGACTACTACAATGAAAACATTGAAGAAGACGTTCAAACCTAAAGAAGAAGGGAAGAAGAAGGACAAGGAAACATGACATGAAGAGAGAAGAAAATGGATAGACCATACAAGGAATAATCATTCATCAAGTGTACTAGAGACAATACTAGTTACTAAAAAAATAGTGATTGTCAACTATGAAGAAACAGTGTTTAACATTTAAGAAATCACAAACAATTATAGTGAGTACTTAATATAAGTGTGAAAACCTGTGACCAGTTAACTAATTTTAACCTAATAAACCCCACAAACAATTCCAGTGATAAGGTTTATAGTGGAAGAAAATGTGTTACTTTCATAGTGGAAACATCAAGAATTAAATAGTCAGAAATACACAGACAGTTAGTGTGACTAGTTTAATGAAGATTGTGATCCAAATAGATAATATTAAGACCACCAAACAATGTAAAATAGAACAGTTATATTATTGTTCATAGAACTCGACAATAAAAACCTTTGTAAATTTCAAAAGAAATGTAACTGAATGCCACGGCAAAACAGAATACAATACAAAGAAAGGCCAGAGAAAGAACAATAACAAACAAAGTAGTTTGTTAAATATCAAACAAATGTGACAGAAATTAGTTACAAACCAAGACAAGAAAGATATTATCATTAGTTCAAGAATATATGTATTATTGTTTAAGAAGAAGTAGTGTAAACATGTGTATTAAAACAATTAAACTATTGTAATACAATACCATACTGAAGTCATGTTAGTAGTAGCAACATGCTGCATTAAAATATGTTGTACATTGTTACATAACCCCATAGGAAAGGCACCTATGAAACAAAAAATCATACATGTTAGTTTAACCAAATAACCATTAACAATTGTGTCAAACAAAGATTCATTATAAGTAATGATACACCCTAGTAAACAGTGTATTATATTGAAATACACTACAAATAAAGTAGACCAAATATGATGGCACAAAGCCAGAAGAAATGGAACCTAATATGCCAAATTAGTTAAACAAAATACAGTGTGTTAAAACATGTACCAAGATTAATGAAAGTATTACCAGTAGTTAGATGAACATCTGGTACTACTATGAGGACAGATTATAAGTATAATGACAATAGTTTTGTGACCAAAATATTGTAAACTAGCTGACTATGAATGCATAGCCAGAAGTAAGCAGAGGCAATGTAACCAACTAGTTAAGCAAGATACTTTATTAAAACTTAAATAAAGATTAATGAGAGTGTTACCAGTAGGAAGAGGGACACCTAACACTACTATGAGAACAGACCATAACCATGAGAATAGTCATTTTATAGATAAATTAATAAAAACTAAATGACCATGATGGTGGAATCAGAATGTAAACAAACAGTAGGTAGCAAGTTATTTATGCAAAATGCAACATACAAACTTGTTTAAAAGTAGATGAAAATGTTATCAATGATCAGAAGAATGTCTGATACTACTTTGAGAATCTATGTCAAGTATAACAATAACAATTTAGTTATTGATCTATCAAAAAATAACTGACTACCATGCCATGACCTAATGTAAACAAACCCATTACTAGAAATTGAAGGGTTCCCAGATAGCTAAAAGCTAACAAATATATGAAATGAATTAGGTACTATAATTGTACACTAGTTGCATTTATAAAATAAAATACCTTATATAGAAAAACCATAAATAAAGTGACAATTTTAAGAAAAGAGATAGGAGGGTACTGAAACAATGCTAACAGTATATGAAACACAGCCCTGTACATAAACTAAAGTACAAATTCATGTAAATAGACGTTTATATTATTGTTAGATTACAATATCAATGTTATTAGATAAGGAAAAATAGTTTTAAGGACAATTGTGAATAATCGAATATGGACGCTAAAGACGCCATGATCAGACATTGTTTGGGTAACAATTATTCCCAAATTTTGTATTAAACAAGTTGAGAAATAGACTCAGATCGTTTAATCAAAAGTGTTTTAGTGTAATTAGTTAAGTTTGGTGTAATAAACTTATTAAATATAAGATGCACCATGAAAATCGATAAAATCGTTATAGTGATTTAAATAATGGACGGATTATAATCTTGTTTGGACTTTATTTAAAGCTCAGGATGTCCGCGAGTTATTGACACTAACCGTTTAACGATAAGACAAATATTAAGAAAGTTATTACGATTTTAAACTTTTTAATTATTTTTTGTACCAATGCTAACGTCATGTTAATCTCAAACCCAAACGCAAAATTGGTAAAAAATTAAAAATTTTAATAAGCCAAGGTACTTTGGGTCGGAGAATTCAAACATTTCAGCCAATCGAATGAATGGAAATCGGCAGACAAGCCGGAGACGTTCCGAAGGAGCGACACAGTCATCTATCAATCATCAACTAGACAGGACGTGTCACTCGGCGAACCAGATATATGAAGAAGTTTATTTTTGAATTGTGCGCGACACGTAAACATCAGTAACCAACATACACCTAACCTAAATACAACACAAGCATTAACGTGTGTACAGTGCGGAGTGAATAAGATTTAAATACGATCAGTGTACAATATCGATCGTATTTGCGAGTGTTGTGCGAAAAATAAACCAGGGAGTACAATATTTTTCATTAATTAACAATAAAACAGAAATAAAAATTTCTGTAAATACCGATTGTTTAGATACTACGCTAATCAATAATAGCGAAGTATAATAATGCTGATGAAATTTATCAGAATTGACGAAAGAATTATTTCACAATTTTTAACATGATAAATAAATATTTTAATTATTTTTCATAATTAAAAGAATCACGATTAATGTACTTATTACAAAATACGAGCACAGTAAATAGTCGCTCAATTGACTGACGTTTTTTTTATTTATTTTTTACTATTGAAGAAAAATATTTTAATTTTTATGCGAAAGAATATTCTATGCTACTGATAGTTATGCATCAGAAATATTATAAATGATATATGTATGATTAGATTAAGAAGAAATTAATGCTTAATATAATTAAATCTAATAACAATTCACGTTATGAGATAACCTTAAAATCATAACCGCAATTTGCCACCTTTTTGTCATAAGTCTGTTCTCATACAATCCAAACCAGATGAAAACAATAACAAGAGTTTTTTTAATAACTTTTTCTCTTGTAAATAAATAACTCCCACAGTGAATTATTAAAATATAATAATACATTTTAGCAGTGCAAACCAACGCACTTGTTTATTGTCAAGCAACTACTGTATACTGTGTACGAATTCCCGCGTACGATAATACCATAATTATCTATTATATGGTACCAATTTTCTATTTTAATATTTGCTTGTTCGTTTTTTATTAATTGTTCATTTAGTATCATTATAAAACGCCACATCTTGTATCTGGCATCATGTTACTTAAAAGAACCAAACGAACTTGGTAATTAACTTATGTAAGAGGACATAACCTCTCAAAATAAAAACTCTTGTATAACCTACAGGGTTACCAGCCTTGAGGCTAAGGAGAGTTTCATTTCAAATTTGTTCATTGTAATTATTCTCAGTAAAATTATTAGTAAATGATTGTTAACTTTTAAAAGATTTTATAGCATTCCTAACTGTTAATAAACCTCTATATTTTGTTACCAGTGGAAAAAGAGTTTAATTTCAAAACTTAAAATAGTTCATTTTTTCATAGCTAGTTCTCCCAAAAGGTGGCGGAAGAATTCAAATATTCCTGATAATTCAGAACTTTATTTACCTGTTATATTATTATTATTGTGCATGCTAGTCACGTTTGATATTCAAACAGAATATCTACTTGTATATGTAGCGTGTATGTTGCAGCTACACCCTAACCGAACAACAACATCCACATATGGTAAGTGGGGAGGTTACTAGCGGAGTGCGACAAATACTTTTAAATTAAAAGGGTTAACCAACGATACCCACAAATTTACTAGTCACAATCAGACTGATAATAATAATTATAATTTGAACATTTTATTATACAACATTATTATGGATACCGGTGCGTATCTACAAGCAACACACTATTAAACACACTTATACACATTATCTATATTCAAATAATTATCGTTGTGGTACAATATATATATATATATATATAAAGAACTTTTATTTTATACAAACGCCGGTTCTCAAGCAAACCGGCACACCTTCTATAAAACATACCAGCATTTGCTTTTTTTTTCTTCTGTCCTAACATTTCTACACAAGTCCGTCAAAATTTACCGAATCCCAGGGTATTTGCTTGAATTCCAAAAACAATAAACTTTTTAACACATTGACTCCTAACAATATGATTAATTAAGGGGGTTAGGTGCTTCTAAGGCATACTGAAACACAAACATTGGACAGAGGACAGCAGGGCCTGGGGACATGACCCACAGTATTAAAATTGTTTGAATCAACATATTAGTAGGTATAAAGGACTAGGAATTTCTCTAAAGAATTTTTAACATGATAATGTTTTAGACTGGGGGTTATTCCACAAAAATCATCATCGAAAAACGTAACGCTTCCACACTTTTGATTGCCCACAGTCTAGAAATATTGTATGTAAACGCATCAACACAGAAATAATCGCTGCTGACACTGAGGTTAGGAAACGCTTTAGTGAGAATAAAATTTGGTTTTACATGCTCTGTTTGTGATCGTCTGTGGTTTGGAAATGATTTACGTAATCCTACAAACGTAATCCACATTATACGTTTCAAAAGCCTAAAAACATTATCAAGCTTCGATGTTTCGGTTTCGTCGAAATTCTTTGAATGCTTAGGTGCATAAAAAGAGAGTGCGAGAGTGGGAGAGAGAGAGAGAGAGAGAGAGAGAGAGAGAGAGAGAGAGTGAGACAGCCATTTTTTTTTTAGATATTGGCCACCCTTCTCCCCAATGAGCAGCTGTAAAGTTCTAATAATTGAATTACTCAAATTAATTGAATAATATAAATCAACTGACACCTTACATAATTGTTACTGTTTTGCACATTATGTTATTAGAGTCCCTCCTTATAAGTGGTGCAGCAAAATTTGACCATGCTGGACCAACTTTCAGAAAAAATTCATTTTTGTGTATCTATTCCCTTATGTTTTGTTAGTTTAAAACATATTTCCTTTTATTTTTATTGTACATGGTTCACAGATAGCGGCCATTTTTGTTGTATGGTGGACAGTATTTTCTATTTGTGGACATTTACGGTATTCTAAATTTCTAAGGACTACGTTTTTCTAGCCCTTTCAGGCAGACTCCATTCTTTTTAGTACACTGTGACCTACAATTTGGAACCTTGTTTACGTTCCTTTTGTACAGACAGATGATCGTTATATTCAAAGTTGTCAAACATGAATGAACGAATTCAATTTTCGTAGTGTAATTTTTCAAGAAGCGAAAAGATTTTCAGTTTTTAATTTTTTATATGGTTATTAATGCTACAAATGCTATAAATGACTATAGCTAAATTTATAGATAGTATGATTGGTGAGTAACGTATCATATATAAATTTCAAATTCAAGATTCAAATCAGAGCAAAGAAACAATTTTTGGGAAACGAAGTAAAAATGGTTGTTCCAACTTCGTCGTGCTTATTTCCTAACTGCTAAGTGCCATGTTTTGGACGAAGCCTTTCAGTGCTTCCACCATTTTCAAGTCCCAAACCACGTTTAGGCAAGTCCCACGTAGGTTTAGGACACTAATCGTGGTTTAGGACTTAAAAAAGTTTCTGTTTGACCGATTACTCTGTTTCCCGATTAGGGGAACGTGGGGCAGGACGGGGTACTTAATGTTTGAACACAAATATTTTATAATAAATGTTTCAAAATTTTCTGTTTTAAATATAAATACTTTTATTATTACATTAAGTACAAGAAATTATCATTACATTTTAATTTGGTAAAAACACATTCTATTTATCTTAGATTAAACAAATACATGTCATTTGTCCCGTTTTGCCCCGCTGGTGGGGCACAATGGGGTACCTTCCTTTTTATAAAATTCTGTCATGAAATACAAAAAGCATTATTGTCAAAAAACAAAAATCTATATTTCTTAAATGAACTTCATGTTTCACAAAGAGCACAAATGTGTGTGACATCCTCATCTTCACTTTCGATTCCTGCGCAAGAGTTGTGAGCCCGTTTTAGGCAAGAAACAATCTAATCTAACCTTCTTCAGAAAAATCATGACAGTAGAGACACTCATCTTCGCTATCGACTTCTTCACTAGATGACTGAGGAGTTACAAAAACAGTTGGTTTGTTAAGGTTATAGTTTTTGTCATTTTCAGGTGATATGTTTCTCTGTTTATCTGGATATTTTTTCAGAGCTTTTTTAGAAAGTAAAAGGCGTCTTTTCACTGGTTTCTTGACCCCACTTTTATTTTTTTTCAGCACTCTGTAGCTTATTTTTATATGGTGAAGATGTTAAGATAGTACTTTTACCACGATTTTTTGAAACACGTTTATTTTCCTGAGAAATTTTTGGTATGGGTAAAATGTTTTCCGGGGTGGCACATTTGAAATTAGGCCTACTACAGCTCGGAATATTAAGTTTTTCAGGACTACTCAGAGATGGTGAGGTCAGGTCTGCCTGTATATTTAAAACTGTAGCCTCATTAGCAATGTCAGTAGGGAGCTGGATGTCTGTAGTTACCGAAGGCAAAAAATCTGCATCATTAAAAACATTCATATCAACAGGCCATATGCCTGTTTTCCGGAACCCGTTCACGGCTGTCATCATTGTTGATGCTTGAACATAGGCGGTACCAAACAGAGAAGCGATCTGGAATAATGTCACCACTTTTCCTGGATTGCATCTAAGCCATTTACGGACTTCCTCCTCATAGTATTTACTTAAGGGCTTCATAAATGCAACATCAAGGGGTTGGAGTCTATGGGAACAGTGGGGAGGGAAACACAAGAGAATCACTCCATTTGCACGAGCCATATCAATTAGTGCTAAACTTTTCGTGTGTGTTGAATGCCCATCCAAGAGTAGTAGCATTGGTTTCTCTTTTTTTGCTCCTCTAAAAGATATGAACTTTTCAAACCAAACTAAAAAAAGTTCTTTGGTCATCCATCCTGTTTCATGGACCTGTGAAGTCGCACTTGGGGGAAGTCCGGTCTCAAATTCCTGCTGCATCCGTTTTCTAGGAAAAATTAGCATTGGAGCGATGTAGGTTCCAGCAGCTGAAAAGCATATTTCAGCTGTAACAGTTTGACCCCTCTCGGCTGATGTGACTGTGCCAACCTGTCTACGGCCTCTTTTTGCTATTATCTTCGAATGGCCTTTAGGGTTTACAGTTAGACCTGTTTCATCACAGTTATAAATCCTGTCTGGTGTAAGCTGGTAAGTATCAGCTACGTAGGATAGATGGCTGAAGAACTGTTTTACAGCAACCTTATTGAAGCCCATCGCACGAGCTGAAGACGTAGCCTCAGGTCTTCTTATGCTTAAATTAGGGTGGCGAGTTAAAAATCCTCTTGCCCAGTCTACACCAGCATTTCCATTCTCACCAAATGGATGATTCAATTTATTTCGCTCTGCTAGCTGGAAAGCAAGGTCACGAAGTTCATTGATAGTAAGACCGAAGAGTTGAGCCTCCATTTTAGTTAAATAATCCACAAGCTCGGATTCTTGTGCTTCATTAAAAACACAAGTGAAACGTCCCATAGATTTCTTCACAGAATGCTCTGGATCATCTCTTTTTTTCTTAACGTGGCGCTCTAAAGTTGTTTGTGGCACTTTGAACTGAAGAGCTGCCTTTTTGTATCCCATTGAGCCATTTATTACTGCTTGAACAGCTTCTTGCATGGAAACTGCCGACCACTCTTGCCTCTGCGTCTTTCTTTTGTAATCTCTCACCATTCTACAAACACAAACAACGCGAAAAACCAATTAGCCTACATTTTATTAATGAAACACCTAAGAAAAATACGTGGGGCAGAATGGGGTACTACCCCGTTGTGCCCCACCCCGTTCTGCCCCACAGTTACATTTTTAGGTTATAGTGTTGTGACAGGATAAAGTTTTCACGAAACTTAACGAAAACATCAGGATTAGAAGTGTATGAAACATGTTATAATACAGTATACACGGAAATAAATTACAATTAACTCACTCTTACTTACATGAGCTAGAAGAAGTGCGCGATATTGTAGAAACACAAGCAAATATGGTGCAGCACCTTAATCATACACAAAGACAGCAACAATGGCTGCCAATCTCTGTGTGGTAATAGGTAATACTATACTGACGTAGTTATGAGAAATTCCAACAGATTGCACACCGTCTGTAAAAAATAAAGGCTGTACCCCGTTCTGCCCCACTACCCCGTTATGCCCCATGTTCCCCTACTCTGTTTCCCGATTACTTTATTTCAGACCGAACTTTTTAATTCAAGAAATCGGATTTCATCATACCACACTTTTCGGATTTAATTATAGTATTTATTATACCTAACTTTGTATCTAAATGTTTTAAATTCTATAATATTCTGTGCCTATTGAGAACAAAAAGCTATGTATATTTTAAGAAATAAAGTTATTTTAATTAACAACCCTAAATGATTGAATTACTGCTTATTCCCACTAGTACTTTTATGTGGAAAACAACCATTTTAACTTAATTTTCTTAACTTTTTTCTCTGCTCTGATTTGAATCTCAAAGTTGAAATTTATTCTGAAGTTTCCAACCTTCCCACCATAAGACACCTATGTGAGCAGTTTGCAGATACTTCTCTGGTCCCTAAACAGCACATTATGTCAGTAAACGGGGCTCCAAATTGTAAGGTAGAGTGTACTGAAACAATTAGCTTTATTTCACATAGGCCAACTGGCAGTCCTGGGAAACTGAGAATACAGTAAATATCTATATATCCGCAAGCGGAAAAATTGTTTTATTAATTTATGTAGAAAGAACCACTCTGTAATAAAATTTGTTAGATACAACAAATATACCTGGGCAGACTTATTGGGCAGGTCATTTTTCAGAATTGAGGGCTGAAGATAACCTAAGTTGCTTGACTATTCAATGGTGAATATTAAATGGAAGAATGTACATTGGTTGAAAGTTTCTGGAAGAGACAGAATTTTGCTCAGTATGAGGGAAACAAAATTTCTCAACCATAATTAAACAAGTGTGGATAGACATAGAAATTAAGAAGGTTAAGGTCTGGGGTGGCATACAAGCCCAAACCACTTCATGTTCTTTCTAACAAATAAGGCAAATAAATATGCACTCAACCCTTATCATAATAGATTTAACAAATCTTTATCGCTTTCTTCATAAAAGCATTTTTTAACCCCAGCCTCTACATTTCCCATAAAATTGGGACATGACTGTATCTACGGAAAAATATCAAATAATGAATATGGAAAAATTAAGAATTTTTAAACAACCTTGATCTGTTTCCAATTAATGGCAGCTAACTATCCCCAAAGTAGTATCATACTAAGAATCATCATCTGTTGCAAGACTAAAATAAAAATACTAAATGTTCACAAAGTTTTACCGAACTGAATTCAATAGTATTATACAATGTGCAAAACACGAAATTAATAATAAACACAACTTAAGTGTTAACATTTTAATTAAAATGATCCATTTTAGAACTGTACATTTGCTCATGCCAAATTGCCATTCCACCATTTAAAAAAAAAAATTTTATTATTTATTTTTTTATTTATATTTATTTATATTTTTAGTATTTATTTAATTATTAGTTTTATTTATTTATTTATTACATTGATTAGTATGTGACAATTAATATCTACATTTATTACATTTAGGTTGTTTTATTTATTTTACATATTTATTCATACTTATTTATCTGAAATGTACAACAGTATTAAATATAAATATGTACATATAATAATACTCCTTTATCTTTATAAGAAAGAATACGTTGGCGCCATCTAAAAAATTTTTATTATTTATTTATTATTTATAAATTTATTAATATTTTTATTTATTTATTTATTACATTGATTAGTATGTGACAATTAATATTTACATTTATTACATTTAGTTTGTTTTATTTATTTTACATTATTTCATCCTTATTTATCTGAAATATAGGCCTACAAAGGTATTAAATAGGAATATCTACATAATATGACTCCTTTTTTACAAGAAAGCTTACGTTGGCGCCATCTACTTCGTTTCACTGAAAGTTGACTACTGCCAACGCAACATTAGCTACTAGAGTGCGTGCTAGAGGTGGGCTAAACTGTTATTTTAAAATAATTGTTATGAAAATACCGCTCCAAAAATAACAGGTACAAATACCTGTTAATATATACTAATTATACATTACCTATATTATTCAAATAATATATTATACATAACCTAATATCTTCAAATAAATACATTGCAAGTAGGTTTATTTTCACCTAGATACACATATTAATGTATCAATATACCTATTAAAATTAAGCTATTTGCAGTGTATTTATTTGAAGATATTACATAACCTATACTATACAATTTGTTATAAGAATTAGATTGAAACTAAAAGTATTAACAGTGTTACTTTACACTGTGACTTCATTAAACTATTACTGTTTAAAAGGAAATAAGAAACAAAAGAATTTATAGGCCTATCTCCCTTTGTGAATACTAATTTAAGTTTTCACTACGAGTAAACAAACTAACGTTGGTTAGACAAATCAGTTGCGAAACTAAGGCAATGAAATTTTGAATGGCACAACAAATAATGTGAAAAACATCAGAAACATATCCTAATAAAAACATAACAGTAAGCTGCAAGAGTGAATGAGAATAAACATGATTTAAACCGATTACCCTTCTAAAAACACAACCTAAAATATTTGCGGTAAAATTTCATTAGACATTTCCTCTTATCTTATTTTATTTTCTTATCAGGTAGTACTCGAAAAGAATGCGGAAGGCAAAACTGGTACGCGGTCCCGAAAGTTTGGGAACCACTTCTAGTACATCAACTGTGCAACTGATAGGTCCTGCCAAAAGCACAAGTTGGGCAAATAATGGAAACTTCTAGCCATATCATAAATCAATGATGAATGTTTTACAGTTTCCAAGAAATTCAGAGAAACTTGTAGCTTTCTCTTCTTATTACCTTGTTTTATTGATGGCTTTCTAATAAGTTTAGTAAATTCTTATCTTCATCAGATAGTGTATTTATCTTAGGCTGCAGAACCATTTACACCTAAATGTGTTAGGCCTATCTGTTATGGAGTTTATTTTTATTTCTTTACTAAGTGGAAACTACTATTAGTCAAATGATAAGTAAAGTGATAGAGACAAAAATTCAAAATCAGCAGTTTAGATAACAGAAACAAATTTACGAAAACACTTTTTTTTTAGGGTAGCCTTATCAGATCAGTAAAGATTTAATGAACAGGACTAGATAAAGTGCATAAATGTCCCTTACAACAATATCATCATTTACGTGAGATGTACAGTGAAGTTAAAATCACATTAACAAAAGTATAATGTATAGCACAACAAATAATGTGAATAAAAACATCAAAACCATAATAACAACATAACAGTAAGCTACAAGATTGAATGAGAATAAACATGATTTAAAACAATTACCCTTATAAAAACATAACCTAAGCAGTTTTTAGTAAAATTTCATTAGATATCTGGTCTTAGCGACCTGTCAACTATTATCAGCCACTCTGTAGGTTATAACACAATATAATTTATTTTTCAAAATTTACCAAGTTGGTGACTAGTATAATATATAATTTATTATAATCTGTATTAGGCCTATATATCTGCATAACATACGAGAACAAATGTAACATCAGTATGAATTTTGTTCATTTATTAAAATCAGCTTCGTCTCTTTGCGCAGAAAGAAGTATTCAGGACTAAAAAGTGGCTCCGTACTAGTTCGTACTCGAAATACTGCTGATGATAGTATCAGCAGTATTTCGAGTACGAACTACTACGGAGCCACTTTTTAGTCCTGAATACTTCTTTCTGCGCAAAGAGACGAAGCTGATTTTAATAAATGAACAAAATTCATACTTTCGTTTTGACACCGGACACCGGACACCAGACACCATACGCCGAAAGTAAAAGAGCTGCTAGACGAACAGTGAGACTGTCCTGACTACAGTGCAACTAACTTTTGTTCACAGATTTAAATATAATAGTCAATTACGGACAAAATATACTTTAATGAATTTGTTAATAACCTCATTTTTCAACTTAATCCTATAGGTAATATATCTCAGAACTTTGTCAACTGAAGTAATATAATTTGATATACTGTATATATATCTCTTGTCTCCCTATTGAAGCAGAGTTATAGGCTTGCAGTTTACACTGTAAACGTTGTATAATTAAATATTTAATATTCTTCCTTAAGAGAAAGCTTACCTAAATATAATTATGTCACTACCGACTCGGAACACAAAGTTTTTTAAGGTAAAAATGTAAAAGTTTTATCTTATAGCCTGAACCAGTTTTCGCTTATTATAAGCTTTGTCCAGAGGCTGTCACTGGGAGCGCTGTCGGTCTTGTTCTTGGCGACGATATCGACTTTTGTAGGATCGATGTTGTGTGTGTGGGGTGTGATATGATCGAATAATACGTGTGATTTGAAATGTGTCTGTTCGTTTAGGATGTCGTTTTTATGTGTGTTGGTGTATTTTCAATTGAATATTTCCAACACCATTCCAATAAACGAAATCAAAGAATTTAACACACCAAGACGAGCTATAGTCCACTGGTGTTTACAAACTAAATTACTCAGATTGCAACAAATTCTACATAGGCCAGACAGGACGTTGCTTCAAACGAAGATACATTGAAGACACGAAGGCACTACACTCCACTACCGAATCCACCTTTGCAAACGACCTCATTGAAGCAAACCACACATACACAAACATCGGTAGCAACATGGATATTCTACACGAACAAACAAAATGCCGATAATTGGAACAAGAGCCGTACATACTCTTGAACAATTGAAAATATACAAATACACAAAAACGCATAACAACGACATCCTAAATGAATAGAAACATTTCAAATCACACGTATTATTCGAATGTATCACACCCCACACACACACAACATCTATCTTTCAAAAGTCGATACCGTCCCCAACAACAATACGAACATTTCTCCAAGTGGCAGCTTCTAACGAAGCTTATAATAAGCGAAAACTGGTTCAGGCTCTAAGGTAAAATTTTTACGTTTTTACCAATAAAAAACTTTGTGTTCCGAGTCGATAGTGACATAATTATATTAGTTAATCAACGCACACGTCATGGACGACGAAATCCAAGAAAAACGTTACGTTATTGAAACAAATTGAAGTTTTGTTGTGATCATAGATATACATATTACATAATTCTGCTTCCGTAAGCACACAACACATGCGTAAAATAGCAACACAAATGTCAAGAATATGTTTTGTCTGTTTTCCAAGTAAATTGTGGGCAATTTATCGTTACTAGTCTAGGGCGTTGCAACTCCCCTCTGAGTCCAATTCATTCAAATATTTTTGCATTTTGATTTCAAACGCGCAGGCCGGCGTGTGTTGTACTTACTAAACAGTTAGTTGTCTGCATCGATGTATACTATATGGATCGCGTGCTGCATTCACTGAATTCGGTCCGACCGCTGCACCAGTGGTGGGAAAGAACAGTGCTTATGCTATATACTGTACCTGTACATAGTCCGACTTTTCTGCTTTGTTATAACTGTTGTTGCTTTAACGGAGCATATTTTGCGTTAAATAGTATAGCTATGTCATTTTAAAAATTAATGACTTCAAAGTGGGAGGTTTTTAACACGTTGTTTCCAAAATAAATACATTTGTTTCACTGTAAAAGATTTCAGTGCTCTGACACATAATTTCAGCTTGTCTTTAAGTTCTGACGCGTTCATAAACGGTTCTGTTGCGTTCTTATTTATGAACATTTAATGTTAAAGCCAGACGAATAAAGATAAGAATAAGGGAAACGAAGAATAAAAAGACGTGAGACGTAAACTTTGAAATGTTTATTGCGTAAAAGAAGCTGGCGTATACGCTCGCCATGGTCGTTAAAGTGTTCAATTAGCAGTGCTAATTTATATTAAATTTATTTTATTTTATTTAATTAGCTACGTATTAATTGTATAAAAATTGTTTACATTAAACATTACTAAATAATACGAATTTATTTAACTGTTGGCGGACACCAAGCTTAGAGTAGGAAGCTGCAGCGGTTCGTTCCTTAGCAATATCATAGCATAAGATTTTATAAAATAATTGTGTATTAATTTGCTAAGTTTCACTTCATGGCTGTCTTAAGAAAAATCATTGTTTGAAATATGTTTTCTAAACACTGTGCCGGAAAAGTTTTGCAAGCTGGTACAATCATTTTTTGGTATTAAGTTTACTGTCAGCTATAATCAATAAATTATGCATATATTTTGCAATCTTTAAAACGTCGGATGACGGTCTAATTAATTTTCCGCTTGACACAAATTCAATAAAATGAGTGTAAATGCTCAAGTTATTGTCACGTGTTATCAGTCAGGCAACAGTAAAAACAAACTCTTATAATAATAAAATCGTCATCAGCACACATTTTCAGTAGAACAGTCCCAAATGTAATAATTGTAAGGTGTCAAAACAAGTTCATTACTGACTGAATGACTCGTTTAATACACGTGTTAACTTAGCGCCAAATGCTTTACTGCCCACCATTGTGTGGGAAGCTGTACGTGTTTCGGACCGTTTTCTGCCGTTCACTTTGCCTATCAGCACGCGATCCATATAGTATACACCGATGGTTGTCTGTGTCGGTTCGTTATCTTTGTATCTGTAAATGTTGACAGACTTCCGCTGACGCTCGACCTCTGACATGTTTGTTGGAATGTTCTCACACACTGTCATGTCAGCCAATATTGCTATTCCATGTGTCGGTTCTGATTTTTATTTCAATAATTTCGCAAGTAATATTACACTTGGTCTAAATTACACTCAAACATCTCAGCACACAGGAAACTGTTGAGCAGTTAATTGCCCTAATGTTTTGTTGGCCGCTTTCCAGGCACTGTTACAATTTTCTACAATTACTAAACTGTACAATTGAGCAAAGTTTAATATTTTCGTCGTCTTCTTTGATTTTTCTAACCAACAATTTGTCACATCCGCCGTCCCATGGCCTTGAGTATACCGGGCCGCGAGAGTTTGTCACTTACTTTCTCAGCGCCTAAATGTACTGTTGTTCTTTATCAGCGTGAAATAAATAATTATTAATATTTATGATAAGTTAGTGTATGAACTTTAAACGAATTAGAAAGGTTTGTGTGTACGAGTAAATTTGTTGGTACAGCACACGGTCTGAAAAGGCTGAGAACCACTGCACTAAAAATTAGTTTGTAGGCCTATGCTTCATCTTCCATGATTGGATCTGTTATGTCGTTTGCAGTTAATGGATTGAGATAATGGCAGTGGTATCGGTCTCGTACCATGGACGTACAGGCCTACAGACTTTCATTTGGGGGTGTGGTCGACAAAAATTGGTGATAAATATTATGGTCATAAGTATACTAACACCGTAGATCCACTCACAGTTATTACGTGTAGAGGTAATTATTATTGCTTATTATAAATAACATTTAGCCCTACTTTAAAAGTATATAATAAAAATAACACAATAACACAATTTGTATCATGTTTTTTTAGCCAAGTGGGATATTTCGTGGACGGTTTGAACACTCCCCTCCTGCCTACGCCCATGCGCAATACCATACGGATGTGTTTGATTCTAGCTACGGATCAAAAATGTGCTGTTGAGGGGGGGGAGTGTTTCCACCACTGGGCCTTAACATCAGATCGCTATAACAGTTCCCTGAAGGGGCTCTTTACCCGATCGCAAACCACATGCGCTTCCCAGGGAAGAGCTTTTAAATAATCCCCCCTCTCCATCCGCTGGATACCTCAGCAAGTGGAGCTGGAGCCCTAACCTCAAAAGGAGACTAACGAATTTAGCCGTTGTATTACGCAAAGACACGAATGTCCGTACAAAACACAACGTTGCTCAGTGGGGACCACGTGGAGACGCCGTTTCGGTACCCGGACAAGCGAACAAGTGGGGGGCAAGCCACCGCACTCGAGTCAGGTACAGGCTCCGGCAGCGTAAGTTGCACAGACTCGAAATCTCGGGTCGCGCTTCCCAACGTTGGATGCACGCTTTATTCCGATCATCACCCCAGCACACTCCCAGGCCCCCACCCTCGTAGGAAATATAATAAAACATCAAAACACAAAGGTTAAACATTTAAATGCCGTCATGCTGTGCTAATACTGGACACAACAGCCAACGTTTACAAAGATTGTTCATGCCAACACGGTTCTACCATCTTTAAACTTTTCGGGAACTATGGAGCCTTTGGCTTGGACTCACCTTTCATGAGCGGTATCTTGCCGGAATGCAGTCATAAAATATAGGACAGGAGTGCAAAGTGCATTGGCTGTCTTAGTCTCCTGCACTTGTACTTTGTCTGGATACGGTACAGCGCATTCACCTGTCTGCTGCACAAGGCGATCCTCTTTGCGCGATTTATCTTGCAAGTAAGGACACGCATTTTATTTAAGGAAGCACCGGCAGTTTAGATGACCCCACGTTTGGGGGGCGGCGACTCCTTGGGGTCAAGATTTGTCTTTCATGTGAATACCTGTTAATTTTCAAACCTATCTGTCAATTTTTTTCATTGTTTAGAAGCTGTTTAAAATAGACGTATAATGCGTGTTTTGAAAAACGGACAAAATCACACTTCGTGGTGCGGTTCTTTGTTAAAAATTGTTTAGCGTCAACGGAAATTCAAAACGAAATTGTAAATATGTCAGGAGATGCTTCGACTTTAAAACCAACGGTTTGTAAGTAGGCACTTGAGTTTAAACGTGGTCGTACAAACATTGAAAACGTTGTCGCACAGGACGCCCAAAAAATGTAACAACACCAGATGCGGCAGCCATCTTGCACAACGCTTTTTCACAACAAGTTCTTGAGTTAAATATGCACACGGTGATGCTTTATGAGATGCTTATGATGTTCAGCAACATCATACACTCCTCAATCTTAGGGAGGACGCCTCAATCTCGCAGCTTAGGGTGTCACACTAGTAAACATTAGCGTAAATATAAAATTATTAACTTCTTGTAGAAGTATTTAAAAAGCACTAAGGACGTACTTATTTAATAAGACGTGGGCGCACACTAACTGAATTATAAATTTAGGAAGTTGCCGGTTCTAAATAATTTAAACTTAAGAATTCATAAACGTAGACCAGATTACGCGTCAGCTATCAAGCCTTAACTGTACAAATACAAACACAGATAAGAACGTCACCTTGTTTACACTTTTACCTACGAGAGGAACTGTGTTGAGCAAACAAATAATAGTAATAAATATAATAGTAGGCTAATCTGGAGTTCACCGTCATTTTGATAAATTTAGAACGAAGGTTTGTGTCAGGCTTGTTTTTGCATTTTTATGTCAATACCATCAAGCGGGTTACATCGATCCTCACCGGGCGAAACGTTTAGTGTACTCAACCAACTATTAACTTTTATAACAAAGTTGTTTAAAAAATAATTATATTCAAGTTGCCAAAGAACAAAAACTCGCTTCGATTTCAAGTTAATCTATATAGATAAAACTCAGCACTGAGTGTGGAATGCTCTTGTTATCTACACACACACACACACACACACACACACACACACACACACACACACACACACACACACACACACACACACACACACACACACACACACACACACACACACACACACACACACACACACACACACACACACACACACACACACACACACACATATATTCAATCCATTTCTGCTACAGTCTGTTTCTTGACGTATATAATACATTTAATATTTATAATTAAATTTACCTCAAGATGTTATTTTTCTATTTGGAACATGTTTTATTGACACGTATAAAGATGTCAACAACACTATACAGACCAAAATTAATTACTATAGTAACAAGTAAATAAACAAAAGCTATTTAACAGCTTCGGAAATGTACCTTTATTCGTTCCTCCAGTACATTTTCGATGTTTTATATAATATGCGATTGTATCTATATATTACGTTGTGGAAAAAATAAGTATACTAATTGTAAATTGTCCTATTTCTTAATGCAAAGCGAAAATAAGCATTGTTTTCATTTTTGATGTTAGGTGACAACGGTTTTTGGTTTTTAGTTTACTGCTGAAATAAATAAAAGCCATGGTTGAGGAAAACATAACGTTTAATGTGTATATACAACGCTTATAACACAGTAACACTTAAAGAACCTAACGTTTTTGAGTTAACTGGGACTTTATAAATATTGTTTTAAATCTCCAAAGGCTTTTGTACCAACATATTAATTTAGTATAACTGTTCAAAACAGCTTTGGAGAGAATTTGACTAATGAGTACAAAATAGTTATAGCCTACGAGCTGACAGAACGCCATATAGACATATACAATAAAATTATATTAAAAGTCAAATATTCCCGTGCAAAGCCGCGATAACAGATAGTACGTGTAGGCCTATATAGTGGAGTAGGCGTACGTGTAAAAGATCAGGACTCCTTATGCTCGACAGCCTGTGATCCCTGAGATTTAAAACAAAACAACTACGGAAATCTTGACGATAAGGGGAGGGCCGGATTTACCATTTTGCCGCCCGTAGGCAGTATAAATTTGCCGCCCCCCACAAATCTCTGTTTGGGTGGGGAGTGTGCGTTTACGGGTTTAATTCAATCCTTCAGATTTTCAGTTACCCTAAAATTTGTTCTTTATATAATGTTTTCTTCTCAGTTTTCCTTAATACGTTTCTATAGAAGAATTTACATAACGTACTGGGAAAACTACAATAAGACATTAAATTACTGTAGCCGTGTTTATTCCAAAACATTTTAACTGATGTTAAAACATAACAATTTAATACAACTTTATGAGCAAGTTGGTACAATATAAAAAGATAAAGGGAGTTGTAATAACAGTCTTTGAGATAATTTAACCTTAAGTTTTTGAATGTAAACAAATTAATAGTTAAATAATTAATTAATATAATGCGAGTATCACATAGATAATTCATGTAAATGTAGTTATGAAAAAACGATGTAGGCTACTTTATATACATATTATAAGTAAATGACGAACAATTCTCTTTATGTCATTAGCCTAGTTATTAAACAATATATATTTTTAAAAGTTTCTTACCATATTGGGACGAAATAGAGTGTGATTTACAACATCTCTAAGGTATAAAAACAACATAACATTCGTCAGATTTCACCTTTCCAAAATTTGCCGCCCGTAGGCAATTGCCTACTTTGCCTATGCATAAATCCGCCACTGGATAAAGGGTTGATGAAAATAAGGGACAAATTTAAGAGGACGGAGCTGTCAGTAGACCAAGCAACTACGGCTGCCATCCGTCCGGAAGTGTCGTCCGGGGGGAAATTATGTCCAACTCATAGATTTTATCAGTACTTAACAAACGGTTGGTAACGCTGACTTATGAAGCGTGTTTGCTAGAGAACATCGGTTACAATCAGTTGACAAGTGTTTTCCGTTTTATTAGATTGCGTTTTACGCGTTTAAATTAACGTAGGCCTACAGTCAGTTTAAGCCAAGAAAACTGAGTAAGATCTTATTAACAGAGCAGGCACACAAGAAACCTATGAAAAAAGGACTTGCGTATTTTAATTTTTCCCGATTAGTGTTTATTTATTTTTCATATCCTTTCTTTTTGTACTTACAACTAATTTTCACTTAATTAAAATATCGTTATCGTGAAAAAATTAACCATTTTACTGTAAATAACACTAATGTAACACTAATTTTGTGTGTGTGTGAAAGAGAGAGAGAGGGGGAGAGAGAGAGAGAGAGAGAGAGAGAGAGAGAGAGAGAGAGAGAGAGAGAGAGAGAGAGAGAGAGAGAGAGAGAGAGAGAGAGAGAGAGAGACTTTCGTTGTGTGGTGCGTGGATAGAATATTCACAAACTGAAAATGTTGCAACTATATACATAACTTATAATTTAGTGTTTTTGAACCTTTCATCCCCTCCTCAGATCCTCAGAACCACACAATAACAATAAACACACAAACAGTGTTATATAGGTTTGTCTCTTATAGTCTGTATTTTAATTATTAATAAATTTTAAATGTATTTTATAATCTGCAAGCTTTTTACCAAAAAGTGTCGTTCTAAAAATCATTTTTATATTTTCAACACATAGTAATTTTATTACGCTAATCAGATGTGTTGGTTTTTTTATTACTTTAGATATCTAGGTGTTAGTGGTAAAACCACCAAGTCCAAGTTTTAATGATGTCTCAAGATGTTTCAAATTTACTTTTATTTTTAACATCTTTGTAATCAATACAAAACCTCTATTAATAATAAAAATTAACCTTAAAATAAATTTTATAATTTATTATTGCACTTGAAAACTTTTAGTTTCAGTTTTCCATAAATTCACATGAGTGGACTTGGTTAGATTTACCAATAACCCCACGATATAGGCCTACAGGTTTCATGTCCACAACTGCCTCTACCAGTTAATTTTAACGGATGGCGACCTTACTGCTGTACCCGATTCTATGTATCGCGCGGATTCTTTGTTCAAAGTTCTTACGTAAAGTCTTTTTTTTTGCAGATCGTTCAGTGGGGTGTAAAGCAGCGAACAGCGGTTGGAGTTTCGTCGCCGCAGTTTCACTGTAGGTCATCATCCATAATAAGTGGCGAAACAGTGGTGAAGAAGAAAAATGAGGAACAGCGTGGACATGACATTAGTATGGATCGCTTCAAGAGGACACACGGAGACACCACAGAACCGTATCCATCGGCATTCTCATCTGTTCGCTTGTCTTCATATGGAGCATCGCGCTTATTGCCGTCCTATACTATTTCGTAAGTAGACCTACAGTAGACGTTCCTCTTAGCGAATTTAGATTGGTTTGGTTTAAAATTTATTAAATATTGTTTATTTGTATACTGTTGACAACGGAGTACTCCTAAAACACACACAAGCAGCTGCTTAATTTTGTGAAGCAATCATAGC
Organism: Magicicada septendecula; assembly: GCA_034769895.1. Lineage (NCBI taxonomy): Eukaryota > Metazoa > Arthropoda > Insecta > Hemiptera > Cicadidae > Magicicada > Magicicada septendecula. Next base: position 361,586,696 of record CM068375.1, on the reverse strand, counting down.
ATAGTATTTATGGCTCCGCTCGAGTCCATGTTCTAGTAATTTCTGTTTCCGCCGTTTTAAAAATCGGTATGGAGCATCCATACATGACTTCCATGTCCGAAAAGTTATATTTAAAATCATTTAAATAAGTGGATGCTTGAGTTCTGAAAAAATTACGTATCAGCTAAAATGGTACCACCATGTCAGGTGGATTAAGACTATCCTCAACCTTCGTAAGGAAGGATTGTACTTTTGGATAAAATGTCTGCTGGTCGAACGAAGAGCTAGCTAAAGGTAGCTGCGATCTGATTCCTGTAATGAAATCGGACTCTCGCTGCAAGGGCCGATGGATGTCTATAGTGTTATCAAAGTCTTTCCTGTCAATACTATACTAGTCATTTTTCTTTTTTAAAATCGAGTATTGATTTCTTTCTTTCCATTTGTCTTCTGAATTCTTGAACGACTATTCTGTTCACCCGTATAATTATAAATTTCTCAGCAAAACATTTCTTCCTTAATACGTTTGTGTCTCCTGTTTAACACCCACCATTCTTATCCATGTCATAACGCTATATTCCCCACAGGCTAGTAAATAACTAGCCATCAGGGAAGTCAAAATATTTTCAAGGAGGAGCAAACAATTTTCCAAAGGAGAAAAATATTTATATATTTTTCATGCACATATTAGTTTATAATTCTCATATCATAATAGAAATAAGTACACAGATTGTGTATTAATAGCTTTAATACAACAACGCTGGCCAGCGATCCACAGGAAGCAAATCGATGTCCACCGTTTCGGCTAGCACGCGTTGTGTTGGTGTGGGTTTCGGCATTTTCCATTTAAAAAGCGTGCAAACATAATAAAATAAACATGAGTGAGGCCAGAAATAACGCGAATTTTGCACATGTATATGTGTGTGTGTGTGTGTGTGTGTGTGTGTCTTGCCTGTCTTTTATTGCGGTAATCATAATAATAAAACTTTGGAAAAGTAAACATTACATAATTGAGATATGCTTGCCTGCCAGGAACGATATATTTTCACTTATACCTGATTTAAATTAAAATGAAAAATATAGAATTTTGTTAAAATGAAATGAAATGTTTCCATAGAAACTACTTCTTTGTTGTCAATAACGCAGTACACGTATATAACTTATACAAATTTACCTCCTCCATCATCAACTACCATTTTAATTTATAAAAAAAATTACCCCCTGCCCCCTTCAACTACCCTTTTCATTTTTAAATATTTCATCTACCTTTCTATAGTGGATTATTATGACCTTCATTTCAGGATACTTTATTTATCAAAATTAAGCACTTTACTCTTGTTAAAACGTAAAACGTTGCAGGTAAACTTAACCGATCTCTTCACCAAAAACAATAGGCCTTGAGTCCTCTACAATTCAGGGCTGTATGCAAAACATTATTTGATTCTGTTTGAATTTGCGGCTGTTATCGTTTACCATAGAAAAAATTCTACACACAGACACACACAGACACTTTTCGAAAAATGACTTTTTTCATGTTTTGATGGTAGTACAATCAGAATCTGCCGTAGTCTCGAACACGATTTTTTCGCCATGACCATACTTCTATTTCCTTATGGAACATGGAAGTAAAAACCCTACTTTTAGCAAAAATTGTTTCCATGTACGATGAATGGAACAAGATTAATCAAGAAACTGATTTTCAAAACAAACTGTGTTTCATTGTCGTCCTAATTAATATTTTATTCTGAAATTAACACAGAAACCGTTACTATCACAAGCATATTTCCTGTAAATTTCATTAAAATCTCTGCACTACGTTCTTGTATTCGGTGGTTTTTATTTTATTAATTTTTCCATCATACACATACCTTGAATTTTCTATTCAGCGCAGATGGAAGACGAGAAGAATCACGACGAAATTATTTCCTTTTGTTTCGATTTTGTACGTAAGAACCGAGATAGTCAAAAAATATTGCAGAAAGAACAATGAAAATAGCTAGTTAACGAATATCGGACTTCGGTGATGGACCAACGGTAGAAAATTCAGGGACGGTCTGTCGGTTGCACCAAGACTGTGGACCAAAATAACTTACTGATCATCATCTTCACGGATTAAACCAAGGATGGTTTTTTCCGGTCCCAAATAGGCAAAGATTCGAGCTGGTCAGTCCAGCGCTTCCTCGGACGTCCAACACCTCTCCGTCCCCTCGGCTTGTAGTTCCATAGTTGTTTGGGGATGCGGCAGTCACCCATTCGGCAAAGATCTTCATACCAGCCGTTACTGGGCGATCCTGTCGAGTATACTCATAATATTCAGTTCCTGCCGTGTATCTGTGTTTCTTCTACGATCATGTAGAGTATACCCTGCCACGTGCCTGAGAAATTTCATCTCTGCCGTTTGGATGGGACTGGCCTGGTCTTTCGTTACAGTCCAATTCTCAGAGCCACAAAGAAATGTGGGAAGAGCCATCACCTTGTAGAATTGTATGCATGTTCCTTTACTTGCTGACTTAAGGTTAGCCTAATTGTCCCGCACATAAGGTTGAACTTTTGCAACTTATTCACAACGTCGTTGTTTGCATTATAAGGCACACTGTGGCCCAGGTATTCAAAATCGCTAACTTGTTCCAGGACAGTACCATCTATAACAATTTTTGCCCGTACGGGATTAGTTCCACGAAAAGCCATCACCTTGGTTTTAATTGTGGATATCTGCAATCCAGAGTCTTTGCAGATTCCATTTAACAAATGTATACCCATCTGCAATCTGGTTTCAGAGTCCGACAGAATAGCCTGATTGTCCACAAACAACAAAGTGTCACATGTAGAGTGACAAATCTTAAAATGTTCTGGAAGACACATCTGCCAGTTTCGCGTGACATCGTCAATATATAAATTAAAAAGAGAAGGTGATAATGGAGCTACGAAAGTTAAGGAATACAATTTACTCATTGGCGATTCCGAAGGACTTGATGTAATGTGTAAAGTGTAAATGAAATTGGAAGATATTGGTGTTAATAAAGTGAGAAAACAAACCATAGTAAATGATTTTTTAAATTAATGTCAGTGCGGTTTTGAAGTTTAGTGAATTATTTTAAATAGCCTACTGTACGTGTGAGAATTCCTTTACCGTGGAATTATCTTTAGTACAGATATGTTCGCATTTAACTACTGTAATCAACTCTGGGGCCGTATTTATATTTTACGTTTATTGTATACAGTTAGTAAATATAATAATAACAACATAATACTGCACGTATTTAATTTTTAACAGCTTAATACGTACATTTCTTCAGAAAACCACATTTTTCGTAGAAAATTAAGTCCATTCCGGACCCCCCTCCCACTACAACTGCTTTCCAAAAAGCGGACAATTCTGAAGTACGCACGTTTTTTACTTCCATGTTCCATAAATAAATGGAAGTATGGTGATGGCAACAAAAAATCGTGTTCTAGATAAGGGATGATTCTGACTGTACTACCCTCGAAACATGAAGAAAAGTAATTTTCCGAAAAGTGTCTGTGTGTAGAATTTGTTATATGGCGAACGATAACTGCCACAAATTCAAACAGAATCAAATAAGTTTTTGCATATCCGCCTGAGTTTTTGAGGACTCAAGGCCTGTTAATTTTGGTAAAGATCAGTTAAGGGGAAGGGGTAGTTTACCTGCAACGTTTTATGTTTTAACAAGAGTAGAGTACTTAGTTTTGATAAATAAAGTATCCTGAAAGAAGTTCATAATAATCCACTGTAGAAACGTAGAAAAAATATCTATAAATGATAATGATAGTAGAAGGGGGAGGGAGTAATTTTTTATATGTGTACTACGTTATCGGCAACAAAGAAGTAGTTTGTTGTTAAAATTCCTTCCTGGTCTGTTTGGCCGTGGCCCAATGTTTTCTGCAAAACCAGATGTTTTTGTGCAATCTACTGCCATTGTCAGTGAAAATCGAGCGCGCTAACGTGAGGTGGTATACGTTAGTGACCACAGATTGTGGTTAATGCTGAAGAAAGAAGGAGTTTATGGAAGTCATGTATGGTTCTCAATACCGATATTTCACTTTCCCGATGCCTTCCGTTATAGAGAGGTACAGGCTACTGTATTTTTACGATGGGTTCCGCTAGATGTGTTTTGTCGTGACGTAGCGTTGCCTCGTCCATACCTTATAGTCATTATAGCCTTATAGTGTACCTTACAGCGTCGCCTTGCCTATAGCCATTACCTTATACAATTTCAATTGGGTTTCTCTTCGCGAGGTGTTTTAATGGCGTCGCAAGGGTTCTGAAAGTCCTCTTGTTCAAGTATTATGCCTATATGCAGCCTACAAATCGGTAATTTTCGGAGCCTGAATAAGGGATACAAGACAGTTTGTTTCAAAAATTTATGTTTTCAGTCTGACAGGATTTTGTTTCTCATTAGTTCTATCTGTGTAAGTTTTTGAAGGCCATAACATTAGTTTTTTTTTAAAGGATGTTATCGTAGAGGATATCACAATGTTATGACAAAAAGGTATCAAACAAAAAGCGACTCAAAATAAATTTTCTCACATTAATGATTAGTAAGATATCTCTAGATTACCAATATAAACTGTGTTTTTCTGTTGATTATTCGCTTGAAAGCTGCTTTCTTATTCTTTACGGTATCTGACACAGGGGTAAATTGGAGAGGTTTTTTAATATTTAATTTTTTTACAACGTATTCAGCCAACAAAAAGATTTCTATAATTTTTATCTTAGTCTTGAACGATGGCAATATCATAAAGTGCAAACTGACTTGATTCGTGTTGATTTCAGTGCTGGTAGGCCTCTATACATTAGCAAGCTAATCCTTTAAATTACTCTTAGTCATTTACTCGTATACTCCCAGACACACGCAGTTGTTGCACATATCAAACAAGTGATTTGTTAATATACGCCTAATGTGGGACAAAATAATGTTACTTCTTTTTTTTTTAGTTTGCTGAAATAAAATCAGAAGAGCACGTGACGGTAAACACAACGAACGAGAAGATATGGATTTTTCAGAAACCATAAACCGTGGTACATGAAGAACGGTACTCTGTACCCCGCGAGAACCGCCCCGGACACTCTGCCTAGGATCTGGCCGGAACAGGCGCCAAAGAATCGGTTTGTCAGGATACACAATCAGCTGATGCTGGCACCGAAAACAGCTGTGAGTTGGTCCTTTAATTGTTTACGTGCGGAATTTAATACTGTGGTCAGAGACTCGCGATTCGAGAAGAATTTTCTGATCAGAAGAAGAAGAAGAAGAAATCTTTGTAAAAATAATGATTTTCACTTTGTAGAATGTTAAAAAACGACCCCTATCGCGAGGGGAGGGCCTCCCTACCTATGACTGTGTACACGCTGTCAGTTGTAACGACTATCGCTTTCTTCTTCTTCTTTCTCCTGTTTTCCCATAATTAGCAAAATTATTTATTATGAAAATGGCATAGCAATTACGGTGTTGGGTCCTGTAGGTCTATCCATCTTCTATACAAGCTTCACACTTCCCGTTTACCTCACTTATCTTTAAGTTCTTTTGTCTTCCATTTATATCAGCTTTGTAATATTGTCTTCCCATTGCATTCTGGATTGGCCCCTTGGGCTTCTTCCATCCAATTACAATTCACATATTTTTTTTACATATCTGCCTATGGCTATCACGTCCGTATAATTATAGAGGTTTATTTTCTACTTACGGCCTGTTTGTGCGCCGGCCACCATTGGGGATGGATCCGGTTCTGACTCGGGTTCATCTCCGATGTGTTGGGTTGGACTCGAGGTTGCTCTGTGGTTTCGGCTGTGGGGCGTGGACTCTGTGTCCGCCTTGTGCAGTGGAGTTGGATGCTACTATCTGCTGCTAAATCCTAGATAGTAGATATTACGTAAACCGTGGAGGGTTAGAGCTGCACGTCTCAAACCCAAGGGTACTGACCACAAAATCGTCAGGCGCCTGGTCAGCGATCAGAACAATAGACCTCCACGTCGACGGGATGGTATAAGGAAAGGCTTGGAACATCTCCCATTATCCTGTGTATTTTCTACTTAATAATTGGGAATTTCTCTTATTTCCAGTTATTCTAGTTTTATAATAGTCTGGTACCGAATTTTGTTCTTCCTAGTTTTATCAGGTCCTCTTCCCAGATATATAATCTTTGATGCTGTTGTTTTCGATCTAACCGTGTCTGTCAACAATCAAGACTCGGCCCCATCTAATAGAATATAGGTTGATACGTGGTTTTTCACTAATTTTAGTGAATAGGTTGAATTTTAGTTGATAGGTAAAAAATTTTTTCACTAATTTCCCATTTACCTTCGAGGGCATACGCGTACATACACTATATCCACATAGTGCTGTAAGACGTAAAGCTATATCCACTTATGTGATAGTAAACTTTGTTAGCTTCGCTTATGGAGTTTTAATTTCTTTATATTTTATCCATTTTATAAACTATGACTCTCAAGTATATTTATATTTGTCTATACAGTTTAGGTGTTAACGTTTGTCGGTACAGGCAGAGGGGTTTAGACTTTTGTGTATAAAACTACAGAAGTTACAAGAAAAAGAACTCGTTATTTCCTTTTTTTTAATATAATTATTTCACTAAGACTTGGAACACAAAACATTTTATGGGTAAAAATGTAAAAGTTTTACCTTATAACCTGAACTGGTTTTCAGTTTTAAAAAGCTTCTTCAGAGGCTGCAGTTGGTAGCACTGCCCGTCTTGCTGTTGGCGATGGTATCGACTTTTGAAAATCGATGTTGTGTTTGTGGGGTGTGATATGTTCGAATAATGCGTGTGATTTGAATTGTGTCTGTTCGTTTAGGATGTCGTTTTTATGTGTTTGTATATTTCCAATTGTTCTAGAGTGTCTAATTTTCGGCCTTTTGTGTGTACATGTAGAATGTCCATGTTATTGTCGATGTTCCTGTATGTGTGGTTTGCTTCATTGAGGTGGTTTGCAAAGGTGGATTCTGTAGTGGAGTGGAGTGCCTTTGTGTATTCAATGTATCTTTGTTTGAAGCTGCGTCCTGTCTGGCCTATGTAGAGTTTGTTGCAATCTGGGTAATTTAGTTTGTAAACACCAGGTAGATCGAATTTGTTTTGTGTGTATGTTTTGATAGTGTGTGTTCTGATTTGTTAGTAGTTTTGTAACCGATTCTGTATCCTGCTTTTTTGAATTTGTGGGCTACTTTTTCAGTTTGTTTGTTGATAGTTTGATTTTTCAGTGTTATGAATTTGTTGTTTTCTGTCTTTGTCTGTTGTTTGATTTGTGTTTTGTGTAGGAGTTTATTGACTATTGTTCTGTCGTATCCGTTGGATTCTGCTAGATATTCTACCGTGTTTAGTTCGTCTTTGTAGTCTTTTTCATCTAGGGGAATGTTTTATGTCTATGTATCATGGTTCTGAAGGCAGCTAGTTTGTGTTGTATTGGGTGATTGGAGGAGTTGTGTATTAGTGTGTCAGTTGTAGTCGGTTTTCTGTATATACTGAATTTGTGCCTGTGTTCAAGTTTTGTGATGGAGAGGTCTAAGAAGTTTATGCTATTGTTGTGTTCGTATTCGACAGTAAAGGTTATGTTTTTATGTATTTTGTTTATGTGCGTTAGTAACTGTTCACAGTTTCCCCTGTAGAGTATTAGAATGTCATCAACGTATCTGTGCCAATATAGTATTTTATGTGAGTGTCTGTCATTGTTTGTGAGGATTTTTGTTTTTTCCAAGTGTTGGAGGAAGACTCTGCTAGAATGCTGGATATAGATGAGCCCATGGGTAGACCATCATTCTGTGTAAAATTTATTGTTATAAGTAAAGCAGTTTTGTTTTTTGATAATGTTCAGGGTTTCTGATAGTTTGTTGATAAGTTCGTCTGGTGTGTTGTTCTGTTTGAGTGTGTTTTGTAGGATGGTGATTGTTTCAGAGATGGGGATGTTTTTGTCTAGATGTTTTGCGAGTTTGTATGCAGGGGCTTTACGGTAATTGATAATGGGGCGGATCGGAATTTCCTCTTTATGGAATTTGGGAAGCGCTTGGAGGGTAGGGGCTGACGGTCAGATTTGTCTCATGTAGGGCTTTTGTTTGTGTGTCATTTTGTGTTTGGCTTTGTTGATTAGTTGTTTACTGTGTTTTGGTACCTGTCGGGTGGGTTGTGTTTTAGTTCTGTGATATTGTTATGTTCCATGAAGTTTTGTACTTTGTTGTGTAGGTCGTCTGTGGAGATGATTACAGTCGTGTTGCCTTTGTCTGCTTTTACAAATGTGATGTTGTTTTTGTGTGCCTTTTCTCTCAATTTGATGGCTGTGAGTATTTCTGATTTGTTGTTCTTGTTGTCTGGTGTCTTATATGCTCCTATTACCAATTCAGCCGATACTGGGCGAACCTGTCGAGTATACTCATAATATTCAGTTCCTGCCGTATATCTGTTTTTCTTCTATGAGTTTAACTACGTCATGAAGAAATATAACTGGTATCTTACATTACATTATAAATAAAGTAAACGCATGTCCTGCTAGAAAACCGACACAAATTTTGTCCCGTCTTCTGCAGATGTTGAATTTGTTGCTAGTGAGTACGTGCCAGGTTTGATATTTGCACGGCTTAAATGTGGGCTTTTCCACAGAATTCTATTTGAATACGACGCAGTCCCCATAACTGCTTTAATGTTACTTCTCTTATAACCTTGGCATGGTTTAGGATCATTATTGAACAGAATAAATTATTTTAACTGTACGGTGCATCATTTTAAATGTGGCTGCAACTATACCTTGAAAGCCTTTAACTGCTTCAGCAGATGAAACCAGACTCCGATTGGACGCCTGAGAAAGATCCGCGACGCCCCCGAGTGCACTGGGCCTCTACGCCACCTACACTCCTCTGCACATCTAATAAACAGGACTAACAAAATAATTTTATTTTGTTATGTAGAGCTCAAGTTTCTTCCATTATTCCATAGATTTCCAAACAGTTATATCGAGAGGTTTAGCTCATCGAATTGATCGAAAATAATTTTACATTCAGCCATAGTTTTCTCCTAATTTATTTCAGTGGCGATTTAGGCTATAATTTAATCTTTTTACTAATAACATCCTTTACCACTGTGTTGAAAGCTATACCCGTTACGTTTTCCTCGATTCGTTCTCTCCTACTAAGTACTTAATTTTCTTGCCATCTTCATACTTTTCTTTTTCAGTTTATTTTCACTATACTTAGAGCCGAAGTTATATCCTATATCCTTACGAAACTATTCTAAATACGTTTATGATACAACTCTGTATAGTACTTTTTAACAAATCCATAAAGCTCTTGTATTCTAATTTAACCCATAATTTTGGCTCTGTATTTTACAGTGTTCTCAGTTTGGGTACAGTGTTCTTATTCTTGACATTAACACATACGAATTTCCTTAGTACATTACCCTATTAAATAAACATTGTTTATTGACCCATAATAATAATTAGTCAATTAATTTTTCGTAGTAGATTGTATATTCTTGTGTATAACGTGAACGTCTTCCTTTTTGCTAGGCTTGTGAATGCTTCCAAACGATTCAGCTCCTCGTCGAATCGGATGAAGATAAAAATCGCTAGAAAACGCTTCTCGGGACTCACTGCACTAGTGAATAGCAATAAGTATTTAATTATAATATTTGTAAACACTTGGTTACTCACCGTCTTGTGACTTCTTTAAAACTTTCAATAACTACGCGTTTCGAGGATAAATCCTCATCATCAGGTTATATAAACCATTATTCCTTCTGGAGAAGTCGTCAAATATAACCTGATGACGAGGATTTATCCTCGAAACGCGTAGTTATTGAAAGTTTTAAAGAAGTCACAAGACGGTGAGTAACCCAAGTGTTTACAAATATTATAATTAAATAATTATACCCGTGCCTTGGAGACTATAATATAATGAATAGTAATAAATTGAGTTTACAAACAGAAATAACATTGTTGCACATCACTATAGAAAAAATTCCCGATTAGCGTTTTCAAGCTTCACATCAATATAATTAATTCACTACCGACTGGGAACACAAAGTTTTTATAGGCAAAAACGCAAAAGTTTTACCTTATAGCCTGAACCGATTTTCGCTTTTAAAAAGCTTCTTCAGAGGCTGCAGTTGGTAGCACTGCCCGTCTTGCTGTTGGCGATGGTATCGACTTTTGAAAATCGATGTTGTGTTTGTGGGGTGTGATATGTTCGAATAATGCGTGTGATTTGAATTGTGTCTGTTCGTTTAGGATGTCGTTTTTATGTGTTTGTATATTTCCAATTGTTCTAGAGTGTCTAATTTTCGGCCTTTTGTGTGTACATGTAGAATGTCCATGTTATTGTCGATGTTCCTGTATGTGTGGTTTGCTTCATTGAGGTGGTTTGCAAAGGTGGATTCTGTAGTGGAGTGGAGTGCCTTTGTGTATTCAATGTATCTTTGTTTGAAGCTGCGTCCTGTCTGGCCTATGTAGAATTTGTTGCAATCTGGGTAATTTAGTTTGTAAACACCAGGTAGATCGAATTTGTTTTGTGTGTATGTTTTGATAGTGTGTGTTCTGATTTGTTAGTAGTTTTGTAAGCGATTCTGTATCCTGCTTTTTTGAATTTGTGGGCTACTTTTTCAGTTTGTTTGTTGATAGTTTGATTTTTCAGTGTTATGAATTTGTTGTTTTCTGTCTTTGTCTGTTGTTTGATTTGTGTTTTGTGTAGGAGTTTATTGACTATTGTTCTGTCGTATCCGTTGGATTCTGCTAGATATTCTACCGTGTTTAGTTCGTCTTTGTAGTCTTTTTCATCTAGGGGAATGTTTTATGTCTATGTATCATGGTTCTGAAGGCAGCTAGTTTGTGTTGTATTGGGTGATTGGAGGAGTTGTGTATTAGTGTGTCAGTTGTAGTCGGTTTTCTGTATATACTGAATTTGTGCCTGTGTTCAAGTTTTGTGATGGAGAGGTCTAAGAAGTTTATGCTATTGTTGTGTTCGTATTCGACAGTAAAGGTTATGTTTTTATGTATTTTGTTTATGTGCGTTAGTAACTGTTCACAGTTTCCCCTGTAGAGTATTAGAATGTCATCAACGTATCTGTGCCAATATAGTATTTTATGTGAGTGTCTGTCATTGTTTGTGAGGATTTTTGTTTTTTCCAAGTGTTGGAGGAAGACTCTGCTAGAATGCTGGATATAGATGAGCCCATGTAAACACCATTAGTTTGTAAACACCAGGTAGATCGAATTTGTTTTGTGTGTATGTTTTGATAGTGTGCGTTCTGATTTGTTAGTAGTTTTGTAAGCGATTCTGTATCCTGCTTTTTTGAATTTGTGGGATATTTTGTCAGTTTGTTTGTTGATGTATTGTGTTATGAATGTATTGTTTTCTGTCTTTGTCTGTTGTTTGTTCTGTGTTTTGTGTAGGAGTTTATTGACTATAGTTCTGTTGTATCTGTTCGATTCTGCTAGATATTTTATCGTGTTTAGTTCGTCTTTGTAGTCTTTTTCATCTAGTGGGATGCTTTTAAGTCTATGTATCATAGTTCTGAAGGCAGCTAGTTTTGGGTGATTGGAGGAGTTGTGTATTAGTGTGTCAGTTGTAGTCGGTTTTCTGTATATATTGAATTTGTGCCTGTGTTCAAGTTTTGTGATGGAGAGGTCTAAGACGTTTATGCTATTTTTGTGTTCGTATTTGGCAGTAAAGGTTATATTTTTGTTTGTTTATGTGCGTTAGTAACTGTTCACATTGTCTTTTGTTTCCTCTGTATAGTATTAGAATGTCATCAACGTATCTGTGCATATATAGTATTTTATGTGAGTGCCAAAATTGACATAAAATAGCGAACGAACAGACACAATTCAAATCACACTCATTATTCGAACATATCACACCCACACAAACAACATTGATCTTTCAAAAGTCGATACCATCGCCAACAACAAGACGGACAGTGCGACCAACGGCAGCCTCTGAAAAAGCTTTTTAAAAGCGAAAAACAGTTAAGGCTATAATGTAAAACCTTTACGTTTTTACCTATAAAAAATTTTGTGTTCCGGTCGGTAGTGAATTAATTATATTATGTTAAGTAACGGACACGTCATGGACTACGAAATCCAAGAATTTCACATCATATTAGTGATGATGAGCTGTGAAGCTTGAAAGCGCTAATCGGGAATTTTTTCTGTAGTGATGTGCAACAGTGTAATTTCTGTTTGTAAATATAACTAACTACTAATACAACGTTATTAGTAAAAACAAAATTGAGTTCAGGTGCGCACGTTTTCAGGCCGGTACAACGAAGGTTGTAGTATTTTGGACACGCAGGCAGCCGACTGATATACCAGTTAATCACTGCCCAGAGAACAGCTGTATATATACTACTTCCAGAGATCAGGCGCAGCTAGCTGATGCAATCGTCTTCATTGATACGGACAAGTTACTTCAGGATTACCCCACGCACGACAGGAAACGATCACAGGTAAAACACTGTTGTAGATTGAATAAACGAACAGAAGGTAAATTATTTAGAACTTTGTTAAGCGATCTGGATGCTACGTATATTTCATCTGTCAAGGTCAACTAACCTTCCATAAAAAAGTCATTTTTTTCACGAACAGACCAGCCGTAGACCACGCGAATATCACTTCCTTTTCTTCTCCTGCCAGACAGAAGGCCCTCATTCGCACATTATGTGCCCCCTTCCTTTCCACTGTCCACTCTTTTCTCGGCTTCTTCTCACCGCAGAAAACCTCAAGATTTTGAATTTTATTTTTGTATTATTTCTATCCACACCGTCGTTCAAAAAAAATACCCAGTTTCATCGTTTTCTACTTGACTTGTTTGGTGTATCCGTCCAGACTGGAAAGTTGCCAAATGTAGTTGAAATTTTGTTTATTTAATCTGGACCGATCCATCCGTACCATATGTCCAAAGAATCTTAGTATTTTCCTTCGGAAAGCCGTTTCCAGATCCTCCAGATCCCTGTACACCTCTTCTTCGGGTCTATGCCCATCTTCGGTTTCTTGGGGCCATACATTTTCCGAAGACTTCTTCGTTCTATTTTAAGAAGAGGTTCCAAATTTTGAAAGTACATTGTTTCCACTCCAGACTTGATCACCGGCCTGATCACAGTACTATAATGACGGACTTTCGCACTTGTGAAAAGGTTTCTCTTTCCGTACAGTTCCCGGGTTAGAGTAAAGGCCTTTGCTAATTTGAGTTTCCTTATCTTAAAAGATACTGAGACGTCTCGGGATATGTTTTCCCGTTTCGGGAGTCAGTTTCTTTACTTTCTAAATTTTTTAAAATTTTATTCAGAAGACAGTAGTTTTTTATCAGCTTGACGTAAAGAAGAATAATTTTTTTGTTTACTTCGTCATTGATCGGTTTACAGCGTCTTCCCGATTCCCTCCATTGCGCTGCATAGCTACACAGGGTCTTCAGTTTAACTGCTCTCCCTTAGCGCTTGTTGAATGTTTACACCCCATGCCCCAGCAGGTCTTCCTCTTTTCCGTTGACCTGTAGCTACCCATTGAAATGACATTTTTGTCAATATTTCGTCTCTTCATTCTGCGCAAGCTTCCAGAACAGGTTATATATTTTGCTTCAATCACGTCCAAAATAGCGTGTGCGGCATATCCATCATTATCATAATCCTCTCGTTTTGGGCTTTCATCTAGTCTGCATGATCTTCTCAGTGTTTCCATTTCTGCGACCATAATTTTTCTTTCATAAGACTCAGTTATATTCAAAGCTTTAGCACCATACGCCCATAATATAAAACTTTTAACGATGTTATTTTAGAAGCGCCATTTTCTTTATTTCCTTGTGTCACCATAGGAATATCCACTTAACCGACCCAGACCTATTCTTTGTCTTATTTCTTTCAAAGCTTTCCCATTTTCACTGACAAGCACTCCAATGTAAACTTGTAAGTCCTCTTCATTGTACGTGCTCTGATCGCTTTATGATCTTCTAATTGTAAGTTGTTTTGTGACCTTCCAGTGTATTTTATCAGTGCTATGGGTAATACCCATGTTCCATATTCTTCTGTTATTTTTCTTATCACATATTCCAGATCATTTTTATCTTGGGTTAATATAACTTCAGTCGTGTGCAACTATGATGGGAATATACAGCATCCTTGCTTAATTGTTCTATAATAGAGAAACCACTTTTTATTTATTTAATTTTTATACATAAAAAGAAAACAACAATAGATTATGTATAAATCGTTGGTATCAACAAAAAAGTATCAATCACCTTTTGTTGCATTGTATTTTATGAGGTGTGTGTGTGTGTGTGTGTGTGTGTGTGTGTGTGTGTGTGTGTGTGTGTGTGTGTGTGTGTGTGTGTGTGTGTGTGTGTGTGTGTGTGTGTGTGTGTGTGTGTGTGTGTGTGTGTGTGTGTGTGTGTGTGTGTGTGTGTGTGTGTGTGTGTGTGTGTGTGTAAAACGGTGTCCTACAGTTCTGGCTATTTGGGTTTGTATAGAAGGCTAAGGGTGAGTGACCCCCAACAGGAAATGCTCTGGCCCCTTCAGATGAGAATTGGATACATGAACATTTCTTCTTCTTCTTCACTTCAAGGATTAGGCTTACAGCCACAGATCCTATGAAGATTATGAGTAGGTGTAGTTTCCGTATCAGAGGTAATCAGCCTCCAACTAGGTAGTTAGGTGATGGGACTGCCACCTTAAGCCTTCCCAACATGCCTGATTTTCTGTTGCATTTTCTCCCTTAGCCACACGGCAAAAGGCAGTTGTTTTCTTCCTCCAGCCTTTGACGAACCAACGTCGGACTGCTTCACCGTAACCCTGACGGGGTCTTTACAGTTTACATGTGGGCCAGATAAACCCTGGTTTTTTAACAAGGTTACTCCTCCCCCTCACCCTTTTGCAACTTGGCTGGGTACACGCTTTGGCGGGTTTATGAACATTTAACATAATATGATGATTCTTATTATATGGCGCTAATATAACAATTCTATTCTTTATTAACAAATCTCTAGAATCACAATTTTTATTGTTATTTGAATGTTACTGAATATTACTTGCTTTTGACATCTGCCTGTTCTGAAGATATTGTAGTCTCTATATTATAATTTGAGTTACATCACCATTCAAGTAAATCCAGTTGAATTAAGTTTTTTTAAACACTAAGATATTTATGAATAAAATGTTCATTATTATTTTTCATATATATTTGAATTTATTACTGTTAAAATATTGTTCAATATAATCAATAGGATTACTTTACTTAAAATTATATACGTAGTTCAAGTATACATCTGTTGCTTAAAGTACATTTTTTATATCAAACAATGCATCCATTAAGTAATGTCAATATATTACTTTATTAATTGTGTGATTATACTAAGAAGTGAACATGAAATAAACTTCTACAGTCACATCAAGTCATCAGTAGTTCACGCAAGAAAATTAACTGTAGAATATTGTTACAACAGTCTACTTGATCGAGGTAGATACAGTGGAAAACAAAGTACAAGACACCAATTAAGTCACTAATCACCAACTTTAACTTTCACAGTTAAACAGTTCGTAATTAACAACACAGCCTCTTACAACAAATCAAATAAAAATTGTTCACACGCAATAAAATGTCAATTAATATTAAAACAGAATTGTTTTACAGTATACCGCCCAATTATAAACACAGCCACTTCACTAATAACCACTTGAACGCACACAGCTCACATTGAGTACCTACTGGTATTTATACCCCCCCGAAATACTAGATTATTCCATACTGCGCGTTATCTCTAAACTACAACGTAATTAATTGCAGCCTTGACACAGTGCGTGCGACCGCGCGAATTCTGCCACAGTATAGCAAATGCGTCGAGAATCATGTACGCCACACGCGTTAAATTCCGGATCCCTCTGGAACATTCAATAAACACGTAGATTGTTCTGTGTTGTCGTAACAATATTACAACAGAGAGAGAGAGAGAGAGAGAGAGAGAGAGAGAGAGAGAGAGAGAGATGGACAGTGGAGTTTATCAATTTTTGCTGATATTTTGTTTATCAAATAAGTGTATCAAAATTTGTTCAACACAATTCTTCTGTTCAATAAAATTCTGAATAAAATTTGCACACACATCGCTAGGATATCGAAACCACAATCTGATAAACACATGTAAATTAAAATAATCCATTGCTGAAGCTTCGTTATTTATTTAACATAATGTAATGCACTTCTTGATAGGCCTTTATAAAGGAGTTAAATTATTTATTTGCAAATTATGTTGGCCTACGAGCATGTGAGAAATAAGGTTTACAAACTACCTTGAGCAATAATAATATTAATAATTTATTTAATAGTCTATAACACTTATTCCAGTGTACCGACTCTTGATTATACCTCAGGGCGCCAGTAATAATAAACACAAATTAAAATATATAAATCTACCTTTAATGAACCATTTGCATTTATATACTACAAAATTTCTTAATATGAGTTGGATCGTTTTATCTTACAATTTGAATACAGTATTACTAAATAGTAATGAGTTCTTTTCTGACAAATTGAGTCATTATATTTGAATACAAACATATATATTGTAGCATGACAGATAATCCACACAAATACATTACTCAATGATCATTAATAAAGCTCTAAGATATGGAATATCCAGATGAGAATTAATTAAAATGCACTGTTTAATAATATATTCACAAGAAAGGTTAAATAAAGAAAAATTCTGCAAATAATATAATATAATACAAATTTAAAAACCCAGAAGACTAAAATTAATAATAACAAAATTACCCAGGTAAGATAGAAGCAGGCAATTAATATACCCCGTCAAAGAAACCAGACCAGAAGAAACGAAGGCATACACGGCGAAAAACTACAGAAGAAGGAAGAATAGTCAAAACTACCACTACAGAAGACAGAAGAAAGAAGACTAATTAAAACTACTACTACTGAAGAATGAAGAAAGAAGAACAATCAAAGATACAGAAGACAGAAGAAAGAAGAATAATTAAAACTACTATTACTGAAGAAAGAAGTACAATCAAAGATACAGAAGACAGAAGAAAGAAGAATAATTAAAACTACTATTACTGAAGAAAGAAGAACAAACTAAATCTAATGAAGAAAGAAGAACTAGTTAAAACTACTACTACTGAAGAATGAAGAAAGAAGAACAATCAAAGATACAGAAGACAGAAGAAAGAAGAATAATTAAAACTACTATTACTGAAGAAGGAAGAACAATCAAAGCTAAAGAAGAAGAAAGAACAATTAAAACTCAAAGAAGAAAGAAGAACAAACTAAATCTAATGAAGAAAGAAGAACTAGTTAAAACTACTACTACTGAAGAATGAAGAAAGAAGAACAATCAAAGATACAGAAGACAGAAGAAAGAAGAATAATTAAAACTACTATTACTGAAGAAAGAAGAACAATCAAAGATACAGAAGACAGAAGAAAGAAGAATAATTAAAACTACTATTACTGAAGAAAGAAGAACTAATTAAAACTACTATTACTGAAGAATGAAGAAAGAAGAACAATCAAAGATACAGAAGACAGAAGAAAGAAGAATAATTAAAACTACTATTACTGAAGAAAGAAGAACAAATTAAATCTACTGAAGAAAGAAGAAGGAAGACTAATTAAAACTACTACTACTGAAGAAGGAAGAAGGAAGAATAAAGAAGAACCAAACTCAAAGAAGAAAGAAGAAGAATAAAAATAAGAACTACAGAAGAAGGAAGAAGGAAGGATAATCCAAAACTACAGAAGAAGGAAGAATAACCAAACTCAAGAAGAAAGAAGAATAATTAAGACGACCCATATAAAACAAAAACTCCATAGGGAAAGAACCCCCAAAAAACCCCAAAATCAATGAATGCCCAAAAAAAAAAGTATAACACATTAAAAAACCATATCACTGTAAAACTGACAAAAAACTAAAAGTGTTAGCTGTAGTAAATATTAGTGCATTCAAAAAGTTATTGTGTAATGTGCATAAACAAATCTTCACAGTTACCCCATGGTTGAATATTTCATATTAAAAACTAGAAAAAGACTAGTAAATATAGTAATAATTTACCATGGAAAGGTGTAAGTGATCAAATTATAACTAATAAACTTTAAGAAAGGTGCATGAGTAGCAGTACAAAGTAACAAACTTTAAGTTTTGTGAACAGTGCCTACTTTGATAATGAAGTAGTAATTTTACTAATAAAAAGCTACTAAAACTGTATGAACATTCCATAGAATGGAATATAACTTAGATAGCCAGGGTTATACTTTAAGAGGGGGCATAAATCTTATAAAATGGGGAATTACAGAACTAACTGTTTATGATGGAGTAGTAGAAGGTATTAACAATTATATATGGATCCAAATGTGGGGTTCTAATTAAATATAGCATTTAGATAAGTAAGGGTTAGTCATAAGAAATACTAGTATTATAATTGTTATTTTATTGTTCATGTTAATTTAGGAATGCATTATCTAAAATTAGATAACATTCCAATGTGGTAGAAATACTTTTTATTATGTTATTAGGTGATATACCAAAACAATGTTATTAAGAACACCAGTTTTATATATCTGGGTGTTATATTTTAATTGTATAATCTATAATTACTGTTATGCCAGATCACAGAACTAATTTTTAATCAAATATATCAGAGTCAGAAGTCAGAGAAGGAAATAAAATAATTACATTAGTAAAACATTCTGCAAATAGCCACAATTCAAATCTAGGCAATATAATAAAGTTAAAATGCAGAATAATTAATAAACCTAATCTTATAAACCAGTCAAACTGACAATATTTAGGCAAGATACACCCAACATATTAAATACTATTTAAATAAGGCTTTCTAAAGATATGGTCATTCTATGAGTAAAATTATTTATTTGTATAATGAAATACCATTTGAAACTGAAATAGGTTCACTAACTTTATCAGAAGGGGAATCATATACAACTGAATTATATGAAAAAACCATCATTAATATACTAAATTGCAATAAAATAAGTGAGAATTGATAATTATACAAATTTCAGATTTCATAGAATAATAATTATATTAGTTAAAATGGCTATTATTTACATAGAAGACAGGGAAGTATAATTTTAGGCCTACCTCCCAAAAAATTATAAGAAATAATTTTCAGATAAAACTTTGTAATACTAACTTAATTACTATCAAAATAAGTAGAATAGAATAGTGAAAACGAATATGTATTTTATATTTCAAACAGTTAAGTAATAACGAATTTACTTTATAAGCATAGTGCACGAAATTAAAGTGTGTCGGAAGTTATGGCAATTTTTAACAATGTCTGAACTATATTATATAGGCTAAGATTTTCATGAGATGAAGGAAATACAGGCAGTTCATTATTATACATTGAAGAGCACACTTTACGTGAATATTTTATAAAACCCAACCTTAATGGCGATTACGTATAACTAAAGTTCGGAATCAGTTTTTGTGTAAAAATTAAATTTTAAACTATTCTAATCATTGTGAAGTGGTGAAGTTGCCCTATGAACTACATAACACCTATAAACAGCATCACATATCACTATTTAAACGAAATAACACTGGAATCACACCAAATACCAAGTGAATATTCGAGGTTAAACGGACACACATAAACACCAATTGATCTACTTATTTAACAACATTTTTACACCCAGTGACTTTTCCATCTTACTCCAGTGACATTAAACTATACCCAAGAAGAGATTAAACGAGTACGAAGAGGATTTAATCGCAGAAGGAACATATTTATTCCACAAGTACTTTGTCAATGTTAGAAGGTGAAATCCACGCATGCGCCAGACGACCATTTTGACTGATCTCATCAACACAACCAGTCGACTGTTTGCTGTACTGTGGTGAATAAAAATTATATATAAACTTTTATTATTACTAATTACCATTCTATTGTTTAATTTTAATACATTTTCAGCATTGTAAGTGTTATACTTTCTGACCCTGACCTTCTCTGGCTTTTTTATAAATAACCGTTAAAAGAACCTATATGTGTATAATACCAATATAAAAGTCATAGATCGACCGGACCTGAGTGAGTCGATACGGCATTATAACATTGTTTTCAATTAAGCAAATTCATTATTTTGTTGAATAAACGCTTGTTATCTAGTGAATTGAATTTGATTTCTTTAATAAAGGAATATAACCATTAATTAATAAAGAAAACTCGACAACCTTTAAAGGCAATATATGCGAATTACAACCTTTCAAGAGGAAGAAGAAGAGAGCTGTTCGCGCCTAATTCAAAGTGGATTGTCTTTTCAATAAATTTAACGAAGGGAAGATCATTACTAGAAGACACACCATACCATACTATTTATAATTACAATCAATAATCTCAATTTATTACTAAATTTTAAGAATATAAACACCTCGAAAACAATTATTTCAGAATTATAAAATTATATCACATTTCAAATTGCTACAACAACAACATACACCAAGAACATTTGATAACAGCATTATTTAGGAACATTACCAAATCGACGTCTCCCGGAGCGGAACGTCATTACTACACCTACGCACCATAAAAGTCAATCTGGGTAATATTATACCAGAACACCATTACAATTACAATTATTTATTACCAAAGTGAAGACCAGCAGTGAGAGCTTAGAAGACAAGAAGATATTAGCTACGTACTACACATATTATAAATTAAGCTATATTTTGCAATATCGTTTTATTACAAAATCAGCTAGCACAACCAGTGGGACTTACAGGAGAGCACAATCTACATACATCAACCTTTTATTTATTTTATTATACCCACAGTAACAAACAATTTTATATTACAATATTTATCAAACAATATAGAATCAACTGTTCATTTATTTGTTACTTGCGTGGAGAATCCTTCCGATGTGCGTAGTCCTGAAGATGTTGCAGATCGGTGAGTCGTCAGCAGCTGTTGTTGCGTGTTAATCCTGGTTATAAATGCACTAATTCACTTTATCACAGATGTACACTACACTTGACATATTGGTTATACATACAATTATGTCGTATAATTATACACTCTGGACACAAAGATTATTGAACTGACCTTAAGTGCATCTAACACAGTTCGCGTCCCGTGCGTTCCGATTATCTCACACCGTCGTAACTGTAATCCGAATTAATTCGCCTTCTTCCGTGATTTCACCACAACGTATCGAATTGATGGAAATTTATATGTATTATTACTTCGTATTGTTTGTTATTACTCCGATCATTCACTCTTTTACTTATTACTGTTGATGAAATTTTATAACTTTAGTGTTAGTAATTATCGCGTTCCCGTACTTCTGTTACTTCTGCGAATTTACTTTATTCTTACATTACTGTTAAAATATATAGTTAACGCAAAACAGCATACGCGAGTCTCTTCCGTGTAGTTCCGCCGATATAAAGAAGACTAACTTATTTCTCTACAAGTTCATATTTTATACTTGCTTTGAATTTCCCTTACCTACTATCGATAGAAAAACGTTCCTATAGATTTAAACTACCGCTAAATACAAAATCACCCAATCTGCTTAGCGAAAACCTCCCGCGCAACACATGACGCTTTTTCTGATTCGCCCAACGTTTTTCCGCGTTCCACGTGCTTAAAAAACTAGCGTCTATATTTATCTCGCTCACACATCGCTCTCTCTCATCTAACGGTACCTATTGTTACATGCACTTAAAGTTTACAACATTGGCAAACATCCTTAATATCCTAGCGAATAATAAATTTTATGACAGTTATGTCCCAAAACGTGACTTAGCCTAAAATTACCTTCCTTATAGTCGTCAGCCCCAAGACAATGACGTTGTTAACCTCCCGCTATACTCTACAGCTTTTTTACAAGTTAATTTCTTTCAAGTAATGCCGCCTAACGGTTCAGGCGTCTCGTTACCTCCCCGCTCTCTAAAACACACCCATTTCTTTCCGTTCAGCATAGTTGATTGAGTAAAATTAGCAATTGCTCAAATATTGCGTTACAATAAAAATATACAAGACTCCAATTTTAAAGTTTATTTCTTGCTATAGATTTGGATATTCAGCAATATGGATAAACCAAAGGATTATGCTCATCCTATCGATGTATACAATTTGATAGCTACATATCGACTAGATTCAGACCTGCCATTTTCAAAATATGGCTACTGGATTGTATTATGACGAGAGACTTAAAGAGAACCCCATGACTGTGTAAGTATGTAGTGCATTTCATTGGGAAAACTGAACAGTATTACTTTCAGTAACTGGTTTATTTTCTTTCTTTGTGATAACAAATCTAGGAATAGATTTATATAATTTAAATCTACTTTATTTCATCATATGTTCAACTAATTATGTACTTTCCCTAGGGCTTTTGTAAAACTTTCCATGTACTGGGTAAGTCTTCATCAGCGGTGTAACTCCTTTTTTTCTGCTCCCCTCCCACAGAAAACCTCTGCAGACCCCCATACTGCCCCTACTGAAATCATGCCATTGCTTCCTCTTGAATACTAACTAATCCTTACAGTTCTGGCAACTACTAAAATTATACAGTGTAAACAAATAACTGTTCCTTCTTGTATGGTATTTACGTAATTAATAAAATATACATTTTGTAACAATTAATAGTTTGAATTGTTATTTAGTGTCTTTTATGTCTCTGATCAATATAAAAAAATACTGATTACCAGACATGTCACTAATAACCAATTATAATTTTGCCACTTATTAAAAAAGTACAAATTTTATTAAATTTAAATTCTGAAGTTAGTAAATGTTTATGTTAAATTTTATTTTGTACACTTTATTGACAAATCTGATACTTTTAAACAAACTAAAAATGTTTTTCACCCTTCGCACTACCTGTCATCTTCTTATAGCGTTTATAATTTGCAATAATTATATTACAGGACTAATATTGGTACTAAATTATAAGAAATATTATGATTTTTTAAATATTTTCATATAAAAGGAATTTAATTCACAAAAGAGGATTTTTGTTTTTCAAAACATTATGTAATTCGTAGTTATGTGAACACATGATCTGAAGATGTCTAGCATTTACAAGACACAGAATAAAAATATCTCAATGTCACTACTGTATATATTAAAAAAATATTAGTTTGAAATTCAGATTAGATTTAATTTATTTTTCTTTCATTAGAAGCTTTTGTGATCTTATTGAATTGTGAGATGCAAAAGTGTGTATTATTTCATTAATATCAGTTATCTAGCAATTGTCCACTTAGCCTGTCTTGAGACATCATGCTACTACGCGGATAACTCTTAATCAATTTCAGCTTAAAGAATGTTTGCTTGGCTGAAGCTAAAGTCACCAGCAATGGTATGAACAACAAATAAGCAGTGCAGACTTCTCGAATGCTGCAAGCCACTGAGAAGTTTTCAGTAAACAGAAGATCAGCCATCTCTCTTTTATGGACTTCTTTTTCTTGATGTCTTCTATTAGAGTTCTTTTAAAACTTAACACTTTGTTGGCAAAATCTGGATTTAGATCCTCACTATATTGTAAATAGTGTTTAGTTGCTTCCTCATTTAATTGTTCCTCTGAAGCTGATGAAAGATCACATTTATTATTTATTTGATTGATAATGATATCCAGGTTACCATAAAATACAATGTTTAACAGTAGATGTTAAGATCAGTAAGCCACTCATCCTCAGCTAATTCATCAAAATGATTTTTTTATCTTGCATGTTTTTTTTTCCTTGAAGTCAGTTTCAATGCCCCACTCTTGAGCAATGGCTGTAGCTGTGTCAATTCTATCTTGGGTTGTCTTGGTTGGTTGGTTGATTATTTTGGTCAGTGCCTTCATGATATCAACATAACTGTGTTTCGACTCGACGAAATATCAACATACGATTTTTCGTCTACATTGCTTAAAATAGTGTTTCCTTGAATAAACAATACACTAAGTTTAAATTGAAGGAGGCACAGTGAATATACTTTGTCATTCCCTGTTTTTTCTCCCTTGTAGATTTTCTACTCTGGTATACCCTAGACATATTTGCAGTTGCGTTGTAGCCCTGTCCACAATATTTCGATAGCATTAACCCTTTCTTCTCAAGACTGTTTAAAATCTTCTCCTCTGAGCCTAGGTCAGTTTAATCAGTCTCTTCTATAAATCCTAAATAGCTTTCATTCATTTTACTTCCATGTTCCTTAAGGAAATGGAAGTATGGTGATGGCAAAAAAAATCGTGTTCGCGATTATTGCAGATTCTGATTGTACTACACTCAAAACATGAAAAAAGTCATTTTCCGAAAAGTGTGTGTGTGTGTGTTTGTGTGTCTGTCTGTGTGTCTGTAGATTTTTTTATGGCAAACGATAACAGCCGCAAATTCAAACAGAATTAAATACTTCTTTGCATACAGCCCTCATTTGTAGAGTACTCAAAACCTATTGTTTTTGGTGAACATCTGTAAGGGAAAGGGGTAGTTTACCAGCATCTTTTTTTTTTTAATCAAGGGTAATATGTTCCTATGGCAAACAATAACAGCCGCAAATTCAAACACAATCAAATAATATTTTGCATACAGCTCTGAATTGTGGAGTTCTCAAGATCTATTGTTTTGGTGAAGATCGGTTAAGGGAAAGGGGTAGTTTACCTGCAACGTTTTATGTTTCAACAAAGGTATTTTCTATGGCAAACGATAACAGCCGCAAATTCAAACAGAATCAAATAATTATTTGCATACAGTCCTGAATTGTAGAGTTCAGAAAGACCTCTTGATTTTGGTGAAGATCGGTTAAGGGAAAGAGGTAGTTTACCAGCAACACTTTATGTTGTAACATGAGTAATTTTTCCATGACGAACGATAAATGCCGTAAATTCAAACAGAATCAAATAATTTTGTACATATGTGCCTGAGTTGTAGAAGACTCAAGGCCTATTGATTTTGGTGAAAATCGGTAACGAGGAAAGGGTAGTTTACCAGAAACATTTTTTGTTGTAACAAATTTGCAGCATGGACAACCCCGTATCCATCCGCAAACTCAGAAACGTCAGTCTCACTAACACCTATAACTATACTTCCCTGTGCAGCATCTGCAGACCGCTCTTCTGCCTCTTCTTCCGATTACTCCCCTTCACCACTTTCAGCAACTATGGCGTCATCGACATTTACCACCATGGAATCCAACTGTCCAGGTCTATGGGCAATGTCTAAATTAAATTCTACTTGCGATGGTAAAGCTATATTATCAAGTGACTTCTCATATCCATGCGTAGGTGATGATGATATTACAGAATCGGGATCCATTAGGAACCGAGAGGGAGATTCCGGAACAAATTCTGCGGCATCTGGATTCAACTGTGACGTCGTATCTGAGTCCTCTAACTCAGTGTTAACAGACGTGTTCTCGTTGTTTTGTGTTGATCCCCCGAAGTAATTCCGCTCTTCTTCTTCCTCTTCACCTTCTTCATCCACTACTCTATTAGGCACTTGTAATTCATCTGGAACGTTTAAACTCTCACTTTTTTCCAAATAGGAATAAAGATTTGCTAAGGGATCCCTACTGGCCGATGTTGGTTCACTAATATAACTTCTTCTTCCCCTGTTAATTTCATACTTATTTGTTTTCTCTTCTGTAACTGTTGTTACCCTCTTTTCGCTTGCTACCTCCTTGTAGCTTTCATTGCTTCCAAAACATTCAGCTTTTCTCACAGTTTCCTGCGTTCTCCACCAACCACCATGTTTGTCGTTTTTAGCTCTTTCTAATGAACCCCTTGAGTATGGGTCACCTCGGGCAGCTCTTTCC
Organism: Magicicada septendecula; assembly: GCA_034769895.1. Taxonomy (NCBI): domain Eukaryota; kingdom Metazoa; phylum Arthropoda; class Insecta; order Hemiptera; family Cicadidae; genus Magicicada; species Magicicada septendecula. The sequence goes on along the minus strand of CM068375.1, from coordinate 361,560,938 downwards.
CGGGACTCGTCCTTCGCCTGGACCGCTCTGGAGATCACACACAACCGGTCCAGATCCGCAAAACAACGTGGACGGTCTGCGAACACCAAACGAGATCTCTCTTGGGGAGTCACCGCCTCCAAAATCACCTGTATAATTTCCCTCTCGGGCAACCCCAACCTTAAAATCCGGGCCGTTTTCCGTATGCTCTGTACAAAGTCCGCCAACGCCTCTCCGTTGGTCTGTACAAGATAGAATAACTTAAATTTCAACTGGTCATGTCGTCGATGGGGTATGAAGAAGTCCAACACTTCCCCATGGAGAGGGTCGATGCTGCCGCCACGAAGCAGAGTGTTGTTGAGCAGCCCAGTCAATGAACCCCGGCAAGACGGATATAGAAGGGACAAGAGTACCCCATCGGACACCCCCGGGAAATATGCCAACTGCAGGACAAGGTCCAAGAAATCCAACAACTTGTCCTCATCTTGTCCATCTACCACCGGAAGTTTCTGGAGAACGCCGGAAATAGGGGTGGGCAGTCTCTGATAACCTACCCCCGCCAGAATTACACAATACACCAAACGTAAAAATGAAACATGAATCCCAACGCAATACCTAACACAAACATAACTTACAAAAACAGAAAACTCGAGTACTATTCTTCCTTCAAGTCGACCCCGGGTTCCCTAGCGCTGCGGAGACCTGACCCACTCCTGAACTCGCTCTCGTTACCACCCAAGAGGACAAAACAACTGCAGACACTAACACAATACGTAAGATCAACAACACCTAACACCTATCACAACATCACATTTAACAATACATGCTCGATAGCCTAAGACCAAATTTGAATCTCCCAAAATCTACACACAATGAACGATACGTCGGTATACCTGACGGTACCGACTTCCTATCGGGCCATACCGCATCCCGCCAAGCAAACGCGCTAGAATTCAGAAATCAATTAATGATAAAGTCCACTCCCATCACAACACCCCAGATCTCCGTTAATTCAACGTCTCAAAAAAAAAATTCCAATTAAAATTCATGCCTCGTGGCAGCACCAAATTTACAAGTTCAAACAGGCTGGCCATCATACATCCACATAATATATAAAAACAAAACATAACACAACATAGGCATATATATATTGTAGCATAACAAAATTATCACGTTAAACTTTTAACTTAATGCAACATAAATAAAGAAGAAAAAGGTCCATAGTGAGTGAGAAGAATGAATTGTTTAAAAATTAAGCAAAAGAAACGGTACATTAAGTCAACAAATGTTAATAAGAATAAAAAATAACAAAGAAAACCATTGGTCAAAATAACTTGCTATGTAAAAACCCAATAAACCAGCAGTATACCCAGTAGATTGGGGAAGCAGTAAAAAGGAAAGACTAGGAAAAGGAGATAAAAGGGTGAAAACAATATTAATAATGGAAATTTATAAGGTCAAGAAGCAGAGAAACCACAAGACAAGAAATTTACTAATATAATAATGAAGAAAGGACAAAATATGTCAAGATTGCTACAAAGAGCCTAGAAACAAGAAGAGCTATTCCAAAAATGTTAATAATGGAATACATTCCTTTGAACTAAATTTAAAACTAACATATTTAGACCCCGTAACTCAAGTTACAAGATACAATCCAATGAAAACCGAGTTGTAAACTAGATATAAGTATTACATGTAAAAAACAAAAGACTACCAGTAGTGTAGAAACAGACCAAAAACTACCATAGTGTAAAAACAAAAGACTACCAATAGTGTAGAAACAGACCAAAAACTACCATAGTGTAAAAACAAAAGACTACCATTAGTGTAAGAAATATAAGGTGAAATACCATAAAAAATACAATAAAAATTAGAGACTACAGTGAGTGTAGAGAATAACCAGTGACACTATAATAAAAAATAGTGTAGGAAATAAAAATTATTTAAAAGAGCTGACAACATTGTTAGTGATAAGAGTTTTGTTTTTAACTAGATGTAAGAAATATTATCAATTACCCATAAAATGTTTTTTTAATTACAGTTAAGTAATTTGTGACAAGAACAATAAACACCCAAAGGACAGTTCACAACCAATAATAAAATGTTTGTTATTTAGGGTTAATCAAATAATATGTTAGATATAAGGCGATAATAGTTATAAGATGTTTTTAATTACAGTTGAGTTAATACCCAAAAGAGACATCGATACAAAAGACAGTTAATGACTGACAGTATTACTAGTAATAAGAGTTTTTTCTTTTCTAATTAAATTATGTCCAGTGAATAAGTAGGATAAGATATTTTTGTTATAATTAAATAAGATAATTAAAAATGATAAGAATAAGATATATTGTTATCATTGGATGATACAGTTAAAAATAGTAGGCATAAGATGTTTTGTTGTATTTGAAATCATGTTAACTAATTTTCAAGTTTGTAAGGCAGAGAGGCAAGTAGGAAATAGGATTGTAATAATTTTATTTAAAACTGTAAACCATATGAAAGGTACAAAGCAGATTAGCTAAGACACCACTCTAGAAAAAACAGACCAGCAATGTAAACCAAAACTATCTACCAGAGAATCAAACTACATAATAGGGGATATAATTCAGTCCATACAACACAGAAATTAAAAATGTAATTAGTACAGAGACAATTAATAACGAATGGAATGACAAAGGAAAGAAAATTAACTTCTTTTGGAAATAAATAATACTAGGCCTATAATGGTAATCAAATCAGACTAAACAGTAAATTAATCAATATTGAAGTGTTTTAACAACAAAATTATTAACAACAAAGATAATCACGGAGTTATTAAGATTATTCCATGGAAATATTATCAGAAAAAACACTTAAAAAACCATTTAAACACTAAATTTGTACAAAATATAAGGCCTACAATAATTATAAAAAATTGTAATTTTTGGGCTTAAATGAACTTGAAACAAACCCAGCTATATATCCAAATATGTAAAATTAATTAATCAATATTGCTGAGTAGTTAGATTTTTGTAAAATTAAGAAATATTTGAAATACAGTAAAAAATAAGAAAAATTATTATGTATATTTAGCTGATGAACCAAATCTAAGACATGTACTTTTATAAATAAACAATGGAAAAAGGAAAAAGAGATATCACAAATTACCCTAAAACGACGACGTTCAGAGTTTAGTCTATTGCTAATCGTGAATACGACTAGTTGAGAATGTACTAACAGAAGACCGAAAAAGTATAATTTTGTGCAAAACCGTGAGTGTAGTTATGAAAAGTGTAACAGAGATTAACTAAAAATAAAAATAACATTAACAGTTAATAATTAACACCTCACTAATTCCGAACAACAGTAATAACACCATCTAACACAAGCACAAGAAATCAACGGCCATTATGAGAAGATTTTGAACCATATTAGCAGAACACGAATACACATATTTGAACACCGGACACTTCACCAGTAACCCATCACGAAACGACATCGCAGGAGAAGAGAAAACACTCTACACTACATTCCAGGACAAATCCAATATCGCAGAGAAGGGAATACTCATTTATTTCTGTGGGAGAAGCTCAACCAGTATTAGCAGTGCATAGCAGAGAAAATCGAGGTTACGGCGGCCATACTTATTTTCCGAACGAGCCAAGTACACAGCCTGCTGGAAACAATTGACGTCATTTCGACGAATGGTTCGATATTACTTTTCATAATTGACAATTTATATAATAATATTGTTTTATTTCAGCCATAATAATTTAGTTTAAGAATATCTGTAAGACTGTATCTTGTTCCTTGCCCTCTGACCATTTCGACTCGCTAAAAGTATCCTAATTAATTACTCTTGTAAAAAATATATTTTGTCAATCTTGTTCGCTACCGACTGGAGCAGATATCAGCCAATGCCTGGGCCATGCGCAGCCTGAATGGCGCATAATTTTAAATGTCAATAAACGAATATCATTATTCAGTTTTAAGAGTTTGTATTTATTTGTATAGTGAATGTTAGCTATTTTTTCTTCTAAAAAAATAATTTACAGTGATAAAATAAATATCTGAGAGGAAGAAGAAGAGTAAAGTCAGCAGAGAGAGAACCAACAGATCTGACTACACAATTAAATTATTAATAGAAACTAATAGATTTGAACTACAAATTCATACTTATTAAATTGGAAGTAATTAAAGTACACACACAATTAATTAATTATTTATTAATTAATTGAATTAATCAATTAAACAAAAAAAATATAGGTAAAATTTTATACTTACAAATTTTTTTTTAATTCTCAACAAATCACACTTTATTATAATACATTATTTATATTAAATTTATTCCTTGTAATTGGGAATAATTACCAATTGGTGAGTTCAACAGCGAGATTCAGACAACACTAATTATTATTTAAATTTTACACAATTGCTATCATTATATCAGTATTTTATTTATTTATATTTGTAATTATATTACAAATTGGCGTCCAACTAAAGGGCCTAAAATAGGAGCTAATAGAGTTATAAAATAAGGACGATTGTCCAGTTTCCTATTTTTAGCTCGGAAGCGGTCAATAGGTCGGAAGAAGGAGCGAGATGCACAGGAGGGCTACATCAAGAAAAAGGGCTGTGGAGGCCGAGCAGGAGGTAGACATGGAGGATAAAGAGGCGACACCAGTGGAAGATGTGGAGTAGATGTTACCGCCAGCAGAACCAAACAAGCCTGCACCACCGGAGGAACAGTCAAAGAAATCCACTACAAAGGAAGATACAAAATTTGATCAAATGATGGAGATGTTACTCAGAGAATTTAAAACGACAAAGGAAGAGTTGGGTAATAAAATCGAAGAAAATAGTAAGAAAATGAAGAATGATAACCAACGATTGAAGGAGGAATTAAGAGAAAACAGTAAGTAGATGGAGGAGAAAATGGAAGAAAATAGTAAGAAGATTGAGAATGATAACCAACGATTCAAGGAAGAATTGGGTAATAAAATTGGAGATACCAGTAAGAAGATAGAAGAGAAGATGGAAGAAAATATTCAGAAGATTGAGGAGAAAATGGAGGAAATAAAAACTGACAATAAACAACCGAAGGAGGAATTGACCCAAATAAGCCAGAAACTGGAAGAAACCAATAAAAAGATGGAGAATAATAGTCAACAATTAAGAGAAGAATTAAGGGAGACGAACCAAGAGAATATGAACCGATTAGATGGGAAGATGGAAGCATTGAAGGAAGAACTGGGGCAAAAGATAGCTGAAAATAATGAAACAATCAGCAAGAAGGTAGAAGAGGAAATAACGGTAATCGAACAAAAGATTACAAGAGCTGACGAAAGATGGAATCAAACCGAACGAGAGGTACAGATTATCAAGACGGAAATAAACACTAAGGTTAACAACATTGAAGAAACGAATAGGAAGACTTTAGAGGAAAAACTAAAAGAAACACGTGAAGACTGGGAGCGAGTGCAGAACCGATTCACAGAAAAATGTGACGGCATTGAAGCTACTGTGACCAGTATCAACAGTCAGGTGCGACAGAACCAAACAGATATAGACCTATTCCATAGTCGACCGACAAGCATTACCAGTTGTCCTAACAACGAGAATCGTGAAGGAATTAACTTCAGGTTTTATAAAAACAAACCGATGGAGTTCCTAGCCAGAATCGAAGAGTACTTCACCAAACACAGAGGCAATCGCTGGCGGGAGAATAAAGCAGTACTTGACGAATCGTTCAAGGAGATAGCAGATAATTGGTGGATGGCGATAAGAGACGAAGTGACCGACTACCAACAATTCAAAAGGCTATTCAAAGCCAAATATTGGTCTGAATCGACACAAAATATCGCTAGAGACGGGATCTGTCATGGAAAATACAACCCGTATGGAAACCAGACTCTAACGGCGTACTTCTTGGGAAAGGTGTGCGTGGCCAAACATCTAGAGCCCAGAATACCGGAAGAATGCCTGGTCAGCAAGCTCTTATACCATTATGAGGAAGATATAATAAGAGCTAGAAGAAACAGTCAAATAAAGACTGTACAAGCAATGACCGAGCTCTTAGAAATGTATGAGCATGAGGATTACTACCGCCAAAGTCGCAGGAGATATGAAAGACCGGAACTAAGGAGTAACACCAATAATTCGAATAATAATAATCGGCAGAATGTGGGAAACAACAATAATTATAATTCCGCAAATCGGAATAATGCCGAATACAATCATAACACCCGTAATAACAATAATGTACCTAGATTTAATAACAATAATAATAATAATCATGTTCCTCGAATTAATAATAAAGAGGGCAACAACAACAATAATAATAATAGTAATAATAATAATAATAACCGTCCACAAAACAACAACGGTTATTATAATAATAACCGTAATTATGTTCCAAATGGTCAGAGGAACCCCAACCCCTCTAATAACAATTATCATAGTAATTATAACAGGAATTACCCGAATGGAGGTAATAACAATAATTACAGGACATATCGACCCAATATTAACTACATCAGAGCGGAAGGCAGTGGACAGAGGAGGTACCAGCCTCAACGAAGGAGCCGATATTATGAGTACGAGACCTTTCAAGGAAGTCAGGGAAGTAATCGTTACAAAGAGTACGAGCCCAGACGCAGTTCCAGCCTGGACAATCAACGAAGACTACCTGTAACGGAAGCCCAACAGGACGATCGTGCTGAACCAAACGAAGCAGTTTCAGGACTCCAAGCTGATGCTTCCAACGGCCTAATCCGTAATGATGCGGAACATTTAAACGAACGGAGGCAGTAATAAACTCCAATAACCCTTTACTGCTCCAATCTGCTGGGTTTGACCAAGAAATAAATTTGAAGAAAGAAAGGAAAAATTTTACAATAATATACAATAACTATTTGAAAGATATCCGTAAGGACTTGCTAGAAGAAAACGAAATTAACATTAATAATAATGACAATGAAATAATATATATAATTGCAGAAATTGAGGGTATTTCTGTTCCTATAATGATACACACTGGAGCTAATGTCTCTATAATAAATCGTAATGAGTTGGACCGGATACAGCAGGAATGCCACAAAAACTTACCGGTACTACCTATTAATAATATTGTACTTGTAGGAGCTACCGGCCGACAGAACAAGACCATAAGAAAACAGGTATCCCTAAGTGTCAACAGTCAGGGCATTAGTGTGGATATGATATTTCTTGTTGCAGCCGGATTACCTTTCAACATCATGATAGGATGTGACATATTGCGCAGAAACTCAGCAGTTATCGACTGGTGCCGAAGAAAGGTATCACTCTTTTCTGGAGGTTCGACCTGGGTAGCCAATTTAACTAACAACAAGATGTTAGACTCCAGACAACTTCTCGACCACAAAAATAAGGTGAATTACTTGTCAAACTACTCGACAAACAACAAGCCAGTACATCAGGATTCGGAGGATGACCTATGGCAACAAAAGATTCAGGAGATACGTAACTTCCAGTGCCATAATACTACCGAGGAATTAGAGGAAAACCAGCTGAATCAACTAGTCAACATATATGAAAAATATCGAGCTGTATTTTCGGACGAACCTGGAAAGATCCGGAACTACCAATGTTCCATACGATTCAGAGAACCGGTAGAATTTAATCGAAAATCGTATCCCATAGCACAATCTTTGAAGGAAGCCGTACGCACAGAGATCCAGAATATGATCAGTAAAGATATTATCGAAAGCAGTCAATCGCCATACACTAGCCCAATTGTGGCTATACAAAAGAAAAATGGGAAGGTAAGGCTTTGCCTTGACGCACGTGAGATAAATAAAATGATTATTAACGATCGTACGTCACCTGGCGAAATTGATGAGATATTGAAGAGATTTCACGGAACGAAGTTCCATTACCACGTGGGATACCGTTTGCGGGTATTGGCAGGTGGAGTTGCACCCAGCAAGCCGGCAATACATGGCGTTCATCTTCGAAGGGCGCAACTATCAGTTTAAGAGGTTGCTCTTCGGGTTAGTGAACTCAGTAGCTGTTTTTGTCGCCTGTATGGATCATATACTCGGACCAGAAGCGCTCCAATTCACGACTGTCTATGTTGATGATCTCTTAATAACATCAACCAATTGGGAAGGACACTGTTACCGTGTGGAGCATGTCTTGAAGAAGCTGGCTGAAAATAATGTTACCCTTAAACTAGACAAGTCCAAGCTTATAGCAAAAGAAGTACAATTCTTGGGTTTCCAGTTAAACAGTCAAGGAATAAAACCATCAACAGAAAAAGTAGACGCCATACAACAGAAAGCAAAAGTAGACGCCATACCAAAAAACAGAAGGCAACTACAATCATTTTTAGGCCTGTGTAACTACTATAGGAAGTTCCAAAATAATTATTCCGAACTGACGGCTCGGTTTCAGTACCAGTTATCGTCCAAGAATAAATGGCGATGGGGTCAAGAACAAGACGAAACCTTCAAATCAATTAAGGAGAAGTTCTTAGAAGCAGTAATGCTCAACCATCCGGACTTTAACCGACCCTTCTTTCTAAACTGTGACGCTAGTAACATTAGCTTGGGATCAACACTGTACCAAGAAGACGAAAGTGGAAACCATCTAGTAGTGAGCTTTGCTAGCAGAACCCTTAACCAGTGTGAAAAGAACTATAACGTGACGGAAAAGGAACTGCTAAGTGTAGTCTTTGCCTGTGGGAAGTTTCGGACGTATATCCTCGGATATCCAGTGACCGTTCGAACAGATCACAAATCTATATCATTTCTGAGAAGATGCAAGTTAAGCCATGGTAGATTGACCAGATGGGTACTTGCCCTGCAGGAATACGATATACAGTGGGAGTATGTTCCTGGAAGTAAAAATGTAGTAGCCGACGTGTTGTCGAGAGTAAATCTGGAAGAACAAACGTTTGAAGGCGAAAAGGAGAGCATCTTGAAAATCTATAATATTATTAAGGACAGATCCGATTTAGAAAATATAGTGCAGGACATCAGCAAACACCAGCAGTCCGACCCGAAATTAAACCACATTAAACTTCGTCTCTCCAACCAAGATGACACAATAACCAAATTTTATTGTGTACATAACGAAATATTATTCGTCAAAACATCCCTTGATGAAGAGATATGCAAGATCATGATCCCTACTACAATCGAAAAGGATATCATCCTGGACTATCATCTACGATACGGTCACATGGGAACCATGAAGGTGGCCAAGGCAATAGAAGAGAATTGTCATGTAAAAAGTATAAATAGAAAGACGAGAAACTACCTCAAAACCTGTTTGATATGTCAATTGGTGAAAACCAACAATGAGAGAAAAGAGGGTATGATGATACCAATTACCTCACAAGCCAAACTGGAAAAGGTCTTTCTGGACATATGTGGTCCATTTCCCCGCAGTGGCGGACGCCATCGATACAAATACATTATTATCATGATGGATCACTTCACAAAATTTACAAAACTGTACCCTGTGAACAGAGCCACCACTTTGAAAACTCTAGGAATAATAACAAATCATTACATTCCAGAGATAGGGAGCCCGGCAACCATAATCACAGACCATGGAACGCAATTTAAGGGTTGGAGGTGGAGAAACACTCTAAATACGTTGGGCATTAAGACATACAAGACATCTGTCTACCACCCCAGCAGCAATCCAGCGGAGAGGGTACTGCTAGAAGTCGGAAGAATATTACGGACTGATTGCTATAATCAACAAAGGAAGTGGCAAGAATATTTATTAGCTACTGAAGAATTCCTTAATTTGTCATATCACCCCGCTATAGGTACCACGCCATACACGGCAATGTATGAAAAACCGCCTACAAGAGAAATACAAGACATAATAGAATTCCCCATGAGTCAAGAATACAAGTTCAATTGAGTCAGATTCTACAATAAATTGGGAGAAGACCAGGAAAGGCGTAAGAACAAGTATCAAAAGGCGATTAAGGAAATAATAAGCTATGAAGTCGGAGAAAAGGTACTGCTAAAAAACAGGGAATTACCCAGTACTTTGGAAGGCATTACCAAAAAGTTGTTACTGCTGTATACCGGCCCATACCTGATTATTAAAAACAATAATAACAATACGTATGTACTAAAGGATATCATTTCAAACAAAGTAAAAGGAACTTATAATCAATTATCAATTAAAAAATATTTAGAGGAGAGATAAGAAATTTCAAAATTCAAAAAATTAGTAAGTACAACTTACACTGATCATTTGAAAGACTATTATGAATGAAAAAGAATTTTGATGAACGAAAATTTCAAAATTCAAAAAATTAGTAAGTACAACTTACACTGATCATTTGAAGGACTATTATGAATGAAAAAAGAATTTTGATGAACGAAAATTTCAAAATTCAAAAAATTAGTAAGTACAACTTACACTGATCATTTGAAAGACTATTATGAATGAAAAAAGAATTTTGATGAATAAAAAAATTTCAAAATTCAAAAAATTAGTAAGTACAGCTTACACTGATCATTTTAAAGACTATTATGAATAAACGAAAAGAATTTTGATGAACGAAAATTTAAAAATTCAAAAAATTAGTAAGTACAACTTACATTGATCATTTGAAAGACTATTGTGAATGAAAAAAGAATTTTGATGAATAAAAAATGTAAAAATTCAAAAAATTAGTAAGTACAACTTACGCTGATCATTTGAAAGACTATTGTGAATGAAAAAAGAATTTTGATGAATAAAAAATTTCAAAATTCAAAAAATTAGAAAGTACAATTTACACCAAAATATTTGAAAAAACAACTATGAATAAGAAAGAATTTAGTTGAATAAAAATATCTAAAGTTAAAAAATAGTAAGCTCATATCATTACTCATACGAGTGATGAGAAATAACTCTCAAATATGAAAAGAGATTTTGTAAGAAAGGGATACAAAATTCTAAAGGAGTAAGGAAACCAGAATATCATATGACTTAATCGAAACAACTTAACCAAACTCACAAAGAAAATAATTTAATAAAAATGGAACAATGAAGAAAGACCAACTAAGTAAAGACCAAATATTGAGACCAGAAACCAAAAACCCTGATACTATTAATGATAATGTTGTTGCAATAACCACTGTTATAGTGAAAGTGATAAAGAATTAATTCATGTTATGCCATGAGCAATAAAAATAACTCATTGGATACCAGATTGTAGAAAAAATAAATATAAATGCTAATTACTATGTAAACATGATGAAATGATGAAATGTATATTATACCACATACCTAAACCACATAATATGGAATAAGCTTTAATAGAGAAGAAGAGTCAAGTGTATAAAAGTATTAATTAATATAAAGTATTATGAAGTGAAGAATCTAAAGATGTTTATTTTAGTCAAAAGAGACTACTTTTACTGATTATTTATTTTTATGACTTGATGTAGAAAATGCCATCAGTCTTATATTTTGAGCAGAGATGATAATGCCTCTGGACTCAATTAATTGAAGGATTGGACAGCAGGGATTGAAGCCAAAAGTGCCACTCTGAACTGTTCCAATTAATATTGTTAGGGAATGTTAGGGAGTAAACATACTGGTGAGGAAGCGCCAAATAATAAAGGATATAAAATGATAATGTTATACACAAGATTGAGGATCACTTATTAATGAAGAAAGAAACTAATGAAGGAGATACACATCATCTGAGAGGAAGCAACGGTGGAAAAGAAGGTATATAAAGTGAAAACATGTAATCACGAAGAAAATATGGTAAATAAAAAGAATTAGTAGTAATTATTTCATCCATACTAAGAGTATGATCTGAACTAATCACTTTTACAGGAGAGCATATGTAGCATAACAAAATTATCTCGTTAAACTTTTAACTTAATGCAACATAAATAAAGAAGAAAAAGGTCCATAGTGAGTGAGAAGAATGAATTGTTTAAAGATTAAGCAAAAGAAACGGTACATTAAGTCAATAAAATGTTAATAAGAATAAAAAATAACAAAGAAAACCATTGGTCAAAATAACTTGCTATGTAAAAACCCAATAAACCAGCAGTATACCCAGTAGATTGGGGAAGCAGTAAAAAGGAAAGACTAGGAAAAGGAGATAAAAGGGTGAAAACAATATTAATAATGGAAATTTATAAGGTCAAGAAGCAGAGAAACCACAAGACAAGAAATTTACTAATATAATAATGAAGAAAGGACAAAATATGTCAAGATTGCTACAAAGAGCCTAGAAACAAGAAGAGCTATTCCAAAAATGTTAATAATGGAATACATTCCTTTGAACTGAATTTAAAACTAACATATTTAGACCCCGTAACTCAAGTTACAAGATACAATCCAATGAAAACCGAGTTGTAAACTAGATATAAGTATTACATGTAAAAAACAAAAGACTACCAGTAGTGTAGAAACAGACCAAAAACTACCATAGTGTAGAAACAAAAGACTACAAATAGTGTAGAAACAGACCAAAAACTACCATAGTGTAAAAACAAAAGACTACCATTAGTGTAAGAAATATAAGGTGAAATACCATAAAAAATACAATAAAAATTAGAGACTACAGTGAGTGTAGAGAATAACCAGTGACACTATAATAAAAAATAGTGTAGGAAATAAAAATTATTTAAAAGAGCTAACAACATTGTTAGTGATAAGAGTTTTGTTTTTAACTAGATGTAAGAAATATTATCAATTACCCATAAAATGTTTTTTTAATTACAGTTAAGTAATTTGTGACAAGAACAATAAACACCCAAAGGACAGTTCACAACCAATAATAAAATGTTTGTTATTTAGGGTTAATCAAATAATATGTTAGATATAAGGCGATAATAGTTATAAGATGTTTTTAATTACAGTTGAGTTAATACCCAAAAGAGACATCGATACAAAAGACAGTTAATGACTGACAGTATTACTAGTAATAAGAGCTTTTTGTTTTCTAATTAAATTATGTCCAGTGAATAAGTAGGATAAGATATTTTTGTTATAATTAAATAAGATAATTAAAAATGATAAGAATAAGATATTTTGTTATCATTGGATGATACAGTTAAAAATAGTAGGCATAAGATGTTTTGTTGTATTTGAAATCATGTTAACTAATTTTCAAGTTTGTAAGGCAGAGAGGCAAGTAGGAAATAGGATTGTAATAATTTTATTTAAAACTGTAAACCATATGAAAGGTACAAAGCAGATTAGCTAAGACACCACTCTAGAAAAAACAGACCAGTAATGTAAACCAAAACTATCTATCAGAGAATCAAACTACATAATAGGGGATAGAATTCAGTCCATACAACACAGAAATTGAAAATGTAATTAGTACAGATACAATTAATAACGAATGGAATGACAAAGGAAAGAAAATTAACTTCTTTTGGAAATAAATAATACTAGGCCTATAATGGTAATCAAATCAGACTAAACAGTAAATTAATCAATATTGAAGTGTTTTAACAACAAAATTATTAACAACAAAGATAATCACGGAGTTATTAAGATTATTCCATGGAAATATTATCAGAAAAAACACTTAAAAAACCATTTAAACACTAAATTTGTACAAAATATGAGGCCTACAATAATTATAAAAAATTGTAATTTTTGGGCTTAAATGAACTTGAAACAAACCCAGCTATATATCCAAATATGTAAAATTAATTAATCAATATTGCTGAGTAGTTAGATTTTTGTAAAATTAAGAAATATTTGAAATACAGTAAAAAATAAGAAAAATTATTATGTATATTTAGCTGATGAACCAAATCTAAGACTTGTACTTTTATAAATAAACAATGGAAACAGGAAAAAGACATATCACAAATTACCCTAAACGACGACGTTCAGAGTTTAGTCTATTGTTAATCGTGAATACGACTAGTTGAGAATGTACTAACAGAAGACCGAAAAAGTATAATTTTGTGCAAAACCGTGAGCGTAGTTATGAAAAGTGTAACAGAGATTAACTAAAAATAAAAATAACATTAACAGTTAATAATTAACACCTCACTAATTCCGAACAACAGTAATAACACCATCTAACACAAGCACAAGAAATCAACGGCCATTATGAGAAGATTTTGAACCATATTAGCAGAACACGAATACACATATTTGAACACCGGACACTTCACCAGTAACCCATCACGAAACGACATCGCAGGAGAAGAGAGAACACTCTACACTACATTCCAAGATAAATGCAATATCGCAGAGAAGGGAATACTCATTTATTTCTGTGGGAGAACCTCAACCAGTATTAGCAGTGCATAGCAGAGAAAATCTAGGTTACGGCGGCCATACTTATTTTCCGAACGAGCCAAGTACACAGCCTGCTGGAAACAAGTGACGTCATTTCGACGAATGGTTCGATATTACTTTTCATAATTGACAATTTAAATAATAATATTGTTTTATTTCAGCCATAATAATTTAGTTTAAAAATATCTGTAAGACTGTATCTTGTTCCTTGCCCTCTGACCATTTCGACTCGCTAAAAGAATCCTAATTAATTACTCTTGTAAAAAATATATTTTGTCAATCTTGTGCGCTACCGACTGGAGCAGATATCAGCCAATGCCTGGGCCATGCGCAGCCTGAATTGCGCGTAATTTTAAATGTCAATAAACGAACATCATTATTCAGTTTTAAGAGTTTGTATTTATTTGTATAGTGAATGTTAGCTATTTTTTCTTCTAAAAAAATAATTTACAGTGATAAAATAAATATCTGAGAGGAAGAAGAAGAGTAAAGTCAGCAGAGAGAGAACCAACAGATCTGATTACACAATTAAATTATTAACAGAAACAAATATATTTGAACAACAAAGTCATACTTATTAAATTGGAAGCAATTAAAGTACACACACAATTAATTAATTATTAATTAATTAATGGAATTAATCAATTAAACAAAAAATATATAGGTAAAATTTTATACTTACAAAATTTTTTAATTCTCAACAAATCACACTTTATTATAATACATTATTTATATTTAATTTATTCCTTGTAATTGGGAATAATTACCAATTGGTGAGTACAACAGCGAGATTCAGACAACACTAATTATTATTTAAATTTTACACAATTGCTACCATTATATCAGTATTTTATTTATTTATATTTGTATTATATTACAATATATATATGAATCCCTTTAAAATTTTTCTAAGTTTCAATTTTCCCAGACTGTTTCCGAGTTTGCAAGCCCCGTCACACCAAGGGACCCAAGGGTTCAACCCTAGATAGAACCACGCTCTGCTACCATTTTTAACCCCTCCTTTAATTTTTTTTTTTTTTTAAGGGTTACTAGATATTTAGAACTAGGCAGAAGGCCTAGAAGAAGCATAAAATGTGCTCGGTCCCGAGAGACGGGACTTGCAATTAAAACTCTCTATTAACAGACAAATAACAACTTTTATTATTTCATAATTTTCATGTTCATTATAATTCGTATTTTTAGTATATTTTGTATTTAAATCATATTCATAAATTTGCAGACATAATAAATTTTTCAACTTTTTAAATATATATATATAAAAAATTCATTCACATAACATAACATAAAGATCACACATAATGCACAAAGATAACAAATATAAATCCCCGATATTTATTTTATAAATATAAAAGCCTTGCAGCCCGTACGCAAAAATAAGTTTATCAAACATACATTTGTAAATTTGAAAGACAATCTGAATTGCCCATATACAAAAATACAATTACAAGTTAAAGTGTTAGTACAGCTTGTATAATTGTGTAAAATTGTAAAAATTCTCAATTTTATAAAAATATAAAAATTTAAAGAAAATCTGATTTGAACATAATAGCAAGAAAATACAATCATAAATTGAAGTGTCGGTACAGACTGTATAATTTTTATAAAAATTGTAAACTTTTAATTTTGTAAATATATATAAAAATTTAAAGAGATTCAGAATTGACCCGGCCACCGGAATGTTCCAGCATATGCCTGACCTGACATAGGATAATATGTCGGACGCTTGCATGAAATGGCACCAACAGGTGCCTACCCCCTGATTTGTGAAATTTCTAAAGTAACTAGACATGATAGCAGAATAAAAAAAAAACCCCAGCCCTTGTATGAAAAGAAGGTGATTAAGTGCAAAAAACTCCGTGATAGAAATGAAACCAAACCAGCCGGTTCAACACATCATACAAACAACACCCATCTACTTCATTAAAAAAGTGTCCCCCACAACTTTTGGACACATTATAGAGCATAAATTAATGCACGCTGGCCACATCCAGCGGGCGGGCCTACAATTATTCTCGTACTAACTGTATCATTAAACCTAGGTTACATTAAAACTGTCCAGCCGGCACACACCCGATTAAACAGTCTAACGGTATAAAAGTCAATAAAACTGTATGTTAAAAGAACAGAACATAGTGTTTCCTGCCGAGGTCAGGTGCGAGTAAGAAACAGTTTAAATATCACCTCATTTTGGTCCAGATGGTCACATGGTTATGCCTTACAGTGGTGTCTCCCTCAGCAGCAGCGGAGCTAAAGTTTAAAGTTGTTCAGAACATGGTGAAGTTGTAAGTACACCACGCCAAATAAGTAAGTAGTAAGTAAGTAAGTGGTCAAATCTCCGACTACGTCGGGAACCCTGGACATTAATAACCATTAATTGACTGACCACTACATCAGAACACACACAAGTCACATACAAAGCATGTATGAACAGAATCAAGACCTGGCCGCGCCTGATCAATTCAACACTATTCATCAAAAATTAGGTGCCACATTCTCTCTTTTATATATCAATTAATATCTCGCTCTTGATTTGGCTCAATTCATAAAGCACACTCACAGGCATATACAAAGTTAACATATTACGACTGGTAGTAAGTTTATACGGCCATGTGCTCGCACAGTCAATTCACCAAAGTCTCGCAAAATACATAATTTTTACATCTCTTTTTACATGCACAATTAGTAGTTACAAAATACAAGGTATTTGCCTGTATTCTTCTTTAAATAAATTAAATACTTAACAAGGACCATACACTTCCGGTCACCACACTACGAGGCATTCATATGAGACAAATCTGTTCACATCTAAGTTAATTATGGTTTGAATTTAAAGTTTTGCAACTGAATGAATAATATATAATTAAAGTACTCACCGGAGGGTCTATGGGCGGTTACTTAGCCATGAAAGAGAAGACAAAAACCACACTTAGAAAAGCTCTACTGCCGGGGAGAGAGACTGTTTTCGGTTCTGTAGCGTGCGACTGACTGACCGGAACTGACCAGTCAGCGAGACTGATTACCGACCCAGATTACAAGTTCTCACCCACAGATGGCGTGGATATGCCCCCAACTCCGCGGTAACACACGTTAAATACAGAACGGCGCTGAACGAATAAATAGCAATTATATTAATAAATTTTCTTTTATACAAACGCCGGTTCCTTAAGCAAACTGGCACAAGGTGCTGGATTGTATATAATGGATTTTTTCTTGAAATAATGTTTAAAGTTCTGAAGTCCAATAAGGGACATGATGGTTTAGCAGTCTGAGTCAGGCTCAGTGGAATTAAACAACGCTGTATTTAGATTTAACACAGGATTTTGTTTTGTTGTCCTCAAATGATTCGTCTATTTTACCGTGAGGCATCCACAGTGGCTTGATTGGTAGATTGATACTCAGGGATGTGCCAACAAAACTGGTATGACATTCAAGTCAAAACATTATACAATAAAAAACTAAATTATATAGCAAGCAATTTAAACTGATGTACCTAATCACCATAAAATGTTAACAAACTAAAAACCAACCAAAGGTTCTTTAGTTGTATGCAGTGGTGAAGTGTCAAGGGAGACTAGGTAGACAGTGCCTCCCCAAATAATTTATTCATAAAATAATTAATTTTGATTTATGCATTAAGTTGCATAAGTTACTTAGAAAGGTATAACACTAATGTAAGAAGTTAAATATCATGCGACATGACGCGAGTGTGAGCCATGGAATCTTGCTGTGCTATGCAATTGTACGCGGAGTACCAGGGTAGACGTTACTTGGAAAGTCTTTTTAAAAGGCTGGAGGGGAGGAGGGCTTTGGTAGACGACAACGGGAAGGGACCTGAGCGCGCAGCATATATGTCCAGTACATCACATCAAAAGACACATCTCCCCTGACAGGATAGTACACAATTTTCGCCTGGCCGCCTGTATTTGTTTCATTGTGCTATTTGTTTTTGTTGAGTTTATAAATTATTTTTAATTTTTTTCATAGTTTGTAGACTAAGAAGTGTTTAATCATTTACGCACTAATTATTTAATAATACATATTCTTAAGTGTCATCATTTAAGTGCTTTAAGCATACTGTTTAAAGGAGCAAAGGGAATACGGTTAGTACCAGTTCTACAGCAGAAGTATTTGATATAAACTCTGACAACTTTGATTCATTAGAATTTTGGTTAAAGTACGAAATCAGTACGTTACATTTAGAGCAAAAAGTATTGATAACGTCAAAAATATCTCGGGCGTCTTTAGATTTGTCGCAGAAGGATGGAAAGTTGGTGAAAGATCAGAAAATTTTGTGTAATAAATATAGTTGGCTCTCTTGTCCAAGTCGTGTCCGTTACTTAACTAAATATAATTAATTCACTACCGACTCGGAACACATAATGTTTATGGGTAAAAACGTAAAAGTTTTGCCTTATAGCCTGAACCGGTTTTCGCTTTTAAAAAGCTTCTTCAGAGGCTACCAATGGAAGTACTGTCCGTCTTGTTGTTGGCGACGGTATCGACTTTTGAAAGATCGATATTGTGTGTGTGGGGTGTGATCTGTTCTAATAATCCGTGTGATTTGAAATGTATGTGTTCGTTTGGGATGTCGTTTTTATGTGTTTTCGTGTGTTTTTATATTTCCAATTGTCCTAGAGTGTCTAGTTCCTGCGGCAGGAGCTCTATTTGAAGATCGGGACTTGTATACAAGGAGGCGACGGGCAGGCCCTTCATCCCGCACAGCCATTGAACTTGTTGTAGCTCATACGTCATTATTCAGCACAATACATTGTTCCTTTTCTTAAAATACAAATTTTTGTTGTTTATGGCAGACTTGCAATCTGTTAAACTAAGCAAATAATGAACAAATTGACTGACAAAACGCATACATGGTTGTGAAGTGTTGACCATTTGTCATCAGCTCTTCTTGTTATTGTGTACACAATAAACAGATACACAAATTAAAAGACTAAATGGCAAAACATGTAAACAACTGAACAAAAGTTACTTCCACTTGCTGCTGGCATGATACAATAAGTTCAGTATATTAAACACTGTGTCTATAAGGCAGATATACTGGATGACATTAAAGCTTACATGGTTTATTCTACTTTCAAGATGATGGACTGGCCATGGGCTTACCCCGCTCCGGCCTATTAGCTGATATTTATTTGAATTTTTATGAGAACACGCACATGTTAAATAATAATATATATGCAAAGAAAATAATATTTTATGCACGGTATATAGACGTTACATTTTCATTTTTGATGGTACTACAAGGCAGATCGAGCTGTTCAAAAATTATTTAAATAAAATAAACAGCAAGATCCAATTCACACTTGAAACCAAAGTTGAAAACAGATTAAATTTTCTAGATTTAACTATCACCCGACAGGTAAATAATCTACAGTTAAAAATTTATAGGAAGCCTACTATTACCGACATCACAATACACGCTGTAATATAATTTTATTACTTTAATTATTTACTTTCACATAAACACTTGTTAGCGTCCACTTCGTTCGGACGCCATCTTGCATGGCTACCAACTATACAAAAAATTTGTACTTACCAGGGTTTGTATAAGCGAATTTAGTGAGAGCAGATGGTTGTTTGAAATGACTAAATCGTTTTGAAATAACTAAATCAATATTACTTTATTAAATTCATTTTTCAATTACAATAAACAAACTTGTACATTCCCTTCAATTCCCTCATTACGTACCCAATATGCCTTACACTTTTCTTACTTCTGATACAATCTTTAGCAATTAGAGAATAACATTAATTACGTAATTACTTACATTCAAAATAAAATTAATTAAGACAGAGAATTCAATTTATCTAACGCAAACCAGCGCTTCATGGTTTTATTATAATTACCACACCCACACGCACACTCTCACGTATCTTATTTTCCCTTATGAGCTCATTTTAATAAACGATTTTTTATTTTTTGAATAATTTAAATTTTGAAATAGAAATTCTTGTTTACTCTTCTCAGTTACTTATCTGAAATTTGAGTCAAGAAGAATTCATAGCACTCCTCACACACTACATCGGCTATCCCGTAATTTTCACTGATATTACACCGAGACTGTTACTTCTTTCTAATTTAGGTTTATACTTTGTTGATTCACATTTTTATCCTTTCTTATTTAAACAAAACTGTTATTCTGATATAATCACAATTTATTTATTACGGGCGCCCGGAATTTTGTTCCGAAACTTTTAACGGTCGGAGGTCGGAGTGTGTCGCTAAGATTGCTGTGTCATCAGCATAGGTAGCAACAATGGTATCACTTCCTGACGGTAAGTCCAAGGTGAACAGAAGGTACAGTAAAGGACCCATGACACTACCCTGTAGTACACTTGACCCCACTGGTAATAGAGGAGAAGTAGCATTCGAGAACTTGACTTGAAATACTTTGCCCACTATGTAGGAATGTAGAATACGGTAACAATTCTGTGGCAGATTTTTCATTTTTTGTATAACAGTCCAAGATGCCAAACTTTATCAGATACCTGGGAAACATCGAAAAACCTGAGCAGGACATCTTCAATTCCAGCAATTTATTGATAACATTTGTTATTCTGTGTAAATACAATGTATGGATGGGTTATATTTGTTTAATATTCAAATACCGTATATAATTTTGATCAAGTGTTAAATGTTTTTGAATGTTTTCAGGGCAAATGCAATTCCAATAGTCATGGGTTTACCAAAACATTCTATGAAAGCATAGCTCCTGAAAACTCGTTTATTCATGTAGATGATTTCAACTCGACACAAGACCTGGTGAACAATTTGTACAGTGTAGGACGAGATGACAAACTGTTTAACTCATATTTTTCGTGGAGAGGTACAGGTGAATTTGTTAACGGCTGGTTCTGTATTCTTTGTGCTCTACTGCACAGTGATTATCCAGACAGAACGATACACAATATCAACGAGTGTTGGCTACCAGACGGCGCCGTGTGTAAACAGTGACCAGCAGTGGTGTGATGTGATTACTTAGAAATGTTTGCTGGTCATTCAGAAGACTTTGAAACATAAGACTGCTATTTTAAAGGACTAATAGGTAAACATCTATAAAGACGTTATAGTAAATGAACAAACTAAGTAAATGATGTGATTATTAACTTTTACTGTTACCATGTTACAAATATATATACATCCACTTGTTCATGTTTAAGAATGTTTTTCTCCACAGGTTACTGGAGAATTATGTTCCTTTCCCTTTTTTATTTTCTGTGTATATCATTATTTTCCCTTATTATCATTTTTACCGACGGCTCAGTAGACGAGTGGGTATGGCACCTGGCTACTAATCTAGAGGTCCCGGGTTCGATTCCTGGGCCTGTACAATAAAATCAAGGTCCAATTTTCAGCCCCCAGGTCGACTCATCCTGTTGAAAATGAGTACCTGGGATAACATCCTGGGGATAATAATGGGCGGCTGACTAACTGACAAAAATCCACCTATAAATATTTGTTAAAAACTTGTATCTGTCAAACACAAGAGTTTGTAGCATTGTAGTTTGTTTTAAACATAGACAACAAGCAACAGCAAGAACATTGTTTTTGTAACCCTTAAAATAGGAGCCTCTCCAGGTGGTCTAGTGGCTAGCACAGGCGATTGATGTGCTTGTGGGCTCGTGTTCAATTCCCGGCGGAGGCTCCGTACAGTTTGCACTCAGCGTTGTGACGCAGAACTGAGTAGCTGACTGAGATAATAGCGGCACCTCCTGGCTGCAGATACCGCAACCAGCGGCTGGTGACACGTTGTACTAGCCATGCAACCATCACACTAAACACAAAAGCCGCGCAATATGCCTTGATTTTGTACGGACTGTTGAGTAGAGGTTAACTCAACATAATATGGGGGGGGGGAGTTATAAAAAACTTGGTGAGCAGAAAGTTTGGACAGATTTACTTAAAGATTTAGTGACTAAAAAAGGTGTTTTATTTCAAAAATAAAACAATTTGAGAATAAAGATAAAGATAATACACTACACTCTCGTTTATCCGGCCTTCGTTTATCCAGAATTCCAGCTTATCCGGAATAAGTTTTCAAAATATTTTGTTAACGACTTTACTGGTGAATTTTAAGATCGATTTGTACTAAAAACAACCTGTTTTGTTATAAATTCAACGTTATACCCGTTCAGAGCTCATCAACATAAACGTAATTAATCTTAACTGCAAGGGTAAAAATAATACATTGCAGTGTATAGTTCCCTTGGCGATATGGTTAACGTCGGAATTCAAAGAGAATCTTATACCGGCAGAACTGTTACTTCTAAAAAGACTTCTCTCTAAGAAGAGAGAAAAATCGCTGAAGCAGAAAAAATAATGGACTTTTTTAAAAAGTAAAGACTTTGATCATTCATGTAGGCCTATGTGTGTTTATTATTGGTTTTTCTCGCTAAATTAAACTTGTTAATTTTTAGAAATTCTACTATTGTACTGAACTGAAGTTAATATAGTGTATGTATAATGTCTAATGCTAATAATTTTTTTCTTGTTTATACAGTAAAATATTCTGAAATAGATTTTGTTTTTCCTGAAGATTTACTCGCAAAATACAGTACAGTAGTCTATTACAGTTTGAATAACGTCTTCAAAATAAAAAAAACGCCACTTTTCTGTATAACGGTAGGTAAACATTGCTAATACCAGCATTTTCGCCATTAGTTTGGTTTATCCACAATTTCGTTCATCCGGAAAGCGTCTGGTCCCATCAATTCCGGATAAACGAAAGTGTAGTGTAATTATTTTCATCAATCAAAAACAAAATTTCAACTTATTGCTTGTGTGTGTGTGTGTGTGTGTGTGTGTGTGTGTGTGTGTGTGTGTGTGTGTGTGTGTGTGTGTGTGTGTGTGTGTGTGTGTGTGTGTGTGAGAGAGAGAGAGAGAGAGAGAGAGAGAGAGAGAGACAGAGAGAGAGAGAGAGAGAGAGAGAGAGAGAGAGAGAGAGAGTGAGAGACAGACCAACCCTTCCAATAACGGTTTCAGACCTCTTTAATTTAGAGGCTTAATTGTACCAGTATCTGAGTCTAAAGGGCAGCTCAGCATATTATACCATTTCTGTAAGAGGGACGAGGTCAGACTCAACAACTATTCTTGCTTCCACAGTCCGATGAGACAATGGGCAAGATAAGCATTACATTGTGCTTATGGGTCTTCAAATATTCGTCTTGAAATACTCGACCAATAAAAATGAAGTACTAGATAAGTCTACAAAATGTACACAATAGTATTTTAATTCCTTATGTTCTGATATATTTTAAGTAAAGTTAGCTCAAAAACTGAGTTGGTAAAAAAGAAAACAAAGTAAAACAATCGAACGCACGATTTAGTAAGTATTAAAATATAAACTGTCCTCATGCAAGATGTTCTTGCTTGTTAACATTAGTTTTTTACATGACATACACGCCACTTAAATTTAACAATATTCTTATAATAACAAAATAAAAAATAAAATTTCATATCAAATTTAAATTTTTTTCAGTAGTGAGCCATGAAAACTTTTTCATGGGAAACTTAGGGAAAAGTAGCCTGTGGGAAACTTTTTCCCTATTCAAAATAGAATAATATATCAACAAAGTGAATTGTACAGAAAGATTTAAGTCTAATTTTGATCTAACTCGCAATGTTCTATCTGTATTGGTTTCCAAATTATTGAGTGAATTGTATAAAATATATTTCAGTAGTCGCACTGCGTGTTGCCATATGTCATTTCCCGGGGTTCTCATACTGTATTAATCATGACGTGTTTTAATTAACAGTTACAGAAATTGTTAGAAATACATTTGTTTTGAAATAAGACTTAAAACAGTAAATCTTGTCCGCAGCATTTAGTAAATTGTATGTTGCAAAGCAAGCAACTTGCTGAAATCTATTACGATGCCAGCAAGATGAGATGGGTTCTGAATACCGAGTCATAGTTAACAACAGATAAACCATTAGCTGGAACTGGATCACTAAGCAAAAGTTTGCTACCTCAGGAAATGAAGAGGATTAGTGATGCTAATATTACTCCTGTCCATATATGACACATACTTGATGAGAGACAAAAATTGCATTATAAATTATTGATCCCGAAAATTATTTAAATTTTTCTATGTATTTTAAAGGTGAAAATATTTAACTGCTTCTATTTCACTTTATTTCACTATTACTTTTCAAACTAGCTATGTTTTTATGTATTGGTCACAGCTTTTTAGAAATTATAATTTTATACTACATTTTTCCATAAACCTAAAAAAATTCTATAAGGAAATATAAAAAAAATTGATCGTGAACTTTCAGTTGGATTATTTTTTTTTAGGTGTATCACTTTATTGTGCAAACCCATTTTAGCCAAACAAAAAGCATCAACAATAACATTGCAGTATGAATTAGTAAGAATCACTAAGCATCATGATTTTATTTTATTTATTTATTTATTTGTATGTAGTACAAGACATTTTGACCAAAGTGTTTTCTTTGTGAGATTTCTATCAAACTCCATAAGAGAATTTGTGTAAAGTGTGTACATATTACCAGTACTGAATGCCACGTTTAGGAGCACCTACGCCTTGTCGCCTGAAACTCCATTCTCCACGTCGGTTTTTAAACATATTGACATCTGTGTATGTTCTGTAAAGAGTATATAAATTAAACATACAAGAAGCATATGCCATAACACTGTACATCTTTTTAATAACTAATTTCTTGAATAATACTTTGAAGCCTTGGTATAAGGCTTATTTATAGTACCTTAGTTTAAGTAGGCATATTCACGAGTGTACCAGTATCTTGATAACATATATACATAATAACATTTACATTCTATACAGTTTACAGGTACAATATTTATTTAAATTCTCCACTTCTACCTGTTCTGCACAGATCCAGGCTCGTCTCCAGCCAGGGGCGAACTGTGCCACCGCCCAGGGCGGCAAATTTTAAAGGGTGACAGATTCCAGGATGTTAAGTTTTGAAATTGGGGAAAAAATAAAATTATTCACTTAATTTCATCACAATATGTAAGATCAGTAAGAATACGTGACAGTGGCAAGCGAAGAAAGGACTTTTTCAAAGCTCAAACTTATTATAACATATCTCAGATCGAGTATGTCTGAGATTCGCCGGAGTGGTCTGATTACTATATCTACAGAACATCAGTCAGCTGAATCACTTGATTACAACGAACTCATGAAGTTTGCCAGTGGAAAAGTTAGACGAGTATTTTTAAACTAAAGTATATGATACATTACTTTTGTTATATTTCAATCATAATGAATTTCAGTTAGTATTTTAATTTTAAGTCATCATATAGGCATACATTTTTATTGTCTCACGATTCCTTGTATTGTCTCTCCAATTTTTATTGTAGCCGTTCGCCGCATCGTAAACGCGAAAAAGTTTTAGTTATTTGATAATCACAACAATGCAAACATTCCTAGTCATCATCTGAAGGCCATCACCGTATCTTTAGAGTAGGTCTAGTGTGCGTGAATGTGTTCAGACTTAAAATAGGGAGGGGGAGCGGCACTCATAAATACTGCACAGGGCGGCAGAAGCGCTGGAGCCGGCCCTACACAGATCTTCCACACCTTCACATTTAATTCTCCTTCAGTCTGCTGCT
Organism: Magicicada septendecula; assembly: GCA_034769895.1. Classification (NCBI taxonomy): domain Eukaryota; kingdom Metazoa; phylum Arthropoda; class Insecta; order Hemiptera; family Cicadidae; genus Magicicada; species Magicicada septendecula. The sequence continues at coordinate 361,535,055 of CM068375.1, read as the reverse complement.
TTGCTATTCTCTTAACCCACGTCATGATATCTGTTTACTGTCTCTGATTTTTACTACTCTCCTAGTTAGATTATTGCTGCAGTATTTAGTTTTTGTCTGTAAGTTATATTTTGTTGTTTATCCTTTTTTATATCGGAGTTTCTAAAAATATTATATTTCTTTGATTCGTAACTAGAGTGTATATCTAGGTTGAATATGTTACTACAGGCATCACCCCTTTATTAACTATTTTCAATTTTATCTCTTCAGGAATTTCTTTCTTTTCAAAGGATGAGTTTTAATAATATTGGTGTTACTTTCACTGTAAACTTACTTGGTTTATTCACTCAGACGACGTTTCGGTGTGGTGTTCTCCTTCTTCAGTGAGTTTGGATACGGAATTTGCCAAGTTGTCGGTAATTTTATGTGTAACGGTTTTTTGGTTAACAGGATGTGTGGGGGTGGAGGTGGAGGGATTTGGCGCCGGATTTTGAATTGTTGTATGTGTTGTTTATTACTGTGTCGTATAGTGTGTGTGATTTAAATTGTGAATGGTTATTGAGTATGTTGTTTTGTTGTGTTTTGTTGTGGTTGTATATTTAAAATTGTTCTGTGGTGTTAAGTTTACGACTTTTGGGTAGGTAGTGTAAGATTTATAGGTTGTTTTTTATGTTGGTGTAACTGTGGTTTTCTGTCTGGATGTGTGTAGCAAATGTGGATTGTATGTTATTATTGGTTAGTGCTTTGGATGAAAATCAGAAAATCTGGATGAAAAAGATCTTCCTGTCTAGCCTATGTAGAACTTGTTGCAATCATTATATTTTAATTTATATATACCTGTTTTGTTGTATTTGTCAATGTCATTGTTTGTCTCGTTGATGTATCTTTTGATGGTGTTGTTGGTTCTGTATGCTATTTTGTAGTTGTATTTTCTGAATGTGTTGGCAATTCTGTGTGTGTTAAAGTTGTAGTATGTGAGTGTAATGTATTTGTATTGTTATGTGTTGTTTTTATCTTGTGGTTTGTTGTTTTTGTTTTGGATCTGTCTAGGTAATTTGTTTATTAAATCCGGGTTGTACCCATTTTTTAGTGCTAAGTATTTTAGGGTGTTAAGTTCTTTATAGTCTTGTGTATTCAGTGGTATTTTAGTGAGTCTTTGTAGCATATGGTTGAAGGCTGCATGTTTATGTTGTGTTGGATGATTTGATGTGTTGTGGATGACCATGTCAGTTGTGGTAGGTTTTCTGTAGATTTTACATGCGTGCGCATTGTTTGTTTTGGTGATTGTTAGGTCTAGAAAGTTAATGCAGTTGTTTTTTTCCAATTCTATGGTAAATTTGAGTTTGGGGTGTATCGTGTTAATGAATTTGTGGAATTTTTCTACTTGTCTTTTATTGGCTTTGTATAATAATAATATGTCGTCTACGTATCTGTGCCAATATGTGATTTTGTTGGTATATTTGTTGTTCTGTATTAGATGTTCTTGTTCTATGTGGTGTATAAATATTTCTGCTAGTATACCCGGGGAGGGGGGCCCATGGGATGTCCATCTGTTTGGGTGTATGTCTTGTTATTGTATGTGAAGTAATTTTGATCTGTGATTATTTTAGTGAGTTTGATGATTTCTTGTATGTGTGTTTCAGGTGTGTTATTTTGTCTGAGTAGTTGTTCAAGTGTTTGTATGTTGTCTCTGACAGGTACATTGGTGTATAGATTCGTAATGTCAAATGATGCTAACGTTGAGTTGTGTGGTATATGGATGTGTTCTAGTTTTTTGACTAGATCTATGTTGTTTTCAACAGAAGTGACATTGATTAAATTTATGTGTTTTCTGATTAGTTTATCTAGGTGTCTGGCGATAATGTGAGAGTGTGCTTGTGTGTTATTTATCAATGGTCTAATGGGTATGTTGGGTTTGTGTATTTTAGGTAATGCATTAATTTTGGAGGGTTAGGTTTAATTTGTTTTACATATTTTATGTTGTCTTTTGAATTATGTATTTTGCATTATTTATGAATTTGTTTTGGGTACTTTATTGTGGGATCTTTGGTTATTTGTGTTATATTGTTTTCGGAAAACTTTTTCAGTTTTATTGTCGAGTTCTTGTTTGTTCATTATGACTGTTATGTTCCCTTTGTCAGCTTTTACAATGGTTAGTTATTCTTGGATTTCGTTGTCCATGACGTGTCCGTTAGGTTACTTAACTAAATACAACTATTATATTAACAACTCGAAACACAAAGTTTTTTATAAGTAAAAACGTAAAGTTTTACCTTACAACCTGAACCGGTTTTCACCTTAAAAGGCTTCTTCAGAGGCTGCCGCTGGTTGCCCTGTCCGTCCTGTTGTGGGCGACGGAATCGAATTTCGAAAGATCGATGTTGTGTGTGTGGGGTGAGATATGTTCGAATAATGCGTGCGATTTGAATTGTGTCTGTTTGTTTAGGATGTCGTTTTTATTTGTTTTCGTGTGTTTCTATATTTCCAATTGTTCTAGAGTGTCTAGTTTTCGGCCTTTTGTGTGTACGTGTAGAATGTTCATGTTATTGTCGATGGTTTTGTATGTGTGGTTTGCTTTAATGAGGTGGTTTGCAAAGGTGGATTCTGTAGTGGAGTGGAGTGCCTTTGTGTGTTCAATGTATCTCTGTTTGAAGCTACGTCCTGTCTGGCCTACGTAGAATTTGTTGCAATTTGAGGAATTTATTTTGTAAACACCGGAATTTATTTTGTGCTTTGTGTGTGTGTTTTGATAGTGTGTGCTCCGTTTTGTTAGTAGTTTTGTAAGCGATTCTGTATCCCGCTTTTTTGAATTTGTGGACTATTTTTTCAGTTTGTTTGTTGATGTATGTTAGTGTTATGAGTTTGTTGTTTTCTGTCTTTGTCTGTTGTTTGTTTTGTGTTTTGTGTAGCAGTTTACTGACTATTGTTCTGTCATATCCGTTAGATTTAGCTAGATATTTTATCGTGTTTAGTTCGTCTTTGTAGTCTTTTTCATCTAAGGGGATGTTGTTAAGTCTATGTATCATGGTTCTGAAGGCAGCTAGTATGTGTTGTGTATTAGTGTTTTTGGTGATTGGAGGAGTTGTGTATTAGTGTGTCAGTTGTAGTTGGTTATCTGTATATATTGAATTTGTGCCTGTGTTCAAGTTTTGTGATGGAGAGGTCTAAGAAGTTTATGGTATTGTTGTGTTCGTATTCGGCAGTGAAGGTTATGTTTTTATGTATTTTGTTCATGTGCGTTAGTAACTGTTCACATTGTCTTTTGTTTCCCCTGTATAGTATTAGAATGTCATCAACGTATCTGTGCCAATATAGTATTTTATGTGAGTGTCTGTCATTGTTTGTGAGTATTTTTGTTTTTTCTGAGGCTCATTTTTTAGGAAAAAGGATATTCATAAATATACCTGGTCAGTGAGAGGTTCTAGATCAATTATATATTATATAACAGTTAATAAGAAGCTAGTATCACAAGTCGGAAGATACAAGAGCCTGGAGGGTATGACATTTTTCAGATCATTTTATTTTTGCATCAAATATACAGTTACATAAGCGATGGAAAAAACAAAATAATTTTGGTCAACAGCAACAAAATAATGAACTAGTCTTTAAAGTTTACGGATTGGAGGATGAAAGTACCCGAAACCTTTATCAGAACAGAATAAATCAGTGCACTGCGGTAACACCTACTATTGAAGTCATAGAGGTGTAATGGAGTAATATAAAGAAAATAATAATACAAGCCGCTAAGGAAGCAGTAGGTTGCAAAAAGAAGTGTAGATGAAGGAGGGGTCTGAGAATTGAGACAGAAGAAATAGATACTGCGATAAAGAGGAAAAATTATAGCTTTAGGAGATATATATCACACACAACAGAAGAGTCAAGAGGAGCCTGCCAGAGAACAAGAAATGAAACAAAGAGAATTGAACAAGCCTCATGCCCATCCTGATGCCTCATGTTTAACTGAATAAAAAATTAAACGTGCCCATCAAGACTCATGGAACGCTTCATAAGCACTAAGGAACACAATTTATATGATAGACAGTTTGTGGCATACAAAGTGATGAAAACATTGAATCTGAGAGAGAAAAGATTCATATTAATACAATTGAGGAAAATGAATGGACAAACCATTATAGAAAGTTATATTTTGACAGCACAATAGAAAATGATAAGGAATATATAAGTAAGCCCAGTGGAAAAGGTCTAGATATGTTAAGTATAGAAGAACGCCAACAAGCTATGAATGGAATGAAAAGTAAAAAAGCACCAGGACTTAACGGAATAAATCCTGAGTTATTAAAATATAGTGGCACATTATTACATTTATGAATTCTCCATTTTCTAAATAACATTTGGCTGAAAAACAAAATTCCGAAAGAATGGAGGCAGGCAAAAGTGATTTCATTATATAAAAAAGAGACAGAACAGGTGCAAATAATTACAGAGGAATAAGCTTGCTGGACTCAATGTACAAAATATACACAAGAATTCTTAATCAGAGATTAAGAATGATTACAGATGCATTACTTCTTGAAGAGCAAATGGGTTTTAGAAAGGGTAGGTCGACTGTAGATGCATTGTTTGTATTACAACAGATAATAGAGAAAAGGCGGGAGTATAACCAGGAAACGCATATCGCTTTTGTTGATCTGGAAAAAGCATTTGATAATGTAGACTGCCAAAAGTTATAGAATATTATGGATAAAAGAGGATATTTGCAGCATTTAGTAAATTCAGTTAAGATTTTTTACAAAAGTTCATTTGTAGTCCTGGATCTGAATGGTAGGCTCTCAAGTGACATTCCAATAAATATGCAAGCAAGGCGTGGGTCATGACAAAAAAAAAGGAATGTGGCAACATTCAGAGTGCTGAAATACAATTTCTTCGAAATATTTTAAATTATGTATTGCAAAATAGAGTAAGGAGTGAGGATATCAGAGCAGAACTCAAAGTAAAGGCCATAAATGAAATTACTTAAATTTGCAGAAGACAATGGTGGGATCATCTGCAAAGGATAACAGAGGATCAATTGCCAGAAGCAGCGCTGAACTATAAAGCCAATGTATTTCTTTTATGAAGTTGCTAAACTGCTACAATTTTTATTGTTCAGACAAAGCTTTTCGTCATCACTGACTTCATCAGGTCTTAAACAACGTCTGTCAACTGTACGTTGTAGGCTTTTATACTTTAGGCCCCTCCCCTTATGTCATCGCCCCTCCTATTGGTTCTAGCTGCTGCCGCTCTTTACGGGAACTTTGTCTACATTTTTCCGTTAGGCATTTTTCTAACGTCCGTCAAATTGTTTTAAGAATCTCCCGTTAATTTCTTCATGTAATATTTTACTTTCTGACTTATAACTGTTTCGTAATCTTTTATTACACTTCGTCAATTTTAGTGTATTCTTCTTATTGTTTTAATTTTATTTATTGTTTACTATATTTAAAATATTTCTTCATTTGTAAATTCACTATTATATAGTTTACTAAAGTCTTACATATAGTGAGTTCGTTGTTTTAACGGCTATCGCTCTTCACGGGAACTTCGTCTATATTTTCCGTTAGGCATTTTACCAACGTCCGTCACTTATATTTTATGATCTCCCGTTATTTTCTTCATGTTACTACTTTATTTTCTTGACTTATAATTTTTTGTAACCTTTTACATTTCGTCATTATTAGTGTGTTATTCTTATTATTTTAATTTATTTTTGTTTGTTGTTTAATATATAATAAAATATTTCTTCATTTGTAAAATCCACTTTTATATTGTTACAACACAAATAAGCCAACCCAATACCAGGGATAAAAACTATATTTATAAATGTGAAAATACTTCATATCAAATAAAATGATTAATCTAAATAAAATATAAAGAATATGACTCGACAAACGACGACTTTGACCTAACCCAAGTGATTGACCCAACAACAGGAAACAAATTAAGAAGGGAACCACACAAATAACCAACGAGAATAAGAGAAGAAAGTGATTGACCCAAGAAATACAACCAAAGAAGAAAAGAAGGTGATTAACCAAACCAAAGGAAGAAAGGAAAAAATTCAAAACCCAAACAAAAAGGGAACAAGTTCATGGGATTAAACGACCCCAAAATACCCAAAGGAAAGGATGGAAAAACCAAAGTATTAATCAAATAATGAAAATGAAGAAGGAGGGAGATAGGTAGAAGTGAAAACCAATAATGATTCACAAACGAGTAATAAAGCATAGGAGAATGAGAAATAAAGCACTCAAGAAGAATATTGGAACCAAACCAATGGTTATCCTGAGAAAGGAAAAAGTAACGGTTATTACCAATTAATGAACAAAATGATCTAGAGAAGAAGCCTATTAAAAAAAATGTTAGGGATTAAGGTGATGAAAAGCAACCTAAACCACAAATGAAATTTAGATGTAAAAATAGTATTATAAGAATATAAAATTGTTATTAGTATTAAGGATATATTGTGATGAAAGAGAAATAAGTATAGGGATTACCTACTAAAAAACACATAGTATAAACAGTGATACAGTGCAATAGTGTATGTGTAAAAACCCCAAAGTGAAGTGATAAGGTACGCTAGTTAAATTATAATTAACTATAGATAATTTAAAAGTGAAGGTGAGATATAAGTGGGAATATTGTAAGATTTAGAATATAATTATTATGAGGAATAGTGAATAATGAAGAAAATAGACACTTCATAAATCTGTAAATAACACTAAAGGTTTAAAAGTGGAAAAATAACAGTGAATAAATAGCTGGTGAAAAATAGTATTAAGTATGAGTTGTAGAATAAGATATGTTGAACACTAGAAAGTGATGATGACATTATTATTTAAGAAAAAATGTTTAATAAATTTAAGTTTAATTATAGCCAATAGTAATTAAAAAGGGAGGATTCCAGGAAAGAATAAATTGAAGGTGTTGACATGGAGAGAATGTAAAGATTGTTTAAAGATTAAGAAATCAGAGACAGAACAAAGACACCTATGTTATAAGGGACTGTTATAAATTTCATAAAAGTGATGTTGTTTATCACAACAAAAATAATATAAATTGTAAACAAAAAATTAGCAAATAATAATAAGTTGGAAGTGATGATATTTCTCACTCAAAATAATAACTCTAATAACTTATAAAGAATTGTTCATGTTAATGTAATGAATAGGATATGGCTGAAAGAAACTTGCAGTCCATAAGCCTAAATTGTTATGTTTAAATATTAAGATAGAGAAGGCAATGTAATCAAAACACCAGCAGACTCAAAATACAACACAGCCAATAATAATAACAAAGTAAAGCCCATTAGGCTGAAACAAAATGTGATTTAAATGAAATAAGTCAAATACTATAATGGCTACTCAGGCCTAGGAAAGGACATAGCTATCAGAACCAAACAACAAAAAATTATAACAAATTGACTAAGAATTTAGCAAATTTGAGGTGAAGGAATCACCAAGAATAAATTGTAAATCATTTGTAAAACAAAATATCATAATAAGCAATGTTATACAAAAAGAAATGTAATTAACGAGCATTAACGTAATTATAAAAACATAAAATCTAAAATTACCCAAGCTTGTGGGGTATCAAAATAATCTATGAAAGGAAATAAATACTATAGTGACTATATTTAATAACCAGGAAGGAAGATGGAGGAATAACAGCAATCAGAAGATATACGTAGAATTCGAATTTTGATAACAATACATCATCTCAAAATCAACCAATCAAAAATCATACAGTTACCATGGAAACGGCAGTTGAAGACGAAATTACCGTTGGAATAAAGAGAGAAGCGAAGCGTCATTAAGCGAATACAGATGCCAATATTGAGAAGAAAGTTTTTCTGTGAAAATAATGCAAAAAAGTATTAAAAGTTACTAACCATGATAGCTTAAGAAGCAGACGACCATTTGTAGCAGCCAATACAAGATCCAAGGCCAATTAGACGGAAAATTATCAGAAAAGAACATCCAGATACTTAATGAAAAAGACACCCAATCCATTGAAGCCCCAAAATCCATGAAAACCGAACTTATGCAGCGAAATCCTACCCGATTAAACAAATGAAGGCACCGAGACATACTCAGGTGTTAAGTACAATTAAATTATTTATTTTCCAAAACCCGAATCACTTTAAAACTTTCTAAAGGTAAATTTACCTCACTGTAGAACCAATATTTCTCTTTCATAGAATATTTAAGCAAAATAGCACTTGATTAAAACTTGTTAACGTTGAATATAATCTATTAATTAAACACGAACTTACGAAACACATTTACGACACAACAGAACAGATTGTAACAGCACACATTATTATTTATGTACACGTAGAATAAGGTAATACATTTTTATTGTAACCATAGGAATTCTTTAGCTATAGTCACAAGAATCCACGATTTTGGAAACAGAAAAATATTTGTAACACTTTAACGTACGCAGCAATGCAAGGTTGAATGTTTCCTAGATCGCTTCGCCAAACCCAGAGGCAGAAGTCTAATGTAAACAGTCGGTGCAAATTTATTATTGTATTATTGTCAATGTGAATATTTTTAATTATCAACTATTAAGAAATAACTATTACAGGGAGTAACCGTCGTTATCATTTCATAGGGAGTGCTTTATATATTACTTGTGTTTAGTTAAGAATAAAATTGACGAGAAGCGAACAAGTTGTCATTTACGCAGCAGCAACGACAATTGTGACGGTTGTGTGAGCGGGAATTATTTGAATGCCCTGACCGCCAACGCTGATAACTCGTCAGACAATAATTTTAGTTGTTTTATAAAACGACTTGGCGCCACCCGGGATTAACACTCCCCTATAAATAACAGGTAAGGTTACTGCCGTGTGATACAGGTGAATACCTCAACGCTACGAACATCGCTAGCCACAACATTAATGTAACGACCCCGGTGCGAGGCGAACGCACTAATCATAATTACACATACAAAACTGGTGTACATTTTACAGGTACGCACAGATCTTTTCGTTACAATATTCATTAATTTATTCTTATCTTATTTTTAACTTTAAGTATTTCTAGTTCTTCTATTAGTTTTATATTTTGCGGATTGTTTTATATTTTGATTATTTCCATATTTTCATTTGGATTTATGAATTTATGGCCTGACTCATTGAAATGTCTTGCATATAGTGAGTTCGTTATTCTAACCCCTTCTCCTTTTGCATGTTCATTCATTCGAATTTTAAATTTTCTTCCAGTTTCGCCCAGATATATCTTATTACATTCTCCACATTTTAATTTGTATACGCCGCTTTTTTCTGTTAATGGAATTTCTTCTGTTTTAGCATTTTTTATATATTCGAATACATTTTTCGTTTTCTTTATTCCTATCTGTATTTCGTATTTTTCGAAGCATTTTTGTAACATTTTTGTTTGCTATCGTATGTATGTTATTGCTCCTTTATATTTCTTTCCTTCATTTGTTTTTTCTTTTTTGTTCTTTTCTATTTCTTTATTTTCCTCTATTTTTTTAACTATTCTATTAATTATTTTAGGGTTGTAATTATTATTTTTTGCTATTTGTTGTATTTTATTTAATTCTTTTTGTTTGAGTTCTTCATTTTCTAGATAATTTATAGCTCTATAGCAAAATGAATTTAATGCTGCCATTTTATAATTGACTGGATGATATGATTCTTGTGGAATTATTAAATCTGAGTATGTTTCTTTCCTATATATATCGAATTTGAGTTTGTTATCTTCAATTATTATATTGATATCCAGGAAATTAATTTCTAATCCTCCGGAGATATACGTTAAGTCATTATGGAATTTTATTGAAATTTCAATAGGTCTGGGGGAAGATTGATCCTGATCCACACAATGTTAAATCAGCAATGTCTTCTGTTTTGCCTTTCACAATATTCACTTGTTCCAGTTCTGAAGGTATAGTTTTTGTATGTGGTTTCCCAGTACCTCTTTCCTTTAGTCACATATTCAGAAAAGATGTTCTTAGTCAGCCTGCTACATCCATTCGAGTTTTGGCCAATAATAAATTAGTACCTTTCTGATGTCTATATCTTCAAGGTTATCTTCCTTATAAAACCATATACATACAAACAAATTTGATTTTCACAACTTCAGTTTTGCTAAGAAACTTTTTGTCGTGAACTAAAGAATTTTAACTTTAAATTAAGAACTACAAAAATAAATAGGAATTAGTCATACACACTTTGGAGGCAGGTCACTGTGAAGCATTGAACAGATACGGCAGATATAATATGAATGGGCGTCCAGGAAAGTCCCTGTTCCATGCCAGCAAAAGTAGTCATTGTAGACAGCATCATTTTTGTCCAGCTTTTTCAGATAATGTGCCAACTGCTTAGGTGAATTAAAATCATCAACATGTATAAAAGAATGGTCCGGGCCAATTTTCTTGTAAAATTCTCTTGTTACACCCATTGCAACAAAGAGTATATTGTACCTGTGAACAGAAATGTGTATTATAAACTTGTATGTATAAATTCATGCACATTTACCTCGGACCACAGTCAGCTGCAAATCAGTCACACAAAATCTGGTCAGCTGTGACCGATATGAAAATTTGAACCCAGCTAATTCCAACCCGGCCAACTGCAATAAAAACATAGGCCTAACAATAGGCCAGAGAAAAAGTTTTGTTGAATTATATATTTTAATTTTGCAGAATGATGATGATTATTTTTTTTATTATTATTATGCCCACCACATGTTCTTTAACTGTGATTGGTGGGTTTGGGAGAGACAAAGGCTTGAAATGGAGATTGGCTCCATGAAACACAATAAAGTATTAGACGTTATGCTCAGGAGCAGAAAGGCCTGGGACAACATAGCAACATTTGTGAGGACTGTTCTGCAGCTGAAGAAGCCAACATTCAACTGAATAACATGATGAAGAAGAACACCAAGATTTAGGAGCCTAGTAGGCGAAATATGAGGCACCACCCTGAAGTAATATGAATAGTGCCGGGTGAGGGTTCCCTGTCTGTTAAGAGGAGGTTTTTAATGGGTGAGAGTCACACACTGGACGGCCAATTGGTGATCCTCTAGACATGTTTCCTCCTCTGCAAGAATTAAACAACAGAATTTCAGTATTGCTGAAATGAGTTCCCTGATTTAATAACAGTAGCTTTTATGTAGTACCTTTTAATGTGGAAAATATTGGTAGTTAGAGTAACATTTAAAATACAGTTTAAAAAGTGAGGATAACCATGTGCATAGGCTACATATTAAAATAATTATTACTGTATAAAATAAAGCTGTATACTGTATAATAAAGTTATAATTACTGTATTAACAATAAAAGTATAATAAAAGTTAGTTCAATTTAAAGCCTATCAGTAAGACTATTTGTATAAAAACAAAATTATAATACGTTAAAATGAATTGTAATAGATTGTGATAAACTTTTTTAAATTTTTAATTCTCTAGTATTAAAATAAGACAAATTCATACTTACTGAAGTGGGTAAAAGAATTTTTCAGTCACATAGTCTTTGCAAATGGAGTTTTCAAATGACAAATAAAATTTGTATTCTTGTTTAAGCATGTTGAGACAGTCATCTGAATGGCTTCTGGAGCATTGTTTGTTCCCACACTCACCATATACGTCTACCTCAATATACTTTGACAACTCTTTGGCATATTCTAAGCGATTGCTTTGAGCATTACAATTGGACACATACCAAGCCACTTTTCTGGTTTTATTTGCAGCCACATTCCTATAAACAACGTTAAGATATCCATGCAATTAAGACAATGGCGGCTGGTGCTATGGTTGCAGTGTTGCACAACCAACAATATAGAATAACTAAACTACAAAATAATGTACGAAAACATTAAGCAGCTAAACGTATTATAAATTCAACGGAGAGCGTATCAGATTCTACGGTAATGTTCGCGTGCAATTCAAATGTGGCGCGCAGGCTGGTGGTTGTAGACCGTTTGCAACTTGAACAGTAGAGGTGGGCTAAACTGTTATTTTAAAATAATAGGTATGAAAATACCGTTCAAAAAAAATAACAGGTACAAATACCTGTTATTATATACTAGTTATACATAACCTATATTATTCCTTTGTAAGTAATTTATTGAGTTTCCTGCAGGTCTCCTATGTGATATCTTCCATAGGACCTATATCTTCCATGAATATATAGGTCTCCCTTTGGGAATACTAATTTAAGTTTTCACTACGAGTAAACAAACTAATATTGGTTAGACAAATCAGTTGCGAAACTCAGGCAATGAAATTTAGAATAGCACAACAAATAATGTGAAACAAAAACATCTGAAACATATAATAATAACATAACAGTAGGCTAAGCTACAAGAGTGAATGAGAATAAACATAATTTAAACCGATTGCCCTTATAAAAACACAAACCTAAACAGTTTGCGGTAAATTTTCATTAGATATCTCCTCTTATCTTATTTTATTTTCTTATCAGGTAGAACTCGATAAGAATGCGGAAGACCGAAATGGTACGCGGGTCCCGAAATGTTGGGAATCACTGCTAGTAGATCAACTGTGCAACTGATAGGTCCTGGCAAAAGCACAAGTTGGGCAAATAATGGAAACTTCGAACCGTATCATAAATCAATCATGAATGTTTTACTGTCTCCAAGAAATTCAGATAAACTTGTAGCTTTCTCTTCTTATTATCTTGTTTTATTGATGGCCTTCTAATAAGTTTAGTAAATTCTTATCTTCATCAGATCGTGTATTTATCTTTGGCTGCAGTTTGACCATTTACACCTAAATGTGTTATTTGTTATGGAGTTTATTTTTATTTCTTTACTTAGTGGAAACTACTATTAGTCAAATGATAAGTAAAGTGATAGAGACAAAAATTCACAATCAGCAGTTTAGATAAAAAAACAAATTTACGAAAACACTTTGCTTTTAGGTAGCCTTATCAGATCAGTAAAGATTTAATGAACAGAACTAGATAAAGTGCATAAATGTCCGTTACAACAATCTCATCATTTACGTGAGATGTACAGTGAAGTTAAAATCACATTAACAATAGTATAATTATATTTGGTTAAGTAACGGACACGTCATGGACAACGAAATCCAAAAAAAAGTATAATGTATAGCACAACAAATAATGTGAAAAAAACATCATAAACATAATAACAACATAACAGTAAGCTATAAGAGTGAATGAGAATAAACATGATTTAAACTGATTACCCTTATAAAAACATAACCTAAACACTGTGGTGTCACAGTGACTAGTGGTGTGTGCAACAAGTGTGTGTAGCATAACTTAAACAGTTTGCAGTAAAATTTCATTAGATATTTGCTCTTAGCGGCCTATAAACTATTATCAGCCACTCTGTAGGTTATAACACAATATAATTTGTTTTCCAAAATTTACCAAGTTCGTGAATTATATTATAAAATATATTATAAATATAATTTGTTATAATCTGTATTATATACCTGCATAACACACGAGAATAAATGTAACATCAGTATGACTTTTGTACATTTATTAAAAACAGCTTCGTCTCTTTGCGCAGAATGAGGTATTCAGTACCAAAAAGTGGCTTCGTAATAGTTCGTACTCGAAATACTCCTGATACTACTTGTTCCTAAAATACTAGTATTCCTCGTGATACGCCTAGTATTTGTAAATACTCGTTTACTTGTTGTTCCTTGTGTATCGGTGATACCCCTAGTATTTGAAATACTCGATTACTTGCTATTCCTTGTGTACCAGTGATACGCCTAGTATTTGGCCTTGGCGTATTCGTTTACTTGTTACTTGTGTATAGTTGCGTAGGGGCGTGCCTCGACTCGGAACAACGAGGCCGCGAATAACAGGTATTTCAACATTTCAGTCACTGTTACGTCCTTCCACAAAAATATCGTTCCAAAATACCTGTTACACGTATATCGGCCCACCTCTTATGGCAGAGCTTACTACACAGACATATGGGAGGACATGCGCTATTCTTCACAACTACCCTATGTTCCCAATGTAAGCTTGGTGGTTGCAAAGTTTCTGCAACGTTCCGCTAGTAGCGTTGTAGCGCATCTATAGCTGTGTCATGAAGTGAGCACAGCCTTCTTGATTTATAAGTTAGGTCAGGTTTAGTGTTTATGTTGGTTCAAGATAAAAGTTAGCCGTTGTTTGAGGTTATAAAATTGTAGTAATAATTTTGTATAACTGTGATTATGATAGTTTAATGTATTTTAACCGATCTCCCATCCACTCAACCAACTACTGCAACCACCAAATTTGGAACCACCAGCCGCCGCTGAATTAAGATAACGCAATGTCAAGATGCTATGTTAAGGTAAACAATATTAAGAATTATTTGAAATAAAAATTACACATTGACTTCAAAGTTATTTGTTCTAAGTTTTTGTCTCAATATTTGTAGTTAGACATGTTTTTTGCCTGTTTGACGTGTCCATGATTGTTTTATGTTTTATGATTTCATGTGGTTGTGTTGAGATTTCATCTGAGAAATGAAAACTGCTACTTTTTCTGTTAACTTTTCACTTAAGGAAAAAGTGATTGAATTTAAATTATACTCAATTTTTATCTTGTGTCAAATTAATGTTGGCTTCATATTAAATTTTACTTCCCTTGAGGCCCGGCTCCAGGCAGGGGTAAACCGTGCCACCACCCAGGGTGGCAAATTCCGGGATGCTAAGTTTTTAAATTGAGGGAAAAAATAAAATTAATCAATTAATTTCATCACAATATGTAAGGTGAGTAAGAATTTCTTTAAGTATAAAGTCAGCTGAGTTTAACGAAGAGTCGAGAACTCGTGAACGAGAGAACGTAAACTGACTTTTTCGAAGCTCAAACCTATTAAAACTTATCTCAGATCAAGTATGTCCGAGACCCGCCTTAGTGGTCTGGCGACTATATCTATAGAACGTCAGTTAGCTGAATCACTTGATTACAACGAAGTCATAAAGGAGTTTGCCAGTGTAAAACCTAGACGAGTAGGCCTATTTTTTAACTAAAGTATATGATACATTACTTTTGTTATATTTCAATCATAAAGAATTTTAGTTAGAAATTTAATTTTGTCATCACATATGTATACATTTTTATTGTCTCACGATTCCTTGTATTGTCTCTACAATTTTTATCGTAGCCTTTCGCCGCATCGTAAACGGAAAAAAGTTCTAGTTATTTGATAAACATAACAATGCAAACATTCCTAGTCGTCATTTGAAAGCAACCGCTGTATCTTTAGAGTAGGTCTAGTGTGCGTGAATGTCTTCAGACTTAAAATAGGGAGGGGGAGCGGCACTCATAAATACTGCACAGGGTGGCAGAAGCGCTGGGGCCGGCCTTGCTTCCCTTTATGTGTTAACTTATACAACACAGTATGATAAATATTATATAACCATGTACTGTATCTATAACACAAATTATTGTATATAATATTATTATATAATTTTATGCTGTTTTATAAATCACCATAAAATATAACTTAATAAACATAGAAAAAAAATCCACAATTTTCAGTGATGTAGAGTTAAGACAGAGTAAGTGTAGGACACTGCTGGTCACACATTTACTTTTCACAATTCCGAAGATGTTGTATACAAATTGACAACTACTTACGGACAAACTGCTGATTGCCGGACGTGTTCATCAAAATACACCCATTTGTTATACGGATAAACGATATCACTGTTGTGTCTGAATGTGGAAGTCCAGTTGAAAATATCTGCATTTTTCTCATCAAACTCATTCATTGGACTTTCCAGAGTTTGTAGAATCCATCTCTGAAATGTAAGCGTGATTAAATTTTCTACAAAATATGTTTTTGTGAAATACTGAACATCCTACAATAAAACTGTTGCTTATTTTTTACGGTTACATGTTTAACTGGGTCTTATCTCCAACTGATTAAACAACGGACCAGCTGAAAAAGAATTTCAAATGTTACTTTGCCATAGTGTAATAAAGTTAAAGTTTACGTGCATATTGTTAAAGTTGTAAAGTGTTACTATGTATTATTAATTTCCTAGAAAGATAAAATACATGAAACTAATACAGTTTTTACAATGCTCTTAACACATAACGTGAACAGACTGCGTGTGTAACAGCTAACCTTGGCTTGATCTCAGCGCAACACTGAAAACATTACTTGCCTGATGTGGCTTCCTGTTCTTTGGTAGATCTCCAGGATTGGTACTGAATATTATCGCATCCGATGTATTGAATTCACCTCTCTCCTCAGTTACTATACAGTTTTGAAATGGACACATGTCAGCTGAAAAGTATCGATCTTTATCCCACACAAGAATTTTTTTCTTTCCTTCTGTAATCTGAAAAAAAAACCTTCTAAGAATTGATATCTCTTAATAACTGTGTCTGAACTTAATGTTTATGAATTCATTATTGCTATTATTTTTACACAGTTGTGTCTTTCCTCATTTATTTTTTGTAAATATAATTAATTCACTACCGACTCGGAACACAAAGTTTTTATGGGTAAAATCATAAACGTTTTACCTTATAGCCTGAACCAGTTTTTGCTTTTAAAATGCTTCTTCAGAGGCTGCCGTTGCTTCCAACAACTTCAACAATTCCCAACAACAGCTTCTAACAACAGCAGCCTCTGAAGAAGCTTTTTAAAAGCGAAAACTGGTTCAGGCTATAAGGTAAAACTTTATGTTTTTACCCATAAAAAACTTTGTGTTCCAAGTCAGTAGTGAATTAATTATATTTCGTTAAGTAACGTACACATCATAGACAACGAAATCCAAGAATTATGTTTTGTTTTAGTTTTCTATCACATTTTCATATTTAGAGTGAAACGATACTGTATAATGGTATCATAATTTACTATGTATGTAAACACCTATAATAAGTAAGAAAATTTTAATGATAAATTAAAGTATTGAAATGTACGTAGTTTTAAGTAAAGTTATAATTGAATAGTGAATCTAAAGAGGCTCGGCTGTGCGACAGACCGGCGCCGGCAAAAATATGTATAATAGACCTAAGACACCCTAAATGTCGTAAACACATAAATTGTTTTGTAGTGTAAAACTAGCAAAAAACGCCTATATACCGTTAGGTTAACGGTACGGTGTCCTTCGACAGCCAAAAGAGGCCACGCCAGTAAATATGACGATTTTAGAAAGTCGCGTCATTTTTTAGGGAGTATAACGAACAACCGCGTAAAAATATCGACCGCACTTTGGGAACCAATCACCAATAGCGTCAGTAGTGAGCGCGAAAGAGATACGACACCAGACTGGATACATTCAAAAATACCGGCAAAATTTTGAATGTAAGACCAATAAGGAACGATCAACAGAAGATGTAGTGAGGGTAGAATTGAAGAAACTATAAAAATAACCCGCGGAGCCCACAACGGGGAGTCTAAGTTGAATTTTCACGCAAAAAACACGGGAAACCTGCGTCACTCGATTTGAGCAATTTTAATACTATTACTCTAAGTTCAAAGCATTAGATGATCCCGGTTCAATAGTTGAGATAGAATTACAGCCATCAAGAAGTTTATTTTATATATGTGCGCGATAGTACGTACGGACCAGAAGATGTTTAACTTGTGCGCGTAGATTGCAGCAAGAAGTATATTATTTATTTGTGCGTGACGTATAGTAATAACGCGAGCGTGTGATGTGGTTAAAGAAAGTTAATAAAGCGTGATCAGTGAAAGTGTCGTGTGATAGTTAACGCAAGACTACAAGTCGTCATTCGCCTATCAGGAATCCTGCAACAAGTAGCAATGTATCATTTATAAATTACAATATAATTGATTAACATAAATTTCATATCTCAATAAACTCATCTCATTTTAAAAAGACCCACGATGTTCAGATACTAAACATTCAATTTATGCTAGACGACATGTTTGGGTGACTTATGATATCGCAAAGTAAGAAACCAATACTAATAATTATTGAAGCGATAAATGAATTAAATAATTGAATATAGATTGAATAGTATAGAAGTCGTAGCAGTTAAGAATTGATGATAGATATACTTATATACACATATATGTTTGTTTTGATTGATAGCGATGATTGAAGTTTGTTAGTGGAGTAAATTGAATCTACTAAGTACTCCTTTGAATATACTTGATTAATCTGATTTCGAAGAAGCTGTGAACTAGAAATATTAATAAATTCTTTTGTTGTTATTAACTATAAAGATGATCGTAATGATTAAGTCTAAGATGTATTCAGTAACAAGAATCTAACAATACAAGTATTAGTATCTGAACAGTTTGTTATTATTTCATAAACAAACCTGAGATCTCCTACTCTGGCGCCCAAGTAATTATTAATAATATAAATTTGAGTGGTGCAGTTCTCAATAAATCTTAATAGTTATTAAAATATTATAATATTTGTCACCATCATTGTGGAGCTTTAAGAAAAGTTATATTTGGCGCATCCAAACGTGGAGCACTAATCTCCAAAAGTTATATTTGGCGCATCCAAACGTGGAGCACTAATCTCCAAAAGTTATATTTGGCGCATCCAAACGTGGTGCAGTTGTTCCAACAACAAGTAGCTTTAGAAAAAAGTAATATTTGCCGCCCAACTGGTGGAGCTTAATTATAAAATTAAGTAAGCTCGGTAAAATGAGATGAGTAGAGAATAAGAAATAGAATATAAAAATTTAAAATTAATGTTAACTAGAAGTAAAACTAGAGAATTAAGGAATTTTAATAGACAAATAAATAGTGAAGTAAAAATGGCAAGTAACTATAATACCAATAATACCAATGATAGTGATGAAGGGGAGTTCTAAGTTAATAACCAGATGGGAGAGATGGGAATACTTGACGAACTAACCGATAACGAAACCACACCGGTTCCTTCAGAGGCAAGGGACGGGCAGAAGAAAACGTAACCAACGCAACACAACATACAATAACAAACATAGACATAGTCACAATGCTACAACAAATAACGGAAACCAATAAACAGACAATGGAAAAAGTAACACAACAAATGACAGAAAAACTAACAAAGCAAATGACAGAAATCACTAAACAAACAATGGAAAACAATAAACAGACAACAGAAAAATTAACGCAACACATGACGGAAAAACTGGCAGAAAATACCAAGCAGCTAGAAAAAAGAATTGAAGATGTTAAAGAGAGCATGCATGAAAACAATATACAATTAAGGACGGATATTGAACAGTACATGACACAACAGTTAAACGAGCACAGATTGCAAGTAGAACAACAACTTAGTGCGATTAGGCGCGAGAACCAAGAATTATCAACAAAAGTGAGATCGGAAGCAAAGGAAGTAGTAAATGAAGAGATGAAAACATTTCAAACGCACGTGAACGAACAACTGGAGAGAAAAGAACAGATAATCCGGCACACGCGAGAAGAAGTCGCACTAGAAATTAACAAGCTAACTAAAAAGGTAGATCGAAATAATAAGAAACAAGAAGACCAAGTTTAGCAACACAGACAAGAAGTTACCCGTGAAATAAGTGAGGTAAGAGATGTAACTACAGAGCAGATACAAAGACTCACAGAACGATACGAAAATAATTGTGTAGAAGTGGATGGACGATTAACCCAGGTAAAGGAAGACGTGAGAGTGAGATTTGCGCAGTTGGGAGCTGTACCAATGCAACGCAGTATCACGGTGGAGCATCTGAAGAGTGTGTCGTTCAACGGGGAAGGGGAATACCCCATGGAATTCATAAAGGAGTTGGAGGAGATCCGGAAGGAGTATTACGCGCACGAGGGGGTAAACTGGGTCGCAAGACATCTAGAAGGTGAAGCAGCGATATGGTGGCGGTTGATACGAAGTGACATTAATACATTCCAAGAGTTCCAGAACGCATTCATTGCGAAGTATTGGAACCAAATGGTACAAGAAGAGGTGCGTGACCGGCTGGAATTCGGGAAATACAGGTATGAGAGTGGATTGAGCATGGTTCAATACATGGAGAGATGTATATTACAAAATCGCCAACTGATTCCACCCATATCTGATCAACACCAGATAAGGAAGTTAGCACGCCATTACCACCACGATATAGCTGTCGCTACTATCACTAGAGGAGTCAGTAACATTGCCGAATTCCAAATGTTATTGATGGAGTTTACAGCAATGGGAAGTATGAATACAGTACAACGACAGCAGGTAAAACGAGAAGAAGAAAGTACAAATCGCCCGTGGCAGAATAGGAGGGCAGAAAGGCCGGCGGATAACGGTAATAACTCATGGCGGAACCGGGTGCAGAATAATAATGAGCACGGTCGACGGGACGTAAACAAGGGTCCACAAAAGCATGTATACGAGGCGCAGGTCAACGCCGTCGCAAGTACAAGTCAAGCTCAAGGACAAACAACCTGCCCAAATACACAATATCATAATTCAAAAAACTGAGTAGGGTTCCACGTAGTGATAAGGTAGATTTAGTAAGTATTTATAAGGAAATTAGCACAACATTTGTAGATGTAAGGGATGACTTATTAGAAGAGGATAAAGAGACGATAAGAACACGAAAATTGAAATGTCCGGAAGTGGAGTTGTATCTAAATGGGGTACCGGTTATTTCTTTACTTGATACAGGGTCCCAGATTAATGCAATTTCCAGAGAATGGTTTAATAAAAACAGAAATAAAATGGGAAAATTAAATATACTAAGACTAACAAATACAATAGTGAAAGGAGCGGTTGGTAAAAAATCGAAGCAAATTACCCAACAAACATTGGTAGAAGTAAAATTCGGTGCGTGCGCGATCGATAGTGTGTTTATTATAGTACCCGATCTAATAAGAGACTGTATAATGGGGATCGAGCTGTTACAAGAAGGTGGCTGCATCATCAATTCCAATAACAATCAAATAACATTTAAGAATCACGTCACGGAAATAGGTGTACCTGAAAGTTTAGAAATGCTAACACTGGAAATGAACCAGGGAGAGGAACATACCACTACAATGATCCGGGAAAAACTGGAGGAGGTGAATGGGATTAGCAAGCAAACGAAGAAGAAGCTGGAAGAGGTATTATTAAATAACCATAGAATATTTCGGGAGCAGCCAGGTAGAGTAAATGGATATGAGCACAAGTTCGTCGTAACGGATAACACGCCATATTGCATAAAGGGTTGGGCAATACCAATAAAATATCAAAGTGCCGTTGATCAAGAAATAAAAAAAAATGGAGGAATGCGGAGTGATAGAGCGAGCTGCCAGCCCATATATAAACCCTATCGTGACTGTCATCAAGAAGGACCAGTCGGTACGGCTATGTCTGGACGCCCGGCGAATTAATTCGGTGACTATACCAGATTATGAAGGGGCGGTACCAATTAATGAGGTATTAGCGAACTGCGGTGACATAAGGGTAATGAGCAGTATTGATCTGACTAGTAGTTTCTGGCAGATGCCATTGGCCAAAGAATGTCGTGACTACACAGGGTTTTTATATAAGGGACGATGTTACCGCTACACTGTTACTCCGTTTGGACTAAAAACCAGCTTGGCGAGCCTGACCCGTGGATTGGACCATGTGCTGACTGACGAAGTGAAGCGATTCACAATTATATATGTGGATGATTGCTTATGCGTATCCCGGAGCATTGAAGAACACATAGTCCACCTGCGATTGCTACTCGAAAATTTGAAACAAGCTAACCTCACCGTGAATCTACGGAAATCAAAGTTCTTCAGACAGAAGATAGATTATCTAGGGTACGAGCTATCTACTAAAGGCATCAGTGAGTCACCAGAAAAGGTAGCTGCAATAATGAACTTCCCTAGACCAAGGAATCCAAAACAGCTAAAAGGATTCCTAGGATTAACAAACTTTTATAATAAATTTACGAGTCGTTATGCCGAAGAGACTCAGCCACTGCTACAACTGCTGAAGAAAGGAGTAAAGTTTAAATGGTCGAAAGAGCAGGACGAACAGTTCGAGAAGGTGAAACAATTGTTCGTAAACACGGTGATGCTCAGACATCCAAATCCTAACAAAAGATTCTACCTACAAACAGATGCAAGTAAATATGCGTTAGGAGGGCAGTTGTATCAAATGGACAACGACAATCAGATAGGAGTTGTTGCATTTACTAGCCGCGTTTTCAGGGGAGCAGAACTCAATTATTTTACCACAGAGTTAGAATTATTAAGTGTAGTACACTGTTTAAAGAAATTCCGAACCTATGTGTTAGGGCTCCACTAACAATAATAACGGACAACAAGGCCCTAACTTTCATGCAAAAATGTCAGTTAACGAATTCAAGAATTACGCGATGGATACTCGCGAGTTCATCTGGGTTTACCTTCCTTTCGTCCTTCATCAGTTCTTTGTCAACGTACATCTCCCACACTCTTTTTGGTTTCCGACCCCAATGAGCCTGATGTGGTGTTATCTCGATGGTATCGTGATATGTTTCGTTGATACACTTTTCTACCAATCGAATATATTTAGCCCACTTTGTGTGGTGTCCACCCACCAGTATTCGAAACATATTCCCTAGCTGTCTGTTTACCCTTTCCGCTAGGTTCGTACATGGGTTCCGAATAGCAGTGTACTTCGGTTTAATCCCAAGGTGGATTAAGTTCTTCACCCACGATTTACTGGTGAATTGGGCTCCATTATCAGTTAATATAGCAGTCGGTTTACCTACCTCCTGTATATATACCTTTAACTTATTAATTGTTGTGGCAGTCGTTGCTCTCTTCATGGGATATAATCTTACATATTTAGTAAAGTTATCGATAATTATTAATAAATATTTTACATCGCTCGTTGATGTCGGTAGTGGTCCATAGAAATCCATGCTGACCAGCTCTCCTTGGGCCTTTGGTAATATTGGTTTGGTCTCACCAATTCCCTTTCTGTGGTGATCCTTACATTTTTGGCATCTTTCGCAGTTTCGGATCAATCGTTTTGTAAATTTAGACAAGTGGTCCCCCGTGAAGTATTCTTTGGCTAGTTCATATGTTCTTTTTATACCAAGATGACCATATATTGTGTGGATTTCCTTAATTAAATCTTCACCCAGCTCTTTCGCCAGTACCAGTCTCCATTTCCGCTTCTCCTGACGGTATAATTTTTGGTTGAGCCACGTATATATCTTGTGTAGTTTACTGCGCGGATCACTCTGTAATTGATTTATGATTTTCTTCAGCTTCTCATCGTTTTTCTGTAATTGTGATATGTTTTGTAATTGTTTCCTTAGCTTTGGGTTGATCTTTATTTCTATCGCATTTATTTCTAATTCCTCATCATAATCCATGGGCCTGTCCATCTGTGAATCTTCGGGATATCTACTGAGTATGTCCGCTACGATGTTCTCACTACCCTTACAGTGTAGGATCTCGAAGTCGTACTCCTGGATAGCGAGTATCCATCGCGTAATTCTTGAATTCGTTAACTGACATTTTTGCATGAAAGTTAGAAACTAAAGGATTTCTTATGACGAGGTTTTCATTAAAACTGGGTTTAAAACCTGGGAAAAATTAAAGAAAAACATGAGTCATTTAATTTGTTTGGTGAAGTACCACAAGAAACCAAAGAGACAGTAATGTTATGGTGGCACTATCTACTATCCACAAACAAGACGGAGAAAAATGTCTATTCCTTAAATAAAATAATTGACATCGTCACTTTTTTCAGTACTCAGGATTTACCCATTAAAGGAAATGATGAGAAAATAGATTCAGATAGCAGAGTAAATTTTCTTGGACTTTGTTAATTTTTTCTAAGCCTAATGACTTGTTTCAAGAAATATTTGAAAAAAACCAGTGACAGTGACTTTTTGTAGTAAAACTATCCAAAACGAGATAATAGAGATTACTTCTCTCTAACAGACACAATGATTGTCAACAAAGGAAGTTATTAAATGACCCAAGTCATGTGGGGTTTTCTCCATAATGACAGATATGACAAACAGCAACAGGTCTGCTTATATGAACGATAAACTGACTCCTCGTGAATGTTCTATACTATTTAAAGATTGCTCCAGTGACACAGTGACTGGAAAAGTATATATCAACACCATGAAACGCAGCATCAGCACCCACTTACGCGAACACAAGCAATACTGCTGACTTGGCCAAACACACAAGTCTGCTACAGCGGAATATGTGCTTTCTATTGATGACTATACAATTTTGTTTGAAGAGACACAGGTATTGTCCTTGACTTGGCAGTACGTTGCTTGGTTGTAGATGAAGGCAGTTGAAAAATATAAGCATGGTGACCACAGGATGAATAAGAAAGAGGAGACTTTAGCACTGCATAAATACAGGTCCACAATTCCTTATTCGAAACCCTTGGGGACAGTTGTGTTTTGGATTTCAGAATAAAGGTAGCTCCCCCAGTGGGGTCCAGGGGAACACCCCATAATCAAACATTAATACTGCAGCAAAAACGTATGAATACTCACACTAAGTGGGATAAATAAAGACTAGAAATACTATTACAGTTTATTTATAGAGTAAAATATTGATAAATGAAATAATGGAATAATTATAGACCATACATTCTCAAGGACATTTTATTTTCAAGGAAAACATTCGGTAAAACTTGAACATACACAGCTTCAAATGAACCGTAATCAAACACATTAATATTTCTGCAGAGAAATGTATAAATATTCATACTAAGTGGGATATGTAAACATTATAAATAAAATAGTACAGGTACAGTACAGTATTACAGTTTACTTATATGCTGTAGTAATAAACTGAGAAATGACTCAGTGGAATAAGTGTAGAAAGTAAATAATCTAGGAAATATAAGCTACAGGTTCAAACTAATCTAAATACGTATTTGCAGTTAAGCAATACGTCTGGCAAACAAAGCTAAATACTGCACAGCTACCTGCAACATAAGTGGAGTTAAGGTGCATGAGATCTAGCTTGAGGATCTTGGAGAAGAGGGTACATCAATGTCGCTATCCGATTTTTGGAACTTTTCGGATTTCGGAATTTTGGATACGGGATTATGGACCTGTACTGGATACCAGAATTGAAGTATGGTGAAATAAGCCAGTCAATCAAAAAAGGAGAGATATGTGATTGGCTAAAAATACCAACCAGCACCTTGATAAAAGTGTATAAATGTAAGTGATTCAACTGGACAGCAGTCTTTGTTTGCATTCATTCACATGTACAGCAGCAGCGGCTCATCAGGGAAGACAAGGAGGGATAAGCCTTCCCACTAAAATTTAGAAAATTATTAAAAAATAAACGACTAGTAATAGGCGCTGATTTTTATTGTAACTGAACCTGTAATCAACCTGTAATCACAATTTGGATTTTAAGTTATCCGATTACTTACAAAAAAGGTTGTAATTACACATTATTGATAATAGTGCAGAACAGCAGCAGACAGAGGCAATGATCTGAGTAGCCGCTGTAGTAATCGTACAGCTGTATGAACTATGCCCGGCAAGTGGTGAATCTGTAACCGCGCCACGGAGGTAACAAGTGAATTAGACTCTCGGATGGTTAATGTGGTTTGTGTTAGTTTTACGCAGTTTTTACTTTCTCGTGTTCCTTGTGCGTGTGTATTATTATTATTTTTCTCTTCTTGGGATATGTTTGTGATCTCTACTATGACGATAAAATGGATTTAGCAGAAAAAAGTAAAAGTGATATTGCAGTATCAAACACTACTGGAAAACCCGTTTTTCTGGTTGAGTGATTTTGAGGGAAATGAAATGCTGAAACGTGGTCGACGTACTCCAAAATTTTTATTTCTTAAAAGGCACAAAAACCAATCTAGAACTTTCCTGTCATTATTGTTCTAGTAACATAAATGCCTATATGATACTGGAGTAAAGTAGAAGTTATTCTGCCGGCTCTGCTTATGTTAAACAATATAATAATAATAATATTATTATTATTATTGTTCTATAATATAACAATAATATTCCTGGACTCAAGATCGTCGCAGCACCATTGCTTTAGTTTCAGTTGAAAAACGAAACCTCTGCAAATTGAAAAGTCGACCAACATGGCATGATGATGTTACCAAAAATGCTGATATAAAAAGGGCTGTTGAGTGAATTTGCTGTAGGCTTACAAGCAAATTCATCACAGCTTACAAAATATATTTCTACTCAGAAGTTAACTTCTTTGCTAGAACAAAAGTAAATTAATCTTCGGTTTATCTTCTTAAAGATATGGATATATTTCTAATAAGATGTGTATGCTGTAAAAATCAGATAGCTCTACCATAATTAATAGTGAAATGAATGTGGGGGGGGGCTATGGCTGAGCACGGCTCAGGTGACTGCTCGTAGCCTACCCCTCCTCAGGACTCACTGGCCACTACTGACGTACAGGTGTGTTTGTAATCTGTGTTCCCACACGACTGCTCGTATTCATTCACGGGTGTTGTGATTCCACTGAAGATGTCCGTCATCATTATGGATGAAACATCTGGTGATAAATACGAACAACCTAGACCACAGCTTAACAGCCAAGTAAATTGTGATAATGCGTACATCAGCTGTAAAAGCTTATGTTCATTTATGAACTGTTTTATTTATTAGAAATAGTGGTACATGTCTGTATGTCTGATATTTTCCAATGGTACAACATATATCCTGAAACTAAGCAAATTTTATATTTACTTCCTCTCATAAAAAGAAAACAAATATTGCTGTTGTTATTCTTCCTATGGCCATATAGAAAATTATTTCATCTTATAAAAATAACTTATA
Source organism: Magicicada septendecula (assembly GCA_034769895.1). Taxonomy (NCBI): domain Eukaryota; kingdom Metazoa; phylum Arthropoda; class Insecta; order Hemiptera; family Cicadidae; genus Magicicada; species Magicicada septendecula. The sequence goes on along the minus strand of CM068375.1, from coordinate 361,508,379 downwards.
AACTTTACAAGAAAACAATAAATATTAATTGGAGCAATTCTAGAAACAAGAGATACATACTGGAACAAACAACACTAATACTTAAGGAATCCAAATAGTGGTTCAGAACATACCAGAAGGGTAAGAATAAACATAAAGAAGAAATCAAGGAAGAACTAATAGAAGCCAGTAGAGGAAAACCATGGAAAACTTAAATATGAAATGAAGAGTATAAGCAAAAAAAATTAAGATAGTAGTATGAGACGGCTACAGTACTAGTGTTTGTTATGTACCATATATATAAATATTACATACTGTAACTGGAACATGCATCAGTTGATTTATAATTCTGTTATCCTCAGGCGCTTCTTCAGGGAGGAGAGAAAGTCGTGGACTCTGCGGTCGTGGCAATATCTTTCCACCAACATACCAGGATAGTTGAGACAGATCTGGAGCTGATCGTATGTGACGACTCCATGTTGATTTAACTTTTGACAGTTTTTCTAAGCTTAATACGTCTGCAGCAGTCACTGCAGTGGCAGTGCCTATCTTAATACATAAATCAAAACGTTTATACTTGTGCATGTATTTATTTTGTCACACATAGTTTATCATTTATTTATCTTTAACTACTGAATTTATTTGAATGTGACTTAAATTAACTACTTAATAAACCCAGTAAAAAGATATAACTTTGACTTTATAAAGTTGATAATCTTCACCATCTTGTAATGAGTACACCTGTTTGGGTTTTCAAGACCACTGTCTTGCTCAATATCTACTTTTCTGTCAGAACATTCATCATAATTTGCTTTGGCAGAACTGTGCTTAACATCAGCTACAAGAGACAATCAAATTCTTTTGTATCCTCTGATCTCTGATTTTATTAGTGAGATAGTTCATATTGTTCATAAACATATTAGTTGACCACTTGTTTTTATTTTTAATATGAACTTAGAGACAGTTGCCATTACCTACTGTTCCTAGACAGTAATATTAAGATGTCTTAATATTAGCTAGTTCTAACTGTTTAGTTTTGGTTTTCCCTTCTAAAAGTATTGGAACTATTATAATTTTACTCAAATCAGTTGAAATCTAAGTGATTTTTTTCTATGGTACAACATACAATCTGGAACTGAGCAAATTTTCATATTTAATCCCTCTCATAAAAAGAAAACAAATGTTGTTGTTTCCATGTCCATATAGAAAGTTATTCCATCTTGCCTCTGGCATCCCAATAAAGTCCAGATAGATTAGTTTCGAGTCCAGTCCAGTGCAGTGCAGATGGTTAGTATCCATTATAGAATTTTTGGCGTGGCAAATGGTACTTTTGCTAGACTTTGACAGAGCTTCATTCATGCAAGACTATCATGACCAGTTGGTAATTTATATGTTACCACAGCTTCCTCCTGCTTTTTTGTTATTGATTTTCCATTCTTCGCAATGTTTTGCTATTTTCCTCTTTTACCTGTTCTGCTGTGTATTTTCTACAGATTCTATGAAATTGACACAATATTAGTTTCTTGTCATAGTTCACTTCGAGATGGACTTGACAGCTTCCCCCCAGATGGACTTTGGTGCCCTTCTTGGCCAGCTAACCAGTGATTTAATTTCCTTCTACCCGTACATGGTTAGGATTCACTGGAGCACAATAGTGTTATGACATTACAGAACATTCTACGTGTTTCTTGGCTATTTCAGCAGAGCCTGGCTGTAACGTGTGTGTGCGTACATATTGCTGCTACTTTGAGATGAAGGACAATTACATGACACTTGTCACGCTTCCATAGCCGAGACTGATCCAGTCCGTGTACACTGTGGTCAAGGTGGCAAGCTCTAGTGTTTTCTAGTAGAGTTGCTAACGCGTAGTATGTATTATTCTGGAATATCAGCAGGGTATAAATACAACAACTCAGCGATGCTTAGTTCAGTTTCAGTGGCGATTTATTCTAGTGCAGTTTGAAGTATTGTGGCGAAGTGTTATGTGTTTTGTAATTGTGCGGGACAATTGCATTACAATTTGTGTTTTATGTTAGTTGACATTATTATTGTGTGTGAACAATTTTTATTTGATTTGTTGTAAGAGACTACCTTATTGATTACAAACTGTTTAATTGTGATAATTAAAGCTGCTGATTAGTGACTTAATTGGTGTCTTGTATTTTGTTTTCCATTGTACCATACGACGATCAAGGGGACCGTCGAAATAGCAGTTTTGCTGAGACATTTTAGATGTTTTAGAATTTATCTGATGCTCTGCATTTTCACTGACTGTGGTTGTCTGTTGAAGATACTGCTTGAATGGCAGCCTGGGTGTCCAAACATATAGACCACATTTTGAAAGATAATTGAGATGGTAGATTATTAGATGGTAGGGCCTAATGTGTTGCTTCATTTTAAACATCAAAGCTTATTTTATATCTGGCCACTGGCACATAATGGGATACAGATGGCATTATGTCCTGGCACCTGCTCCAGTTTCTTCAATTTGGGATCCGCTAAATATTTTAAAAGTCCTGAATGTGTGCCTATTTTTATGGAATTACCTGGAAGAAATGGATTAGTTGATATCAAGGTAAAGTCTACAAGATTAGAATGGTTTCTGATGGACTCCACTGTACAGTACTTGGAATTTTCACTATGCAAGGATGTTTCTGCATGAAGTGATTGACATTTCTTGAGTTTTAAGAGTTTGGCTTTGGCTTCCTTGGTGAATGCAACTGGCTCCCTAGTAAAGCTTCCATCTTGGCAAGCCTCATCACTATTTGTTTTTGTATTTTTTGCTTGTCTGAAGAATAGTGATTGGTGTTGTCCACATACTAGTCTCAGTACATGAAACTGTGTCCTTCTCAGGAGGTCCACACGTTGTTCATGTGTTGTAGGCTGTGATCACAACTTCGCATCCACATTTCGTGATAGGTTTGAGGTAGGTAATAGGTGCTGTAGGTAATATTTAGGGTTTCCCAAATGGCCAAATGGCTTCCACCAGTGTCTTCAGAAGTACAATTTCTTTGCTTTATTAGCTGTTATTCGAACTTGCTCTTCCCAATTTAGTTTGCTATTAAGCACAACACCATTAAGCAAATATAATTAATTCACTACCAACTCGGAACACAAATTTTTTTATGGGTAAAAATAGCCTATAAGTTAAAACTTTAATGTTTTTACCCATAAAAATCTTTGTGTTTCAAGTCGGTAATGAAATAGTTATTCTTAGTTAAGTATCGGACACGTCATGGACAACGAAATCCAAGAACTATTAAGCAGTACTAATTAAAACTATTAAGTACTTATTAAAACTATTTTATTCTGGGCTGTTCGGCCGTGGTCCGGTTTATTTCAACAGACATTTCAACTGGGAATCACTGGCCACCTTCAGTGCTACAAATGAGCTAAAACACACTAACACGGGTGTCAGGTTGGTGACCACAGTACTGTGGTAAAGGCTTGAGCAACATGTCATGGCCTTCCAATAAGCAATTGTCAAAATACACAGCAATTATCTTTTACCTTTTAAGATATCCTTACTCCAAGGCAAATTATTAAGGTTTTTAGTATTTTATTTTTCATAGCTGTTCCTGAGTTCTTCTAGTCAGAAGATTTAGGCCTATGGTAAAAGCTCCTTTCATTTTTCAGTTTAAGGGTTGCCCTCAGTACAACAAGGCACAAAGCACAATACACTTTCCAGTGTTTAAAAAACAATTTATAAACACTGACATCTAATCCGTGCATAACATTATAAGAAATAACACGTCAATGATGGGACTAATTATCATTTATTGATTTACTGGTTTATTTTTTACAATTAAGTTCTCCTAGACCTACAAATACAAGTAATAGCAAACTGCTGTACTTAATGTGATTTGTGTTTGTAGTTAATTTAATTAAATTTGTAACAGGAACTGTATTTTTAAATTTGTTTCTGCTTGGATACTCACATTTTGTTGAAAGATAAATTAAAATAAATAAAAATTCTTTACTTTTATATAATAATTTGAATTTATTTTCAATATAATACCAGTACTTTAATGATCTTTACATTTAGTTTTGCAATAAATAGAGTTTTTGTTGCAGTTTCAAGACCTTATATTTATCTAAATATAATAAATTCACTACCGACTCAGAACACGAAGTTTGTTATGGGTAAACACGTAAAAGTTTTACCTTAAAGCCTTAACCGGTTTCCGCTTTTAAAAAGCTTCTTCAGAGGCTGCCGCTGGGAGCACTGTCCGTCTTGTTGTTGGCGACGGTATCGAGTTTCGAAAGATCGATATTGTATGTGTGGGGTGTGATATGTTCGAATAATGCGTGTGATTTGAATTGTATTGAAGCAAACCACACATACAAAAACATCGACAATAACATGGACATTCTACACGTACACACAAAAGGCCGAAAACTAGACACTCTAGAACAATTGGAAATATACAAACACATGAAAGCACATAAAAAGGACATCCTAAACGAACAGACACAATTCAAATCACACGCATTAATTGAACACATCACACCCCACACACACACAATATCGATCTTTTAAAACTCGATACCGACACCAACAACAAGACGGACAGTGCTCCCAGCGGCAGCCTCTGAAGAAGCTTTTCAAAAGCGAAAACCAGTTAAGGCTATAAGGTAAAACTCTTACGTGTTTACCCATAAAAAATTTGTGTTTCGAGTCGGTAGTGAAATAATTATATTTAGTTAAGTAACGGACACGTCACGGACAAAGAAATCCAAGATCTTATATTTATGTTTTTAGTTTAAAACAGTAAACGTTATTATTCAATATAAAGTGTACATACCACTGATACTGCACTGTTCAATAGTATTAAAGCAGCTGTCATGCAGTAGAGATATTTTGTCAGGTGTAAACTGGATGATGTCAATATCAATTCTGTCATTGTAGTTACCTAAACATTGGATACTATTAAAGTAAACCATTTTGTTCATTTACGTTTAATTCTATTATTTGATTCTCTTTGATTTTGTATGACTCCAATACAGATACTGTTATATAAACTTGTGATATATTTAGTAAATGGTATGCATATACCAGAATATATCTATATTTAGTTGTTAAATTTAACTTCCAAGTCTCTTTAACTTATAATAATTACAGAAAAAAATTTTTCAAATCCCAAAATTAGAATAATTGTCTGACAAAATTAGAATAATATTCTGGGGGGAGGATTTTTGTGACGAAAACTATAGAAATTAACAAGAAAAGAGTATAGAATTAATAGTGGACATATTTTGCTATTTATTTTGTTGTAAGCAAGGCAGTGAGAACAAATCATAGAGGTTTACATTCATAGATGCCTAAAATTTAATGAAGCCATGGAACAATGGAGAAATTACATTTCCAATCTTACATTACAATATAAACAAAACACACAATTCCAGAATATTGAGACAAATTTCCACCTATCTTCTGCATATGCTAGTAACGTTTTGTATGAATCTTGTAAAACTTCAACTTATACCTTAGTAAGTAGGTGTCTGTAAATATTTTGCAGCAAAATGGAATTAAATCAATCTACTCATTTTGCCACAGAAGTTAATCCAAGATCATCATAAAGTAGTATTACGGGTCCTCAGAAACAAACATTTCAGAATCCTCCTATGGGGTATGCAAATACATGACCATAATTTTTATTAAGTAACTGCATCAAACAGTTCACCAGTAGTGGCTATGGAGCCACTACAGTGTTCTAACATTGTGTACCATCTTAAGTTTTCATTTGTCTGGAATAACGTATATGTTTTAAGATATTAATTATTTGTTTGCTTTTGAAATTGTAATAAATCACTAAATTAAAAAATTTGGAAAAATTATTACATACAGATCAAAAAACTGTTTATAACAATAAGCACGTGTATATAAGATTCTAATAGCAAGCATAAAAATATTTGATATACAATTTTTTCAGTTGTTGCAGAATAAATTACAGGACTATAACATTGTAAACTGAGGGGGCTCAGTAAACATTCAAAGTCTACTCGTACCTCTTTCTTATGGAAAAATATAACCTCAAAAAGTAGAATAAAAATCTGAAAAATCCTCAACTACCAGAGCAATGTTTACATGAAGCGATTTTATATTTGCAAGTGGTTATAAGGTACTGTAATTAAAAATGTTCCCACTCACACTAGTAACTAGCTAATTTTTTAGTTTGATTTATATAACTATATTTTTACCCTGATATTTTATAAATGTTTACATTTACTTTTTACTTTATTTCTCGGGGGGGGGGGGCGAAACCACCTGACTGCACCACTGTTTACAGACATATTTACTGAACAAATTTCTTCATCACCAACTTGATGAATATAGTATTAAGAAAAGATGCATCTATAAAATATTAAAAATTTTTTATATTATCTATATTATCTACCTACTGTGAGTCACATGAGAGATATTAGAGTGACTGGAATTATTGTATTAGTGTTTTCATGGACTGTGACTCATTTTAATATGCGCACTTCTCTCGGAAACTGCCAGAAGAAGTGTAACTGTACTTCACTTTCTCTTTATGAGTATTGTACTCTTTATTGTCTAGAACTTATTCCAATCTACTGGGTCATAAACGTTCTCAAAAATCTATGAACCCAATATAGATTTCAAGATTTAAGCACCCTACTTTCACTACGAGTTGATGAACTATATAGATTTTATCACTGCACGAGCATACTTATCTAATACTATACTGCTCCTCTTGTAGTATTCCATCCCTCAATATTTTTTAGTTGATTACTGAGTACAGAAGAAGATGGATAACACAGGCTAGTGAAAAAGGCAAAAGATAGCCAGCCAACGAGGTTGGTCGGCCAAGGAAGAGGTGGAGTGACAGCACGTAGGACTGTTGCTATAGAACAGGACAGAGTCCTTACTAGGAAGTTAAAGAAGAAGAAGATTATTAATTACTCTTGTACAACCAGAAGTGTACAACATATACAGTCAATTCCTTCGGTTTTATTTCTTTAATCACAGACAATTTCTGCATTTTCTATCAGTCTAGAATTCAGCTTCTTTAATACGATGCAAGATACCTACCGGTACCTATTTTACAAGTTCTACAGCTATTCCATCAGTTTTTCTACAATCATATGACTTGATAAATTCTGTGGCTTTGTCATTGTTATTACATAACTATCTATTAATCCTTTCCCATCATCCAATCCTTTATCATTGTTTTATGAATTTCCTGTTTGCATCATAGTTCTCTGTAATGTCTAGTTTACTAGGTCTTGTTAATTATATTTAGTTTTGCCACATTTTCTTCTGACTGATTAAAATGTCATAGAACTTCATACAATAAACAAAATTTATACCGGCAAGTAGAAATTAACAGAAATAACAAATGAACCTTTTATATCATGAGGATTATCATGAGGAATGAGAAAAGTAATTAATAGGAAATATTATTCAAGTAGATAAAATGACCTCTTTAACAGTGGAATTTGTTAAAGACATCCTGAAATTTCCATAAAAGGACTAGTTAGAGAACAATTAATGAGAAGTCATTGGCTTACTTCAAGCACTGCACATTTGATTAAGAACTAGTCAGAATAAAAAAAAATAAAGTAAATATAAATAACAGTAAACTACAGGTGTAAGACAGGGTGATGGTTTATCCCCAATTCTTTTTAACTGTGTCCTAGAGAAAGTAGTGAGAATTTGGTATGAAAAATTAAAGGAATGCAAATTATAACAAATCATGTTGGGAAGAAGGAACAAATGTATTGAAATAAACTGTTTGGGCATTCGCAGATGACTTTGTTATACTTTCTGAACATCTGACATCTGCAGTAACACAAGTTAATTTTTTATAGGACATAGCCAGTAGAACAGGCTTAAGAATTTCTGCAGAAAAAACAAATTTCTCACAAACATTAAAAACGCGCCGAAATTCCTGGTAACAGATATTGGTCGAATAGAGAGGGTTCGAAAATTTAAGTATTTAGGAGAGATAATTCAAGAGAATGGCTTGGAAAAATCTTCTATATAAGAAAGGATTCATAAGATGGAAAGGGCACATGGTATACTAAAGATATTTATAATAAAAGTGCATATCTAGAAATACGGAAATAATGCATTACAGTACAGTAATGAAGCCAGAATGCCTATATGCAAGTGAATGTCTAGCATTGACTTATAATTTAGACAAACTAGAAATATTGGAGAGACGAATTATTAGGAAAATATTAGGCCCACGGAAAACTTCAGAAGGTTGGAAATTAAGAAGTAATGATGAAATATATCAAAGTATAGAAAATATAACACAAACTATGAGAAAAAGAAGACTATTACTTTTTGGACATTTATATATAATGGACGACAATAGGTTGACAAAGCAAATCTTCAGATATCTGTGGGAGAAGAAGTCAACATTAAGTTGGATTAAAGAAGTCCAAAAGGATTTAGAAAAAAATAATACACATGTAGAAGAAGCAGTTGAAGAAGTTTTTCGGGCAAAAGTGGGTAGGAGGGAGTCCAGGGTAGGAGAGAGAAAAACGCAGGTTCAAAGTGGACTGAGACAGGAAGAAGAGACACAGTGAGAAGATGAAAGAATATTGGAGAAAAAGGAAAGAACAAAGAGTAATGAATTGAAATTTGCATGTGATCCATCTAATGAGATGGCCGATACGAAAAAAAAATTACAGTAAACCAGAAAATTCCCATGTGACGGTGCAACAAATAGTGCTGTAGAGACTCTGGATCAATAAGTAAAAGATGAAGTTCACAGATAGAAGTGAGGCCACAATGAACACATCTACAGCAGAGTAACACATATGCATCAATTGACTCTAGCATCTGTCTGGGCCTCTGATATGCTGCATCATATAATTTCTTTAACTTCTGGTTCAAACTTATTTATATGTTGTAGCATGACAGATATTCCACTTAATAAAGATTACAATATGATCATAATTAAATATCAATTACCTTAAATATCAAGAAAAATCCAAATGAAAACAAATAAATATCAAATTAAAATACCACCATAAATGGAAAAAGTAAAAATAAAGAAAAAACTATGCAACAAAAATATATGTAAAGAAAAATAAACCCCAAAAAACTAAAATAAAATAAGGATAATAACCAGGTAGGATAGGAGTAAGTAAGGAAGATACCCTGAACAAACCAACGGACATGATAAAACAATGTTACCTTGAAGAAACCAAGAAAGAAGTGAAGAAACAAAATTGTAGGATGGGAGGACTACAAGATATACCCAACCGAAACCTATTAAGAAGAATATAACAAACCCCGAAAGAGATTAAATGTCACAAAAGAAAGTATAACACCCAAAACCTGATATTAATGTAAATTAGTTGTAAACAAAGAGTGTTTAGTGTTGTAAATAGAAATGCACGCACTAAAGTTATTGTATAATGGAATAAACAAATCTTCATAATCCCTTATAACTAAGATTTTGGTCTTGGAATATTGTAAAACTCAATTAGAGATAAGATCCAAAAATATAAGTGAACAAGTGCAAGGTATTTCAGTATATTATATAAACTTCAAGTAGAAGTGTGACTAATACTTCAACTAAGTACATGTGTACCATTAAACAACTTTAAAGTTTTCAATAACTACAGAAATAAGATTTTATAAAATATTCTTATGAAAACAGCTACTAATGTTTATAAGAAGATGCCGCTTTTTATCTAAAAACCTTCATTAAAATGTAAAGGATAAAGGGAGAGCAGGTGGTGAATAAATAAAGTGACAGGGGATAAATCTTTAAATACCAAAATAAGAACAGATAAGATTGCAACCAAAATAAGTTTAAGAAATAAATAAAAATAAAGGGCTTGTTATGCTTATGTTAAAGCCCATGGACTCCATAATTCAATGGTGGGAATAGAATATAAGGTTTTTATTATTATAAAAATGTTTAATATGTTTAATAGTATTAATCCAGATTAAAATGTCTAAGTATGGATACCATACTCTTTTTATAAAATGTTTATTATATGTTACTAGTAGTAGCTAAAACTAAAATGTCTGAATTTGAAGACCATATTGTTAATTTCAAATATTGTTTAGGTATTATGAGTATGAATACGATACTACATGTTCTGTTAGTTAATTAAGGAGATTTCAATTAATATTGTATTAAAATAAGAAAGTCAGAAGGGGTATAAACACAGTATTAGTCAAAAACATTATGTGTAAACCAGAAAAATCTAGGCCAAATAGGAAACTCCAACAAACTTATAATTGTCAATTAAGTTACATAAACCAGTTCAACTGATAGAATTTATATAAGGTGAATCAGTCACCAAATACTATGACCAAAACTATACTTTAAAAGGATAGTGTAAAAAGATATATAAAATTATTGAAAAAATTGGAAATATGAGAATATTTTGAGAATATCGACAAAACAATTTTCAACCTTAAATTCAGTGAAAATAAACCACTACAAACATTGAATCAAGTGAATACACAACCGAACTAGTTAATTAACCATATGAACATCTAACACTAATAATTGCGAATAACTAAAACGAACTTTACGACACCAGTTACTTAACAAAATCACACACATTTTGCTCGAGTGAATAACAGAACATTGAACGAGAGATACTACAATAACACCAGAAATATTAATCAATACTACGGAGACGACGGAGCATTGAAAAGACAGCTTTATTGGAAGAAAATTTCATCCAGACGATTCCTGTTTTACATCAGCAGCTAAGAAGCGGCCATTGTGACTCCCAGCATGCAAAGCGCACACGACGACTAGTATTCGTCAACACATCATTGGTTCGACTTTTCATTTTATAAACATTATATATTATCAAATAACGTTGTAATTTTTAACTATTAAGCTTATTAATTGTAAATGTTATACTTTCTAACCTTACCCCTTCTCTGACTATTAACTATAACCGTTTAAAGAACCTGAAAAAATTAATATTAATTAACATATGTACCAACAATCGATCGCCCTGTGAACGAGTCGAGCATTATATGATAATCGATTTTAAATCGATAATTTTAAACATTTGTCAATAAAATTTAGAAATTCTACAATTTGGTTTAAAATTTATTTATAAATTTAATAAATAGAGTATTAGTGAACAATAGGACTACAAGAAAAGCGGCCATTACTCAAGTGGAAGTAGTACATACGAGGAAGAAGAAATACCGCTAATCGATCAGTGAATTAGACAATCCTGTTAACGTTGAATTTAATTCCAGTGAACAATAAGCGATATTATTAACAAAATTGACTCAAAGGAACTTAAAATTTTAACACCACACAATTACAAGAATTATTTCCTAAAATATTAAACACCAAAACAAAACTTACATTTATTTCAAAATTTAAATAACAATATTTTTTCAAAAAAGTTGTACAAAATATTTATAAAAAAAACAAATTAAAGCAAACACTACACAAGAACAATACATGCTGGTATAATGTACATAAATTAGATGCCATAAAACATGGGCGCAACTTGGGGCCTAACTTTGTGGTGAGACCTCAGGGTAAAACTTCATAAATTCAAATGTGTAGTGAGGCCATCAACATTGTAAAATTAATAAAATGTATTATACTCAAAATTAGAATGTTTAGTAATAATTTGTAATTAGTAAACGAGGGACAATTTCATTTGATAATGCTCATCAAACCTTTCTTCATAAGTTGTACTTCCACTTATGTTTGCCTAGAACAAATATACTGTAGGTCTATAAATATAAACAATTTCAGTTTTTGTTCAACTGAGGTAAGTCATTTACCACATCATGTAGTATGATGGTTGAGTGGCTGGTTTTGTTGCCATTGAAGCAGGTATCTCCTTCCTCTAAGAGTTGCTTCGGAGTCAAATTCATCTATTATTTTTAAAATGTAAATTTTATGTGTTCTTTCAATGCACAGAACAGAAAGGTGATGAAGTCTTTCTTGTCCAGTAGTGTTGCGTATGTAAGTCTTCATCCTCCGAAGACAAGAAAAATAGCGCTCAGTACTTGCTGAACTTACAGGCACGGTCAAAAACATGTTTTAAAGATGTTGTTCAGATTGGGAAAACATTCACTCAAATTTTGTTCAAAAAACTCTTTAGTCTTTTATCAAATTTACTACTAATGTTTTTATTTGCACTCATACGTAAAAACACATTCAATTCTGAATACAGTTCCTTCTCTGGCAATTTATAAGTAGCACACACTAATTTCACATCCTCTTCCTCATCCTCATTTTCACTCAGAACTGAACAAAGTGCATGAAGTAGTTTTAAGTAATTTTCTTAAAATCTGTGTGTAATTTCATTTATAAGTGTATCTAAAACGGGAAAGTATACATTCTGAATAAAAGAAGTCAGAGCCTGTTTGATAATTTCCAGTTCTGTCACCACCAAGCTTTTCAGGCATTTTCTTTTTTCTTGGAACCACTGTCATACCACATCCTTCTTTTTCAACCATTATTTCTGTTTCTTTCCATTTTGATGCATATAATTCAAAGCTGTCAAACATTCCCCTTACAAGTTTCTTCGAAAAAATAAGAATAATAAATTTATGGCAACTAGTCGTCCGATAACACTACAGACGTTGATAAATAGTGCTTACTGTGCTCGCAAGCATAGAAACTGTCTCCTTTTTGACTATTTGTTAGTTTTTATTTATAAACAACTGGAAACAAAATTTTATAATGCTCGGAACATTGGGGTGGGGTGGGTGCCCCCCTTGCCACTTCCAAGTTACGCTTATGTGCTGCATCATATGATTTCTTTAACTTCTGATTCAGACTTATTTACTCGTACATAAATTAGATCTATAAAACGTATACAATCAAGAATTTTTGCATCCAGAGACTTCAAAACTTAAAATTCTTTTACAAAATTCATTAGCAAAACAAATGCTTGTTAAATGAGTTTACTTTTATTGTACCACTACAAGTTTTCTGACATAATTGTAATTAATAACTCTAATTTGTATTATATTAACAGTATGCACTTATCAATTATACAGGCAAATCTTAGAATCTTACACAGTGTAATGATAAAGAAGAAGAAATAACTTACTCAATTTTTTATTTTAATTATATTGTTTTGTACTGTCTCTATCTTCCTCTGGGAGTTGCAGTTGTATTGTCTGTTAAGAACAAAAACAAATTTTCAACTTTCACATTAATTAAATAATCCCTGTTTAAATGATGAGGCCAGACTGTCTCTATTTACAAATTAGTGTGTAGTGTGCAAATATTGATGTGTGTAAAGTGACAAATTTGTTTACATGCTATTTTGTGTGTGTGTGTGTGTGTGTGTGTGTGTGTGTGTGTGTGTGTGTGTGTGTGTGTGTGTGTGTGTGTGTGTGTGTGTGTGTGTGTGCACAAATCTTGAATGTTTAAGTTTATGCTTATCTTTTTTATTATTCATTTTATTTAATTGTAATGTTCATCAAATATGCAATGTATGTACTGTACTGCTTTATCAAGTGAAATGCTATTGATGTTGACAGCTTTATTATGGAGGAGAATTAAGAACTTTTTTCCTTAAATAAGTAAAAACTTCTAACAGATTCTTAAAAATTCTTAACAAACTTTAGCAATTCTTAAAATTGCCAAGGAAAAATAAATTAATGTAAATAAGATTACTTCTAACATAAAAGTAGTTCTAATGTGGTACGCATGCACTCATATCGTCCCTAATAGGACCACATTTTTCTAAACTATATATTGTTAAATTATATGTAACATATCCCAAAAAGTTTTGTGATTCAGTATTTCTCATTTACCTGGCCACTAAGAACTATATTGTTATGACGGTCGACTTGATCGTCATATGGTACAGTGGAAAGCAAAATACAAGACACCAATTAAGTCACTAATCACCAGCTTTAATTATCACAGTTAAACAGTTAATTAGCAAGACAATCTCTTACAACAAATCGATTAAAAATTTGTTCACACGCAATAAAATCTCAACTAATATAAAACACAATTCAATTACATTTATACTGCCCGATTATAAAACACAACACTTCGCCACAATAACCACATGAACACACACAGTATCCACTTGTAATCACCCAACAATATTATGAACTAAGGCCGCTGACGCCTTGTATTTATACCCCGCTCACAGACCAGAACATTCCACAACTACGCGTTATCTGTACACTACGTTGTAATTAATTGCGGCCTTGACACAGTCAGCGAGGCTGGTGGCGTCCAGAAAAGTCTCGCAAGCGCATGTTGAAATCACGCACGCCACAACATTCAGCCGGACTCCAATGGATTGTTTGAGAAACATGTAGATTGTTCTGTGATGTCATAACAATATCATTTTTTATTTAATGATCATCACATTAGCAAAATAGTTAATAGATTAGGTTTCATTTTTTATTTTTGAAATCTCTTCTTCGTTTCCAAGGATTTTGTTGGAAGCCTGTTCCAATTTCACACAAAAAGTTTATTAATTTCTTTCAGTATGGTTTTACTTTGGTTGCTGCACATCACTGCTTCCAGAATCTAGCAATAAATTTGTTAACTACGAATAACATGTCATTGGAGTGTAAAAAATGTAGCTAGACTTACTTTGCAGGTCACTGCAGTAATATATGCTAATATATATTATTAATTATTATTAATACACTAGTCGTAATTAATAACTATGTCAATGCACAACTACGTGTCTTCTCAGATGCTTCGAAAATTGCCTATGATTCACGTGTGTATTTGAGATCATGTTGTAACCAAAGCAGTCTAGTTATGGTCAAATTGATTTGTGTCAAATCTACGGTGGCACCACTCAAACAAATTTTATTACCTCACCTCGAATTGTGTGGTGCGGTCTTGTTAGCACGTTTAATTGCCAAAGTAATAACCAGCCTTTATATCCAATTTGATGACATTCATTTATGGACTGATTCCAGCGTTGTGCTTGCCTGGCTATACAAATACTTATCACGCGGAAAACTTTTGTTGCATACTGCATCGGTGAAATACAAGAGTTAACGAGCAACTGTAAAATGGCATCACGTCACTTCTTCATTGAACCCTGCCGATATGGTTTCTCATGGTGTTTTTTCTCAGGAACTCATCTACAATGACTTATGGTGGCATCAGCCAGATTGGCTAACAGAAAGTTTAGCTCAGTGGCCAAAGGGCATTACACTATCTACAACAGAAGAGATCATCTTGGAAACACGTCCAGCAGTTACATTAATAGCAGTCACTGAGTCAGATTATATCCTGAAACATTTGTCAACCCTTTTATAATTCTAATACCTAATAGCCTACTGCCAACACTTTACAAAAAAACTGCAGACTACCTAAGCAGTCATGTAATATGGGACCATTGACTGTAAGGGAGCTAAAAAACGCCTTGAGTTGTATAAAACTGGCTCATTGATCAGTTGTCAACAACAATGCACTGCACTGTCTTATAAAATGGTCAACAGCTACCAATAGTGTCAATA
Source organism: Magicicada septendecula (assembly GCA_034769895.1). NCBI lineage: Eukaryota > Metazoa > Arthropoda > Insecta > Hemiptera > Cicadidae > Magicicada > Magicicada septendecula. Next base: position 361,492,955 of record CM068375.1, on the reverse strand, counting down.
GTGTCAACCATAGTTGAACTACATCCATTTATAAGTGAGTCAGGTCTATTGGATACCATCAGCAAGTGGAGTTGTTCAAAACATACTAAACTGAGATGCTTTCGACTAACAACAAAACCTCAAGCTCAATTCATGGGACGTCTACCAAGTCGACAAGTTCAACTGGCAAGAGCATTCCTTAGTATAAGATATGATACAGAAATAATACACTTATGTACTGAACACCAAACATTAATAGTATAAGAATTAAACATTGTCCATACATTTTTCAAAAGGAATTATACAATTCCAATACAAAAATTAACGATTTAGTCTAACCATAGTTAACCTCAAAACTTGTAGAGGTCAGACGAAGATTTCGTTAATAAGTCTAAAATTTTTAAAGGTGTCTAACCTACTAAACGAAACTTGTGTAAGGCATCGTAACTCGAGGCATAGTTATTTTATTCTGTAGTTGCAAATGATTCACCCTGAGGTATAAAAAAATTGTAAATAAATAAATAGATAATTAGAGTCATCGTCGCCAACCTTCTGGGTTAGGAGAAAATTAAGCCAGATATATTGTAATCCATAAATCATTGTTGAATTGAATGTATAGAGATAAAATAAGCACTTAGTGAGCAATAAAACAGTAAAATATTAATTAACAAACGTTGTAAGAAATTATTGAAGCGATTTTTAGTTATTTTTCTTATTTAAAAGAGTTGCAAATTCAAGGCACTCAAACAGTTAAGTTGGCGGCTTGGACATGTGAAGCGCCAACCGTTCAAAAATATAAACGAAACAGAAGGAAATTAATTAATTAAATTAATTTTAATCGCACAATCAAAGAAATAATTTAACGACATTAATTAAATTTATTCATCAACTAAATTATTTTATGGAATGAGAACCAGAGATTCCATATGGCGCCTAAATAACACAAATTGAGCTCACTTACTTATAAACAGTGCTGATATACTGTTTTGACAAATTAATAGTTTTATAACATACTAAGACTATCTGAACAACCAGAGCAAACAGACATAAGCTACCAGTTCTACACCAAATGTACGTGAAAGTTATAATTACTTTATAATCCAGTCAAAACAATACTACTACTGTACAACGACAATAATTGTACATAAATTATTTAGGTCCACCGAATTACGACGAAACGTCAAGAGGATTCCGAAGTGAACAAAATTCAATTAAATGAGATTACAATAATTAATTAATTAAACCAAAGAACAAGATCAGATTAAAAAATACAAATTAAATTAAATTAAAAAAATAAAATTATTTAATAAGAGAAATTAATAAATAAATTTAATAAGTGGTACGATCCCGACTTATAAAGTGGCGACCAACTAGTGTGGCTTAAAGTAGATAGAAGTGTACAGGATTCCAGTACATTATTTTAATAATTCTACTTTAGCTCGGCGACTACAGTAAAATAACCATGCCTCCGAAGTTCGCCAGATCAACTTCCGTTACAGGAAGAAACAAAAACACAGACACCGAATCAGATATGGAAGAAAAGGAAGTACAAAGAACACCTGAAGTGGAGGTGATAACAGATAATACCCAAGAAGACCAACCAGAAGGACCTACACCAACCGAGAACATAAGCATGCAGGACATGATAAGAATTATGGAACAAATGGGTAAAAATATAGTCGAACAAGTTAATAAAAACATTAAAAGAAGATTTAAATAAAAATACAGAAAATAATAATAAATCGTAGAAACGATAAATAAAAATATCGAAACATTAAATAAGAAGATGGACGATAATAATAAATCATTAAAGGAAGATTTAAGGAGGAATTCAATAGATGAGACCGATAAAAATAATAATGAAAACATGGAAGCTTTAAGTCAGACAATAGACAATTATAATAAAAAATTAACAGGAAACCAAAATAAATCCATATAAACTTTAAATAAAAACATAGCTTCACTAAAAGAAACGTTAGATAATAATGTAAAAGCCTTGAACCAGAAAATGGAGGATAACAATAAGTCAATGAGGGAGGAGGTGGATAAGAACGTCGAAGAACGAATTACCGCAGTTCGAAAGGAAATATCCGAGATTCACCCGACGCAGCAGGAGGTACAGCATATCCAGGAAGACCTCCAGGTAAGAATCAAGAACGTAAAAGATAACAGCACAGCTCTACACGAATCACTGCAGGAGGAGGTTCAAGAAGAAGGAGTACGAGTACAAGCGAGCTTTGAAGAAGTAAGTACCGACAGTCACACAGTCCGGAGTCAGGTGATAAAAAATCAAGAGAAAGACGAAGAACTCAACCGACGAGAGTTGATCACATGGGAAGAATTCGAATCTACACAGAGTCGACAATGCCACGCATCGCATATCCCTATTATGGAACAGCGAGAAATAATAAATTTCAAAAATAATATACGCAACCCGATAGAGTTCCTTGAGAGAGTGGAGGAGTACATCGCAAGAAACCGGGAAACTCGCTGGACTGCAATCAAAAGCATGTTGGACGAGATGTTTAAGGACACAAACGACAACTGGTGGATGGCGAATCGACACGACATCCAGAACTTCACAGAATTTAAAAAACATTTCAAAAACAAATATTGGTCGGAAACCACACAAAACATAGTAAGGGACAACCTGTGTCAGGGAAAATATGAACTTATTTATGGACAAACACCATCAGCGTACTTCCTTGGAAAGGTATGTCTAGCCAGAAACCTGAAACCCAGGATTCTTGAGGAGTGTTTAGTAACGAGACTGGCACATCATTATAGAGAAGACATCGAACAAGCAAGATGGGGCAGTCAGGTTCACATTATCCCAGAGATGGAAAACTACTGGACAGGGCGGCACAAAGAAAATATTACTAACAAGATCGACCAAGGGATACTCCTTACGTTAGAAATACTGACAACCGATATAATCGCTATAACCCTAATAATAGTAATAACTCTGGTAACAACAATAATAATAATATAAACCAGAACAATGCCAACCAAGGCCACCCAGTTAATAATAATAACCGGGATAACACTGGAATTAATAATAATAACCGGCCGAACTATTGTGGTAATAATTATAACCAGAATAGAAACTAACGACCTCGTGTCAACTATATCCACGGTCACAATCGAGGATACCGAACGCCATACTATCAATCGTACAGGAGATTCGACAGCGACCCATACCGAGGAGGAAATAGCAGAAGTAGGGAGGACGATCAAGATAGAAGTAACGACGAACACGTCAACAACAATCCTGGAGCGAGACAGGAACAGCCGTCCAACCAACCGCAAAATCCACCGGATAACCGGGACAATGACGGGAACCAACATTTCAACTAGAGAGGGCAGTGAGCACACGAGAAGGCCCATCACTGAACCAATCTGTTGGGAACATACAAAGACAAGACGATTCGACAAAAGATAATGACATCACAATCATCACCAACCATTAATTGAGAAACATCAGAGAAGATTTGATTGAGGAGGAGGCTGTGAGTACGTCGCATCATGACAATGAGATTATTTATATAAATTCAGAAATCAATGGGATCTTATCAAAGGTAATGATAGATACGGTTTCCAATTTATCACTAATTGACAGCACGGAACTAGAAAGAATTCAAGCTGAGTGTCGAACCATTTTACCCACATTACCTGTACACAACCTTATACTAATCGGAGCTACAGGACGCCAGAACAAATCAGTAAAGAAACAAGTATCTTTAGACCTCAGAAGTAAGGGGGTAATTATCCCAGTGGCTTTTTTAGTAGCGAGTATGCTACCTTTTAATATGCTAACTGGATGTGATGTATTAAGACAGCGCTCAGCGATTATTGACCTGAGCAGAGGAATAGTGTCCCTGACTTCAGAAGATGGAATATGGACGGCGGAGTTAATGGATGCCAATAGAGCCTCTTCGATCCGTACCAACTACCATGTAAGTGAAAATTATTATTGTAGAGATTATACACCACAAGAGGGAGTTAGATACGAAGAAAACAACCAAGAATTATGGTGTAGGAAATTAGAAGAGATAAGAACATTCAGAAGAGAGAAGACAGGTATACAAATTAGTGAGGTACAAGTGGAAAGATTAATAATAATTTACAACAAATATCGACACAGTTTTTCCGATGCACCTGGTAAAGTGAAAGATCATCAGTGCAAAATAACATTTAAAGAACCCGTAGACTTCCATAAAAAATCATATCCTATTGCATATTCGTTAAAAGATGCCGTAAGAGCAGAAATACAACGCACGATGGACGACGATAACATAGAACACAGTCATTCTCCATACACCAGCCCCATAATGGCTGTACCCAAGAAAAATGGTAAAGTACGCATTTGTCGCGATGCTAGAGAAATCAACAAAATGATCATCAACGACCGAACATCTCCTGGTGAAATAGAAGAGATCTTAAAGAAATTCCATTGAACAAAATTCATCAGCACATGGGATACTGTCTGCGGATATTGGCAGGTAGAACTCCACCCAAGTAGCAGAAAATATATGGCATTCATCTTTGACGGGAGGAACTACCAGTTCAAAAGACTGCCTTTCGGACTCATAAATTCCATAGCCATTTTCGTCAAACGTGTGGACCAAGTATTAGGCCAAGAAACACTCAAATTCACCACCGTGTACGTTGACGATTTGTTGATAACGCCGTCTAATTGGGACGATCATTGCGAACGGATAGAACAAGTTTTAAGAAAGTTATAAGAAAACCACGTCACTTTACAACTAGACAAGTCGAAGTTTATTGCCAATGAGGTAAAATTTCTAGGATTCAACTTGACAGAGCTTGGCATATCCCCATCACAAGAAAAGGTACAGGCAATACAACAATTCCCTACACCAAAAAGTAGAAAACAACTGCAGTCGTTTCTGGGGATATGCAATTATTATCGCAAGTTCCAAAATAATTATTCTGAACTAACTGCTCAATTTAAGGGACAACTACCTTCCAAGGACAAATGGACCTGGGGACCCGATCAGTATACGTGCTGTTAGATAGCACTCCACCATCTGTTACACGACCATTAGCACCGGCTTCAACAACTAAGAACTCATAGTTCGCATCAACTAAGGCAAGTAAAACTATGCTAAACTTCTTTTTATAATTAAACTTGTAAGATCCGGTATTAGCAGGTTTTTTAATTTCCACGTGCTATCCGTCGATAACGCCAAAGCAGTTTGGAAAGTTCCATCTCCTTCCAAACTCTTCCGAAACTGTCATCCATTCTCGTTCTGCTTGTGGTAACTGAAAACAATATACAAAACTTATAAAAAACTAATTGATAAACATATTGACTTGCACAATCACCTCTGAATTTCAGCATGTACCTACCTGAATATACTCGTTCAAAACTTTGTTTATAACACTGCCAGTCTCAATGATAATTGTTCCAAGACATTGTGGTGATATAGCGGTGAGAAATTTTAAATCCTCGAAGCTCTGCCCAGTAGCTAAAACCTGTAGTGTTGCGGACAGCCGTTCATTCGCAGTAATAGCAATTCTCATGGTTGTGTCCTTCTTTTCAATAAATAGTCGCGCTTTATCGAACAATTCATCGTAGGTTTTACTGTCGTAGGTTTTACTTCTTTAAAAGTTTTTGAAATTGTCAGGAGCAGAGATGCGTAGTTAACTCAGTAAATTGGAATGAGAAAACTGGGCACGGTTTTGATACCACTCCTTTGACCAAACTTTTCTCTTTTTAGGACGCACCTCATCTTCACACAACTCGTTTAAAACTAAAAACAGCAACGAATCCTCACCCATTTTTCAACAACCAAGCTATACTATAACCATAGAATATAAAAGAAAAAACAACCATAGAAAATAATAAAAAACAGCAACACAAATCACGGCTGATGACACATCCTCGGAAGAGATGTTTACAACTTGGTTGCCAACATTTCGTTTCGTCTGTGGCAACAGCTGACAACAAGGTTGATAACAAGGTTGACAACCAAGTTCATCGTCTACGGGCCCCATTACGCGGTGACAAGTTACAAGTCGCTCGGTTGACTCAGTCGCAATGAGAGAGCAGTTGAATACAGTCGGGTTTTTACGCTTCGCCAGAAAATGTCGGATACAAAAAGTGACCAGCGCGTTAACATCAGGTTTCTCGTAAAAACTTAAAAAGTCGGCAACAGAGACTTAACAAATGTTGTTCGAAGCTTATGGCGATAAATGTTTGGCACATGTCTTTGAATGGCATAAGACAATTTTAGAAGGCAGGGACTCCGTGAAAGATGACGACCATCCAGGCTGACCACGCACATCAACAATCAACGAAAATGTAAAAGTTCCAGACACAATACGAAAAGACCGAAGATTTAGTGTCTGTGATGTTGCTGAAATGTTGCATATGAACAGAGAAAGTGTTCGATGCATTTTAACAGAAGAGTTGAACATGAGGAAGGTGTATGCAAAAATGGTGCCTAAAGTTTTGTCAGATGAACAGAATGAAAGGAGAATGGAACTTTGTTGTGACCTTTTGGAACAGACTGATGGAGAGCCCAGTTTTTAAAGAGTGTTATTACAGCTGATGAGACGTGGATATTTACGTACGATCCAGAAACAAAACAGCAATCAATGCATTGGAAAACACCATCTTCCCCAAGGGCAAAAATAGCACGCATGAGTCGTTCGAAGTTCAAGGCAATGCTTAGAGATTTCTTCGAAATCCACGGCATCGTTATGGCAGAATGGGTACCCAGTCGTCAAACAGATAACCAACAGTATCATAAAGAAGTTTTGGAAAAAGTTGCGTGAACGTGTTAGAAAGAAGCGCCCTGAATTGTGGAAGAATGGGTGGATCTTGCACCAGGACAATGCGCCTGCACACAATGCGTTATCAGTCAAACAATTTTTGGCAAGAAGAACCTCACAGTCCTTGAACATCCTCCATATTCCCCCGATTTAGCACTGTGCGATTTTTTCTATTCCCCAAAATTAAGTCGGCGCTAAAAGGGACCCATTTTTCAACGGTGGAAGAGGTACAGGCGAAAAAGGCGGAGCTCCTTCGCAGCCTGACGGAAAGCGATATGCAGAAATGTTTTGAGCAGTGGAAGGAACGTATGCAGAAGTGTGTGGACTCAATGGGGTCCTACTTGGCGACCACCAGTAATTGTACATATCAGGTAAACAAAAAAAACTACAGCATCAGTCTCGTTATTTTTGTGTCAGACCTCGTATATCATGTGCATGTGTGCTTGTCCACATGTATTTGAATATTGTGTATGTTAAGTTATTCAATAGTGTTACGGTGGTCTAACTGAACGTCGTATGGTGCAGTGTGGAAACAAGATAAAGACACCAATTAAGTCACTAATAACTAGTTTTAATTAATCACAGTTAACAGTTTGAAATTAGCAAGTTATTCAACAAGATTATCGCATTAATACAGTAACTCAAGTAAAATTTGTACACACGCAGTAATAATGTCAAGTAATAGACATTACTTGACATTATTATTCACAATTTATTGTATATGTTAACGAATTCTCAGATGTATATTTTTTATCTTGAGCTATTCATTGTGTGATTTCAACATTTTCTCACAGATGCAACGGATATTCATGTTGATAACATGTGATGCTGGAGTGCTATTATATATTGTTGGCTCAATAAAGCTTTTCTTGTGTTCATGGTATCAACAAGTTATTTTGATTTTAATATGTTTTGTAACTTTCAATATGTTGCTAGATAGTTCTTTTATGTTGTTGGCTGAAGAAAGGCTTTCTTGCATTTGGGGGATCAAGACTTTCAAGGCTGAAGATGTGTGTCCCATACACATTTATTTTATGTGGGGGATCAAGACACCAATTAAGTCACTAATTACCAGCTTTAAATTTCACAGTTAAACAGTTCGTAATTAACAACACAGTCTCTTACAACAAATCAAATAAAAATTGTTCACATGCAATAAGCAATAAAAAGTCCACTAATATTAAACACAATTGTATTACAACTATTCCGCCCGATTATTAAACACTTTACTAATAACCACTTGAACGCACACAGTAATATCGCCCGAAAATCACTTGTAATCGCGTGACAATAAACTGAACTGAGCGTCCCTGAGTAATTGTATTTATAGTCCGCCTAAAATCTAGACGATTCCACATAGGCCTACTACATATTACCTCTAAACTATGGCGTAATTAATTGCGGCCTTGACACAATGAAAGCGGCTGCACGAATTCTCACACCGTCTAGCAAATGCGTCGACAAGCACGTACGCCACACGCGTTACATTCCGGATCCGTCTGGAACATTCGATAAACACGTAGATTGTTCTGTGATGTCGTAACACTGCCCCCTCCTTAAGCCTGTTCATCCCGAACTGGCAAACCGTCTCTGAACTCAGCTAGGCGATCTAGGTGGACGACCTTGAACTTTCGCTGTCCCTCCTGTTGAATCCGATAAACAACATCGTTCATCCTTTTTTTCTCAGTATAGTCCTTCCCAGTTAGTTTGCAACTTAGGTGAGCGACCACGGCGTCTTCCGGGCATGGTCTTCGTGGTAAGCCATCTGCATTACCATGCAGGCGATGTACCTGAAGATGTTGTACCTTGAAGTTGTACTCTTGCAGACGTTCGAGCCACCTTGCCAACTGTCCTTCCGGATTTTTAAATCTTAAGAGCCATGCAAGCGCGGCAATGTCGGTACGTAGTGAAAACTCTCTTCCATAGTGGTATTTATGGAAGTGCTCCAAAGCTCTGACAATTGCCAACAACTCTCTCCTTGTAACACAATAATTTCTCTCTGGTTTAGAAAGCATCTTGCTGTAATACGCTATTACTCGTTCTTCACCGTTCTGCACTTGAGACAAAACTGTTCCTAGACCATTATTGCTTGCATCTGTGTCTACGATGTACTTCCCTTCGGAAGCTGGAAAAGCGAGAATTAGCTGCGAACATAATGCAATCTTTAAAGTCCTAAATGCTTGGTCACACTTTCTCGACCACTTGAAGTTTCGTTTATTTTCCGTTAGATCATGTAGTGGTTTAGCAATAGTAACGAAGCCTTTCACAAAACGTCTGTAATATGATCATAACCGCAGGTAACTCCAAACTTTGTGTTTACTCTTCGGAACTGGCCAGTCTCTTACGGTGTCTACTTTATTAGGACCCATGCTAACAACCGCTGCCGAAACCAGATGGCCCAGATACTACACTTCCTTTTGAAATAGAGAACACTTCTTCGGACTCAGCTTCAGTTGTGCACCGTGAATTCTAGTCAGAACCTCCTTATGGTTTTCCAAATGGTCTTCGAAATTCTTCCCGATCACTATGACATCGTCTAAATAAACAAGGCAAAGTACAAAAAAATATACCATAGGTGTTATATAATAAATAATGTTTATATAATTTGAACAACTGTATATTGACAAAATTTATTAATTTCATGTTAATACATTTGACAACACAATTTCATTTTCTTTCTGGGTTAATGTAATAACTATGGTTTTTCTGATGACAAAAACAAGCAAATATTAGGAGACATATGACTCTTTAGTTTCAAAATATCTGTAAATAGTTAATAATAGTAAATAATTACCTTGATCCATCTTGTAACTTCTGCTGTGTAGTCTATGTTACATGTTTTGGAAGATATATTCTATCATCATTTATGGCTAGTTCAAGTCCATTAACATTAAAATAAAATTATTTAAGAAACATTAACACATTCTACTACATTACTATTTAAATGCACATGTGATGTCTCTTACACACCTCACAATGTTTTTGATCACTGCTGGTTTTATGTTGAACTGGCTACTCTGTGGACTTTGTATATTCAGCACCGTTTCATATAGTGAAGTTTAATTAATCGTTCAGTAACTGACTCTGGTTAACTTTGGTGGACTTGTATATTTCATATTCTTCCACAGCGTCCATGTAATTTCTTTTTACATATGTGTAGTAGTTAAAGTCGTATACCCGTCTATACCCCCGGGCCACGGGTGGGTTTATAATGTCTCTCCTGCTAAGACATCATAACACAGGGAACCCGTTTAATTGGCGTCTGTCAATTAAACTGGCTGCCGTTGTTAGTACTAGTTATTTACCAACAATATGGGAAACTGTAAAGAATAGGAATTCGTGCAAGGTTACTCAAATTTACTTACTCTCTTTTGGTTTTAGCAGAAACATCTCTTTATTTTTACTTCAAAATAATGTTTTGATTGATAGTACCTTTAGTGGTTATCACCTTTTTCTTTTATGTTTTAAATTTTCTGATAGATTCTACATCAAGAGCTCTTATACTCTTTAAAGTGTTACTCAGATGAGTTCAAAGCTATACTGTTTTAGATTGCATTAAATACCACGGATCCGGGTTCTAATTTCATAATATTTCAAAATACTTCCACATAATGTAAACTATTTGAAGAATAGTTTGATTAATAGATTAGATTAATATACAGTAAATACAAATTACTATGTTAAGATTTACATGGTTTGACAGAGTCTTTTCAAAATTGTACTGTTTTTTACTTTGGTTATTAGAAAACAATATAAGCACAGAAATTCTTTTCTGTGTCACCTGGGTATAATGGTGATCTGCAGCTGGTCCTCTTGCGGATCCTCTTCAGTCGGTTTTCGGGGATGATCTTCGTAGTAGGTTGAGTTTCTCCATTAAGATTGTCGATTCTAAGTGGTGATCACAGTCATCACGCTACAATTATGCTACCTGGTGCTCGGGATGTTGACGTCGTTGCTTCTTGTGGACGTGCGAGTTCACTTCTCACATTTTAGTTTAATGTACACTAATGTTATCTTCCTTCATGGTATGAAATATACCTTAAAATTTAAACTTTGATTTACAAAGAGATGTGTAGACTATTATTTTCCTTTTATTCATTATCTACATATAAGTTACATTATCAGATTTACTTTGCACTTAGTTTCACCTACATGTCGAATATTTTACCATAAAACACTAACTTTCTGTAACATAGTTTAAAATAAAATGTACGTTCACGTTCCAGCCACATTGTGATGCTGTTAACTCGTCGGATATACTGAGTCGACTGGGGTTGATTTAGCGGGCGTGTGTAGGGACGGGGGCGCAGTTCACGAGTCAAGAGAAAAGTAGTTCGTATTTTTATTATTAGTATCTTTCAACTAATTAATTAATATTAATTATCCTACCTTTTCTCCATTTAGTTAGGTATTTAGTAATTATTCTCACGTCTTTTTATTACATTAGAATGATTGTTAGTATTCGCTTTATAACAGTATAATTTGCATGTCCGTACTAGACTTTTTACAAGTTGGTACAGGTATTTAGGTACAGCGGGGAGGGTGGATTATTTTCTCACGCGGTAATTAAACCAAAATTTATTTTTTTATTTTTGTGCTATTTAAATTTGCTTTTAAATCGTCACAGGTTACGGGTCTATATACCCGTGGTTTTCATCTATTAGAAGATGTCCCGAATTGGATTTTGTTTTTTCAATATCTTTTTTAGAATGGTGTCCTTTCCAATTTTTTTTTTTTGACAGGTCTTCCTTCTTCGCCTGTGTAAAACGTATTACAGTCAGTGCATGTTATCTGGTTTACACTTCTGACAGCCTACACGTTTTTGTGCTAAGTATGTTTTGGATGTTACTTATTCTAAAGGGCATGCTTGTATCTATCTCTTTTAAGGTGTTAAATATAATTTTAGGCAAAATGTTACCATAATTGGTTGATATTTATTTTGTTTTGATTTCATTCTTCACGAGCTTTTATTTGTGTTTTGTTTGTTTCTTAATTAAGCTATCCATGAATGTGCTTTTATGTCAATTAGCTGCAGCTATGTGTTTGATTGTAATTAATCCTTGAAAATCAGTAGGTGTATTAATAGCTTGTGTATAAATGGACTCTAAACAACCAGTTTTGGCATTAGGGGATGATAACAATCTACGTGTATTGTGACATCTCCTGTTGCTTTTCTGTATATCTTGTATTGACATTTACCAGCTGTGTTTATAATAATTTGAACTAAAAAATTAAATTCTTGGATTTTGTTGTCCATGACGTGTCTGTTGATTAACTAATTATAAGTATTGTTACGACATCACAGAACAATCTACGTGTTTGTCGAATGTGCCAGAAGAACCTCGATGTAACGCGTGTGGCGTACATGCTTGTAGACGCATTTGCGACAGTCTTCTCGATGCCGCCAGCCGTGCGGACTGTGTCAAGGCCGCAGTTAATTACGTAGTACATACGAACGCCAAGACGCAATTAGGAATCGTCTAGATTTTCGGCGGCTGTAAATACATGGCGGCAGCGGCCTTAAGTTTCAGCATTAGTGCGATATATTGACAGCGCGGTTCGAGAGTTATTGTCGGGCGAAATTACTGTCCGCGTTCAAGTGGTTATTAGTTAAGTGTCGTGTTTTATAATCGGACGGTAACTGTAATACAATTGTGTTTAATTTTCGTGGACATTCTTTTGCGTGTGAACAATTTTTATTTGATTTTTTGTAGAGACTTTGTTGTTAATTACGAAATGTTAACTGTAAAAATTAAAGCTGCTAATTAGTGACTTAATTGGTGTCTTGCACTGTATTTTGTTTCAACTGTAACTGCGACGATCGGGCAGACCGTCATAACAGTATAATACGACTAACTCAAAACTAAGTTTTTTATTGGTAAGAATTTTACCAATCCAGTTTTACCAATTTTACCAATCCAGTTTTACCAATTTTACCAATACAGTTTTACCAATTTTACCAATCAAGTTTTACCAATTTTACCAATCCAGTTTTACCAATTTTACCAATCCAGTTTTACCAATTTTTCCAATCCAGTTTTACCAATTTTACCAATACAGTTTTACAATTTTACCAATCCAGTTTTACCAATTTTATCAATACAGTTTTACCAATTTTACCAATCCAGTTTTACCAATTTTACCAATAGAGTTTTACCAATTTTACCAATAGGGGAGGTGGTGGTATTATTAAACGGGTTGTAATATGAAACAGCACAGTATTTGTCCAGGAAGTACAGCCACCTATCGGCAATTGTTGTAATTATAACATTTAGTTTCCGTATTGGTCTCCAGAGGCTGCTGACTTCAGTATGGTGTTGTCTGCAGTCTTAAATACATGTGTTTTGTTTTCTAACGTTCAACACTTTTCACAAGGTAAGATTCTCTATTTTTTTTTCTTACCAATATTAATAAATGAAGTATACTATTATTAGAGTATCAGATAGTAATATGATTTAACTTCAAAATGCCATGGATAGTTATTTGAAATAATATTTCATACACTATGATTAACAGGGTAGATTGGAAAATGGCGTAGGGCGGTAATATGAAACAGACTGTTCCATAATACAACCCTTCTTTTTTTTAGGTGTCCCTATGCCAAGAAGCAAGTTAGGACCAGAGAAAAAGAGGCTAAGGCAGAAATGGCGACCAGCAGATATGTTAAATGCAATATCAGCATTACGGGAGAAAACTAAAACTTTAAACGGAGCAGCACGTTGTTTCAATGTACCCAAAGCTACACTTTCTAGAAAGGGGCTAAAAGAGATGTTGATCCACAGATTTTGGTTAATTAAAAATTAAGAGGAAAGCCTATTCTTCCCCTACAAATTGAGAAGGAACTGGTGGAGTATTGTTTATTGATGGAAAGGAAGTTTTATGGGCTTACTCGAAATGACATCAGACGAATGGCTTATCAGCTGGCAGCTAGAAATGGGATCAGCAACAACTTTAATGACGACATGGCTGGGAGGGCCTGGTTTGACCATTTTATGAATCGACACAAACATCTGTTGTCAATTAGAAGCCTGAAGGGACATCACTTGCCAGAGCCATTGGCTTTAACAAGGAGAGTGTCATGAACTTTTTCGACCTTCTGGAAACGGAATACGCGAAGCATCGTTATCCTCCAGATCGAATTTTTTGATGTGGACGAATCTGGTCTGAGTGTAGTGCAGACGAAACTTCCGCATGTGATTGGAATGAAAGATAAAAAGCAGATAGGATCTCTTACTGCAGCAGAGAGGGGAAGTCTTGTAACGATCATCGCTTGCATGAGTGCAGGAGGAAATTTCGTCCCTCCAATGATGATTTTTCTACGCACGAACTGGACAGACCGATTGATGACACCCCCAGGAGCTATAGGGAAATGTCATCCATCAGGCTGGGTGCAGTCCTACATTTTCACCGAATGATTTTCCCATTTCATTGAACATACAAAGCCTACATCTGAATCTCCAGTTTTACTTATACTGGATGTACACTTTTCCCATACAAGGAACCTTGATGTTATCTTAAAGACAAAAGACTGTGCCGTGTTTTGGGAAAAACGCGGCGGTGTTCTTTTTGTATAGCGGAATTATTAATTTACGTATTTATTAACGTGAGGGTTTACGTAAGAATTTACGTATGTATTAGCGGACTTTGCTGTCGTTATGAATTATCTTTCCACCCGGCCGATCCGCGCGCACTCTATGCCCGATGCTTCATACCGTTTTTTCAGCAGCTGGTTTCGGCAGTCCAATTTTGTCGTTCAACATAGCAGCGTCTATATCCGGCTGACAGAGTCAATGTAAAGGTTTTCGTCTTCTAGCTGCTCCTATGGATAAGTAGAAGTCTACGCGACCTACCGGTAAGTGTGTTGACATATATAACTTAATAATTCATAAAAATAAATTGTATTTATTTGATATTAACGCAGATGCAGTGCGATAGGTTTTGCAGTAATTGATCACCACGTGGCAGGCGACAGGTTAAATTTGTTTTATGTATGTTTCAATCTTAACGCTGGCTAACAAATATTAGTAGTAATAATGTAATAATGTGTTATAATAATATAATAATAATAATACTCAACTCATTAAACCAGAATGGGGCGTAAGTCAGTTATTTTTCGGAAATGATTGTACATCACGAACTGCAGGACTGTATCATGTCATATTTTGCTGGATCTCGTCCGGACGCATGACCGTGCCTGAGGTAAAGTTTTTTATGAACACTTTAAGCATGTTTCAGTACATTCATTACATACATGCTGCTTTTCAAAATTCAATTTACTGTTCAGCTAATTCTGTAACCATTAAATTTTGCCATAGCCAGTTTAAATATTGTCATAGTTTATATTTAGTAATTGTTAACCTTTTATTGCTCACAATACCAATTAATTAATGTTAAAGAACACAAGACTAATCAGTATCAGTTATGAGTATTTATGGGTGGTCACCTTCCACTATTTTTATAAATTTTGTCAGGAAAATAAAAGAAAGGAGAAATGCAGTTATGCAACCGGGCATCCATGTTGACCTCGTGATGGCACTTATTATCATTAGCATTATTGAGATCCGAAATTGATAATTAAACTTCTGCTTGGTATTTGTGTGACGTTCGGGCTATGTAGCCAAATTGACCTTGGCTGTCCGTATACTTAGATTTTTGGGGCATGTCTACTCTACTCTTTGGGGGATGTATTAATTGAAGTTTTGGGTTTAGTTATTTATTAATCGAAAATTAAGAGGGGCCGGATACTTGGTCTGAATAAGAGGGTGGCGGGTGCATGATGACAAAATATACGCTGCTAACCAGGTGAACATGTGATGTGCCATTTATATGTAAATGTGTTTCTATGTCAATTATATGTTGTGTGTTATGCCTTATTTGATTGTTACATTATTATACGTGATTATGCATATATATATTTATATCGTGTTATGATTTGTGTAATTACTGGGAGGGTCGAGACTGTGCGCCATTTCACATTATTATTATTATTTATGCGCCATTAATACTCAAGCTCAACTATTTGGCGATGCATATGTTAATGGACTTATAAGAACGATTGGGGGTTTTTGGAAGTGAGCTATTTTGATTGTAAAACACTGGTAATATTATCTGAATTTTCAAGGGCGCATATATTGTACAAAAGCAGAATACAATAAATCTGTTATTGTTATCTTAGATCAGAGTTTTATTTGCAAGTCCCATCATACTGGACCCAGCACATTTTTGGCTTCTCTAGGCTCTTGCCTAGTTCTAAATAACTTGTGGCCTCTCTTTCAAAAAAAAAAAAAAAAAAAAAAAAGAAGTTTGTTTTCTATATATAAAAGGGTATAAAAGGAAAGAGGGGTTACAAGACAACCATGTAACGATCCTGTGCTTGCCGCCTCACATAACTCATAGACTTCAGCCTTTGGACCGAACATTTATGGGTCCCCTAAAGACTTATTATAGCGAATAGGTTAGGCAGGCCCTGAGAACAGGCGGGATGGACACATATGACTTTTTTTTTTTTTCTTTTATAAAATTGCTAAACTGCTATAATTGTTATTATTTAGACAAAGCTTTTCGTCATCACTGATATCTTCAGGTCTTAAACAACTTATTGATATCCAGGAAATTCATTTCTAAACCTCCAATTTCTTCTTGAAATTGTATTGTTTTTTCTATGTTATTTAATTCTTCCGTAAATTTTTTAAATTCATTTACTTCACCTTCCCAAACTATTAGTATGTTATCTACATACCTGATCCATTTTTTTATTCTTCTTTCTTTATCTACATCTTTTAAAATTTTGATTTCAAAGCTATTCATGAATATCTCTGCCATTAATGGTGAAAGCGGTGATCCCATTGGTAATCCATTCTCTTGTATGTAAAATTTGTTGTTAAATCTGAAGTAATTCTGGCTTAGGCATAATTATAATCCTTCTATTATTTCGTTTTTTCATTCTACATTACTTAATTTGTTTTTCTTTATTATTTCTACTGTTTTTGCTATTGGTATATTGGTGTACATATCTTTTATATCTAATGACATTAATTTTGTCTTATTTGTTATGGTTATTTCTTTTAATCTTTCTATTACCTTTTTGCTATTTTCTATGCTGTGGATTTCTTCTTCTTCGTATGCCATTTTGATTCTTTTACTTATTTCTTTTATTTATTTGTTTCTTTTGATATTTTATATGTTGGCGAATTTATAAATGATACTATAGGTCTTAATGGCATTTCTTTTTTATGTAACTTGTAACGTGACAGATAAATGCATAAGAATGAATGGCATTTGATCATCAGAATAATAAGATTATAACATTTAAATTTGGAAGAAAGCATTACGTTTAACATAAAAAATTAATTCATAGCAACTGTGCAAAACAATCATTATTATTAAAAAAATATAAGTTCAAATAAATTAAGTTACTAGTGATGAGTCATCCAAAACCAGTCTAATAACCCAAGGTTTTTTTTAAAGTTACCAGGAAGGTAAGGAGGAAATAAAGAAACAATAAAGTATGACTAAACCCACAACGAGGATAAACAAATGGAAAACAAATCCTGAATAAGGCAAGATCCACCAATAAAGGTGATGTATTTCTAAAATTCCGAAGAAGATGAAGAAATCCCAAAAAACCCGAAGAAGATGAAGAAATCCCAAGAAACCCGATGGCATCAAGAAGAAGATGGAGAAGATACCAGCCCAAGAAGACAGAAGAAAGAAGAAGAAGGCAGCATCATGAGGAAGATGTTATGCTCTTATAAAAGACACCCATATCCCCATATCCCCAAAATAAATAGTAAAATACCAATAAAAGTATAATGAAATAGTAATGGACAATAATAACATGTACATAAAATTAAGAGAGAAAAGTGTGTAAAGTAAGAGTTGCCTGTGAACCAAGATGAAACAATAATATAGTACCCAAGGAACAAATCTCCATTGTAAAACACTAACCAATTTATTATGTTAATAGGACTACACGACCATTTAGAAATAACAAAATAAAAGTGTAAAGTGAACCAGTGCTAGTTTTGGGTATTATAGAAAATAAACCTTGTGTTTCATCCAACATTGAATACAATGAAATATGCAACTTTCAGTGACTTAAAATGTGTACCATGTGAATATGTTACATTGCATAATAACAAGATATAAATCTGTTTAAAGTGACATTTTGTTTTATATAATGAGAAAAAAAACAGATTTAATTATACTATGACAGGGTACCATTCCCCAAATACAATATTTAAAAGACAGTGTAAGGAACTGCATAATCCAACTTAGTATAGTAGTTAGCAAATAAGAATATAAATATAAGGTTTTTGTAAATATAGGATAAGGATGTTAAAAATGTATTAGATGTAAGGTCATTTATTTAAATTTACAACAAATAACATCAGAACTGTAAACATAATTATTACTTGTGTTAACAGTAATAAGTAATTAAGATGTTAGCTGGTAAAAAACCTTTTTGTGAACAATATTTCAATGTTAGAAATAAGTATTTGATTGTAAAAAAGTGTCTGAATGTTGAAGACAACCATTTATTTGAAAATATTCCTTATTTGTTTAACTGTTCATTGTATTATAACCAATACTAATTATTGTTGTGTTATTTGAAAAAATGTTTAGTTTATAGTACCATATTTAAAAGTCAGAGAGGGTATCACACATCATTTATTGTTTGTAAAAATATTTTGTAAGAAAAAACTTGTTAAAAAATCTAGGCCAAAGAATGAAAACCAAACTTCATCAAAACAGAGAAATTACTCATTTAAATGCAATTAAACAAAAGGAATTTAGATAAAATAGACCTGAGATGAAGCCATATAATTACAGTTACCACTTAGAAAGATTTTATAAAATTATATTCAGAATTATAAATAAAAATGAAAATGTCAAAACTCAGAAATTTGGAGAGGGGAATCATATATTCCAAATAATATTTTAGAATTTAACCAATTCAAATAATTACAAGAAAATAAGGGAATATAAACCTTTTAATACAATATGAGATTATTAATAGTAAATATAACTGAAAAATGGCTGAATTTGCATAATGACAGGAAGTAAATTTTTAATTTTTTATCAATACAAAATGAAAGTAAAATTACTAATTTTAGACAGAAAACATTATAAAACGGCATTATTCAATCTTAAAATACGCCGAATGAACTGAAGGATTAATTTAAATTTCATCTAGCAAATAAAATTAATAAATAACCAAAGTTTAGGCAGTTATATAATGCATTTGGAAATATGCACAGGATGCAAAATTATATTTGAGCAATGTTAAGAATAATATTATATTGGCTAAGGGTTTAGTCGAAACTGGAGGAAATAAGATAGTTGATTATTGGTAATTGTACGGTGAACTTGACGAGCGGATTATAACCGAGCTAACCTAACTAAAAACGGTAATGGCGAGTAAGTGAACGATACGTTTTTGTGAAATCGCGAGTGGCGAATAAAATCATTCTGGAACGTCCACATAGTGACAAAATCAATTGATAAAGAATAAATAACACTGGACAGCACATAACTACACCGAAAAACACTATAAAACACAAGAAAACAGTATACCACATAACCATACATTAGTGCCTGAATCATAAAAAGTGAACGAACTTATAACTACACAGATATACAAAATACAACACCGAAACTTCACTCAAGACACTACACAACATCAGAAGCAAGATTTGCAGACGCCAGGACGTGAATACTACCAGAAAATATCAATTTTGGAACGTCGCATATATGAAAGTCATTTTTGCTAACTTCACGGCAGCCATTTTCATTCGTCGTGAGCAACGCCTTCTTGTTCCCGTCAGCTGTGTTGGTGACAACAAATTATTTTATTCCAATTTATTTTTTTTAATGTATGTAGTTAGTATTAGTAATTAACTTGTTGTAACGTTATACTTTTTAAATATTGGCCCGATTTCTCTGACTTTGATCATAATTAGCTGTTCAAAGAACCTTTTCTGAAATTTATATATCAAACATTGTAACTGTTTCGATACCCTGAGAGTCGATTTTATAATCGAAAAGAGTCTAATTTTCAATTATTTAATAAAACTTTTATACTTTTCACTCCGAATTAGTTCTTTCTTTCATTAATATAATAAATTATAATTAATATAATATTAGTAGCAAACTACCAGAATTTTACCACATACAAAGGGAGATAACCTCCAAAACGGAAAAGTAAACAAATATCGATTGTCCTGGAGACAATCTTATGAGTGGTTGTAGTTTATTTGGAAAATACAAGAACATCAATAACATTTCATAGAGAAGTGATATACATTTTAAAACTTCACAAAACACCATTAATTAATTGATTCTAATTAATTAATTGATAAGAAAGAAAATTTTTTTTTAATTATAACATTTTTTTAAACACAATTTTTTTATTTCTTCAACAAGCAACATTTTTATATTAAAACGTTTTGTGATACTACACATACATCTCTTCAGTAGCATAACACTATTTGACAGGTCTTGCTACATTTGGGACTCGATCAACTGGGAAACTAAGGAAGTGTTTCAGACCAGGAAGACTCGGGAGCCACACCAATTATTAAGCACCAGTATCCATCTGAGAGAGCTATATTATTTTTTATTACAAATTGGCGCACAACTGAGGGGCTTTAATTAGTCGATTGAAAGGCCACTACAATCTGCCCAATCACTAATTGAAGTTTGGCAGCAGCTACAAAGCCAGAGAAATTGAAGGGAAAATGCAACGACGTGCAACATCCAAGAAACGGGCGGCGGAGGCCGAAAAAACAGTAGAGATGGACATGGAGAATAAAGAGGCGACGCCAGTAGAGGTGGAAAGTTCATTGCCGCCGGTGTTGTCCAAACAAACTGAACAACCAGAGGAACAACCGGAGATACCCACACAGACAGGGGATGTCAATCTCCAAGAGGAACAACCTGAGAAATCCAAAACAGCAGAAGGTCCAATTTTAGAGAAAATGATGGAAATGTTCATGAAAATGGAGGAGAGTAACAAGAAAATGGATGAGGACAGGAAGAAGGATAACCAAACAACAAAAGAAGAAAGTCGTAAAGAAAGGAAGGAAGACAAACTAGCATTAAATAAGCAATTAGAAGACTTGAGTAAGAAAATGGGAAGTGATAACCAGTCTTTGAAAGAAGATTTGAGTAATAAAATTGAAAGCACGAATAAGAGAATAGAAGAAGATAGTAAGAAGATGGAAGAGAAGATAGAAGAAAACAGTAAGAAGATGGAAGAGAAGATAGAAGAAAACAGTAAGAAGATGGAAGAGAGGATGGGGGAAATGTTAGAAGAATTGAAGGAAGACAACCAATCTTTCAAGGAAGAATTCAAGTCGACTAAAGGAGAATTGATTAATAAAATTTAAAACACCAATCAGAAAATCGATGAAACTAGGAAGAAGATGGAAAAGAACAACCGACAGTTGAAGGAAGAGTTGAAGGAAGATAACAAGAAGTTGGAAGAGAAAATGGGGGAGAAATTAGAAGAATTAAGAGAAGACAACCAAATGTTAAGAGAAGAATTAAGAGAGGTCAATCAGGAGAATTTGGACAAACTTGACGAAAGAATGGAATTGTTGCGAGAAGAACTGAATAAGGAGATCAATGGTAACAAGAAAGCGATGAATAAGAAGATGGAAGAGGAAAACATAATGGTAAATCGACAGATTCGAGAGATTGACGGGAAGTGCAACCAGACCGAAAAGGAGGTGCAAGAGTTTAAAGAAGTAGTGAACACCAAGTTTACTAATATAGAAGAACATAGCCGCAGGAAAGTAGAAGAACAGAGGAAGGAAACTCAAGAAGAATTCGGAAGAGTAAGGAACAAAGTCGCGGAGCGGTGTGATGATATGCAAGAAACGATGACCAATATCACAGGTCAGGTGCGACAAAGCCGAGAAGAGATAGAAGCAATAAGAAATAGACCGACTCATTTCACCGGATTGCCCATCAACGAAAGCCGAGAGTGGCTCAACTTCCGACAGTATAAGTGTAAGCCGATAGAGTTCCTGGCTAGGGTAGAGGAATACTTCGCTAAGCATAAAATCACACAATGGAGCCATAACAGGGAAATCTTAGATGAGTCCTTCCGAGAAATAACGGATAATTGGTGGATGGCCAACCGGAGTGAAATTCCCGACTAACAGCAGTTCCGGAAAATGTTTAAGTCGAAGTACTGGTCTGAGACTACCCAGAACTTGATCCGTGACAATATATGTAACGGACGATACAGGGCACAACTAGGCAGCAGCATGACACCATATTTCTTGGGGAAGGTGTGCATGGCGAAACACCTCGAGCCGGCCATACCAGAAGAGTGCCTAGTGAATAAAATATCTTATCACTATGATGAAGACATTGTCAGGGCCCTGAGAGGTAGCCAGATCAAGACGATCCAGGCGATGACCGAGTTGTTAGAGGGATATGAAAACGAGGAATATTATAGGCAGAGCAGGAGGAGAAATGAAAGACCAGAGGCAAGGCCGAATCCATACCCCAATAACGGCAATAACCATCCCAGTAACCGGAACCAGCCCAGTAATTACGACGGCCCTAATAACCTGCCGAGTAATAACAATTTTAACAGCAATAATAACTGTATTAGGAATAACAACCCATATCCTAATAATAGGAATAAATATTATCAGCCTAATAGTATCCCATACAGTCAGAGAAATCCATACCCCAGCAATAACGGTGACAGACCATACCCACCCAACCGAAATGACTATAATAATAATTATAGTAATAATAATAATAATAATAATAATAATAATAATAACCGAGTGTCGCGCCCTAGGGTTAATTTTATAAGAGCGGAAGATCGCGGACCCAGGAGATATTATCAACCACGGAGGAACAGCTTCCACGGCGCCGACCGAAGATGGAGGAGTGCGGAACGGGACGGTCCACGACACGAACAGGGAAGAAGAAGTACAAGCCTGGAGGATCTTGGCCGACAACAGAACAGGGAGCTAAACCTTGCACAGGGTACAGAGCGTCAGGAAACGGATCAGAGTTTCCCGAACGATGCCTCGGTCAATCTAAATACGAACGATGACCAAAACCACAACGAGGATATATAAACAAAATGAGAAAGAAACCCTGATTAAGCCAAGATCAACCTATAAAAATTTTAAATTATGTAAGCACAACTTACAACCTAATATTTTTGAGAAAAAAACTTTTTGGAAGGATTAAGAAGAAAGGAATTTTGTATTTAAACTATAAAAATTTTAAATTCAGTAAGCACAACTTACAACCTAATATTTTTGAGAAAAAAACTTTTTGGAAGAATTAAGAAGAAAGGAATTTTGTATTTAAACTATAAAAATTTAAAATTCAGTAAGTACATCTTACAACCTAATATATTTTGAGAAAAACGTTCTGGAGAATTATAAAAGAAGGAATTTTAGAATTTAAACATAAAAATCCTAAAATGATGTAAGAACAACTTACAACCAGATATTTCGGAGAAAACATTTTATGGCAATTTAATAAGAAGGAATTTAGAATTTATTACCAGTAAATTTCAAAAATAGTAAGTACAACTTACTACCAATGATTTGAGAGAAAAACCTTTTGGCCAAAATGAAAGAGAGAATATTGAATTTTTATTAAATATAAAATTTTAAAAATATGTAAGCACAACTTACAACCTAATATTTTTGAAAAAAAAACTTTATGGAAGAAAGAGAAAGAGGGAATTTTGTATTTAAACCTATAAAAATTCAAAATTATGTAAGCACATCTTACAACCTAATAATTTTGGACAAACTTTATGGAAGAAAGAGAAAGAATTTTTGTATTTAAAAACTATAAAAATTTAAAATTATGTAATCACAACTTACAACCTAATATTTTTGAAAAAACTTTAAGGAAGAAAATAAAAAGAAAAGAATTTTGTATTTAAACCACAACATCCTAAAATAAGTAAGTACTACTTACTACCTATGATTTGGAGAAACAACTTTTTTGCTGAAGAAAGAGAGAGAAGGAATTTTGGAATTTATATACACTAACTATAAAAATTTAAAATTATGTAAGCACAACTTACAACCTAATATTTTGGAGAAAAACCTTTATGGAAGAAAGAGAAAGAGAGAATTTTGAATTTAAAACTATAAAAATTTAAAATTATGTAAGCACAACTTACAACCTAATATTTTTGAAAAAACTTTATGGAAGAAAATAAAAAGAAAGGAATTTTGTATATAAACTACAAAATTCTAAAATTAAGTAAGTACATCTTACAACTATATATTTTGAGAAAAACACTCTATGGAGAATTATAAAAGTAAGAGAGAGAATTTTTGAATTTAATATACACAGAAAAATTTAAAATTAAGTAAGTACAACTTACTACCAATGATTTATGAGAAACAACTTTTGGCTGAATAAAGAGAAAGAATTTTGAATTAAAATATAAAAATTTAAAATTATGTAAGCACAACTTACAACCTAATATTTTTGAGAAAAACATTATGGAGAATTAAAATAGAAGAGAATTTTGAATTTTATATACCAACAAAATTTAAAAACAAATGTAAGCACATCTTACTACCAAATATTTAAGAAACAACTTTATGGAAAAATAGAAGAAAGGAATTTTGAAGTTAATATACAAAAAAATTTAAAAATAAAGTAAGACCAACTTACTATAACTAATTTTGTGAGAAAACTTTATGGTAAATAATTAAGAAGAAATTTGAATTTAGAGAAATACCAAAACATTCAGAAATAATTGTAAGATCAACTTACTATAAACAATTTTGAATGAAACAATTCTGGGAATAAATGAATTAAACAGAATTTGAATGTTGATAGAACGTCAGAACTTTGAAACAAGATAAGATCAACATATTACCATGATTTATGAGAAGTGTTTTGCCTTTAAATAAAAAGAAGAGTTTGAATTTTGCATAAAACTAACAAAGTTCCAAAAATAAATATGTGCCATTTATAATTGAATTTAGAAGAAAATAAAATAATTAATTCAGAAAAGAGAGTTAACTTTAATCCAGAATAAATGCTAGATATTCACATTAGCATTTGAAGGAGTAGAGAAGAAAAACAAAAAGAGTGTAATACGCAAGAGAAGGAAAAAATTTGGAAGCAAAGAGACTAATTACTTATGAAACGATAATGAAAACAGTTAATTAAGAGCAAAGAAGAACAACTCATACCAAACATATGGAGAAGATGATTTTGAACAAATGATAATAATAAGACCTATATGAAATGCAAAGAGAAGAAATGCCACATGAAATATAATATAAATGAATTAATGTTAATGAATGCGATGGCGGATTAATAACTTTCTAAGAGAAAGGAAAGAACCAAAGTGTTTAAACCAAATGATCAATATAACAACCTGTACATCTAATATAAAAATACAAATTTAAAAAATTTAATATAATATATTAAGACCATTCAAATAATGAATAAGAAAATGCTATATGTAAAGACCATGCTAACACTGTAAGTAACCAGAAGGAAGTATAAAGAGAATTCAGATGGAGAAGAAAGAGAGTTACACTGTGACCAGTAACAAGAATTATTAAGAAAGGTTTTCAACCATAATTAAAATAAATATATCGGACAAGTTAAGAGTTTAGAAAAATATATATATAATGAGTATAATAATAATTATGAAGATTTATTAAGATAGAAAATGTGAGATAATCTGAGAAACTACGAAGTGAAGAATCCAAAGATATTTTTATTAGTCGAAAATGAGACTACTTTTTATTTATTTATTCGATGACTGACTGAAGATAATTCCAGCAGCATTATGTTTTTTGAGCAGAGATGAATATGCCTCTGGACTCAAATTGTAGAAGTGGTGTATGGCCAGGAGAGATTGTGTAGCGTACAGTGCCCCTCTGATCTGCCCCAGCCCACGTGATAGGGAATGTTAGGGAATTAATATCCCAAGGATGCAACACGAAGTTTATAAAGAAAGAAAATGTATTACAATAATAATAATATCTCAGAAGGCACTAACTATCCGAAAAGGATCAGTAGTAAAATAAGTAACTATATATATAAAATTAATTAAACTCTAATATAAAAAGTCGATATAAAATGGGGAAGAAAATGAATTATAAGATATGATGAAATTATCATAAGGAATTATTTCATCCATAAAAAGTCTGAAATAATTACTTCTGGAGGAGAGCAATCTGTAACGTGACAGATAAATGCATAAGAATGAATAGCATTTGATCATCAGAATAATAAGATTATAACATTTAAATTTGGAAGAAAGCATTACGTTTAACATAAAAAATTAATTCATAGCAACTGTGCAAAACAATCATTATTATTAAAAAAATATAAGTTCAAATAAACTAAGTTACTAGTGATGAGTCATCCAAAACCAGTCTAATGACCGAAGGTTTTTTTTAAAGTTACCAGGAAGGTAAGGAGGAAATAAAGAAACAATAAAGTATGACTAAACCCACAACGAGGATAAACAAATGGAAAACAAATCCTGAATAAGGCAAGATCCACCAATAAAGGTGATGTATTTCTAAAATTCCGAAGAAGATGAAGAAATCCCAAGAAACCCGAAGAAGATGAAGAAATCCCAAGAAACCCGATGGCATCAAGAAGAAGATGGAGAAGATACCAGCCCAAGAAGACAGAAGAAAGAAGAAGAAGGCAGCATCCTGAGGAAGATGTTATGCTCTTATAAAAGACACCCATATCCCCATATCCCCAAAATAAATAGTAAAATACCAATAAAAGTATAATGAAATAGTAATGGACAATAATAACATGTACATAAAATTAAGAGAGAAAAGTGTGTAAAGTAAGAGTTGCCAGTGAACCAAGATGAAACAATAATATAGTACCCAAGGAACAAATCTCCATTGTAAAACACTAACCAATTTATTATGTTAATAGGACTACACGACCATTTAGAAATAACAAAATAAAAGTGTAAAGTGAACCAGTGCTAGTTTTGGGTATTATAGAAAATAAACCTTGTGTTTCATCCAACATTGAATACAATGAAATATGCAACTTTCAGTGACTTAAAATGTGTACCATGTGAATATGTTACTTTGCACAATAACAAGATATAAATCTGTTTAAAGTGACATTTTGTTTTATATAATGAGAAAAAAAAACAGACTTAATTATACTATGACAGGGTACCATTCCCCAAATACAATATTTAAAAGACAGTGTAAGGAACTGCATAATCCAACTTAGTATAGTAGTTAGCAAATAAGAATATAAATATAAGGTTTTTGTAAATATAGGATAAGGATGTTAAAAATGTATTAGATGTAAGGTCATTTATTTAATTTACAACAAATAACATCAGAACTGTAAACATAATTATTACTTGTGTTAATAGTAATAAGTAATTAAGATGTTAGCTGGTAAAAAACCTTTTTGTGAACAATATTTCAATGTTAGAAATAAGTATTTGATTGTAAAAAAATGTCTGAATGTTGAAGACAACCATTTATTTGAAAATATTCCTTATTTGTTTAACTGTTCATTGTATTATAACCAATACTAATTATTGTTGTGTTATTTGAAAAAATGTTTAGTTTATAGTACCATATTTAAAAGTCAGAGAGGGTATCACACATCATTTATTGTTTGTAAAAATATTTTGTAAGAAAAAACTTGTTAAAAAATCTAGGCCAAAGAATGAAAACCAAACTTCATCAAAACAGAGAAATTACTCATTTAAATGCAATTAAACAAAAGGGATTTAGATAAAATAGACCTGAGATGAAGCCATATAATTACAGTTACCACTTAGAAAGATTTTATAAAATTATATTCAGAATTATAAATAAAAATGAAAATGTCAAAACTCAGAAATTTGGAGAGGGGAATCATATATTCCAAAATAATATTTTAGAATTTAACCAATTCAAATAATTACAAGAAAATAAGGGAATATAAACCTTTTAATACAATATGAGATTATTAATAGTAAATATAACTGAAAAATGGCTGAATTTGCATAATGACAGGAAGTTAATTTTTAATTTTTTATCAATACAAAATGAAAGTAAAATTACTAATTTTAGGCAGAAAACATTATAAAACGGCATTATTCAATCTTAAAATACGCCGAATGAACTGAAGGATTAATTTAAATTTCATCTAGCAAATAAAATTAATAAATAACCAAAGTTTAGGCAGTTATATAATGTATTTGGAAATATGCACAGGATGCAAAATTATATTTGAACAATGTTAAGAATAATATTATATTCGCTAAGGGTTTAGTCGAAACTGGAGGAAATAAGATAGTTGATTATTGGTAATTGTACGGTGAACTTGACGAGCGGATTATAACCGAGCTAACCTAACTAAAAACGGTAATGGCGAGTAAGTGAACGATACGTTTTTGTGAAATCGCGAGTGGCGAATAAAATCATTCTGGAACGTCCACATAGTGACAAAATCAATTGATAAAGACTAAATAACACTGGACAGCACATAACTACACCGAAAAACACTATAAAACACAAGAAAACAGTATACCACATAACCATACATTAGTGCCTGAATCATAAAAAGTGAACGAACTTATAACTACACAGATATACAAAATACAACACCGAAACTTCACTCAAGACACTACACAACATCAGAAGCAAGATTTGCAGACGCCAGGACGTGAATACTACCAGAAAATATCAATTTTGGAACGTCGCATATATGAAAGTCATTTTTTCTAACTTCACGGCAGCCATTTTCATTCGTCGTGAGCAACGCCTTCTTGTTCCCGTCAGCTGTGTTGGTGACAACAAATTATTTTATTCCAATTTATTTTTTTTAATGTATGTACTTAGTATTAGTAATTAACTTGTTGTAACGTTATACTTTTTAAATATTGGCCCGATTTCTCTGACTTTGATCATAATTAGCTGTTCAAAGAACCTTTTCTGAATTTTATATATCAAACACTGTAACTGTTTCGATACCCTGAGAGTCGATTTTATAATCGAAAAGAGTCTAATTTTCAATTATTTAATAAAACTTTTATACTTTTCACTCCGAATTAGTTCTTTCTTTCATTAATATAATAAATTATAATGAATATAATATTAGTAGCAAACTACCAGAATTTTACCACATACAAAGGGAGATAACCTCCAAAACGGAAAAGTAAACAAATATCGATTGTCCTGGAGACAATCTTATGAGTGGTTGTAGTTTATTTTGAAAATACAAGAACATCAATAATATTTCATAGAGAAGTGATATACATTTTAAAACTTCACAAAACACCATTAATTAATCGATTCTAATTAATTAATTGATAAAAAAGAAATTTTTTTTTAATTATAAAATTTTTTTTAAACACAATTTTTTTATTTCTTCAACAAGCAACATTTTTATATTAAAACGTTTTGTGATACTACACATACATCTCTTCAGTAGCATAACACTATTTGACAGGTCTTCCTACATTTGGGACTCGATCAACTGGGAAACTAAGGAAGTGTTTCAGACCAGGAAGACTCGAGAGCCACACCAATTATTCTTAAACACACAGAGAATTTATTATTTTATTACAAACTTAATTTGACATCTAAATTTTGGAGCTTCAGGATTATGTTCTATTTTTTGTTTCTTTTGCCATTCTGTTAAATATGTTGTATTTTTTATCAATTTCTTATTTGTGCTTGAAATTTACTTGTGTAATCATATTTTATTTCTTTATATGGTCCTTTTTGTATAAATTGTTCTGCTTTTTGGATATAATCTCTTTTGTTCATTACCACTGCTGTGTTACCTTTATCGGCTTTTATAACTATCAAATTGTTCTCCGTGACTTTCTTTTTTAATTCTCTTATATTTCTTTTTATTTTTGTTTCGTTTTTATTTCTTACATTTTTGTTTTTCTTACATATTTTTTCTACTATTTCTTTTACTTCACTTCTTAATTGTTTTTTAGTTTCTTCATTTTTTATTTTATCGATTATTTCTTCACATTCTATTATTGTATTTTCTTTATCTATATTTGTTTTTGTTGCATATTTTAAACTTTTCCCTAATAATTTATGTTCATTTTCTGTAAACTTTGTTTCTGTTAAATTTAATACTTTTTCAGCAAATTTTATTTCTTTATCTTTTTCTTTATTTTTATTTCTTGTTCCTTCTATTAATTCCTTGAGTTTCTTGTTTAATCTCTCTTCCATTTTTCTTATTTTCTTTTCTATATATTTTTCACCAAACTCTTTTCTCATTTCTTCTATTTCTACATAATTGTAACTTGTATATAATTTTTTATGTACTGTAATTGATACATTTCTTTGTTATAATTATTTATTTTACTGTATAAGTTCTTTATTTCAAGTTTTATCCATATTTTTTCCGCCATATTTTTCACTTGGTTTGGTACTTTGCTTTTGTTATTAATTTTAATTTTTGCGTATTTTGGAGTTATTTTATTAATTAAACACTGTTTATTGAACCAAATTTTCCCTAACGTTTTTTAACTTTTACTTTGATTTTTAAATACTTAAAAAATTCCCTTACATTTTTATATCTATCTGCTTGCAATTCGCATGTTTTATTCTTCGTATTGTTTAAATTAGCAGCCATCCTTACTTTTTTTTCTTTTATAAAATTGCTACACTGCTATAATTGTTATTATTTAGACAAAGCTTTTCGTCATCACTGACATCTTCAGGTCTTAAACAGCGAAAACTGTAATAATATTACAATTACACAACACTCGAGAGCGTCATTCTACACGTTGCTCGACTAGCCCAACATGCAGTCATGCACTCAGACTGTTCGAGCACTTGTAACTACATAAATTATCTCAGCATGCTGCCAGGAATATGGAAAAATATTCTGGAACCTCTGCGGGATCAATATAAGAACACTAGTCACCGTAGTGAGTCAGTTCCACCTGTTGATATTGTAAAGTGAAGATCAAGTGACTGTTGTGGATTTGTGGGAAGTTATTATGTGTTAATTATTGGAGTACTGTAATAAGGTGCCATTATTATTGTGTGGGGACAAATGTAACTTGAATTATTGTATGAGAGTATATTGTTGATTTCAAGTTGTGATTTGTGACCTGTTAATTAGTGTCTTTATTTGTGTCTGTTATTTTTCTCCAATGTACAATATGACGATCTCTGAAACTAATGTAACAGTGGTGTCAGAAATGTGATAGAACATTTAACATTAGATACAGAGGACACTTCATAGGAGCGTAGTCTGCATGGTAATTTATTTACAAAAGTGGAAAATCGTCAGATGATGGAAAATCTCCAGGTTCTGCTGTAGCAGCGAAAGAAAAGACGGTTACAGGAGGTAGAAGAAGCAGAAAAACAACAGGATGAGAAATGCAGACGGGAGGCGGAAGAAGCAGAAAGACAACAACAAGAAAAATGGCAATAGGAAAGAGAAGAGTGGCAGAAAGCACTGATGCTGCAAACAGAAGAAAGAAAACACTAATTTTGAAATTTGAAGGACGATAAAAAGAAGAATGTAAGTGAGAAGCAGATAAAATGGAAGCGCTTTTTGAAGCTATGTAAAAACAGATGCAAGATGTACTACTATAGAATTGGGGCTTCTACGTGGTGACTTATGAGGTGATCTGTATTTGTAAGTAAGTTTGTCTACAGAAGAAAAAGCTGTCTCAAATATAGAACAAATAATATCAACAAAAATAGCTGCACTAGGAGACTCAATTACAAACATAAGAGAATAAATTAAAAATAATATCTAGCAGTTCATTGTATCTCCTTGCATTACAATGAGAGAGTTGATGGCTATCTCGTCCGAGCTTCGGAGCACTTCCATAAATAACTGTATAGAGGTAGTTTTCACTACTTATGGGCCATCCAGTCCTTGCATCGCTCTTGAGGTTTAAAAATAGGAAAGAAGAGTTGGCAAGGTGGCCTGAACGTTTGCAGGAGTACAGCTCTGAGGTACAACATCAGCGGGCCGTCCGGATGGTAATGTAGATGGTTTATCCCAAAGACCGTGTTCAGAAGATTTGCTGACATTGGTGCAGAAAGGAAGAACAGAACACAAATGAACAAGTTAAAGCCATCAGCAAAAGGGGAGGTTCATCGCCCCTATTGGCAAGATGTATACTATTGTTCCAAAGTGCTGAAGAGTTACTATCATAATGGAAATCTGTAACCTTGGAGAAAGGATTGGTGAAAATTTCTTAGGACAAGACATGTACATGCTCTGATAATTCCTCTAAGTAAAGTGCGTCTGTTTTGAAGGAAATGCATGATGGAATATCTGGAAGTCATCTTGATATCAATAAAACAATAATAAAATATGGAAATGATTCAATTTGCTTTATCTTCACCACAACATAGAGGAATGGTGTTGGACATGTGAAATATGTACTGCAAGCAAGGGCCCACAAATCAGAAGCAGGGGGATAATGAGACATTATAACATTGGACTGCCATTTGAGAGAACTGCCATAGACACTACTGGACTTTTCCCAGTTTTTGATTATAGAAACCGGTATGTCAGGGTTACACGTTTTTCTAAACGTGTAAACGCTATAAGAGAAAGGAATAATAAAAATAGACAACCAGAGTTTTTAGGAGGCCAAGAATTCAGATATCTCAGAAACACAATTACAGAGAATAATGAAACAAGTAAAGAAATCAAAGCAAGAATAGCAGTAGGAAACAGAAGCCACTACGCATTAAAAGATATATTCCAATCCAGGAATGTATCAAAAAATGTCAAACAGAAAATATACACCACAGTAATCAGACCTATGGTAACATATGCAAGTGAGACATGGCTACTGAAGTTAGAAGATATGGAAAACCTTGGTGTTTTCAAGAGGAAAATTATGAGAAGAATTTATGGACCAGTGTGGGATGGAGAGATGTGGAGGATAAGAAAGAATTGTGAGCTAAGAGACCTGTATGGAGAAGCAGACATGGTTGTGGCAGCGAAGGTGCAAAGGTTGAGATGGTTGGGGCATGTGGTGAGAATGAGAAGTGACCTAGGTCCAAAAATGGCATTGAAAAGGAAGCCAGAGGGATTAAGGAGTAGAGGACGTCTGAGGTGAAGATGTGAAGGATTTTTGAAGGTTATGCAAGTGGCAGGTTGGAGGAGTAAGGCTCTAGACAGAGAAGAATGGAGGAGAATCGTTGAGCAGGCCACGGTTCTTCAGGGACCGTAGTGCCAGATGACGAAGTAGAAGCTGATGTAATTCCAAATCAGAGGTTACCAACGTGGCAAAGGTGTTGGTTCACAATTTCTGTTGCCGATATGGAGTCCTTATAGAAATCCGTAGGGGAGTAATTTCGAGTCACAAGTTTCTAAAGAATTATATCACCTACTGGGATTTCGAAAGACTCGGACAACTCCTCTCCAACCTCAGTCCGACGGAATGGTTGAGAGGTTCAATAGGACACTTGAGCAGCATCTGTTGGAGTTTGCTGACGAAAACTAAACAGACTGGGACCAGCGAATACCATTATTCCTAATAGTGTATAGGTCATCAGGACACTACACAACTGGCATAACGCCAGCAAAACTGGTGTCTTCCTAGGGACTTGATGTTTGGATTACCCGAGACTTAGTTCACAGAGCTACAGAAGTAGTCCTTGCTATTAGACAATCAACTGCGAAAAATGAGTCGCTTGTTGACAGAATGGCTGAAGATACCCAGTGACAAAATGAGAATGCTGTTTGACATTCGCAGCAATAATGTAGGTTTTGAAGTAGGATACTAGGTTTGGCAGCTGTTTAGAATGCCCAGCTTGTAACATGTGAATGTACATATAGACATGCACCTAGAGCCCGATACTTTAAAGTTTAGTCAATCTTACACTACTCGTAAAGGTCTGATTAAAGCTTTAGTTGAAATCTGCATTGCCTGCAAACATTGTGTCAAAATGGTTAATCCCTATTATGTCACACGATGTTTGGTTTTGAAAATACGACCGTTTCACTCGTATTTGAAAACTGACCATTTAAAAATGTAAAGTGATTTATAAAAACGTTCTGTTGCTTTAATAAAAACATTTAAAATTTGAAAAAATTGTTTACATCAACCTGATTGTACTAGCAATTGTGGAAGCCTATTTTAAGTTGTGTTAATAATTGTTATTGTTTATTCTTAGGCTGTTATATATAACATACTCGCTCTCTCTCTCTCTCTCTCTCTCTCTCTCTCTCTCTCTCTCTCTCTCTCTCTCTCTCTCTCTCTCCCTCTCTCTCTCTCCCACATACTGTCACTCGCAATTCATACACATATTCGTATAATGTACATACAAGATATATTACATTTTATTCAGTGGGAGAGAATTTATACAAACATTTCATATAATTATACTTCCTAAACAGGTTTATCATCTTCATAGTACAATATTATGAAAATGAAAAACACACGATAATTTTCATAATACCAAAAGAACGATGAAACTACCCAGCCACACATACACACAAATGGTCAGACTGTAAAGTCTTAAAGAGAGAGTATGCAATAACTGACATTTTTCAGGTTAACTTACATGAATTCTTTACTGTATTCGAAAATATAGGGTCACAGACTTCAATCAGATCACCTGCTTTGGGATCATTCCTGAGAGCATCAAGTCTAAGAGTAACTCTATTCATCTCTATATCCTTAAATTCTTCTGCTTCCTTTTTTATTTGTAAAACAATTTCATTTCACTATTCATTTTGCAATACAATTATCTACTGACCTCTTTAGATTTCATAAACAGTGAACACATGAAGTGTAAACAAAAAATATCAAGGCTGATTTTGTTGAGAGTTACGCACTTGAG
The DNA here is from genome assembly GCA_034769895.1 of Magicicada septendecula. NCBI lineage: Eukaryota > Metazoa > Arthropoda > Insecta > Hemiptera > Cicadidae > Magicicada > Magicicada septendecula. The sequence continues at coordinate 361,458,366 of CM068375.1, read as the reverse complement.
TTAGGGAAGTGCGTGTAGTATGACAATTGACTTTGAAGTCATACTGTCTAGCCAGTTTCTCTCAATCATATGTTACATGCTGGCTTTGTGTCTTCCTGGAATTCACTACGAGTGAAAATAGGAACAACATGCGTATATCAAAGTCTGTCAAGAGAATGTAAAAAACACTCCAAAAACTTACCAATGTTACGCAGGTTCAGAAGTGAGACAATGTTATTTACATTTGTTTTTAGGTGGCTTAAAATATTTAAAGAAGGAAGAATGAGTGCTGAAAGTAGCGCACATAAAGAGCCTCCTTCCACGTGATAAAATGATTGAAAAAAATTGCAAAACCATCTCTATTAATTGCAGTCTGACAACCAGAGAGAATTAGCAACAATTTTAACCTCTCATTTTGATCAATTCACACCATTTTAACTGTTGATTTAACTATAAGTAGAGTAGCACCGAAGTTGGATCCAAAACTGCCAACAGAGAAGCAAAAGTAACATCAAAAACAGATCACTCTTGATTTGCGAGAATGTGTTGAATCTGATCAAGATTTTTTTTTAATCAGTAATTACTGGTATTAAAATATGATTCTATGCTTAAGGAGCAAACTGAAGCTCCAAGCGCCTGGCTAGGAACTCAGATTTCTCGTCCGGCTTGGCAAGGGGATGCCCCCCTCCAGGTATGTTGATGACTGGGAGGGGAGGACACCGCCTCTTCCCGGTCAACGTGGAAGGAATCCTGTGAACGGAGCCCTCCTCCGTTGAATCGTCTGCCATGCAGGCGACCGCGAACTCCCAGCAGCTTTGTCTGAAGGCTTGCAAGTCACGACATAACTTGCCCACCGCCCGATTGAAGCTGGCTTTGTCGGCCGGATCTCGCATCCGCTGCCGTTTCCGAGGTCTATTCTTCTCTAGAGCGAGAAGACGGACTTTGTCTAGGATCCAGTGCAAATCGGGGGTTAGATTGAGCTTCTCGACGGAAGAGACCAAGACAATTGCCTCGTCAATGTGCTGAATGGAAGCGAGCGGAACCTCCTCGGGAAGCTTTCGACGGAAGGCAGGCCCGAAGCGGTCCCACTCGACCACCCATCGCGCTCCTCTCCCAATCGTGTGTCGGGAAGCCACGTGCACCTCTATGGGTCAATGATCAGAGGACTGCTCCGTTAGCACAGACACCTCAATCTGCGTTGCCACTGCCTTAACAACAGCAATGTCCAGTATGTCAGGTTGGGCGCCTCGATGACGGGGATAGTGTGTCGGTTGTCCAGGTCCGTAGGCACAGAAGTGGCGGTGGTGAAAGTACCTGCTAAGCGCCGTCCCTGATGGCATAGTCAAACGACTACCCCAGTCGGGATGTTTGCATTTCAGGTCACCTGCAACGATTACCTTCTTATACGCTCCGTAAAGAGTGGACAGGTCAGCATCTAGAACTGGTGCGTTCGGCGGTTTATAAGCCAAAACTACGAGGACACCCCCAAAAAATCTGGGAGTTCTAGGGCAGTGTCCTCGATATTTTGGCGAGACATAACTACACGGTGATGCGCAACGCAATTCTTCACTGCTATGGCTGTGCCTCCCCCCGCATTCTGGCCAGGTCTATCATCACTGTAGAACACATAGTTGGGCAACCCTACGTTGTCGCGGCCCAAAAAAAGTACATCGGGCTTGTAACGGGCTAGGAACTCGCTGAGTTCCTCGAGATGGGACAGAAGTCTATCAGCGTTCTATGCTAAGATGGGAAGTCACGCTGCAGGGAAATGATCCTATTAGTGTGGAACATTTACAGAAGACCTGTGGTGGCTGCAGCTTCTGCAAGGAGGAGAAATCTCTTGGTCGGGGGTTGCAGTATGAAGACGATAACGGATGGTCTTGAAAATACAGGCCACTTCGACTAGGTCAAATTCCTCAAGGAAGGAGGTAACCTCGGCGATGGCTGATTGAAAAGAGGACGATGAAGAAGAAGCAGACACAGAGACTGGGTCGCTGCAGCAGCTCCAGCATAGCTGCGGGTTGTCTTAACACGTGATGAGGTTAGGTTGGATAGCTGCTCGGCTTGTGGGTCTGTAAAGTCGCTACAATTATCAAGAATAATGCTATATTTTGCTGCGTCTAATTAGTCACTGTGAAGGTTTGTTGCATTCCTCAACTCAAACGTTTATGGCTACTGTTTCTTGGGACCGAAAAGGCCCGCTTCTTATTGACTGTCTGCTCCGTGGAGCCACAATAAATGCTGACACATATTGCAAAACTTTAATAAAAAAAATGAGGTGGGCCGTTCAAAATTGCAAGAGGGCCCTATTGTCTAGCAGGATTTTGTTTCTTCATAACAGTGCAGAGATTCTGGCAAAGTTTAAGTAGGAAGTTTTCAAACATCCAACCTATAGCCTCGACCTTTCCCCCAGTGGCTATCCGTTGTTCTGAAAACTTAACAAATTTTTGGGAGGAAAGCACTTTGCAAGTGATGAAGACTTACAGTGAGCAGTGACAACTTTTCTCACAGAACTGGCAGTGGAGGAATATGACATGGGAATAAACAAACTCATTGATTGATATGAAAAATGCTTAAGTATAGAAGGCGATGATGTAGAAAAGTAGATTAAGTTTGTTTTATATTAATTAAAAAGTTTCTTTCAAAAACCATCGTTGGTTATTTCTTTTATTACAAAACAGGTACCGGTATTACTTTTCGAACGACCCTCGACACACGTAGTAAGGAATGAATTAGAATTTCAGAATACTGTCAAACTACGAAAATAATTGTGCATTTAAGATAAGTATTAAGAAATTAAAATAATGCGAATATCAAGGAAGTGTGACAAAATGTTTGAACACTATTATTAATAAACATATTTTAAGGAAGTAGAGCAGTTTATATTTTATGTGTAGCATAATCACAAATGATGTTATCAACAAAAAGAAATAAAGCTAGAATGGCTATACAAAAAAAAAAGCTTTCAGCAAGAAGAAAATTTGCTTACTGGTAGACTGAATATTTTTCATTAAGGGTAAGATTATTATCAACCTGTGTCTGGAGGGTCCCTGTGGGTCTTGCGCTTATGATAAACCTCCAGGAACTTTATTTCCAGGACAGGCGAACGGGGGCCTCAAAACTGTACCTGGCCCTTAAGCTGGATTGGATCTGATCAGGGGTGAACCAAGAGGATCACCCCTTGAAATCCGAAAATTTAGTAGCAAAAATTTTAACCTGGTTGTGTATTTTTTTAATGTAATTAATTGACTTCCAAGTTTTGTCAATTTTAAAAAATTACTATTTAGGTCAATGACAATTTTAAATAATCTAGTTTAAACATGTAATGAAACATATGTAATCCACAAAAAAGATTTAACGATGATGTTTATCGGATTCAACAGGAAGGACAGAGAAAGTTCAAGGTCGTCCACCTAGATCGCCTGGCTAAGTATTACTTCAGTGTTGAGTTTTCAACTGAACAATACGAAATATATAAACACCACACAACACAACCAAACAACATACTCAACGATCAATTACAATATAAATCACATACACTTTTTGACACAATTTTACAAAAAACAAACATCAAGTTGAATCCCTGCACCAATCCCCTTCTCCCACACACCACCGCCACTACACCTTCCACACAAAAACCGTTACGAAATGATGGCAGTCTGACTAAAAGCTGAAGAAGGCGGATACGTACGCCGAAACGCGTCCGACGAAAAAAGTAAGTTTTCACAAGATAAAGTTCATTTTTAGTAAAGTGATAGTGCTGTGAAAGAAGAGATGAACAATCAAGTATCAAATAATGTTTTGCATTCAGCCCTGAAGTGTATAGTTCTCTAGAGTTCTCAAGACCTATTGTTTTTGGTGAAGATCGGTTAAGGGAAAGTGGTAGTTTACCTGCAACATTTTTTTTATCAAGGGTTATTTTTTTCTATGGCAAACGATAACAGCCGCAAATTCAAACAGAATCGAAAATGTTTTGCATACAGCCCTGAATTGTAGAGTTCTCAAGACCTGTTGGTGTTGGTGAAGATCGGTTAAGGGAAAGGGGTAGTTTACCAGCAACATTTTATGTTTTAACAAGGGTAATTTATTATATGACGAACGATAACTGCCGTAAATTCAAACAGAATCAACTACTTTTTGCATACCTTTTTGATTTATAGAGAACTCAAGGTTTGTTGATTTTGTTGAAGATCGGTTAAGGAAAAGGGGTAGTTTACCAGCAACGTTTTATGATTTAACAAGAGTAAAGTACTTAATTTTGATATATAAAGAATCCTGTTAAGAAGCTCATAATAATCCACTCTAGAAACGTAAATGAAATATCTATAAATAAAGAGGTTAGGTGAACGGGGTGGGGGTAATTTTCTATTAATAAAAATTATAGTTGAAGGGGAGGGGAGAATTTTTTATATGTGTACTACGTTATCGGCAACAAAGAAGTAGTTTTATGTTAAAATTCCTTCCCGGGCTGTTTAGCCGTAGTCCAATGTTTGCTGCAAGAGCAGACTTTTCGGCAGTGCCATCGACTGCCATCATCAGTGAAAATCGAGTGCGAAAACATGATATGGTATACGTTAGTGACCACAGAACTGTGGTTAAGGCTGGAGCAATAAGTAGAAAGAAGTAGTTTTTATGGAAATATTTCATTTTGAATATGATTTTAAATATAATTCTTAGAACATGGAAGTCATGTATGGTTCTCCATACCGATATTTTTATTAATGGTACCTATAATTCAATTTTTATATTTTTTATTATGTACTTTTTTATACAGCCTAAAGGCACCATATGATGTTATTATTTATATTCGATCGATTTCGGTCAATAGACCATCATCAGTTTCACTTAACTTTACACTTAGAGCACATTTGTGTTCATAATATTATAAAACATTAAAAAATGAATTTTTAGACATTGTTAATTTGATACATATGTTGTTTGTATAAAGCTTCCTAAGAATTGATTCTGTTATAGAGTTTACATATCATATCAGCTGATTTTGTTGGTTTTGTTGTAATATTTCAAATGTTATATGATTTTTAAAGTCAGTCAAAACATCTAATATTTTTTGATGGCCCTCTTCTTTTATATGTTTGTATATTGTAGCATAACAAAAGTATCACGCTAAACATTTAACTTAATGCAACATAAATAAAGAAGAAAAGTTCCATAGTGAGTGAGAAGAATGAATTGTTTTAAGGATTACACTAGAAACTGTATATTAAGTCAATAAAATGTTAATAAGAATGAAAAATAACAAAGAAAACCATTGATCAAAATAACTTACTATGTAAAAACCCAATAAACCAGCAGTATACCCAGTAGATTGGGGAAGCAGTAAAAAGGGAAGGACAAGAAAAAGGAAATAAAAAGGATGAAACCGTATTAATAAGGGAAATGTATAAGGTCAAGATGCAGAGAAACCACAAGACCAGAAATTACTAATATAATAATGAAGAAAGACAAAATAGGTCAAGATTTCTACAAAGAGCCTAGAAACAAGAAGAGTTATTCCAAAAAATGTTAATAATGGAATACATACCATTGAACAAAATTAAAACCAATATATTTAGACCCAGTAACAAGTTACAAGATACAATCCCAAAGAAAACCGAATTGTATACTAATTATAAGTATAATATGTGAAAAATTATTAAAAAGGACTACCATTAGTGTAGCCAAAATAAGTGACACACTATAATGAAGTGTAGTGTAAGAAATCTATTAAAAAGACTACCATCAGTGTAGGGAAATACTATATAAAAACTAAAAGACAGTCTAATGACTGAGGGCAATTTTGATAATAAAAGTGTTTTCAAAAATTAAGTAGTATAAGAAATAATAGGTATAAGATGTTTTTATTTTTTTTTTATTGTGTTACCAAAAATAATTATAATGAACACTAGAGACAGTTAATAACTGAAGGTGTCAGTAATTATAAGATGTTTTTATTTTCATTTCATTATATTACTAAAATAGGTATAATAAACACAAGAGACAGGATAACTGAAAGTGTTATTAGGCATAAGATGTTTTTGTTATGTTTAAATGATATTATAAAAAAAAGTTTAGTAGATATAAGATATTCTGTTATATTTTTAAATCATGTTATTTAATTTTCAAGTTTGTAAGGCAGAGAGGCAAGTAGGAAATAGAAATGTAATAATTTTATTCAAAACAGTAAGCCATATATAATGTACAAGCAGACTAGCTAAGACACCACTTTAGAAAACACAGACTAGTAATGTAAACCCAAAACTATCTATCAGAGAATCCAATTACATAATAGGGAATAGAATTCAATACATACAATACAGAAATTGAAAATATAATTAATACAGACACAATTAATAGCGAATAGAATGACAAAGGAAAGAAAATTAACTTCTTTTTGAAACAAATAATACTAGGCCTATAATGGTAATCAAATCAGACTAAACAGTAAATTAATCAATATTGAAGTGTTTTAACAACAAAATTATTAACAACAAAGATAATCACGGAGTTATTAAGAACATTCCATGGAACTATTATCAGAAAAAACAATTAAAACCATTTAAACACTAAATTTGTACAAAATATGAGGCATACAATAATTATAAAAAATTGTAATTTTTGGGCTTAAATGAGCTTGAAACAAACCCAGCTATATATCCAAAGATGTAAAATTAATTAATCAATATTACTGAGTAGTTAGATTTATGTAAAATTAAGAAATATTTGAAATACAGTAAAAAATAAGAAAACTTATTATGTATATTTAGATGGTGAACCAAGTCTTAGACAGATATTTTTATAATTGAACAATATAAAGAGGAAAAAGACATATCACAAATTACCCTAAAACGACGACGTTCAGTCTATTAGTCTATTGTTAATCGTGAAGACGACTAGTTGAAAATGTATTAACAGAATACCGAAAAAGAATAATTTTGTGTAAAACCTAGTGTGGTTATGCGGAGTGTAACAGAGGTTATCTAAAAATGAAAATAACATTAACTAGTAATATTTAACACCTCACTAATTCCAAACAACAGTAATAACATCATAAAACACAAGCACCAGAAATCAACAGCCATTTTGAGACAATTTTGGACCATATTCGCAGAACACGTATACACATATTTGAACACCGGACACTTCACAAGAAACCCATCACGAAACGACATCGCAGGAGAAGAGAGGACACTCTACACTATATTCCTGGACCAACACTACTTCGCAGAGAAGGGAATATTTATTTATTTCTGCGGAAGAAGCCCAACCAGTTCATCGCAGCTAAAATCGAGGTGACGGCAGCCATACTTGATTTACGAACCAGCACGAGTACACTGCCAGCTTGAAGGGAGTGACGTCATTTCAACGGATGGTTCGATATTAATTTTCCTAATTGACAATTTAAATAATAATATTGTTTTATTTCAGCCATAATAATTTAGTTTAAGAATACCTGTAAGAATGTATCTTGTTCCTTGCCCTCTGACCATTTCGACTCGTTAAAATAACCATAATTACTAACCTTGTAAAAAATATATTTTATTAATCTTGTTCGCTACCGACTGGAGCACATATTAGCCAATGCCTTGGCCATGCGCAGTTTGAATGGCGCATAATTTTGAATGTCAATAAATGAACATCATTATTCAGTTACAAGAGTTGTCTTTATTTATATAATTAATGTTAACTATTTTTTCTTTTAAACAAAAATAATTTACAGTGCTAGAATAAATATCTAAGAGAAGTACACACCCAATTAATTAATTAATTATTAATTAATTTAATTAACCAATTAAACATTTTTACTAAGTATCAGTAAAAATTTTAACTTACAAAATTTTATTTTATTATCAATCAATCACACTTAATTATAAAACATTATTTATATTTAATTTATTCTTTGTAATTGGTGAATCCAAGGTGGAGCTGTATCATCGGCGAGTTCAACACCGAGATTCAGACAACGTATATAACTCTTGCTATCTATATCTATATTCTTTTATTTATATTTGTAATAATTTATATTACAAATTGGCTAGCCCAAACAGTGGGGCTTTAAGGAGTCAGACTGATCCAGTGATAAAGAACAATATATATATATATATATATATATATATATATTAATTTATTTATTTTATATTTGTAATATTATTATATTACAAATTGGCGCCCAACGTGGGGCTTTATATAGGAGGTAATAGAGTTATAAAATAAGGACGAGTGTCCAATTTCCTATTTTTAGCTCGGCAGCGGTCAATAGGTCGGAAGAAGGAGCGTGATGCACAGGAGAGCTACATCAAGGAAAAGGACTATGGAGGCCGAGCAGGAGGTAGACATGGAGGATAAAGAGGCGACACCAGTGGAAGATGTGGAGTCGATGTTACTGCCAGCAGAACCAAACAAGCCTGCACCACAGAAGGAACATCCAGAGAAATCCACCACAAAGGAAGAGACAAAATTGGATAGAATGATGGAGATGTTACTCAGAGAATTTAAAACGACAAAGGAAGAGTTGGGTAATAAAATGGAAGAAAACAGTAAGAAGATGGAGGAGAAAATGGAAGAAAATAATAAGGAAATGAAAAGTGATAACCAACGATTGAAGGAGGAATTAAGAGAAAACAGTAAGAAGATGGAGGAGGAAATGAAGAATGATAACCAACGATTGAAGGAAGAATTGGGTAATAAAATTGGAGATACCAGTAAGAAGATAGAAGAGAAGATGGAAGAAATTATTCAGAAAATTGAGGAGAAAATGGAGGAAATAAAGACTGACAATAAACAGTCGAAGGAGGAATTAACCCAGATAAGCCAAAAACTGGAAGAAACCAACAAGAGGATGGAAGAAACAAGTCAAAAAATGGAAAGCAATAATCAGCAATTGAGAGAAGAATTGAAGGAGACGAACCAAGAGAACATGAACCGGTTAGACGGAAGAATGGAAATATTGAAGGAGGAATTGAGCCAGAAAATAGCTGAAAACAATGAAACAATCAGCAAGAAGGTAGAAGAAGAAATAACGGTAATCGAACAAAAGGTTACAAGAGCTGACGAAAGATGGAGTCAAACCGAACGAGAAGTACAGAGTATCAAGACAGAAATAAACACTAAAGTTAACAACATTGAAGAAACGACTAGGAAGACGTTGGAGGAAAGACTAAAAGAAACACGTGAAGACTGGGAGCGAGTGCAGGACCGATTCACAGAAAAATGTGACGGCATTGAAGCTACTGTGACCAGTATCAACAGTCAGGTGCGACAGAACCAAACAGATATAGACCTGTTCCATAGTCGACCGACAAGCATTACCAGTTGTCCTAACAGCGAGAATCGTGAAGGAATTAACTTCAGGTTTTATAAAAACAAACCAATGGAGTTCCTAGCCAGAATCGAAGAGTACTTCACCAAACACAGAGGCAATCGCTGGAGGGAGAATAAAGAAGTACTTGACGAATCGTTCAAGGAGATAGCAGATAATTGGTGGATGGCGATAAGAGACGAAGTGACCGACTACCAACAATTCAAAAGGCTATTCAAAGCCAAATATTGGTCTGAATCAACACAAAATATCGCCAGAGACGGGATCTGTCATGGAAAATAAAACCCGTATGGAAACCAGACTCTAACGGCGTACTTCTTGGGAAAGGTGTGCGTGGCCAAACATCTAGAGCCCAGAATACCGGAAGAATGCCTGGTCAGCAAGCTCTCATACCATTATGAGGAAGATATAATAAGAGCTAGCAGAAACAGTCAAATAAAGACTGTACAAGCAATGACCGAGCTCTTAGAAATGTATGAGCGTGAAGACTATTACCGCCAAAGTCGCAGGAGATATGAGAAGCCGGAACCAAGAAGTAACACCAATAATTCGAGTAATAATAATCGGCAGAATGTGGGCAACAACAATAATTATAATTCCGCAAATCGGAATAATGCCGAATACAATTATAACACCCGTAATAACAATAATTTACCTAGATTTAACAACAATAATAATAATAATCATGTTCCTCGCATTAATAATAATGACAACAACAACAACAACAACAACAACAATAATAATAATAATAATAATAATAACCGTCCACAAAACAACAACGGTTATTATAATAATAATCGTAATTATGTTCCAAATGGTCAGAGGAACCCCAACCTCTCTAATAACAATTATCATGGTAATTATAACCGGAATTACCCGAATGGAGGTAATAACAATAATTACAGGACATATCGACCCAATATTAACTACATCAGAGCGGAAGGCAGTGGACAGAGGAGGTACCAGCCTCAACGAAGGAGCCGATATAACGAGTACGAGACCTTTCAAGGAAGTCAGGGAAGTAATCGTTACAGAGAGTACGAGCCCAGACGTAGTTCCAGCCTGGACAATCAGCGAAGACTACCTGTAACAGAAGCCCAACAGGACGATCGTGCTGAACCAAACGAAGCAGTTTCAGGACTCCAAGCTGATGCTTCCAACGGCCTAATCCGTAATGATGCGGAACATTTAAACGAACGGAGGCAGTAATAAACTCCAATAACCCTTTACTGCTCCAATCTGCTGGGTTTAACCAAGAAAGAAATTCGAAGAAAAAGTTTTACAATAATGTACAGTAATTATTTGAAAGATATCCGTAAGGACCTGCTAGAAGAAAGCGAAATTAATATTAATAATAATGACAATGAAATAATATATATAATTGCAGAAATTGAGGCTATTTCTGTTCCTATAATGATAGACACGGAGCCAATGTCTCTATAATAAATCGTAATGAGTTGGACCGGATACAGCAGGAATGCCACAAAAACTTACCGGTACTACCTATTAATAATATTGTACTTGTAGGAGCTACCGGCCGACAGAACAGGACCATAAGGAAACAGGTATCCCTAAGTGTCAACAGTCAGGGCATTAGTGTGGATATGATATTTCTTGTTGCAGCCGGATTACCTTTCAACATCATGATAGGACGTGACATATTGGGCAGAAACTCAGCAGTTATCGACTTGTGCCGAGGAAAGGTATTACTCTTTTCTGAAGGTTCGACCTGGGTAGCCAATTTAACTAATAATAAGACGTTAGACTCCAGACAACTTCTCGACCACCAAAATAAGGTGAATTACTTGTCCAACTACTCAACAAACAACAAGCCAGTACATCAGGATTCGGAGGATGACCTATGGCAACAAAAGATTCAGGAGATACGTAACTTCCAGTGCCATAATACCACCGAGCAACTAAAGGAAAACCAGCTGAATCAATTGGTCAACATATATGAAAAACATCGAGCTGTATTTTCGGACGAACCTGGAAAGATCAGGAACTACCAATGTTCCATACGATTCAGAGAACCGGTAGAATTTAATCGAAAGTCGTATCCTATAGCACAATCTTTGAAGGAAGCCGTACGCACAGAGATCCAGAATATGATCAGTAGAGATATTATCGAGAGCAGTCAATCGCCATACACTAGCCCAATTGTGGCTATACAAAAGAAAAATGGGAAGGTAAGGCTTTGCCTTGACGCACGTGAGATAAATAAAATGATTATTAACGATCGTACCTCACCTGGCGAAATTGATGAGATATTGAAGAGATTTCACGGAACGAAATTCATTACCACGTGGGATACCGTCTGCGGCTATTGGCAGGTGGAGTTGCACCCAGCAAGCCGGCAATACATGGCGTTCATCTTCGAAGGGCGCAATTATCAGTTTAAGAGGTTGCCCTTCGGGTTGGTGAACTCAGTAGCTGTTTTTGTCGCCTGTATGGATCATATACTCGGACCAGAAGCGCTCCAATTCACGACTGTCTATGTTGATGATCTCCTAATAACATCAACCAATTGGGAAGAACACTGTTACCGTGTGGAGCATGTCTTGAAGAAGCTTGCTGAAAATAATGTTACCCTTAAACTAGACAAGTCCAAGCTTATAGCTAAAGAAGTACAATTCTTGGGTTTCCAGTTAAACAGTCAAGGAATAACACCATCAACAGAAAATGTAGACGCCATACAACGATTCCCTATACCAAAAAACAGAAGGCAACTACAATCATTTTTAGGCCTGTGTAACTACTATAGGAAGTTCCAAAATAATTATTCCGAACTGACAGCCCGGTTTCAGTGCCAGTTATCGTCCAAGAATAAATGGCGATGGGGTCAAGAACAAGACGAAACCTTCAAATCAATTAAGGAGAAGTTCTTAGAAGCAGTAATGCTCAACCATCCGGATTTTAACCGACCCTTCTTTCTAAACTGTGACGCTAGTAACATTAGCTTGGAATCAACACTGTACCAAGAAGATGAAAGTGGAAACCATCTAGTAGTGAGTTTTGCTAGCAGAACCCTTAACCAGTGTGAAAAGAACTATAATGTGGCGGAAAAAGAACTGCTAAGCGTAGTCTTTGCCTGCGGGAAGTTTCGGACGTGTATCCTCGGATATCCAGTGACCGTTCGAACAGATCACAAATCAATATCATTTCTGAGAAGATGCAAGTTAAGCCATGGTAGATTGACCAGATGGGTACTCGCCCTGCAGGAATACGATATACAGTGGGAGTATGTTCCTGGAAGTAAAAATGTAGTAGCCGACGTATTGTCGAGAGTGAATCTGGAAGAACAAACGTTCGAAGGCGAAAAGGAGAGCATCTTGAAAATCTATAATATTATTAAGGACAGATCCGATTTAGAAAATATAGTGCAGGACATCAGCAAACACCAGCAGTCCGACCCGAAATTAAACCACATTAAACTTCGTCTCTCCAACCAAGATGACACAATAACCAAATTTTATTGTGTGCATAATGAAATATTATTCATCAAAACATCCCTTGATGAAGAGATATGGAAGATCATGATCCCTACTACAATCGAAAAGGATATCATCCTGGACTATCATCTACGATACGGTCACATGGGAGCCATGAAGGTGATCAAGGCGATAGAAGAGAATTGTCATATAAAAAGTATAAATAGAAAGACGAGAAACTACCTCAAAACCTGTCTGATATGTCAATTGGTGGAAACCAACAATGAGAGAAAAGAGGGTATGATGATACCAATTACCTCACAAGCCAAACTGGAAAAGGCCTTTCTGGACATATGTGGTCCATTTCCCCGCAGTGGCGGACGCCATCGATACAAATATATTATTATCATGATGGATCATTTCACAAAATTCACAAAACTGTACCCTGTGAACAGAGCCACCACTTTGAAGACTCTAGGAATAATAACAAACCATTACATTCCAGAAATAGGGAGCCCGGCATCCATAATCACAGACCATGGAACGCAATTTAAGGGTTGGAGGTGGAGAAACACTCTAAATACGTTGGGCATTAAGACATACAAGACATCTGTCTACCACCCCAGCAGCAATCCAGCGGAGAGGGTACTGCGAGAAGTCGGAAGAATATTACGGACTTATTGCTATAATCAACAAAAGAAGTGGCAAGAATATTTATTAGCTACTGAAGAATTCCTTAATTTATCATATCACCCCGCTATAGGTACCACGCCATACACGGCAATGTATGAAAAACCGCCTCCAAGAGAAATACAAGACATAATAGAGTTCCCCAGGAGTCAAGAATACAAATTCAATCGAATCAGATTCTACAATAAATTGGCAGAAGACCAGGAAAGGCGCAAGAACAAATATCAAAAGGCGATTAAGAAAATAATAAGCTATGAAGTCGGAGAAAAGGTACTGCTAAAAAACAGGGAATTACCCAGTACTTTGGAAGGCATTACCAAAGTATACCGCTGTATACCGGCCCATACCTGATTATTAAAAACAATAATAACAATACGTATGTACTAAAGGATATCATTTCAAATAAAGTAAAAGGAACTTATAATCAATTATCCATTAAAAAATATTTAGAGGAGGAAAAAAAAATATTTCAAAATTCAAAAATTAGTAAGGACAACTTACACAAATCATTTGAAGGACTATTATGAATGAATGAGAAAAGAATTTGGATGAACATAAAAATTTCCAAATTCAAAAAATTAGTAAGGACAACTTACACAAATCATTTGAAGGACTATTATGAATGAATGAAAAAAGAATTTTTGTGAATAAAAAATTTCAAAATTCAAAAATTAGTAAGTACAACTTACACTGATCATTTGAAAGACTATTATGAATGAAGAAGAAAAATGAATTTTGATGAAATAAAAATTTTCAAAATTCAAAACCAATAATAAGTACAACTTACACCAAAATATTTGAAAAACAACTATGAATAAGAAAGAATTTAGTTGAATAAAAATATCTAAAGTTAAAAGATAGTAAGCTCATATCATTACTCATATGAATGATGAGAAATAACTCTGAAATATGAAAAAAGATTTTGTAAGAAAGAGATACAAAATTCTAAAGGAGAAAGGAAACCAGAATATCATATGATTAATCGAAACAACTTAACCAAACTCACAAAGAAAATAATTTAATAAAAATGGAACAATGAAGAAGGACCAACTCAGTAAAGACCAAATAGTGAGACCAGACACCAAAAAACCCTGATACTATTAATGATAATGTTGTTGCAATAACCACTGTTATAGTGAAGGTGATAAAGAATTAATTCATGTTATACCATGAGCAATAAAAATATCTCATTGGATACCAGAGGGTAGAAAAAAATAAATATAAATGCTAATTACTATGTAAACATGATGAAATGATGAAATGTATATTATACCACATACCTAAACCACCTAATATGGAATAAGCTTTAAGAGAGAAGAAGAGTCGAGTGTATAAAAGTATTAATTAATATAAAGTATTATGAAGTGAAGAATCTAAAGATGTTTATTTTAGTCAAAAGAGACTACTTTTACTGTTTATTTATTTTTATGACTGGATGTAGAAAATGCCATCAGTCTTATATTTTGAGCAGAGATGATAATGCCTCTGGACTCAATTAATTGAAGTGTTCGACAGCAGGGATTGAAGCCAAAAGTGCCACTCTGAACTGTTCCAATTAATTTGTTAGGGAATGTTAGGGAGTAAACATACTGGTGAGGAAGCACCAAATAAGAAAGAATATAAAATGATAATGTTATACACAAGATTGAAGATCACTTATTAATGAAGAAAGAAACTAATGAAGGAGATACACATCATCTGAGAGGAAGCAACGGTGGAAAAAGAAGGTATATAAAGTGAAAACATGTGATCACGAAGAAAATATGGTAAATACAAAAGAATTAGTAGTAATTATTTCATCCATACTAAGAGTATGATCTGAACTAATCACTTTTACAGGAGAGCATATGTAGCATAACAAAAGTATCACGCTAAACATTTAACTTAATGCAACATAAATAAAGAAGAAAAGTTCCATAGTGAGTGAGAAGAATGAATTGTTTTAAGGATTACACTAGACACTGTATATTAAGTCAATAAAATGTTAATAAGAATGAAAAATAACAAAGAAAACCATTGATCAAAATAACTTACTATGTAAAAACCCAATAAACCAGCAGTATACCCAGTAGATTGGGGAAGCAGTAAAAAGGGAAGGACAAGAAAAAGGAAATAAAAAGGATGAAACCGTATTAATAAGGGAAATGTATAAGGTCAAGATGCAGAGAAACCACAAGACCAGAAATTACTAATATAATAATGAAGAAAGACAAAATAGGTCAAGATTTCTACAAAGAGCCTAGAAACAAGAAGAGTTATTCCAAAAAATGTTAATAATGGAATACATACCATTGAACAAAATTAAAACCAATATATTTAGACCCAGTAACAAGTTACAAGATACAATCCCAAAGAAAACCGAATTGTATACTAATTATAAGTATAATATGTGAAAAATTATTAAAAAGGACTACCATTAGTGTAGCCAAAATAAGTGACACACTATAATGAAGTGTAGTGTAAGAAATCTATTAAAAAGACTACCATCAGTGTAGGGAAATACTATATAAAAACTAAAAGACAGTCTAATGACTGAGGGCAATTTTGATAATAAAAGTGTTTTCAAAAATTAAGTAGTATAAGAAATAATAGGTATAAGATGTTTTTATTTTTTTTTCATTGTGTTACCAAAAATAATTATAATGAACACTAGAGACAGTTAATAACTGAAGGTGTCAGTAATTATAAGATGTTTTTATTTTCATTTCATTATATTACTAAAATAGGTATAATAAACACAAGAGACAGTGGATAACTGAAAGTGTTATTAGGCATAAGATGTTTTTGTTAAGTTTAAATGATATTATAAAAAAAATTTTAGTAGATATAAGATATTCTGTTATATTTTTAAATCATGTTATTTAATTTTCAAGTTTGTAAGGCAGAGAGGCAAGTAGGAAATAGAAATGTAATAATTTTATTCAAAACAGTAAGCCATATATAATGTACAAGCAGACTAGCTAAGACACCACTTTAGAAAACACAGACTAGTAATGTAAACCCAAAACTATCTATCAGAGAATCCAATTACATAATAGGGAATAGAATTCAATACATACAATACAGAAATTGAAAATATAATTAATACAGACACAATTAATAGCGAATAGAATGACAAAGGAAAGAAAATTAACTTCTTTTTGAAACAAATAATACTAGGCCTATAATGGTAATCAAATCAGACTAAACAGTAAATTAATCAATATTGAAGTGTTTTAACAACAAAATTATTAACAACAAAGATAATCACGGAGTTATTAAGAATATTCCATGGAACTATTATCAGAAAAAACAATTAAAAACCATTTAAACACTAAATTTGTACAAAATAAGAGGCATACAATAATTATAAAAAATTGTAATTTTTGGGCTTAAATGAGCTTGAAACAAACCCAGCTATATATCCAAAGATGTAAAATTAATTAATCAATATTACTGAGTAGTTAGATTTATGTAAAATTAAGAAATATTTGAAATACAGTAAAAAATAAGAAAACTTATTATGTATATTCAGATGGTGAACCAAGTCTTAGACAGATATTTTTATAATTAAACAATATAAAGAGGAAAAAGACATATCACAAATTACCCTAAAACGACGACGTTCAGTCTATTAGTCTATTGTTAATCGTGAAGACGACTAGTTGAAAATGTATTAACAGAATACCGAAAAAGAATAATTTTGTGTAAAACCTAGTGTGGTTATGCGGAGTGTAACAGAGGTTATCTAAAAATGAAAATAACATTAACTAGTAATATTTAACACCTCACTAATTCCAAACAACAGTAATAACATCATAAAACACAAGCACCAGAAATCAACAGCCATTTTGAGACAATTTTGGACCATATTCCCAGAACACGTATACACATATTTGAACACCGGACACTTCACAAGAAACCCATCACGAAACGACATCGCAGGAGAAGAGAGGACACTCTACACTATATTCCTGGACCAACACTACTTCGCAGAGAAGGGAATATTTATTTATTTCTGCGGAAGAAGCCCAACCAGTTCATCGCAGCTAAAATCGAGGTGACGGCAGCCATACTTGATTTACGAACCAGCACGAGTACACTGCCAGCTTGAAGGGAGTGACGTCATTTCAACGGATGGTTAGATATTAATTTTCCTAATTGACAATTTAAATAATAATATTGTTTTATTTCAGCCATAATAATTTAGTTTAAGAATACCTGTAAGAATGTATCTTGTTCCTTGCCCTCTGACCATTTCGACTCGTTAAAATAACCATAATTACTAACCTTGTAAAAAATATATTTTATTAATCTTGTTCGCTACCGACTGGAGCACATATTAGCCAATGCCTTGGCCATGCGCAGTTTGAATGGCGCATAATTTTGAATGTCAATAAATGAACATCATTATTCAGTTACAAGAGTTGTCTTTATTTATATAATTAATGTTAACTATTTTTTTCTTCTAAACAAAAATAATTTACAGTGCTAGAATAAATATCTAAGAAAAGTACACACCCAATTAACTAATTAATTATTAATTAATTTAATTAACCAATTAAACATTTTTACTAAGTATCAGTAAAAATTTCATAACTTACAAAATTTTATTTTATTATCAATCAATCACACTTAATTATAAAACATTATTTATATTTAATTTATTCTTTGTAATTGGTGAATCCAAGGTGGAGCTGTATCATCGGCGAGTTCAACACCGAGATTCAGACAACATATATAACTCTTGCTATCTATATCTATATTCTTTTATTTATATTTGTAATAATTTATATTACAAATTGGCTAGCCCAAACAGTGGGGCTTTAAGGAGTCAGACTGATCCAGTGATAAAGAACAATATATATATATATATATATATATATATATATTAATTTAATTATTTTATATTTGTAATATTATTATATTACAATATTTGGTATTGTTCATATATATTTAACCTTATTTTGTCACTGCATGTTTTCAATATGGTTAAATGTTGTTTTGGACCATATTTACAAGATTGTAGTTTTATATGTTTGGCTACTGTTGAATTTGGATTTGAGTTTTGAGAATGTTTTGTATGTTCATTATATATGTGTTTGAATGATCTTGAAGTGAATCCTTTGTATTTTTTGTTCCTCTGGATAAATCAAAAACAAATAACACATCAATAAAAAAGAAGAAAACCTATATACCTGCACATTACATTGACGACAACTCTCAAAAATTAGCTAGAACATTTACAAAATACGACTATCAACTAGCATTCAGAACAAACAATGACATCTACAACAATCTGAAAATAAACAGTACAAAAAAGGAAAATATTTATGAAAAAGCTGGAGTATACCAAGATCAATGTCAACCTGCAAACTCAACAGAATGTAATGTACAGACTTGAGAATCGTACAAGCAAGAACAGTTGCCAGGGCACATTCCATGCGGAGCTGGCAACTACGATGGGAGAAGGAGAGTCGATCCAGGTGGACAGCGAGTTTAATTGGGAACATCCCTGTATGGGTGGACAGAACGCACGGCGAGGTAGATTATTACCTTACTCAATTTCTGACAGGGCATGCAGGGTGGGTGGCAGGGTGTGCATACCTGCGAAGGATGGGTAAGATGGAGGATCCGTCGTGCGTGTACGGCGACTCAGACTCTGATGACGCTCATCACACTTTCTTCGAGTGTCAACGGTGGGTGCTGGAGAGGCGAAGACTGGAATCGGAGATTGGCCCCATGACACCTGATAACATCATAGGCGTCATGCTCAGCAGCAAAGAGGACTGCCCTCTCACAAGTCGATGATATAGACAAAGCTGTAGGAGCTTAGTAGGCGCAATACGATGTGCCAACCTGAAGCCCTACGAATAGTTGTTCCAGGAGGGGTTCCCTGCCTGTAAGTGGAGGTTTTTCGGTGGGTGGGAGTCCCACACACCGGGAGCCCGCCGGGTGTCTCCTGATGGTGTATAATGCATTTTTCCTCCCCCGCAAAAAAAATAAAAAATTATTATTGCACTTATCATTTATTGTTGCTATTAAAAATGAAGGTCAAAGAAATGTTAAAACTCATATCATTAACACAAAATTCATTTAATATTAATTCTTTCTAATCAATCCTACGTTTTTACATTTCTCATTTAAATTAATAATTGTAAAGGAGAAAAATTTAGCTACGTAATTAAAACCCAATAATTTAAACAGTACAACTACTCAAGTTGTTTTTAATCAATTTCTTTAGCGTGCTGAGGAAAACTATACAAACTTCAATTAAGACAAAATGATGGAAGAGGCAACACAATAAATTTGTAATGGTTGGCAGATCGTTATAGCGTTAAGAAAAATATTTGACTGAGTCCGCGAATGGGAGCGATAACGAGTGTATGCGTAATTTTTTCCTTGGTTTACTTTAATTTGGAAAATAAAATTTATTGTGTGTCGGTTACTGGATTTGGTGGCGTATTATTTACTGCAATACTGTTAAATAGGTAATATATATTTGTTTATAGGTTACATGTTGGATAATTTAAACCTGAATTAATTGTTTTATATGTATTTGTTTTCTTTGTTGATTTTAACTGTAATTAATAATCTAAAATAGTTTGAAAAATTAATCTATAGATCGCACATTTCTCTACGTGCAATTATTCTTTACTTCTCTGTTGTATCGTAACGATTCTTTCGAATACTGTGAACGACTAATGAAAATATAAACGAAATTAGCTAATTAAAATGTAGGGCCATTAGTAGGTTGACCAGTTCATGTAAAATTAACGGCAATTTGGTCCCTAATACTAAAGATCATAGTGGATGAATAATTTAGGCTGAATTGAGTATTATTTAATTACAAAGAATATCAATTGTAAAGCATGGACTTTTCTGAATAAGAAAGAAGTGCGAAAATATATAGCAAAATGGAAGAAAAGGGAATGTGCATTATGAAGCACGTGATAATGTATAAGAGTGAAATTCGGGGAAAAGGTCATAAAATATCGGTATGGAATACCATACATGACTTCCATGTTCTAAGATTTATATTTAAAATCATTTTCGAAATAAAATATTTCCATATAAACTACTTTTTTCTACTTACTGCTTAAGCCTTACTACTTGGTCACTAACGTATACCACCTCATGTTATCGCACTCGTTTTTCACTGGTGATGGAACTCGATGGCATTGCTGAAACGTCTGGTTTTGTAGAGAACATTGGACTACGGCCAAACAGGCCGGGAAGCAATTTTAACAACAAACAACTTCTTGGTTCCTATAACGTAGTACACATATAAAAAATTATCCCGTCCCCCTTCAACTATAATTTTCATTTAGGCCTATAGAAAATTAACCCCACCCCGTTCAACTAGCCTCTTCATTTATAGATATTTCATGTACGTTTCTACAGTTGATTATTATGATCTTCTTATCAGGATACTTTATTTATCAAAATTAAGTACTTACTCTTGATAAAACATAAAACGTTGAAGGTAAACTACCCATTTCCCGTAACCGATCTTCTCCAAAATCAATAGGCCTTGTGTCCTCTGCAACTCAGGCACATATGTACAAAATTATTTGATTCTGTTTTAATTTACGGCAGTTATCGTTCGTCATTGAAAAAATTACCCTTGTTAAAACATAAAACGTTACTGGTAAACAACCCCTACAACTCAACCGGTCTTCACCAAAATCAAAAGACTTTGAGTTCTTTACAATTCAGGAAAGTATGCAAAAGATTAGTTGATTCTGTTTGAATGTGCGGCAGTTATCATTCGTCAAAAGAAATGCCCCTTGTTAAAAAAAAAAGTTGATGGTAAACTACCCCTTTCCCTTAACCGATCTTCACCAAAATCAGAAAGCCGGATCTTCACCAAACTCTACAATTCAGGACTGCATGCAAAACATTATTTGATTCTGTTTAAATTTGCGGCTATTATCGTTTGCCATAGAAAAAATTCTACACATAGACACACAGACAGACACACACACACACTCACACACACACACACTCACACACACTCACACACACTTTTCGAAATATTACTTTTCTTCATGTTTTGAGGGTAGTACAATCAGAATCATCCTTTATCTCGAACACGAATTTTTTCGCCATGACCATACTTCCATTTCCTTATGGAACATGGAAGTAAAATGAATGGATGACACATGTAATGGAAATACGGCAAACGTTTGAAAAGGGTAAACTAAAGAATCAGGCAATTAAACAGCATCTAAATTTGTTGCTACAATGGAAACTCCGAAATCCAGAAGGCAAACATTTATACGAGTTTATCTACATCTCAGCATTTGTCCGATACAGGCTTCCTACAGTGCACAACCTTCTACCATTTATCATTTCTACCTACCCACTACCTTCCTACCATTTATTACCTCGAAGCATAGTGTTCGTATTCTATAGGCCTGTAAGATGTATTCGATTGGCCTGTACTTTGACCGAACACAATACAACCTATTTGAAACACAGTGCTTCTGCGATGTGTAGCTTCAACTAATATTAGGCAAATTTAAGCAATATGTAGTCTTCCCCCTTTTTCATATGTCGGAACACGATATCGGTTCTATACACCGATCGATAGGTAATAGTAGACATGGCCTTCACAGGTGGTACTATGACATACTATAAACATCCGTTTCGGATGTTGGATATCATACAGACTATTTTTACTTCCATGTTCCATAAATGGAAGTATGGTCATGGCGAAAAAATCGTGTTATAGATTAACGGCTAATTGTGATTGTACTACCCTCAAAACATGAAGAAAAGTCATTTTTCTAAATGTGTGTGTGTGTGTTGTGTGTAGAATTGTTTATATGACAAACGATAACAGCCGCTAATTCAAACAAAATCAAATATTTGTTTGTAAACATCCCTGAATTATATAGAACTCAAGGCCTATTGACTTTGGTGAAGATCGGTTAAGAGAAAGGGGTAGTTTACCTGCAACGTTTTATGTTTTAACAAGGGTAATTTTGTTTTGACGAACGATAACTACCCTTACTTCAAACAGAATCAAATAATTTTTTATATATGTGCCTGAGTTGTAAAGGACACAAGGCCCATTGAGATTGGTGAAGATCGGTTACGGGGAAAGGGTAGTTTACCAGCAACGTTTTATGTTTGAACAAGAGTAAAATATTTAATTTTGATAAATAAAGTATCCTGTTAAGAAGATCATAATAATCCACTGTAGAAACGTGGATGAAATATCTGTAAATGAAGAGGCTAGTTGAACGGGGTGGGGGTAATTTTCTATAAATGAAAATTATCGTTGAAGGGGGAGGGGATAATTTATTATGTGTGCTACATTATCGGCAACAAAGAAGTAGTTTGTTGTTAAAATTCCTTCCAGGGCTGTTTGGCCTTAGTCCAATGTTTTCTGCAAATCAGAAAATCGAGTGCAATAACGTGAGGTGGTATACGTTAGTGATCACAGTACCGTGGTTAAGGCTGGAGCAGTAAGTAGAAAGAAGTAGTTTCTATGGAAATATTTTATTTCGAAAATTATTTTAAATATAAATCTTAGAACATGGAAATCATGTATGGTTCTCCATACCGATATTATAAATACAAAAACAGGTTTATTTCACAGGATTAGGGTATGCCTTTGAAATACGAAATATAGGAAAATTAATTCAGTAAATGAGAATATTGTAAAAATAACGCGTATTGTTATTGTGTTATCACAGTTTACTTTAATGGGACTGATTTCAGTATGTGTTACACGTTTTTTAACCACCTTACAGATATTAAAGATTCCCGGGCCCGCACCATAAAGTCAAGGTGCGGTTTTCAGCCCCCAGGTCGACTCAGCCTGTTGAAAATGAGTACCTGGAATAACATCCAGGGGATAATAATGGGCGGCTGAAGCGTAGTGCTGGCCACACTGCCTTCCTTGTATGCCGTATGGCTCACATAAGGCAGCCTACCGTAACTTCTCCTAAGCTACTTCGGTGGTATCCACGGGAGCCATTATTATTATAAAGATAGTAAAGTTGATTAGTCATACATAAGTTGTTTCGTCTTTTGTGTGGAGCAGTCTCGTCCGGATCCCCAAGACCAAAATCTAGTCGAACTGAGCAATACCTTTTAAACGACCTTCGTATTATGGAGTTTTAAACAAATCTCTTCATAGAAAGTTGGCCGCTAATTTTAGTCATGGTTCAAACATCTCGCATTTAACATTCGTTAACCATAATATCTGGCATATCCACGAGAGAAAAACAAATCTATAGCCTATATTCGCTTAACGTAAAACATGTTACTATATATTTGCTAATATAAAGGCATCGGTACACAGCAAATTATAAGTTGTGTCTGTGTAAGGTCTGTCTGTCTCGAGTCAGCGTCTGTCCTTCACTCCCACTGCAGTGTATTTAAACGTCACTTAATCAATTTCGCATCACACGTTGTGTCTTTTTTCTTTTTCTTTTTATTTCTATATTAACTTGCTGTCGGCCTTGGTATCGACCCCGTCTCGCTAATGCGTTTCTTTCTACGCAATACCGGTTGGTTTCTAGACGTCTCTCTCTCTCTCTCTCTCTCTCTCTCTTTCTTCTCCAACTTCTTGTCCCGCTGTTCAATCCCAAATCCTCTATCACTCCGTCAATTCTTAAGGTCTCCGCAAACGATGGTCATCCTTTTAGAAGGACAGTGACTCGTTTGTGATGGTAGAAACACTGCCAAATTGATGATTTTATTAATGTGGGTCGTAAGGAACAGTTTATTTGGAGGAACATTTTTTGTGGATTGAGAAATGACTAATTTAGGAATATTTGCGAAATTAGTAACGGGATTTATGTGAAAAAATGAGTAATTTGTATTAGTAGGCCTACTTAGTTTTTATAAGGGTTTGGAACTCGTTTTAGTAAATAGTATTTAAAATTCAACACGTAAGAATTCTAATAAAGAAAAGATATGTCCCTATAAACATTGAGAAACGATCCCATAAGCAATTACAGGAATGTACGCCTTTTAGAAAAGCAATAGCCTACGTTATAGTGCCGTACAGCGTACAATACCGGTCGTCGTTTTCTTATTTCGGTCGATACTTCTGGTTTAAATTATATCAGGATTAAATATTAAATTTATTATACTGATTTACTTAATGTTTTGGCCAAATATATGTGAGTGTCAGTTTTGCAGTATAGTGAACTTCTCAGTAAAACGATTACTGTGTTTGCCGATATCGGTCAGTTAACTTTCACTATTTTCAACAAAGAAAATACGTTTCAGAAAATTCCAGAAAGAGATTCATTATGATTTAATTAAGTTACGTGACATTGGTTAGTTACATTTACTTGGCTGTCAGCAAGCGCTGTTATCACCTTATCCGGGTACCTGTCTTCATTAAGTTAATTGCATCTGCCCGAGATTGGCTTACACTTTATTGGCGCTATTTAATTTCTCTATGATATCAAGTTAAATAATTTTATTTTTTACGAACACACAAACGAGAAAGGCCTGTAGAGGCTAGCTGACACAAATATGTCTCTCCTTTACTCATTCCTCTGTCTCTCTGAATACGAAAAATCCCGTTTTCTTTACATATCTTGTCAATTTGAAATTAACGACGCGTGGTTTAAAAAACTAAGAGGTTGAAAATTACATTACGTATATCATGTTAGAATTTTGTCACTTCAATCGATTAATATGAATAACCCCCCCCTCACACACACACACACACACACACACACACACACACACACAGGTACAACACCATGCATTTTTAATTTTGTAGTTTGAAGATTAAACAGCGAAATATATCATAGAAAAAATATGTTACGTTCATGAAGTATAAACAACTCAGTACACTATTAAATTGTCACTAAAAACATATTTTCTTATGCATTGGCTAGTGGAAGATTACGTCATGGTCGTAATATTTAAGGGCAGGGAAGACCGAGAGGGGACCCCCCCCCCCGGAGGGTCCAAAAAGTCGACGAATATTGTTACTCTCGTAATGTTCAGGCTATTTTATTATTTTTTAGTTGTAAATGCTAATGGTAACTTTTTTTATATATACAAACAGGTTTATTACACAGCATTTGCGTATAGATTTAAAAGATGAAATATAGTAAAATCAATTCAGTCAAAAAGTACCTTCTTTCACTAATACTCGGTTTTTGTGCAGATCACTAGAAAAGCAACCAAGTCGAAGTAAGACGGGGTGCTATACATGTCTCCCATTTTTTGTTTCCAACAAAATTTGCTACCAGTGAAGTTTTCGAGATTTGTGGCTCGAAACAACATGAAAGAATATTGGCTGCCTAACGAATAACAAACTTTATTTCCATTTGTTAACACGTTGTTTCTTTTTGTTTTAATCTGACTATTCAGAAAGAATTGTGTTTATCAACTGTACATTTTCTGTTGCCGTTTTTGTTAAAAGCACTATGTTCTTTGTTTTTAATGTTACTCACTTTCAAGCATTGGATGTACACATTAAACGTCATATTCTTCGTAACCATGGCTTCAAACAGTAGCTAAAAGGCAAAAACCATTACAACCTAACCTCACAAATAAAAACGTTACGTATTTTCACTTTATATTAAGAAATAGAATAATGTACAACTAGTATACAGCTCCTTCTTCACATCGAGGCATATCGTACAACCGCATATTCAACACATCGAAAATGTAGTGCGGGTACGGATATTGGGAAAGTACCGACAGAAGTAAACATACAAAAATGAGAATCGAGTAGTAAAACAGATTCTCTTTTTCCCCTCCCCACACACACACACACACACACACAAAATACACATAACGTGCGTCTGTCCATTAGCGCATACACACAGACTCATGATGTATTTATACGATGTATGTAAACTACATATATATATATATATATATATTTAGTCACTTTCTGCTACAGTTCGTTTCTTGATTTTTAAATTTAAGATAATTAAATTTAACTCAAGATGTTATTTTTTTCCTTTTTTGGAACATGTTTCGGGTACTATCTTGTACCCATCCTCAGCCTTCCGGTTTTTTTGTCTGGTGAAATACATATGTGTTGTTGGTTGACTATTATTATTGTGGCTTCCTGTTGGCTTCTGGTATTTCAAATTGGTTTTATTGTGTGTGATTGTGGTGTATGTGTTAGTGTTTTGTGTATTTTCAATGTTGAGTGCTTTGAATATTGTGTCATGTTTTGTATTGATTTGTATTTGTTCAGGTATTAGTTTGTTTTCTGTTTTATGTTTGTATATTTGTAAATTTTCCAAAATAAATTTAATGCAGTCTGTAAATAATACTACTTATAGGCATATTATTTCTTTAAACTTTGTATTTACTACTTGCATTTACAATATTTAATCAAACATAACTATAGCTTCTTATAAAGTTTCCTAAATAGATGTATATATAAATATACATATATGTAACTATACAATAAATATATAACAGTAAAGTGTATTACTTAAAGATAAATTGGATTTTAAACACCCGTCTTATGGGAGAAGGGGCTTTAGGAAGAAATTCACCCCGGTGACCTAGGTACGCCACTGGATCCAGCCATAATTACGATTACGTCAGATCAGCGGACGT
Organism: Magicicada septendecula; assembly: GCA_034769895.1. Taxonomy (NCBI): domain Eukaryota; kingdom Metazoa; phylum Arthropoda; class Insecta; order Hemiptera; family Cicadidae; genus Magicicada; species Magicicada septendecula. The sequence continues at coordinate 361,431,402 of CM068375.1, read as the reverse complement.
GTACACTGATCAATAGACAACAATGTGCCGAAAGGCGGAGTAGTGTGTGCGGCGCCTCTGCGGGAAATGCGACGAAGAATGCACGCACAGTGGACTTGCATCTCCGCAACGTCGCCGTTTTATGTATGCATTGACTCATATGACTTTATTCCACGACGGACTTGCGGGCACGCAGTGACAACACACGGTAACAAACAGGATGTGTGCATCGAGCCTATACAGTGGAATGCTCAAGTACTTTTTTAAGACAGTAAAATTAATTTAACAGCTGCGCTAGTAATAACTTAAAACTGCTATTTCGCGTAAACAGTACTTTTTTTGTAAAACTACATGAAATTATAATTTAAAAAGTTAACTTATGTATTAATGCGCTGGATTAGAATGTGTTGTTGGCATAATTTATTTAAAATTAGTAAAGCCAAATGCGACTCTTATATTTCTGGTAAATTAAAAAAATAAAACCACAAAAGGAAGGTAGCAAGCGAGGCCTTTTTGTCTAAAAAGTCAAGGACAAGTCAAGGTCTGCAACCTGCACCTGGTGGTGTCGACCATTGCTGGGATTGTGCCAAGCAGTCTGTCCTATAAGTGGCTGTGCGATCACTGTCAGTGTCAATTCGTCCTTGCGAGTGACCGTCAATGGATCGTTCAGCTATGAAACTGCTACAGATAGCATTAGGCCTATGTCTGACAGGTACGTACACACATTACCCTGCTTACGTATAAGTTGTTGTTTGTTTCTGTACAAAACGAGTGAAGGAAAATAATTCAATTGATTTTAGCATGAAAGGAAACGTTAAACAAAATTAATCAACAAAGTTAATGTTAGTTGTAATCTAACGAAGTTATTCGCGTATAGAAATCCATTTAATCACAAAAAAAGTTACGCGTACTGTTCTTAAACGTTTATATAATTTGTTTCCTTGTGTGTTGAATGCATACGAACGCTCACGCGCGCGCAAAAACATTTACAATTTAAGTGATTTGATTCCTTCCTCGCTTTTTGTACATCTAGTATTTCCTACAGGCAATAATAACGTGACTGCATCTCAGTGGCGTACCTAGTCCCGCCATGGATTTCTTTCTGAGGCCCCCTCCCATAAGACGGGTGTTTATAATACAATTTATCTTTAACTAATACGTAGCAAAAACACTATATTATTATATATTTGTTATCTAATTACTGTATTGATACATGTAGTTAGGAAACTTTATAAGAAGCTGTAGTAATGTTTTATATAAAAATCGACTTTCATATTGTAAATTCAAAGTTTAAAGACATAATAAAAGTACTTTATAATATACAATAAACTAATATATTGTAAAACAAATTTATCATTTTTGCAAACAATACTTGTCCATTTTTTTTTTTTAAATCAGTTTTAGTTCAAATAAGATGAAAACTTTCTAAAACGGCCTTTATCTAGTTTTTCCTCGGAAAATTTTCGTTCTTTCGAGTAACTAACCCGTATCGCACTCCGAATTACCCACTGTTCAGTAAAAATTCTGATGACAGATCTTAAATAAGTTAAATATAATTATTTCACTACCGACTCGGAACACAAAGTTTTTTACGGGTAAAAACGTAAATTTTACCTTATAGCCTGAACCGGTTTTCGCTTTTAAAAAGTGAAAACTTACCTGCTTACCCGTACAAAACTGTGTGTTCCGAGTTGGTACTGAAATAATTATATTTATTTAAATAAAGGACACGTCATGGAGAACGAAATTCAAGAATTTAAATAAGTTGTTGGTGTCCTGAAATATTAGATATTGTTCACTGGTGTAGACCTACATGTTATCGCCCGCTATTTCACTCCGCCGTCGTACAGAGGCACAGCCTTCTTGAGTCGTTGTCGGTGCCGTTGTCCTCCGTGCTGTTCGGGGTTTAATTTGAGACTTCCCACTGCATGGTAAGGCATTGACGCCAAGTACAACTGACGCTTCTTTGTTAGTACGAATATATTTCTAATAAAAAAAATGTACCTTTATAAGTTAATTTTATAATATCTGTGAACAGTTTATGAGGTAGGTTTGTACGGTAGATTTCAAAATAATATGAAAACATTTTTGGAATCAATCAAATAAATCCTGGACCTCTCCTAGTGTTACGTTTCAAGACGTGATAACAGAACATCAGAGAAAAAATTTACCAAAAAAACTTAATGTTCCAAATCTGGAGGCCCCCTACTAAGTGGGGCCAGGGGTTGTCCGCTCCCCTTTATTCCGCTACTGCTGCGTCTTCAAAGTCTTCAGCGTCTTCGCTTTACCGGTTTATACCCAATGTTTACACCCGGTTTCCTAATGTTTACTTGGGTCTACATTTCACGTTTAGTGTAAACAGCATTCAAATACACTTCCTTACTTAAATGCTACACTTGGAATTTGGTTTGGTTGTTGCTTCGACTTCGATTAGTTGTTTCAAAACAGACAGTACGCAACACAAAAAACTTTCTGTTTGTTCTAAATATACATTTTTTTATAAAGGGTTTTCTTTCAGAAATGTAGAATCAAATGGAGGGCACAAAATAAAGAAATAGCAATTGTCCCACGAAATTGTCAAAATGGCCTAGTCGAGCATTAGGTACGCAGTGTAAATAATATGATAACATACCAATTGTCTATTTTAGCACGATCTATGGAAGCAATTCATAATCTAAGTATTACGATAAGTGAATGATGGGTTTACTTGTTTGGGATATAACTCTCCAAATGTGTTTTCAAACAAAGTGTTATTCTGAAACAGTTACGTGTACTTGAAATCTAGGTAAGTGTATTAAAAGTGATGATATTTAATTTCTAAATAGAGTGTTTGCTATCTATACATACTATTTTCTTGGTTTGGGTACAATAGCATACATCTGCCGCTTTTGTGTTTACTCTCTGTCGCTTCTTGCCGGCCTGAGGAAGGTTCCCGAGGGGGAATCGAAACGTTTCCGACGTAAAAGCAACCGACCACGGCCTAACAGCCCGGTGTCCGTGACGTGTCCGTTGATTAACTAAATATGATTAAATCACTACCGACTCGGAACACAAAGTTTTTTATGGATAAAAACGTAAAAGTTTTACCTTATAGGCTGAACCTTAAAGCAAAAATTCGTTTAGGCTATAAGGTAAAACTTTTACGTTTTTACCCATAAAAAACTTTGTGTTCCGAGTCGGTAGTGATTTAAATTATATTTAGTAATTTTGAATTTATTGACATCGTCCATGCGAGCTGTAGACAAAAGTTGTAAGTAATTTAGTTAATTATTTAATGTTTCTTCTAATGTGAATTTTGTTTTGTTTTGTTAATTATTAATAGAATTTAATATGTAATATATGATAACGTCTTTATTTTCTTAAACATATATGGAGTATCATCAGTATATCTAAAGTAGCATCCTAAGGGGGTCGTTCAATTTTATTATGTTTATTATGCTGTTGATGCTTCCATATGAAAAGCCACCTGTGTGGTGGTTTAGTTTATTATTATACTGCAAACAATTTAAAAAAAAAATTTTTTAATTTTTAGTTAACTGACTTATGTGTGTATCAGTTTAATTACTTGTTTTTAGTGTATTTGTTATAGAATTATGTATAAAACCTTACTTTATTATTTATTAATAACTATTAATTACGTAATATATTTACAGTGAAACTATACATAAAATAAACAACCCAAATAACCCATGCAACTATGAAGATCTTTTACATAATAGCATTTACAAAATTGAATGCAAAGTTTGAAACAGATTTAACATAGGCCAACAATAGCATTGAAAAGCACAATATATAAATAAACGCTCTCTCCGTCCTACTCTCTCTCTCTGTCTGTCTCTGTCTCCCTCTCACCCTTCACACTCTCACTCTGACTGTGTCTGTCTCTGTCTCTGTCTCCCTCACCCCTCTCGCTCTGTCTGTCTCTGTCTCCCTCTCCCCCTTCACTCTCCCTCTCTCTCTGTCTGTCTCTGTCTCCCCCCCTTCACTCTCCCTCTCTCTCTCTCTCTCTCTCTCTCTCTCTCTCTGTCTCCCTCCCCCTTCTTAATCTCTCTCTCTCTCTCTGTCTGTGTCTGTGCCTGTCTCCCTCACCCCCTCTCTCTCAGTCTGTCTCTGTCTCTGTCTCCCTCTCCCCCTTCTCTCTCTCTCTCTGTCTGTCTCTGTCTCTGTCTCCCTGTCCCCCTTCTCTCTCACTCTGTCTGTGTCTTTTTTCTTTAAATACATTATTTCATCAGCGTGCTGCGTTACAAATAAAGTAATACTATATGCTATATATAAACATATTACAAGCTAATTCTCAATACATATAAAGACAACTCCATTATGACAACAATTACAAAGATTCAAAATAAACAAGAAAAATAAAAATCAATCGTTTACAATGATACAATGAATTAGTACTACATTATTAACATGTTAAAACTGTATGTATGTGTATGCATGATGAAGCTGTTCAACCAATATGTAAGTTAATTCATAATAAAAAACGCATACAATGATTCAAAATAGACAGACAAGCACAATAGCAATAAACACTACAAAGCATCAAAATCAATTTTATTAACATATTTAATAAACTGTCTAACATATTTTGAAGTCAATTCACTTCTATTTGGAGGCCATCGTCCACCACTCCTTAGTACACTATTTTTGAAAACCCGTCTTTCTTCATTCAACATATTGCACTCATATAACAAATGTTCCACTGTTGGTCACCGTCGTTGCAGACACATATTGGATCATCTTTTATTTTGAAACGATAGTAGTAGGCTCCGTGACCAGTAATGGTGGCCTGCCATGACCAGTCACCATTGTGGTAAAGTTAAGAGACAGTGAAAACCTTGAGGACAGTCTGTGCTTCACACTAGGGAAAAACAACACAGTCAGCATTCCATTTAATGTTTGTTCCCACTCACTTTGCCACTCCATTAGGCTCACCTCACGGAATTTGTTAATCATTGCACTTTTTGGTATTCGTTCATAGCACACCATTCTGCTACTGGACGCAGCTTCTTTAGCCAGATTGTCAGCCAGTTCATTACCATAAATACCCACATGTGCCCTAACCCAACCAAAATCAGTTGACCAGTTGTCCGCCCTTAAACTTCTTAACTTATTCCTTATTTCTTCTATCAAGTAGTTATGATTCCTCGAGCTCCTAAGTGAGTCCAGAGTTACTCTGTTGTCGGTGTAAACAGCTGCCGTTCTCAAATTAGTTATAAAATAATTTAATTCAGCTATCTTTTCCAGGGCCTTCAAGACTGCCAATTGCTCAGCCTGATTATTAGAGCACCCAACTCCCAACTTATACTGCATCTCATATTTGAGCTCACCATTAACAAACAAGACTATACCCGACCCAACCCCATTGTTGTGCTTACTGCCATCTGTATATGCTTGTACTGTGTATACTTTACTTTCATGGCTCGAGTTTATAATAACTGTATCTGCAAGATGAGGCCATTCCTTGAACGGAATTACTGTGTCCATCAAAATATTAGCACCATCACAACCTCTAGCAACTCTGTAAGCACTAACAGTCTCTCTCAACTTTATTATTATTGGAGTCAGTCCTGTCAAAATGCACAAAGCTTCATGCGACGCTGTACGAAAAGCCTTCGCAATTTTAATATTGATTAGATGTTGCCCTGTTTTGAACTTCATCTGGTTACTTTTCCTTTCTAATGCGTCTATCCATACGGGTGCTCCATATGATAAAAGGGGGGAGAATTGCCCACTTATATATTGTTTTAAGTGCCTCATGTCCCAACCCCCAGTTTAATTTTGCAGATCTTGATAGCATATGAATCAGTTTTGTACACCTCTCGACCACATACTGGATATGCTAATTAAAATTGAATTTTGTGTCAATAATGAAACCCAAATATTTTAACTTATTAACTTGTTGAAGTTTTTTAGAATTAAGGTAAATGGTTAATTCCGAATTCTGAAGTCTTTTACGAGAAATCAAGAGTATTTTTGATTTTTGTTCATTAAAAGAAACTTTGTTATTTGTAGCCCAATTTGAAATTTTGAACATCTCTAAATTGCCGTAATTTTCAGCTTTTAAGAGAGACTTACCACTTGTTAACACAATTAAATCATCTGCAAAATCTATAAGTTTTGTACGTTTAGTGAAGTCTAAATTGAGCAACGAGTTATACTGTATGTTCCAAAATCCTGGCCCACAACAAGATCCCTGAGGACAACCATCACCATCCATTACTGACATCCATCTCCATTGATGTACTATTGTGAGTAGAAGAACTGCCGTTCGTCCTCTAAAGTAACTTTGAGAGAGACAATACAAGTTTCCAGGACAGTCGAATTGTTTAAGAGTATTCAAAATACACGGCCACCGCGCTGCATCAAAAGCGCCCTGGAAATGAAGACTAACGAGAACAACAACCTCTTTATCCACCAAACATCTTTCTACAAATTCCTTAACTGCCATAGCTGCATCCACTGTACTTTTCTGGGGTGTAAATCCATACTGATTAGACTGCATTAAATCTTTAGAAAACACGTGGTGCATAATTCTGTTTATAAGTAATTTTTTCCAATACTTTCGCTCCTACATTCAATAAACTGATAGGGCGAATCTTAGAAACTTCAGTACTGTACTTCAGTACGCTTATTGTAATTAATACAATTGATACATTTAAACTCATTAGTTGATGCTTTACATTCACTCAGCTTATGGTCTCCAGCACACAAGGGGCACGTAAGATCCCTTCTGCACTCCTGAGCTTTATGGTTATACCCACTACATTTAAAACATCGCTTAGCAACCAGATAATCATCCACGTTGCATAATTGCCACCCGATGTTTAACCTATTACTTAAAAGCTTTTGTCGTGTTTGGGAACTAACTTCAACTACAAGATTCCTTATCTGTCGTTTATTTTTAAAAATAAGCTTAGGCCGCAAGTATTCTTCATGTAGATTTAATTCAAAGTTTTGCATTATAATAACATCCCGACCATTTTCTATGGAAATATCATCCGGATGATTTTACACAATCATTTCGGGATTACGTAGTTTAGGGACCGATGCCTCCAAAATACTTCCACATGCCTCATTAATACCATTGGTAATAATGTCAATATCATTTTTACTAGCAGATTCTATAACAACTCTACCGTCCCTAAACGACCTTACAGCCCCTATTCCGACTTTCATTTATATTTGATTAATTTTTGTTTTTAAAACAGCTTTAACTAATTCAGCCGATTCGTTAAATTTAGATATAACGACAACTTTAAATTTCTTATTTGAACCCTTCTCTCTACTACGCGCAACGTCAGAGTAAAGCTTTGGAGTTTGACCAACAGGTGGCGTAGGCTGTACACGCACCGACATTCCTTCATAAAAGATACTCTTTCCGTTTCCATTTTCTTAACCTCACATTCCAAAACGTTAATTGTCTTCCCTTTCTCTTCCAAAACATTCATATCATCTGCGAAAACGTTTCTAAGCGTACTCACCGACTCCAAGATGACTTTCCTTAAATCATCCCGTTAATTACCACTCTTCTCTGTCACACTCACTAAGTTTTCAAGAGCACAAACAAACACAGCATTCACATCGTCCGCCATTTTTCATGTCCCTTCTCACTCTGTCTCTGTCTCTGTCTCTCTTTCTCTCTCTCTCACTCTCTCACTCTCTCTCTCTCTCTCTCTCACTCTCTCTCTCTCTCTCTCTCTCTCTCTCTCTCTCTCTCTCTCTCTCTCTCTCACTCTCTCTGTCTCTGTCCTGTCTCTCATAGTTGTAAAATATTGTTACGAGGGTCTGCTCGATCGTCGTAGGTACAGTGGAAACAAAATAAGTACAAGACGCCAAATAACTCACTAATCACCAGCTTTAATATTTACAGTTAAACAGTTCGTAATTAACAACACAGTCTCCTACAACAAATCAAATTAAAATTGTTCACACGCAATAAACTGTCACTACTATTAAACACAATTGTATTACAATTACCGTCCGATTATAAAACACAACACTTAACTAAAAACCACTTGAACGAGCACAGTAATTTCGCCCGACAATAATTCTCGAACCGCGCTGTCAATATATCGCACTAATACTGACTTAAGGCCGCTGCCGCCATGTATTTATACCTGCGCTCACAGACCAGAATGTTCCTAATTGCGTCTTAGCGCTCTTGTGAACTACGTAAATAACTACGGCCTTGATACAGTCCGCGCGGCTGGCGCCTTCGAGAAACCTCTCGAAAATGCGTCGACAAGCACGTACGCCACACGCATTACATCGTGATTCTTCTGGCACTTTCGACAAACACGTAGATTGTTCTGTGATGTCGTAACAATATTTTATGTTTTAGTAAAAAGGTAATCACTGAGATGTATTTCAAAATAAAGGTTTAATTTAATATCTAAAAAATTCATATTCATATTGCTCTGTATAAAGTTGGTTTCTTCTCAAATACACTTCCCTTCTTATAAAAGCATATGCAGATTCATATTTCCCTGTAAAAAGTTCGTTACTTTTCAAATGTATTTCCCTTCGTATAAATTCATATCCATATTCGTATTGCTCTGTATACATTTGGTTACTTTTCAAATGTACTTCCTTTCTTATAAATTCATATTCATATCCATATTCATATTCATATTCATATTGCTCTGTATAAGGTTGGTTACTTTTCAAATGTACTTCCTTTCTTAATATTTTTATATTCATATCCATATTCATATTGCTCTGTATAAATTTGGTTACTTTTCAAATGTACTTCCTTTCTTAAAAATTTATATTCATATTTTCAAACAAAATACTTTTTTTAAGGCTGATAATGTTATATAAGTTTATCATTGCCGTCTTTCAAAATCTATCACTTCTACACATAGAAGATTCGCTTACTATTATCACAGTGCGCCTGCTGTATATGTAGGTTATATCATATTTATATTGTTTGTTAAGTTGGTTTTAACATTGTGTGTTGTCCAAAAAAATTATTAAAATCACAAAGCAAATCAATTGCATTCAGGAATTTGTCAGTTTAAGTTTCAATGATAAAAATGTATAGTAGATTCGGAGATTTTGAAGTAGTTGAACTTTTCGAGTTAGTTTACACATAGTTTAGTAATGTGTAAGTCTCGTGTGATTATCTTTACGTACAAAATTGCCATAGAATCCATGCTATGAACTTAGCTGATGTTCTTTAAGATATATCTGAATAGGTGGTTAAATAAAATATTGTAACGAGTATGGTATCGAACCTCGTAGAACAGCTGAGAACAGGCTCCACTCCCCCCTCCAGTATGGCAGGCATTGCCTCATTTAAGTATATGTTCTAGTATGTTTAAGGACACTTGAGATAAACATGAAGCCGGCGGCGTGGAATAATGGGGGAAAGCTGTACTGGTCCTCTGCGCGACCTATATAAAGCCACAGCAGTCGGATTGTCAGCTCACGCCCCCTCGAGAAGACAGAGTTCTTGGCTGACAGTTGCGAGCGCCAGTTCGCTCCCAACCCACCCAAGAACCCGGCCTTCACTGAGCGAATCTTCCGCGAGGTAAAGCGCTTTCTATCGGCCGGTATCGCAGTCCAAGCAGAGCCCATCTCCCCGGAGGAGGTCTCTGAGAGGATAGTTCAGCTCAAGCCCCGGAAGGCGCCTGGCCCTGACGGAGTCATGAATTCCGCACTCCACCGCCTTCCGGAGCGAGGAATACAGTTCCTCTCTGAGCTGTTCAATGTCTGTCTCAGGCTGGCCTACTTTCCGGCAAAATGGAAAACGGCTACAGTTATAGTGATACCGAAGCCGCGAAAGAATTCTTCTCGCGCGGAAAACCTCAGACCCATTAGCCTGTTGTCCGCGACGTCTAAGGTTTTCGAGCGTTTGATCCAGCGTAGGATCCGCGACCATCTAGAAAGATTGGACGTGCTGATCCCCGAACAGTTCGGCTTTCGTGAGCTGCACTTCTCGACTTATCAACTGATGAGACTCGTGGAATGCATTACCGAAGCTGGGTGCCATGGCAAACAGACGACTGCGATCTTCCTAGACGTAGAGAAAGCCTTCGACCGCTTGTGGCACGAGGGTATCCTTTACAAACTAACGGAAGTCCTTCTCCCAGATTGCTACGTTCACTTGATCGGCAGCTTTCTACGAGACCGCAGCTTCCGACTGAGAGTAGACCACGTTCTCTCTTCGGAGAGGCGTATTACCGCTGGTGTCCCTCAGGGAAGTGTATTTGGGCCTCTCCTGTTCTCGCTGTTTGTCAACGACACGCCCCGAGTTCCTGGATTAAGATTGTCGCGGACGACACTTCGGCTTTTGCCTCAGAGCCGAACGCAAGTTATGCGGCAATCAAGCTCCAGCGCCAACTCGACGTGTATGTCGGGTGGGCCGATGACTGGAGAGTTGCCATCAACGCTTCCAAGGGTGCCGCGGTAATATTCTTGCGCAGACGCAAGCGGCCTCGGCCGCTTAAAGTAGGCCCCGTCGAGGTGCCCTGGACCAATAGCGTCAAGTACCTAGGGCTCCACGTGAACTCCCGACTCACCTGGCAAACCCATACACAACATATCAGACAACGCGCTTCGGGGCAACTCAGCAGACTTTGGCCCGTGCTATTTAATCCGGCAATGCCCCCCCCCTCCGGTTTGGTAAGCTCATCGTCAACTCGTACGTGTTGCCCGTGATTACCTATGCCTGTCCTGTTTGGGGATACCTTACCTTGCTTCGTCATAGATCGAAGTACTCTGTCCCCCGGAGGTAATTTCTCGTCTTTTGATGAGAGGACTCGGTGTCCGCTCTTTTGATGACACCGTGAGACGCCTGACGCGTAGATTCTATGTTCGATCAGCACGTGTGACCCACAATTCCCTCATTGCCGGACTTGGTAACTACACTCCGCGACCAGGTGAGTCCTGGAAGCGACCCCGTTTACTAGCCCCGGTGGTATAATCCACCATCGAGGGTCGCTTCAGGCCCTCCACAAGTAGAAAATAATATAATATAAAAAAAATAAATCAAACTGACCCAGTGGCGGGAGTCCTAACTGAGACTCGGGACACTGCACAACTCGCGACTCGCACTGCCGCGCAACCCCCAGTCGTGTATTGTCACCTCAGTTACGTGAGCGATTTTTGTTAGCGCGGATCCAGTGTTCGTCGAAGTGAAGAATTATTGTGTTAATAATTGTGTGGAACTCTATTAATTGACATTGTTATTGGGTCTAACTGGAATTATTGTACGTGTTGATTATAAACTGTTATTTGTGATAATTAAACCTGCGTATTAGAGACTTCACTGTTGTCTTGTATTTTGTTTTCCACTGTACCATACGATGATCAGTTCGTTACGGTCATCGTAACAATATTTTAAAGCTGTGCGAGATGTAAGTTTTGAACTTGCAAAAACAGTGAACGTTGACGTTGCCAGCAGGCTGGTCTGCCAAGTAAATATAACTATCTGCACGCTATTAGTGTGATTTTCAGGTTTGGACTATTTTCAGTCAGTAATTTTTATACACTTCAGGTTTAAGGTTTATCCAGAAAATTTAAGTATATTAGTCCAGTCTTCAGAGACATTTTAGTGACAATTAACACACTAAGTTGTCTAGAACCGATCAGTTAAACTTTTATATTTACAGGTTAATTATATCAGATAGTAAATCAAAATGTATATGCTTTTCTCTATGAACTGAAAATGTAAAAATTAGCATGAAGCGTAATATACAAGGTGACACATGTAGTGAATATGTTTCATGCACCGACCACATCCTGTAAGAGGCCACAGTTGGTCTTTAGATGATCAAATAATAATTTACAATACTCAATGAGTGACAAACAGCTTAACTGCCTGTCTTCAAACAACATCAGTCGTAAGGCAATTGACCACAACTTGACCTGACTAGTATGTAGATAATATTGTTTTCATCAATTATAATTGGTGAATTAATCTGTTTTAATAAAACTCATCCTATTGAACATGAGTGTGCTTCAAGTGTTTTATATTGCGCGTTTTGCCTACTATAAGATTTTCTCTTCAAATCAGCAGAGAGCAGGCCTACAAAATGTAGCCCATTAGCGGACTAAAGGGGGGCGTTTGGGGCGGTCTACCCCTGGCCCCACTTAGTAGAAGGCCTCCAGATTGGGAAAATTAAGTTTATTTGGTAATTTTTTAATTTATTTACAAATGTTATATTTTCACGTCCTGAAACGCAACATTAGGAGAGGTCCAGGATTTAATCAATCGATTCCAAAGATTTTTTTCAAATTAGTTTGAAAACTACCTTACAACCCTACCTACTAAATTGTTTACAGATTAAAAAAAACCTTAAAGTAAGTTTATTGTTAGAAGTATATTATACTAAAAAAGTAGCGTCAGTTGTTCCTGGCGTCAACGCCTTACCACCCAGTTGGAAGTCGCAAATTGAACTGCAAACGGATGGCAATGGCAGCAGCAGCGAGTCAAGAAGACCGTGCCTCGGTATGAAAATGTAAACGGCGGAGTGAAATACTGGGCGATAACATGTAGGCCTACGCTAAAAGAGATTTCGCCAGTGAAAAATATCTAACACTTCAGGACACCAACAATTTATTTAAAAACTCTCATGAGAATTTTTACCGAACAGGGGATAATTCGGAGTGCGGAAATCGGATCAGTTATACTCAAACGAACGAATTCACAAAAAATTGTATAGCATGTTGTGTGAGTGAACAAAACCGTGAGTGACATCGAAGACAACAGCACCTACAACTTTGCAGATATTATAAAGTATTGTAGTCAATTTAATCCATTCTATAAACAATGCTATTTCTATCGTTTCTTTAAACTTTGTATTTACAATACGAAAGTGAATTTTCATTTCAAACACTACTACAGCTTATTATGAGGTTTCATAACTCTATGTATCAATACAGTTATTAGACAATAAATATATAACAGTAAAGTATTTTTGCTACTTTATGTATTATTTAAAGATAAATTGTATTATAAACACCCGTCTTATGGGAGAATCACGATAATCACACCCCGGACTTCCAGTGGCCTTAGTACGCCACTGATGTACAGTAGTTTGAGTGCGTTGAAATAATATACTGGATTAATGCTGTGAGTAGTTACAGTCTTGTAACAAAAACGGGCAGTGTAGCTTTAAATAAATTCTATTTATGACGTTATTTCTTTGCAGACAATGGCTTACCCTCGGCCCCGCGTTATATTGCCGTATTTCTTTACCAACTCTTTACGATATGTTTTTAGCTTACCGTACGTATTCTTTCTTTATCACATCCCATATGGTTGAAAATAAAAGAAACGTTATTGCAACCATCATCTTGTGTTCGGTCTCTGTCAATTGCGACGAAACAACGTTTTAACCTATTCTTTCGCGGTCAATTGCGCCACGCACTTTCAATTGCTGACCGAATCTGTCATTTAGCAACGTGAGATTTCGATAATGTTTCAATTCTGCAACTTTTCATTTATTCGAGTAACCTCTCCCTTCCAGTATTTTTGTTAGGTTAGGTTAGGCTAGAAGTAAATATAATTATTACGGTAATTTCTGTATTGTTATAATAATAATATGAAAATGCGATTGATCTGGTTCAAATTTCTACCACTGTCGCAACTGACTGGGTTTTATACGATTGGGTCGCAACTGAGCACTGTCCCTTTTTGTGTGGTTATTGCGAGGGAGTTTCTTTTGAAGGTAATACATTTGCTTACTAAAAATGATATTTCTTAGGACACTTTATGTGCCTATATTTGTAGGGTAAAGAAGAACTAAATATCCTCTTCTTGGTGACGTCTCGTAAAGGATATTTCACTTTGCTAAAGCAAGGTGATATTGCAAATATATTATTCGGTGAGAGTTTTAGGATTTTAAGTTGGGATTAACCAATTAGTTAATAGTGAAGCGAGAGGGAGATGGAAGAGAGGAAGAGAGAGAGAGAGATATGTTAATGGGTGACTGTGAGAGGAAGTAGCCACGCAGTCATGGTGAGGAAGGGGTAGTAAGGGTCTGTGTTTATGACTAAAACAGTTACAGTGAAAAAGAGAAAACAATATATTTGTATGTGTGTGTGTGTGTGTGTGTCTGTGTGTGTGTGTGGGGGGGGGGGATAGATAGAGAGAATACATACATACAGAGCTAAAATAGCAAACGTCTGCAAATTATAGTTTGAGCAAATACAATATAGTTGAGTTTTTCTCTGCTGGAGAACTAAATGCTTGAGGATACGCAATACTTAGTTTTGGAGAGCCAAGCACATTAATCAGTTTTTTGTTTGTTTATAAGATATAGTTAGGCAATAATGCACTGCGTCTAAGATTATAGAACATAACATCACATGTCTCCAGCACAGGGAAAAACCTTTATATTTATTTGTCAAAATCGCACAAAAAAAAAGTGCTCAAGGTTATATAATATCTGGTAATGTCTTAAAAACACATTGGTGTATGTTTATAAAAACATTAATATCGTTCCGGCTGGCACTCGTAACCGGTTCTAACATCTGAAATATGCAACGTCTTTTTTACTCTTTAAATTAGCTGTGTGTGTGTGTGTGTGTGTGTATTATTATACTGCGTACTTCACTCGAAAGCTGTTTGTAATCGCACAGCAAGGATACCATGTTAAGTTAAATCTGATTTGGCATTTAAGTGTGATAAATCAGGTAATTTTTAATAATAAATGAATGCTAACTTTTACGGACGGTGTTTAGATTATAAAAATTGTTGGACTGTTAAGTTGTGATCGCGATTGTCTATGTGTACCTTTACACGTTTGGACTGTTAGGCCATGATCGCGACTGTCTATATGTACCTTTACGCGTTTGGACTGTTAGGCCGTGATCGCGATTGTCTATATGTACCTTTACACGTTTGGACTCTTAGGCCGTGATCGCGGTTGTCTATATGTACCTTTACACGTTTGGACTGTTAGGCCGTAATCGGGATTGTCTATATGTACCTTTACACGTTTCATCCGTACCGATGACGGACACCTTCAGTGGCGCGGGAATACAAGATCACATCACTCGCGAAAAACACGAACAGTGCCACGGGAACAAAGATTACAAACACCCGCGAACGAATACAAAGACTGTTCTGCACCTTCTTTAACGAGCTGTTTGGTTTTTTTTTACCAATCACATCGCTCTCCTTTTTTTTTTTTTTTTTTATTGACTCGTTTATTTCACCATTTCTAAATCCTGAAGTCTAGTATTTATTGAGCGTCAAAGACTCATCTTTCTCACATCTTAGCTTCAACGCCCACGTGTCTGACACCCTCAATAAAGCTCGCGGCGTCCGAGCAGCCAAGATATTTCCCCATTCTCTCGTGTCGCAACCGCCTAGCTTTGCGCACTAAGGTAATAATCTACGTTTTGTTTCTCCGGTCAGTTTTGACCTATTCTTACCCTCCGAACTTTGTCGGGGTCTCCATTGTTTGTGAGAAATTGTGTTATTCGTGGAGGCCTTCGAGTTCCTACTCTTGCCGACTTTGTCCGGTCACTCGCCGAAACTCTCTTTGTTTCTGCAGCGACCTCGTCCTTTCCCTTCCTGCGGACCATTGCTACGACTGAGCTACAACCCCCTATAAGAGTCAAACGCCCTCTGGCGATTTTAGACGACCCCCATATTTCTATTGATGCTCTCTAAGTAGTCCCAGCAACTTAATTTTCCTTTTTACCTACCTTCTAAGTCTTATCCCTCCACAAGAACGTTGGCACACTGCTTGGAGTTGTTACCGTTTGCCACCGGCACGGAGGTTCCCTGCCACCCGGTGAACGGCCGGCACCTTAAGGCGCCTGCCTACTGGGCCGGGCGCGTGCGGCATCTGCCGTTCGCCGCGCCACCAATGGCAGTGCTACCATAACCTACACCACACATACATAAAACTGTTTAAAAATTTCCGGCGCCTTCTCAGTTGGCGTGTCCTTCCTGAATTTTAGGTACCCATCTGATAGAAAGTCCAGCACTGTTTTCATCTGGTAGCCATCGGGCACGTCCCGGAAGCTGTAATTCATCCACGGGTGCAAAGATGCCCCACTACCTGACGCATCGCAACACAACGCAACCTCTTTCTTACGGGCTGGTCCACGTACCGTATACGTTCAAGTGATTCGTGGAAATCACGAACGGGGTGTAGTCTACTGCGCTAGTGTAGACTCTAGCACAAACAGCCGATGTAAGGCCTGCTATGTCGAGGAAAAGACCTGGGTCTCACCAAACAAAATTGTATGGGCTTCTTTAGATAGCACATGCCCGCTATTGCAGACTTCCGTGTTAGGCCCAGTCGACAGTGTCGCTGGCTTGTGTTCACTTAAGCGAGCCTTGATGCTGCGTTTCGTGGTACCGATATGTAGGCCTACATTTCCACTCTACATACCCCGCACGAGGAAGCAGATACCTGGTGTCCTTCACTAATCGCAGGCATTGTTGAACTTTGCCGGCAGAAAAAGTGTATGTACCCTACGTGGCTCGAGCAACTTCCCTGTGCGGACAAAGGGTAAGAACGCCGTGCCGACCACCTGATGTTCCTCTGACACATCCGTTCGGCTAGACGTACGCGGCTGCATTGCTCTTCTCACCTCCCTAGTAGAATATCTGTTTGACTGTAACGCTGTATCAACATGTCTAAGCTCTTCATCAACGTATTGAGGTTTACAAATACGCAAAGGTGAGTCAATCAGAGTGTTTACCAAGGCTCGCTTTTGTCTGAGTAAATGCAAAAATGCGGGTATACAAAAATACCGCTTGTGTTGTTACGTTCGTTGCGATGGAAGGCAATTACGTTACGCTATGGAAAATCCGAGATTGCCTTTCTGTACATTTCTCGACTGGACTGAGCCGAGGTTGTTCTAACCACTCTAACTAGGCCTACATAATTATTGTCGACACGCCGCCGGTAAAATGGAAACTGTGTGAAGTATATAGGCCTATAAGCGACAGAGGCCGGCGGATTAGTTAGTTAGTTACACTTGGCGATTTTAGAAGTGCGGTTCGAGGTTTTTTTGTTGCGGTTTATTGAGAAATGATTATTGTGCTACCAATAATAAAACTACCAACTTTTAGGTAGTTTCATTTAAATCTGAATACACAACTCTCTCTTTATAAACGCTAAAAATATAGCGTACACATTAGAGCCCTTGAAAAGAATCTACAAAAGAGAGCGATGTAGAAGTTTCCAGGATGCATGTCGCCTAAAACGACATACATTCCAATAATTTAAAACTTAAATGTAATTTAATAATATATATATACTTTCACTTATGAATTTACTATTGTCACTTCCCAAACGTTTCAAGATGTTTCTCTTCTTCAGTGGGTTGAGTACTGAAGCATTTATTATTATTAAATGTAATACCTGCTAATGCACCAAACACGTAAGCATTATGTAACGTATTGCCGCGTTACAAATCCAGGGAACCCATCTTAACTGACCTCTGTCAATTATATGGGCTGCCTACGTTGTAACGAACTGTATCCACAAATATTAACTGAACAAATTACTTACAAACTGTGTAAGGAAACAAGGAAAGGTATTTTATTGATTTACGCACTCATTATATGTATGTAACAAGAAGACTTCTCTTTATTTGACAACATTTACTGACAGATCCCATGACATCATTAATTAAACTAAATTTATTTCAATGCTTTCATCAAACTTTGGGATCAAATTGATTCTATATAGCTATACCTCGGATCCGGGTCAACTTTCTGTATTTTTGTAGTTAAGACTTTCAATTATACTCAATTCATGATATTAGCTTGCAAGGCTTCTTTAACCATTTGAAGAATGGTACTATTACTTGGAATGATACTACGATACATTAACATATAAACCGTTACAACGTATGATATTTGAGTAGTTACAATAAAACTTTTAGATTTACTCTTTTAATGTTTACATAAAATTAATAGTCTTTGAAAAGTCTCTTTTAAAGTTGTGTAGTGTAACCAATATTAGTAACCCTCGATAGACAGGCTATCGAGTCACCTTTAGAATGGAATGTAGAAACCTCGTCCTGGGGTGTCCGTCTTGGGAATCCTTGAATGCGCCGTCATCATCTCGGTCGGGTCTTCGTCGATAAAGTGTCGAATGTTCACCGAGTATACTGAAGTTTCTACGGTGTAATTATATGTAGATTCTCGGCTGTCCTGATCTGCATCTTCTGTCGGGTATATGAGTGTTTATAAAGTTCTGGTAGATCACATCTTCAGGAATGATGTTGAAAGTGTAGTTCCTTCTTGAAGCGAGTAGTCCTCTTGTTTAACACCATTTTAGTGTTTTGTGTTACATATTATGTCCTTTTGTCATCACACATTTATTCTAATTGATACATAACACACGCTTTTAGTAGCAATATCTCACTTACAATATTTAAGTTAAAACAAAAGAATTAGCGACATTGTGTCAGAGCTTTCGCTCGCACGTCTGCACTGCATGAAGTCAACATAGCGAGAGAGAGTTTTTTTCTGCTCGCTTCGACTGGTACTTAACAAAAGGGAGAGGGGCAACCACTGCGCGAGAATATAGTCCCTATCTTCATTTAAATTAACATTTTTTAATTACAAAACTTATGCCTTAATAAACATACAAAATTTAAGTAAGTTACTTTAGCGACTATTTGTGTCTTCAGATTTTTAATTATTAACATTAGGTTTTTTATCTTATTCTAAATTACAGACGACTCGGAAGACATGTCGAGTCCGGAATTAACAGGTCACCGCCTGATAACAAGCAAAGGGTTAAATATGACAATAATAACTATTTACAATTTGCCTTTTTATTAATTAAATCCTTAAATTTTTAGTGACCGTCAATCAGTGAATGTTTTAGTGGATGGTTAGTGAGGCTCGGTCAATAATACAACTTTAGTTATTTTGCGTCGACGTTTCGACAATATTTATTGTCATCTTCAGGACCTGTATATGAAATACAATAGAAATATCAAACATAACGAAACAATTAAATATTTGGGTGAACGTGTTGGTGATGTGAGTGTGTGCGTGTGTATGTATGTATCATTTTTTATGTGAAGACTTATGATAGTGTGTTTACATCTTCAAATTATCTTTAAGAAAGCGAGCAAATTATAGTATGAGAATTCTTATGAAAATTCTCATACTATAATTTGCTCGCTTTCTTAAAGATAATTTGAAGATGTAAACACACTATCATAAGTCTTCACATAAAAAATGATACATACATACACACGCACACACTCACATCACCAACACGTTCACCCAAATATTTAATTGTTTCGTTATGTTTGATATTTCTATTGTATTTCATATACAGGTCCTGAAGATGACAATAAATATTGTCGAAACGTCGACGCAAAATAACTAAAGTTGTATTATTGACCGATCCTCACTAACCATCCACTAAAACTTTTTATTAATGTTTCTTTGGACTTATTAATTACTTCTTTCTCTCATACTGATTATATACAGGGGTTTTAGGTATTATAGTGAGATTTAAAATGGCTTAATCGCTCGCAAACTTAAAATTTTAAAATTTTTTTTATTTTACGATTATTGTTACAATTTAAATCGTCACATACTCCACCGCTTAATTTGCACGTTACGGTTTTTTTTTTTTGTCTAACTCACAATTGGGGACTGGGAGTATGTTTGATGTCAGTATGTGAAGTTATTTATTATTAGTATTATTTATTATTAGTGCACAGTTTGTTTTCTCTAATTCTCTTTAAATGATCTTGTTCATTTAAATGATCGCCTTCGTGAAATTCCCTTTTTCTCACTTCTTACAGTACTAACTTATACTTTAATCTTAATACTAATTTCCAAACCTTAGATTGGAAAGATCCCTACTTATCCGTAACTCACAACATCGTGGCCCAACTGACATCAGCTTACTGTAACTACACCAGTTAGCTTTCAGCATTCATTAATGATCTTTGGCACCTTTCTGCCCTATCATTACACCTTTTCAGTCGGCGCCGTTGTGACCTGTTACGTTACATGTATATAATTCTCTCTTAATTATATACCATAAATTTATTTCTAAAATAATCTAAAGAGGATCCCATACTCCACTTTAGATTACTGTTACTTGAGAGAAGCGGAATCTCACGAAGATAATTCTCTTTTATCTCTTTAACAATATTTAAACAAACTATGCGGAAGGGGAGACACTTTACACAAATCATTGTAATACACAGGGGTGGTTTTCAATTGTTTAGGCTAGCACCGGTTTATCACAATAGGGAGGGTGCGTGGCTGCTTAGTACAATTACTAACACGCTTTATTTTCTCTAACTGGCCACCACCGGGGTGTTTACACTATGTAACTGAACTTTTATTATTATTCTTCTTTTTATTTACTGCTACACTTCACACAAATTTAGTTTACATCAAGATTTATTTAGCTCTATTATTTATTAATTACTTTGGGGGATTTAAGAAACGCACCTAGAACTATTTACTATCTAACTACCATATTTATTTAGCACACTTTATTTATTATTATTAATTTCTTATTATTAAGTCACTACATTATTTAATTGTCGTCACGAGGAAAATACTTGAACTACTATACTGTACACATTTATTACACATATATAGGGTAAATCCTTCAGTAATTAATTTGCACAAATTAGAAAGGAACAATTTCTCTTCTAAGGGAGAGACAGAAATTCCACACACATATTTCTCAAGTTTAAATAGCCGATCAGCTGTTTTCTGGAATGTAGGTCACCCTCTGTATTTAGTTAACAAAGGAAGGCTGAGCGTGTTAGTGTGAATGGGGGTTTTTACTTTTACGCATTGTTGTCTACACAATGCTACCGATTACTTCCTGAACAGGTCCGAACTAGCGGAAAGGGGCGCGCTGGCTGGCACGCATAGGGAGAATCTTATTCAACAACTCTATTATTACGCTTTGTAACACTTTGACTCCATTCATTCATATACTTTTCCCAATTAAATAAATTAATTATTTTGCTCACCATTTCAAATTACGAGACCCTTTCTACTTAATTACCTGGGTCTACATTACGCAGGAGCATTATTATTAACAACATTTTTTTAAGTGAAACTTCTTTATCGACGTATGAGAGAAATTTTATAGCAATGTAAAAAAAAATCGTCACGATATTCGGTTACGCGCCATGTTGTTTTTTTTTATCAAAGTTCAGTATAGTGACGTAAAGAATAATATATTAGTTTGAAAGTGATAAAATAAAAAGACTTATTATTTGTTATGTGAGAGCAAATGAGAGTTTTCATAAAAATTCAAGTAAACGTCGGCCAATAGACGAAAGAGAGGTGAACCCATGGCCAATCCATCATCCTCAATGAAAAATTGGTTATTGAAAGCAAAGTAATTCAAATTCAAGTGAATTTATAGTAAAAGTGAGAGTGATTATATATTTCGTTTGATAAATCCAACACGTGAGCGTGATTTTAATATTTATTTGAGGTTAACCTCACTTTTTGATTGTAAGTATCAGTAAATGTATATAAATCTATTAAAATTAGCAAGTATTAAAAATCCAACACGTGAGCGTGATTTTAATATTTATTTGTGGTTAACCTCACTTTTTGATTGTAAGTATCAATAAATGTATATAAATCTATTAAAATTAGCAAGTATTAATAAATATGACTGTAAATCTAGTAAATATTATTAATTCTAAAAACAATAAAAAAAACAAATTAAATAATAATTTAAAAATAAAACAAAACACAATTAGAAAATAAAAATATGTATACGTACATCTTTTTTTTCTTAAGCTTTATCTACCCAATTTCTGTGAAGTTGTAAATAGTAGAAAAATGATATGTCATAAAGAAGTTTCACTTCTTACCTGTGTACTCTGGTACACACACATACTTTTTTTTTATTTATGACACATATTGGTGTATGTCTAACATATACTATGCAGAAGTATTCAAGAAACAACAGGTCATGGATTGTCAAAAACAAACCTGTCACAGATTGCTCTGTTGACCAAACATTACAAGTCAAGTATGCAAGTAGGTACATGCATATATCTTCATTCAAATATATATCAGCTTCTACTGACTATCATTTACGTATTTTGTAAAATGTTCGATATGTTTTGAAAATTAAAGTTACATTAATAACATTTTCTGAGTGCATAGATCAATAACAGAATATAAAATTTAACCAAGCAAAGAATGGCTAAGTAGTGTAATACAATACCAAACAAGAAACAATTATTACTAATATTACCCGAAATCCAGTATAATTATTACGACTACATACATAGAGACTACTTATATACAACCACTATATACACTATAGAGCACAAAACATAAAGAATAATAACAATACGAAAATAAATAAGTAAAAGTGAGGACAAAAAACATTCTACAAGCAAAGAATGTAGGAAGCAGAAACCATAAAAAACACTTTTCGGAGGTTCACGTGACATGATTTACTCGATTTCTAGAAACAAAATGATCACACACACACACACACACACACACACACACAGTCTCTCTTTCTCTCGCGTGCGCATGCATGCACGCATGCGCGCAAATACGTTTGGAGGTGAGACAACGTAAACTCGTATGGTTACGGAAAACAGTCGAATGAATTTTGAATTTCACGTCTACAAATAGGACACCTCTCAAGTCGTCGAGTGCATAGAGAACAAACCAAATGACCGCATGGGTATAAAAATTGAAGTTGTCTGACCTCCGAACATATTCGACACTTACCACTTTCACACACTCCTGCACTTGTCGATGGTAATGGCAACGATGATGACGATGTCGAGGAAAGAATGACGGTCTCAGCATCACTGATATTACCTTCCTCTACGTCCATCCGTCCGTCGTCGTCATCATCATCATCATCACCATCACCACCGTCATCACTACCAACCTCCAATTCTTCATCGGAGGAAATGAGCATCTCGTCTGTAGAAAGTAACGCGGTATCATACATACATGGCGATTAGATCATGTAATTCCTCCCGCGCCTGCATGACTGTAGCATACAAATCATTGTCTACCGAATCATGGCTAGGTCGCGGAGCAACCTCGTCATTACCGGTCGAAAAATTTTGAAAAAGGCCAGGCGAATCATCAACAACAAGTTCCCCTTCTTGGATATCGTTGCCAGTACCTTCCATAGAAACGTTTACAAATTCGGTGGAATCAACGACAGTCCCCCTCTCTTGGTTATCCTGCCATGTGAACCGCCGAAAGCGCCATGATCACTGACCAGACTGTTTACTGCGTCAGCACTAAATTCTGCAAGAGAATGGAAGAATGGTGAAGAGGACGAATCTTCAATAAACAACCTAACATACGATACTGGAGCATTATATAATTCCAGTACCGGATGATTTTCCTGTAAATCAAAGTTCCGAACCACGAGTAAATGAGTAGCCGACGGAGACCTGGGCGCGCTGAAAACCAAGTGACCCGCAGACGACTCCGTCGACTCCTCTCGCAGGTAGAAGGAAGAAGACCCGAAGGCAGACGCAGTCTATTGAGGAGTGAATTTCGGTCAGGAACGGCAGCCAGTAACTGCTCATCTACGCGTCCTTCAGCCTGCCAGATGGCGAGCAATGACTCGCACCCAAGACGGACCACGTTTTGAAACTGATAAACAAAATGAATACACATATATTATTAACATCTGAATTCAGAGCAGACCATTTACAAAAATAGTCCAAAAGAAAAATCGAATACATGTATATATATATATATAAACGATACAGCCACAGCTGTATTAGGCATTAATTTAAATAAATGTAAATTTTGTATAATTTGTATAAGTTACCGGTAAATGGATAGGTCTGATATTGCAGAAAAATTTCATTGTTAGATTAGGGTAGCAATTAACCTGTGCCGACACGCAGTGAACACCTGCTCAATTGTATGTGTGTTACACGTGTATCTTGTGTGTGTGAGTGAAGCAGGCATAGACAGGAAACTCAGCAACCCGCCCCAAGTATTTAATAAAATAATTGTTTTAATTCACTGTGAGAAAACTAATTAATGTATGATCTAACCAAAGGCACCAAAGTGTAGGTAAAAATTATAGTTGTCCCCAGTAAAAAGATGACGTTAATAGAGCACGTTATGCGAAGACTGCAAAATAAACGTGCTAAAAAATACGCCAATTACCCTAAGACGCTCAAATTAATATAGTGAGTGATTAATCAATTTAGCCACGATTTGTGCTATCTCGATTCCGTGCAAAACATTGCTATTTGCTAATATTGCAAATAGATGAAAAGGTTCGGGAGTGGGGGCTGTCACGAGATACGCAGGTATCGACAGGACTATTTTGGAGCCGACCAGCGCGGAATCTCGAGAGGGTATAAATTAAGGGTTCTACCAAAAACCCTTATCTTCATTTCAAGACTCAGTTGCAGCCGGACATGCTGTCCGTCGGCAAAACAGTTTATATTTTATTTCTATATTTCAAGTCGCAGTAACAAACGAAATGACGTTTATAAAAGTCACGACAATATTACGGGAAAAGTAAATACAGCAATAGTTAGTCTATCAAGAGTATATCCAGGAAATATGCTGTGGATCGACGCTGGACTCTAGAAGTATCTAGGAAAGCTGCCGTAGATCGACGCTGGACATCTTGACGTATCCAGGGAAGCTGCCGTAGATCGACGCTGGACATCTAGACGTATCCAGGACCACGCCAGGACAAGAGAAATGGAAAATTAACTCTAGACAATGCTGGAACCCCGGACAACAGTCGTAAGATCATCAGGAAACGAGGTGACATGCTTAAGGCATTTTAAATGATTTATAAAAACAAAAGAGCTCATAAAGACAATTTCAAAAGACAGTAAATTGAAACAAAGAAAGTTTATATTTAGTAATAATATGTTTAAATGTAAATAAATGTTTAATCGTAAGAATGAGCGATCGCATATACATAAAAGCAGTAATAACTGAAAGAGAGTTTAAAGTAAAGAAAGTAGAGTTTATTATCAAAATAAATCGTAAAGTAATTAGATATTTGATGTAAAGAAAGATTAATTTAAAGTTAAATATTAAAACAAAAGCCAGTCTACAAGAAATTAATATAAAGCTAAATTGAAGTCAAAACATTGGTATAGACTGAGCTAGTAGAGGTCAGATCTGAGATAAGACAATTTATTTCAATATAAGAATATTTTAATTTTATAATAAATTCATAAAAATTATTTAAAATGTTTAGATATAAGATTAACATGTTTAGATATAAGAATTGTTTTTAAATATGTGTAATATTGCATATCGTAAGATATAAACATTAAATAATGAGCAATATCGTGACCGACAAATTAATGATGTTTATGAATAATTTTAATAATGAAAAATAATAAATATGAGTTTTTAATACTGATAATAAAAATACTCTTATTATATTTACACCTGAACCACAAATAAACGTACATGTTGTTAGTAATCTTATATAAAGTGTATGAGTTCAATTAATGTACCAATTAAATTGCACAGAATATATAACTTGTTTCAAATTTGGCTCCCAAAGAACATGGGGCTACACAGATTTAAATTATATTAAATTAGCAACTTGTATCGTTGTAATATATATGTATATATTGCATCGTCACAAGTATTAACAAAATAAACGAATACTTGATCATGCACACAACGTGACTATATAACAGGGAAACACCAAGCAGGTAGGAAGATTTTGCGCTCGTCTCGTTTTCCATGTAAATAATCAACAAAAACCGTCACAAGTGGGTCGTCAATTTACCGAGTATTTGCTAAGAAAACGCACACCGAAGTTTTCATATTCTTGAAAAAACCATAACACCCGTTACAGCTACTGCTGCCGTCTATTTTGTTTATTATTGGATACGAGCCGTGCAGAGTGGAACTAGTGCGTCGTGCAATCAAACGCTAGAGAGAGAGAGAGAGAGAGAGAGAGAGAGAGAGATAATGTCATAATCTTAAATACAAGAGAACAGTAAGTAAATCTCCCAACGGCTCACCAGAACAGACCCTGACGCTCGCGTCTACCTAACACTGCGCTGCACAACATTTGATACATGTAAACTAATAATAAGACGAAAAAGGAATTAAAACAAGATAAAGCGAGAGAGCGGGAGTGCATAACACAGGTAGGCCTAAATGGGTAGATCCATGAACTTTGATGGCAGAAGAGCCGGCATCGTGCCTACACCCTCTCGTGAAGACGATGATAGCGAGAATGAGGTTTCGGATTACGCGAGAAGGCGTTTCGGTGTAACCTTAAGTTCTCCCTTCATCAAACATAATAAAAGACAGCTAAGAAAATCGAAACAAACATTTGAAAGGAGCCGTTAAATATACTACGCGTGCTGTTGAATTCCACACACATTGCACGGAAATATCGAGTGTACTGAAGAATAAGAGTTGATAGGAAAGGGAGGAGAGAGAGAGAGAGAGAGAGAGAGAGAGAGAGAGAGAGAGAGAGAGAGAGAGAGAGAGACGAACAGACAGACAGACAGAGTGACAAAGTGAGGTACGTACTCACCTACAGTTATAAGTCTCAACAAACGGTTTCTTGCATGAACTGAAAACTCAACAAATAGACCATAGATCACGACCGTTGTGTTCAAGCTTTACCCGGTAAATGAGTATTTGGTAAGAAAACTCAAAACTTTTTTTTATCTACAACAACCGTTATAGGTAGTCTCGCCCATGTCGTTTTATAATTGCAGTCGAATCATGTGGAACGGAACTACCACGACAGACAGTAAAGATTAGGATGGTGGTTGGAAAGAGAGAGAGAGAGAGAGAGAGAGAGAGAGAGAGAGAGAGAGAGAGAGAGAGAGAGAGAGAGACTTAGCGGATAACAACATCCAACAAATAATACAAAATAGAAAATAAAAAAATTGTTACAAAAAATAAAGCCATACAATATTTACAACTTAGTAATTACATAAGGTGAGGAGAGCCGGTAGGTGATGGGAGGAGAGGGGGAACACGTATGAGCTAAGCAAATTATTATGGTTCGGCTGGAGGGGAACACGTAAACATGGCAACGCGTACGAGAGCGGCACACAATCAAAATTCGACAACTGTCGGCCGATGGGAGGGACGCGAAATGCGAGGGGTATACCAAACACTAGCGAGCGCGTTTTTAACGTTACAATGTACCGAACATATGTTATTGTTTTCATCTTATGTCTTCTGTACACTTTGTGATGACTATGTAGTATAATACAATACCATGGGTGAAATAAGTGTTACATTTATTAGCCTAAATTCAGTAAATTTATTATTACTACATAGTACTACTATATACTACAAGATGAAAAAAAATGGTACGTAATTATCTAAGTAAAATTGATTCGAATAAACATGTTTCCAACAAAGAATGCAATAAGCAGAGACCACAAAAACTCTCCGAAGGTACATGTGACGTGATTTAGTCGATTTCCACATATGAAATGATCACACACCACACACGCGCGCACGCACTCACATGTGTAGAAGCGAAACAACTTGAATGTTGTATGTCTATGGAAAACAGTGAAAGGAATCTTTAATTCTTCATCTACACAAAGGGCGCCTTACAGGTATTGTGACGCAACCCGAACAAGCTTTATTAGCCTAAATTCAGTACATTTATTATTACTACATAGTAATACATACTACAAGGTAAAAAAAATAGTACGTAATTATCTAAGTAAAATTGATTCGAATAAACATGTTTCCAACAAAGAGTGCAATGCAATTCTATGAGGGTCGTCTGTAAAGTATTACCCAATTCCGCATAAGTGACAGAGCGCTCAGTGGTGTCTAATTAGTCACTGTGAAGTTTTGTTGCATTCCTCAACTCAAAAGGTTATGGCTACTGTTTCGAGGGCCCTATTGTCTAGCAGGATTTCGTTTCTTCATAACAGTGCTGAGTTTCTGGCAAAGTTTAAGTGGGAAGGCAATATTTAAGGAGGGGGCAGTGTTACGTTATACT
This sequence comes from Magicicada septendecula, assembly GCA_034769895.1. Taxonomy (NCBI): domain Eukaryota; kingdom Metazoa; phylum Arthropoda; class Insecta; order Hemiptera; family Cicadidae; genus Magicicada; species Magicicada septendecula. The sequence continues at coordinate 361,403,500 of CM068375.1, read as the reverse complement.
GAACGTTCTACAAGTTTATCGAAGGTTCCAGTGGAATCCGGCTGTAATGTGTGTGCGTACGTGATTCTCAACGCATTAGCTAGGCTGTGGCAGAAGCCCCGCGCACTGTATCAAGGCCGCAATCAATTACGCTGTTATTGTTAATGCGTAGTATGGAATATTCTGGTAGTTATACCGCCTGTATGATACTGCTTTGAGACTGCTCAACGAATTCCAATCAGTAGCAGACAATATTTGAACGGGTGCGCACCCTACATCACGTGCACATAATATGCTCGTTACTGCAATTTTATTATTTTTTGACAAACGCAGTTTTGTGTGATATATGTGTTTTTTGGTTTTTAATCGTCTGATGATGAGGCATACGCCTTGAAACGCGTAACGTAACCAAGTTTGTGAAGTCACACGGCGGAACGCATACAGGTAATCACTTAAAATTATATAAAAGTGACTTGGATACCATTACGAAACATGAATGTTAAAAATAATATGCTAAGAAAACGATATGTGATTGAAAAAAAATTCCCGCCCACTGAAATGATATCCTAGGTTCGCCCCTTGATCTGATGTAAGCCAGGCTAAGAGTGTATGCATTATGAACGGGAGTCATGATGGACTGTCCCTGGTAAGTAGATGCACGAGGTACAGTGAACCGTAGTAACAGGTGTGAAATGGAGCCAGGGTTCTGCCGTCCCTGGTAAGTAACTCCACAATGTATGGCCCTCTTCCCTGGCCAGTAGTCTTATGGTGTTTCATTCTATGGGGGTCACCACATAAATCCATTCATCTACTTGAAAAAGGTGAGCGGGAAAGGTTTGTGTGACTGAGTAGTAAACCCTACAGCTGGTCGGGGAGGGGCCCCAGGGACTCACAGTTGGGGATCAGTGCTGATTATGGGTGGCCTCCCGTGGGTCTAAGAACTCACCCAGATACAGACTGCTTTATAGCGCAGAGGGTACCCTGGCATCAGCAGTGATGGTTGGATTCTGTGTGTATAGCTGAGTGAAAGGTTTTAGAACTCACTAGATTTTGGCAGAGGTATAGCATCACTACCGTTTAACATGAAATAAAACGTCACTAAAACACTGAGAGCCCAAATAGCTGATCAACGAGCACGAATTTTCAACGAGACGCATAAATCTCAGACGTTTCAGGTAGGAGAAACTATCCTTCTTAAAGCCAGTTCTGTAGGCAGATCTGAAGACAATACTTCAGGTAAATTCTTCAGATTATTTGATGGACCATATAAATTAAGGATATATCTCGCAAATAAAACATATTATGGATTAAAAAAGTACTTAACATCTAGCTTCATCTCAAGAAGCACGAAATGCAAAATTTACAAAACACTTATCAGGCCAATGCTGACATATGCTCAGAAACCTGGACATTGACAAAAAATAGCGAAAGACTTATAGGTTGCTTTGAAAGACGGATTCTAAGAACATTATTTAGAGGACTACAAGGAAATGGAATGTGGCGCAGGCGCTATAATTATGAACTACACCGTCTTTACAAAGAGCCGGACATTGTCAGGCTAATCAAAATATACAGGCTAAGGTTGGTTGGACGCATAGAAAGAATGGAGGAAGGACAGCCCACGAAATACATTTTCTACCAGCAACAAATGGGTAGTAGAAAAGGGGGAAGACCCTGAAGTAGATTCAAAGACCAGATAGCTGATTATCTGACCTCGGTAAGCTGAACATAAGAAACTGCAAAGCCAGGTCACGCAATAGGGAGGAATGGAATCGACTATTGGAGCAAGCCAAGACCTACCACGGGTTGTAGACCCACTTCAGATGATGACATAAATTTAAGGAACAGGTTGGTAGGAACACATTTATAGTTGTGGATGAGAGTAAAAACAAAGTGATTGGGAAATATCACGGTGCATCATAAACAAATTGTGTGCACCCTTGGTAAAAGTATCATATAGTCTATATACGCGTTTTAGCCTATATTATTGTGATTTTGTATCTGATCTAAAGGTGGGCTGAAAGGCTCGAAAGCGTTTATCGAGAGTACCATAAATAGAGGAATGCAACACGTGGTTTTGTTTCTGCAATTGTGAAATTTTATATATATAGGCCTACCTAGTAATTTTTTTCTTTGTTGAGAAGAAGAAAGTTATAAGTAAACAAAAAAATGTAAACTTCATGGTTTTTTTATACTGAAGCCACTAAAATTTCATTGCCTATAAATAAAAAAGTATCTCACTGCATTCTCATTAGTCGATTCTGTTTCAGTTTCTTATCATTATAATTTTCATTTGGGTTTCGAAATATTTTTACTTCCAATATTCCAGGAAAGTTACAATATTCTATGAGATATCACGGCCCAGTAGCCTATAAAATAGTTAAAAAGCTAAACACTTTGGTATGTATAGACTGCAAGTACTCTGTTTAAAAATTATTATTCTGTTAATACACCTACTTGAATTTCAAGAAGACAGAATTGTTTTAGAAAACACTTAGGTTCAAAAAACACTTGGGAGTTATATAGGCCTAATGTGCGTACCATTATTCGGCACATTCTGTATTCCGTAATCCATTATCTTATCATAATATTATGATAATGAATCCCTTCCATGGATCCTGCTGACATAATCTACACTTTATATTTACACTATGTACTTAATTCTTTATTAGGACATTTTGTCAATTACTGCTTGTTTACTATGAGCTCGCCTTTGAATTTCCATTTCTCTGAGAAAATCTTCTTCCAAAATAAAACTAATTTATTTAGAGCAGATAATCAATTTTTGTGTTACGTACTCTATGGTTTGAAACAACAAATTCAAGACGAAGCAACAAGCTAACCAAATTCAAAGTAGGAATGTGAATTCGATCGCTGTACATATATACAAACTATGAAATGTAGGCCTAACATTAGAAAGTATTGTGTATAAAACGGTAAAGTGCAGAGACTAATAACAATTTTTGAAGATTTAGTCAAGTGAATATTACTTGTAGGAAATATTTTATTTTAAACGAACAAACAACAAAACCGGTGTTAGACGATGGAATCAAACCGGTTAAATTGTAAATATTCTAGCTCGCGCGTCGCAGTCTTTGACTTACCCTTGAACTTTGACTGGCTTTGGCCAACATCTCCTCCGCTTCGTTTTTGTTTTACGTTCGTTTTTTGAATTTACTGGAAATACAAAAGTCGCGTTTCTCTTTTCTAATTAAACAATTTATGCCAACTACACATTCCAATTTCATTTTATGAACGCACATGTTAGCTTGTTAAACTATAATTTAATGTAGTTTTTAACCATAAATGTTTTATAATATTATATTAAATTTTTATATCAATATCATAACAAAATATTATAATTTTATGTCATATATATGAAAACCGTAAAGTTTTTACACGAACTCACAGTTCTAAGTGATTACGAGTACCCATCCTAAATTAACATTCTCTTTAAATATATAGATATATATTTGACCATTCTACTGTTTACAAATTGCAAGTACGTGCTGGTGGGAAGAGCCAGAGTTATGATGTCACGCGTGGACACACGCGCGCGCATGCCATAGCTGTTTGTAAACAGATACGACCAAAAGGTGTTCATCCATAATTGGGTGTAAAGTAACTTTCATTTTATGTTTAAATACACAGTAGGCATATCCAGTGGCGGCTCGTGGCTTCGAGGATTGGTGAAGCAGAATCGGTAGCAGGTCCCCCCCCCCACACCGACAATTATGTGAATATGTTTCTTCTTGTTTTGAAATCATGAATAACATATGGAGACAAAAGATGCGCAGGTATGATTTTATTTTTTTAAACAAGAAAGACTTCGTTCTACGGAAACGCTAGTGGATGGAATAGCTACTATTAAGCAAAACAGTTTTTAAGCTTTTTTAAAGATGTTCTTGTTGTCAGCTAAAAGTTCCGTAAAATTTAGTGGTTCTATTTGTCTGTATTGCTTATCATCATAAATAAGCTGTAATTTGGTTTTCAGTCTTTGGAAATCGGTAAACAGATTAGGGTAGCACACCTTTAAGTTACTTAATGCATCCGTGGGAAAGTTTTCAGAATACGTTACGAACTTAGAAGTATCCATTAATGTAACAAACTGAATCTTTTCCATATCATTAAAACGTGAGGCTATTTGTACTGAAAAGTTATGTAAAATTTCATAATACAGAATTTTGTATTTTTCAAAAAGTTGATCTCGTGTGAGTGTAATTCTTTTCTGCCACTCATGGTATTCAGTTGGAACTGTTGTTTTTGAAGCAGCTAAATCGAAAATTTTCGTAAATGCATCATCAGTTCTTTTGCTATTTATGAGTGTTTGCGTATTTTTAACTTGCGAGATACAGAAATTAATGCAAAATGACTTCTTTTGTACCACATCGAAGAGAACATCTGTGGCTCCAAAAATATCGTTAAAGACGACAACCAAAAGAGTAAATTCAAAATCATTCAATTTATTTAAAAAGCCATCACTCTGCCTAATTGATGGAATAGTTACTATTAAACAAAACAGTTTTTAAGCTTTTTTAACGATGTTCTTGTTGTCAGCTAAAATTTCCGTAAAATTTAGTGGTTCCATTTGTCTGTATTGCTTATCCTCATAAATAAGCTGTAATTTGGTTTTCAGTCTTAATTCAGATCATAATTTGAATCGTTCACAATTTTAGTGAATATTTCTTTTAATGAATCCCATTCGTTATATATAATATTCACAATTTTGGAATTAGGCTTCCATTGCGCAATAACGGAAGTAGGGATTCGTCTTCCAACGACTGTGTCTACTGCGTAAGTTCGCTTAGCAGAACTATGGAAAAAAGAGGGCAAACCGTTAACAGTTGCAAAAAATATCCGACATTTCGAAATGCTGTTGCAGCTTTGTTGTAGCACTAAATTCAAACGATCCGCCATGCAGTGAACAAAAACCGCTACTTTGATTTTTGCCTGAATACAATGTAATTCCCCTGACATAACGTTTGCATCATCAAAACACCGGGCAATAAGTTTTGATTTATAGTCAAATGTTTCGAGGGACCTTGACACAGGGTGTCGGCAGTCCGACTGGAACTAACATCATAAAATCCCAAAAATCTTTCCTCCGGGAATAACGTATCTAATTATGATGCTACATTGAGATTTGTGGACAATGTCTGCTGAATCATCCACTTGAATTTAAAAAATGTATCTACTATTTTCTGTTTCCTTTGCAACGTGCTCATCAATATATTGTGAAATGCAGTCAATTATTTCATTCTGAATAGTCTTAGAATTGCCGGCAAAGACGGGTGAGATTTTTTTATAATGTTCTTGAATATCTACAGGGCTTATCGATACGAAGGTTTCTAACAGTTCTTTAAAATTTCCGCGATTAATAGATGATAACTCTTCGTGGTGCCCGCGAAATTCTAATTTTTGTTTACCCAAGTAAAGAACTGCACGAACAGTCAGATGCATGAAACGTCTGTTAAGCTGAACGTTGTCATTGAAGTGTTTAATATACAACCTAGAATTTGCCTTCAAAGCATCCTAGATAGTACTTGATTTTTTCTTTACTTTTGAAAACTCAATGCACAACGCATGTGCTCAGAAGAACCTTCATGTTTGGAAAGAGCACGAGTAACGTTACCGAAATCAACAAAGCCGTTCTTATTCCACGCACTTGATTTAACACTAATAAAGAAATAGCGCATACAAAAAAGTTTATTTAAATAATAACTGCCACACAACCACTCGAACATTGAATACCAATTTTGTTTAAAGTTGTGATTGTACACCTTGTTCTTTATTTTTGCAATTTTATTTACTTTCAATACAGGCATAGGTTTTTCACAGCTTAAAAAGTTTTTCTTATCATTATTTCGTCTTGAAAATTGCGTTTATAATAAAACACATACCGGATCATATGAAGGAAACATTCTGTAAAAACTTCACACACGATCGAACACGACGAACAACGAACAAAACAAACGCGCTGGATAGGTAAAGCACTGTACACGTACACCACTGAAAAACAGCACACGACACTGTTTCACGTGTGTGGGAAAACGCTGAGTACGGCATATACGTTGTCATGGCAACCGTCATATACCGAGCGTTGTTAGTGATGTATTGAGACTTTCCAGTCTGAGGGTACAGTTTCCTGTATTGTCTTTCCAGTCTGGCACATTTTACCAACTTTCCTGATTCTGTATTTCTTAAGACTTTTTATATGTATATGTATACACTGGGCCTATCAATTTTACTACATACAACGAAGAAGACTATCTAAAATAGGTTTAATAAAAGATGTCAAGAAATTGGAAATTTGTTAAAGCATAAATCAATAAGAGTATATAATATTTAGAAAATTTGTTAAAATAACTTTCAGTATTAACAACAGAGCATTATTTTTCGAAAACTAAAATAAATTGATGAAAAGGGAAAAGCCACTATCTCAGAATAATCCGCCTTTGTGTCAAATTTTTACCTATATTAATATGGTACCTCAGGGACTACTGAGGCGCCATTTTGATGTAGGTAAATCCGTTTGTAAGAGTTTCACATTAGTGGTCAGTACGCAGTAGCCTATAGTCTCAGTTATCTGATACGGTCACGATTAGTTTTCAAAAAAATGTAAAAGTTTTAATTTTCCGAGTGTATGAAGGATTTAACGCTAGCCTGACTAGAAGGTAGAACTGACATGCTGTGGTTTGGCACTTGCGATGTAGGCCTACCTCCTGTGAATGAGGTGGAGAAAGTTGAAAAGGAAAGAGAAGAACAGAAGACAAAACTGCTGCCTATGTTTAAACAACTGCCAGCCTGCCAAGGAAGTTGTGACACTTGGTCGGAGAAACAATGGTTCCAGGAAATTCATATTGATACCGAAAATAGGCCTACATTATGATTTCTAAAGCAAACACGTTGATGCGGAAGACAAAGATGAAATTTACAAAAACCTGTTACATCAGCTACATTTCTACATAAAGACAAATATGAGTCTTTATTGCAAACAACAGTTAAACAAAACGGTACACTGACGACAGTCAACTTATTATGCAACATTTGTGCACTGTCTGCAGCTCATGTAGCAGCTCGTGATTACAGTCATCATTTGTCAGAGTAGCTTTCCTGCCTTAGTAATATATATCCTCTCCCTCCCATTAAAAAGAATTTACTACTTAGTACAGAGTAAAAATTATCAAGTGTGCGTAGGCGATCAGTGGAGATCATTGATAAACTCTTTTGTTTGTGTGGCGATCATTGATAAACTCTTTTGTTTGTGTGGTGATCATTGATAAAGTCTATTGTTTGTGTGGTGGTCAGTGGTGATCATTGCATTAAACTTGTGAGGCACGGAATTTACCGAGACCAGAAAGGGAAAGCCTTTGTTGACTTTCAACGGTTATCAGTACATAGTGGATTATACTAACAACAACAAGTGACCTTTTTGGAAATGTATTGAATGTAAAAAGAAGCACTGTAAGGAAAGTTTTTCTACCCAGAATAATAGGCCTACCGTTTTAGCGAGGTGAGACATGTTTGTCTCCCAGACGATGCAGCGATTGAAGTGAATGCCAGAAAGAGGGCGAGAGAAACGGACAGCGTGATATCGAAAATATACGTGGAAGCAGTAGGGCAGCAGAGGATACGAGTTTGTGACAGCGATGCGGTTGCATACAAGTACAAAAAAGTCGTTGCATCGCGTTCGGAGGAAGAGTAAGGGACCTACAAATGACCCGGTCAACTTGGAAGATACAACTGTATTTGGTTATGAACGATACAAGCAAATTCCTAGTGCACGATGACAATCGAGGCCCTAAAAGACCAGATATTAATATTTGCCAGTGAGAAAATAAAATACACTTTATTAATGTGTTCGTCGTTCTTCATCGACGGAACGTTTAAAAGTTCGAACAAGCAGTTTGTGCAGTTATTCATCATCTACGCCGATCTTGAAAGTTCGTAAGATGAAAACAAAACTATTCCAGCCGTCTACGACATATGTTTGTTTTTTTAGTGCCGTTAAAATCAAAGTGCCTGGAGACGACCATAATGGACTTCGAGGTTGCAATCATTGGCTCAATTAAAGTTTTATTTCCTGCAGCTAACACACGTCTAGTTGTAACTACCATTTTAATCAGTGTCTATGGAGGAATGTACAGGAATTTGGCCTAGTTCCCGAATATAAAGAAAACGAAGAAGCTCGGCTCCACATCCGTATGTGCTCTGCCTTGGCTCAAGTTCCGCTAAATATGATTGATGAATGCTTGCTGTACACTCAGGAAAGCACGCCCGAAAAACCAAAACTTCGAGTATTTAACGACCACTTCTTCGATCAGGGGCTAGATAACGAATATATGCCAAGAAAAATGTGGCACGCACCGAACTATCTATATTTCTGAATGCTGGAATCAAAGAATAAAGAGACTTACTTCTAAACCATACCCAAATATTCAGGGGCGGATTTATACTTTTGCCACCTAGGGGCTACCGGCAACTTGCCGCCTCCCCCCACTTCCAACCACCCCGCAAATAACAAATAACAAATAATAACAAATAATACACAAAACAAAATGTGTAAATAATGCGCGCCGCGAAACCAGACGACAAGACAGCGGGCTACAAAGAGTAAACGGTAGTCTGTAGTGTGTTTTTTCTATCAGTCACGGGTCGGTTGTATGCGTACACTGAAAAATGTTTCAGTAAAAATTAGTATGGTGAGCGTTTTAAATTACTAGGTATTTTAGTAAACATGGTCCGAGTGACGAGCGTGAAAACTTTTACTGCACACCTAGTAAAATGTACCGCTTTTCGGTACATTTCTGGCTTACCTACCGTCAACTGAGCATTATTGGAAACGAGCAGTTTGTAGGTTAAATTTGTAATATACAACTATTTAGCAAGATTTTCTCCATTTTGACAATTAAACTAATTCACTATTTACATTACTTTATATTATACAAATTTTCTCATTTAAACTTAAATAAAATATATCCATTTATAAAAAATAATGTTCAGTTGAAGGTAGGTAAGTTAAAAATGTACTGAAAAGTGGTACAGTTTACTAGGTGTGTAGTAAAAATTTTCATGCTCATCACTCAGATCATGTTTTCTGAAATACCTAGTAATTTTTAAACGCTCGCCACACTAATTTTTACTGAACAAATTTTCATTGTAGGCTATATTTCCAACAAAATGTGTAGGTAGCTGGAGTACATTTCTCCATTAACGCTTCTTGTTGGTTGCCTGTCAATATAACGAAACCATTATTGTGTACTGTACAAATGCCGAGAGTCTCGCTCTCGCTATGCGAAGTGTCGCAGTTCTCGCATAACATAGGGAGTCGCGCGCGCTCTGAGACTCGCGGTATTTGCAGCATATATATGGAAAGTCGCGGACCGCGACTCCTGGCACTAAACGGGTTATTTGGCTAAGGTTTTTATTTATTTGGTGTATGTATTGTTGTGCTTTTAGGTATTTTTCAAAAATTTGCCGCCCCTGGATTTTGCCGCCCTGGGCCATATTGTGTTATACACCCCCTAAATACGCAAATGCAAATATTATTCATTGGTTAATGCTCTCCAATGCTCTACATATATAAAAATCCAAAGACTCCGTTGGGCAGGGCACCTAGTTAGAATAGAGAGGAGCAGAGCACGTAACCGAGTGTTCAACGGAAGAATGGAAGGCCGCCGTCCAGTTGGAAGACCCAGAAAGAGATGGGAAGATGAAGTGAGCGAAGACTCAAGATCGCTGCTGCATATCGACAATTGGAAAAGAATGGCAAAGGAGGGGGATGCCTGGAGGCATAAACTGGAGGAGGCCAGGGCTCAAATTGGGCTCTAGCGCCATTGGAGAGAGAGAATGCTCTTTAAAAATATGTAGAACATTATGGTTACACGTTTGACAGGATATCTCTAAACCTTCAAGAAAAGAAGAAAAGAAACTCTGTTTGGAAATTAGATCAGGTTATTTCTACTGCATTGAAAACACTTTAAGATAATAGGAAACTAAGACCATTTATACAAAACTTGGCATATATTCAAAAATTATAGTAACAAACAATTTTTGAATCAATTGTATCATTTAATAAATTTTAAATTGACTGAAATTTACAAATATTTTAAATTGTAATTTTTAAATCGTAACTTGTAATAAATAAATTGAATAAATTTTAAATTTTTCAAAAACCTATAAAAAGTACAATATAAAGAGCACAGAAAAAGTTTGGGGAACTATGAAAGACTACCTCCTCGAGGTGTTCCCTGGTAACGACATTCTGTAGGCTGTCTCTACAAATAATAATAATAATAATAAACAATTGAAGTAAAAATCTAGTGTAGGCCTACGCCTTTCCCGCTGTTGTTTTTTTACTTCCATGTTCCATAAGGAACTGGAAGTAAGGTGACGGAAAAAATAATAATGTTCTAGATAAGGACTGATTCTGATTGTACTACCCTTCAAAACATGAAGAAAAGTCATTTTCTGGAAAGTGTCTGTGTGTAGAATTTTCTTCTATGGAGAACGATAACTCAAAACAGAAAATTCAAACACAATCAAATAATTTTTTGCATATGTGCCCGAGTCGTAGATGACTCAAGGCCTATTGATTTTTATGAAGGGGTAGGGGTAGTTTACCGGCAATGTTTCACGTTTTAACAAGAGTAAAGTACTTAATTTTGATAAGTACCCTGAGAAAAAGGTCATAATAATCCACTGTAGAAAGGTAGATTAAATAACTATAAATGAAAAGAGTAGGGGAGGGGGTAATTTTTTATAAATGAAAATGATAGTTGAAGGGGGAGTGGATAATTTTTATATGTGTACTGCGTTATCGGCAACAAAGAAGTAGTTTGATGTTAAAATTCCTTCCCAGGCTCTTTAGGCGTGGTCCAATGTTTTCTGCAAAACCAGACGTTTCGGAAACGCCAACATCAGTGAAAATCGAGTTCGCTAACGTGAGGTGGAATGCGTTAGTGACCACGGTACTGTGGTTAAGGCTGGAGAAAGAAGTAGTTTCTATGGAAATATTTCATTTCGAAAATGATTTTAAATATATCTTAGAATATGAAAGTCATCTATGTTTCTCAATACCGATATTTTTTTTATGTAGTAGCCTATTTTTTATTAACAAAGAGATACGTGTTTGCTTCTACCGACCGGTGCGATTCCTGGCCACAATTTCAATCGAGCGCCTCATCAACTAAATGTCATATCCTACTGCACCATATTGGCGAGTGTTTTGAGTAGTTCCATATGACTGATTACCTTATTAGCAGACGGCTCCTTCTCTTCGGCGCCTGGCTGTTATCGGCTGATTCAATCACTATTAGCTACGTCATCATCCCATTCCTGTGTTGTATCTCGGCAGTTGTTTAAACAGAGGCAGCAGTTTTGTCTCACGGTCTTCTCTTGCCATTTGCGTTTCCGCTGCCATATCAGCACAGAGAAGATGGCGCTCATTTACAGGACGTAGGTCTACACCGCAGCATCAGTTCTATACGCCATTCGCTTTCGCGTGGCACCTAAGGGATTAGCAGACCCTTGCTCTCGCACGCGCACTCACGAGCGCCCGGGCCACACACCCTTGCCCGAACGCGCAGGTATACAGCTTCATGAAACAGTTACAAATTATGACACATTTAAATTGAATGATAATCCAAATTAAAATATGATTTTCGTAATCTTCTTTAAATTGCGAGAAAAATGAGTCCTCTCAACATATAGTTACTGTTAACCATGTAGCGTCAAGGGAGTATATTTGGATTTTATAAAAAAAAAACACATATTGCAGTACTAAAAAGACGAGTTTTATTTAAAATTGAGAATGGCATATTAATATTATATAAAATCGGTTACCAATGATAAAAACTTACTAATGATAACATTACAGTTAATGTTAAATAAGTACAAGATGAAATATATTAGCCTTTTAGTTTAAATTCCACATTATTATGTTTTTAATTTTTATAAAATGGAAAAGCCTATTTGTAATACAGTACTAAAAATATTTTACTCCTGGATGTGATGGGCATTTTTCTCTCTTAAAATTTTACATTAACACACGAAAAACGACATGAATATAAACGCAATATTTTCTTTAACTTTGATCGTTTCGAAAATATATTAATATATAAACGAAAAACACGTTTATTAATAGATAAAAACAAACAAAAAATACATACTTAAAAAATGTATAACAAAAATACATACTTAAGAAATGCTTCTTTTAAATAACTTTAAACAAATACTATATACAATACAATGTTGTTTTTCTTATGTACAAACTTATAAGTAAAATTTTTACAAAATTAAAAACCCCATCTTAACAAAAGTGGGTCATAAACGAAATATTTTTCGTGGTTTTATTTACAGATAGCCCATATTTATGGATACACAAAAAAAACCTTTAGTAATAGATAAAAAACAATTATAACAAAAATACATACTGAATAAAAACTTTTTTTAATAAATTCACACGAATACTGTATGCAATATAATGATTTTTTTATTTACAAACTTAAAAATAAAATTTTTACAAAACTAAACAAAATTCTATCCTACAAAAATAAGAAACGTGGACTACAGGTAAATCATAAGAGTAAACTTCTCCATATTGAATAATTAGTTGAAACCATAAAATTCTAATAACAAAGTTTTGGTCCACCGTATTAAAAAACTCTAATATATAATTATATTACATATAATTAAGAACACAATGTACTCTGAAATGCTCCCTTAGGCAAGGAGAAAAGATTTATAATTTGCCATGCTGGAGGCCAGAAAGGATGGATCGAAGCTCCACCACTCGTGTTTGAGTCAACACCAGGTTGTTTTGAAAACTGGTTGTTTAATACACTAATCCCCGCAATACCCCCTGCAAGTACGATAATCAAGAAGACGCCGACGATGGCCTTAGTGCCGAAATCGGTCAGTAATGAGTTAAAAATAAAATTAATTTCAGGGTAGATTATTTTCTTAATTATATGTTATATAACAGTAGCCCTATCCTGTGAACACATAAATTTAAATATATTAATAAGTCCTCAAATCGTACCTGGAAAATCTTACATCAGTGGGTAGCACCCGATGTCGTCGTCTGAGTCATCGTCGGAATCACATTCACTGCTATGATCATCGCCTGGGCACAAATTGATTATTAACTCCTGAACACTTTGGTCGTGCAATCCTTCACTCTCCCAGTCTGCGTCCATGGCTTTCTTGACATGTTGAACATACCTTGACCACAATTCCGGTGTGACTTGGGCGACCGCCTGCATAAAAAGTTCCTTCACATCCTTCAGCTTGAAAGTTTTATTTCTTTCCTTCACGTACGCCTTCAAGTAAGACCAGACCATTTCTATAGCATTATAATGGCAATGGTAAGGCGGAAGCCTGATAACTTTGAACCCTAATTCGGTGGTTTTAGTGTCAATGGCATATTTTGGAATTGGAGGCTTGTGTAATTTTACCAATTCGTAGATTTCTGGCTTCCGGAAGTCAGGGGGAAATGGCTTCTCTTTCAGCCAGTGGATCATTGCGGCTTTTGTTGAGCTTGAAGTTGGTGCTTTGTCTATTTTTCTGGAATGGTACGGAGCGTTGTCCATGATTATCGTACTTGCAGGGGGTATTGCGGGGATTAGTGTATTAAAAAACCAGTTTTCAAAAACTTTATGGTCCATTTCTTCGTGATAATCTCCCGTTTTCTTTGACTCAAACACGAGTGGGGGAGCTTCGATCCATCCTTTCTGGCTTCCAGCATGGCAAATTATCAATCTTTTCCCCTTGCCTAAGGGAGCATTCAATGTCCCCTTAACTGTATCGTCGGTCCATCCTTTGTCATTATGTACATTTTCATTTAACCATGTTTCATCTAGGAACACAATATTTTCAATATTTACATTTCGGACTTTACGTAAAAACTGGCATCTTAATAAAGCGATTGTAGGCTTTTCCATCAAAACCCTTCGGTTATTATACTTCTTGTAAACGAACCCCAAATCTCGTACAATACGATGCAATGCCGTCTTCCCGCCGTCGAACAGACTCGCATTCTTCAACGAACTCACAAGTTTCTCGAGGGATGGTATCTCTCGGCGCTCGTAGTACTGCAGGATGTGCCGCCTTATGGCCGATTTCGCAAACTCGTCGAGGCCCGTCACTTTTCTATTTCGTTGTGGCCCTCCTGGTGTTTTCCTAGGCGTTGTTATTTTTATCTTCTTACAGGCTGAAACTTCATTAACTACGTTGTCTTCTCTGTCGCTCGCATCATCTTCCACGGTCTCAGTTTCCTCCAGTAGCGCTGATTTCAATTGAGCATTTATCCGGGCGACGGTTCGTTTGGGAACATTACACGCTGATGAAACTCTTTCCAAAACTTTTCTTACATCCAATAGAGGCCCCATATTATTTTTTTCCATATAAAAATACTGTATAACCGAAGCAACTATCGTTCTTGCTTGCGAATGTAACACTTGCTTAGACTTAGAGGACATAACTGTAACACTTAAACCTCTACGCACAGCACAACACCGACCACATTACTAAGGAAAGCCACCGACAATAATGATGCTTTCGACACCCCCCGACAGTGGCGCTTACTTACTACACAGGAAGTGAGTCATATTCATTGTCGTCGAAAGCGGATGCCCTATACACAGGAAGTGAGTCATACGGTTGTTTCGGCTAATATCTTTCATAACGACGCTTAGTCAAAACTAAACTCCGGACAGACTTCAAAATGTCGCTGAACAGCGGTTCATTGTAGCTTCTAGGTAGTTGGTAGAATTAATAATAATTAAGATAAAGAATAATTCAACCAGTTACCCGCACTTACATGAAGAAACTGTGAGGTTAAAAAGTAAGCTTATTTTAATTCTGCACTTACAAGTTTACATTTTAATTGATACATGCTGTGTACAAACACACTAAAAATATATGTAAAAATAAATCAACAATAAATAACACACTTTGATGTCGAAATGTAACCAAAAAAAAATTAAGGGTACCCGGTATATTAAATATAAAATACTACTATGCATGTTGAACATCATATGTTATCATAATCATACCGTGTTTGGTGACATTTTTCTTGGAATTGCACGAAGTTTACAAATAAACTGATGTCAGTAGTTAAATTTTATATTTTAAAGAAGTAGCAATTACTCATTTAGGGCCCCAGTTATGAGTCATCTACCTGCCGGCCGGAGCGGACGCGAGCAGCTGCATTTGTGTGCGTGTGTGTGTAAGGGTCTCCTAATCCCTTAGGTGCCACGCGAAAGCGAATGGCATATAGTCATGTTAACGCCGAATCCTCCGTACAATCGGAAAGTAAACGAAATTTACATATTTTTTGTTCATTAGTTTGTAACGGCGTCGGATAACTGAGACTGTACAGTATAAAACTCTTACAGTGAAGTTGGCCCAGAGGCACATCGCTGATGTAGACAAAAATTTGACACAAAGACGGATTATTCTGACACAGTGTCCTCTCACCTTCTCACTTTCGCAAAAACATGTTCTGTTGTTAATACTGAAAGTATTTTTACGAATTTTCTAAACGTTACATGTTTTCATTGATTTAAACCTTAACAAATTTTAATTTCATTAACTGCTTTTATTATATCTTTTTAAAATGTCTTCCTTGTTTTATAACGTATAGAAGATACTGTGTATTCAAACACAAAATAAGTGTTATGTTACACGCAATAAAGAATTACAGAACACGTCTTTGTCGTAGACTATCTGTTTACAGACAGCTGTAACGCGTGTGCCCATGTATGAGGTCATAATTCTGGCTCCTCCCACCATCGTGTATTTGCAATCATGAACACTGGATTGACCAAGTACGAGAGCATATTTTTGTTAAGAGAGTAAGCTGATTTAACACCTATACTAGTAATCACTGAGAACTGTTAGTTCATATAAATGATATTTATGGTTAACGACTACATGAAAGTACAGTTTAAGAGACTAAATTATGCGTTTATTCACTGAATTAGAATGTGTCGTTGGCGTAAATAGTAAAAATTAATAAAGGAAAACGCTACTCTTGTATCGACTTGGAATTTAAGAAAACACGAGCTTGTCCGAAGCGTGTAACAGTTCACGCATAAGTCAAGGTCTGCAACATGGAGGAAGACGTACGTAATTTACTGGCCGGGTTTTCCTTCAGCAACCTGTCTTAACGACTGTCTGTGCGGCCAGTGTCAGTTTGACTGCGTCCGTGCGTCTGTGTGCATCAAATGGCTCGGTCACCTGTGATACTGCTACAGATAGCATTATGTCTGACAGGTACGTACACTCATTACATATATGTTGTTGTTTGTTTCTCTACAAAACGAGTGAAGCAATACAATCCAGTCGACTTTTAAGAGAGGGAAGCGTTAAACAAAACTGATCAATAAAGTTAATTTAAACTTAGTTGTAAGCCAACTAGTTATTCACGTATAAAAAACCCGTTAGTTACACAAACGTTTTTGTGTGCTGTTCTTAAAGGTTTTATTATTTAACTTGTTTCTTTGTGTACTGAATGCTTTCGTATGGGCGCGCGCAAGAATATTTACTATTTAAGCGATTTGATCCCTTCGTTATTAAACTATTTTCTACAAGTAACATTTTTATTAGTCACTTCACTTTACCGGTTTACACCCAAAAGGCTATTTCCTAATTTTTAATTAGGTTTGCGTTTCACTATTTGTATAAATAGTGCTCAAGTGAAAATTCATTTTCTTACTGAAATGAGACACTTGGAATTCGTTTGGTGGTTGCTTGGTCTTGAATTTCTTGTTTCAAAACATAGAAAACGTAACACAAAAACGACTTGTCTGTTCTAAATAAATTTGCTTCACTTTGCAAAGGGGTTTTCTTAGAGAAATACAAAATTACAAGGTGAGTACCAAATAAACAAACAGTAATTGTTCCTGGAAATTAACAAAATGCCCTCATATAGCATCATGTACACAGTGTAAATATTATAGTCTAATATTATAGCCTAAGTATCGATAGTCTACTGCAGCTGGATCTATGGGAGCGATCCTTTATAATAATATTACGATAAGATAATAGAATGCATAATCCAGAATGATAAGTATACTTTTTTCGGTTATAGACCTAACTTTACAAATGTTTATTGAACCTTAGTCTTATTCTGAAACACTTCTGCCCTCTTAAAGTTCAGACAGCTGTCTAAAACATATAATAATAAAAATTTTCTAAATAGACTATTTCCAATGTGTACACACCAAAGTGTTTAGCTTCGTGACTACATTATACTGGGCCGTGATATTTCCTAGAAAGTGGAAAGTAAAAACATTTCGAAACATAAATGAAATTTATAACGATGAAAATGGGAACAGATTTGTTTATAAGAATGCAGTGATATTCTGACTTTATTAACACGCAATGAAGTGTTGTTAGTGGTTTCACTATTGCAAAAACCATAAAGATTAAATTATTTTTGCCTTTGTATATCACAATTTTCACCTTAACAAAAGAGGAAAATAAGGAGGCCTATATAAAATTTCACAATTACAGACACCGAACCACGTCTTGTACTCTCACTATTTGCAGTACTACCGATAGGTGGTTTCAGCCTTTCAGCCCAACTTCAGGTCAGGTACAAAACATAATACCTATATGCTACCTACATTTCTATCCTTTGCAAGGTTGTACACAATTTCGTAAACAACCTTCATCGTAAATGCGTACCAAATGTGGGCGGGGTCAACTCGCGAAATTTGTTAATCGACTAACAAATGTAAGTTAATTATACAATCTATTATACAAATATATAAAACATATCTAAAATAAAAATACTTATCACTTGTTATCTGAATGTAAATATATATAAATATATAATCTTATATTACGGTGATCATAGGAATGGCAATGCTTCTGAAGAGCGACTATAGATTTGGATCTCGTTAACGATGCCTAAACGCGATTGGGTTTACTTGACATAATACAACTTTATTATTTACTACAATTTTATTCTGTGCTTAACAGAGATATTTTGCCTTCAAATATTGATAATATCGTCTCTAACGTTTCTTACTTGTGTCAACCGGGAAAGTAATTTAAAAATATGTTCTGTACAAAATCACGGACACAGAGATAAGATAAACAAATTTTATAATGTTTATTTGAAAATAAACACTCTACTTACTGAAATACACTGCACAACGAGTTATTCTCTCTGCACACAAGTCAATTCGCAGAGTTTATTAAAGTTCCAAATTGCGTTGATTACGACAGTGTAACAGACACGGTGCTATGACACGACATGAAGCTACTGAGTTTCCTTGTCATACGTAAAGTTATTCTCATTAACATCTCCACTCAGCAATGTTCCTTCCGTTGTTAATTGCGTTGATTACGAAAGTGTAACAGACACGGTGCTATGACACGACATGAAGCTACTGAGTTTCCTTGTCATACGTAAAGTTATTCTCATTAACATCTCCACTCAGCAATGTTCCTTCCGTTGTTAATTGCGTTGATTACGACAGTGTAACAGACACGGTGCTATGACACAACATGAAGCTACTGAGTTTCCTTGTCATACGTAAAGTTATTCTCATTAACATCTCCACTCAGCAATGTTCCTTCCGTTGTTAATTGCGTTGATTACGAAAGTGTAACAGACACGGTGCTATGACACGACATGAAGCTACTGAGTTTCCTTGTCATACGTAAAGTTATTCTCATTAACATCTCCACTCAGCAATGTTCCTTCCGTTGTTAATTGCGTTGATTACGACAGTGTAACAGACACGGTGCTATGACACGACATGAAGCTACTGAGTTTCCCTCTCATACGTAAAGTTTAATCCTAATTTGTTATACAATAATATACAATATAATAAAGTGGTCTCTCTCTCATCGAACTTGGATGGGACCGGGTAACGGTCGGATAATGGAAAAGTCGGTTAACAGAACGGTAGGTAATTTATGACCATGAGAACAAAGAAACGTCTATATTTGAAGTGCATGTAGGATACGTACAACCCACTTTGTATTGTATCTATAAATAAAATGCGTACGACAAAACTGGATTAATGGTTTAACTATAATTGCTATAATTATCTTGAGTACAGTAAATAGTAATGTAAATAAAATATATACGGTACTGTACTTGAATAACTTACCTTCATTATGAGAACAAGAAAGAAATTACAGTCTGCATTCTTTTGGCTTATGTCGGTTCCAATTTATAAAGAAACGAAGATTTTAGGTGTTTAATTAACTATTTTGGCAGAAAATTAAAGTTGTAACACGAAAACCTGTAACGTATATTTTACTGTACAATTAATCTACGTAAAACAAATACGTTTGTTTTAAGTGCACACTGTACACTTAAAAAGATTAAAACCCTCGGATTTATGAGGAAAAGTCTGTCATTTTCTTTTGTTTTATGTTACTCTGACGTCTGTCAGCTGCACAATCTCTCCACATTCAATACATCGACTAGCACCGAAGTAGACTATCGTTCAGCATATCGAAGTCTATTTCTAGAGCGTCTTTCCCAGCCGCGTGAGAAATTTTTCTTTCTTGATCCTCGTTGGATTCATTCTCACTTTCATGATCCTCATTATTATTATTAACAGTGGTAATCATTATGTATGCAGTATTTCATCATTAACAGAATATAATTTACGTACTGTACATAATCTTTATTAAACAAAAATTAATAACGTATTATTGGTGTACGTACGTATAGTTAATTTTTTCCACTCTCTCTAGTGAAACAGTCGGTTAATAGAATGGTTGGTTAAGAAAGAGGCTACTGTAATGCTGTTGCCAGGTGTTGAGCCTCTAGCCTGGAAGCTAAACGGTTACATCGGTTTAAAAATTAACATTTTCCTGGCAACACTGCAGTAACGTCAGTTATTCTGTATAAATTGCTGTACACTAACTATTAATTGAAGATTATTACGTTTTATGCTGTAACTATCAGAGTTGAAGAACCAACAACTAAACTAATTGTCTACCCACTTCACCCAGGAAATAATATTTAATTAGAAATGTTGCTTACCACTGTCATGTTGCACCAGATTCAGGTTCCTTAGATTCTGTCATGTTTTAATTAGGGTTTAAAACTAACAAGGAAAATTTTAATTCTAAAAGATAGCAAAAATCTTAAGCAAGTGTCGTCTCTGGGGAAAATGAAACTGGATCAGGTGTTACATAATATCTTGTACAACGGAAATGATTTTGTATTACGATAAAGTAATAAGTTGTTTAAAACAATACATTTTATCATCATATTATTATTATTTTAATTCTTTCTGTGTATAGTACAGTCTGTCCGCATATTGTACACAGTAAGTGTCGCCGAGACGGGAAACCACGAGGCAAGTTTGGCCGTAATGACGTAACATAGACGGCACAAATCTCACAGTGATACTGCACTGGACATTGTACTGGCCAGAGCATATTTTTCGGAATTTGCGATAGACACAAGTCCTCTAGACATTAGGAAAATTAAAAAAAAAGCACTACAAACACTCAAATAGATTCGTTATAATTAATTATGTAATATTCAATAAGTACATTACAGTGTGATGTGCACACTACTACTACATGGAGGCCTGTTACAAATTCAAAGCTTTATCACTGGTCTATTTAAAAATATATAAAGTACCTACTGTAATTTTATATATGTGTATATATATATATATATATATATATATATATATATATAACAGTATTACAGTTATTCAAGGCTTTTGTCACTGGTCTACTTAAAAATATATAAAGTACTGTAATTATACAGACTGAGATTGGCAAAAGCTTAAACACTATAAGTTTGTTTAATTTTAGGTATTTTTTTTTTAATGAAAAGTGCATAAACATTTCATATTAAGTTAGTTAAAAACTAAATAACTAAGAACATATTAACTTAGTTATTTCATAACTAAATAAGTTAGTTAATAAAGAAAAAGGAAACAGTATTCCAAAAGTAATAAAAAAATAAGCGCCCAATTCGCACACTGTACAGATAATGCTGAAAGCTAAAATACGCAAATGCAAACGTGCCTTCGTGATTTGCTGATTTCTCCCACTTTTTCTCACTTTTCGGCACTGGCACTAATACCTGCCACTGCCTAAAGACAGTAACGCTGTTTGACACACACACACACACACACACACACACACACACACACACACACACACACACACACACACACACACACACACGGGCGTGAACTACAGTTTGTTTCCATAATTTGTGTTAAAACATGTACGCCTACTAATTACCTTAAACAGTTTGTTACATAACTAAGCATGATTAATGTGACTTGACCTGTTGGTTTAAATTGTTGTTAATACTTAGACACTACCACACTATGTAGGCCTATAATATTTCTGTTTTGGATAGGCTAATCAGTGTTAAGTTTTAAAATAAAATTGTCCCAGTAAATTATCTTTACTTAATAAATTATTGAATTCCGCGTGAGTCTTTTGCATGGAAATCACTTCCTAATGAATGAGTGAATTTTCCGTCAGTGCTTCAGAACGGTACAGCACTCAAGACTCAACTAGGCAACTTACAAATCATATGTAGGCCTACATCTAATCAGTAATGTATAACGAAAATTGTTGACATTAATACTCATTTAATAATTATTATTAATGATATTTGCCTGCCAAGAAAGGTAAGAGACGACAAATTTTATATTATTTATTATAGGCCTACTAATATACGCAGAATTGAAATTTATGTATTGATATTTTGTATACTTGTACATAATATTGGCATGAAGCTTGTTTTAGCCCGATAAATAGACCTACTGAATTAATTCGCTAGTCAGCAGCTTAGGCTTTGATCTTCCTGAGTAGCAAAAGCTGTGTGATCATTAGACTAAGATTAAAACAGTAGCCTATAACATTTTAAGAGATTGTAGGTCCTATAAAAATATTAGAGATGACAGATAACTATTATCCATAAGGAACTCATAATAAATATTTTTCGTAATACAGTGTTCATAAGTTCATTATCGAATAACAACAATACCAATAAATACTCATTTAAACAAATGTACAGCAGACAGTTAGCAGTTAGGCCTATGTACCTTTACAGTAGCGCTTATTACACATATTTATGAAGAGTGTAACGTAAAAGTATCTTCACTATAGGCCTATATAGCCTATATGTTGTAGCAGGTTTTTGGGTACATCCGTTTATGTGATGTTCACATTGCCGACGTTTCGTTCCGTAATCTCGTAACATTTTCAAGTCGTACTACGGCGCACGTTTTATATCTTCCTTCCCTTGAGATTTGTTGCTGGGGGAGGGTTCGAGCGTGGGGGTGAGTGTGTTGTGGCCATATGTTGTTTCAATTTTCTATTGTATTGTATTTATTATTACAAACATACGATTTGAAATAAAAATTTTTATTACTCACATTATTAAAAAAAAAATGTATTGAAAATCGTATGTATGGTACCTTTAGACTATGAACTATAAATACAATAGAATAGAAAATTGAGAATATAGATACCATTAGTAAACAATAAGTGTGTGTATATTATAAATACATCACATTATCATTAGTCATATGTTCTTTGTTAAGTTGAGAACTGTCAGTTAGGAATTTTCAAGTAGTCGCTAATTTTGTTCGTACATCCATTTCTGCCGTTGACCGCTGTCTTCCTCATCCGGTCGATTTCCATGCCTTCCCTATACTGTCTGATTTTCTTACTGTTTGTTCGTGCGAAGAATTTTGTGTTTTTGAAACTGAAAGTGTGTCCTGTTTCTTTGGTGTGTTTCGTTTCGTCAGGGATGTGTTTTCTTTTTGTTTTGTTACTGCCAATTCGTGTACACGGACGCGTAGACGGATATTTCTTCCAGATTGGCCGATATAAAATCGGTTGCAGTTTTTGGACGGTATTTGATATACACCTTGTCCTTCCAAGTGTATGCGGTCCTTTGGATTTTGTAGAAAGGCGTTGACTTTTTGTGCTTGTTGAATGTTGTCCTGATGTGGTGTTTCTTGAGTATCCTCCCTATTATGCCTGTTGTACCCTTTATATATGGTAATGTTAAAGTGGTGAGGTACTCCTGTGTTTCTTCCTCCGGTTGCGTCTCCTTTGTCTTCTTTTGTTTGATGGCGTTGTTTAAATCCGATGTAAGGTGTAGCCATTGAAAACCAGCGTCTCCTTCGAAGTGCTCAGCTCCTGTTTCCTGTGATCCTCGTCCTCTGTGTGTAAGTGTCTTCACTATATATTGTAACTGCGCTGGATGAAGATCGAACTGTCTATGTAAGTATCTGTTTGTGTGTGTGGGTTTTCTGTATGTGGAAAAGCTAAGGTGACCGTTTTTTTTTATGAAAAGTCTAGGGATGGAATGTCGTTGCCTGTCTCCATTTCTATAGTGAACGCTATTTTTGAATTGATGCTGTTTGTATGTGTCAAGAACGCTGTTAATGTGTCCTTTATGTGTAGTCAGATTGCGAAAAAGTCGACGATATAACTAATCCACAAGGAAGGTTTTAGTTGTGATGTGTTTATTGCCTTCTTCTCGAGGTTGTTTAAACATTTTATAAAAGAAAAGTAAGGATGGCTGCTAATTTAAACAATACGAAGTATAAAAGAATTTTGGTTTTAATACATTTTAATTAAAATAGCCTATAAGAGCTATATATTTGCTGTTTGTTTTATTTAATAACTCAGACGGGGTCCGTGAAATTTTTAAATTTTGAGGGTGGTCCGCGGACTGAAAAGTTTGGGAACCACTGATCTAGAGTGCTTCTAAGATTGGTAGGCCTATGTTAGTGAAAACTGAGAGTACATCAAAGCTAACCAGGATATCTGAAGACGAGATGGCGAAGTCCGAGACTCCTTCTTTTAAAGTAAACGAGTTTTTCATTTACGAATCCATTTTTTCGGCTAATGGTTGGAAGTATTCGGCTAAGAATGCCGAATAGCCTATACGTATTCGTGTTCTATGCAACAATATAAGGAAAACATTTCCTATAAACATAGGTACGGAAACCTCTCGTTTTCCGTCTGGCCTCCATTTTAAGGACAACTTTACAGGCCTATCTCAAAAAGCGTTTGAAATGTCTTAATAAACTTTAGTGCAAATATTGAAATTAAAGTTCTTTAATAAATTAAAAAATCGTTGTTATTTTGTGATCTCAAATTTTAAATGGTTGACACTTTATTGCTAAAATGTTTGGTCACTAATAGTTCTGTAAATTTTAATTCTATCAAAGTGTTGTATGTTAAGCAGGTAAAATGTTAAGAATTTTATTTTGGACACAGTGACGTCTTGCGTGTTCAAATACAATAACGAGTAAACAAATTATGGCGGATAGCGGCCTACCCATAAATTATAGAATTTTGTGCTGGATTTTTCCTCCAATTTAAGGAATTATTGGAATCCAGTTTATTTAAATTTATTGCTATGTTTGTCAAGCTAACTCAATAAATGTAATTTATAACAAAATTAAGGATTGATTTGCAATGGAATTAATAATTAAAAAAAATTTAACACATTATAATTTGAATTACTAGAGTACTAGAACTAAGTTTATATGATAAATATTACTAAAACTATATAACTAGGTTACTACTGTACTAATCACAATAAAAATTAATAGAACATATAAATTTATTTCTAGTTAATAGATAATTGATAATGGCATGTATTGATTTGTAAATCGTCTGTTTACTTTATTTAGTGCAGTTTTAATACGAGTAGTTTAACTCCCGGATTCAATTCCCGGCGTTAAAATCTTGAAGTGAGTAAAAGGAGAATTTCTGTGGTTGAAGGTGCGAATCACACGACTATGTTTACACCGCACCATCTACAAAGTCTTATAAGCTTTAAAACACGTTGACTATGAACAGACACGGGCATTTTGTTTTATTTTTCTACACAAAATTGAATTTGAACCGTACTTATTTGGTCTGTGTCGTGCTCACTGGCGAAACAAGATTTACATGGAATGGGATTAATAATGTCCATAGTAATCATTATTGAGGCAGAAGAAATCCCTCATACTAATTTCACTGAAAATCGGTCCTTTATTCTGCCATAAATTACTCTTAATGAGTTCGCTTGAAAGACACAGAAATAAATTTAAATAAAGTTATTATAAACACTTTTGGGGCTGTTAGACTGTGGTCCAATGTTAGAAATCGCGAACGTTCCAACCACTTCATTGGTGGCCATCTTGAGTGCTGGAAATACAGTACACCCTCTATAATACGGCACTGCGGTAGTCCGGCGGGGAGAGGGAAACAAGTCTCTGACGATAGTCGCCAGTTGCATCATTAGTCCCTCGCTGTGTACAGTACCGTTTATTTGCAGTCGTTTTATTCTTGGTGTAATTATTTTCCGTGTTTACGTAATTTAAGATCATGACTGCAAAATGTCGTCACATGCTGAACTGCACGTGTTGCGAGATACGTACAATCGCTGAGATACTAGTAGGCAAAACATATGATTTGACAAAGACAATGCAAACAAATGGTTGGCGGGTTGCGAAGATAAAAAAAAAAAGTTTATGGCAGACGATGAAATAGTCGATGTCATGACCAGTGAAGAGAAGGGGAAGAGAAGGAAGACGGTGAAGCAGCGACAGATTTTCACACAGTAGGTCTTGATATGGTAGTGGAGGCCTTTACAACTTCTACTAAGTAGGCAGAAGAAAATGGCGTGTCTAGTTGTGAAATTTTCGTGTTGCAAAAACTGCAAGAAAAAGAGTTAAAAGTGTCGTTTCAAACCAAGAAACAGAAGAAAATTGACAGCGTTTTCATTCCCATGGAATAGTATTGTACATTACTCTACGAATTTCATTTCTTCCTACGTTTGACTAAATTATAAACATAAAACTAATCTAATTATAAGAAAAAAATAGAAGATAATTTACTACATTTTTAATCCGATGTTTTAATCAGGTGTAATTTTTTTCACGTTTTACATTATGTAAAATATACGCTACTTTTTCTCATTTAAATGTGTTTTTTCTAATAACCATCCATTAATCCAGCATTTCCACTGATCCGGCACTACTCTGTTCCGATATCTGCCTGATTAGTGATAGTATACTGTACTGACAGCGGTCTCCGTCAGTAAAACCACAGCACTGTGGCTAAGGCTGAGGCCTTAAACTTTAAATAATGTTTACCTATTCTGGAGGAATAGAAGTCTGGTACACAAAAATAAAGTAGCCATAATTTATGAGTAGAATGCTTTCTCACATAATTCGATTATTTGTTATCGTATTTGATCAGACAAAATGGCATTCAGTACAAAATAAAAGTCGTAACATTTTACTTAATATGTAATAATTGTATACAATTATAATTTACATAGCTATTAATGATTAACATTTAAAGTAACTGCCATTTGAAATTTGATATCTCAACCATGAAGGTTTTTTTTAGAGAATACTGATATTAATATGTGTACCAAATTGTATTAAGATATCTCAGTCCCTTCTTCAGGTATACAGTTTTTCTTAAAAACACAATATCGCGGTCAGGCGGAAAACAAAACGTTTCTGAACTTAAGTGTATGGGAATAATTTTCTTACAGTATATTGATGGACGTGGAATCCGAATACGTACATTGAGGTCGCCTTTACGTTACACTCTGTATATACATAATGGATGTTATAAACCCTAGCGCAGTGATCCCAAAGTTGTGTCCACGAACCCCTGGGGGTCCGCGACGATGTTTCAGGGGGTCCGCAGACACTTTTAAGAAAAAAATAGAATATACCGTAATTTTCTCCGATTTTTTATGTTCTAATATCTAAATCTACAATCTAGAATCTTTAAACAATTAGTAGAAGAATCCAGTACTTTTTGGTGCAAACTAATTGTAATTTTAAAAGTAATTTCAAATTAATGGCTTAATAATGTCTTTAAATCATGTCGTGTAGCAGATCTATTTGTCCTCCGAACAAATCTATTAATCTATTAGGCTTCTCTCTTACAGTACACGAAGATTCATTGGCAGAACTTTCAACTGATAGTTTATTAAAATTACAATTTTCGAAGTTACAGGTAGCTGACTTCTGGTTATATGCAATGACTGACTATCCTAAACTCGGGAAAAGTGTTCTGAAGGGTTTAACTTTGTTTTCCTCTACTTACTTGTGTAAAACCCCAGTCTCCCTGCTCACGTACTTAAAGTCAACGTTAAGAGATAAACTTGATGTCGAGAGTTACTTAATATTAAAATTAACAAACATTTAAAAATATTAAAGAGCTAATTGTCCAAAAGCAGCTTCATTGTTCACATTAAACTATGTTTCATATCATTATTATTATAATTTTGGAAATACATTTTGGAGAATTTTGATTTTAATACATTTTAATTAAATTATAAGAGTTTCTATCATATTTACTGTTTGTTTTATTTCAGAACTCAAAAGGGGTCCGTGAATTTTTAAATTATTTGGGGGGGTCCGCGGACCGAAAAGTTTGGAAACCACTGCCCTAGCGAACAATATAGGCCTACATAAGTAGATGCTGGATCCTAGCGGAATTTAGGAGCCAAAAGAATATGAATAAAATTTAAAGAAGAAACCTTCACAACAATATGTAAAATAATATATACATATATATATATATATATATATATATATATATATATTATAACAGGACCAAATATCAATTATTTGGAGTTATATGTCAACTGTATACTAGAATCATGTTTAAATAAATTGTAATAATCAAAACTACATTTGTATGTAGTGGCGATGAAAATAATGCTTTGTAAAACGACGCACACGTGGCCGTTACATAATCAGCTCGCTGTAGAATGAACAGCCACACCCCAAACGTTTAATTATTAATATCTCGAAAAATAATAAATTAAGGCGAAATCCAAGATAGCCAAAATGTTTACCGAAATATTAATAATAACGTGTGCGAGTTTTACGCAGTATAATTAACAAATAAAAGAGTTAAGTAATTAAATGTGAATAACTTCTGTAAAAATAGAGCTACATCAATGAGCTTTTAATATGTTATAAATATAAAAATTTCCAACAGATTGTATATTCTAGATTTAGCATAACTTGGTTTGCAACCAAGATATTTGCAATTTAAAACTATCACAGGAAATCCGGACCGACAATTCAGTTCCGCCGGGTTAATAATATTAGTAATAATATTAATTCTCCGTCTGTGGGAAACTAAATTCATTCTCACGGACTGAGGGAATTCAGATTTTGTGTAGTAGGGAGAGTGTGTAAGCCAATCAAATCATTTGACGAAATCCCGACCAGCGTGGTGTTTTGGGGCTGAACCAACACTCTACTGCCAGTATTTGCGAAGTACGGACGTAATTCTTCGATCGTCTCGTAACCATAGTTGTGAAGATTCATCAGAAGACTCTACGTGGTCAACACACATAATTACGAACACTATAAATACAGATCAACTGTACAATTCGTAATTATAGCTTCAAGTCGAGATACTCTTCATTACAACAAACAAGCTTATTGTGTGCTACAAGCTGTGGTCATAAGCACGCAGGAGATCTACCAGACTACAAGACCTGACTTCAAGAATACGACAGAGAGGCCGTCTAAAACATTGGTGAACCAGCTGACGAGCAGAGCTACCACTCGAACGAAACACACACACACGCTGACGTGCGACGTGCGACGTGCGACGTGCGAATCGACGAGGGACATAAACCAGTTCCAGCAGAAAGCCGCAGACGTTAAAACTTCAACAAACAACAGGAGAGGAGAGTGCTGCTGAATTCTGAACTCAACGACCGAAATCCAGGGCGCTCTAAGCAGATCACTATCTCTAGCAGATCGGACCAGGACAGCGAGGGACAATTTGGAGCAACTCTACCATCCACTTCAAAAACAGGAAAGCAAAATCAACATATTTATTTTTCAAACGCTAAACTTTCTATCTTTTTCAATTAAAAGCATTGTAATTCAACTCATTCAGGTGCCATACAAAAATCAAAGACTCTAGTAAATAAGAATAAATTCATTGTGATAATCTGTATAGCAGTATAAGTCATTAGTAAGTTTTAGTTAAGAATCAATAGAAATAACACAAAAGCGCTATACAAATCTTAACAAACAATTTAATTATTAGCTCATACTGCAGTATAACAGAGTCAAATCACTAGAAAATAAAAAGTCGTGAACTAGACTGTCACGCCTAATTTATTTTTGGAAAATATTCAATTAACTTCAGAGTTTTTATATTTTATTTTATTAACATTTGAATCAAATTTATTTAAAGCCATTTAATTAAATTAAATTAATTTATTAATTAATTTTTACTTGCAATTATCTTGACAAATAACGAGTTTAACTTCTTTTCAATTATCAACCAATTGAAAAACATTAGTCAAGATCGATTCACTGTTTAGACTGTAAGGATAATTGATAATATAAACGTTTTATTCTTGTGTGTTATTGGAGTAATAAACAACGTTTTATTACCCCATATTGCATTGTTTTATTGTTGTACGACAAAGGCTGCCAGTCTCACAAAACTCTTCACCTTTAAAGTAACTTATTTTGTTTGTTGTTGCTATAAATTGAGATTATATACTTGCGAAATTCAAATCCAAAATCCACACGCCCTAGTCGGAAGAAAACCGCAAGATCGGACAGCAGGTAGGTACTCATACACAACACAACAGAACAACAACGCATATAAGTAGAGTTGCATATGGCGCTCCAATTTCGTGGGGCTCGATAAAATTAAATTAATTAAATTCAATTTAAATTTAATTTTACGTGAAAACAAAGTTTGCTGTTTTAACTCTTAAAACAGCTGGCGTCCAACTGAACAATTCCCTACGAAGAGTTTTGTGATTGGTGGTGGTACAGCAGTGAAATTATTTTGTGTATCTGAAATTGTTCTATATTTGAGATTATTGTGTAAAAAATGGACACGGAAAAAATGTTTAAACAGTTATTACAAGAAATTAAACAAAACGCTGCTAAAGCGGAACAAGCTAACGCGGAATTAAACGCTAACATGAACTCGAAATTTGAGCAAAATCGACGCCAAATTTGAACTTAGCAACGCGGAAATATCGTCCAAAATTGAGACGCAAAAAGTTAGCCTAACCGAGGCATTAGAAAATAGCAACGCAGACATAAACGCAGAAATTAAACAAAGCACTAAAGAATTAACTGTTAAAGTCACCGAAATCGCGGAATGTAATAAAGAATTAACCGCTAAAGTCGCTGAAATCGGTGAAAGTAATAAAGAGTTAACCACTAAAGTCACGGAAATCGGTGAAAAAGTATATACGGTTGATACCAAAATAAATGAACGGTTTACGGTTTTTGAGACCACAATGCAAAAATCGTTTATCGAACAAGTCACACGTATGGAGGGCCGATTCAAAGAGCACATTAGCAGATGCCAGAAACAGACACAAGACATCGCGAAGAAAGTCGACTCTCTCGAGATAAGAATTCAAACGGATGCGACCGAAACTCAACGCCAAGTTAATAGACTAGACGCTTCAATTGTAGAGACGCGATCCAACATAGACTCTAATAAAGAGAGTGTATTACAGGCGCTTAACGACGAGATTTTGAAAGTACGACAGGAAGTACGCAGGAGGTCCGCTCCTAATATTTTAGTACAAGGTCCTGTCGATGAAAAAAATCGTGTGTATTTTACAGGGGAAAATAACGAAAACCCTATTAAATTTTTGTTAGCCTGTGAAAGTGAAATGGCAAGGGTAGGTTCGAGACTCGAAGATCAGGATAAAATACAGTGGGTAGTAAACGCGATACGTGATTCGGCGCGTAAGTGGTATAACATTGTACGCGATAGAGTATCCACATACGCGGAGTTCAAACAAAAATTTGAAAGCCGGTACTGGAATGCGCACACTCAAAGACTTTTACGCAATGAATTAGAATATGGGCGCTTTGAACGGAAGATGGGTATTACCGCAGAAAATTATATCATCCAGCAGGTCGAGCGCGCGAAGCATTTAACCCCAACATTTTCAGAGATCGATATTGTCACGAAACTAGCTTATCATTTTAATCACAATATACGGGTAGCGGTGTTTACGGAGGGTATACGCACGGTCGATGAACTGCTCATTCTAGTGTCCCAAAGCGAGGCAGTTTTTGATTTAGGCGGGTGGCGTTATAACCCTGATTTTCGCCGAAATAACGAAGGTCAGAATACGCGGGTACAATACCATCAGCAACCTGATCAGAGACCAAGTACGAGTTCTTCTACACCCCAGACATCGTCAAAACCCCCAGATAAGACCTTTGAATACAAAGGTAAGCCAAATATCGGTAGACCGAAAGGGCAATATAAGGGTAACGATGGGGCCCCGATTAGAGCAATTCAAACGGTCGAAATAGCGAGAAGTGACACAATAGAGCAAGATAGCGATACTCAAGGCAGTAAGGACCCTAGTGAGAAGAAAAAAAACCGTAAGTTTCCAAAAAACTTGGAAACGGGCGCCTCCAGGGGGGAAGCGCCATAAATCATGCCAAAATGTATAAAAATAGAATAGGTAGAAATAAGAAAAATACTAGATTTAAGAAAAGTGATCTTTCTACAGAAATTTGTACGCCAGTTAATAAAGTATTCCAACCGGAAGGTACGGAACCATGGTTGGCGGTTAACACAATACAACAATGGACTCCGACAATTGTATGTCCGGTGGAACAGGAACTTGACGACGACGTTCCCACACAATCAGCCTGGGAAGACGTGGAAGTCATATCCGGTGACCCCTACGAATTTGACGAGTACATAGCGGAATATTGTAGAGCCACTCATAAAAATGGTTACGATATACTGGACGCACTTTAAAAATAAATAATATGTAGAATTAATAATAATTTAAATAAATAATAATTAGAATTAAAATAAATTAACTGTGTTTTATATTAATAATAAATTGTAATTAAATTGTGTGTAAATAATAATGCTTTTCTAACGCGGTAACAAGCGTAGCGTATAATGCAAAGGCGAAACAAACGCACCGGCAGGAAATAGTTAAGTCACACGATAACTACCGGCCGATGGTTTGAATGTAGGTCAAGCAATTAGCGCCGCGCGGTGCGATAACGACTGTAAACAAACCTCAGCACATTTCTTCGTACGCGTGCCACTGTTGACAAACAAACATTCTTAAAGCCAGCAATTAGCTACTACCCGTTCTGAAAACATTAATATACAATAATTTGCAAATATAATATTATTAATAGAGTGTAATTAGAGTTAACTTGTATATATGAAGAACATTAACACCCATGTATGTGTCCTTAAATAAGTAATACCATGTATAATAGCAACTATAATTACTAAAAAGTACGTCTATAATAATTTAAAAAAAAAAATAATTGTAATTAATCCACTCATTTTTTTTTAAATAAACAGGGGAGTATATAACAGGACCAAATATCAATTATTTGGAGTTATATGTCAACTGTATACTAGAATCATGTTTAAATAAATTGTAATAGTCAAAACCCCATTTGTATGTAGTGGCGATGAAAATAATGCTTTGTAAAACGACGCACACGTGGCCGTTACATAATCAGCTCGCTGTAGAATGAACAGCCACACCCCAAACGTTTAATTATTAATATCTCGGAAAATAATAAATTAAGGCGAAATCCAAGATAGCCAAAATGTTTACCGAAATATTAATAATAACGTGTGCGAGTTTTACGCAATATAATTAACAAATAAAAGAGTTAAGTAATTAAATGTGAATAACTTCTGTAAAAATAGAGCTACATCAATGAGCTTTTAATATGTTATAAATATAAAAATTTCCAACAGATTGTATATTCTAGATTTAGCATAACTTGGTTTGCAACCAAGATATTTGCAATTTAAAACTATCAAAGGAAATCCGTACCGACAATTCAGTTCCGCCGAGTTAATAATATTAGTAATAATATTAATTCTCCGTCTGTGGGAAACTAAATTCATTCTCACGGACTGAGGGAATTCAAATTTTGTGTAGTAGGGAGAGTGTGTAAGCCAATCAAATCATTTGACGAAATCCCGACCAGCGCGGTGTTTTGGGGCTGAACCAACACTCTACTGCCAGTATTTGCGAAGTACGGACGTAATTCTTCGATCGTCTCGTAACCATAGTTGTGAAGATTCATCAGAAGACTCTACGTGGTCAACACACATAATTACGAACACTATAAATACAGATCAACTGTACAATTCGTAATTATAGCTTCAAGTCGAGATACTCTTCATTACAACAAACAAGCTTATTGTGTACTACAAGCTGTGGTCATAAGCACGCAGGAGATCTACCAGACTACAAGACCTGACTTCAAGAATACGACAGAGAGGCCGTCTAAAACATTGGTGAACCAGCTGACGAGCAGAGCTACCACTCGAACGAAACACACACACACGCTGACGTGCGACGTGCGACGTGCGACGTGCGAATCGACGAGGGACATAAACCAGTTCCAGCAGAAAGCCGCAGACGTTAAAACTTCAACAAACAACAGGAGAGGAGAGTGCTGCTGAATTCTGAACTCAACGACCGAAATCCACGACGCTCTAAGCAGATCACTATCTCTAGCAGATCGGACCAGGACAGCGAGGGACAATTTGGAGCAACTCTACCATCCACTTCAAAAACAGGAAAGCAAAATCAACATATTTATTTTTCAAACGCTAAACTTTCTATCTTTTTCAAATAAAAGCATTGTAATTCAACTCATTCAGGTGCCATACAAAAATCAAAGACTCTAGTAAATAAGAATAAATTCATTGTGATAATCTGTATAGCAGTATAAGTCATTAGTAAGTTTTAGTTAAGAATCAATAGAAATAATACAAAAGCGCTATACAAATCTTAAAAAACAATTTAATTATTAGCTCATACTGCATTATAACAGAGTCAAATCACTAGAAAATAAAAAGACGTGAACTAGACTGTCACGCCTAATTTATTTTTGGAAAATATTCAATTAACTTCAGAGTTTTTATATTTTATTTTATTAACATTTGAATCAAATTTATTTAAAGCAATTTAATTAAATTAAATAAATTAATTAATTAAATTTTCACTTGAAATTAACTTGACAAATAACGAGTTTAACTTCTTTTCAATTATCATCCAATTGAAAAACATTAATCAAGATCGATTCATTGTTTAGACTGTAAGGATAATTGATAATATAAACGTTTTATTCTTGTGTGTTATTGGAGTAATAAACAACGTTTTATTACCCCATATTGCATTGTTTTATTGTTGTACGACAAAGCCTACCAGTCTCACAAAACTCTTCACCTTTAAAGTAACTTATTTTGTGTGTTGTTGCCATAAATTGTGATTACATACTTGCGAAATTCAAATCCAAAATCCACACGCCCTAGTCGGAAGAAAACCGCAAGATCGGACAGCAGGTAGGTACTCATACACAACACAACACAACAACAACGCATATGAGTAGAGTTGCAAAATATATATATATATATATATATATATATATATATATATTACTTTAATATTTATACTAAATTTACCTCAAGATGTTTTTTCTATTTGGAACATGTTTCGAGATTTCCTGTTCTCTCATCTTCAGCCTTCGCCCAACATGTTCCAAATAGAAAAAACATCTTGAGGTAAATTTAGTATAAATGTTAAAGTATTATATACATGAAGAAACGGACTGTAGCAGAAAGTGATTGAAATATATATATATATATATATATATATATATATATATATATATATATATAAACTTTCACTATGAACACTTACTTTTTGGTTTTGTTTCCCAAACTTTTCAACGTGGTATTCGTCTTCTTCAGTGGGATTAAATACTGAATGCCTGTACAGAGTAACGGTTATGGGCTGTAGGTGTGTGTGGTGGGGGTTGATGGTGGGAGGGAATTGGCGCTGGGATTCAAATTGTGTGTTCGAATCAGTGTATCGAAAAGTATGTGTGACCTATAATGTAATTTTTCATTTAATATGTTGTTTGGTTGTAGTGCGTGATATCTGTATGTTTCAAATTGTTCTGTTGTGTTTAGTTTACTACTTTTAGGTAAGTAGTGTAGTATTTCCATGTTGTGCTCTATGTTTGTGTAACTGTGGTTTTCATTTTGTAAATGTGTGGCAAATGTGGAATGTATGTAGTTTGTGGTGAGGGCTTTTAAGTGTTCTGAATATCTAGAGGAAAAAGATCTTCCCGTCTGGCCGATGTAGAATTGGTGTCAATCATTGCAGTTTAATTTATAAACCCCAGTTTTGCTGTATGTGTCTGTGTCTTTGTTAGTATTATTTATGTGTTTCCTGATGGTGTTGTTAGTTCTGTAGGCCACTTTATAAGTAGTAAGTGTTCATAGTGAAAGTTTATATATATATATTAATATTTAAAAAAGTGAACGAAGAGGATGTACCGACAAGATAATTGTAAAATAATACTCGACAAATTTTGGGAGGGATCGTCTATTTACCTAGCATTTGAAAAGTCATTTATCAGGGTCTCCTTTTGCGATTACTTGTAGTGTCCTTTAAGATATATCTCCAACAAGCACTCCAAGACACATAAGAAAGTTAGATACCCAAGACACCTATAGAAAAGTCAAAGGGAAAGAGTATACTTTCAATGTTATACTCTTTATTGAATTCTAAATCGTATAAAAAAAAACATTACATTAGTCAGACACCGAACACTATACAATAATTCGTTACAAAAACTGTTTAATAATTAAGTTAAACGTAAGATAAAAAATATTTTGTACTGTGAATTAGACAGACGGCCGCGCAGCCTCTTTGTCAAGTCACAACTTCTGGGCATGCGGTAGATTTCTATACCGCTACATTTTGCAACTCATATAAATTCACACGCTCAGCGAATCTATATCGAAATATATTGTTAAGTTATAGGCCTACATAATGCGGGCTAGTAACAAATTCTTTAACTAGCGCATAATTTTAACGTTAATTAATACGAACTGTGTTATCCTTGTTAGTTAGCTTGTGCTGACGGCCGAGTGCATTAAGTTACAAGGTAACTAAGCGAGAGTTCTCTGGTTGTATTCTAGAGACTCTCGCACGCGGGCGGGCAAAGTTGAGACGCGTGAGCTCTTGAGTGATATTCAGCGAGTGGCCATAACCAAATTTCGTAATATAGAAACTTCAGTTTCGAAACTGTGTAGGCTTCCTTGTGGCCGTCCTCACCCCTCCCCCTTCCATTACTCATTCACTATACCCACTTCCCTCTTCACCACGTTCTCTCTCGCATCTCATTCTTACCCCCCATCTACACGTTACTACTTTCTCTCTCTCTCACAGCACACATTTCTAACAGTTGGGCCTAAGTCTCTCTTCTCTCTTAGATTAACTGACGTAAGACCCGACAACAAGACTCCTGACCTATGAAGCGTCGGACGTAGTCGTGCAGGCCACCTTAAAAATGAACAATAATGAAAGTAAGGCAGAAGAGTAATGTAAAGAAAGTAAGGTGGAGACGTCTGAGAGAGACAGACGAACAGCCAAATCCCGGGCACGTCCTCAGCCGAATACACGCAGCCAAAGAGAAAGACAGGCCCGGGCGCGCGGTTGTCACGTGACCATCCGAGTCGAAGGTGTGAAGCGAGCTTCGTTGGTTTAGCGTTCGCTGCGCGTGGAGTTGCTTTATTTTATTTTTTTGTTATTTGTGTTTGTACAAAGTTGTCGTTTGTGTCAGTTGGATATATAAAAAAGCTTTTGTGTCACTTGGATTAATAAAACGGATATAATCTCACTATACTTCATTCTAAAATATGCGTTTCTGTTTTTCTTTCTTGTTCACTAAAGAGGTTAGGTTACACATGGTACACTGTGAGCTTTAAGAATTTAATATTATAATTAAATGTTTTTTCACTGGGATATACTTTGTAATATTTAAATATTATCTTCTTAACTTTGTGGATAATGGTAATAATATAGAAATTTCATCTAATATGACAATAATAGCAAACGCTATTACAACCTCTTATTCTATATTTTGATCTTCTATAGTATATTTACTGTGTCAATACTTTTATCTTCTTCCACTTTAAATATGACTCAAATCATTTTAAGTCCACAGAGGGTTAAATAATGTAGCCTATATCTAAATTTTGAATAAAATTTAGGATACCATTATCTTACAATAATGTATTCTTTCAGTGTTTATTCCATTCAAAGACTTCACCATGCCTCGACATTGCAGTGTCTATGGCTGTCGATCAAATTATGATGGACCACCTGTTTTTTCATTTTCATTACCAAAAGATAAAACACTGAAATCACAGTGGTTAAGGAAAATTCCAACAGATCTTTCAAAATTGAAGCATCCGATTATATGTGTAAAACATTTTCGTGAAGAAGATGTGATACTGACAGATACTGTACCTGTAAAAGGTGTATTAAAGACTTTTCCTACGAAACTACCAAAGCTTAAAGAAGTGTCTTTGCCATGTATTTTTCCAAATGCTCCACATTATTTAAGTACAACTCAACGTACTTCACGTCGCTTGATTGATGCAGAAAATGAAAGTGTTGAAGCTGCTATAAAACACAGTTTAATAAGTCATGAAGCATATTTGCAAAAGGATACTATTAGTAGCATAGATGATTTTTATAAATTCCTTAATAACAAAAAAGATCTTTTTAAAAAATGGGTATTAATAAAATGTGACAATAAAGTTTTAATATGCCTAACGTCAATTAAAGATGATATTCCAAAGGTTGAGGCAAATATCACAGTTTATGAAAATTTGGAGTTTTCAGCTTTTTTGGGAAAAGTTAAACTAACTAAGTTTCCCTTCAGTAAAGCCAAATTAGATGAACTGAAATCATTTAATATCTTAGAGCAATTTTTATATTTTATTGAACAAGAGGTGGATAATAAATTAAGTTCTAAATATTTCAATGAATCTGTATCATGCTGTAGAACTGCTGGAAAATAGTCCTGGTTTTGCAGAGAAAGAAAATTTAAATTTTATTATTGAGCAATTACACTTACTACAAGTGCCTAGAAATAACGCTAAATATAACAACGAAACAATGCTGTTTTCATCTACACTTTATGTGCATTCCCCATCAGCATATAATGCATTACGGAAATGTGGTTTTTTATTGTTAATTCACCCGAGAAATTTACAGAAACTAAGTTGTAATTTTTCACTTAAAGACAGTAGTGTTACTGGTAGCATTGATTATTTAAAAACACGTATAAGCTTTTTGCAACCACATGAACTTTTGGTTTGTTTAAATATAGATGAAATTTATATGCAGCCACGTATTTGTTTTAAAGGTGGGTCTATACATGGCACAAGTGTTTTTTATCCTGATAAACCAGCTAAAACTGCCCAAGTTTTTATGTTATCATCAGTCTTTTCTAAGTATAGGGATGTTGACTGCATAGCTCCTGTATTAAATTTAACAAGTATTCAGTTGCATGAGATGATATTAAATATTCTTAAAAAAGTCGAAAACCTTTTTTTTAAAGTTCTGCCGATAATTTCTCACAATAATTCTGTAAACAGGAGAGCATTTGAATTATTTACCCCCAATAAAAGTTTAAAAGCCCACATTCAACACCCCTTTGACCCTTCTAGGTTGTTATTTTTTATTTTTGATACTGTTCATATTTTAAAGTGTATCAGAAATAACTGGCAGAGCAAAAAAAATGATGATGGTTCTTTGTGTTTCATTGATACGGACAATGATAATATTCTTTTTACAGCAAAATATAGACATCTTGAGAAGCTGTATGAAACTGAAAAAAACTCTTTAGCAAAGTTTGGCCACCTGTTATCGTATAAAGTATTGTACCCATCATCAATCCAAAAACAAAATGTTAAATTAGCTTTAAAGTTAATGAAAGAAAAAAATGTTGCTGCTTTAAAACATGTGTCTAAAAATCATCCTGATTTATTTCCTGGGGTTAATGAGACGATTAAATTTTTGGAAATAATTATTAATTGGTGGAAAATCGTAGATGTGAAAAGTGTGTTTGAAGGGGAGAGAATTAATGATGCTTCTAGAGAAGCAATCAAGCCTGAAAACAATTTTCAAATTGATTTCTTAAAAAAAATGTGCTTATGGCTTAAAAAATGAAGATTATCTGTGCAGTCTTCAAAAGCGTTATCACCTCAAACATTTCAGTCACTTATCATAACTAATGAAGCATTTATAGAATTAATACCATATGTCTTTAGAACTTATGACAGCAGCTATATCTTGCTCAGCAAATTTCAAAATGACAGTTTGGAAAGCAGATTTAGCACATATCGGCAACTGAGTGGTTCCAATTATTACATTAGTTAAACTGAAATTTTAGAAAATGAAAAAAAGTAAGGTTTACGAATACTGTAATATTATCTTCTGAACAATAAATGTTTCACTGAAAACTCTAATACCATCTTCTGAAAATCACTATGATATTGATACACATGCATTTTCTGAAATAGTTGACGAAACATTCTGTTTTGAACTGATACCAATACTATTGCCTGTATTAGTATATATTGGGGGGTTCACAACATATAGAGTTTTGAAGACAAATAAGTGTGAATTATGTACGAATTGGATGGAGTGTAATAAGGAATTGAATGTAGAAGATGAAATAAATGATTTCACCCTAGATATGGACAGAGGCAAGTTAAAAATTCCAAAACAATGTGTCATAATTGCTATTGGCATTGTTTGGCATGTTATAAATAAAATTGTTTATAAATTTTTGGCATCTTTTATGCAAATGAACCACCAGTTGTGTCTTTTGAATAAAATTAGTTTAATATTACTAAGTAGAGAGTCTGAGAACTTCCCATTTAAAGACTCGTGTTTATGCACTCAAACACTCTTGTCAAAACTAGAATGTATAGTTTTAATTGCATCAAAATTTTTATAAATAATGTAGTAAAACCTTTGAATCATAAGCAAAAATATGACAGACAAAATGATATGCGTAAAGTAAAAAAACTTTGTAAGTAGTCACTGAACTAATGGATTTTTACAGAAATGGATGTTTACATGTTAATCTCATAAAATTGAATACAATATTTGTATGTTAATTTTTCTGTTAATATTTGTATGTTTTTTCCAGAATTAATAAATTGAATATAACAAGTAAACATTAGTATTTATTTATTAACAAGACACAAGACAATAAAAGAAACGTAACAAAATATGTAATTTTGTTGAGTTAGAGTGAAAGGAGCTGCAATCTTTTTTCAAATTTTACGGAATATATTCTGAATAAAATTATATAAAACTTGGTTTGGCTTATTAAAAACGAAACAATGAATGTGTCAAAGCAAAATCTTATTCGTTTGTAATTCATTTGTCGGCCGACGCAAAAGACGATGAGAAAGCTCGCCTCGGTTGGTCACGTGATGTCTCTGTTATGACGTCGCGCCCGGGCCTGTCTCGTTGGCTGCGCTGAATACAATACGACAGTCACAACACGTAGGCCTACACTAGCTTACCCACTCCGTAGTACCCCCTATACATTCCCCACTTCTACTCCTTACACTTTCCTTTTATTTTATTACAAATTGAATTATAAGAGAATTTTTTAATACAAAATATATAAATATTTTTATAAAATGATACAAAAATATTTTAATAATATTATTATCAGGTAAAATGTTAGTTAGCTTTAAGTTTACTAAAATAAATTTCTCATCATTTGGCCCCTTATAGACCAGATTTAAATTAATATTTTTATTTAAATCCTTAATGGTCTTACGAGAGAAATCCTTAATAAATTTCGAGAGAAATCATTTGGGCAAATGAATTTTAAATTCTTCTAGTTTATAGGCATACATGCATTCTCCGGCTGATTGAATACAGCGATTGCACTAGCAATTTTAAGTTTTACTTATATAAAGAAAAATGTAATTGAATTTAAATGGGCTCTGTATCTACCGATTTAATTCTCTGTTACAAATGTAAAATGAAGAAAATGAAAATTTTCTCAAAGATAGTTTAGACAAATAATGGTTTATAGCTTATAGGATAACAGACAAGTGTTCGATCTGTAAAACTAGCAAAAGAAAATTTACTAAAAAATCCAAAAAAGAAACTAAGCAGATTACTAAAATCTAGCTATCTAAAGAAGACACTACAATTGATGCTAAAGAAATTCACGCTCCGGTTAGAAAGAATTTCCCTAAGAGGAAAATCTAACACTCCAAATAACGGCAGAATGATCGCATGAAAATGATTTTCGAGTCCAATAAGGATTACAGGTGGATAGGTAGGGTAGTAGATGCCATTAAAGATTATAAGAATTCCATTTAAAGAATGATCGTTGTGAAACCTGCAGAAGTTAATGACGATAGGGAGAAAGAGTCTTTAAATAAACTTCCAGAGAAAGTGATAAAGTCTAAGTCTAAAGTTGGCGACAGACTTCTTATTGCTACAACAATTACGTAATGCTCTCAAAAATGTGAGAGCATCATTCTACACGTTACTCGACTAACCCAGCGTGCGATGTCTCTGCCAAGGTCGTGCAATCGCGTTGCGTCCAGACTCTTCGAGCTCTCCTAACTATGCAAATTATGTCGGAATGCTGCCAGGAATATGGAAAATTATTCTGGATCTATATATGTTTTCATATCTATATATAGTTTAAAAGAGATGGCTTTTGGGATCTAAAGGTCAACAAACAGAAAAACGTAAGCAAGAAGCCTTTTTTGAAGCTATGAAAAACAGATGAATAGCATACTGCCGCAGAGTTGTGTCTCCTGCATGGTGACTTGGTGAATTACGGGGTGATCTCAATGGGGAAGAGGTAAGATTGCCTATAGTAGAAAAATCTGTCTCTCAAATAAAGAACAAACAATGTCAACAAACATATGTGCAATATAAGACTTATCTGCAATTGCAAATATA
Organism: Magicicada septendecula; assembly: GCA_034769895.1. Taxonomy (NCBI): domain Eukaryota; kingdom Metazoa; phylum Arthropoda; class Insecta; order Hemiptera; family Cicadidae; genus Magicicada; species Magicicada septendecula. Next base: position 361,361,679 of record CM068375.1, on the reverse strand, counting down.
AGAGAAAAAAATAAATGTAAAGCAAACAGAAGTTTAATGAAGAAAGTTGTGTTAGTGGTTATATCACAAACAGAAATATCACTGTTGCACACCACTATAGGAAAATTATTCCGATTACCGCTTCAAGCTTCTCAGCTCATCGTCAGATCGGAATTATCACTGTGTGCAACAGTGATAATTTTGTTTGAAGTCAAACAGTTAATGAAAATACAACCATGCGTTTCAAAACTAGTTGCTGAACAGAATGTACCACGGTAAAACAGAAAAAACACAGAAAATAAGACAATAGATAAAGTCACTTTGCCTGTAATTTGGGCAGTTCAGGTCGAGGTCCGACACTCACTGGACAACGTATCTTCGGCAGTTTGAAGCCGCTGCATGCACAAATACTTGGACGGAGACTGACAAAGCCGTCTCACTATTTCTCGCTTTAAAAGGACCTGCCACAGAGCTACTACAACAGGTGCGCTTGATAGCCTGAATATCTATGACGAATTACGGTATAGTGATAAACATTGCGAGATGTTTACTAAACTCAGTTTGAGAACAAGGCAACAATGTTCCGGGGAGAGTCTGCAAGAGTTTGAAGCAAGCATGAACAAACTAATTAGACATTGTATAAAGACAAATGAAGTGACTAGAAAACCTACTTTGGTCGTCGAGGAAAGGCTCTTGCTTGTTCCTGAGTTATTGAAGGACGCTGGGCGAGAAGTGGCTGAAGATGACTTTTCACTGAGTTTCAATAATTCTAAACATAAATATAATACTTTCACATATGTAGGGCTTTTGTACACTGAAACTGTGTTGCAATGTTTATCATTTAATTCCAAAAAAACCAAACAGTTCAGTGAGTTTTAATTTAATTAGGACATGCTTTCACATAAGTATATTAAAATTATATAACATAATATACAAAAACGCATGCTGCCATAATTCAATGTATCAATGTTATTCAAATAATTTGTAAAATTTAAAAATACTAAAACATAATGTTATTATGATGAACAGCCTTATTTCAGCATAGATTTCCCCAATTGAGTACCATATGCAACTTAGTTTTTGTCCTCGTTACAGCTAACTCTAATACCAAGCGTCTATGTTATGCACCTTTACGGTAATGCTTTGCACTTTTTATGAGATTTCAAATTAACTTTCCTTGCAGTCATCACTACAAATTAGTGAAATCAACATGTTAATCCGTACTATTGTACTCAACGTGTCTGTTACTCACGGAACTAGGTACAGAAATTATTCTCCATTGCAGCTGAATATTAAGTTCAAAATGTGCCTTAATATAGTTTTGCTAGTTTAAAAGAAACAAAATCAAGGTAGATGTATTATTTTAGTAGAGAAATAATTTGTTTGACACAAAAACAGGATATTTAGTGATGCAATTTAGTCATTCATCTTAATTTTTTTCCTTGTTAACCATAAAGTATCTCCACCGAAGAGGAAATATCTCCAACCCCACGTGTTCTAGATATATGACATGAAAACGCATTTCAAGAATTGATCAGTTTCATCACACACACACACACACACACACACACACACACACACACACACACACACACACACACACACACAAATGTTTACTGTGATGGGAGACAGGTTAAGGAAAGTATATAAGGTATACACAATATAAGAACTTATAAATTGCAACAGTTCAAATTTGAGTATACAGTACTAATAAGGATATGGTAAGTGTGCGAAATTTACAAACACGTCAATATGGAAGAGATGAAAAATTATTTATTATACACACAAATATAGTTTTTAAAGATGTATATTGTATTATAAATTGTCATGTATTGATAATAGAAATAATAGTTTGTATTGTTCGATAATATAAATCGATTTTACTTGGTTGCTGCAACGTCCTCCTCTCCTCTCGTCGCTCGCGTCCTGGTGTCCTTCTTCTTCAGTGTCACTCCTTCCTGGTGTCCTCTTTGTCCTGGCGTCCTCTTCGTCTTGTCGTCCTCTTCTACGGCAGGCCACTCCAGCAGCGATATTTCAATGAGTCTCGTTGTTATTATGTTTGACTGCTAACGTTAATTAGTTTCTTCATAAATTTTTCACTCACAATGATTATAAATTTCACTCGTACAATTTATTATTAACTTATACTTTATATTTTCTTAATCTCAGGATTAATATGGTATTAATTAATCCGGTGCATTTAATGTACACCTTCCACGATATCTTGAAGTGTCTTTAAATTCCCTAAGCGGATATCTTAACTTACACGAAAACAGCACTATAGTACATTACAATTTGTGTCTAAATATTGTACCCACTCGGTTCTTAACGCAAAACTTTGTTAAGAATTACCAAGGTTTATTTTATATATGATAGTTCTATGTTCGTAAGAGAACAACTCTCTTCACCGGGCACAACTTCCCCTTGCAGATGCTAAAGCAGAACTGTGACCATCCTAACTCTACAACGAATAAATCTTACTGAATTTAGTGTATTCTGATTGGCTAAGCCCAAGTCACATGAATGATGGAACAAACAGATATACGAATTTCCTGAAAAACTTTGTATAATTTAGCGAAGGCCTGCATGGAAATTATCTACAAATTGTATTACCCTATCATTGATAAGAGTTACAATTGGGTTTTACTTCACTTAAAAAAAAACATATTTCTAAAATAGTTATAACCATCAGAGTATACACAAATTGAAACTATTTACCTAAATAATTCTTTGTCAAAGTTTCACGTCAATCGGTTTGCTACCGCGGAAGATATCGCGATCACACGTTATCACACCCGCACACGCGCACAAATTCACTCAAAAAATACATGACCATATAGAACACCTTTTTGTGAAGAGTTTGGTATATTCTACGTGCTAATCCATTTCTAAATACAAAACTTACGGCTAAAAGACAAAATATTACATAAAACAAATTTAAACAAGAAAATGCTCGTCATCCATGTGCTCTGATACAAACAGCATAGCTTGTCATCCTGTGTTCCGTTGCAAAATATTAAATGAAAATGTATTATTGTAAAGACAATTGAGGTTATATTTTATGTTATGTTTTATAGTGCTGGTGGTAGAGACTTATTCCAGCATTTCATGGACAAGAGAAATTTTACACAGAACCAAACGACAGGCAGAATGCAAACCGTAAGTGACATATTTGATGTAAACTGTTCTTTATACAAATCAAGTATTTAGCAGCATGCATGAAGACAAATTGAAGATATGTGAATAATACTCACAGGTACACAGGACACTCGGTTCAGGATACTCACAGATACTGATCAATACAAACATTTATCATCAACAATAAAACAATAACATATCGACAATAAATAATTCATTTACTTTACATCTTTTATTCATGTACTGTCAAGAAATATGTAGCAGGACTTTGTACATTTTCATATTCAAATTTTATTTGTGACTGTGTGTTATGAAAGAGACCATATTGTCCAGGGTGCTTGTTTGTGTTCTGAGCCATGATGTTGTCCATGGTGAGAATGTGTTATTACTGAACTTTCATTAGGTTTAAGAACACAGGTGCAAGATATGATTAAGACAGAGTACTGCTCAAATCATTTCTCTCATAGGAATTATATTAAAGATTTCAGTAGTCCATAGCTTTCCGTATGAGGTCCAATTATTTAATGTCTCCTGGTTTCAACTAGAATGTAATTTTTACTCTGGTCAACATTCTTCTGGCATCCTTGAAACTTTCTAATTCAAGTTTTAATTAGGTAGAAAACTAAAATTAATTAACTAACGCCTTTTTCCGAAAAAAAGATATACATATATACACATTGAGTGCGAGAAACCAAAGATCCCTTATAGAATATATTATCGCAAACGATAAAATTAAAAACTTGGTTCAAGACGTAAGAGTTTATAGAAGTAGCGACTTAAATACAGACTACTACCTACTGGTAGCCACAAATACATCGTTAGCAAGATAGAGAAAACAAAAACGAAAAGAACATCTGAAAATCAAGAAGTACTTAAAATATATCTGCTTTGAGAAGAAAGCGTGAAACATCTTTACCGAAACAGATTAGCTGAGCATCTAATACAAGTGCCAATTAGTAATGACATTGATAAAGAGTGGGATAATATAAGAACCTGTATTGAGAAAGCAGCAATAGAAGCAATACGAAAGAAGGAAAGGATAAGAAATAAGAAAGGCCTAAGGGTATGGAACGAGGAATTACAGATAGCTATTAATGAAAAACAGAAAGAATATATAGAGTTTCTACAGAAAAAACACTCAACAAGCGAGAGATCTGTATACATACAAGAGAAACTATGCCGAACAATTGACCCGTAAAGTTCACAGATATTCCTGGGGTAAATTTATCTCTTATATCGAACACAATGTACACGGAAGACAGTCATTCGCATATAAAGTTATGAGGCATTTAAACAGAACAGAAAAAGGTGTGCCAAAACTTAATATCATTAAAAAAGATCAGTGGATTGGACATTACAAAGAGCTGTGGTGTAAACAAGAAGAAGTACAAAATAATAACCCAAACCTTAATGACGACGGAGAAATCATGGAGGTTGATAAGATATCAATGAGTGAATTACAAGATGCACTAAAAGCAACTAAAGACGTGCGAAATGAACTAAATGTATACGCACTAAATGAAAAAAAAAACTGAATATAAAGAAAGATGGAAACATCATGTAAACAGAATGGGAAATGGGAGAATACCCAAAAAGATACTTAACTACAACCCAAGAGGGAAAAGAGATATAGGAAGACCACAAAAACAGTGGTCGTAAGTTTGAAGTTTGTGAGGACGGAACAGGCAAATGCCTAATCCTTGAAGTGCAGAAGATAAAGACTAAAATTAATATTGTAATATTATAATATTAATAAATATTAGAAATAAATATAATGATACACACACACACACACACACACAAATACAATCAAGGTACCACAGGCATTATGTAATGTTTGGTAATATAATAAAGTTCATAAGTAATTAATGGTTGTAAAATGTCCAAACACATGTAAATAATGTAAAAAGATATTTAGATAAGCTATACACTGGGCATAAAAGACTTAGTGATTGAACAAAATTAAAATATTTGTTGTTATAGTGCAATACTATGTAAGATGAAGAATAAGAAGTAGGCCAACTACTTCATAACAACAATACAATTTCAAGAACACTATTCTAACTTGAATCTTTAATGAGATTACTTCAAACAAGGATCATGTTGCCATAAATTGAGAAAAAAACATTTTCCAGTTTTAATAGTGTTTAAAAAACCAGTAAAACATAAAACATAATCAAATAAATAAATAAGTGAAGTAAGAAGGTACAAGCTGAGGCATACAAATGTGTAAAAAACAATTACAAAAAAGAAAAGAGTAAGGGTCAGTAAAACAAGATTAAACAACTACAAACCAGGTAACAAATAATAAAAATATGTAAGCAAACACTGAAGTGAAAGATATACAAACCATAAGCTTGTAACCATAAACTTGACACCATACACTTCACTAGTGTAAAATAACCAGAAGCGGCTTGTGACAGAAACATTTGTGTTGTTCTTAATGTCGTTAACAACAGTCTACTACATACAAAGTTTATAGGTATATTATTTAACATGTATGCAATCATTAGATATTTGTCCTTATTGTTTATATTTTTTTAATGTAAAAGAGACAGTCACATTCAATGTGTCCAGGGAAATATTTGCACACATTATAATCGCATATAAATCCAAAGTGTATTACGTACTTAACAAAACATATTAAATATTTAATGATAAAGGTTTTTGTTTATACACAAAATCAATTGCCTGTCTTTCAGTGACATGAAATTTTTGATAACATTTTCATCAAAATTACTTATGTTGTCGATTGTGTCTTTATTCACTGATATTACTGCTTGAGTATACGCGTGTAGACAATCTTCATTCATCATATTCCTTAAAAATTCTTTAATTCTTATAAGGGTAGAAAAATATTGTTCTGATTTTAGTTTTTTATGGTCAACTTAAGGACTTTTTAATATTTCAAATCTTTATATATTTATTTTATATATTATATAATTATTTCAACTCATTTTTTTCTTAAGAGCCGTAATCTTTTTTTAATATATATATTTACTAGTTAATTTTGTAGAAAAATGTAGTAAAATCTTTACAGTCAACAGAAAATAGTATAAGCATATTTCTGATTATAGTATAGTATAGTACACTGTCTGAATTTTCTCACATTTTTGTAAAGCTTGTATTCTTTTTCAATATTCACACAATATGAATACGACATTCACAGACAATATGTGTTTACACAATGAGTCTCACAGCTAACTGAATAGTCCACGTCGAAATGCCTCATCTCGTTGGATCGGTTACAGTCTTACAATTCAGTTGCACAATGGTCGGATATACGTTTTGGACTTATCACAGATATGCTTTCAACTGACTGTGTTAAATATAGTAATACAGAAATTATGTATGTGTCTTTAAACAATTGTATCATTTATTATTGTATCTCTGTTATTGTATTTTAAATTATTATATCTTTTATGATTTGATTTTTGTGCTAGTGATGAGTTTAAATGTACATCTGGGGAATGCATTGATATTGTTTCTAAGTGTGATGGAACCAAGAAATGTGCAGATGGATCTGATGAGACTGAAAGAAGCTGCGAACAACTGAATATTACAGAGTAAGCTTGACATAAATTCTGTTAATTCCAAAATATACTGAGGTATTAGTTTGTCTTTCAACTATTATTTACTAGAATATTTACTTTGTATAATAATTGGATGTATAAAATATTTAAGATCTACATCCTACTTTAATAAACAAGAGTGTGTGTGGGTGAGTAAGTGAGTGAGACAAGGCACAGTTTATTCTTTGGTTTGTTGTCCACAGTACTGGATTTACCAGGAGCTCAGAGGGGGCTGCAAGCTACAGATATTAACATGATAATGTTTTATGCTGGGGGTCATTCCACAAAATGCGTGATGCGTCATTGAAAAATGTAACGCTTCCACACTTTCGATTCCCCACAGTCTAGAAAACTTTTGTTTACAAAACATTATCATGCTTCGATGTTTCGGTTTCGTCGAAATTCTTTATGTGAGCGCGCGCGTGTGTGTGTGTGTGTGTAGGGGGGGAGAGAGAGAGAGAGATTTTTTGTTCTTTTTAACAGAAGTATTTTTTTGTAAGCATAAAAGGCACTTTGATTTATTTAAGTATGGTTTTTTTAAATTAAATGATCAGTTTTTGTTAATAATACAAATGGAAGATAGTTGTTATTTAAATATTGTGTGCTTATTTTCAAGGCATTGGCATCCTTGAAAATTAATAATTAATTCTATATTAATTCCATTAAGCTACATAGTCATTGAATATTAGTTTACCATTAGCTTGTTGAATCTTTAGTCAAAGAATAAAAAAAATCTTGATCTACTTTTTCAATTTTATAAAAATTATAAGAAAGAAATTAAAGTTATACCTAGACAATAAAATATAAATTTTTTATGTTAAATTTCTAAATAAGCTTAGTTAGGCTTAAGTTACTCTAATTAAAAAATAAATTCATTTCCTCAATTCTTTTGCATGGTTCTAAATATTTTGGAAAAGTGTGCTAAATGAAGGGACGCTTTCTTATAGTAGCCTACTGGTTTTAAATTTGATAGTATTCATCTGACCTCAAATTACTTCTGCATTTGGGGTATTGTTACGATGGTCTAGTGATCATCTTATGGTACAGTGGAAAACAATGAAGCAATGGTACAAGACACCAATGAAGTCATTAATAACCGGCTTTAATTATCACAATATGTAAACTAAAACAGTTTGTAATCAACAAGATCATCTCTTACAAAAAATAAAATAAAAATTGTTCACACACAATAAAAATGTCAACTGATATAAAACACAATTGTATTACAATTGTCCTGCACAATTATAAAAGGCATAGCACTTTGCCACAATACTTCGAACCGCACTAGAAAATTGAACTAAGCGCCGATGTGGCCTGTGGCCTGGGTAGCTGGAATGACGCAAGAAATATCCGGTGTTTCGGATACTTCAAAATTACCAGAGGAACTGCAGGAATTATTGAACAAATCTTCTAACGACCTTTCAAATGGTGAGGTAAAAGAACTCAGACAGTGTTACATGAATTCAAAGATTGTTTTGCAGTTCAGGGACAGTCACTGGGAAGAACCTCTCTTGTACAGCATCACATCAATACCGGGGACACAACACCGATACGCCAACCTCCTCGAAGGCCTTCATTAGGTAAGCAAGAGGACATGTTGACAGAAGGAATAATCGAGCCTTCGTCAAGTGCTTGGTCTTCTCCGGTAGTGTTGGTAGCAAAGAACGATGGTGGATTACGTTTTTGCATAGACTATCGGAGGCTGAATGGAGTGACAAAGAAATATTGCTATCCACTACCTTGCGTTGACGATACACTCGATACGTTGTCCGGAGCACAGTGGTTTTCCACATTGGACCTGAAGGGTGGATATTGGGAAGTGTGTCTTCATCAAGAAGACAAGGAAAAGAATGCTTTCTCGACCCCAAGTGGCTTATTCCAATTTAACGTCATGCCACTTGGACTCTGAAATGCACCAGCAACATTTTAAAGATTGATGGACCTGGTACGCCAAGGCCTGACGTGGAAAACTTGCCTTGTTTATTTAGACGATGTCATAGTCATTGGGAAGACTTTCAAAGACCATTTGGAAAATTAGAATTCACTGTGCCCAACTGAAGCTGAGCCCTAAGAAGTTTTCTCTATTCCAGAAGAAAGTACAGTATCTGGGCCATCTGGTTTCGGCAGCGGGTGTTAGCATGGATCCTAATAAAGTAGACACCGTAAGAGACTGGCCAGTACCGAAGAGTAAACACGAAGTTCGGGGTTTCCTGGAGTTATGCTCATATTACAGACGTTTTTTGAAAGGCTACGCTACTATTGCTCTACATCCTCAGCCGGACGGAATGGTTACGAGATTCAATGGGACACTGAAACAATACCTTTCGAAGGTTTTTGACGAGAACCAAACAGACTGTGACCAACGTAATCCACTATTTCTCATAGGGTATAGGTCATCAGTACACGACACAACCGGCATGACTCCAGAAAAATTGTTGTTTGGGCGGGAGATTCGTCTTCCTGGGGCTTACTGTTCGGATCACCTGAGACCCAGTCCCAAGAGCCACAGAACTATTCCTCGCAATTGGAAAACCAACTGCGAAAATGAATTCCTTGGTAAGAGGACGGCTGAAGATTACCAGTGATAAAATGAAAACTCGGTTGACATTCGCAGCAATAGTGTGGGTTTCCAAAAAGGAGATCAGGTCTGGTTGTTCAACCCAAAGCGCCGTCGTGGTTGCTCACCTAAGCTTCAGTCTAACTGGGAAGGACCCTATAATGTAAAAAAAATAAACAACGATGTTGTTTATTGGATTCAACAGGAAGAACACCGAAACTTCAAGGTTGTCCACCTAGATCGCCTGGCTAAGTATTACTTCAGAGAGGGTTTGCCAGTTCGGGAATAAAGGCTTAAGAAGGGTGCAGTGTTACGACATTACAGAACAATCTACGTGTTTCTCTAATGTTCCAGAAGGGTCCAGCTATAATGTTGTGTGCGTATGTGATGTCAACATGCGCTCGCAAGACTTTGCTAGACAGAAGCCATGCGCACTGTGTCAAGGCCGCAATCAATTACGTCATAGTGTAGAGCTAATACGTAATATGTGGAATAATCTAGACTTTCGGCGGGGTATACATACAAGTACTAAGGGACGCTCAGTTCAGTTTATTATCGGGCGATTACAAGTGATTACTCTGTGCGTTCAAGTGGTTATTGTGGCGAAGTGTTGTGTTTTATAATCGGGCGGTATAATTGTAATACAATTGTGTTTTATATTAGTTGAAATTTTATTGCATGTGAACAATTTTTATTTGATTTGTTGTAAGAGAATATGTTGTTAATTACAAACTGTTTAACTGTGATAATTAAAGCTGGTGATTAGTGACTTAATTGGTGTCTTGTATTTTGCTTCCCACTGTACCATACGACAATCAAGGAGACCGTCGAACAATATAATCTGTTTGTTTCTATGTTGGCTGTGCTCTCTTTGAGTAAAAAGTATTGTTATGACAGTAACAGCGATTGTCGTGTTGTACAGAATATTGTAAGTGACACCAATAAAGTCACTAATTACAAATTTTAATTGGACACAAATATCACAACTCAATAAAGGCACTCTCACACAATGATTCAAGTCAAATTTGTCTAACAAACAACAATAAATGTCACCTTATCTCAGTTTTGCAGTAGGTAGCACAATAATCACTTCTCACTAAACCGCCAAAATATTTTTGAACAACAATCTAATATTACCAGGTCTAAATAAACTAAACTGACCACCACTGAATGCTTATATTTATACTCTGCTGAGATTCCAGAATAATCTGTCACTTTCCAGATGACATGTTGAGCAAGCTGTGTATTACAGGTGCTATAGGATGTGTTAGAAACTGTGACAGTGTCTGGCTTTAAATGCATTGTGCTGACCACTGTGGTCTGGAACAGCCTCAATTGTTGGTACATGAAGTGTCACGTAATTGTCTGTCATTTCAACATAGTAGTACCGGTATAGTCATTCAGTCTTTGACTGTGTGCATAATGTTTTAGTTAATGTTTGTGCACTTTCAAGCCTTACTACGCTACTTTTTAGTACATTCTGCATTAGCATTGCACTGTGTTGTGTTGATACACATGTGGGTTTTAACTGTTGTTTATTTTTTAATTCTGTGTATTATTATTAGTGAAAAAACTTGTTTTCCATTGTAAAAATGTATCAACATGCTCAGAATAAATTTGTTGTAAAAACTCATGCCTAAAAGTAGACTGCTGTATACCTTACCACCTATTCCTATCCCAAATAGTTCACCCTAAAATGTGAGTTATCAGGAAAGACTACTGATGGTAAGGGGGGGACATCCCAGATGGCACCAGTCTGCTAGGTGGATTAGGGTGCCATTGTTAGTAAGGTATTTTCCAAAACCTGCAAGGATGCAGAATCTCACTGCATCTATCAGAGGACACTTTCGGCTCTATATGGTTCTCAACTGGAAGAAAGGTCTTGAAACATTACTGGCACATGAGAATACCCAAATTCGCAAGGAACCTACAATGAAACTGATCTCTTTATCCACACTAAATGTAGTCATTCTGTTTAATGATAATACTAACACTGAGATGAAAAGAGTGAACTCAGCAGTTTTGGCTACCCATACTATTTACAGGATCTGTTGCTACCAGAGATTACAAAGAAACTGCCAACTGACTACAAACAGCAGACTTCAACAACATCCACAATGAAACAGCTGACTACTGAGAGAAAATGTTCGTCATTCAGAAACAAGCCAAATGAATATCTGCAAGTATATTTCCATTGTGGTGGCTAAGGCATGTGACACCTCCATTCATGGGTAAATCACCTTGGCTATGAAGTGTCTGTGTTAAGGTTGGCTATGTGTATGTTAAGGTTTCATTGGATAGTAAAAAACTTCAAGTACTACAGAAGAAAATCCCTTTGAGGTCATAATGAAAAATTTATCATTGGATTTTGTTATCCATGACATGTCCGTTGATTAACTAAATGTAATTATATCACAATTATAGCGCTGACACATGTATTACCGGTACTACTTGACATTCCTGTAATGGTGTGAGAGCTTAAAATGTCTTCTGTTCAATATTTAACAAGACATTATTTACAACAGACATCTTGCTCAACCCTCTGTGATGTTCCCATCTGGATAGCAGATTGTTACAGAACGCAGCCCACAATGCATATTCACTCAGCCAAAAGTAATTGTAACGACAATTACGGAACACTTTTGAACATTCGAGAGTGTCCTTCCACACGATTCTCGGCTAGCCAAGCAGGTGCAGTGCCGAGCAGGAAAGTACCACTCCAGACTGTTATAGTACTTGTAATTACGCAAATTATGCTGGCACGCCACCAGAAGAATGGAAAATTGTTCTGGAACATCTACGGGCTATATATAAGCAACAGCCGCTGGCTTAGTTACATCTGCTGAATCATAGTGTGTGGACCAAGTGATAATGTAAAGTGATGTTATAATTAGTGCGTAACTCTTAATAGTTGACATTATTATTGTGTGTGGACAAATTTAACTTGAACTGCTGTATAAGAGTATCTTCTTGATTTCAAATCGTTATTTTGTGACTCATTAAAGCCAGTAATTAGGGATTTCATTGGTACCTGTATTTGGTTTCCACTGTACCATACAACAATAGGTGGGTGAGACCATCGTTACAATATTATACAAAAATGGTGTACTATACAACAAGTTTGTGTAGCTTTTCCCACCAAGAGCAATTAACATTGTACAACTTTTGCTACTGCTAAATGCAGAGAAGGAAAAAGTAGTCAAAAATGTATGCCTGGATGTCTGTCAATGAGAACTAATTCTAACAGTCATATTATTATCATTATTAATGATTCTGTGAGCCCATTTCCTAAAATAAAATTTGAAGTACCAGAATGTGGAATATTAATGCTGGGAAAGCTCCAAACACTACGAAATAATAAATTTTAAGTTGCAGCTTATAACACATGAAAGCATTCCTTAGTGCTTGTGTCAACAATAAAAAATTCCTGATGAATCTGGAAAATTTATGATTTCTACTACATATATTCAGAAGACTACTTGATGGTGAAATCAAGACTTCAAAGTGTATTAACTTTAATATGTTGTATACAATCTTAGTCTGTTAACTTGATATAAATTTAATATGATATAACTAACTTGTTAAAGTTTTAATTGACTAAACACATAACGATATGTAAAAAAATCTTTATGTGATATCTGTTTTAACTAGAAATTTCTTTTGGATATCAATAAGATTATATTAGAAAATAGATTAGTATTATATTACTAGATTATATTAGTACATTACTTGTCATATCCAGAGATTAGAATTAACACAGGCATCGAGAGAGAGATAGAGACAGAGGGAGTGAATGTGTGTGTGTGTGTGTGTGTGTGTGTGTGTGTGTGTGTGTGTGTGTGTGTGTGTGTGTGTGTGTGTGTGTGTGTGTGTGTGTGTGTGTGTGTGTGTGTGTGTGTGTGTGTGTGTGTGTGTGTGTGTGTGTGTGTGTGGTTGAGCACACGTGCGCGCAGTCACAAGTATCGGTGAATGTGTGAGCATGCATACATATGCCTCTGTATGTTTGTGTGAAAGCCTGTGTACATTCATAACTTGTTAGTGATTAATGATTAGATAGAATTATGGATATTAGTTTAAATACACATTTAACAACTGGATAATTACTTTTAAACTTTTGTTTAGTTCTCCATCCCCCCCAGAAGGAGGCTGTCTTCTTCCTCAACCTCCAGAATTTGGAGCGTATACTTCACCTGTATGTCAATTTGATAAAAAAACAGCAGCCTGTAGGCAGGTACCGGGCACAACTGTTCCTCAAAATTGGGTGTTGTCATTCAAGTGCAATAAGGAATCTCAGGATGCAAATATTTATGTTTTCTGTGTTGAAGGAAAATGGTTTCCAAAAATTCCAGTCTGTAGAAGTAAGTTACTATTTGCTTATTAAGTTAAGATTTTTTTTATAAAATATGTTCGGAAGGAGATAATAGTAAAGAGTAGTTTGCTTTGAGATGTAGCTAATATACTTGTAGAAAAAATGGTAACAAGTAACATGAGTGGCAGACATTTAACTCATTTAGATGTAGATATATTATAATGGTGACCAGATCTGGAATTGAGATGTAGGACACTCCCCGCTCAAATCCTCCCTTACTACTCCTCACTGCCACTACTAACCTCCCATTAAATCTCACTCCAACTGCGATAATAGTACAGCACTACCTTAAATTAAACTCAACAATAAACACTGGCTAATAAAGTAATTGATACAGAAAAGAAAGAAATGAACATTATTTATAGCCAAATTAAACAATATGAATTTCATCAATTGTTGTCTAGAAAGATTTGATGGGCTGTTCCATCTTAGACATGTATGATTCTGCTGTATTTCTCTGGTTTTCAAAATACCATTAAAAATCTTTTAGTTTTAATGAGAAAGCCATGAAACTCTATATACTGGATGACTTATAGTCTTAATAATGATAATTGATTTTATTCTATCTACATCATCATCATCATGCAGTGATTCTGTTATAGTCATTGCTGATTCTCACATTCTAGCTTCTATTCATGCTGATACAGTCTGCCTGCATAAGGCCTTCTACACTCATGGCATTATCTTTTCTACAGAAATGTTTAAGCCTTCTTGTTTTACTTATATAGGGTGTCTATTATTACGACGGTCTACTTGATCGTCGTAGGTACAGTGGAAAACAAAATACAAGACACCAATTAAGTCACTAATTACCAGCTTTAATTATCACAGTTAAACAGTTCGTAATTGGCAACACAGTCTCTTACAACAAATCAATTAAAAATTGTTCACACGCAATGAAATGTCAACTAATATTAAACACAATTGTACTACAAGTATACCACCCGATTATTAAACAACACTTCACTAATAACCACTTGAACGCACACAGTTATATCGCCCGATAATAACTTGAACCGCTCGTAATATATCGCAACTATAATTGAAACTAAGGCCACTGCCACCTTGTATTTATACCCCCGCTCACAGACCAGAACATTCCAAACTACGACATAATTAATTGTGGCTTCTGGACAGTCCAGCCAATGCTTCGAGAATCGCGTACGCCACACTCATTCCATCTGGAACATTCGATAAACATGAAGTTTGTTCTGTGATGTCATAACTCTATTATTATAACTTCTTTAGCCATCTTTCCCTTGACATGTGCTTTAGGTATCCAAACCAATTTAACCAATTTAGTAACACCAATATTAATAACTTTCTGTACCGTTGCACTGCATTAAAAAATCTGCTGCCAGTGACTTCAACCAAATTGTCACTCATATCATAAGTTTGTCATCGTATTGAAAGCGCTGAGATTGCAGCCACTGCTTTAAGTGACGGAACAGGTGGTAGTCACTTGGTGTGAGGTCTGAGCTGTAGGGTGGATGGTCAAAAACATCCCTTCCAATTTCTCGATAAGGTGAACAGTTGATCGAGCACTGTGAAGGCGAGCGTTTTCATGCAAAAACACAATTCCAGATGACAGCATTCCATATCTTTTGTTCTGAATGGCATATCTAAGTTTCTTCAAACTTTTACAGTACACAGTGGCATTAATTGTGACAACATGTTCAAGAAACTCTACAAGCAGCACACCTTGTGGTCCCAGAAAACTGTATTCACCTCAAAACTGGAGGGATTTTTTATTACGGCACTCATTATAAATCATGCGTATTCAGCAAAACAACGGCATGACCGAAACACAACAATGAACTGCAAGCGTGTGAGTTACATTACTGATGTAAATTATTATATAGAAGTGTGTGCATACACACACATGTACACAAACAAACATGTATATATAAAATTACAAGTCTGTAAGCAAAATTGTCTGCATATTTTCAACCGCTGTTTCACCCTTGTTAGACATTTATTTACCATTCCTTTTAACATTAACGTGGCAACAGGTTTGTCAGATAATGATTTTAAAACACGTTTTTATTCTACAAATTGTTCTTGAATTTGCTAAACACTTTTCTATAAACCGGCTTTACCTTAAGTGTTTATATTTGAAAATGTGAATATAATTTATAATTAAACTGTTATATGTGGTCATTCATGTTTTAGGTTTTTAAGTAATTTTTGTGTAATTTGCAGCTTGTGGAAGAAGAAACTGGAAAGGTGTAAATACGCCTTTAATTGCACATGGTTCTGCTGCAAAACATGGTGAATTTCCATGGCACGTGGGTGTTTATTATAGGGGCTATGATTCTAATCAGTGGGAATATGGTTGTGGAGGAAGTCTTATTTCACCGCACATTGTTGTAACAGGTTTGAATGAGTTTTTCTATAAGTAGTAAGGTGTCTATAAACTGTGTTAGATAATTGATTTAAAAATCAAAATTGTAATGGTGTGCTTTACACACTTTAAATTAAATTGTTATTTTTACAGTTTTGTTTATGTTTATGTGAAACGTCATTTGTATATTTGGAATTGTAAATTTTCTATAAAATAACAAGGAATTCTTATCAATTTCAGGTGCCTATTGTGTGCAAAGTTACTCTCCAGAAAGAATTAAAGTGGGGCTTGGAAAATATTACAGAGAGTGGACTCATGAAGAGCCATATGCTGTACAAGCAGATGTAAGAATTCTGCATTTAACATCAATTTACATTTCAATTACTTTTGTAGATTTTAAAGTAAGGTATAGATTATATAATGCGTACACACAGACGAGCACGCGCATGCACACTTATAACCATAATTAAACAGTCAAAGGTGAACCATAAATTGCATAATACATAATGTAATTGGTTTGGTAACTTCTAGTAACGAAACGTTTGACCAACAGGTAGGCATAGTTTTAAAACGTTTGTATCAACTTTTTAACACTTTTTAACACTGTCGAGGTTCAAAGTATTTTGTCATTATCTGAATCTGTATTATGGGCAATACAGAAATCAGTACACGTATGTTGAATTTTAATATTTATAGGATATCTTAATTATTCTTAATGTGTAACAGTGATTATTGTTTGTATAATATATTCATACCTATTCACAAGGAAATGTGTAACATTTCTATATGTCTGTGAGACATCAGTCATGATGATGAGAACACAATTTATTAAAATCTCAACAAAATGTATATAACTAAGTCCAGTTAATAACTGAATGTCACGAAACCGATCACCATTGGTTGGTAGACAGTCATTACTAAACCAAGAAGAACTTCCAGTGCCAACCAACCAACAGCCCGCTCTGTATCAGTTGGTAAAACTAATTCACTTTTTTTAAGATTTTAATAGAGACAATTGTTTCTGCTTCAGGTCCGTGAAGTATTAATCCCGCCTGGGTACACTGGAAAGTCAACTGATTGGAAACTGAATATAGCACTTCTGGATCTTACACGCAGTGTACAGTTGCATGCAGGTATTATGCCCGTGTGTGTTGACTGGAAACGGGAATTCACAATAACACCCGGCGCGCTAGGAACGGTAATAGTAATCAATGAATAACTTTTAATGTGTGTATAAAACTATATGCATAATGATATATATTGTTAGTCTGAATACACTATAAATATAGATTTACTTTTATTTATGGATTTTTCCGGTGAAGGGTTTGTGAGGATGTGAGTAACACCCAATCCTCGCAGATAGGTCTTTAGTTGTTATACTGTAAGCAATATCAAGAAAACTGTGATGAATATGAACATTTCATGAGCAAAATGGAATTCAGATAAACTTTACAACTTCACTAATTTACTCTGCTTGTGTGTTTTAGCTGTAATTAATTAATAAGTGTTCTTGTCATTTGTTTACTTATATTACATTAAAATTACCCTTTGCCATCTTGACCGCAATTAGCAAAATTTGTCGGTCATTCCAAATTGGGTAAATCTTATGGTGAATACAGTTGAATTATATAATGGTACTCCTTACTATGTCTACCAAACCAGGTTATTCTTCTAACATGAAGTATTTCCTATACCCACTCTACTCATGCTAAACAGGGCTAGTTCCCAAAATTATACTTCTCTTCTTATTTCATAAAACATTTTATTAATAATAAACATGGTGGAATGTTTCAGTTGGCCGGCTGGGGTAAAACAGAACACGGAACACCCAGTGATGTCCTGTTGTTGGCTGACTTGCCATATGTAGATCGCTCCCACTGTATTAATCAAGTACCACGAGTGGTTCTAAGTTATGTAACACCTGATAAATTTTGTGCTGGTTATTTTAATGGTAAGGTGTCAACTTAGTTCAAACTTCTATGTGTAATTCTCATACCTAAAGAGTACATATTAGCTTTTACAAGTCACAGTTGACATTTCAATGGACATTTTTCTTATAGGTACTCGTGCTCGACCAGGAGATCAAGGAGGAGGCTTAACGTTTGTTCAGGATGATTTGTACTATGTGTATGGAATTGCCATTAGTGGAGTACCGTACGGCAACAGCTCAATTACAACTTTTACAAACATCACTAACGAGGAAATACTCAACTGGCTTATTTCTTCTAAGAACAAACTTGATAAAGAACATGATGAAGAATACCCAGAAAAGTAATTGACATTTGATTTCATTTAAATGTAGTTAAATATTCAAATATATTACAAACAAATACACACTACTTACAGACCAACCATGTACATACAATGAAATTTCTTTAAATTTGTTTACTTGGTCTATGGTTTATTCAAAACATAAAAATTTAAAAAAACAAAAAATATTCTTGTTCTTGTTGTAGTTACTTCGAATCCTATAAAACAAGACTTTCAACCATGCTCTGTATAAAGAAAGTAACACAACACAATTTCACATGTAGCGAGTAGAATTAACCATTTTATATAAAATGCAATCCTTAGAGAAGAAATAAAGTATTTTGCTTTTATTATTTTAAATTTACTTTTATCAAGAATAAATAATTTGTTGATGTAGACTCTACGATTACACCATAGCTATGACAGAATTATTTTCTTTATATGATTTTCTACTTGTAACTACTGTTTGTTGTTTACATACAACTGCACAGGAAACTTAATGCTATCTTAAAGAAACTATTGGTTTGTCTTTCTAACTAATATCAGTAACAGTTTTTTTTTTAATCTGAATTTCTAATTGGAAAATAAAGTACTATTTTTACAAATTGACTTGACATGAAAACTGATTTTCAAAACTAATTTTAAGGAATGAGTACTCTAAACAGTTTCAACAATGAGCAGTGATTTGTTTGCAGCATAGTTCATTATCTTGGAATCCCGTCTTCTGATCAAATGATTTTAAAATGTTTGAAAGTACCAAGTTCCATCTAAAATTGGTTTGTTCATACTCTAGAACTATTTATTGTAGGAATAAAGTAAAATTTTAAATTCCCAACTGAAAGAATTAATTGTCATAAATAACCTACAGCAACGTTTCATCATATTGAGTGCTAGGTTATTTTTAAAACTAACAAAATATTTTGCCTTTACCAATAGTTTATAATGTGGAAGCTGTAAGGGAAGATAGCCGTAATATGAAAGATAGGGCTACGTGTAACAAAGTAGGATATGCTCAGGAGATAACGATTTCTTTTAGTGCAAATTTTCTCTCATTTATAATACATAGGCAATGATTTAATGGTCTCAACTAATGGGTGGGACAGGTATGGTTAGAATGAGAATAACCAAATGTGAAAGAAAATTATGAAATTAGAACAAAAGGAAGAAATAAAGGGTGGTTCTGAATCCTATGGAAAGATAATATGAAAATATGGGATAACCCATGGAAGAAGTGAGATCATTACCTTGTAATAAGAACGGTATTAACAAAAAAACAGGCTGAACAGGCTGAGGCCCATTGACACTTGGTTTTAGCTAAGACAATAAAAGTCACAGTTATTGCACCAACATCTGTGTGGGGTTTGAGGTTACCAGCTATAAATGTGAGTTTTGGTTACATTGTTACTAACACCACATAATGTTAATTTTTATATTTTAATGTTATTTCTTCTTATGAGACTCGAGAAAATGGAAATTGTTTAAAAAAGATACAGCTCACTTTGTTCCATACAACTGCATGATCAACGATGATTTAAAGGGGAATAGCAAGACCATAAGCAAAAAGGCACGCGGATTACCTGCATTGTGTAATTATAATTGTTGCACCTGGAGGTTTGAATCTTGGCTCCTGTTTGCAAAAATTGTTCATCTGACTTAAAGAGTCACTGAGCCACTTGTCTGAGTTAACGACTAAGTCCTGACTGACCATACAGTGAGCACATAACCAGATGCATTTGTTAGGGTGTGCAAGTCGATCTATGCTTTCAAAAATCAAGATTGAGTATGTAAAATTTTATGCAATTAAAAATACCAAACAATCTGTATTTAAAATTAAATAAATTTCATAATAACTGGAATATTGTTTAGTAAGGTAATTATTTTAAGTAAGCTGCAAAAAGGGTACCACAGGAAAGCCTACTTCATACGTATAATCTAGTAATCCAGTGGCAACAGGTAACACAAATCTGGAATCTTGTGTTTCTATTATAAAACTTTTCTCAATTCCTAATAAAATTTGAAGGTTAGTTTTGTATCATTTTAAATTAAGTCAATATTTAAAACAATCAAATATTTGATAGTAAAGTGTTGTCTTGTGCCAGTTCATAAATTAATCCAAACATACAAGAAACTATAAAAAATATGCAGTTGCAGATCCGACACAAAAGCAAGAATTAAGAAACTAAATTTCTCACTGGCCATTTGTCATTTTCACTGCATCTACTAAATCTTGTTGGTTCCACCACTGTTGACTACTGTCTGAAGCTATGAACGTTTTTAGAATTCTTCAACAACTGTATAGTTTTTTTTCAATGTTACTACCAGGAGATAGAAGTCACTGTTACACATTTGAAGTCTAATTCTACAACCTTTAAAAATCTTCCTTAAAGTGAGATGTGAAAGATGACACTTCTCACACTTTGTATTATTCATGATATGACTTTCTGGTAGCTTTTGAAAGAATATCCTATGATGATAATGATAAATATCTTACACAGGATAAATGTAATTAATTCACTACCGACTCAGAACACAAAGTTTTTTATTGGAAAATATCTAAATTTTTATACCTTATAGCATGGACCAGTTTTCGCTTATTATAAGCTTCGTCAGAGGCAGCCGCTGGGAGCTCTGTCAGTCTTGTTCTTGGTGACGGCGCCGTCATTTGAAAGATCAATATTGTTTGTGTGTGGGGGTGATATGTTCGAATAATGCGTGTGATTTGAGTTGTGTCTGTTCGTTTAGGATTTCGTTTTTATTAGTTTTCGTCGGTTTGTATATTTCCAGTTGTTCTAGAGTGTAGTTTTCGGCCTTTTGTGTGTACGTGTAGAATGTCCATGTTAGTGTCGATGTTTTTGTATATGTGGTTTGCTTGAATGAGGTGGTTTGCAAAGGTGGATGCTGTAGGGGAGTGGAGTGCCTTTGTTTGTTCAATGTGTCTTTGTTTGAAGCTACGTCCTGTGTGGCCTACGTAAAATGAAACACTAGGACTTCATAATTCAATGAACAAACAAGAAAGTTATTTTTTAACATTTCTATGGAACATAATCTATAGACAAATTTAACAAAATGAGAAAAAACTTAGAATAAAAATTCTTTTCTGAGTAGACGTGAGCAATCTTCCCTTTATATAATTGAAGTGAGCAATTATTATTTATATAATAATGGTGAGCAATCTCATTAGTATCTTTGTGCAATTGAAGGTGTAGAGATAACATTTTTAAAGGAAGTTTTATGCATTTCGTAGTTTTGTGATCATCGACATTGTCATCATCACTTCATGGTTTAGGCTTATAGCTTGTTTTACCTTCACTGCAGCCATCTCTTCCAGCGCCTACCCACAGATCTTCTGCTAACTAGTTTGTAGTCTACAGTGCATTTTACTGGCCTCTGGTGGCCCATTCTGTAGATATGCTGCGTGTGTTCTTCTATTTATCATTGATAGAGAATACACTCTTTGTGACCCTTATATGTTCATTACGCATTTCATCCCTTAGACCAGCGGTTCCCAACCTTTTTCGTCTCGCGTACCCCTTACTACCCATTTTACTAAAGTAGAACCCCAAAACTTACCCTCCATTTTTACCACATTCCTACATCCCTACAAAGGCCTAAGTTGCACCTAATGGTTGTAATAAAATGAAACTTCAGTAGCCTACTATATACATAGACTAACACAGGTATGTAAGTTTTGTTTGACGATGTATTCTTATTGTCCATTATTTTATTAGGCATTATCTTAAAAAAATAATAAAGTACAAAAATTATTAAAACCGCATTATATTTCGCCTCTTGTCTTGTACCATTTTCAACAATGTCGAAATATAGTGCAATTTTAGTAGTTCCTACATGCGTTTTGAAGATAGTGGCTAATAAAATAATAGCCATTACTATATGTAGCTCGCGGGATTAGTTCAGAGCTCTGAGAAATGGCTGTGCGATCGAACTTCTTTTATTTACTAATGCTAATATTGGAACAGCTGTTTTTGTTGTAGGCACCTATTATTTACATTGCAGATACAAAACAATTCTCACAGATGCTTCTCAGGGCTTTGAACCAATCTCACGAGTTATGTGCATGGGTAGTTTTTTTAGGGTTTCGGAAAATAGAAATAAAATAGTCAACGAGGCATTTTTATTTTGCATTTTATTGAAAACTTTTATATTGAAAACTAAACAATTTTAATATGGTTGTATTTTACTGAACCTTATGTTGTGTTATCAAATATAAATAAAACAATTACATATTATGTGCGAAGAAAAATAAGACATTTAAAATATTTAAGATTTAATGTCCTGTCACTTGTAGAGTACATTATTATGAATAAGATCATTGAGCCTGTTTTGACGCACTTAGCATTTTGAAATCAGGTTCAAATGTTGACAAGTACACTCTTAAATCAGGGCTTGCATTGAGCTTGTTCCGGTATTTGTTTTTAATGTAAGAATACGAAGAGAAAGCTCTCTCTACTAGTTCAGTATTAGTAGCCTAAATGGTACTAAAACTTGAAGTGCTTTTTTACTTAGAGGTCCATATTCCTCACTGATGCTTGCCCAGAAATTTCCAAGGTTTTTCTTTTTGAAATCCGACTTTAACGAAGAATCAGTTGAAATTTCAATTAATATTTCCTTTTCAAGAATGGATAGCTTGGCGGTCTTGAAGTTGTCTTCATTAAACGGGTCTGCAATCCAGTTGCCTCCGTCTTCACGTTTAGGGAAATACTGTCTAAAAGAAACCATGAGGGCTGTCAAGTGTAATACTACGTTACTTCTGA
Source organism: Magicicada septendecula (assembly GCA_034769895.1). Lineage (NCBI taxonomy): Eukaryota > Metazoa > Arthropoda > Insecta > Hemiptera > Cicadidae > Magicicada > Magicicada septendecula. The sequence goes on along the minus strand of CM068375.1, from coordinate 361,338,698 downwards.
CGTCTTGAGATAGGCACAGGCTATTGACATTTAAAAAGCCGTGCAGTGTTTCAAAAACTTCAGCTTGATTATTTTCAACGCAGGTTTTCCAAAAGTCAAATTTGTTTAACATGGACTCAATTTTGTTTGAAACTTTAAATACTGTTATTGAGCTGTTCTGTAACCCTAAGTTGAGTTTATTTATCGCTGAAAAAATATCAGCTAAATAAGCAAGTTGCTGAAGCCAGTCACTGTCGTGAAACTTTGAAGTCAAATAAAATGGTGTTCTTCAAAAAAGACTTGTAGTTAATGTCTGAGTTCAAATAATCGTGTGAGGACTTTTCCTCGAGAAAGCCACCTTAATTCGGTGTACAAAAACAATGTGGAGTGAATACCACCTATCTCCTCACAAAGTGCTTTAAACAGTCTGGAGTTTGTTGCGTTGGCTTTGACAAAGTTTACAAATGTTACTGCTTCATTAAGAACGTCATTCAATTTAGTCGGCATTTTTTTGGACGCAAGGCTTTGCCTATGGATACAGCAATGGCTCCATGCTACATGGGGAGCCACTTCCCTTATACGTCCACGAAGGCCTACGTTGCAGCCAGACATCGAGTTTCCGCCATCAGTGCAAATGCCACAACAATTAGCCCAACTAATTTCCTTTTCACAGAAATAGTTAAAAATCACGTTGAACACGTCTTCCCCTGTAGTTCGCTCAGTCAACGCATGACACAGTAAAAGGTTTTCTTCAAAATCGGTATTGTCATTAAGGCACCTTGCAGTAACAAGTAATATTGATAGGCCAGCAACGTCTGTGTTATCATCAACTTGAATAGAAAAATATGACTATTTTTAATTTTTGTATTACCGTTTCTTCAATGTCTTTAATTCTTCGTGAAACCGTGTTATTTGGAAACGGGATTGTGTTAATTTTGCGAACATTTTCCTGTCCGAACATACACTGTAGGCCTACAGCATGTTTTATACACGGAGCTATCAAATCCTCAGCAATTGTGTGGTTTTTACCGCGTTTAGCAATGTAATAGCTAATTCTGTAAGAGGCTTCAACAGCATTTTCATTGTCTTTATTACCTGCCACTAGATATGATGAAACATGTACATCTTTTTTATAGTTTTTTTGACAGTCACTCAAAAAAACTAACTTCTTTCTTTTGTACTGAGCATGTTTAGTGTTTAAATGGCGCATAAGTAAAGAGGGTTTCATGCTACCGTTACTTAAAACCTCCACGCATCAACACATAATGGGATTCGGACTTTCCCAGTAATTGAAAATCCATATTTTAAATACTCATCTGAATATTTCCGTTTCTTCTGATCAGCTCCAGTACTTGAAATGTAAGTTTTACTACTATCACTTACGTGCATAACAACCATGTCCTGGGATGTGCCCTGGGAAACAGGTCTACTAGGTACCTGACCACTACACACTGCAGGGTGATCGCTTTTCAGAGTTCCAGTTCTTAACCACTTATCCATAACGGATTACACTCAATAATAATGTATGGGAAAATCTCAAAATAATGCCACCTTCTGTAAAATAATAGCACACTAAACTATATTCTCCACACACGAACACGTAGGCTAACTGTTATTCGACACCGAACATAACAACCTTCTAAGAATCTTAGCCGCGCAACGTCAAATAGAAACACGAACTACTGTTGAGTTGAGGAGGTTCTCATTTATGTTTTCAATCAGATTGGGGCGGAGCTAGATTTAACTAAGATGGGTGAAAGGGAGAGGGTGTGCCCGCCCGCCCGCGGCTGCCACTGAGCGAGCACAGGCGCGTGGCTTGCGACGAGTAGACGACAGGGTTACCGGCGGCGCGTTGTGAGAGACAAATACATAGCGTCCACCATTACTGTTTATTTTTGGCGTACCTCCAAGGGGTACGCGTACCACAGGTTAGGAACCGCTGCCTTAGACGATAACCACTCACGTGCCTTGAAAATTTCATTTCAGCTGTTTGTATAGGCTGCTTTCCTTTCCCATTTACCGTCCATGTTTCACTAGCAATGTAAGAACAATTATTGCCATTACTTATAGAACTTCATTTTAGTATCAGTTCTTGTTTTGTTTCTTAGTGTTCATTGTATGTTTCTTAGTGTAGTTTTGTGATGGGGGTATATATAGAGGATGTGTGTAAGCACAACATAAATTGGAGAATTTTATGCAGGGGTATAAAAATGTCACTGGTTATGGGAAGCCCATCTTATAAATATAGGTTAGTCCTAAAGATTTGGTTGTAGCTGTTGGTAGTGTCTTATTTATGGGATTACCCTAAACCATGGACCCACAGTTATCTCACCATATCTGGCTAGGGACAAAATGTTATGGCACTGTCTCCAACATCTACAGAGTTGTTATCCTTGGTTTCCGATAATAGGCTCCTGAAGTTGGGCAGGGATCAGCAGGCAGAGCCTGACTGCACCAGTGGCATGTAAAGTAATGGATGCTCATCACTTAGGTAACTTTGTTTTGTAACTCACCAGTGTTCAGACAGCAGCAGGAAACAGAAACATTATTAACAGTGAACACATAAAACACTTGTCTCAACTGTGGCATACACTACTGGTACTGATACAAACAGTACAACACTTTCAGAATCTGAAGTCTAACTCCCTACACTATGAAATAATTTTGTTGCTTAATTGAAAGTTGAAGACAGATTGCTGATGGAGACAGCTAAAAAATTGATTCATGGCAACTTCCAATTAGTTAAGGTGCTGGTCAATCTGTTTGGTAAGTTTTCTTTAATTGTTTAACTAACTGAATTTTGTTTTATGTATGTTCTTAAAAAAATGTTATTTTTTGTTTCAAATTTTATATAATATGATCAATACAATTTTTATCAGATGTCCACCAACATCATTCCACTGTGACAATGGAGTATGTATTGACGGCACCAAAAGGTGTAATAAGGAAACTGATTGCACAGATGGATCAGATGAAGCAGCCCCTGAATGTTCTGGAGCCACATCCACAACAGAAGCCCCAGTCCCTGTACCTTTGAAGTGCAAGTACGTGAAAACATGTAATACCATATGGAAATTTAGATTGTACCATATACAGTAGTTGTTTCAGTGCTGAGATACCTACAACTTTTTATAGTCCTTAATTAAGTAGTAATTGCAACTTTAACTGTTAATTAAATACAAAATATTAATGGGTGTCTGATAAAAGTTACATTTTACCATGTTATGATCTGTCAAACCAAATATCTTCAGAAAAGTATAATTAAATTTGTAACTAACAATAATTAGTAAATAACTACAAAAGAATTCGTTTCTTATTAATAAAAGTATAGAGGCTGAGTAATTTTATTACAACAATTAATGAAACTTATGAAATACCAGTAACAGGCTTTTCAATTTATCTCTTGCTGTTTGGTCCAGACATCCTTTCAGAGAGATGATGAATGTGGTGAAGAAGCAACTTTAAAGAGATTTTTTGTTAATAATAAATTAATATTTTTGTAATTAACAGTGTTTTATTGTGATTGTTATTTTAACTGGGTATAGTTCATTTTCTTAACATTAATATTAATGGGGATAATTTATTTGTCACTTGTTAATTAATATTATTTAAATTCAATGTATGGCCAAGGTGTGTTAACTTTTATTTCAAGCATTACTTTGTGTGCTCATTGCCAACTATGTCGATCCTTAATTTGTTGAAGTTCGTGTGACAGCAGATCAATGTGGCTAATGGTCAGTATACAACTAAATGCTTGAAATATGTTTTATCTAAGGTAATTCGTCTTTAATTATATTACAAAGTAGACTTAAAGAAATATTAATGTGTAATTTCAACATTTGTGGTAATTGATTATAATACATAGATATCAGAAAAGTTCATGTTTAATGCATATATCAAGTTTTTATGAGTTTTATAACAAAAAAACAATAAACTGAGACTGTGCTGGATTCAACACGTGTCTGGTTTGCTGGTCCTTTTTTTACATAAATAAACAAAATACTGTGGTAAGGAGGAAGACATTTCTGTGACTTAATATCCCTGCCAAACAAGAGAATGATTCATTAGTATATATCATGATTCAATATTAGTTTATATCATACAATAATTGGATCTACTAAGCTATACTTACCCAACAGTTTGTGTTGGAAATTAAAGATGGTACTTCAAAATGCTTTAGATACTGTAATAGTGTTTGTTATCAGTCTGTTACAGAGAAGCTCAATTCACATTATACCAAAAAAAGTATATGTTTCGTATTTTAATATTCTTGTTTATAACATTATTATTTACAACATTAATGCCCCCCCACATAGCATTGAACATGTCGGTAGAATGGAAGCAAAAAGGGTACCTCAACAAGTTTTACATTACGCGCCTAAAGGGAAAAGAGATGTGGGAAGACCATGGCAAAAGATGGCTTGAAAATAGAGACCATAACAAATGATGCCGCCTAATGCTGGAATGAAGGAGAAGAAGAAGACAATATTAATGCTTATCATCAGGAGTCCACATCTAGCAGTTACAGGTTTAGCACACCCGATGTACCCTAGCTGAATTCTCACATTGCTTCAACATGTCTTGGGTAGAATCCCTTTCCTGTCTGGTTCTCTTCACCAATTTTCGGTCTTTTTTACCCTGATGCTATTAGGTTTTTGAGGGCTAGGAGCCTTTCATTGGTTTCACATTTTAGCTTTACTATGTAACTCTAATTTTCTTGTTTTCGTTTGATTCTACCTGGCAAGGGCCTGGCCAGGGTTAAAGGTGCCAAATGGTATATGGTCCTAAAGATAAAGGGGAATGTTTCCTAACAGCACTAGGAGCAGAAGAACCTAGGAGATGGGTCTCCAAATAAAACCCAGAGCAGGATGAGAGGCTAAAAGGTACTACTCCTACTACTGGTGTCACTCTACAGGATGCTGGTAACGTTCTTAGAGGACATTTACCCTACTCAAAAGTCACAAATGAAAACATCATATGGAAAAAATGGTTATGGACAGGGAATGACTATGGTTGTGCCAGTGTTACTGTATGGTTCTGAAACTTGAGTTCTGACAATAAAACATACAGGCCTAAGTATGACGAAGGCTGCATAACAGAAATGTGATTCTTGAGATCTGTTAAGGGCTCCAAATGAAAAGATAGACTGTACGATAAAGACATTTGTAAAGAGCTGAAGATAGTGTTACGACATTACAGAACAATCTATGTGTTTATCGAATGTTCCAGAGGAATCTAGCTGAATGTTGTGGCGTACGTGATTCTCAGCGCATTTGGTAGACTGTGCCGGAATTCGAGCAGCCGCACGCACTATGTCAAGGCCGCAATTAATTACGTCGTAGTAGAGATAACGCGTAGTTGTGGAATGTTCTGGTCTGTGAACGGGGTATGAATACTAGGCGGCAGCGGCCTTAGTTCAGTTATTGTCGGGCGAAATTACTCTGTGCGTTCAAGTGGTTTATATTGAAGAGTTGTGTTTTATAATCGGGCGGTATAATTGTAACACAATTGTGTTTTATATTAGTCGACATTTTATTGAGTGCGAACAATTTTAATTTGATTTGTTGTAAGAGACTGTGTTGTTAATTACGAACTGTTTAACTGTGATAATTAAAGCTGGTGATTAGTGACATAATTGGTGTCTTGTATTTTGCTTTCCACTGTACCATACGACGATCAAGTAGACCGTCGTGACAGTGGGTCAGAAGTTCGACAGAACCGTTAACAGTGGAAACAAGTGGACACTTTGTAAAAGACGAGTTTATTTCGTAATTAATCTGTAAACATTAATGCCAGTCAGATGATGGAAGCTTAACAAACACGGCTGCGGCAGACACAGGAAGAAGCAGAAAGACGACAAAAAGAAGAACGAAGACAAGAAAAAGAAGAAGCGGAAAAACGACAGGATAAGAAACGCAGACAGGAGACAGAAGAGACAAAAGAACAACGCCGACAGGAAAGAGAAGAACGTAAGTTGCAAACAGAAGACATCAAAGCATTAATACAGGAGCAAAACCAGTTGCAAGAGCACTTACTAGTAAGTGCTAACTGCTAACTAGTAAGTGCTAAGTGCTTACTAGCAAGTTACTAAAATATCGGAGGTACAAGAATCAATGATATTAAAAACAGCTGAAGTAGACAAATCTGTCTCGATTGTTGTAGAATCGATATCTACAAAATTATCTGTCATAGAAGAATCGATGTCTACAAAAATATCTGTCATAGAAGAATCGATGTCTATAAAAATATCTGTCATAGAAGAATCGACGTCAAATAAAAGATCTGCAGTAGAAAACTCAATGGCCAATATAAGAGAACAAATTAAAATTGAAGTTGAGCAGTGCCTGAAGATACAACCAAAACAACTGTGTAAAGAGTCTGTACCAATGATAAAGACCGAAAAAGACGCAGAAAATAAGTTAATAGAGAAAATTACTATGCCTGCAATAGGGACTTTGCAAAGCTCATGCAGTTCATGCCAAAGCTCCAATCTTTGACGGAAGCAGTCACTGGGCAACGTATCTCCGCCAATTTGAAGCTGCTGCATGCGCAAATAATTGGACGGAGAAGGACAAGACAGTTTCACTCGTTCTCTCATTAAAAGACCCACGGTAGAACTACTACAGAAAGTGCCACCTGACAGCCAAAACACCTATGCCGAATTGATAAAAGTTCTAGAATTACGGTATGGCGATAAACATTTGCGAGATGTGTACTGCACTCACTTGAGAGCAAGGCGGCAGCATTCCGGGGGGAGTCTTCATGGGTTTGAAGCAAATATCGACAGACTAATTAGACTGGCCTATCCTGAAGCGCCAGAAGATTTTCGAAAGAGTTTTGCGATCCAGACATTTACTGCCGGTGTCCGAGATAACGAACTACAGCAAGTGGTACGAATGGAAAGATACCAGAACAGTGCAGACGCCCTGGTACATGCTTTGCAATTTGAGGCCGCCAAATCAGCGTCTGGTTGGACAAGTCATAAAGTTCGCGCTACGGAGGATGAGGTAGAAGAACAAGGAACACAGACTCGGCGGTCGGCGCCACAGAATAAAGTAAGAAAGGATGGAAGACCGAAGTGTTATAGATGTGGGAAACCTGTACATCTACAACCAGATTGTCGGGTTAGAATTCAGCAGCAGGGAAACGAGCAGTAGTCGGTAAAACGGGGCGTGTGCTGACTAACTGGAGGAACGAAGCCCCTAGACATTTCGCAATTTCTACACTTCAGAAAAACAGCGGGAATTTGGTGGCTACTGGATTCGTTCAAGAAAGGCCAACCTCGATTACAGTTTGACACAAGCGCAACAGATTCCATTGTGCGGCCCGATGTGGTGAAAGATCTCAAGCCAATCTGGTGCTCTTGCAGCTTGCGAACAGCAACTGGACGGCCTGTAAAAGTGTTTGGAAAAGTGGAGATACACCTACGCCTCGGTCGACTTGAGTTTAATCATCAAGTACTTGTTGCAGACATTGTGGATGAAGCAATTCTTGGTGTGGACGTTATGAAATCATAAGGATTTATAGTAGATTTAAAAAACAATGTCTTGAGAATCGGAGGGGAAGAGGTAATGCTCTCCACAATGACTACATCTGAAACATTGATGGACGTCATAAACCAAGTGGCCAATCCGAAAAACTCGTCATGTCTAGAACCGAGGTAGATACTAGGGGCAACCAGTGATCTATATTTGAACCCCAGGTAGTCAGCACACCGAGCATACTAATTGCCATAAATTTAGTAAAACCTGACGAAACCGGAAGTGTACCTATTAGAGTAGCGAATATTTTGGATCAAGCTGTCACTTTACAAAGCAATACGCTCCTAGGCAAATTGACACCTGTGGCCTGGGTAACCGGAATGACGCCGAAGATCCAGTTGTGCTTCGGATAATTCCAAATTACCAGAGGAGCTGCAGGAATTATTGAAGAGATCTTCTAACGACCTCTCAAGTGGTGAGGTAAAACAAGTCAGACGAGTTTTTCATGAATTCAAAGATTTTTTTGCAGTTCGGGGACAGTCACTGGGAAGAACCTCTCTTGTGCAACATCGCATCAATACTGGGGACGCAACACCGATATGCAAACCTCCCCGAAGGCCTCCATTATCTAAGTAAGAGGAAATATCTTAGTTAGTACAGAACATGTTGACAGAGGGAATAATCGAGCCTTCGTCAAGTGCTTGGTCTTCTCCGGTAGTGTTGGTTGCGAAGAATGATGGTGGTTTACGTTTCTGCGTAGACTATCGGAGGCTGAATGACGTGAAAAAGAAAGACTGCTATCCATTACCTCGCGTTGATGATACACTCGACACGTTGTACGGAGCACAGTGCTTTTCCTCATTGGACCTGAAGAGTGGATATTGGCAAGTGGGTCTTCATCAAGAAGACAAGGAAAAGACCGCTTTCTCGACTCCAAGTGGTTTATTCCAATTTAACATCATGCCATTTGGACTCTGTAATGCACCGGCAACATTCGAAAGATTGATGGACCTGGTACTCCGAGCTCTGACATGGGAAATTTGCTTTGTTTATTTAGACGATATCATAGTCATCAGGAAAACTTTCAAAGACCATTTGAAAAACCTTAAGGAGGTTCTAACTAGAATTCACGGTGCCCAACTAAAGCTGTGCCCGAAGAAGTGTTCTCTATTCCAGAAGGAAGTACAGTATCTAGGCCATCTGGTTTCGGCAGCGGGTGTTAGCATGGATCCTAATAAAGTAGACACCGTAAGGGACTGGCCATTGCCAAAGAGTAAACACGAAGTTCGGGGTTTCCTGGTGTTATACTCATATTACAGACGTTTTGTGGAAGGCTTCGCAACTATTGCTAAACCACTACATGAGCTAACGGCAAATAAACGAAACTTCCGCTGGTCGAGAGAGTGTGATCAAGCATTTAGGACTTTGAAAATTTCATTATATTCACAGCCAATTCTCGTTTTCTCCGTTTCCAAAGGGAAGTATGTCGTAGACACAGACGCAAGTAATACTGGTCTAGGAGCAGTTTTGTCTTAAGTGCAGAACGGTGAAGAAGGAGTAATAGCGTATTACAGCAAGACGCTCTCTAAGCCAGAGAGAAATTATTGTATTACAAGGAGAGAGTTGTTGGCAATTGTTAGAGCTTTGGAGCACTTCCATAAATAACTCTATGGGAGAGAGTTTTCACTATGTACCAACCATGCCGCGCTTGCATGGCTTTTGAGATTTAAAAATCCGGAAGGACAGTTGGCAAGGTGGCTCGAACGTCTGTAAGAGTACAACTTGAAGGTACAACATCGACTGGGGCACCTGCATGATAATGCAAATGGCTTATCACGAAGACCGTGCCCGGAAGACTGCTGACAGTGCCACAGAAAGGAAGAGAAAAACTCAAGCGAACATGTTCAAGCCATCACCTGTAAATTTCCTGACAGACGGCTGGACAACACAAGACTGTCGGCAAGAGCAGATGGCTGATGAAGACATTGGACCGATCTTGACAGTAAAAGAGGGAGGTCGCCGCCCGGATTGGCAAGATATCTGCCATTGGTCCGAAGTGCTGAAAGGCTACTGGGCACAATAGGAATCTTTTAGCTTAGAAAACGTATTGCTGAAAAGGGCTTGGGAAAGTGCAGATGGACGAGACGTGGTCATGTAGTTGATAGTTCCCTAAAGTAAAGTGCAGTCTGTTTTGAAAGAGATGCATGATGGAACATCTGGAGGCCATCTTGGCGTTAAGAAAACCCTTGACAAAATACGGAAGCGATTCTATTGGCTTCATCTTCCCCACGACTTAGAGGAATGGGTTCGGATGTGTGAAATATGTGCTGCAAGCAAGGGCCCACAAACCAGAAGCAGGGGAAAAATGAGACGGTATAACGTTGAACTGCCTTTCGAGAGAATTGCCATAGACATTGCTGGACCATTCCCAGTTACTGACGATGGAAACCGGTACATCATGGTTGTAGGTGACTACTTTACTAAGTGGGTGGAAGCCTACGCAATTCCAAATCAGGAGGTTACCACTGTGGCAAAGGAGTTAGTTCACAACTTCTGTTGCCGTTATGGAGCTCCTATGGAAATCCATACGGATCAAGGGAGAAATTTCGAATCAGGAGTGTTTAAAGAATTATGCCGTCTACTCGGAATTCGAAAGACCAGGACAACGCCTCTGCATCCTCAGTCGGACGGGATGGTTGAGAGATTCAACAGGACACTTGAGCAGCATCTTTCGAAAGTTGTTGACGAGAACCAAACAGACTGGGACCAACGTATACCACTATTCCTCATGGCGTATAGATCATCAGTACACGACACAACCGGCATGACTCCTGCAAAATTGGTGTTCGGGTGGGAGATTTGACTTCCTGGGGACTTCATGTTCGGATCACCTGAGACTCAGTCCCAAGGGCCACAGAACTATTCCTCGCATTTAGAAAACCAACTGCGAGAAATGAATCGCTTGGTAAGAGGACGGCTGAAGATTGCCAGTGATAAAATGAAAACTCGATATGACATTCGCAGCAATAGTGTGGGTTTCCAAGGAGGAGATTAGGTCTGGTTGTTCAACGATAAGCGCCGTCGTGGTCGCTCACATAAGTTGCAGACTAACTGGGAAGGACCCTATACTGTGAAAGAAAGAATCAACGATGTTGTTTACCGTATTCAACAGGAAGGACAGCGAAAGTTCAAGGTTGTCCACCTAGATCGCCTGGCCAAGTATTACTTCAGAGTCGGTCTGCCAGTTCGGGACGAACAGGTTTAAGGAGGGGGAAGTGTTAGACATTTCAGAATAATCTACGTGTTTATCGAATGTCCTAGAGGAATCTAGCTGAATATTGTGACATACGTTATTCTCAGCACATTTGGTAGACTGTGTCGGAATTCGCGCTGTCGCATGCGCTGTGTCAAGGCCGCAATTAATTCGTCGTAGTAGAGATGACGCGTAGTTGTGGAATGTTCTGGTCTGCGGACGGTGTATAAATACAAGGCGGCAGCGGCCTTAGTTCAGTTATTATCGGGCGATATTACTCTGTGCGTTCAAGTGGAAATAGTGGAGTGTTATGTTTCATAATCAGGCGATATAATTGTATACAATTGTGTTTTATATTAGTTGACATTTTATTGCGTGTGAACAATTTTAATTTGATTTGTTGTAAGAGACTGTGTTGTTAATTACGAACTGTTTAACTTTGATAATTAAAACTGTTGAATAGTGACTTAATTGGTGTCTTGTATTTTGCTTTCCACTGTACCATACGACGATCAAGTGGACCATCGTAACAATATTTAAAATCCAAAAGTATAATGGTGAAAACAAAGAGAGATGGTTGCCCATCTGAATAGGATGCTAGGTGGCAGGTTACTTAAGCAAGTTTGGTAATACAAGCCTATTGGACAGAAATGTTACAAATGAAGCAAAAAGCTCTGACAGTTGACAAAGAATGTAGGAGCTACTTTTTGAAGTCCGTTAAAGAATATGAACGAATGATATTTACATGTTTCTGTAATATTTCTCTATTCTGTAAGTGTAACAGAATTACTGAAATCACACAGATTAAATTTCCACTGGATCCTCCAATCAACTTCTGTTATAATAAATCTGAATTTGGTTACAATTTACTTTCTTATAGTACATTGGGTTTTTTATAATAACTTAGTGTTGATGAACAATAGACGAAAATAGTCTGTTTATATTATATTAACTATATTTTTAAGAATCAATCAGATACTTCACACACTAAATAGAGAAAGTGTCAAGAGCTAACCTTAGCCCAGATTTTGGTGATAGTGTCAGATGCTGAAGTGCCAGTAATTATGCTACCATACAATGCCACTAACATTCTCCAGTAATTATACCTCATTCTTTCCCTCCTACAACATACTTCAAACCTGAAATAGGCATACAGATGTCCTAAGAACCTTATCTATAAACTTTAATGAATGATACATGTACTTATGTCTACGCATCCTCTCATTCGCAGAAAGTTAAAAACATTGTTATTTTTACAAGCAGACTGGGAGATGTCTACCAAAGGCAAGGACTCTAGTTGCTACTATGAGTGCCAATAGTATTGTGTTTTAGTGTGGTTATTGTGTATCAAGAATATTAATATTATGTGTAAAATGATAGATACTATATGACATTTCAGGGAGACAGAATTTAAATGTACATCTGGTCAGTGCATTGATAAATTTTCTGTATGTGACAGCAGAGTGGACTGTCCAGATAAATCTGATGAAACTGAATCACAGTGCTCAAGTGTCTCGTAAGTTAATTGCAACTATATATTATATTTTTATAAACCTTCTAAGCTTATGATAATAACAATAATAACAATATGTTACCTTCTTATTTTAAACAATAATTTTATATATGTAAGAAGTAATTTCAGATAATAAAATCAATAAGATAATAGTAATTTTGATTAGTTTTTTAATTTGCAAATTTTGAATTAAATAAGATCATTATTGCTCCTTGTGTTTGTATACAAGTAATATATATATATATATATATATATATATATATTTACATTTATATGCAAATTCTCTAAACAATATGACTATCAAACAAATTATTATTGTGACAGGGTTAAAAAGGTGGTTATGTATAAGCAAAAGTGTTACGTATAGTATGCATAGACTCTCAAAGAAGTCTATGATTATATGATACATAACTAATTGTTATCTCAGAAATTATGTAAGATTAATTCAAATTATGCTTAAAGTTCAAAGGTCAGAGTGTTAATACAAGAATGATTGATAAAAGTAGTAGCGATGTTGAGAAGTGTGTGGGAAGGAATGGTGCCAGAGACACTGTATAATGTTGCAGTAGAAAGCATAATAAGGAACTGCAGAGTAGAAAAACTAACAACCACAAACTGGTTAACATTATTTTGTATACAAATGATATTGCTCTAACAGTGAGGAACAAGGAAAAGGTGAAAGAAGCAAAAGGAGTAGAAACAGAGAAGCTAAGGAAGCAGCTGTCTTACTGGGAGAAAACCAAATATATAAGTCTGGGGAGGATAGAAAGCAAATGTGAGGAGAATTGTGGAATATAGTGATTATAAACTTCAAAATGTGTACATTTATAAATAGTTTGAAATAATGGTTACAACAAAAATGTGGATGACTTAAACATTATGCACAGAATACAATCTGATAAACAGATCATATTCCTCCATCTCTCTTTACTGACACATGATGAACCCTGTCTTGGAACTAAATGCCAAAGTCCATTATCTTGTATGAAACCTGATGGTGCCTGTCAGTGAAATGTAAAAGAATTGTGATAGTTCTTGTGCTGTTTCACCATACGATTCCAACCAAGGCACAAAATAATATTATCAGCATAATAATATCAAGGTACTCAGCACATACAAAGTTATCTCAAACAGAAGTTTCAATTCCCAGAGTTTCGAAAAGCACCACGGTTGGAGAAGGAGTGTGTCTCTGTTGTCAGTTGGTGGTGCGAACAATTTCAAGCAAACGTAACATTCTTTGCAAACAACTTAGATTCTGAGAGGCTCTCGCTATTATTGTTGGTGCTTGGGAGCATTGGTAGACAAGGAAAAGAATGTTAACTACACTATGCAAAGTAAGGAAGTTTTTGCTAAAGGAAAATGTAGTGTGCAAGTTACCAAATGTATCAAACTCATCTATGCCACACCTGCAAACATAGTGTCAGCTGAAAGGTCATTAGCTGCCTGAATACATAGGCCTACACTGAGACTGAACAACACGGTACCCTTAACACTCACAATATAGACTTGATGCCTCTTGTACCTCATGAATATCTCATGAGGCATTCAGAAAGAGCAGACCCATTTGTTGTACAACCTTTGCCTCGTACTGAGTACCTACTTTTAAGGCATGCAACTTATCTGAATTATAAGGCAACTCAATATTTTAAGGCATCATTTTTATCTGAATACAACTTTTCTGTTGTCATAAACTTACATGAAGGCATGAATAAAAATATTATGATGTAGTAATAAATAATTATACAATATTCTTTCACTTTTTAATTTGTAAATAATAATTTCTGTAATATATCTCCATGATCTCTTTATTTAGAGGGCTACTTATTCCTAAAAACATACTACAGTAATCTTTATAATAAATATTGTCTTTGCTCTTTAATATTATGGTAACCTTATTACAATGGACATGCTTATCTGATGAGATAATTCCTACTGTGATGGCATGGATTATAGGCAGATTAAACTTGGTACACTTATTCTATTTTTAATTTTGTATCCGTAATAGGCCTTCAATATTTACACAAAATTATGAATGTTACCATGTATTATTATATAAGCAAACCAAAAGAACTGAATTATTAACATGTTCATAAATTTTCTGATTTTAAGACAAATAAATAGCTGGCAAATGCCTACATTTCATGAAGATTCATTTGTAAAATTTCCTTGCATTGCACCCAATGTGTCCCTTCCTCCAGAGGAGGTTTGTATTTTCTTGAAATGCAACTTTTACTATTTTTAAGAAGTGGTACCAAAGGGTATCCTGGGTTAAGAGGGGTCAAATGCCCTTAATCACGGATTCTGAAATAAATTATATAATACTGTTTCTTGAGCCTACAAAAAGGTAACCCATAGTCCATACCTCGTATTCTTCCCCCTCCCACCGCCAGGGGATGAAAACCCCATTTATTCATTGTAACGTTTTGTAATATATTTCCACAAACCACCAAAGTACTAACTTTACTTTTCTTTACTTTTTACGCACTACTATCTTTTTACGCACTTAACTTAATAACCCAACAGAAGATCCCAAACTCTCAAGGTCGCCACCACATTTGGAAAAAGGGAATGTGGAAACCTTTTTACACTCTGCCCTTTCAAACAATTTAGTTAATTTATTTATTTCAATTCAGAGACTCACAGGTTCGTTTTAGGCAAGCTTTCAGCACAGAAATAGGTTACGCCTATGGTTCTGGCGTAATAATTACACTTAACACATGGTTATCGTAAAACAAATATGATTTTATTTTATCACTCTAATCTTTTTCTCTTTTTTTTATAATAATACAAAAAATTATACTTCTATTTATTATATAAAAGTCTTTTACCACAAACCAGTGGGCCTACTTTTCTCTTTCTCTTAGATTTTATGACACTGTTAAGTAACTTTTAATCGACACTCAATAAGAAAAAGGGTATATATCACGGTAATGGTAAAACGTTTACAAAAAATGGATAAAAATAGCTAGAAATGTCAAAAACGCGTTTTTGACCAAGAACCACCTTTCCAAAAAAATCTGAAAAATGCATGGAGTTAAATTACTAAAAGTTTTACAAAATCGGAAAAAGAAAACTTTTGTAACATGGACTATTTTTAGAGACTTTTTGATTTTAATGATTCTAAAATTTTGTTAAGGGCCTAAATAAGGGCCACTGACCTTTTGAACGGGAAAAAATATGAAAAAATTGGTTGTTCATCCCCTGGGGGTGGTTGGGGGAAGAATCCGATGTATGGACTATGGGTTTTTTTTAGGCTCAGGAAACAGTATTATATAGTTTATTTCAGAATCCGTGATTAAGGGCATTTGACCCCTATTAACCCAGGATACCCTTTACTACCACTTGACATTCCAGGAATGGCATGAGAGCATAATCTTTCTTCTGCACAATATCTAACAGGACATCATTTACAATAGACATATCTCTCAAGCCTCTGTGATGTTTCTCCCTGGATAACAATGTGTTTACTGAACATCGCAGAATACAGCCCATGATGTGTATTCACACACCCAACAGATATTATATAACAATGTTGGTATTATATAAACACCAAGTATATGTAGCTTTTCTCACCACAACCAATTAATGACGTAGATATTTGTTATTGCTACATCCAGAGAAGGAAAAAGGTAGTCCAAAAATTGTACTTGGATATCTGTAAATGAGAACTAATTCTATAGATATATTATTATCATTATCAGTGATTATGTGTGCCCATTTCCTAACAATGAAAACTGAAGTACCATTAACTGGAATGTTGATGCTAGTATAGCCTATACACATAAAACCAAAAACTACAAAAACATAAATTTAAATTTGAAGGTTATAACAAATCAAATCTATCCTTGGTGCTTCTGTGAGCAATAAAAATTTTTGATTTAGAGTGTATAAAGCTCTTATACATTTCAAACCATTATTTTAGTCTGTTAACTTTACATAATTTTAATATGATGTAAGCAACTTGTTAAAGTTTTACTTGACTAAGTACATAATGATATGTAAAAAAAATCTTTATGTGATATCTGTTTGAACTTGTAAATTCTTTTCATATCAATAAGGTTAGAAAGTGGATTAGCATTATGTTAGTGTGTTACTTTCTAAGTTTGGTGATTGGAATTAATACAGGAATCAAAAAGAGAGAGAGAGAGAGAGAGAGAGAGAGAGAGAGAGAGAGAGAGAGAGAGAGAGAGAGCCTCTGTATGTCTGTGTCAGTTTCTATGTGCATACATAAATGTTAGTGATTAGGTTAAAATTTTACATGCATATTAACAACTGAATGACTAGTTTAAACATCTTGTTTAGACCTTCAGTTCTATCACCAAAACGAGGAGGGTGTCTTCTTCCTGAACAATCAGAATTTGGAGCATATACTGGAGCAGTATGTGCATTTGACAATAAATCAGAAGTTTGTAGTCAGTTACCGGGGACAGCTGTTCCTCAAAATTGGGGGTTGTTATTCAAATGCAGTGAAGGATACTACATTAATGGAACTCAGGGTGAAAACTTTTATACTTTCTGTGTTAGTGGACAGTGGTCTTCAAAAATTCCAGCCTGTAGAAGTAAGTTACAATCTGCTTAAAAATTTCTGATAAAATGCATTAGGGAGGTAGGTAATAGTACAAGTGTAGTAGTCACAAGTTTTGCGATGTATTTAAATAATCTATAGGGATATTATTTTGTTAGTAACATTAGTAGTAGACATTTAACTCATTTAGATGTAGATAAATTAGAGTGACCAGATGTGAAATTGGAAAGTTGGAACTCTTCCCCCTCGCCACCATCACTAATCACCCTTCAGCATCTTCACTAGCCTTTCCTGAAATCCCATATCAACTGCAAAAAAACAGTCTCTACTTGAAGCTGAAATTAACAATTAACACTGTTTAATAATCAATTACTACTGATGCTACAAAGAAAGAAGTGAACAGTAGGCTATTTGTAATCAAATTAATCAATATCAGTTTCATAAATTGCCTAGAAATGTTTGCTAGGCTGCTCCTTCTTGGACGTGTCTGTTCAGTTTTATTCCCTTAATATTCAGAATATCATTCAAAATATTTTGGTTTTAATAAGGTCCTGAAACTCTATACATTAAATGACTTTGAAATTAGTCTTAACAATAATAATTTGTTTTGTTGTATATACATACATACATCATAGTGACTTTGTTAGGGTGCTGCTGATTCTATATTTTTTCTTCAATCTGGAACCCAATACTCTGCCAAATTCTTAGGGAGATCTAACTCTCCAACTAAATCATTCAGCTTTGACTGTGTGAAGAAACGTTTTGGGTAATTGGTGCCAGGATCATAGGTATCACCCACTACTGTCTTCACTACCAGAAGTTCGTTACAGTGTTTCCAAATCTTCACAAATGTTGTCTAATGAATCTGGAGGCAATGGAACACACCAGCTCCATGGGGAACAGGGCGTATGGCCGATTCATTGTTAGGTTAGAAATCTCCTTTTTATTTTTCAGAGTGAAACCTTGTACATTACTTGAACAAAAGTAGCAGTCATCACTGTGGTTCTCAGGTTCCAAACCATTTGTACTCTCTTACCAAGTATTTATATATACAAAATAACTATTTAATATATATATATATATATATATATATATATCAATTTATGTACAGTGTTTATACAAATAGCTATACTGTATTTTTTAATTTATCAGATACATCAAAATTACCCCTGTTATATTATTTGTAAGAAAACTGTAAGTACAAAATGTTTTCATAATTTTTCCAGTAATCCGTACCACCCAAAAAACTAAAAATCACCCATTATATTTAAGACAATTTTTCCATCACAGACCTCTGTTTTTATCACCTGTTCCTCATTTAAAATTGTTGGAGGTACTTATGGTTTGGTGTAAACTGACATGTTATGTATGGAAAAATTCCATCTCTAACATACACAGCTTGGTCTAAGTGTCCTTTTTCATCACATCATTTTGTGTGTTTTTTTGCAATAATGGTATATTTGATGTGCAAACAACATTTGCATTAAATGCATGAATTCCCACAAGTTATGTGAATATATCATAATTGTTTGTTACTTATTAATTACAGGTATAATTAGTTTCAGTTTACATAACTCCATCATTTTCACACACTTTCCAATAACTATACACGCTTCAATGTCCATCTCTTCCAATGCCGTTGTCTGATTTGTGATGTGTAATTTGTAACTTATGAATTTAGTTAAATAAATGTTTCAATATTTTCTCATTTATTCATGTCTGAACCAGAATTCACTAATACATATAAAATGCATTCAAACACAGACATCTTCCCTTTCATAGCAGCAAACAGTCACGGGCCAGTAGAACACACACACGCCAAACACTGCACTGCACACACACACACACACAGCTTAAAATTGACAGGTGTTCAACACGACAGGTTAATTGTTATCACCTGTACATTCCTGCTTACACTTCTTAGAATTATTTATTATAGTTTCTATATTAATTACAGACAAAAATATCACCAGGGTCAAATATGTATATACATATCAAATAAGGAAAAAACATCTTGAGGTAAAAAAATTTTAAATATTAAATATATTATATACATCAAGAAACAGACTGTACCAAAAAGTGTTTCAATATATTACAACAGATCAAATCTTATTATACTAATAAGGATATAGTGAGTGTGTACAAATCACATACAAGTCTATTATGGAGGAGATGAACAATTATTTATTATACACACAAATATAGTTTTTAAAGAAGTATATTGTATTATAAATTGGCATGTATTGTCATTTGCAATAATAGTTTTTAATGTTGGATTATATATCGGTTTTACTTCATTGAGGCTACGACCTCAGAACGTGCAATCCTCCGCTTCCTACGGCCACTCCCGTCCTGGCGTCCTCGTCTTCAGCGTCACTCCTTCCTGGCTTCCTCTTCGTCCTGGCGTCCTCTTCGCCCTGGCGTCCTCTTCATCCTGGCGTCATTTTCGTCTTGGCGTCCTCTTCGTCCGTCGTCCTCGTCTCAAATACGTTAAACACACAATGCTTCTTAATTTCTCTAGAATAGTTTACTATTAATTGATATGTAAATTTTATCAATCTCAGGATGAATATGGGTATCAATTTAATAAGGTGTATTAGTCGTACACCTTCCACGTAATCTTGAAGTGTCTTTAATCCCTAAGCGAATATCTTAACTTACACGAAAAGCATTATACTATATTATAATTCTATTTAACTAATTGACCCACTCGGCTCGGTACGCAAAACTTCGTACAGAGTACCAAGGATTATGTTATATTATACTTTTCTATGTTCGCTCGAGAACAACTGTCTCACGCACGAGCACAGCTTCACCTTGCAACATCTACAGACAGAGTGTGTCGATCTTTACTCTACAAAGAAAGAATGTTACTGAATTTAGTGTATTCCGATTGGCTAAACCCAAGTCACATGATTGATGGTTTCTACAAATATAACTTTTCCAGAAAAAGTTTGTATAAATATGCACTAACTTGCATTGAATTATCTACAATTTTTATGACCCTATTAATGATAAGTGTTTCAAATTGAGGTTTCCCTACTTAAAAAACCATATTTCTAAAATAGTTATGAACCATAGAGTACACATAAATTGAAGCTATTTACATAAACAATTCATTGTCAAAGTTTCACGTCGATCGGTTAATTACCGCGGAAGATATAGCGATCACATGTAATAATACCCGCACACGCGCACAAATTCACTCAAAAAATACATGACAACAAATAACATATTTTTACGGAGAATTTGGTATACCCTACATACTTATCCATTTCTAAATACAAGACTTACGGCTAAAAAACAAAGTATTACATAAAACCAACTTAAATATGAAAATGCTCGTCATCCATGTGCTCTGATATAAACAACCTAGCTTATCATCCTGTGTTCCGTTGCAATATGTATATACTGCAAGGTAACAGGTTCGAGCCCATACCAGACTTGCAGAAATGAATGCACAATTAGTGAAAATTTAATACAGTTATTGTTCCTTCTTGTATACTTAGTATTAAAATGTTCTTTAGACGTTTTATATACAATTAACTTGTTAAAAATTTTACTTGAAATGCCTTTTAACAGATGCTTTCTTCCTTTACACAGTTTTATGAATTTTTTCAAATGTTCAAAAGTCTTCTTATATTAAACAAATTTTTAAAAATTAATGTTCTTTTACAATTTGATAATGAGTTAATTGTTGCTTCCCTGTTTGGTCGTCCTCTCTGTCCTCCCGGTCGACGATCTCGATCCGGCCTCCAGCGATCCGTTGTCTCGGTCCACGTTCCAGCAATCGCCTCCAGGTAGTGCCTTGCTCCAGGTCTCCGTATTCCAGCCGCTGCGATCAGCAAACGATGCCCAGTAACGGTAGATGAATATCTCACACTCCGTGGTAGTTTCCTGCTGACAATTGCCGCACACTCGACTCTACGGACCCAAGGACGTCTGGAATTAACGTTGTCTGGAATCGCTTCCTACTGCGACCACCTTCGCTGACAAACTTTTAGAGAGACTGCTTTCAGAGAGTTATCAGAGAGATAGTTTCGAGAAGACTGCCTACTCCTTTTATAATGCAGCTGAATGTAAAGCGGTGCGCTGCAGAATGACGTCACTCCCGCTATGCGCGTAGGCGTCGTTTCAATTACTTTAATGTATTTAGTAGCGGCCACGTGTTTCCAACTTCCTCTTCTTGAATGTTCTAGAACACACCTTGTAGCACATATATATATTTCCCTAACATTCTATTCGTTACTCACATTACACAACACTTCACTCATATGTAAAATTATATTTTCATGGTTCTACATTGTTATATTTTCTAATTTCTTCTATTAATTCTAATTATTTTATTAATACTATTTATTTTCAAGCATTCATTTATTCATTGGGACACTTATAATAGCTGATACCCATTATTCTTTATATTCACCTATATTGAGACCATTTGTCACGTTGCAATATATATATATATATTATTTATATTGAAATTACCTCAAGATATTTTATTTTCCTTACTAGGAACATGTTTCCGAGAGCTATTGTGCTCTCATCTTCAGCCTTCGCGATTCTGTTCCTAGTGAAGTACCTATGTGTTGATCTGTCGCCATTGTGGTCTCCTGTTGGTTTCTGGTATCTCAAAGTGATATTTTTGTGTGTGATTGTGGTGTGAGTATTAGTATTTTGTGTATTCTCGATGTTGAGTGCTTTGAAAATTGTGTCTTGTTTTGTATTGATTTGTATTTGTTCGGTATTAGTTTGTTTTGTGTTTTATGTTTTGTATACTTGTAAATTTTCCCAGATGTACATTACGGTCCCATTGTGTGGTATGTGATTTATTAGTGTCATATTGGTTATGTCTGGGAATTCATGTCCCGTGTTTATTGCATATTTGGCTAAATTGGATTTATATATTTCTGGTTTGTGTATGCCTTTAGGTGTTCAAAATAACGTTCTTTCAGGTGTTTTTTTGTTTGTCCTATGTAACATTTATTGCAATCTTGTCATTCAATGTTGTATATAACGTTAGTAGTTGTATTACCTTTGTTGTGTGGGTTATTTAGTTTTTGTAAATAATTTTTATTATATTTGTATGCAATTTTGATATCTCTGTTTTTATATAATTTTGTTAGCTTTGTCATTTTATTGTTTATGTAGCAGAATGTGGCCCCTTTTTTTTGTAGTTATTATTTATGTGTTGTTCACTTTGATTAATTCTTAATTTTTCAGTTTTTATTTTATATTTGATTTTATTTTCTATTTTGTTTATAGTATTTTTATTTTATCTATTTTCATGAGCAATTTGGTATATTATATTTTTTTCCTTGTCTGTTTATTTTTTGTTTAGGGGGATTTTGTACAGTCTGTTAAATAACGAATAGAATGCTGCCATTTTATGTTGTGGTGGGTGGTCAGAATGGTTAGGTGTGACGATGTTGGTAGAAAGTGGTTTTCTGTATATTGCATATTGTATGTGGTTGTTGTTTCTTGTGATGGTTATGTCTATATAGTTGATTTTGTTATGTTTTCCTTTTTCTTCTGTGAATTGTATTTTTGGGATGCATTTAATAATATTATTTTACTTCCAAGCATTCCTCTATCGTTCTGGACACCCATAAAAGCTGATAATAATTATGCTCCACATTTACCTATAGTGAGAGAGCCTGTCACGTTGCAATATATATATTATACATATAATATATATATATTACTCTTGTAAAATGTAACAGTACATAAACCTTACTAAAATACTAGAAATTTATAAATTTTGTAAAATTGTTTAGATTAAAAATTCAAAAGAAGTTTGTAGGTCATACAAGTTACGCTGAAATGTCAAAAATGTTCAATGTAATTAGAGAAATTTGGTAAATGTTTTAAAGTAATAATCATCAATGTATGTAATAATCGTAGATCTATAACTTGAAATTATATATGTAAATTTATATTACAAAAATGTGAGTATTTATATGTAAATACTCAAAATTCAGTAAATCATAATTTATTAAATGTGAAAATAAATCGTTAGAAAAATAAATTAAAATAATACATAGGCCTAATCAAGTGATCAGATATCCATGAATTATGTGGAGTTAGGTAGTATGACAGATTTTATAAGTAACTACCAATACTATTTGTAAAATTTTAAAAAGAGTGTAAATCACATTTTAAAAAATGTAGTTATTCTATATTTTTTACATAAAAACTACATGCTGGACAAAATCAAGAATTAACAAACTTTACAGTGTAAAACTAGGACAACCTAAGAAAAGAAGGAAACTCACTCTTATTTGAATCTTTGACGAGAATACAATTGAACAAAAAGAGTGGTTTCAAAAAATCAAAGGAAATAAGTAAAATAAATCAAAAATAGAAGAACATTATCTGAAATGAACGTACAAATACATCAGTAATTAAGAAGAATATCAATAAGACAGAAAGGAACAAACATAATATAAAAGCTGTATAATATTGAAGGTACAAGTTAGTTCGGGAAGCGTTGGAAAGAGTAAAAATGCCAGTTTAACTTAAATTTTAAGTGCCTCTAGAAAAACTAACTAGTAAAGCTACAGATATAAAACTTAATGTGGTTTCGTATCTTTACGGAAGGATAAAAAAGACAAAGTTTCATCAAAATCTGAGGTGGTAGGTGCAATGACAACTTGACATGGAAAATATATAAGCATTACAATCAAGGAAATAACAGAAAGAAAGAATAAATTAAAATAAAATTAAAAGAATACATACCAAATAATGAGTAATAATATATTCAAACACACACTTATTTGAATAAAATTAGCAGAATTATAACATTTAAAAACTTATATTTACACTCTTCAATGAAAGTAAGTGACAGAACAGATTATTTAAACATTATATGTTTTGGTGTTATACTAATAGTGTAGTTTTCAAAATAACACGTCATCAAGTTTCAGTTGTGTAAAATAAATATTAACACATATTTTAATTGGAAACAAAGTATAAACTTGGCTTCATATGTAAGCAATTTTTCTTGTATGTAGTTTTCCTTGTTGTGGATGGCGTGAGTTGGAAGTAACAAGTAGAAACCAAATAATTTAGAATATTTAAATGTTAAATATTTTGTATTCATTTTAAGATAGATTATTGTGTTTGTAATAGATTTATTACGTCTGTGCTTCTTGCCCCGAGATTAAGAATCTGTATGTTCATGCTTAAAAAATAAAATCCTAATTTCACTGAGCACATTTGTTTAATTGGAAGTAGCAGGACAATGTATAATTTAATTAAATATAATTAAATTTCTACCGACTTGGAACACAAATTATTTTATGGGTAAAAACGTAAAAGTTTTACCTTATAGCCTGAACCAGTTTTTGCTTTCAAAAGTTCTTCAGAGGCTGCCGTTTGGGGCACTGTCTGTCTTGCTCGTTGGCGACGGTATCGACTTTTGAAGGATCGATGTCGTGTGTGTGGGGTGTGATATGTTCGAATAATGCGTGTGATTTGAATTGTGTCTGTTCGTTTAGGATGTCGTTTTTATGTGTTTCGTGTGTTTCTATATTTCCATTTGTTTGAGAGTGTCTAGTTCACGGCCTTTTGTGTGTACGTGTAGAATGTCCATGTTTTGTCGATGTTTTGGTATGTGTGGTTTGCTTCAATGAGGTGGTTTGCAAAGGTGGATTCTGTAGTGGAGTGTAGTGCCTTTGTGTGTTCAATGTATCTTTGTTGGAAGCTACGTCTTGTCTGGCCTATGTAGAATTTGTTCCAATCTGAGATGTTTAGTTTGTAAATACCAGGTAGATCGAATTTGTTTTTTGCTTTGTGTGTGAGTTTTGATAATGTATGTTCTGTTTTGTATGTAGTTTTGTATGCGATTCTGTATCTTGCTTTTTTCGAATTTGTGGGCTATTTTTTCAGTGTGGTTATTGATGTATGTTAGTGTTATGAATTTGTTGTTTTCTATCTTTGTCTGTTGTTTGTTTTGTGTAGGAGTTTATAGACTATTGTTCTGCTGTATCCGTTGGATTCTGCTAGATATTGTATCGTGTTTAGTTTGCTTTTGTAGTCTTTTTCATCTAGAGTGATGTTATTAAGTCTATGTATCATAGTTCTGAAGACAACTAGGTTGCGTGGTATTGGGTGATTGGAGGAGTTGAGTATTAGTGTGTCAGTTGTAGTCGGTTTTCTGTATATACTGAATTTGTGCCTGTGTTCAAATTTTGTGATGGAGAGGTCTAGGAAGTTAATGCTATTGTTGTGTTCGTATTCGGCAGTGCAGGACGTAGCTTCAAACAAAGATACATTGAACGCACAAAGGCACTTTGTGTTCCGAGTTGGTAGTGAATTGCAATAAATTGTACATAGGCCAGACAGGACGTAGCTTCAAACAGAGATACATTGAACACACAAAGGCACTCCACTCCACTACAGAATCCACATTTGCAAACCACCTCATCGAAGCAAACCACACATACAAAACATCGACAATAACATGGACACTCTACACTTACACACAAAAGGCCGAAAACTAGACACTCTCAAACAAATGGAAATATAGAAACACACGAAACACATAAAAACGACATCCTAAACGAACAGACACAATTCAAATCACACGCATTATTCGAACATATCACACCCCACACACACACAACATCGATCCTTCAAAACTCGATACCGTCGCCAAGAACAAGAAGGACAGTGCTCCTAGTGGCAGCCTCTGAAGAAGCTTTTAAAAGAAAAAAATATTTCAGGCTATAAGGTAAAACTTTTACATTTTTACCCATAAAAACTTTGTGTTCCGAGTTAGTAGTGATTTAATTATATTTAGTTAAATTAACGGACACGTCATGGACAACGAAATCCAAGAATATAACTTAATATTTAATACTATTTTATGTTTAGGGTATATTTTCCCCTATTTGATACATGTTTTGGACATCAACTAGTTTGCCCATCCTCAGCCTCTTTAGTTTTTTGTCTTGTTGAATACTTGTGTCCATGTTGATTGCTGCTATGCCCTGCTGTTGCATTTTGGTTATCTACATTGGTGTTATTGTGTATCGGTATGGTATATAGTTTTGTTTTGTGAGTATTAGGCCTAACAATGGTTAGGGTTTTAAAAATTGTGTCATGTTTTGTGTAGATTTGTATTTATTCTGGTATTAGTTTGTCTTATATTCTATGTTTATATATTTGTAAGTTGTTTTCCCTAATATTCCCTATAGTGCATTTGTGTGGTATGTTTTTTATTAGTGTCATGTTTCAAAGTCTCTGAATTCATGTCTTTTATTTATTGCATGGATGGCTAAATTGGATTTATAAATATGTTTCTTTTAAATATATTTAGGTGTTTAAAATAATGTTATTTCAATTGTTTTTTATCTAGCCTATGTAACTTCTATTGCAGTTGTTGCTTTCTATTTGTGTGTGTGCGCTCATACTTGCATATGTGTGTTTGTGTGTGTGTCACAACCCTGAAGTAGAGCTACTTACGATAAAGTTGATTTTAAATAAACTTCTGTTTATTTAGGACAGTTGTTAGATAAACAAAATGTGTTTTAACCAAAACACATTTCAGTTCCGTTTCTTTTCTTTTCCCAACTACGTTTCAAAAATTTGTTACAATATATTGTTTGTTATTAATTATGATTTATAGAGATTCATAAGACCTGGATGTCATGTTGCATATAATGTAATTCTAGTATTTCATTTATTGAGATCAAAACAATATTCATGTACACACTGATCTGTATTTGGACAACGATAGAAGACTTCATAAAAGAGGTGATATAAGTGAATGTACAGAATGGTATAGACTCACCAAGACATGTTTGTAAAGATTATGAATGGCTGTGTATGGACACTGCAATAACTTCTTGTTATAAACATTATAAAAATTAAGTCAAAATTGAAATCTCAGACATGATTGGAATGTGTCAACTAGACAGAATAGTTCTGAAAAGTGGCCAACATTTGTAAATAAATCAGCACAAATATATGGCAGAGCTGCTAGGGACATACCTCAGATATATAAATGCATGGGAAAACAACAAACCTCAGACAATATGGAGAAGCAAATTGATATATAATATATTATCCACATGCAATGTAACACAAAGGACTCCAATACTACTGTTCTTTAGTGTCTTAAGGGAGTCACGTACAGTCTCAATTTGGAGAGGAAACAGGAAAACGAAAACATTATTAACACACTCAAACTACTGGATTTACCATATCGGTTTAAAAACTATGTTACTAATGTTTTACAGAGCTTTTTAAGCATTGGTCTTGCAGGTCTTTATATAAGCCTGCAAGGTCCTTGTTTACAAGAGTTTTATTATATGGACAGATGTTTTGTGACAATGGATGCCCTAAAAATCTAGTTTTGGGAGAGGTCAAGTAGAAATTGGTATTCTTATGTACGATTAAGTTTTCTTTATTTTACATAACATGTTAAGTCTAACAGGAATAGTTTACTTTCCTTCTCAAAGGTTAACATAACTTTGCACATCCATTTTTTTTCAGAAATGTGCTCACCTCTGGAATCTTTAACTGTAGCTGTCACATGTGTTAATGAAGGTGGTGTAATTGACTGTAGCAAGCCAATGCGTCCTGGAACAAGAGCAAAAGTTGATTGTAAACCATTGTATAAACATATTGGGCCTACTCCGTACTCAGAAATAATCTGCGGAGAAAATGACCAGTGGAGTGAAGGATTGTTTTCTTGTCACCCAGGTAAAAACCTTGTGTTTTGAATCGCCCAATGTGTCATTGATCAAACCAAATGAAATTGTGTATATTAATGTCTTGAACAAAGGCGTAAACACATCTACAGATAAACTAACAATTAATCTAAACATTCCTGTCTAGGCCTAATGTAAAATACAATTTAACTGCTTTAGATAACATTTTTAAGCTAAACACAAAACATAATTTACTGACTCAGTTTTGAACAAGTAAACAAGTTTATTCACAATTAATTTTTATGTGTCACAGTCACTCTGATCTACATAATCCCACTGGAAATATTTAGAAAATAAGTGATAAAATACAAATTAATTAATACATTTTTTATAATACAACCTTTGATCACTCTCTGAAAATTTTGCAAACATTATCTGAGTTCACACATATATACACAATTTATCTACGCATCACACACAACATTACTGTAATGTTACAATTTCATCTGGACTTCCCAACTTGTGAGTCAAGTTTTAAGTAATTATTCAAATTGTAATGCATAATTTTGTTATGATTGTGTATTCATAGCCGACCTGTCATTTAAAACTGCCTGGTGTTGTTAATATTTGCAGCCTCCATAACCTTTACCTACTTTGAGCACTGTGTATCAGAATTGACACAGTAACACTGCACGTCCCATACCCGTCTTTTGTGGCTTTGCAAATTCAGATAAAATCCTGTTTAAATCAAAAATTGTTTGATTGTTTGTAAAATGCATGAAATGTACTGTGAAAGTATATTTATGAAATAGATTTTCTATACTTGGGATGTTATAAAATGATAGTTAATGTAATTGTGAAGCTGTTCAAGATGACGCTAATATTGTAAACATTTTGGTTGTATCATATCTAACAAAACAATGATAACAACTAAGAGAATTTTGTAGATAGTTTAGGTGATGTAGAGAATTAAAGTAAAGTACCTTATAGTAATAATTATATAATCAAATAAAATCTAAACACTAACACATAATAAAAATCTTTGATTCTGCAGCAGTGTATTGGCAACTGAGCGTGAAACTTGAGACAAAGAGAAAATAGAAATATTTTGCTTAATTATTTAAAAAAATGCTCCTTATTTTTCTTAGTAACATTTAATTTAGGTTTAGGTGGCCTCTAACATTTGTACCAGTAATATATAATTTGATCTATTTTGGTATCGTTTATCTATAGATATGGCTTTAATAACTTGAAAATTTATTTGGATTTTAATAAATTTATCCAAATTTGGATTTTAAAATAACTTACCCAAATTTTAATAATCCAATTTATTTGGATAATTCAGAGTTTTCCCAGGAAATAATTTATACAGAAAAGACCATATTTAATTTAATTGTTGAATTGGTTTAGGATGGTAAAAAACCTACAATTTAATAATAAAAAAACAGTTTTTTATGGTTTAACACAAGTTTTTATTACTTTTAAGGTCATATTTTTTGCGCAGATTACAAAGAGGTATCTTCAGTGGCTCAACTGAGACAAGAGTCTACAAGGCCACTGAGGATACCTAATTGTAGTACAAAGGTTTTTGGGTACGTCCGTGTGTAGGATGTTTATAATGCCGACATTTTGTTCTGTAATCCCCGAACATTTTCAAGGCGTACTGATGTTGATTTAACTATGGCGCAACGTTTTATCTCTTGCTTCCCTTGTGGTTTTTGCCATGGGAGGGTTAGGGCATGGGGGAGAGTGTGCTGTGGCCACATTTTCTTTGTTAATTTGTGAACTGTCAGTTAGGATTTTCCAAGTTATCGCTAATTTAATGTATTAATTTCTGTCTTTGACTGCTCCCTCCTTCATCTGGAAAATCTTATAGTTCTTATAGTTCTTCATCTGATTTTCCGGGGCGGAGTAGGTCTCTGCCCAGTAAAAGCTCGCTCGGTGTCACTCCAGTGGCGGCGTTTGCACGATTCCGCAGCGAGAACAGAACCGTCGGCAAACGCTTGTCCCAGTCGCCATGGTCCTTCCAGTCATGGACCTGGATCCGCAGCGCCTTCTTGATATCGCCGTTGCGCCGCTCGGTCGGATTCGTCCTGGGATGGTAGTTGGCTGTAGTCCACGGTCGTATGTGCAGCTTGTCGCACATCTGCTTCCACTTGTGGCCCGTGAGCGGCTTCCCGTTGTCGGTGAGCAACGCCTCTGGGTATCCCCAACGAGGGAACACTTCTTCCTCCAGGTAGCGGATAATGGTGTCGGCGTCCGCCTTGCGCACGGCCTTTGCTTCCACCCATCTCGACATCATATCCGTTACCACTACGATGTACCGGTTGCCAGCTCAAGTCAGCGGACACGGTCCCATGACGTCCAGGGCGACAGTATTCCAACATCTCCTGGGTCGGTGAGGTCGCTGTTGGTCCTATTCGGGATTGGCGCCGCTGTTGTGGAGGGCGCATATTCTGCAACTCCGGACGTATCTGCGGAGATAGTTAGGCCGGTCCAGACAAAGTCCTTGCCGATGGCTTGAAACGTTTCTTCGGCCCCCGGATGACCGGCTCCATGCGGGCACTCGGCGGCACGTAGAATCCTGGTTTCTGGTTGCGTCTGTCCTTCCAAACCAGGCCGTTGTCCACCCGGTATGCTCTCGCTGTAGCCGCCGCAGGGTCGTTTCTCCACGCTTGGCACACCTGGTCGCCTTCTTGCGCCTCCTGCACTGCCTGATGGATGCCGACAGCCGTGATTTCTTGTAGTCGCGGTGCAGCTGCCGCAACACTGCGAAGTGGCCTGTTTTTCAGGCTGCATCCGTGGTTCTTCTTGCTCGCCGGTGGTATTTTCAAGCCCAGGTTCCCGCGAGAGGAAGTCCGGCAACTCGTTCTCCTTGCCCGGGCAGTAGACGACGGTGAATTTGAAGCTCTATATCAGTAGAGCCCAGCGAGCGTACTTCGTCTTCTGCCCTGTCGCCTGCTTCAGCCAGGTTAGCGCCTTGTTGTCGGTCCTCAGGGTGAAGTGCCGATCATCCAAGTATGGCCGGTATTTCTTGATGACCCAGACGACTGCCAAGCACTCCAGTTCGTTGTAGTGGTAGTTCTTCTCCACCTCGCGGAGCTTGGCACTGGCGTACGAGATGATACGCCTCTCTCCGGCTTCGGTGCATTGATAAAGCACCGCTGCAAGTCCCTTTGGCTGGCGTCGGTCTGCAAAAAAACGGCAAGTCCCGATCCGGTCGTGAGAGTTTTAACCGCTGCCGGAAAGCGGCCTTAACCTCTTCGAAGGCTCGCTGCGTTGTCTCGTCCCAATGCCACTTTCTTGTCCGCAGCAGGTCCGTTAAGGCTTCCGAAACCATGGCGAAGCAGGGGATGTACTCTCGCAGCCAGTTGCAAGTTCCCAGGAAGCGTTGTAGCTCTTTCTTGTGGCTGGGAGCCTGCTGGTCTTCGATCGCTCTGAGATGTTGCTGCTGCGGGAGGTTGCCGTCCGGAGTAATCTCGTGGCCCAGAAAGGCGACTTCTTCCCGGCCGAAGTGACACTTGTTGAGCGAGCGGATCAGCTGGTGCATCTGCAGCCATTCCAAAATTGATCCAGGGGTCGCAGGTGCGTTTCCCATTCGGGGGAGTAGACAATAATGTCGTCCAGATAGACGAGGAAGCACTCCCGTAATAGTCCCGTGAGAACATCCTGCATCAGCTGTTGGAAGGTGCTGGGCGCGTTCTTCAGCCCGACGCACATTACCCGGAACTGGTAGCGACCTCCATCTGGCACCGAGAAGACTGTGTACTTCTTTGCTTCTACCTCCAGCGGAATCTGCCAGTAGCCGCTCTTCAGATCTAGGGTCGAGAAGACTTTGGCCCCGCTAAGGTCCTTGATTGTTTCTTATATCAGCGGCAATGGGGAGTCCTCATCCTCGGTCTGGTCGTTCAGCCTCCGGAAGTCTACGCAGAACAGAGGTGTTCTGTCCTTCTTCTTCACAATCACCACCGGAGAGCTGAATGGCGAAGTGGCCGGTTCAATGATCCGCTGCCTCAGCATCTCTTCTACCTGTTCCCGGATGGTGCGTTTCTTGTCATCGGAGTACTGGTACATCGGGAGCCGGAATGGTTGGCTACCTTCCTTCAGCCGGATCTCGTGCTTGGCTGCAGACGTGGTGCAGAGCGGGCCACGGGAGAACAGACTACGATGACAGTTGTAGCATGGCAGATTATCCACATTATTATGAACGAAATAATGATCATAAATAAATTTAAAATAAAATGAAATAAAAGAAAATACAATAAAAAACAATTAAGGACCACAGTAAAGTGCACTCATAGCTTGAAGAAATAAAAATAAATTAAAAACAACTATGCAATATAAAGGAGTAATAAAAAATAAAACAAAAAGCCAAGATAAAGTAAGAAATACTCAGGTAGGATAGGAGTAAGTAAGGCAATACCCAGAACAAACCGACATCCCTAATAACAGGACTGATATTGGAAGAAACCACGTAGTAGAATAAAATAAAGTACGGAAATACCCAAAGCAAACCCAGTAATAAGAAAAAAACGAAACCCCAAAAGAGAGTGTATGTAACTAATGCAAGTATAACACCTAAAATAAAAAATAATGTAAAGTAGATATATACAAAATTGTCTAAAAGTAGAATTAAAAGTGAACCAGTGGAAATTATTTATATAATGGAAAAACCAAATCTTCATAATCCTCTATAAATAAGATTCTTGATCTTATAAAACTATAAAACTGACTAGAGATAAGATCAAAGAATAACAGGGGACCAGTGCAAGTTATTTTATTATGTTAAATAGACTTCATGTGCCAATGTTTAAATTCTTAAACTAAATCCATCTTAAACTAATTTGTACCTTTACACAACTTTAAAGTTTTTGTATGGAATACAGAAATAATATTTTTAGAATATTATTAAGAAAATAAACTAAAAATGTTTCGAAGTGAGTGCCACACTTTATCTAACAACATTTATTAAAATGACTAAAGATAAACAAGAGCAGGCATTAAATAAGTGAAGTGACCAAGGGTACATCCCCAAAATAAACAAAAACAGCCAAGACTGCACAAAATTAGTTTTAAGAAATACTTTAAATAATGAAGGGACAGATGTGTTTTGATTATACAGGGTCCGCCAGTGAAGCGGGAAAATTAAAAGTATGGAAGGTTTAATAAAATAAAAGCGACACTTGATGTAAATACAGGCGCTGATTTATTTAGTATACAAATACACAGAAAACTGATACACTTAGTCTGACACACAATTGTTAACTGAACTGAACTGCACTAAAGATCGACTCTTTATATACCCTTTCTAAGACAACCAGAAAGATCCAGAAATCTCTATAGGTATACATTCATCAATGTCAAAAAATGTTCCCCACTACAAGACTCTAGACATTTCCATACTACAAAGAAAAACGCTGGCCCAATCAGAGCCTCACGGCACGCCCACGCGCCATGCAAGCAATACAACAACCCTGTTTACTAGATGGATGGAGAGTTTTCGAGACCTTTCTCTTAACACCCTCCCTAAAACTCTGCATCCTTACAATAAATATCATCTTTATTAGTAAGTCCTAACTTTTCTTTCAAAAATTCGAATTTCGGTTTTGGCAATGCTTTCGTAAAGATATCTGCAATTTGCTCTTCAGTTTTTACATATGTTACATTAATTTCACCCTTTTGGTAATTGTCTCGCACAAAATGATATTTAACATCGATATGCTTACTTCTTTGATGAAATTCTGGATTTTTAATTAGTTTAATTGCGCTCATATTGTCTATATATAAATTATAAGTTGTTATATTAATTTTACATTCATTGAAGATTTTCTTTAACCAAATTATTTCTTTTGTTACTGTTGCAGCACTAATATACTCAGCTTCAGTTGTCGATAGAGCTACGCATTGCTGCTTTTTACTTTGCCATGTTATTGAACCATTCGCAAATTTACATACAAAACCAGAAGTAGATTTTCTTTCAATTTTGTCACCTGCGAAGTCTGCATCGCTATAAGCTTCGAACATACTATTTTTACTGTATAGAATTCCAACATTAATTGTACCTTTCAAATATCTCATAATTCGTTTGACTAAGAGCCAATGTTTTTCGCTAGGATTTTCTAATTCACGTGATACAATATTAACAGCAAAACTAATATCAGGTCTACTTACAATTTGCAAAAACATTAAACTTCCTACTGCTTCTCGATAAGGCAGTTTATACATTACTTTATCAGATATAATATCATAAAAACTACAATCAATTGGAGTGGAAACTGGATTTGCTGACGACATATTAAACTTTTCTAAAATTTTTGCAATATAACTGCTCTGATGTATGAAAACGGAACCATCTTTTAATCTCGAGATTTCTATCCCCAAGAAATTTTTAACGTCTTTAATACTCTTTATAGTAAACTCTTTGCTCAAATCATTTAATATTTTATCAATTAATTCAATTTTCGACGCAGCTAATAAACCATCATCTACATAAATTGTAAGTAAAATTAAATCATTCTCTTTTCTGTAAATATAGAAGCACGGATCAGCAGTACTTTGATAAAAACCCAAGTTTAAAATTAAATTTTTAAAATGATCTGTCCAACATCTAGGAGCTTGCTTTAAACCGTACAAACTTTTCTTTAATTTGCAAACGCGGTTTGTACCATCATTAAAGCCTTCAGGCTGTTTCATGTATATATCCTCTTTAAGATTACCGTGTAAAAAAGCTGTTTTCACATCAAATTGACCCAGTTTTAAATTAAAAAGTGCAGCAATACTTAACATGAATCTGATGGTATCAAATCGTGCTACTGGACTAAAAGTTTCATTGAAATCTACACCTGGCTTTTGGGAATAACCCTTAATGACTAAACGCGCTTTGTATCTATCAGTACCATCCGCATTGACTTTTCTCGTATAAACCCATCGATTATCAATAATTTTACGATTTTCTGGTTTATCAACTAGTACCCAGGTTCCATTTTCATACAACGAGTTTATCTCATCCTGCATTGCAGCTAACCAATTACCTTTTTCATCATTCATTATTGCTTCATTATAATTATTTGGTATATTTTTCGCGAGATGCGAAAAATGCGCAACAGGGAACCCATAAAATTCAGTTTGTTTTCTCTGAGATCTATTGCGCAATTCTCGCCCTCCCTGATTGTTATCTTTCACTTGAACAGATTGTACGGGTTCTTGCAAAGTTTCTTCAAGTTTGTAATCATTATCTTCGCAACTGTTATTAGTGTTTTCTACAATATTACCATTCTCATTTTCATTTACAATATCTTTTATTTTTTCGTTATTCAAAGGAACATTAACCGAACTATTAGATACTCTTTCAGGCTTAAATAAAACATCTCTACTTACAACTACATCTCTTACACTTGGAACATACACTCGATAACCTTTAAAATTTTCGTGATAGCCAACAAGATAGCCTTTAATTGCTTTTTTGTCTAACTTTTTACGTTTCTCGACAGGTATATGTACAATGCATTCGGTTCCAAAAATCTTTAACTTATCAACATTTGGTTCTCTATTATACCACAACTCATAAGGCGATTTTTTATTATCATGTCTTGTTGGTGCTGTTCGATTAATTACAAATACGGCCATGTTTATTGCTTCTGCCCATAAATATTTTGGCAAATTCGCGTTCGCATGCAACATGGAACGAGCAGCTTCTACGATAATTCGATTCTCGCGTTCCGCAACACCATTTTGTTCGGGTGTATAAGGAGTATTGACTGTCACTTTAATGCCTCTTTCGTTCAAAAAACGTTTTACCCATTGATTATCATATTCTTTTCCGCCATCCCGATGAATTTCTTTTATATTTCTTCCGAATTGATTTTCAACTTCCAAACAAAAAATCTTTAATTTATCAACTACTTCCGATTTATGTTTGATAAAATAAATATATCTAAATCCGGAAAAATCATCTTTAAATGTAACAAAATATGACTTCTTGCCAAGAGATTCAACTTCCATTGGACCGCAAACATCTGTGTAAATTAACTCTCGAACTTCTGTCGCACGATCAGTTTTCGCGTGAAAAGGTAAACGGTGTTGCTTACCGTATGCACAGGCATCACAAAAGAAGTCATCATTTATAAATTTAATATTCGCATTTTTCAGAAAATTTCGTACATATTTAACGTTTTGGTGACAAAGCCGCTCGTGCCATAATTGCAAGGAATAACAATCATCCGATTTTTCTATTTTTCTGTTTGATTTTACAATTTGTTCAACCGGTTCTATTTGTTTACTAAAATTACATGCTTGTGGAAGTTTTACACGCACATCTAATTTTAATAAGTTTCCAAATTCATGGCCTACTGCAATGATTTGTTTATTTTTCATTAAAAAGCATTGCTTACTGAAATTTGTTATCAAACAATCTATACCTTTCTTACCCGCACATTTAGTAGAAAACAAGTTATTAATTAAATCAGGAGTATATAATACATCCTGAAGAGTACATTCTAATCTATTACCATCTACATAAGATTCTAAGTCTATGTTACCTATTCCATATGCTGCCATGTAATCACCGTTGCTTATCTTCACATTTACTGGATGTGCGAATTCTTCATACGATGAGAACCAATCCCTTCGATGTGTCATGTGATCCGTTGCTCCTGAGTCCAATGCCCACATATCTGTTTTTTGGTTTTCTCCTTTGACTCCTAGCAGTGCTATTCTGGGAGATGATCCCGGATGCGATGAAGATACTTCATTTTCAACTTGTAGCGTTATATTGCTACTCTTCTTCTGGCGACAGTTGTGGCTCCTGTGACCCTTCCTTTTGCATTCGAAACACCTGAAGCAATCCCTTTTCAAATGATTGGTCCTACCGCAGTTGGTGCAGAATAATCCTTCCTTTTTCTTCTCCGGATAATTTTTAATATGCCGATGATACTCATTTTTCTGTTTTTCGTTGCCAACCTTTAATTTTGACATCAAAGCCGTTGATGACTCACATGTATCGTCCTTTTCTTGAAGTCTAGCTTCTTCAGCCATTAATCGGTCAGTTAAATTTTCTAGATTTTTCTTACTCTCTTCGACTGAATCCCAGGCACTGTGAAAGTGGTTATACTTTTTGGGCAAACAAGACAAAATTCGAGTGAGAAGCATGCCTTTTGGTAGTGAACTACCAAGAGTGTGCATTTTCTTCGACAGAATTTCAAGCTTTGAAATATTTTGGGCAACACTTTCACTCTCAACCCACTTATAATCGAAGAACTGTTTTTGCACAATAGACAGAGTTTCATCGGATTTTCTATCGTATACCGAGCTTAATTTTGTCCACATTTCTCTGGCGCTTGTGCAACCCATAATCAGCTCCAATGGCTTGTCTTCGATCGTAGTCACAATCAATTTTCTGGCAGTTTTGTCAGCCTTCAAAAATTTTTGCAATTTTTCTTCATATTCATCTTCTTTTGGGTCTTCATGTGGTCTTTGTAATTTTCCTTCACAAACAGCTAGCACATCGTCGTCATCTTCTAGAATTGTTCTTATAACGAAGTGCCACTTGTGCCAATTTTCTTTATTTCGCAACCTCTCAATTTTTAGATTCGAGTTATCCATTTTGCTTCTTCAACTAGTTAGCACTTTCTTCTTTTTTTTTTATATTTGTACACTCACTTGATTTCACACTGCACTACACTCAAGCAAAGCCTGGGCCCATAACCTATGGAAGGTTTAATAAAATAAAAGCGACACTTGATGTAAATACAGGCGCTGATTTATTTATTATACAAATACACAGAAAACTGATACACTTAGTCTGACACACAATTGTTAACTGAACTGAACTGCACTAAAGATCGACTCTTTATATACCCTTTCTAAGACAACCAGAAAGATCCAGAAATCTCTATAGGTATACATTCATCAATGTCAAAAAATGTTCCCCACTACAAGACTCTAGACATTTCCATACTACAAAGAAAAACGCTGGCCCAATCAGAGCCTCACGGCACGCCCACGCGCCATCCAAGCAATACAACAACCCTGTTTACTAGATGGATGGAGAGTTTTCGAGACCTTTCTCTTAACAAAAAGTACCCAATTTTTTCATGAAACATTTATTATCAGAATTTTTTTTACAGATTTGAGTTGAGTAAAGTATGCCATTATTTTACTTTTTAAAAATAACGCCGCTTAAGTGAGAGTTATTTCTGTGTAAACATTCTTATAATCTTACCGAAAATTTTCCATCACTCGACGAAGCAGGTCAGGTTGAATCCGTGCAATTTCTTGTCTGATATTCGTTTTTAATTCCGGTATGGTGTGCGGTCTATCAATGTACACCCTGCTCTTCAGAAATCCCCAAAGAGAAAGTCGCATGCGGACAAATCTGGGGAACTTGCAGGCCACGAGATGTCGCCATATCTGGATATGAGTCCGTCCGGGAAAAGTTCTCTTAAAGCAGCCATGGACACACGAGCAGTATGACTTGTGACCCCATCCTGTTGGAAAAAATTAATTTCCGGAAACCTAGGGAGCTGTTGCATCAAAAATGTTCTGACCATGTGTGTGTAGCGGTCTGCATTGACAGTTGTGGTGTTTCCTGTATCGTCTTGGAAAAAATATGGGCCAATAATGCCAGATGATGAAACTGCACACCACACCGTAACTTTCGGAATATGTAATGGCTTTTCATGCAACTCACCTGGGTTTTCATCATTCCAATATCGACTATTTTGTTTGTTTACATATCCATTCAAATGAAAATGTGCTTCATCTGACATAAACATGCGGTGAATAAAGTTTTCATCATCATTTACACGTCGCAATATTTCTTCGCTAAAAATCCTGCGAGCCAGCATATCGCCAACTTTCAGCTCCTGGATTACTTGAATTTTGTAAGGATGAAAAGATAAGTCTTTATGCAAAATTCGTCGTAACGATGTGTCACTAATATTTAGTGCGGATGCATGTTTCATTGCAGAATGTTGTGAACTACGCGTCAATGCTACTCGAACTCTTTCAATGTTTTCCTCTGTACTTACAGACCTTGTTGCTCCTCTATGCTTTAAGTTTAATGTGGAACCAGTTTCTTCAAACTTTTTCACCCATGACATAATTGCATGAGCGGACGGCACTCTTCCATGTTGTGGAATATTGAAATGATTACGAAACAATCGTTGTACAGAAGTCACACAGTCACCATTCTTATAAAACGATTTTACGAAGAAATCACGCTGTGCACCAGACCACTGCTCCATGTTTAACAAATTGCATTATATGTAAAACAACAATCGAAAACCTCCACGCTCTCTCGTGAGCAGAAAATGAACTATTGGACTTTCAAAATTTCCCGCTTCACTGGCGGACCCTGTATTAAGGCCAATGAACTCTATACTTAAATGTTTGAAATAGAGTATAATGTTTTTTGTTATTCTAAAATGTTTATTATATTTAATAGTATTAATCAAGGCTGAAATGTCTGAGTTTGAATACAATTTTTTGTTATAAAATATTTGTTATGAGTTAATAGTATTAATCAATGCTAAAATGTTAATGTAGTTAAGTAAGAGAATTTTAATTAAGATTGTATAAGAATAAAAGTCAGAAGGGGTATAAGCAAGCTGTAATAGTCATAATACATTCTATGTGAACAAAACTAAAATCTGGACAAATGGTAAATCTCAACAAACTTATCAATGATAAATAAGTACAATAAATTAAGTAAATTGATGAAATTTATATAATTTAAATCAATCACAGTGTATTCTAACAGTACCAATACTTTATAAAGATATTGAAGAAATGTATAAAGGATTATTGGAAATAATGCAAGTGTAATAACACTGGAACATAAGGGGAAGGTTTAAATTAAAGATATAATTTAAAAAAGATTACTAATTCATAAAATTACAAGGAAGTAAGCAAAAATAAATATTTTATTTCAATCAGAGATCTTGTTCAATAATAATTGTAACTTCACAAAGATGGTAAACCATTTAAAGTGACAGGAAGTAAAATTTAAGGCCTACTGTTTGAAGTACTGTAAATAGGGCATTTGGAGATGGAAAACATTGTAAAAGTATCATGTTTGGTATTAAATCTCATAGAATTAACTAAAGAAAGAGAATATGTGTTAGGTATTTAATAAAATTAAATAATAGTAAAAAAATATTTATTCATATAATGTAAAAGTCAACCATGTAAGCGGAAATGCTAAAACATTTAAAACAATGTCTTTTTAATATTAAATTGGCTAAGACGTTTCGGATGAAGAAGAAAGTTGAACAGTTGATTTTTATACGTTGAGTAGTTCACATCAGAACGAGAGCTCGCGAAATATTCACTTATAGCGAAGGAAGAAGAAAGATGGCGAGCATCAACCAAGCCTATTCAATGTAAACTCGCGAATTTTGACAAAACCTTAAATAACTACTAAATTCAGTGAATTAAACCAGTATAACTGTTAATGTGAACCAATATTGAACAGTAAAAGGTGCAATAACCATTTTAACACACATAAAGGATTATTCCGAATACCAAGACAAAATCTGTCATTATCGACCTTATGGAATGAAGTGAAATAAAAACATTATTCAACACAAATTACCGAAACGAATCACTGACCACTGATCCAGGACAACTACACTATCACCAGAGGGATTAATCACTATTGCTGGGACGAGGAAATCTTGGAAAAGCAACATTTATTTGAAGAGGATTCCTTGAGGTGCAGCCGTCGACAACATATGCAGCACGAAGCAGCCATCTTTGAAATCCCATGATCCTCTGCAGGCCACCGCTAGCTTCGTCATCAAAACGAGATTGGTTCGAAAGATTTACTTTACTAACCATTATATATTAAATAATATCTTTGTATTTTAGACAATTAAGATTTTTACTGTAAGTGTTATACTTTTCCGACTTGACTATTCTAAAATAACAGCTTAAAGAACCTGTGAATTAATATTAATAATTTATATAAAAATAATCACTCGCCCTGAGGAAACGAGTTTGTAATTTATCGATTCATCTATCGATACAAAATCGATTATTTTATATTTTTGTCAATAAAAATCCTTGAATGTTATAATTGTTGCTTCTATTTATTTGAATTAATATAAATAGAAGAATCTTAGTTAATATTTGATAAATAGACTACAAAGAAAACCGAATTTAACAACTTCAGAGGAGAACACACTTAGTATAACGAAAAATCGCAAATAGATTGTTACTGGAGACATTCCATTTAACGAAGAAATATAATTCCAATTACACTAAGTAATTTGCGGCACCTTATACGCATTTCATGGCAGGAATTTTTAAGTCAACCATTAATAAAGTCAACAACATAGTTGTTTCCTATAAGACCAGTAATAATATCTTAAATAATCTCCGCAGCCGTGAACATACCAGTCTTGAAAATAAAACAGGAGTTTATAAGCTAGTCTGCAACGACTGTGAGGCTTTTTATGTGGGCCAGACGGGTCGAGGATTTTTGAAAAGATTTTCTGAACATAGACCCCCTACACGAGTTTACAACTTTGACAACATCAAGTCAAATTTCGCCAGGCACCTTATAGACAACAATCACAGTTACACGGATTTTAGCTCGAATCTAATACCCCTTCATTTCTGCAATAAAGGGCGTTATTTGAACGCCCTTGAAGAATATGAGATTTATAAAGCATATAACGACGCCAGTACCAAGCCACACGTGTTGAACGACCAATTACAATATAAATCAAATATACTGTACGATACCGCTATGCGATATGGTCGAGATAAAACTTAGATTTCGTCAGTACGGCGCGTGTTGTCTTGCAAGGCACACCTAACATTGACGTGCTCATTTTTAAAGCAAGTTCTGTACATAGTTTAATGCCGTATTGTGTTTTAGTATTTTGACACATTTCATCATTGATGACATACATTAGTTTTTATAAAGTTCTGATGATGAGGCAAGTGCCTCGAAACATGTAAACAACGAAATAACATCACGGAAAGGCCATAGACGGTGAGTAACAGTATGTTTGGTTAATTACACTAAGTGATATATTTTGACAAAAACAATCATAAAAAAATTAAAATTTACACCAAAACTAATTAAAATAATTAATTCATAATTAATAAAAAATAAAATAAATAAAACAAAAAATAAATTTTTACAAAATAAACAAAATTTGTATTTTGTTACACAGTGTAACATTTCCAGAAGCCGTTTACGGTGTTGGTCACCTGCTGACGTTTGAAGGCTAGCTTCCTCAATGTCCTTCTCCCTGGGCTCCGAGCGGTCATTCCAGAAGACCATCTGTCGGTTCTCGCTGCCAATGTGAAGGCAGCCCCGTAGGTAGTCCAAAACTGCTTGGTTGGCCGTGAGCCAGTGGTGGCCAAGCAAAACTTCCTCTTGCAGTCCTGGCACTTCTAGAAGACTGGTGGTGGTCGCGAGACTTCCAACTACAATGTTTGCGACGACGGCGGCCGTTGAGTGACATTGCTGACCGTGTAGCGCTAGCTGGACAACTCGGGGCTCCGTCTTCCTTCCTCCGGTCAGCAGACCGGCTCGTACGAAGTCGTAGTTTGAGGCGGAGTCCAAGGCTGCAGTGAGTTTTCGTCCGGCGATCTCTATTGGAATGCGCGGTATGTCCGTACCTAGTTGGTTCACGCGCCGCGGTGGGCTATTTATCGGGGCGCTTGGTCGCTTCCCTGCCGGTTCTTCACAGGGCAGTCCCGATGGAAGTGTCTTCCCGGGCAGAAGCGGAACTTGGGCGTTAGGCTGTTCATCCTTAGTTCCTCTTTCGTGCTTGAGGCCGATCGACACTGCTTCGGCCCCTCTACTCGATCCAGGGAGTTTTCAGCAGAGTCATCCCAACCTCGCGCACGACTATCTTGATCCAAGGGCGCCTCGATGCTCATTGCCCGTTGTAAAAGTTTCTCCAAAGTTTTAGGCGGCGGGAACCTCAGCGCCGGTCGAAGGCGTGGCTGCAGCTGTTGTCTAAGCATGGCTATGTTCGTTCTCTCGTCACCTCCGGGATACAGACGGCGAAACAGCTTGATTTTTCTCAGGAGGAAGATTTCCGCCAATTCCTACCGCTGCGTTTGTCCGTACAGTTCGCCCAGCAGCTCTGCGTCGCGTTGCGTCCCGCAGAAGTGATGCCGGAAGCGGTCGCAGAACTCGGGCCAATTTATCTGCAATCCCGTGTATCTCTCTGCCCACGTGGCAGCTTTTCCTCGGAGCTGCAGCACTGCGTAATCCGCCCACTGTTCAGGTGGGACTGTGTAGTCCCGCAGCTGTCGCTTTAGCTGTCGAAGATATCGTTCTGGATCCTCGTACTTGAGGCCATGGTATGTAGCGGTGATCACCGGTGGCAACGTGTACCTCAGAGCTGCAGCGGATTGCGCAAAGCCTTGCTCTACCTTGAACCCGGTGTCCCGTTGGGTGCAGCTGTGGTGTATTCATTACGTCTGCTCTCCGGTACCAGCGACACGGCGCGTAACACCTGAACCTGCCTGCCGCTCCGTACAGGTCGACGCAGCTTCGCTACGATATTGTGCAGTGAGTGTAATTTAGTGCCGTCCAGTGTATCTGTTAGAATTCGTTCATACAATACACTATCCGTGTGTGTGCTCCGTGTAAGTTGCGAGGTCAAGCAGGTATTTATTTATACATAATTAACGTTTGCCAAGAACGACTGAGTGTTGTGTGTGTAAGGAAGCTGTCACCCTTTGTCTGCGCAGCTTAGCTGCACAGGCCGAGCTCTGTCAGTTGTTTGTTTGCGCGCGTGTCTCAGATTAGACTGGAATTCGCTTTACACCGCCTGATTTTTACTTTTATACAATCCAGTAAATACTATCACACACACACACAATACATTTTTCGTTGTCTCCGCTCGGACTTCTAGTCCTGTGGCACTCACACACATTACATTTACAGCATCACTTTTTCAAAAACTGTAGCCATAAATTATACACCCCTACACTTCCCGTAATTACTACCCGCCCTGTGTCACTCTTACCTCGCCTCTGTGGCATACACAATACATTACAAACATTAACTCCACTCATTCCGAACTGTAATATTACCAATATAACGCCCCTATATACAGTACGCTCTACGCACACAACATTTGCTGCCAAGACTCCCACAGTAGCATAAGCAGTCAGCTCTTACTACCTATTTGTTTATTTGTACATCAAGTGTAATAACACACAGTTCAATAACTAATTTAATAATAACCCAATACCGTACATTCGTAATTTCCACAGTAGCATAAGCAGTTAGTTCTTACTAACTATTTGTTTATTTGTATATCAAGTGTAATAACACACAGTTCAATACATATTTTAATTATAACACACTAACGTACATTCGTAATAACGAACTTTTCTCTTAGTCTTTGTGCCGCCAATCTCCCCCTTGTAACCGTCAAGACCCCCGCACGCCTCACTCCCTCTACACCCGACCGCCAGGCATTTAGTTGCCTAGCTGTTGCGAGGAGGTGTGGGTGAGGGGCGAGGGGGAGCGACTGTCGCTCCCCCTCGCCCCTCACCTACACCTCCCCGCAACAGCTGCACACGACCGTTAGAAAGTGTTCATTTACGCTCTCTCACCTACACGTATACTCCACACTCTTCTCACTCGCACGCATACACTTCATACATACCGCTACCCACACAACCGCCACACGCTTTCATTGTTTACTGATTTGTATCTGCGCTCTCACTCCTACTCGTATACCCTTCTCCCTCGCACACGCGCGCTGACTGTACTTGTGCACAGCGCTGCCTGTACAGTCCCCCTTACAACAGCTGCCAGCTCTTTCTCACTTGCACACACACAAACCTCTCATTATTAACTTAACAAGGCTGCTTCCCTCACTTTACGCTCTCTTTACACAAACACCCATTGTTACTTATAACCGCATTACTTCTACTCTCCCCTTCTTCAGACTCACTTTCCTTCTCTGACCCACTAACGCGCTACCGCCTCGACACAGCTGTCCTTACAAATTCATACGCACGCGCCTCCACCCTTTCTTTCTAAAACCTAACTACACTTACTGCCTGTATACTACTCGACACATTGCCGGCCTAATACTTTTATTCCCTTCTCTTTGATTACTGATTAATTTAATTATTTTTAACTTTAATTATTATTTCTGCACACTCTACTTTGCATACTTCCCTGACTGATCCCCTCGCTCAATTGTCCTTTCACCATGACCAGACGCAAACCCCGGCCACCCGCTACCACCCAAAAACATCCTCCTGATCGCTCCCCATCCCCTGCTTCCTCACTCGCCTCTT
Source organism: Magicicada septendecula (assembly GCA_034769895.1). Lineage (NCBI taxonomy): Eukaryota > Metazoa > Arthropoda > Insecta > Hemiptera > Cicadidae > Magicicada > Magicicada septendecula. The sequence goes on along the minus strand of CM068375.1, from coordinate 361,294,000 downwards.
CAGCCTCATCAATTTCAATACCCACTACTCGCTCTCGTAAAAGGCAAGCTACGCCCAAACCGACCTCCCCAATCCCCCCTCACCCAAATCGCCATCACCCTCCACTTCAGCCCCCCTTAACAAGCGCCAACCTACCCTTACTAATACCCAACCCCCCCGCCTCCTCAATCCCAAACTTTATTAATCCTGAAGCACACGAAGAATCCCAACAACCCTATCTTCCTCTCCAACCTCATCAAAACCCATTGCCCGAAACTTCGGCTCCCCTGCAACTTCTTCTCCCCCCAAAACGCTATTACCACCCTGCAATTCTCCTCCCTCACAGACCTCCAATTGTTCTGCCAGTCTATACCCGTGACCACTTTCGGACCTAATGCCGTATACAGGGCATTCCAAACCACCCAACCGACACAGAAACCCAAAGACCCCCCCAGAAAACCTCTAAAAACCCTAGTCGTCCGTGGTGTCGCTCCAGACATCGACATACTGGACTTCCAGGAAGCTTTGGAAGAGGACCAGCGCCTCCAAATAGCTTTCTGCAAGCGAATTATGTCGGATCTGGGACCGACCGGCCTCATCCGAATTTTTAGCCACGGCTCAGAAACCATAAACCTACTACTAACTGAAGGCGCCTTTGTCGCTGGCAGACACTACCGGACGGAAGAATCCAGACAGACGGAACGTCATATACCTTGCCCCCGCTGCCACCTTTATGGCCACACCGCTGCCTCCTGTTCCTACCAACCCCGTTGCCGCGTGTGCGGCAATAAAACTCCCACTGCCCACATACCAACCATGACTTCAGCTCGCCGTTCTGTGCGACCTGTAACTCCTCCTCAGACCATTTCACGGGCCAAACTAAATGCCCGAAATATCCTAAACAGACTCCGGTCCCCGCCTCACAAGCCCCCGTCGTCCCGATAATACCCGCATCACCACCTAAGGCGAACCCGTGGAAACCACAACCCACAGACTTCCCCTCTCTCAATACCGCTATCGCCACCGCCTCCGCACCTACACAAACCGCTCCCACCTTACCTCAACCGGTCGATGGCCAACCCGCCGAAACCGAAACTACTCCAGAAACCTCCAAAGCTCCTTCTACTCCTGCAACAATCGACACAACGACTATCCTCGGCCTCTTTCAGTCGATGATGACCGACGTACAGAAAATGATTACCGACATGACTCGATCAGTCTTTGACGCCCTCATCGCAGTCATTTATAATGTAACAGAATCCGTTTCTCACAACAACTCCGTACTAGCGTAAACCAAATCACTAAGCGACTTTTCGACACTAGGACGCTTTTTAACCGGACCCCTGAAGGCCTTACAATCCTTCACTCCAAATCCAAGCGATAAGCTTCGATGGGAGAAGACGGCAGCGTAATCCGCAAGAACCATCTCACCCTTCTTCATCTCAACGTTCGTAGCCTCCGGGCTCGACGAGATGAACTCCTCCTCTTTCTACAGGAATCCCATACAGACGTCGCCACCCTTAATGAAACTTATCTAACTGCCAGGCATCGCCTGTTCTTCCCGGGCTATACCCTCTTCAGGCAGGACAACGGATCTCACTCGGGCGGAGTTGCGATACTTGTTCGTAACTCTCTCCGAGCGAAAGTAGTACCCCTATCAAACAGCCCGACTGACTCACTTCTAGTCAAACTCAGCTTCGCAAACTCCCCTCCCCTCTTCATAGCAACATACTACTGCCCCCCGCGTGCCGACCTAGACGTCAACTACCTCCATCATTTGGCCATGACCTACCCCCGTTTACTTCTCTTCGGAGATCTAAACGCCCACCACCGACAACTCGGAGACTGTTATAACACCGCCCGAGGTACGAGTGTGCTTCAGTCGGTCAATAACTTCGGTCTCAGGCACCATCGTACCCCGTTTACCCGCCAGCCGGTAACTCCGGCCCAACGTCCTACCTGTCCCGATAAGCTGTTTACCTCAGCCGACATCTCCCGTAAAATAAGCGGGATCTCCCAAGGCCCGGATGTTGGCTCTGACCACATCCCTATTCTTCTAGTAATTTCCTACGGCCACGTAAAATACCCCACCCTGGAACCCCGCACGACGGCCGTAACAGACTTTCACGCTGCCGACTGGCCTCTTTTTTCTCAAGCTTTAGCTTCCCTAATATCCCCTCTTCCAGCCCCACCCACCACCCCCACGCAAACGGACGCTTACAATGACCTAATCACGACATCGATTCAGACGGCGATGGCACAGGCCATACCAACGAAACATGTCCGCTACTCCCAGCTCAGGCTCCCTCCCCCGGTCCTTACACTGATACGCCGGAAACGCTGGATCCGCCGCCTCTTAAACAGAGATCGGCGGAACGAGCATCTCTGCTTGGAATACAGGAGACTTTCAAATGCCGTCAAGATCGCCATAAAAGACTTTCGATCTTCCCGCATTGAGAGCCTCTGTACTTCAGTACAGGATTCCTTTCGCAACGACACACCCAGATTCTGGAAACAGGTCAAACGTCTTCACAACCCGCCCAAAGCCGATACCCCTCTCCAGTTAGGCGACCGCCTTCTCGTCAGCGATGAGGAGAAGGCCGCTGCCTTTCGGGACTCTCTCCAGACCATCCATAGCCACCCCGTTAGCCCGGACTTTGACGCCATCGCCGAAAATACTATAGACACTTTTTTAACCACCCACTCAGACCTCTTCACCCCACACGACGTCCTAACCACAGACCACGACCATCCGCTGGAGCGGCCCATCGAACCAGACGACATCAAAGACCGACTTAGAAAATGCAGAAATACAGCCCCCGGCCCTGACGGAATCCCCAACCGGATTTTAAAAGCGCTCCCCGCCACTGCTATCGAAGCCCTAGCCCATCTGTACACAGCTAGTCTCCTCCTCGGCTACGTCCCGCGGGCCTGGAAACACGCCCATGTCCTCATGTTCCCCAAACCTAACAAAAGCGCCAGCCTCCCGTCGAACTATCGCCCGATTTCTCTCACCCCTGCAATCTCCAGGCTTTTCGAGAAAATCCTCGTCGCCAGGATACATCCCCACCTACAAACTCATAGCGTCCTCCCCAGTACCCAGGGCGGATTCCGCCCTGGTTACAACATATACGATCAACTTGTTCGGGTTATCAGCGCCCTCCAGGACAACTCGGCCCGCAAACGCCCGACCATCTTAGCCCTACTCGACATCCGCAAAGCCTTCGACTCTGTCTGGCACAATGGCCTCCGTTTTAAGATCGTCGGATGTCACTTTCCCCCAACCATCGTCAAATGGCTCTCCCAGTTCCTTGATGGCCGCACGGCACAAGTCCGAGTCCGTCAGCATCTCTCGGCACCCTTCCGCCTTCATGCCGGTGTCCCCCAAGGCTCCGCCATTAGCCCGCTACTGTATATCATCTTTACGAAAGACACCCCTCCCCCTCCGCCTACTCTACCCTACCCATCTGCAGGCCTAGCCCAGTACGCCGACGATACTGCCTACTGGGTCTCAGCAGGCGCACACCGGCAGATCCCAATCAAATTGCAACAAATCCTAGAACCTTTCTTCGCCTACTGCAATACTTGGCGAATAACTGTAAACGCGGACAAAACCCAACTCTGTGTTTTCAACTCCACTGGACGCAACATGTCGCATTTCTATACAACGCCCGTCCGCGTTGGCCCATCATCAGTACGCCCGAAGCGTGATTGCCAATATCTGGGCGTCACGCTTGACTCCAAACTTACCTGGCGACCACACATCAAACGCACAACTACCATCGCCCGTACCCGCCTCCGTTCTCTCAGAACCCTCAGCCGACTAAACCACTGCTCCAGCGACTTACTAGGCCGCATCTATACTACATGTATCCGGCCCATCCTCACATACGCCCACCCAGTTCTCCTTACTGCCTCTCCAGCCTACCTCGATCTCCACCGTGTCACAGAACGACGGGCCCTACGACTCATATACCGCCGACCACGCCTGACGAAGACTTCCAATGCCGCCCTGTATGCGCTCAACACCCGCTTCCCTGACCTTGATTCCTTCCTTGTTAAACTCAACTGGAAGTATTCCCGCACAGCCTCCCGCCGCAATTCCATACAAACGATAGTCCCGTCAATTAATAGAAACACCCGCAATACAAGCCGACCTTCCTACTTACTAAATCGCCTCCTCGCAATAGCCAATGGTCCTCCCCCTCGCCTTCAACCACGCCGGCGTCAACGACACAGAACTACGTAGCAGTAATACATACTATTACCCCGCCAAGGACTTATCTCTCCCCGGCAGTAGCGACCTGTCTTCCTAAAGCAAACGCAGCCTCAATAATCAACACACGATAAAACTCCCCCACACTCTCTTCACTTCACCACAGTAAACACACACTCTAGTTCCCCACACTTACGTACCCCATATAATCCGAATCTGTTCCTTCCGCCTCCCTTGACGGCTCCCTGTCGCCACCTAACAGCTTTGGCGACCAACGTCACACGTCCCAGTCTTGGCCGCCCCCCCTGCAAGAACGTCGCAGAAAAATATGAAGAAATAAACTAGATAAACAACATGAATAAATAAAGATGCCCCAGAACAATTATAACGGCCACATCCATCTACCTCTCCCGCTTGTGTATGGCTACACACTACACCTCACACAATATAACCTACAAACAGTACTCTCCCAACTAAGTGCCTCCACCTTCTCTGCGCTCCGGTCGTCTGGCGTACGTCCACCAAAAACCCCTTACCCACACGGCTGAAGGGAGCTCGTCTCCAAAACAGCCCGAGTCCGACCATACTCGTCGGTCTCAAACAGCAAAAAAAAAAAAAAAAAAAATTCTGAGCACTCTTCATCGCCATGCCATCGGATGCACTTCATCTCCTCTCCTCTGACGACATAGGCGCAGAGTCAGCCGGAAGGAACGGCCGAAGAATAGAACCGGCGTTCTTGCGTCCTCGCCCTCCAGTTCCGCGCCAGCGATAGGACGTCGCTGGGCCGGCAGCCGACTCTACCACCGATGCCGAAAGAAGAGGAGGACTGCAGTACGCCACGAACAGCGGGCGCAGCCGCCGAACATCTCAGCGCGGCAAAACAAACAGCACCCTCTCGCCACACGGTCCTTTTTAGGGCCACCAAAATCACTAGAGTGTACGGCTGGCGCCATTTGTCATGCGGCAACCCATTTGTCCGGTGACAGTATATATATATATTGCGACAAAACAATTATTAGGTGTAGTATTTTCAACATAACAATAATAGGGTCTCTTATCTGGAGTAAGGCTGTATATTTAAAAAAATTTAAATATGATCTGTGGTTTAACAAATTATTTATTTTAGATTAATAATGTCTATTAATGATTTGAAACTTTCTTGCTTTAAATTACTATGTTTACTTGTTCGTTGAATTTCTTTTTTATACCGTTGATCCGTAGCTCTGCTTCTCTCGCGGCCTGTTGAATCTGCTACCCCTCGCTGCCTGCTGGAATCTGCTGCACTGACGACACGTGGACGCTCTGCTCACATACACGCACGCCGACACACCGATAGCGGTTATCTCTTAACTCAGGGCTCGATACTGGGTTGTACTTTAAATTAATATGGATTCGGTATATTGAACCTTCCCGCGTCTTGAGGTGTCCTCGCGTATACACAGGTGTATCTCGGTAGATATACCTTCCCTAAGCGGATATCTTACAGAGTAGGCCTACTGCAGTGTAGACTCGATCTATGCCAAGATGGTGATACGGCATATACAAAGAACGTCGTATACACCGAAATACTTTTAAAGAACGACGCAACCACCTAGGCTACTTTTATCACCGACGACTAACAGCACAAAACTGGTGGGAATAAAGTTTGTTTCTGAGTTTATTGAAATATTAAATAAAAGAAATTCTTAATAAATTGGTGTCTCATTTTATTGAAATAACTTTAAACATTCTCAATAAATTGGCGTTATTGCTTCACCAAACCACCAATTAGTTACAAAGTTTACGCTCCTCATCTGAAAATCACATATAACTTAAAGAATATAAACTAAAGTGTACATTTCCGGCAAGCTACTGTCGTTGTACCACTGAGTTTTCAATCATGAGAATATTTTTCTGTATTAGTATTGTAATAATTAAACAACGGGGACAAAAACACAATTGTTATTATATTATTCAAAAACTGTACAGACTTCTTTATACGCAAAACTATCTAAAAAATATAGTTGTCATTGACACTCTAACTAAATAATAATTTTAAGTAATTGCACCCTTTCCACTAAAATACGTTCTTCGTTTGTACTTTACAATATAAGCTTTTGTTATATTTAATGCAAGATTAAATAATAAATAAAAATATGCAAAACACAATGCGCTTATTAATCAGTAATGTTCAGAATATTTTTTAAAACATTTGCTCTTATTCGTTGGAAAATTTTTAAGAAAATTAAGCGTAATGGTTATACCACGCAAACTAAGCAAATACCCGCATGACAAAAAAATTCGTGTAGACTGTCAACATAGTGTCAGCAGTAAAAAAGTTGCAAGTGTCCTTTTGCTATGAGTGAGTTTTGGCGCGCTTTGCCCGAAGAAAATTGGCAACGCTGTATACACACGTCATGGATACGAACGTACTGTGGCAACGTGTGTATGGAGTTCACGAATTATAATAAGCATGGCACGGTTACCACAAACATGGATGTCGAGTGTATCCATAATAAGTTGGTGTGTATACAAAAATTAATGAAATTGTCAAAATCAGAGGTAAAAGATCTATGCTGTAGCGTGTTTAACTCTGATGTTGCCATTTGTACGTGTGTATGAACCTGTGCCACTAATGCTGAGAGACGTGTGTGTGTGTGTGTGTGTGTGTGTGTGTGTGTGTGTGTGTGGCTTGTGCATGTGAGGTGGACAATTCAATTGGAGTTGCACTCGTAAATTGTTTTCACACAAAAGTTATTGCACACGATTGATAATTATCCAGTAATGGTACTTTATTTTGTTCCAAACAATAGAATAAGCTCTTTTCTTCAACTGCTTACCAGGGACTTCTCAATTGCCCCTTTGTTATAAATTACCTCCACACTTCCCTTATGTTACATAGATTTTATATCTCTCAGTTTAAATCTAACATCTGAAGCTGCCATAATGGGCAAATAATTGTCAGGAAAATAAAAAGTATCTGTAGAACTACACCAAATGTTTATTTATTAAACTCAAATATTAATTTGAATGACCGTAGTGTGCTGAGTGACCATATAATCAGTGTAATATTATTCTGTTGATTTTTATTAAGTTTTCAGCACACTCTTCTACAAACCAGTTTTAGTGTTTGTATTAAAAATTTGAACATTATTTAAATTAAATTTTTATATGTGTACTTACATTTTTAAAGTGTTTGAGATATTTTTGTGTAATTTACAGTATGTGGAAAGAGGAACAAACAAGGTGTAAATAATCCTCTTATTTTACATGGTTCAGCCACAAAATATGGTGAATTTCCATGGCATGTAGGTCTTTATTTGATTGGTGATTCTAGTCAATGGGAACAGCAATGTGGAGGAACTCTTATTTCACCCCACATTGTTTTAACAGGTTTGAACGAGTTTTTTCCTATATTTGTTAAGATATTTTGTAATATTATATTTCAATTAATTGATTTAAAAGCAAAATCTTAATGCAGTGAATTATACCTTTTTAATTAACATGTTGTAACAAGTTTTGTTTATAGAACTCATTCATAATTTCATATATGTATTTGAGATTGTAAAATTTTTTTATAAAATAACAAGGTACTCTTTATCAATTGCAGCTGCCCACTGTGTCTTCTCAGAAGTAGCAGGAACAAAGTTACCTCCAGAATCACTTAAAGTGGGGCTTGGAAAATATTATAGAGAGTGGACTCGTGGTGAGCCACATGCTGTACAGGCAAACGTAAGAATTCTACATTCATATCTATTTTACCTTAAAATTACTTTTGTAGATTTTAAAGTAAGTAAGCAAAGTAAGGAATAGTTTACGTGAAACCCCCCCCCCCATACACACACACAATTGGTGTTATGTTAATGTTATGTTGTTATCTGCAGATATGTTTTGTGTGTGTGTGTGTGTGTGTGTGTGTGTGTGTGTGTGTGTGCATAGTATTGAGTGCCTAGAGACACGGTGATTCTACAGTATTAGATCACTTCCAGTTGCCAGCATGAGCCAATCAAGAACATCTGTGCTGTGATTGGCTTTCTGCCAATTCATTAGCACAACAAGGGGGATTACCTAGAGAATAAAAGGTGTAATATTGGGGAACATAGCTTATTCTGCCAGGAGGACGCATGTGTTCAGAAAAAATTAGACAAAAGGAAAGAGGAAGGGAGATGCGAAGAAAAACCATGTTCCTACAGGTGGAGATGCACCGGGGCAAAACGGACAGCACACTGTGATACAGCTGGATGAGGAGAATCATTTTCATGGTGCTGTGGTGCTGAACTGTGTATTGCGCGCGCGCGCGCGCGTGTGTGTGTGTGTGTGTATCATTCTCTTCTGTAACATTTACTACTCTGAAAATTTGGAAGTGTACTGTTTTTGGTGTGATTATTAATCATAGAGCACTACTTGGAGGTAAAATTTGTTATTATTGTGAAAATGCATTAAAAATATGGTGAAATTTGTATGGAGACTGTTCACAAAATGTAGGTTTGTAATGTCCCAAAGCAACATTCTCTGACAGCATTCTGACCATGATAAATGACATTTACATTCACACCGAAGACTATTATGTAAGAGAGAATGGTAAAGTATGCCAGAGTCTATTAAATATATACATATATATATATATTGTAAATAGTACAACGTTCAAATGTCACTCGTCGGATGCACTAAAATATTTTTTGTTTGTGTAGTTGTTAGTTTTATCGAACGTAAATTGTGTCGTTCGGAAGCGTCTGGTAGCCTGCGTGCCTTACCTGTCCCTTCTCGCACTTTTAGTAATTCCGGGTAGGCGCCAAATTGTTTTTCTTGAAAACAATTAAAAGTTTTTATTTGTATAGTATGGTAATTTGTTATCGAAAATTCGAATAGTTCGCCGTCTGGCTTGTAACTGATTATCGCGTGAGTGGGGGAACACGTGTTGCCAACTTGAATTAAGGTTGGTTATGTCGACCCACTGCTAGTAAACAAAACATACATAATATTTTCTACAAATAAATACTGGACAGTTTGTTATCAGTACGCACTTTTTTATTAGGCTTTTGCTTGTTAATTATCGTTAACGCTTCATAAAAATAATAACTGTTATAATAAAATTTTAGCCTCGGCAAAATAATCTCTCGCTCTGCGGAGCGCTAGGTTGGCAGTGCAAAGTTTACAATTGACGCTGGTTATTATTTTACAAAATAAATCTGCCAATTGGGTTCGTTTAAGTACGAAACAGAGGTATATATAACAAGATAAAAAAATTAGAACATATCATTTAAAGTTTGTGATCATTAAAATTACATAAGGTTTGCTATAAATTAAATATTGTGGTGTTGAAGTGTGACAGTGTCGTTGTGTAACATAGGTTATAATGTGTTCATTAAATGTTTACAAAGTTATTTCTTTATTTTATCAATCCTTGAAAATATATTCAGTGACAGTGAGAGTTTTATTATATAGTTAGAATTTTTGAAAGAGAATTTGTTTTATAATAATCAAATAACTTCAGCAATACTCAACGTTAGTAGATATGATGGGTATTGTCAGTCGTCCATGTGAAGTAATGGGTCGATTTAGATTCTTCCTACTTCTGATCTTGGGCTCAAAAATTGGTTGTCATCTTCTTCAAGTCGAACTACAGGTATTTTCCGGTCATCTGGATTAATTCCGAGCAGGTCCTTGGTGTAGATTAGTTGTAATGGCCTCTCATCTGTTGTACTGGTACTCCTTCTCAAAATTGTGGGCACTTATACTGTTTTTCTGTTGAAAGTTTGGGCCCTTCACGGCGTGGCGTCTCTCCAGTTTAGCGTCACTACATAAAGTATTGTTCCTAACTGAAATTAGTCAATATTCGGTTGTTGTCATGGTTACTCAAAGTTTATGATTGGCTGAAATTGGCTAAAGAGTATTGTTAGGGTATTTGAATTTTTATTTAAACTGGTTACAGATGTTCTAAATGTAATTAATCTTCAGTACTCCCTTTTTAATAGTAAATATTATCACCACTGTTCATATTGTGGCTCAAGGATTAATTTGACATCCAATATTATAGTGTTCACTTAGGTATCAACATTTTGACAGTTTTGTTAATTTTATTTAATTATACTGTTTTTTAATTTACATTATTATCATAATATTTCTGCCTTAACATGATTGTCTATTTGTATTTCATAGTTTATCTGGTTTAGTCTTCCAAACGTCAGTGTTTAATTCTATAAATTGAGGTTTTTTGTAGTTGACAGTTGGGAATTTGCTTAGGCTTAAACAGCAATTGACTATTTTTCTTTAATTACTGATATTACATTTTATTCTCCTTGTAATGGGTCCTGATTGTTTGAATACAAGATTCTGTTCATTTGTTCAATGTTTAAGTCGGTTCTTGTAATTGTGCGTAATTTTATTGTTTCCCTATATTAATTTGTCTACTGCCATAACTCATTTTCAGTGTCATTGTCTTTGAATGTATTGTTTGTTTCTTGTTTACTGGTTTCTGTTGGTTTTAAAATCTTATTTCTTACAACATATAACATAACATCTAATGGTTTTAACAATTCCCATAGCTATAATTCTTATCATTTAAACATAATTATTTGGAACATAAACCTTAGTCATTAAAACATAATTCTTATTCATTTAACACACACTTATTTGAAACATATTATCCACGCATACTCTTCAGTGAGTAATAATTATTTTATAGTGTCATCAAAGGAAAACAAACATATAAACATTGATTATCTTTTAGATTGTAACAGAAAATCCTTACCACTAAACTTATTTGACCTTGTGTCATTAATTATGTAACCTTATCCTATTTCACTATCTTTTACTAAATCATATAATGTTATTAATTGTTTTTATAATTCAATCTTATAGAAACTCTCTATATGGTGATTTAATACTAATAGTCTATGTATCTTAACTTTCCTAAAACTATGAATTGTCCCTTAGGCCTACAATATTAATTAACACACATAACTTATCACTTATAATTTAGTTTATTCACTTATAAACTTTGGACACTGCTTTATCAGCGTTTTTATCACATTTTAATGGGGTTTTATTCTCACTTTGGGGTATTCACTAACACCTTACACTCAATCTTCTTTTAGTGTTACTGGTGGGTTAATATTATTGTATTGCTTACTACAAAATTCTCTTTCTTACATCTATTTAGAAAATGTTCACCATCATTACAATTTACTACTCTCATTCTATCGTGTTTTATTGTACCACTGATATGTTAGTATTATGCTAATGTGATTTGTCCTAGTTTACTCTATCTGTTTGGGTTATTGTGCCCTTCTATATCTTAAGTACTTAGGGGAACGTGGGGCAGGACGGGGTACTTAATGTTTGAACACAAATATTTTATAATAAATGTTTCAAAATTTTCTGTTTTAAATATAAATACTTTTATTATTACATTAAGTACAAGAAATTATCATTACATTTTAATTTGGTAAAAACACATTCTATATATCTTAGTTTAAACAAATACATGTCATTTGTCCCGTTTTGCCCCGCTGGTGGGGCACAATGGGGTACCTTCCTTTTTATAAATTTTTGTCATGAAATACAAAAAGCATTATTGTCAAAAAACAAAAATCTATATTTCTTAAATGAACTTCATGTTTCACAAAGAGCACAAATGTGTGTGACATCCTCGTCTTCACTTTCGATTCCTGCACAAGAGTTGTGAGCCCATTTTAGGCAATAAACACATCTAATCCAACCTTCTTCAGAAAAATCATGACAGTAGAGACACTCATCTTCGCTATCGACTTCTTCACTGGATGACTGAGGAGTTACGAAAACAGTTGGTTTGTTAAGGTTATAGTTTTTGTCATTTTCAAGTGATATGTTTCTCTGTTTATCTGGATATTTTTTCAGAGCGTTTTTAGAAAGTAAAAGGCGTTTTTTCACTGGTTTCCTGACCCCACTTTTATTTTTTTCAGCACTCTGTAGCTTATTTTTATATGGTGATGATGTTAAGATAGTACTTTTACCATGATTTTTTGAAACACGTTTATTTTCCTGAGAAATTTTTGGTATGGGTAAAATGTTTTCCGGGGTTGCACATTTGAAATTAGGCCTACTACAGCTCGGCATATTAAGTTTTTCAGGACTACTCAGAGATGGTGAGGTCAGGTCTGCCTGTTATTTAAAACTGTAGCCTCATTAGCAATGTCAGTAGGGAGCTGGATGTCTGTAGTTACCGAAGGCAAAAAATCTGCATCATTAAAAACATTCATACAACAGGCCATATGCCTGTTTTCCGGAACCCGTTCACGGCTGTCATCATTGTTGATGCTTGAACATAGGCGGTACCAAACAGAGAAGCGATCTGGAATAATGTCACCACTTTTCCTGGATTGCATCTAAGCCATTTACGGACTTCCTCCTCATAGTATTTACTTAAGGGCTTCATAAATGCAACGTCAAGGGGTTGGAGTCTATGGGAACAGTGGGGAGGGAAACACAAGAGAATCACTCCATTTGCACGAGCCATATCAATTAGTGCTAAACTTTTCGTGTGTGTTAAATGCCCATCCAAGAGTAGTAGCATTGGTTTCTCTTTTTTTGCTCCTGTAAAAGATATGAACTTTTCAAACCAAACTAAAAAAAATTCTTTGGTCATCCATCCTGTTTCATGGACCTGTGAAGTCGCACTTGGGGGAAGTCCGGTCTGAAATTCCTGCTGCATCCGTTTTCTAGGAAAAATTAGCATTGGAGCGATGTAGGTTCCAGCAGCTGAAAAGCATATTTTAGCTGTAACAGTTTGACCCCTCTCGGCTGATGTGACTGTGCCAACCTGTCTACGGCCTCTTTTTGCTATTATCTTCGAATGTCCTTTAGGGTTTACAGTTAGACCTGTTTCATCACAGTTATAAATCCTGTCTGGTGTAAGCTGGTAAGTATCAACTACGTAGGATAGATGGCTGAAGAACTGTTTTACAGCAACCTTATTGAAGCCCATCGCACGAGCTGCAGACGTAGCCTCAGGTCTTCTTATGCTTAAATTAGGGTGGCGAGTTAAAAATCCTCTTGCCCAGTCTACACCAGCTTTTCCATTCTCACCAAATGGATGATTCAATTTATTTCGCTCTGCTAGCTGGAAAGCAAGGTCACGAAGTTCATTGATAGTAAGACCGAAGGGTTGAGCCTCCATTTTAGTTAAATAATCCACAAGCTCGGATTCTTGTGCTTCATTAAAAACACAAGTGAAACGTCCCATAGATTTCTTCACAGAATGCTCTGGATCATCTCTTTTTTTCTTAACGTGGCGCTCTAAAGTTGTTTGTGGCACTTTGAACTGAAGAGCTGCCTTTTTTTATCCCATTGAGCCATTTATTACTGCTTGAACAGCTTCTTGCATGGAAACTGCCGACCACTCTTGCCTCTGCGTCTTTCTTTTGTAATCTCTCACCATTCTACAAACACAAACAACGCGAAAAACCAATTAGCCTACATTTTATTAATGAAACACCTATGGAAAATACGTGGGGCAGAATGGGGTACTACCCCGTTGTGCCACACCCCGTTTTGCCCCACAGTTACATTTTTAGGTTATAGCGTTGTGACAGGATAAAGTTTTCACGAAGCTTAACGAAAACATCTGGATTAGAAGTGTATGAAACATGTTATAATACAGCATACACGGAAATAAATTACAATTAACTCACTCTTACTTACATGAGCTAGAAGAAGTGCGCGATATTGTAGAAACACAAGCAAGTATGGTGCAGCACCGTAATCATACACAAAGACAGTAACAATGGCTCCCAATCTCTGTGTGGTAATAGGTAATACTATCCTGACGTAGTTATGAGAAATTCCAACAGGTTGCACATCGTCTGTAAAAAATAAAGGCTGTGCCCCGTTCTGCCCCACTACCCCGTTATGCCCCATGTTCCCTAATAATTAGTATTTCTAACTTGTCTGTCCTTACAATTATTAATATTATATACAATTTTCATTAGTGAGTCTATTTCTTTGGTTTAACACAAGTTTTGTATCCCTTCTTGGTTCACTTTCTTTTGTCATACTTTATACGCCACTTCCTTAGTGTTGTGGCTGATTGTATCATTACACTTCCATGTTAATTGTCTGTTAGTCACTATTCTTCTTATTTACACATATGTTGGTGCGGTGGCTAGTTCTAGTCTATTTGCAGTTGTCATTATTTATGTTATTCTTGGTCCTTTGGGGCTAGTTCTACTCTCTCACTTACCATCTATTGGGCTATTCAGGTTAAATCGTCTTATTTCTGTATTTACCATTTTGGTTTGTTTGTTTGTTACTACTTTATTAATATAAGTTACTGTTCTGGCTATCTTGATATGTATGATCGTTTTATTATTCTGATTCACCCATTCTACAATTCTAATTCATCCCTTTTTATTGTAGTGTTAATGACTAAATAATTTATCTTGTCATGTTTTCTTCATTATGGTTAGGTGAAGATATGTACCATTACATATTGCCCTGCCACTAAAATTGATTATTTCAACAAATATCGTTCAGTTTTTTGATTGGAATTATCAATCATTATTTCATTTTACTTTCTCAATCACTGGTTATTTTAGAGCAATAGGTTCTTTTTATTTTTGAGTGTCAATATTCTTCTTGATCTTTGTATCGTATTTTATTTTAAAGTTCTTATCCCTTTGATATGTAATTCCCTAACATTTTTCCCTATCATTATATTGAATCGGATCGGATGGGTACTTTTGACTCCATTGCTCCGCCGTAAAATACACATTTGATTGCTGGATTTATCTACAGTCAATCATTATAAAATTATACAAGTAGTCTTAGTGCGAATATTAAATAAATATCATTTGTAGGATTCTTCACATTATTATTATTTAGTTTATACAATACATTATTTCAAATTATATTCTTTTTCTTTTATTCACACTCTCTAGCTCTTCGTGATTCGATATTATTAGTGGGTATGGTATACATGATCTTTTTATTATTATTTGTTTTGTATATTTTTCTTACTGTTTAACACTAGTTATTTATAAATTGGTTTCGGGATGGTTTTTTCTCGTTTTTAATAATATTTTTCATAGAGGTTTGGTTAAATGTCCCCTTTCTTCTTTGTGTTTTTGGGTCTACGATCTCATATGTATTATTTTGGTTGTCTTTGCTTACTATGTAGGGTCCTGTGTACAGTAACAATAGCTTCTTGGCTATCCCTTCCATGGTGCTTGGTAATCCTCTGTTTTTGAGTAATATTTGCTCTCCAATCTGATATTGTATGGGCTTCAGTTGCATTTGCTTATATTTTTCTCTGATTTTGTCAGTCTTTTCTAGTATTTTATTATGAAATTGCACGTCATCGAATTGATATCCTTCGCCATTTGGAAATTGAATTAATGGAGTAATTTCTCTTCTCACTGCTTCCTCCATCGGAATTTGTGATCGGGTAAGATTTTTTTATCAAGTTGACAGGCTCTCGGAATTGAATCTCGCACTGATAATCTCTGACCTTTCCAGGTGTATTTGAAAAGATGTGCTTGTAACGCTTATATACTTCGATCAGTTGTTCAGCTTGTTGAGCTGTTAACTGAGCGCTCGTTTTCTCTCTCTGGAAAGTTCGGATTTCTTCGAGTTTTTCTTGCCATAGTTCTTCATTGTCGGTCTCGTCATAAATCCCATTATTTAGTACATGTTCTCCAGTATTTCTGTACTTTTGGATATGGTACATTGTTTCATGTGGCTGTATTTCTTCACTATTGGTCAGTTCAGCTACCCATTGTATGTCATTCTTCTTCAAAATAAGTTTGTATTTGCTCAGGTCAATTATGGCTGAGTACTGGCGCAGCATATCGCAACCAATTAGCATCCGGAATGGTAATCCACTGGCTACTAAAAACGTCATTGTCACGGTTTGTCCATTGCTTGTCAGTTCGAGTTGCACTTGTTTTCGGACGGTTCTGTTTTGTCGTCCCGTCGCTCCTACAAGGACAATGTTGCTGATGGGTAGCGTAAGTATAATTGTCTTACTTGCTTCTTGAATTTTCTGAAGCTCAATACTGTCGATTAATGAAATATTGGATCCAGTGTCTATCATAATTTGTGCTGGTACTCCCTTGACTTGCGTTGAAATATAAGCAATCTCGTTATGTTTACTATCAGATTGGTTGCTACCTTCTTCGAGGAGTTCCTCTATAATATTCTTCAGATAATTATTGCGCACGATTGTAATTGTGCGTTCGCCGTTGGTTTGAGTAACGATGCGATTTAACCCAATAGACTGGTTCAGTGAGGGTACAAGTAGGTTTTTTCACTGCCGCTCCTAGTTTAACGTCATCTCGGACTGATTGTTACGATCGTCTTGTTGATTTGTTGTCGGACTTCCGCTCGTTGACGGTCGGGGTTCAGGCTGGTTGTGATCCTCTTCGTACCGGTCACGCCTGTACACTTCTTGGCTTCGACTCCGGCCCGTGTTGGTTCTGGTGTCACGTTCGTAATTACGATCACTGTATCGGTGTCCGTACGCATTCCGGTCGGCACTTCGTCGTCCTTGATAGTATGATCTATTTCTACCGTCACTTTCGGCCCTCACGTAATGCACTTGACGATAGTTGCGATCGTTATTATTTCGATTTCTATTGTCACTCGGGTTGTTATTGTAACTTGGCCGGTTGTAATTAGTGTTATTCGGCCTATAGGGTTGATGCGTATTATTTGGCCGGTTGTATGGACTGTTTGTGTTGTTTGGCCTATTATTATTGTTATAATTGTTATTTTGTTGGCTAGCCGGATTATTGTTATTTCTATTCTGCGGCTCGTTAGGCGGGTTATTCACTTGGTTACGGTTATTATAATTAAAACGGTAATTGTTGTTATTGTTCGGGTAACCGTTGTTAAAACTTTTGTTCTCGCCCCTGTCGTCCCGCTGTCGGCTCCTACGATAATAGCGTTCTCGCTCGTAATCTTCCAACAGGGCTGCCATGGACTGTATAGTTTTTATTTGGCTTCCTAGCCGCGCTCTAGATACACCCTCTTCGTAATGGAAAGCAAGCTTCGTTACCAAACTTTCTTCTGGGATCTTCGGTTCTAAGTTTCTTGCTAGGCATACTTTACCGAGGAAATATGCAGTAAAAGTTGTCCCTCTGGTGGCGTCGTATCTTCCGAAACATATACTGTCCCGCACTATGTTCTGTGTGGCCTCCGACCAGTACTTCCTCTTGAATACCTCTTTAAACTGTTCATAATCCGTCAGGTCGTGTCTTGTGGCCGTCCACCAATTATCGTTGATATCCCGAAAATATTCGTCTAAGTAGCCTCGGATAATTGCCCACCTGTTCTCCCGAGCTTTGGCCAGCTGCTCGTCTACTCTTTCCAGAAACTCCATTGGGTTCCGCCGGTACTGTTTAAAGTTTATCACTTCCCGGTTGTCCACGTGTTGGTACTGCGTCATTATTGGTGGTCTGTTATTAATTATTTCCAACTCCTCCCTGATTTTAGCAATCTCCCGTTGCTGGATTTCTTCGATTTTATTTTTATTTTGCTGGCCTTGCCCGCGAACCTCGCTCACGGCTGTGTCGATCTCCCGGCACTTCTCGCCAAAATCTGTTCGTACTTGTTTTATGTTTTGGTCGGTTGCAGTTTTTATCGACTCTATCCGGATCTGGCTGTCTTCTTCCAGGTTGGTCATCCGTTCTCTGTAGTCTTCCTTCGTTTGTTGTATTTCACGGTTCGTATCTTCCCATTAGCCGTGTATTTCGGAAATCTCCTGTCGTATACTCGTCATCTCCTCCTCGATTTTCTTATTCACTTTTTCGTTGTTCTCAGCCATCTTTTTGTCCAATACCTCCATATTTCTCTAGCTGTCTTGCTTCAGTTCGTCTATTTTTTTATTATTTTCGGCCATCTGTTGGCTTATCTTCTGGTTATCGCCTTTTAGTGATGCTATATTTTCATTAATTTCCTCTTTATTTTTGTTCAATTCTCCCTTGAACTCCTCCAATTCTCCCTTGAAATCTTCCTTTAATTACGTTATATTTTTGTTCATTCCCATGATTGCCCTCATCATCTCTTGGAATCTCTCGTCCTCGGTCTGTGTTGGTTTCTCCGGTTGGTTTTCTGGCTGTACGGGTATGACTGGTTCCATGGGAGGTAACATTTGTTCGGCGCCCTCGACCGAAGTCACTTCCTTCTCTTCCGCTCGAACTTCCTTTTCGGCCTCCTTCGTTAGCCTTAATGATGATGCTCTCTTCATCTTGTTGACCTTCTGTCGTACCTGCCGCTAGACGTTAATATTTCTCGTCAATCTAGCCTCACTAGTTGGCGCGCCACTTTGTAAATACTACAAAGTTCAAATGTCACTCCTCGGATGCATTAAAATATTTTTTGTTTGTGTAGTTGTTAGTTTTATCGAACGTAAATTGTGTCGTTCGGAAGCGTCTGGTAGCCTGCGTGCCTTACCTGTCCCTTCTCGCACTTTTAGTAATTCCGGGTAGGCGCCAAATTGTTTTTCTTGAAAACAATTAAAAGTTTTTATTTGTATAGTAAGGTGATTTGTTATCGAAAATTCGAATAGTTCGCCGTCTGGCTTGTAATTGATTCTCGCGTGAGTGGGGGAACACGTGTTGCCAACTTGAATTAAGGTTGGTTATGTCGACCCACTGCTAGTAAACAAAACATACATAATATTTTCTACAAATAAATACTGGACAGTTTGTTATCAGTACGCACTTTTTTATTAGGCTTTTGCTTGTTAATTATCGTTAACGCTTCATAAAAATAATAACTGTTATAATAAAATTTTAGCCTCGGCAATATAATCTCTCGCTCTGCGGAGCGCTAGGTTGGCAGTGCAAAGTTTACAATTGACGCTGGTTATTATTTTACAAAATAAATCTGCCAATTGGGTTCTTTTAAGTACGAAACAGAGGTTTATATAACAAGATAACAAAATTAGAACATATCATTTAACGTTTGTGATCATTAAAATTACACAAGGTTTGCTATAAATTAAATATTGTGGTGCTGAAGTGTGACAGTGTCGTTGTGTAACATAGGTTATCATGTGTTCATTCAATGTTTACAAAGTTATTTCTTTATTTTATCAATCCTTGAAAATATATTCAGTGACAGTGAGAGTTTTATTATATAGTTAGAATTTTTGAAAGAGAATTTGTTTTATAATAATCAAATAACTTCAGCAATACTCAACGTTAGTAGATATGATGGGTATTGTCAGTCGTCCATGTGCAGTAATGGGTCGATTTAGATTCTTCCTACTTCTGATCTTGGGCTCAAAAATCGGTTGTCATCTTCTTCAAGTCGAACTACATGTATTTTCCGGTCATCTGGATTAATTCCGAGCAGGTCCTTGGTGTAGATTAGTTGTAATGGCCTCTCATCTGTTGTACTGGTACTCCTTCTCAAAATTGTGGGCACTTATACTGTTTTTCTGTTGAAAATTTGGGCCCTTCACGGCGTGGAGTCTCTCCAGTTTAGCGTCACTACATAAAGTATTGTTCCTAACTGAAATTAGTCAATATTCGGTTGTTGTCATGGTTACTCAAAGTTTATGATTGGCTGAAATTGGCTAAAGAGTATTGTTAGGGTATTTGAATTTTTATTTAAACTGGTTACAGATCTTCTAAAAGTAATTAATCTTCAGTACTCCCTTTTTAATAGTAAATATTATCACCACTGTTCATATTGTGGCTCAAGGATTAATTTGACATCCAATATTATAGTGTCCACTTAGGTATCAACATTTTGACAGTTTTGTTAATTTTATTTAATTATACTGTTTTTTAATTTACATTATTATCATAAAATTTCTGCCTTAACATGATTGTCTATTTGTATTTCATAGTTTATCTGGTTTAGTCTTCCAAACGTCAGTGTTTAATTCTATAAATTGAGGTTTTTTGTAGTTGACAGTTGGGAATTTGCTTAGGCTTAAACAGCAATTGACTATTTTTCTTTAATTACTGATATTACATTTTATTCTCCTTGTAATGGGTCCTGATTGTTTGAATACAAGATTCTGTTCATTTGTTCAATGTTTAAGTCGGTTCTTGTAATTGTGCGTAATTTTATTGTTTCCCTATATTAATTTGTCTACTGTCATAACTCATTTTCAGTGTCATTGTCTTTGAATGTGTAACAACCAAAAATTTAAAATTTTTTAGTGTGACTGAAAAGACGTTACATTCAGCATGACACACCTACTCAGCCCACGAGCAATAAATAAAGAAATGTGTGTCGATGTGTCAAGTGAACGTTTACTTCAGACAATGCAAGTACGTTTCACATAGTTGTACAATAGGAACAGGGTTGGCCGTGACAGACTCGACTAAAACACGAGATTTACAGCCTGCAAATGTAAGATAATGGAAACTGTGTCAAGTACCAATTTAGAGGAGAAACTGTGACGGACACACTGCCGGGTTGATTTGTAGAGTACCAGTAAAGAATAAAAGGGGTGTAAGTCACACAATAGTATATACCCTATACGAGGACGGACATCGATACCTAAAATAATAGAATCGAACTTGTAAACAGCAGGGGAACGACTTACTGGCGACAACGGATATTTACGACAGGCAGTAGGTGTGCCGTTTTGGAAACGACGTCACGCTGCGCCAGGATAGCGTTCAGGAAAAAAGGGTCAAACACAGCGAACAATAACAAGAGACGACACATTGTTTTCGTGAGAACTGCAGCGAGACCCGGAGTACGCTTAGACAATAGCAGGATAGACGAGCATGAAATTTCTCCTGTTCTAGGAAAAGAGTACGGAGGCTTTCGACGCGAACCCGTGGGGAGACAGGATATCCAATCACAACCCAGCATCTACCCAGAGACCTGGTGGAGAGGACCGTCGCCAGCATAGCAACGGGAACGTCGAATGGGAAGTGAAGAACGACACTCTGGGTTAAGGGTAGGAGATCTTCCGTCCTATCATGTTCAACTTGAGGCGTGTTTTCCAGTACGGTGCATTGTGGTACACGATGTTTGATAAAAACTGCTTGCAGAGCACGCGGGAGGACAGTCTCTCATAATTTTTCAACTATATACTTTGGACAGTCTTTCATAAATTTTTACTCATATACTTTGAGCAGTCAGTCGGTCAGTAGAACAGTCTTTATAATTTTCAACAGTCGGTCGTCAAAGTTCGATTAACATACGGACGGCAGTGGGACTTTGAAATTTTGCCACGCGTCATATAACTAAGAGACTTAGACATTTCGATATTGGCGCGTATCCGGTAATAGTGTACTTTCAGTGTCTAAAAACATGCGACATACGCCAGTGCTTAACAATTATAGAATTATTTATTATACTCTAATTCAGAATTGAACTAACCAGTCACACTTACATCAATAATCGACGCGTAGAACTTTCGTTGATGTAATACCGGACGGCGAAATAATAACATTATACAGTGTTGCGGTGCGATTCAATATCATGTGGAACAATTACACCGCGGCATCAAAACACTAACAGTAATGAACATATCAAACGTTGAACAATAGACAGACATATATATATACACCATAGTTAACGATGAACTTTAATACGAACACACAGCGCGAGTGAATCTGTTTCGCGTGTGTTAAGTGTCAGTCACAGCACAGCTTCCCACACATGATCCAGCAGAGAGGAGTTACGCCGATGGAAATTTCGGATAATTCATCTAAACAAGTAATCTTTATGCTATTCTTATCATAAGGAACTCTACTGTCCTGTCTCTTTTTCAAGAAACACCCCTTGAGCATTTAAATTAAACATGATACACATAATTTAACGCCATCCATCTGAGGCATACGATGAACGCATTAGTATAGGATTTATTGTTTGAATATTTGTGTTTCTATATATCGATTACATTATATATATATGTGTATGTTTTTCAGCAAACAACGTATTGGATTTACCTTGTAATTTGATGTATAAACATGTGTTCTTTTATGTTCTTTTCATGAGTTTATGAATGTATGTATTTACAGGGAATCATCCATATTATATATATATTGAATTTAATGAATGATATAATGTTAATAAATAAGTGTTTATTTTATCAATATGCGTTCATCATTGTCAAATTACCTCAAAACGAGAAAGTAATGACATTTGAGTGATTTATGGTAGTTTATTTTATTTTCTTTATTAATGCAACAACTAGAGTCTCCATGCAATAGTTATGCTAACGTAAAGTAATTAACGTGTTATTTATTGATTACACGAGCTCATTATGCAAATTAATGTATTCAATAATTACTCAATCACAGATTAGTTAATTCAGTAGCGTAATAGCATAACACCCCAACAGTGTTGTATTTGGCTGCCCAACGCGTGGCAGATGTTGTATTTGCCGCCCAAAGAACGTGGGGCATTACAATTATCAAAAACTCCCAATATAAAGAAAATCTTGTATTTGGCGCCCACCGCACGGCAAAGAGCAGGCAGTAGAGATAGGATAAACGTATATATTAATATTTCATGTTAGTAGTTTGTAAGAACAAATATTATTAGTGTGAAGCTAGTTGGACTGGGACTGAATGTTAACGCGTAGTAAAGCTGCAAAAATGACGACCAGTAGCACAGATTCCATGAATTTTGACATTAATAACCAACAGGGAGTACCTGGTGTCGAACGAGAGGAATCACCAACTTATTCACAAACGACCGAGGAGGCGTCAGACGTCAGAGCGCGGGGACAGGAGTCCCAACAACAACCGCAGGAAGAAGTGACAATGCGTTCACTTATGGACCTCATGCGGGCACAGAGTGAGAGCCTCAAGATGATTAATGAAAAACTCGAAAAGCAAAAGGAAGAGATTAATGAAAACTTTATAGAGATTAGAAAAGAAGTGAATGAAAATTTCGAGAAGCAAAAAGAAGAAATCAATGAAAATTTCGAGAAGCAAAAAGAAGAAATCAATGAAAAGTTCGAGAAGCAGAATGAAAATTTTACACAAATACGCACGGAAGTGCGTGAATACATAAATAATTGTGATAAGAAGATAGACGAGGTTCAGAAGCAGCAGAACGAGATCATAAAAGAGTTAAAGGAGGACACCGACAAGAAATTCGAAGAGGTGCGGGAAACAAGAGAATTAGACCGACAGGAACTAAAGAGTGTTGCCCAAAATACTCAAACGAGCATCAAAAAGATCCACAACAGAGTGGAGACACACGCAAAAGAAAATCACAAGAAACAAGAGGAATTGAGAGTCGAACTATTCCAAACAGTAAGACAATTACAACAGGAACAGGGAGACGTAAACAACACAATGCAACAGAAAATCAATGAGGTAGATGGAAGACAGAAGTCGGCGGAACAAAAACTAGACGAGAGCACCAGAGAGAAAACCACCCGTATTAACGAATTAAAATCCCAGATAGAACGACTACAGCGTCAGCTAATTGAAGGTGAGTCTGGAATAATCAGTAGAATTAACGGACACACACATACAGAGTTAAAGTATAACGGCACTGACAGGTTCCCAATGGAGTTCCTGAAGGAATTGTCAGAGATCCAGGAACAGTACTACAGCAACGGTGACATTAAATGGATCGGAAGACACTTGGAGATGGACGCTGGAATATGGT
This sequence comes from Magicicada septendecula, assembly GCA_034769895.1. Lineage (NCBI taxonomy): Eukaryota > Metazoa > Arthropoda > Insecta > Hemiptera > Cicadidae > Magicicada > Magicicada septendecula. Next base: position 361,270,245 of record CM068375.1, on the reverse strand, counting down.
GGCGCGTCATAAGGAATCAAATCTCCACGTACGAAGAATTTAAAGAAGCTTTCACCTTGAAGTACTGGGGTCAAGAACGCCAGGACAATATACGCGACAATCTGGAGTACGGCAGATATGAGTGGACTGGACCAATCACAGCTGTCCAGTATGTAGAACGGATTTTACTGGAAAGTCGGCAACTGTCACCAGCATTAACCGACACTCAGCTGATACGAAAACTAGCTCGCCACTTTGGTAAGGACTTGCAGCTCGCCGTGGTCACACGTGGTATCACGAGTATACCAAATTTCGAAGCGCTGATTACGGAATTCACAAGTATACAGTCGAGCGGAGATAACACTCGAAGACCACATTATAGACCTTACAACGAAGGGAGGAACAATCCGAGAGAAAGGGAAACGCAATACAATAAAAATGAAAGTGACCGACAGCCAACAAGGGGTCGGTATGACAACAAACACTACGTCAATACAGTACAGTTTACACCAGCTGAAGCAGGACCCAGTAGCACGGTCGTTAACACTACCCCAAGGGCGAACGGTAACAGCGACAACAATAACAAAAAAAAAAAATACGTCGAACGAGGGGAGGAGATAGAATTTCTAAGCGACTCCTTTCCGAGTGAGTGTGTAAATATATTGTTACCTGATTTACGAAAGGACCTACTAAAAGAGGACGACGAGATTGTAAATAAACAAATATTGAAATGTCCCGAGATTACTATTAAATTTAATAATGATGTAATTGTCCAAGCCTTACTTGATACTGGTTGTATCGTTAACGGGTTGTCGGAAACTTGGTTTAATAACCATAAGAAGAGTATAGAACCATATGAGACATTACCCGTAACGAATACATTTATAATAAGTGCTGTAGGAAGTAAATCCAAATTAGTTAAGAGACAAATATTGTGTGACATTGAGATTGATAGTATCCGATATGAATGTGTGTTTTTGGTAATACCAGAATTAGTGAAACCATGTATACTAGGAATTAGTTTTTTACAAGAAGTTGGGTGTCGCATCGACATCGGAAACAAAGTAGTTAGTTTAAAAAACGATACTGTTGATGAGGAGCACATTATACCAATCATGAATATTGACGTGATAAACAGTGAAGAAGAAGAGGAAGTACTGCGATGCATCGATGAGAAGATTGGGAGCATAGACTGCGTGGATGAAGGAATACTGCAACGCCTGAAGGAGATTTTGGTAAGGAACCGGAATGTTTTTAGGGAGTGCCCGGGAAGAATAGAGGGTTACACGCACGAGTTTCACGTTACGGACAGGACACCTTACTTTCAACGAGGGTGGCCTGTGCCGCTTGCCTACAGAGACAAGGTGAACGAGGAGATTAACCGGATGTTACGATATGGTGTAATCGAACGTTGCGCCAGCCCGTACGTCAACCCAATCGTGACAGTTATCAAGAAGGATGGGAGGGTTCGCCTATGCCTTGATGCAAGAAAAGTGAACAGCGTGACCGTGCCCGATTACGAAGGAGTGTCCCCGGTAAATGAGATATTGGCTAGATGTGGTGATATGCAGTACTTGTCGACAGTCGATTTATCCAGTAGCTTCTGGCAAGTCCCATTAAAACGAGAGTGTAGGGATTTCACTGCGTTTATGCATGAAGGGAAGTGCTACCGATTCACAGTGACGCCATTTGGACTCAGCACCAGCTCTGCAGCGTTGACACGTGGATTGGATGTGGCCCTCGAAGAGGAGGTCAAGAAGAACACGATCATCTACGTGGACGACTGCTTGTGCTACTCCAATAATATACAAACACATTTAAATCATTTAGAAGCGTTGCTAAACAACCTCAATAAAGCAAATATAACTGTCAACCTCGCTAAGTCACAATTCTTCAGACGAGAAATCTCCTTCCTTGGTTATCACCTTACAACAAAAGGGATACAAGCGAACGATGACAAGGTAAAGGCGATTATGGATTTCCCAGCACTGAAGAATACAAAACAACTCAAAGGTTTTCTTGGTCTTACCAATTTTTATAACAGATTCTCGAGTAAATACGCAGAAACAACGCAACCTTTACATGAACTGCTGAAAGGTGGACGAAAGTTTTCATGGACAAAGGAAGTGGACGAGTGTTTCCAGAGAGTCAAGAATTTATTTATAGACACAGTAACTCTACGGTTCCCACGGCCGAACCAAAGATACTATATTCAGTGTGACGCTAGTAATTTTGCGTATGGTGGCCAGCTTTACCAGATTGATGAAGATGGAGAAATCGGCGTCATCGCTTTTACAAGCAAGACATTTAAGGGAGCAGAACGCAATTACTTCACGACGGAGAAAGAGCTCCTGAGTATCGTTAGATGTCTGGATAAGTTTCGTATGTACATACTTGGCCAACCACTCACGATAATCACCGACAATAAAGCATTAACATTTATGCACAAGTGTCACTTAAATAATTCCAGAATTACAAGATGGATTCTCGCCATACAGGAGTACAATTTCGACATTATCCACTGCAAAGGAAAGGATAATGTCGTTGCGGACATACTGAGTAGATACCCGGCTGACACGGAACAACACGAGACAAACGAGGAGACGCACGAATATTTGATTAATCACCTAGTTATTAAAATGAGTCAACAATTAGGCAAAATAATTAGAGGTATCGGCAAATACCAAAATGAAGATGCCAAACTCGGAACGCTCATAGATAAGATTAAGAATAACGTTATAGATAGTAAATTAAGTAAATTTTATAAAATTGTTAATGATAAGTTGTACAGACGACGACGCGGCGAATGGAAACTATACATTCCTGACAGCGTGTCGAAGGATCTAATTGCAGAGATACACCAAATGTACGGACACCTAGGCCCGAAAAGGTGTATAAAAATGTTACAAGAGCACTTCACGATCGACAGCTTGATCAAGAAAGTGAAAGTATATATCCAAACTTGTGACTCTTGCCAACGGTACAAGGATACGAACAACAGGATGCTCTTTGGCGGAACAAAGGCCATGATACCATCAGCCAAAGGTGACATAGTAAGCGTTGATTACTATGGACCCTTACCAACAGGTACAGGAGGTGTCAAATACTTACTTGTCATGGTGGACAACTTCACAAAGTTTGTCAAACTATTCACACTAAGAAGAGCGACAACCACCACGACACTACGACGGATCAACGATTACGGTACGAAGTATGGACGACCGAGAGTCATTTTAACCGACAACGGCACGCAATTTACCGCCGAAAGATGGGTTAAAGGTCTCGAGGAGCTGGCAATACAACCAAGATATACCGCGATAAGGAATCCTCGAGCGAACTTAGCGGAAAGGATTAACCGCCAATTGGGAAATCTATTCAGGATCCTGGTACACGACCAGCATAGCAAGTGGCCAAGATACGTCGGAGTAATTGAAACATGTATCAATGAAACGTACCACGAAACAATAGAAATAACACCCCACGAGGCACACTTAGGAAAGAAGCCGACCCGCGCATGGGAGAAGTGGCTGGACAAAGATGTCATCAACAATGAACACAATCCCAATATTAATGTGTTTGTAAAAATAAAAGACAAGAGAGAGAAATATGCTAAACGTATCAATGATGGTAAGAATATTACTAAATTTGCTACCGGCGATAAGGTGCTGTTGAGGAGCTACCATCAATCCGACGCCGCAATGAAAAGGATTGACAAGTTTTTCGAGTTATACACCGGACCATACAAGGTTAGTCGCGTCCTTGGTAACGCAACATACGAGCTCGCTGAGTGCGATAGAAATGGAAAACTGAGGGGTATTTTCAACGTACAATTGCTGAAGAGATACTTTGAGACGAAATCACAAGTCTCAAAGGAAAACGAAAGTGCATCGACAATCAGTTAGACTAGTGGATTAGGAGGCGGATCAACACATAAGGTGAATGTCCCGCGAAAACCGGTCCAACTAGCTAATCGGTATGATGTATATCTTATTAGTGTATAATGTAAAGATTTTGTACAAGGAGTTCTTAAGTCACAATGTGGCAACCTAACGACATTAATTACATGTGTATAGCCAGTGTTAGTGGAAATTTAAATAGAAAAGACAATTATGATGTGAAAAGTTCAATTGAATGTGCAGCAATAAATTGCGAAAAGACGTTATAACGAGTTTTATAGACACCCGATGATATTAGATTAATTAATCAAATCTGAGTGATATAAAACAAAGTTATTTATGATCATAATGATCTCAAGTGAATTGTTAATTGTTCCTGAATAATGTATATAAATTTCTAATCAATATAATTAGTATAGATGATAGTAACACGTATTGTGAGTGATACTCAATAATAATTAGTGAATGTATCAATGTGTATTTACAGGTCGTAAATTGTATTTTAAATGGTCAAGATAGACTAAGAACATTAGATATCATAATGATATTTAAACGATACATGAATAATTGTAATTCATGTCGAAAATCATTATTTCATGTGTTAGATTATAAGCGGACGGCACAGCCATCCACAGCTATTATTATTGTACATAATCCCATATCTAATTTGATATGCAAATATGTAAAAAATGCGTTCATCTTTCCTCAGATGCACGGCAATAAATTCCCAGAGGTAGTTTACGACCAAATATAGGGAATATATACCCATATACCCCAAGCAGAGGAAAGTAGGTCATTGACCGCGACTTTATTAGAGGGGACTCCCACAACAAACACAGAGCGCAGAAATCGGATTAGAGTGTCTTCCGCTAATCCAACATCAAATCCGATTTGGGGACCTATGTAACAACCAAAAATTTAAAATTTTTTAGTGTGACTGAAAAGACGTTACATTCAGCATGACACACCTACTCAGCCCACGAGCAATAAATAAAGAAATGTGTGTCGATGTGTCAAGTGAACGTTTACTTCAGACAATGCAAGTACGTTTCACATAGTTGTACAATAGGAACAGGGTTGGCCGTGACAGACTCGACTAAAACACGAGATTTACAGCCTGCAAATGTAAGATAATGGAAACTGTGTCAAGTACCAATTTAGAGGAGAAACTGTGACGGACACACTGCCGGGTTGATTTGTAGAGTACCAGTAAAGAATAAAAGGGGTGTAAGTCACACAATAGTATATACCCTATACGAGGACGGACATCGATACCTAAAATAATAGAATCGAACTTGTAAACAGCAGGGGAACGACTTACTGGCGACAACGGATATTTACGACAGGCAGTAGGTGTGCCGTTTTGGAAACGACGTCACGCTGCGCCAGGATAGCGTTCAGGAAAAAAGGGTCAAACACAGCGAACAATAACAAGAGACGACACATTGTTTTCGTGAGAACTGCAGCGAGACCCGGAGTACGCTTAGACAATAGCAGGATAGACGAGCATGAAATTTCTCCTGTTCTAGGAAAAGAGTACGGAGGCTTTCGACGCGAACCCGTGGGGAGACAGGATATCCAATCACAACCCAGCATCTACCCAGAGACCTGGTGGAGAGGACCGTCGCCAGCATAGCAACGGGAACGTCGAATGGGAAGTGAAGAACGACACTCTGGGTTAAGGGTAGGAGATCTTCCGTCCTATCATGTTCAACTTGAGGCGTGTTTTCCAGTACGGTGCATTGTGGTACACGATGTTTGATAAAAACTGCTTGCAGAGCACGCGGGAGGACAGTCTCTCATAATTTTTCAACTATATACTTTGGACAGTCTTTCATAAATTTTTACTCATATACTTTGAGCAGTCAGTCGGTCAGTAGAACAGTCTTTATAATTTTCAACAGTCGGTCGTCAAAGTTCGATTAACATACGGACGGCAGTGGGACTTTGAAATTTTGCCACGCGTCATATAACTAAGAGACTTAGACATTTCGATATTGGCGCGTATCCGGTAATAGTGTACTTTCAGTGTCTAAAAACATGCGACATACGCCAGTGCTTAACAATTATAGAATTATTTATTATACTCTAATTCAGAATTGAACTAACCAGTCACACTTACATCAATAATCGACGCGTAGAACTTTCGTTGATGTAATACCGGACGGCGAAATAATAACATTATACAGTGTTGCGGTGCGATTCAATATCATGTGGAACAATTACACCGCGGCATCAAAACACTAACAGTAATGAACATATCAAACGTTGAACAATAGACAGACATATATATATACACCATAGTTAACGATGAACTTTAATACGAACACACAGCGCGAGTGAATCTGTTTCGCGTGTGTTAAGTGTCAGTCACAGCACAGCTTCCCACACATGATCCAGCAGAGAGGAGTTACGCCGATGGAAATTTCGGATAATTCATCTAAACAAGTAATCTTTATGCTATTCTTATCATAAGGAACTCTACTGTCCTGTCTCTTTTTCAAGAAACACCCCTTGAGCATTTAAATTAAACATGATACACATAATTTAACGCCATCCATCTGAGGCATACGATGAACGCATTAGTATAGGATTTATTGTTTGAATATTTGTGTTTCTATATATCGATTACATTATATATATATGTGTATGTTTTTCAGCAAACAACGTATTGGATTTACCTTGTAATTTGATGTATAAACATGTGTTCTTTTATGTTCTTTTCATGAGTTTATGAATGTATGTATTTACAGGGAATCATCCATATTATATATATATTGAATTTAATGAATGATATAATGTTAATAAATAAGTGTTTATTTTATCAATATGCGTTCATCATTGTCAAATTACCTCAAAACGAGAAAGTAATGACATTTGAGTGATTTATGGTAGTTTATTTTATTTTCTTTATTAATGCAACAACTAGAGTCTCCATGCAATAGTTATGCTAACGTAAAGTAATTAACGTGTTATTTATTGATTACACGAGCTCATTATGCAAATTAATGTATTCAATAATTACTCAATCACAGATTAGTTAATTCAGTAGCGTAATAGCATAACACCCCAACAGTGTTGTATTTGGCTGCCCAACGCGTGGCAGATGTTGTAAATGTATTGTTTGTTTCTTGTTTACTGGTTTCTGTTGGTTTTAAAATCTTATTTCTTACAACATATAACATAACATCTAATGGTTTTAATAATTCCCATAGCTATAATTCTTATCATTTAAACATAATTATTTGGAACATAAACCTTAGTCATTAAAACATAATTCTTATTCATTTAACACACACTTATTTGAAACATATTATCCACTCATACTCTTCAGTGAGTAATAATTATTTTATAGTGTCATCAAAGGAAAACAAACATATAAACATTGATTATCTTTTAGATTGTAATAGAAAATCCTTACCACTAAACTTATTTGACCTTGTGTCATTAATTATGTAACCTTATCCTATTTCACTATCTTTTACTAAATCATATAATGTTATTAATTGTTTTTATAATTCAATCTTATAGAAACTCTCTATATGGTGATTTAATACTAATAGTCTATGTTTCTTAACTTTCCTAAAACTATGAATTGTCCCTTAGGCCTACAATATTAATTAACACACATAACTTATCACTTATAATTTAGTTTATTCACTTATAAACTTTGGACACTGCTTTATCAGTGTTTTTATCACTTTTTAATGGGGTTTTATTCTCACTTTGGGGTATTCACTAACACCTTACACTCAATCTTCTTTTAGTGTTACTGGTGGGTTAATATTATTGTATTGCTTACTACAAAATTCTCTTTCTTACATCTATTTAGAAAATGTTCACCATCATTACAATTTACTACTCTCATTCTATCGTGTTTTATTGTACCACTGATATGTTAGTATTATGCTAATGTGATTTGTCCTAGTTTACTCTATCTGTTTGGGTTATTGTGCCCTTCTATATCTTAAGTACTTAATAATTAGTATTTCTAACTTGTCTGTCCTTACAATTATTAATATTATATACAATTTTCATTAGTGAGTCTATTTCTTTGGTTTAACACAAGTTTTGTATCCCTTCTTGGTTCACTTTCTTTTGTCATACTTTATACGTCACTTCCTTAGTGTTGTGGCTGATTGTATCATTACACTTCCATGTTAATTGTCTGTTAGTCACTATTCTTCTTATTTACACATATGTTGGTGCGGTGGCTAGTTCTAGTCTATTTGCAGTTGCCATTATTTATGTTATTCTTGGTCCTTTGGGGCTAGTTCTACTCTCTCACTTACCATCTATTGGGCTATTCAGGTTAAATCGTCTTATTTCTGTATTTACCATTTTGGTTTGTTTGTTTGTTACTACTTTATTAATATAAGTTACTGTTCTGGCTATCTTGATATGTATGATCGTTTTATTATTCTGATTCACCCATTCTTCAATTCTAATTCATCCCTTTTTATTCTAGTGTTAATGACTAAATAATTTATCTTGTCATGTTTTCTTCATTATGGTTAGGTGAAGATATGTACCATTACAATATATATTGTAATATTCTTAAATATTATTATGTGTCATTCTTTTGTGTAATGTACCGTTGTAACGTAACGTTATATTATTAGATGTAATATGATGCCTTTTGGTTGCTGGTGGTAATACTATAATGTTCTATACTATTTGGTTCAGTTAATGAAATTGTAATTTAATATTTGTTACCAATATTGTAAGTTATTTATTGGTAGATTTATAACTAGATTGGGCGCCATATGGAAAATTATATTAATATTCCATAAAGTTATTGTTTTGTATCTCACTGTGTAATTACTTGTCAGGTACCTTACGTTGTTGAAACCGATTGGTAACCTAATGTAAACCGGTTATTATGGTAATTGTTTATTAGTGAAAACAAAATCTTACTTGGTTAATTTAAATTCTTGACTTTAATTTAATTATTTTAGTTTAATTTTATGTCAATTCATTTACCTTGTTGAATAATTTAAATAGCACGTGGCGTACAAAAATTAGGTACTGCCAACTTAATCCTTAAGGTGGGTTTAAAACCCTAACCTTCGTAACGAAAATGACTGTTACGAAGTACAAAACTTCATAATAATAATTTGATTATAGTATAACGAAATAATCTCTTATATTTAACAATAACAAAGTTCGTATATGCCGAACAGTGGCTATTTTGAAGTTACCCACATCTGGATATATCATACAGTTTCAAACATGAAACTCAAAGAATAATAGTTAAAAGGTTAACAATTACTATGGTGTTAGTGTTCTTGTGGAGTGATATATAGTTCATAAGTGTACATAGAGTTTGTTAAGTTATATCAATATGATTAGTTAATATTCATTTAAAATTTTTTTAGTATTCACACTATACTTTCCTTCACTTATACAATCGTTCTTATTCACAGTTTATTTTATATTTCACTATATTGCCCTTATGATTTTATAACTAATTCACAACATTTGGTTCCGTCTTGGTTTTGTTATTGTTGTCACTCATCACATAACCTATCCGAAGTTCCATTCTTACTATGTTTTCGCGTACATAATTGACGCGAAGAAGCTGTTCTTTACACTCCGGATTCCAATGCAAGACTCCTGGCATGGCGTCTATTTTCTGGCTTGTTGGCATCAGTTTTTGGGTTGATACACATGCCCTTTGGGTTCATACACACAAAATATAAAAATTCCGATTGGTTGATAGCTAACTCATTGTCGTCGGTAGCATCAGTCTTTGGGGTTGAGACACTTTTGTTTTCTGAGATCATAATTAACAAAATTCTTAAAATTAACATAATTTTCTTATGCTAATTACAATTGTCAATATATTATTACCATTGCATTGCTTTCTTTCTTGTGATCAATTCAAGACCTCACATGATGTTTCCTTACAGTATTTCTAAAATGAACAATTTTAATGTTTGGCCTATGCTAATACATTATTTTTAAAAGTTACTTTTTTAATTACATTTTTTGTTTTCTCATTTGTATATATGTTTTTATGCTATTAACAAACATTTTAATACTATTAATCATAATTATAAATCTTAACTTTGTATAAAACTCTTGACTTATATAATAGGCCTAAGAATGTCTTGTGTACCTAGGATTATTCTTTTCTTCTTACAATGAAATGACTTAATTATAATACAATGCAACATTCTGTATTTAATCCTAATAGACAATACGATCTTTTACAATATACATTATTAACTAAAACATGCTTGTACCTTGTAATGTCCCTATCTATCTTCTACATTATATGTAGGGTTTTTTGGTCCAAGTAGACATCTTGTTAATTACATTCTCATTGGTATATTACAAATATTTTAGATTACTCATGTCTTAATCTAACAACCTATACCATTTCTTTACATATTGGACATTGTCTATTACAATTTTTATACGTTATATTGTCTCTTTGTATCTACCAAGTAGATAACATTTATTTCTTACTAATGATCTTATTATGTGTCCATAAACAACAATAGTGGTTTCCTTAACATTATTGGCTAGTAGTCAGTTTATTTGTCACACTTTATACTACTAGTTTAGTTACATTACATTCTCCCTTACATTTCTATCATTCTTTAATATACAATAGTAGTCTTTCCTTGCTACCATACACTACAACCTTATTATACAAAAATAAAACTTTTGCAACATTTCTATAACATAATGATCTCTACTTGAATTGTCTTATGTCTATTAGTTACACTCAGATCTAATTGAATCTATACTGACAGTATATATTATACTGAATCTAAGTTTATAGTTTTTGTCTTACACTTCTTTAAGTTTAGGTTGCCAGTTACTGGTCATACTTTGTTCACAATACATTATATTTTTATTATTGTTTACACTGTGTCATTTGCACAGTTTAATTATCACTATTTGTCATTTTCTCCTTTTTAATACACCTAATTATAACCATAATTAGGCCGTTTTTTATTATAACTCTCTACTTATGATAATTACAAATGCAGTCTTAGGTCTGAGACCTAGCTGGACTGTTAGGCTTGAAACATAACTGATTTTTCTTAACCCTAAATACATTTTTTGGCTTATATAGTAAACACTACTTTTTCAATATTATATTAAGATATATTCACTTACTCTCCTAATCTATTGGGTAATTTATTATGTCAAAGAGATAGTCTTGTCTAGTCCTTTTAGATGTCTGGTTTGTCAAGTTATTTATTATGTTAGTTTACAAGGCTGATTTACGTTTTTAATCTATTCATGCATCTGTAACAATTATCTTATAATTCTTCCTTTATTTAATTAATGTTTTGGTTGATTTTCATTTGATCACTCATTCTCTATTGCATTCCTCATTCAGTTACCTATTATTTGTTTATTTGACCAAGTTCCCTTAATATTTTGATAATTAACTTGTGTTTATTGTTCTGTATCATCTTGTGATGCTACAATATGTTGAGTTCATATGTGTAGATGTAGAACCCCACGTTCTTGGGCCATTTATGTAATGTTCTATATGTATTTGTATATTTATGAGTTATATGATTTGAGTTTTTTGTTCTACTTGTGAGCAAATATAGGTTTCTATATTTTTTCTATGATTTTTATTTAACTAAAATAATAATTAATTGGTTACTTTCCTTGTTACTTTTCTGCCGCACTGGGTAAGCACTAATTCGTAACGGTCATTCACTAAATATTAGTTTTGTAAAATTTTGAATTTTTATTTTGATTTTCGTTTAATTAATTTCTATATTTTTTATTTCTTATTAACTTCCCTAGTTCAATTATTTAAATCTCACGTGGCACACAAAACAAAAGGTAATGCCAACTTTTCTTCAATTGTTTATGAAAACGCTAGCACTCTTAAAATTGAAAAATTATTAATTATTGAAATAATTAATCATACAAAATGAATAACATTCAATTTTCTTTTATTTTCTTTTAAAATGCTTCTCCTTTCTTCTGAATTCACAATAAATAAAATATTTCTTAATTTGAATTATCCCAGTTAGTTAATTTATCCGCTCAGCGGTTGGTACAATGATATTCAGCAACTCTGACATAGGTTAATAATTTACGTTATGTAACTATAACCTCGTGGATTCTTTTAGACTACAATAATTACAGCGAAAATGTCCTTTGTGAAGTATAAAACAAAACAATATCAAGTTAACTATAATATAACAAAACAATATCTTATAACTAAAACAACGAACAGTTCCTAATTGTAAAACCGTGTCCTTTTGAGGTTAACAGTGTCTTGTGAGGTTATACTTTTCCAAAATTTAAATACAAAGAAGTAATTGCTTAAATATGAATAATTACACAAGTGTTAGTGTTTTAGTTCAGTGTTGGTGCAATAAATAGTTCACAAATGTATATAAAGTGTTGCAGGTTGGGTTCTGATAATTAGTTAATAAATCGTTTTAAGAATTTAATTTAACACTATACTTTCCTTTTTTAAACACACTTTCTTAATCACTGTTATTATTTATTCACTGTTATTCCCTTCTGGTTATTTTTTAATGATTCACAATTTTTATTTAACACTCGTAGGTTATGAACTATAGTCACTCTTCACCTTACCTATTTTAGGATCGATTCGGATTGTAACGTCTTGTATTAAGGTGACACAGAGGCACCGTTCTTTACAGCTCAACTTCCAACAATCTACTCACTCGCTTGGTTCCAATTTTGAGCTTGCTAATGCAAAATGTAAAAAATTACCATTGCTTAAAACCTCTAGCATTGTTGGTCTATTGGCGTCACTTTTTGTGATCAAAATAACATACCTTCCTTATACTCTGTACAATCGTAATAAGATTATCACCAATGAAATGCTTTTATCCTCCTGATCATTTTAAGATCTCATAACATAGGTTTCTGTACTGTAATTCACAAAATAACATTTCTTAGTTTTGGCCTAGTCTAACAATTTATGTTTAAAATTAGTATTTTTTGCTATACTACTAATTTCCATTGCTTTACATTTGATCTTATGTTACTAACATAGATTTTTATACTACTGGTTACAAAATGTGAACATTCATTTTTATAAAACATCTGGTTTGTACTATAGACATAATAATTTCTAGAGTACCTTGGAATATTATTGGTTCTTAAAGTACTAATGCTTATTTCTAAGACAAGTTAACATTCAATATCTATTCCTTATACACTATTTTATCTATTAACATACAGTACATGACATTATTTAACACATCCTTTATACACAATATTGTTCCCTTTAATCTACCAAGGTAGATGCAGGTTTTGGTGACACTATAATCTTTTTAGATAAATTTAGTTTGTCCTCTCAAACACTTGTTATTACTTATTTCTTAATCTAAATCAGTTTATTTCTCACTTCCTATCACTAACTTTTACTGAAAACTATTCTTTACGTCTTTATTTTTCTTCAGTACACAATAATGGTCCTTGTTACCTACTAAACATTATAACAGTTTTCATACAAAATAAAACTTTTATCACCATTTATTTAGTACCAATCTTTTTCTGAATTGTCTATGTTTTTATCTGTCACAAGCAGATACAACTACTTAATCTAACTGTATTGTTTTTCTTATTATTTTTTATTTAGGTTAGGCTATTCAATCATCATTCCAGGTCTTGGTTACCCAGTTATTCTAAACCTTATAGGTAGGCTTTCACCTATTTTGAACATAACTTATTATCTACTGTAATTATGTTTCCAATGTTTAATCTAGATAGGTTTGATAGTTTTGTTCTCTTATTGTTTTTTATAATATTCTTAACTTTACTTAATAATACATATAATTCACGACATAATTTTACTACTTTCTTACTGTTTTATACTTCAATCTATTTATGTTAAAATCTTTATTCGGGGGGAACCGTCACGTTACATAATGCCCCCCTTAAAGACTAGTTATTTCAGTAATATCTGTTAAGTTTACTGAAATAAACGGCTCTAAATAACGAATTTTTTTCTCAATTTTGATAAAACCTTTTCATTTCTGATTGGTTAAATATACCTTCGACTTTATTTGTTCCTGGTGTAGTCAGTTCATATGTGTTATTTCCCTTGTCTTGTGTAATTATAAATGGTCCATAATACAATAATAACAACTTCCTGGCTATCCCTTCTACCGAACTTGGTAGTTGCCTATTTTTAATCGACACTTTATCTACTAGATGGTATTTTATTACTTTCATTCTCTTCTTTTCTTCCCTTTTTTTCTTCTCTTCTTCTCTTCTCCGGCATCGAGGCATAAACGTACCTGCCCGTCTTTTTTAGGTATAGCTACAATTGGGCTGGTGTACGGTGAACTGCTTCTTTCGATGATGTCTTCATTTATCATTCTTTGAATTTCCTGGGCTTCTTTTAATGACTGGACAATTGGATATAACTTTCTGTTGAAGTCGACTGAATCATGGAATCTTAACTTGCACACAAAATCTTTTGCTTTCCCTGGTGAATTCGAGAATACATTTCTATATTGATTGTAAATGTTTACTAAATCCTGCCTTTGTTCCACACTTACTGCTTCTGTTGAGCCCTTTACCTGAAATGACAGTATTTCCTGCAACTTCTCCTTCCATAAATCTGTTTCCTTTGTTACAATTTCATTATTTCCTATGGGTGTCCTAATATTCTCCCTAACATTGTATTAACGTCGGTACTGAGGGGCACATTGGCTTCCTATTATCTCAGTAGACCTTCTGATTTCAGTGTCACTATTCCACTGTTCAGATCAATTATGGCAGAGTGGCGCCGTAGCATGTCACACCCTAATAAAACCATAAAAGGTAGCCCCTGGGCTACTAAAACACCATAGGAATTCCTGTTCCTTTGCTTGTAACATTTATGATTACTTGTTGCTTAACTGTTTTGTTTTGTCTTCCTGTAGCTCTGATTATTGTGATGCTGTGGATTGGAAATGTTGGTATTCTCTCCGTGCATGATCCCTGTATCCTATTTAATTCAGTTCTATGTATCAGTGATATGTTAGCTACAGTATCGATCATCATTTTCGTAAGTACATTTTGTAGTTCTACTTTGACTTATACGATTTCATTATTTGGTGTTGCCACTTCAGCCGTTCTTTCTTCCAACAAATCGGATTGAATGTCTTTTAAATAGTTACTTTTAATGATAGTAATTGGTTTTTCTTTTTTACTGATTATTTTTCTCTGCCCTTTGTTCGCTTGCAGTGACGGGCTGTCCTGGGTTTTCACTGCGGACTCTCGTTTCCCCTATTCCCTTCAGACGTTATAGGTCGATCTTGGTCATCCCTACACTGGTGTTCGGAGGGTACTTCTCTTCTTCCTTCCCAGATTCTGGACCGTCGACTCTCAGCACTTCTAATCCTTTGTGGGCACCTATTATCTTCATCTCTTCTGTACTGATCCCTATATGTTTGGTCGTTATTGAAACTTCTTCGGCGACCTGTGAATCGTTTGTTGGGTGAACTCTTGTTGTTACCGTTGGCTCTGACGTGATTGACTCTTTGTCTGTTGTCTCGGTTCTGTTCATTTCTTCGTTCATTTTGGGTCTCGGGCCTCCGGCGATTCCTCCTATAATAATCTTCCTGTTCATAACTCTCTACGAGAGCTTACACCGCTCCGATTGTCTTCACCTGTCCACATAACCTGGCACGTACTATTCCTTCTTCGAAGTGACATGAAACAAGACATTCTTCTGGGATTCTAGGTTCTAAATGTCGTGCCAAACTAACTTTACCCAAGAAGTACGCCGTAGGTGATTGGCCTCGTGTAGGGTTATACTAACCGTTGCATAAGTTATCACGGATTATGTTCTGTATCGATTCAGACCAATATTTGGTCTTAAATACCTGTTTAAACTTCAGATAATTGTGAACATTGTTTGTAATTGCTGTCCACCAATTATCGGTAATATTCTTAAAACTTTCAACTAGAAGATTTTTGATCATATGCCACCGGTTTTCTTCATTCCGACTAATTAATTCCTCTAACCTCTCTAGGAATTCTAATGGATTTTTCCGGTACTCCTTAAAATTACTAAGCTCTCGGTTTTCTACCACTGGTATATGAGTATAGATCTTCGGTCTATTCTAACTCTTATGAAGTACTTCTAACTCTTCTCGGATGTTTATTAGCTCTCTCTTCTGTATTTCTTCTATCTTTTCTTTATTGTTGTTTACTTGGTACTTTACTTGTCCCAAGTTATTCCCTATATGGTCTAATTGTTCATCCAATTTGTCTTGTAATTTCTCCAATTTCTCTTGCGTTTCTTGTTGGATTATCTCAACCCTAATTTTGCTATTATCTTCTACATCAGTGGTTCCCAAACTGTGGGTCGCAACCCCACTAGTGGGTCGCGGGATCTATTCAGGTGGGTCGCCGGACGACTTTTAAAATATCTAAGTAAAATATCTTACCGACTGAAAAAAATATGAAAGTGTATTTCAAGAGGAAAGTTTTATAATCTGAAAAATCTGGCAGTCGTGGGACTGCCGACAGAAGTGTTAACTTAAATAACATGGTTACTGAATAATATATGTTGTCTTTATAAGTGACCGTCCTGGAATATTAATAATTAATATAAAAACTCTTGTGCATAATAAAAATCTTTTTTCTGTACTTGTGCACAAAACTTGGTGCATAATTTTTAGTGTACAATAATATCGTGTACAATTCTCATGTGCACAAACCATACCATGCCTTCGGAGTTATGCGCGAACAAACAGAAAAAAATATATACAGGTCAAATTGAGAACCTCCTCCTTTTTCGAAGTCGGTTAAAAATATCACTTTTGTTTATTATCTTACATTTTCAATATACTTCTTACTGGTAAAACTGGGTTCATGCACAGACAGATTGTCCACAGAAAGTTTTTCATCGCATAATTATTTAATTGTATTTTGTACACTTAACAAAAATAAACAAAATGAATTATACACCGTGCACGAATAATTGTGCACGAGCAATTATTAAAGTGAAAAACTTTCTGTGCACAATATTTCGTGCAAAATGTGAAAAAATTATTAACTCGTCTTTAAAATTGAACATACTGAACTTTTTCTTTTAACAAATTAAATTTTGATAGCCATTTTGATTATTGAGACAAAATATCTTGTTAAACCTTGAAAATTCTTTTGGTAAAATTTACCATTCATTATTTGTAATCTCCTTTTTAGTCCCTAATTATCCTCTAAATTTAAATTTACATTCCCCGCTAAAGAATTCAATTTTTCCCTCTCCTCTGCTATAAGAAGAGTGGGAAACAAACATAGGATGCAGAGAGGGGGGAATTGTTACGGATTCTCGTCGCATTCCTTTCTGATGACGTCACATTCTACCGATTCACTCCCGTGTAAATTTTTTCCCTCTCCTGTGATATAAGAAGTTAACACTTCAAAAGTTATGTACAAAACCCGTTCTAAACAAGAAATAAAATGTGGCTAATTACGCGCAGCCGTAGGATTCGTTCGTAATTGCGATATGGCAACGCCGCGTCCCCTTCCACTTGCGACAAGTGTCAGATGAGTAACCTTGAGTTGATTTAGTCTTTCTCTGACTGTGGGATCGTGCGTTATTTGCTTGTTGTTTAGTCAAGTGTGTTCATGCGTGTTTATAGTGGCGGTTTGTTTTATTTTATACTATATTTCTATTTTCTATTTATTTCACTATGGACGCGTGGATTAAGACTGGATCGTGCCGTAAAAGACAGACTTCAGCTAATTATGACGAACCTTCCACATCCGGTACCAGTGCTTCATGTAATACACCTAAAGGTGACAGTGTTAGTGAAGTTAGCGAACTGAACTCCTTCCTGAAGAAGGCAAAACCCTGCTTTCGTAAATACAACGCTGACTATTTGAAATATGGGTTTGTTTTTTGTGGCACAGAAGATGAGCCGCTTCCTCAGTGTGTTGTGTGTTTTGAAGTACTTGCTAATGAAAGTACGAAACCCTATGAAAACTGGAAGGACATTTATCAAGAAAACATACAGAATACGTAAGTAAGCCAATCGATTTTTTCCAGAACAAAAAACGAGAATTTTTTAAGTCAAAATCAGTGATGACAAAATCGACTTCTGGTGAACAAAATAAGCAAACTACAATCGCTTCATATCGACTATCCTTATTGATAGCCAAAAAGGCGGCAGCTCACACCGTAGGAGAGGATATTATTTTACCAGCGGCCAAAATAATATCTGATGCTTTATTTAGCGAAAAGCAAACAAAACTAATTGGTGAAATACCCCTATCAAACACAATGGTAAAGAGAAGAATCGATGAAATGTCAGATTTTGTGAAACAGTCCATGATCACAGTTTTAAAGCAAAGTGAGTACTTTTCACTTCAGCTTGATGAAAGCACAGATGTAGCTGGCGAGGCTATTCTGTTAGCTTTTGTTAGGTTTGAATTTGATGGGAGGACAGAAGAAGAAATGCTCTTTTGTAAATGATTGCCATCGACAACAACGGGGGAAGAAATTTTTAAATGTCTTGATGGCTTTATACTAGAAAATGAAATAGAGTGGTCAAAATGTGTTGCACTGACGACTGATGGTGCCCGTGCTATGTCTGACATTTACTCAGGTTTGATTGCCAAAGTTAGGGCAGTTGCCCCTTCTGTTCAGTGGACTCACTGTAGCCTGCACCGAGAGGCCCTTGTACTTAAAGGTCTGGCCGAAAGCCTAAAGAAAATCCTTAATGATGCAGTGAAAATTGTGAATTTTATTAAATCAAGACCTAAAAATTCAAGACTGTTTGCCGTACTGTGCGATGAGATTGGCAGTGAGCACAAAACACTTCTCCTGCACTGTGAAATACGCTGGCTGTCAAGAGGGAAAGTGCTATCAAGATTATTTGAGCTTCGAGATGAACTGAGAATGTTTTTTGTTGGAGCACAGAAGTGATGCGAAATTTGTGAGCAGTTTTTTGGAAATGTTAAATGACGAAAACTAGCTAATACGGCTTTCATATTTGGGTGACATATTCAGTGCTCTCAATATCCTCAATTTATCGCTGCAAGGGAAGGATGTCCACAAGTTCTATGTTCAAGATGAAATAGAAGCAACTATTAAAAAACTTGAAAGATGGTCCAGTAAAGTGAAAGACAGTTGTTTTGATGCATTCCCACTCCTCAGTGACTTCTTAGAAACATATGGAATCAAAGTTAACGAGGAAACTGCAACTGCCATGAAGCAACATCTTGAAGCACTGGCCTCTAGTTTCAGGTAATTATTCTCAAATGGTTTTACTAATAACCACTTCGATTTGAAGTATTTCTTATTAAACATAAGTCTTATTATTTTCATGATATTATTTTTCACCCAATAAAGAAAAGTAGCAATTAAGTTCTACCGCTTCTTTATTTAAAATGATAATAGTTACGGGTTAATGTTTTAAGTTTAAGGTTTTTACGAACTGATATTTTTACGTTAGGCCCACTGAAAGTTGTTTGTATATGCAAGAGTATTATTTAAAATTGGTTCTTGTTTTAGGAGTTACTTTCCAAGAATTCCTGATGAATTGTTTTGGATAAGAAATCCGTTTGTAGAGGACAACCTTAAAAAGCTAAAACTGTCAGCATCTGAGGAAGACCCCCTGATGGAACTATCATGTGATCCTTCTTTGAAAACTTTCTTTTAAGACTCAAGCCTAATCCCATTTTGGATCAAAATAAAGGGAGAGTATCGAGTGCTTGCAAATATAGCTTTGAAGGAATTAATGGGATTTACAACTACTTACTTAGGCGAGCGTGCATTTTCTAGTTTGGTTTTTTTAAAAAACAAATATAGAAACAAACTTTGAGTGGAAAACGATTTACGCCTAAAACTAACAAGCTTCAATCCAGATATAGAAAGTATCATTAACACCAAGACTAAACAATATCACAAATCTCATTGAGTTTACCATTTAATTTGTATAAAATAAATTTCTTCTTGGACAAAATATTGTTTCTTTTCTTTAATAATGTTCCCTTCACCATTTTAAAAATTCTTACTCAGCAAAGCATTTGCACATATAATAATAACTTCAGTTTCATATTACATATAATTTTACGTGTGTCTGTGTGTATATATATATATATATATACACAACGTAGTGGCGCAAAAATTTTTCCAAAAAGATTGTGGGTCCCATTACAAAAAAGATTGGGAACCACTGTTCTACATTATTAATTTGGTTGATTATTTCTTCTCGGAATTGTATTAACGATTCATTAGTCCTTTCAATCTTCTCATCAGTTTCGATTATTCTTTGTTGTATCTCCTCTCTATATTCTTCTAACTGTTGTTTCAGTGTTTAATTATTCTGTTTTAATATTTCATTATTCTTCTCAATTTTCTTGTTGAGGGTTTCATTGTCCTCACTAATTTTTTCCATTTGTTTTTCAATGTTTCATTATTTTCTTTTAATGTTTCATTATTCTTGTTAATTTTTTTGTTAAGTGTCCCATTGTCTTCCTTCATTTGTTGTTTCAATGATTCGTTGTTTTGTTTTGATGTTTCGTGATTCGTTTCATTGTCCTCCTTCATTTGTTTAAATGCCTCTTTCATAAATTCCATTAGGTTGTTCGAGTTCGTTTCTTCTGTATGTAATATCGTTTCGATATCTTCAACAGGCGTTGCCTCTTTTCCTTGCATGTCTAACTCGGTTTCGGTGTTTGCTGTTCGTTTACTTGAAATCGCTCTTCGTGGCATTTTCATTTTTTATTGTAGCCACCCCTAGAGTAGAAACTGTTAAAAAAATACAATACAATGATATAATGTTATCTTCTACTTCTAGCCTCACTAGTTGGACGCCATTTATGTAATATTCTTAAATATGTTGAGTTGATATGTGTAGATGTAGATCCCCACGTTGGGCGCCATTTATGTAATATTATTAAATATGTTGAGTTGATATGTATAGGAGTTTACTCGTATATTCTTTACTTGTCGATATATTTTTTTTTAATGCCCCACATTGTTGGCATCATTTATATAATATAAACAAATATTTTGAGTCTTTTGTTCTACTTGTGTGCAAATATATGTTTCTATATTTTTCTATGATTTTTATTTAACAAAAATCATTCATTAATTGGTTACTTTCCTTGGTACTTTTCACCTCACTGTGTAAGCGTTAACTCGTAATGGTCAATCAACAAATGTTAATTTTATGCAATTTTAATTTTTATCTTGATTTTCTCCTTTATTTAGTCTCTTTATTTTATATTTTATTCACTCACCTAGTATAATAATTTAAATCTAATGTGGCACACAAAACAAAAGGTAATGCCAACTTATGCTTCCATTGTTTATGAAAATGCTAGCACTCGTAAAATTGCAAAATTATTAATTATTGAAATAATTAATCATACAAAATTCATTCCATTCAATATTTCTTTGTATTTAAATTTTGGAAAAGTATAACCTCACAAGACACTATTAACCTTAAAGGGACACTGTTTTGAAATTACGAATTGTTCGTTGTTTTAGTTATGAGATATTGTTTTGTTATATTATAGTTAACTTTATATTGTTATGTTTTATACTTCACAAGGGACATTTTCGCTATAATTATTGTAGTCTAAAAGAATCCACGAGGTTATATTTACATAACGTAAATGATTAACCTATGTTTGAGTTGCTGAATATCATTGTACCAACCGCTCAGCGAAAAAATGAAATAGCTTGCATAATTAAAATTAAGAAATGTTATTTATTTTAAATTCTGAAGAAAGGACAAGAATTTCAAAATAAAATAAAAGAATATTGAATGGAATGCATTTTGTATGATTAATTACTGTATTTAAATAATTAATAATCTTTCAATTTTACGAGTGCTAGCGTTTTCATAAACAATGGAAGCATAAACTGGCATTACCTTTATTTTGTGTGCCAAGTGAGATTTAAATGATTAAACTAGGTGAGTGAATAAAAAATAAAATAAAGAACTTAATTAACCGAAAAAATCAAGATAAAAATTAAAATTGCCTAAAATTAATATTTGTTAATTGACCATCACGAGTTAGCGCTTACACAGTGAGGCGAAAAGTAACAAGGAAAGTAACCAAATAATGAATTATTTTAATTAAATAAAAATCATAGAAAAATATAGAAACATATATTTGCACACAAGTAGAACAAAAGACTCAAAATATTTGTTTATATTACATAAATAACGCCAACAACTTGGGGCATTAAAAAAAAATATCGACAAATAAAGAACATACGAGTAAACTCCTATACATATCAACTCAACATATTTAATAATATTACTATATATGTGTGTGTGTGTGTGTGTGTGTGTGTGTGTGTGTGTGTGTGTGTGTGTGTGTTGCAACAAAACGTTTTTAAGGATAATACTGCTATAACACAATCTCTGATGGCCATAGACATGATTTTGTTCTTTTTTTGTAAAGTAGTTATAAGTTTTGAATTGAGATATGGGTAAAACAATAAAGTATGTCAAATTACCCATAATATTGTACTTTTTCTTGTCAAGTGCGATATTTGTGTATAAGTGATTCACATTATCTCTTAATAATAGGGTGCGCGTGTGATTCACATTTTATTTAATAACATCTTTAATAACTGACATGTCTTGTTGAAACTTGGACAGGGTATTCTCAGTAATGAAGGCTGCATTTTTCATATACTCAATTTTGCAAAACGATCATTTTTGTATGGTTTTTTATAAAATAATTTCTCCTTTTAACTTGTTATCTGCAAGAGGGTAATAAAATTTGTAGATTAAATCTAAACAGGCCTTTGCAGAAACGGACAGTTTTAACTTAAAGTCTGTCTATCACAGTGACTATCTATGACGTTGCTAGATTTTCCACCAATCAGAAGGTCTAATATTTATTTGAGTCGGTACTCTGCCGGGTACGGATGGGACAGTTCACTTTGAGGTCTTGTCATAGAAGGATGTATGGGTATGTGTATCATTTCTGTATTGTCTTTGTACAAATCCTGATGATGAGAATACATTTTATCGAAATGTTGTTTCAAATGTTTTAAATATCTGTCCAGTTAATGACTGAACCTTTTAGGCCTATCACCATTTATTGATTCACAGTCACTATTAAACCAAGAAAAACTTCTAGTGTCAAGCAACCAATAACTCACACTGTGTAAGTTTGTAAAACTAATTCAGTTTACTTTAAGGTTTTAATAAGAACAATTGTTTCTGCTGCAGGTCCGTGAAATATCAATTCCACCTAGATACTATGGACAAGCATTTAGTTTTGCATACGATATAGCACTTCTTGATCTTACACACAGTGTACAAGTACATGAACGTATTATGCCTGCGTGTGTTGACTGGAACTATCAGTTCACAATAACAAATGGCACACTAGGAACGGTAACACAAATCAATAAATAATTTATCTGTACCTTATATAAGACTATGTGCCTACTGAAATATATTTTTCAGTGTGTATGCAATATAAATATAGAGTCATCTTTATTTGTAGAAATGTAAATGTATTTATAGTTTTCTAACTTTAGTTAACAGGTAAATAAAAGAAATATATTATATGTAGGAAATATATGTTATTTGTATAGATGTCTGTTACTGTATGGAAATCACTATATTAACATACACTCATCTCACAGAATGGCACATAAATTTTAGACATTTGATTTTATGAGGTTAATAGTCTTAATATGTCAATGATCAAGTTGTCGTAGCAGAGGACCCAGATGATCTTAGTTACATGATAAGGAAATTACAAGAAGAATACCAGCTCGCAGGTCTCGTGATAAACATGAATAAGCCTGAGTACGTAATAGTCGGAAATGATGCGCAAGATAATCTCGATTTAAGAAATATTATCATAAAAGGAGTTAGCACGTGTAAATTTTTGGGAGTTACACTTAATAAACAAGGAAATAGCAGCGATAAAATAAAAGAACGATTAAAGAAAGGAAAAAAGTAGTAGGATCGTTGAACTCTGTTTTATTGATAAATCAATCACAAGAGACACAAAAAAGTGACTGTATAAGAGCATCTTCCTAAATAGTCACATATGGATCCGAAACATGGGATATGACAAGGAAAAACTGAAAAAAACTCTTAGCTACTGAAATGGATTATTTGAGACGCAGTTGTAGAAAATCGAAACTGGAAATAGTCGAAAATGAAACAATTAGACAGAGGTATGAACATGATGAAGAACATAGAGGAAGAGATTGAAAACAAACAAATAGTATGGTTTGGACACACAAAACGAATGGACAAAGTCAGGTGGACAAAGAGAATTTTAGAGTGGATACCATACGAGAGAAAGAAAAGAGGAAGGCCACGAAGAAGTTGCGAGAGGGTGTAGATGGAGCTATGAAACTTAGAGGGCTGGAAGAAGACATGTGCTATAATAGAAGAGAATGGAAACTAGGGATGGAGAAGCGGCCTAGGCCGTAGAAAATCCGTTATATATATATAACAATATAAAATATATATTGCAATAAATTTTACGTGGGACAGACGAATAAAAAACTACGAGATAGATTCGTTCAACACCGCAATGCATATTTAAAACCAAATAATTATAAATCTAATTTAGCCACACATTGTCTAAATAACAACCACCAGTTTCCAAACATTGAAAATATAAAATTATTTAAAAACATACAAAAAGGTAAAAAAATTAATATTTGGGAAAATCTTAACATTTACAAACACAATAACAATAATTTATTAATTAAAGAACAAAACCAAATAAAAACAAAACAAGATGGTCTATTTAAAATTAGAAATTTACTAAAAACATCACAAATTATATAATTACTGCAAGAAACATCGAGTTACTTATATAGAAAATTATATATATATATATATATAATTTGTGATGTTTTCAATTTTTTTCTTCTTCAAGTAGATAATATTGTATATTCTTTTTAACACCTGACGTACGTTTCACTGAAAAATATCAGTAACATCAGAGGTTTCTAAGTGAATTAATAACAATCGAAAAAATTCTATTAATATAAAATTAACGAATAATCGTATTTGTATCGATTTTAATGTAAAATAAAATAACTGATAATCGATTTAGGTCGATTAGTTAATGATTGTTTTAATGTTTATTTTCTTCAGCAGCTGTTTTCTCGGTTATATTTGAAATTTTGTTTATATTTTATTCATTTTTATTTTTATTTTTTAGTAAATTTATAATTTTAAACACAACGTCTTGTTTTGTTTTTATTTGGGTTTGTTCTTTAATTAATAAATTATTATTATTGTGTTTGTAAATGTTAAGATTTTCCCAAATATTCATTTTTTGATCTTTTTGTATGTTTTTAATTAATTTTATATTTTCAATGTTTGGAAACTGGTGGTTATTATTTAGACAATGTGTGGCTAAATTAGATTTATAAATATTTGGTTTTAAATATGAATTGCGGTGTTGAACGAATCTATCTCGTAGTTTTTTCTTCGTCTGGCCCACGTAAAATTTATTGCAATCTGGACATTCTATTTTATATATTCCATTTTTATTGTGAGTATTGGATTCAGTTTTAGGTTTTATTTTATTAAAAATTATATTATCTGTATTATTATAAGATATTTTTAAATTAGTATCTTTAAATATTTTATTTAGTTTTTGAGTTATATTTCCGTAATAAGTGAAGGTTGTATATTTTATATTATTATTAATAGAGGAATTTTTAAATGTAGTGTTTTTAGGAATTTTATTAGTGATTTTATGTTTAATTTTATTTTTTAATTTATTAATAGTTTTTATTTTGTATCCATTTTTAACTGCTATTTGTAGGATAATTTTTCTTTCTTTGTTTCTTGCTGTGTTATTTAATGGGATCCTAAGCATTCGGTAAATCATGGAATTAAATACTGCCATTTTGTGTTGGGGAGGATGATTAGAAGTATTTGGTATTACTAAGTCAGTTTGAGAAGGTTTCCTGTATATTGCGTATTCAAAACTTGTTTCATTTTTCTTTATTGTTAAGTCTAAATAATTTAATTTATTATTAGATTCTTCTTCTAACGTGAATTTTATTTTCAAATGTAAATTATTTATGGAGTTGAATATTTTATTTATATTTATACCATTGTTTTGGGAAATGTACAGAGTGTCATCAACGTATCTAAAATAACATACTAATGGGTGGTTTAATTTTATTATATTTATTATTTGTTCGTCGAGTTTTTGTAGGAAGATTTCTGATATGATAGCGGAGGTTGGGGCTCCCATAGCAAGGCCATCTGTTTTATAGTACAATTTGTTGTTGTATTGAAAATAATTTTGATTTAAAATTATTTTTAAAGTATTAGTTATCTGTTTAATGTATGTGTTACTTTCGTTATTTGTTTTCAGATTATTTATTATAATATTTATAGTTTCTTCAATGGGAATGTTTGTATACATGTTTGATATGTCGAATGAATATAATTTTGTATTTCTGTTTACTTCTACGTTTATTAGTTGTTCCGTGAGTTCGATACTATTTTTTATATTGTGTTTTGCTGGAAGTTCAATTTTATGTTTTAAGATTTGAGTTAGTAATTTTGATATTTTACAATTTGTTGCGGTCCTAGCGTTTATTAAAGGTCTGATAGGTTTATTGATTTTGTGTAATTTTATTAAAGAATTTAATTTTGGTGCACAAGGATTATCCATTTTATATTTAAAGGACTCTTTAGGATTTATGATTTGGTTACTATTTTGTAGTATATTTGTTATTTGTGTTTGATATTTATTTGAGGGATCTTTATTTAATGTTATGCAATTATTATTAACTATAAATTCTTCTGTTTTATCGTCTAAATCTTTCTGAGAAATTATTATTGTACTATTACTCTTATCAGCTTTGGTTAAAGTGAGGTTATTAGTCGTTTGTTTCTGTTTTATGTTATTAATGGTTTTATTTTGTTTATTTTTATTTTTAATATGATGATTTTGCTTATTATATTTTTTGATATATTTTATTATTTCCATTGAGGCTTTTGTTCTTATTTTATCTTGTTTTTCTTGTTCTACATTATTAATTGCGTTTTCAGTTTCGACTATGATATTATCTATTACATATTTGTTTACATTTTTAAGATTTGTTTTGTTTGATGATTCTAGGGTAGCTATTTCGTTTTCCGTGAATTTAATATTAGATAAATTTACGAATTTTGGGTAAAAAGTGTGGTTATTATTTAATGTGTGTAAATTTTGGTTATCTTCTTTAGGTGTACTATTTATTAGTAGATTTTTAAGTTTTTAATTGATTGTGTTAAATTTAATTGTTTTGTGTTTATTTAGTATTTTAAGCATATTAATATATTTATTATTCCATGTATGATAATCAAGTGTGTTGGCTAAAAGAAGAAGTAAATTAATTAATTGTTTATTAATGTAGTCGATTTTTCTGTAATTATTTGATATTTCGTCTTTAATCCATTTATATTGGGCTTGAGTAATATATTTGCTTAATTTATTGTTATTGTTGTTTTTTACAATTATTTTTGCGTATTTTGGAAAAATATTAAGGTGTAGGCATTTTTTTTTATTAAAATATATGTTTCCAAAACAATTAATTAATTGTTTTTTACGTTTAATAAATTGGTTATAGGAATGAGTTACATCACCTTGTATGGTGTTTTCATCCATCATTTTCTATATAATTAACTCGATGTTTCTTGCAGTAATTATATAATTTGTGATGTTTTCAATTTGTTTCTTCTGCAAGTAGATAATATTGTATATTCTTTTTAACACCTGACGCACGTTTCACTGAAAAATATCATTATCATCAGAGGTTTCTAAGTGAATTAATAACAATCGAAATAATTCTATTAATATAAAATTAACGAATAATCGAATTCGTATCGATTTAAATTTAAAATAAAATAACTGATAATCGATTTAGGTCGATTAATTAATGATTGTTTTAATGTTTATTTTCTTCAGCAGCTATTTTCTCGGTTATATTTGAAATTTTGTTTATATTTTATTCATTTTTATTTTTATTTTTTAGTAAATTTATAATTTTAAATAGATCGTCTTGTTTTGTTTTTATTTAGTTTTGTTCTTTAATTAATAAATTATTGTTATTGTGTTTGTATATATATATATATTGTAACATTACATAATCAGTGATCAATACTGATAAAAAGTAAAGTAGTATTTGTATAATAATATTAAGAAAAAAGTCAATAATTACCCATTCCAAAAGTCAGAAATGAGGGATTAAGTATCATGCTATGAAACATTTGTACCATAAAAAAACTGTAGCAATTAAAAAACAATGTACTAAGTGTTACCATAAAAGTGCGGGGTGTACAAAGTGCAACATAGTATGATAGGTATAAATTTTCATAAAAACTGAAAAAGGCATCAATCACAAATAGTGAAGATGCTGGACTATAGTAATAAACTATAAGTTTAGTAATAGGTTGTTGCAGTTTTGTTTTGTTAGCCCACAAAAGCAATATCAATGTAATTAAAATATTGTTTTATTTATGTTTGGAGGATCCAGGGTTATATAAGAAATTAATAATAAAATTGCTAATTAGAATAAAGTAAAGAGATGGTGGAAATTAAAATTGGTGCCTAGAGTAATAATACATTTACTGAAGTATAAGTCACAAATAAACCAAGTTAAAAACCACTAAATTATAAAATAACCGTATCTAAGTTTATGTAAAGATGTGAAGAAAAACAATGTATGAATTAAATTTATGATTTATGATACATGATAAAGGAGTATTTTTCCTAAAACAGGGAAGAACTAATAATAATTAATACTAGCCTATTTACTAAAACTGTACCTAGGTTAGCCAATAAAAACTCATCAATGACTTGGTTACTAAGAGTAACATAATCAACAAAGATGACGTAATTGTTAAATTGGATTTGAAGTGAGTAGATGACCAAAAGTAATGTCCAGCAAATTTAAAAAGTTAAGTAACTACAATTCGGAAAGAACACCATTTTAATTAATGAAATGATTCAGCACAAGCCACTACGTCTGAGACATCCATTGAACCACAATAATTGATGCGAGAATATCGAAGAACATAGAAAATTCATCTAAACATATTGGTCTGAAAATTTTGAACTGTCACTTCTTGGGTGAGATCGCCTACCTTAATAAACTAAAAAATTACACATCACCAACAAGTAACGAACACTAAAAACAGTATAACATCCTTCAATCTATAAGAAAATTTAGTGTGAACATTATAAACTTTATTTATTTAATCAAAAATAGTATAAACGTAGATTTATCAGAAATCTGCTGCCGCCATCTTTATTTTCTTGTCTTCTATGTGAATATGTAGTCTGCGCTCTGGCGTTTAAAAAACGAACTTATTGAATCAGATTTTAAGAAAACAAATATTAATTATTGTAAAGTATGATACGATTAACTAAACATTTCTGACTTTCTTATAGTTCAAAGAATCCTTAAAATAACCCTGAGATAAATAATTTATTAATTTTAATAGTAACTGTAATTGAATACATCTGTTGTGTTATATGAAAAAACTAATATCGAAAATGTTGTGATTTCGAAAATAATCGATTTGTAAACTGATGATTTGGAGGTAATAATTTCCAGAAAAAATAAACCAAATTCAATCAATAAATACTTTTCTTTCAGGTAATTGACTATGTATTATTTCTTGTAGATAGTAGCTTTGTTACAGCAAACAGGTGAGTAGCAGAGTAGAGCAAGAAAGTTAGCTCCGACATCAGAACTTATGGAATACGTCGGGCAACATAACCTTTCAATTGGTTAGCAAATTGAAAACAGCTGATGCAACGCGCATAAAAAACAAACGATCAAATCGTACTTTAAGAGAAGAATTCTCTCTCTCTCTCTCTCTCTATCTCTCTCTCTCTCTCTCCTACCCATTTACAAACAACCTGTAACAAGTAATACCTGTAACAAGATATAATACATAATAAAGAATACCGAAGTTCATTAGTCAATTTTCATAATCACACACACAAAAAACAAACATTGTAACCGAGATAGAAGTAACAAGCGAGGAAGACGTTACAAATGACGCTAACAACGTAGGGCTAAACTAACGTAATTATTATACTGTAAAGGTCTCGATCGAAAAATTACTAACGGGACGTTACAATATATATATATATATATATATTGCAAGAGATCAAACTTTATTATTCTAATAAGGATATTGTGAGTGTGTAGAAATCGATAAAAGTCTGTTATGGAGGAGATGAAATATTATTTATTACATACAAATATTGTTTATAAAGATGTATAATGTTTTTTAAATTGTCATGTATTGATAGTATATTAAATTGTTTGTATTGTTCGATTAATATGAATCGATTTTACTTGTTTGCTGCAGCGTCCTCCTCTCGTCTCGTCGGTCCCGTCTCGTCGTCCTCTTCTAAACCTTCACTCCTTCCTGGTGTCCTGGCGTCTCGTCGTCCTTGTACAGCAAGCGGCTCCAGCGGCGATATTATTTCAGAGCCTCGTAGTTATGTTTAACTGCTTCCACGATATCTTGTAGTGTCTTTAAGTTCCCTATGCGGATATCTTAACTTACACGACACAGCACTGAATTTTATTTTAAATTTTACTTAATTATTTATCCTCTTGATTCTTACCGCAAAACTTCGTTAAGAATTACAAGGTTTATAGTTTACTTTATATAAAATATTCCTCTATTCCTTCTTGGTTCTTACCGCAAAACTTCGTTAAGAATTTTAAGGTTTATGGTTTATTTTATATAAGATCTTTTTACGTTTGTAAGAGAATAACTCTCTTACCCGGGGCACAACTTCCCCTAGCAACGTCGACAGACAGACTGTGTTCAACCTAGCTCTGCAACATATGAATCTCACTGAATTTGGTGTAATTTGATAGGCCAAGCCCAAGTCACATGATTGATGGAACAACCAGATACACAAAATTCATGAAAAACTTTGTATAATTTTGCATAGTCCTGCATGGAAATTATCTACAATTATTATTACCCTATCATTGATAAGAGTTACACTTGAGTTTTGCTTTACTTAAAAAATCATATTTCTAAAATAATTACAAACCTCAGAGTATACACAAATCGAAGCTATTTATTTAAATAATTCCTTGTCAAATTTTCATGTAAATCGGTTAACTACCACTGCCACTATATCGATTGCAGATTATCACACCCGCACACGCGCACCATTTCATACAAAAAATACATGACAATATAGAACAATTTTTTATGAAGATTTTGGTGTAACATATATGCTTATCATTTTTTAAATACAAAACTTATGACAAAAAAACAAAATATTATACAAACAAAATTAAACAAGAAAATGCTTGTCATTCATGTACTCTGATATAAACAGCATATCTTATCATCCTGTGTTCTGTTGCAATATATATAATATACATATGTATATATTGTATAAAGATCGTTTATGTGGGTTAATAATTTTGTATTATTTGCTTTTCTTAAATTTAATAGTGTGTAGCGAGCCGTTTTATACTTTGTCTCAATACTTACTAGTTGACCGTATTTCTCGTCGCTCAGTTCAAATTTTTCCGCCTCGCCGTCTGATTGGCTCACGCTGTCTGGCCGAGTCGAATTCGTTAACTACTGTAATTTGTGTTGTTTATGTCCCAAATACTTATGTTACCCTTTTTCGATAATCAAACATACAACGATTGGTCGGTATGAAGATTTATTCAACACTTTTCGTATATTATCGGGTCAATTACAATAAAAATGAAACATATATTTAATATCGCTCCGGCGTTTATAAGTTGCTCGGTTGGCAGCGTCTTGTTAGCTCAGTTCATACGTAAAATGCCATCATGGCGTACATATTTTGTTTAAAAAATAATAATTTTATCTCTCAGGGAATAAGCTCTTTGGACAACAGAAGTTGGATTACAGACTATTAAATGCACATAAATTATAATATTCCTTATATCTAATTACACAATAGTTGATATTTTAAGTCATGAAAAGTAAGTCATTGGCAATGAGAAATAGTGCACGCTTGGTTAAATTCTTGTTAGCAAGTTATGTTTTTAAAATTATTTTAATATAAAATCAAAATTCAGTGATTGATATATTTTCTCGAAAGTGATTTTAAAATAAAGTTCAGTTCAAAAGTTATTTTTGTGATCTGCGAAGTGAAAATAATATATTTCGTTTACTATGGGTAATTGAAAGTTTAAGTTTGTGGTGAAGTATTTATTTTATACTCATCGATTCCTGGTCGTAGCTTCTCTTGCGAACCTCTTCTTCTTCTGGGCCACGTCTAGAAGTCCTTTCTTCTTTGGGTTGCCTGGGATTCCTGTTCAATTGGTTGAAATCAAAATTTCCGCTTCCATCAATTTTGGTAGATGCTCTTCTTCCTTAGGTTGAGTTGGGTCCCTTCAGTCCTTCCTCCAGAATTGATCGGGTATTAATTTGAATTACTTCCTTCCAAGTTTTGGCCAGAATATTTGTTGTATAAATGTTTTAATTACTGGTCATCTCATCAGTGGTTGTTTAGAATAGTTCACTTACACTTCTTCTTTAAAATCTTGAAAAATTTAAAGCCTTCTAAAATTAATTTGGCTCCGATTGTTTCATACATCCACCCTCTATGCTGGTCAATAATGAAGTAATTAGATTTCAACGGTCACTCTATGTAACAAGCATGAGTTGCCATAGTTACCCATCAAATTATACTAATTCTCATTGGTCAACTTCTTATAACATTGTTATAATCTAACGTTTTATTTCTGTTCAAATATGTCAACATCCTTTAATTTATAATTACTTCCTTATGCTAGTAGTAATATTAATTATACTAACACCATTGTTCTGCTTTTTTAATAAAGATTATTTTGATATCCCTCATGGTTACTTTTGATTACTTAATAACATTTTCCTTATTTTCTTATTGATATTTCTTTTATAATATTATCTTTAAACTGAATAATATTTATACATTTTTTTTATCTGATACACTTACTTAATTACTTAAACATTTTATATACTCTAATTAATTCACGTTATAATTATATTATATTCGTATTGAATATAAGGGTTCCAATAGTAATTAACCCACACAATAATTAATAATATGATAAATTGAATTTTTTAAATAATAAACAATATGAATATGATTTTATTAACAAAGTCGTACTAATTTCACAACTAAATCCTCTGTACTCTTTACTTGTATCACAATTGTATAACGATATTCACGTGCTTATCCACACTCAATCAACTACCAAAGCCTGCGACCTAGTTGGGAAACATCAAGGTAAATACTGCAGAAGAAGAGTAAGTGCGCACCAATGAGTAACAGCATATGTGCAAAAGTAAGTGTCTAAGAGTATCGTTCTAATATATATATATATATATATATATATATATATATATATAAAACGGTGTGTTTAAATTTATACCTGTACTTGTTACGTAAATATATTGTTCCAGTTTTTTGGTTATGTTTCATGGATTAAAATGTTTAATGTCTTGACTACTTAAAATTCTTTAATTTCAATTAATTCCTTCATTTATTCTGTTTGAATTCACTTACCTATTTATATAATTCAAATCACAAGTGGTACACAAGCAATAGATACTACCAACTTATTCTTCGAATGTTTATGAAAACACTAATATTCAGAACCTGACAAAAATGTCAAGTATTAAAAATAATTATTCATACACAATTAATTCTCTTCAATATTCTTTTATTCCTTTTCAAATTCTGTTGTTTTGTTTTTGAATTAAAATGAACTACTTTTCCTTAATTTTAAATGGCCAGGCTTGTTAAATTTTTACCTCAGCAGTTGGTAATATGATTTTCTTATTCAGGCCTAGTCTACTGATTACGTTATGTAAATATAAACTCGGGTTCTTGTGACTACAATAATTAATTACGAAAATGTCTTTTGCGAAGTACAAAACACCACAATACAAAGTAGACTATAATGTAACAAAATAATATCTTATCTTAAAAATAACGAATAATTCGTATGTGCTGAACAGTGTCTATTTTGAGGTTAACCAAGTCTTAATAGGTTATACTGCTTTAAACATTACACCCAAAGAAATAATAGTTGAAACGTGAAAAAATTACAATAGTGTTAGTGTTTTTGTTCAGTGGTAGTGGAATAAATATTTCACAAATGTACATTAAGTGTTACAGTTGTATTATTGTAATTAGGTGTAAGTCGTTTAAAATTTTAAGTATTCACACTATACTTTCCTTTACTTTGTACACACTTTCTTATTCACTGTTAATATTATTAAATCACTATAACTCCTTTCTGATTGTATAAACAATTCACAACACTTTTCTCACCTTTTGGTTATGTTATGTTATTCTCTCTTCACCTAACCTAGCCGAGGTTCGATTCTGATGGTAACTTCGTGGCTATAGGTGTCACAGAGGAGTCGTTCTTCACTGTACGAACTCCAACAATAGACTAACTCGTTTGGCGTAACTTTGTGGGTTGCTACACACAAAATGTGAAAAATTCCTATTGATTGTCCCATTGTTGTTGATGGGGTCTCTTTTCTGAGATCAAAATTACTAAAAATTCTTAAATTTAACATCTTTTCCTTATGCTATGTACAATTGTAAAGATATTATTACCAATGAACTGCTTTTTTTCTCCTGCTCATTTTAAGATCTCATAAGATATGTTAAATAACATAACAATTTTAAGGTTTGGCCTATTCTAACAAATTATGTTTAAAAGTTTTCTTTTTTGTTACATAACTATTTTTCTTGGTTGTACATACGATTTTATGTTACTAACATGTGAATACAATTATGAACATTAACTTTTTACAGTTTTTTACAGTAAAATTGCTTAATTCTAATACAAGTTAACATTTATTCTTTATTCATTATAAACCCTATGATCTATTACTGGACATATCATGATCTAATATAACATTTATACATTGTAATGTCCCTGTCTACCTTCTGAAGTAGATGTCGGTTTTTGCCCAAGTTAACATCTTGTTAATTACATTATTACTTGTCCATTACAAACACTTATGGTTACTTATATCTTACTCTAATAAAATACACTATTTCTTTTTTGGCATTGTCCAGTACAATTTTTATACTCAATATTATCTCTTTTTACCTACCAAGTTGATGCAGGTTTTGTGTAACATTAATCTTTTACTAACTACATTATTATCTTGTCCATAACAAACAATAGTTACTTCTTATTTCATAATCTACTAGTCAGTTTATCTGTTACACTTTCTATTACTAAATTATTTACATCACATTCTTCTTTACATCTTTAGCATTCTTTTAACATACAATAGTAGTCCTTCTTTCCTACCACACATTATAACATTTTTATATAAAAATAAAACTTTTATCACCCATTTATATCATAATAAGCTCTGTCTGCATTGTCTGTGTGCCTATCAGTCACAATCAGATATAACTACTTAATCTAGTTTTATCTTACATTTTCTTTAGGTTATGTTATGTTGTATCCAGTTACTGGTTATTCAGCTAGGCTCTGCATTATAGGTTTTTACCTATTTTGTTCATTATTTCTTATGCAGTTTACTGGAATTGTTGTTACTAAGTTTAATATAGACATGTTTTGTCAGATATTTTGTTTTTATAACAATAGTTAAACTCACCCTATCTATATTTCATTATCTCTAATAGAATGCACTCCCATTACCTGTTTCAAAGTTCAATTCACATTGTAATCAGCAGTCATAGTTAGAGCGTTTTTCTTTCCTGTAGTGTACGGTATATCGTGCAGTTCAGTTCTTTTCGTTTATACCCGCATACCGCAAGAATAGAAAGACTATTCAACGCTCTTGTTATTTTACTTTGTGCTTTTTTCATGTGTTTATTTATGTGTTTAACGTTTGTTGGGATATTATTGTTAAGTTTAGGACTGCCTAGAAAATCACGAGTGTTGCTTACAACAGGACATTTACAACGCACAAGGACAAGGTCAGTAAACGCTTAATTTTTATGCATTGCTGATTACATGGGAATAAAGCCTTTTAACTATTTATTTTGACAATATACAGTCCACTGCAAATCAAAAAGAACCCCACATTTTTGGTCCGTCCAGCCCGGATAGCATCTTTCATTCAGAATCCAGCACGTTGGAAAGCAAGATTTTTATTAATTATTACGCTCTTTATTATTATGTTTATTGAATTATTGTAACGCTTAAATAAAAAAAAAAAAAAAAACAATTATTTACTACTGGCAAGTATTGCCAATACTCAGTGCTCTTTTCATTTTGTTATGATTTTCTCTTGTTTTTTCATGCAAGCATAGTTTTATTGATTCATTGTGCAGCGTGTGTTATTTCATGTTTTATCTAGCAAGCATAGTTCTGAAGTGTAGTGTGTTTCTTCAAAACCGACCTCTGTATTAGTTTCTAAAATACAGTAGCCATATTCCTTTATTACCATATTACCATTATTATTGTCATCTACGCTATTGGTATTAGAGTGATAAAAAATAAATAAATTAAAATTATTTGGACTGGAAATTACTGAATAGTGGAAGAACATTGTGAATTACAACTTTTACTCAGAACTCTTTTGTCATTTACATCTGAATCTGTTTTTAAACCGAGTGTATTCATAAATTACCAAAATGAGATTTTCTTCTTTTGTGAAGCAATGTGAACTGATTGAGAGTAGGCTTCATAATATTAACAAGCAAATTGTTGCTCTTGAGGTTATTGGTATAGGTAATTTAACTGAACAGCAAACACAAAAAGTTAGTTTGCTTAGCTCCACCGCAGAAAATAAATATGCTGAATTTGAAAGGCTTATAAATAAACTATTTAGTACAACACCTTTACCAGAAGATCTGGATAATGAACAGATTTCAAGATTACAAGATTCTATATCAGACTTAAATATATCTATACAAAGTTTGTGTGCTCCTCTTCTACCATCGCAACCGCAGGAAACCTTGGATCAGTCTCACACTGGTGCACCACAACTAGTTGCACCCACTCCCACCGTAAATTTACCTCGCTTAAACTTGGGAACATTTTCTGGACAACCTGAGAAATGGGTAGCCTTTCACAGTCTGTTTGAAAATGCAGTGCACAAAAATGAAACCATTTCTAATGTGGAGAAATTTACATACTTGCTTTCTTGTTTGACTGATGAGCCGCTAAATTTAATTAAATCGTTGCCTGTTACTAATACAAACTATGCCATAGCCTGGCAAACTTTGCTAAAAAGATATCAAAATTCTAGATTGTTGATAACACTTCACGTAAACAATATATTTGAGTTACCACAATTGCACAATCCTTCAGTTAAACAAATGAGGAATTTTCTGTCGACCTACAATGAAAATTATCAAGCGCTCAAAGCACTAGGACATGATATTGCTAGTGAAAGTTTGTTGTTGACCTCATATATTTTGCGTAGATTTGACACGGAATTCAGGACCAAACTTGAACGTTCTCGAGATAATTTACAAAATGTTCCTACCATTACAGAAGTAATTACATTCTTAGAAAATGAATGTTCTTGCAAAGAGGCAGCGGGTTTAACTAATATCATCTCAAAAAATGAACCTTCTCTTCAAACCTCTCAAAAAATCAGTGGCTTTAAAATGAATACAAACCAGTTTAAACCGCACAAAATAGCGATGGTCACTACTCACACTCAGCATTGTATCTTCTGTTCATCAAATTCACACAACATATATAGATGTGCAGATTTTTCCGCACTTACTGTACAAGAGAGACAAGCTTTTGTTAAAAATAAGAACTTGTGTCAAAATTGTTTTGGAACACATAAGTTAGTCACCTGTAAGTCCGTCCACACATGCAATGTATGTCATAGGCGTCACCATAGCCTACTACATTTTTTTGTTGAGAACCGCTCCGCACAACCACAACAAAAATTGACTCAGTCAAATAAACCTACCTTGTGCCCTTCTGTTGAAACGACGATGAATAAGCAAAACCACTCTGCAGAGTGTCACCAGGATACTACCTTGATAGGTGTTTCTTGCAACCAGAATAACACTGTGTTACTCGCAACCGCTTTGGTGCATATCACATCTGCCAATGGAAATGCAGCAGTTGTACGAGCTGTGCTTGATAGTGCATCCCAAACAACAATTATTTCAGAAAGT
The DNA here is from genome assembly GCA_034769895.1 of Magicicada septendecula. NCBI lineage: Eukaryota > Metazoa > Arthropoda > Insecta > Hemiptera > Cicadidae > Magicicada > Magicicada septendecula. Next base: position 361,232,287 of record CM068375.1, on the reverse strand, counting down.
TGTGCAAAGACGTTGTGTTTGTACCGCTCTCAAACAGATGTTCCAGAACTTAGTGGCATCTCTACAGCCCCAGTGAAAACGAAAGGACTTACCTTTGTGACATTGTCGTCGCTCAGTGGGAATATTTTAGCAAAATCTCACCCAGTCATGATTCTTAATAAAATATCATGCAATCTGCCTCGTGTTCAGCTCCCACCAGAAATTAAAGAGCGACTCAAAGGTTATATGCTAGCGGATCTAACTTTTGATGTTCCGGGTCCAGTTGACCTTCTGATTGGAGCAGATTTATTTGCATTGACTCTTAATGGTACCTTTATCAATCTCGGCAAGAATATGCCATACGCTATCAATACAATCTTTGGCTATGTTGTGCTTGGTCCGACACCTGTTTCACTTAAGTCTAATCCTTACTCAGGCTTATTGACTCTTTTATCGACGAATGATCGTGATCTGCACGCAACATTGCAACGTTTTTGGTCCATAGAGGAACCACCTCACACTACAAAACTCGCTCCACAAGATGAAAAATGTGAAGCTCACTTCGTCTCTACTCATAAGAGAGATGCCTCCGGCAGATATGTTTGTCACTTGCCTTTCAGCGGAAACCCTGCTCAACTAGATGACTCTACAACTTTGGCAAAACGCCTGTTTAATACACTGGAACGCAAATTTGAATCTCAACCTGAGTTTAAACAGAAGTATGTCAATTTTATGAATGACTACTTAGCATGTGGGCACATGAAACTGTGCACATCTGTGCCATCTCTGAACAAGCCGCATTACTTTTTGCCACATCATGGCGTTTTTAAAGATAGGAAAATCCGTGTTGTTTTCAATGCATCAGCACCATCTTCTTCAGGTGTCTCACTGAACCACATTCTACATCAGGGTCCAAAGTTGCACAATGACATTACTGATATAATTCTTCGCTTTCGTCAACATAAATTTGTTTTCTCTTGTGATATCAAACAAATGTTTAGGCAGATATCCATCCATGAAGATGATCAGATCTTTCAGTTAATATACTGGAGAGAAGACACTTCAGTCCCGCTAAAGGTCTACCAATTGACTACTGTCACTTATGGTATGACGTCCTCGCCTTACCTTGCTAATAGAGTAGTACAACAGCTCATTATGGACGAAGGAAAAAATCATCCACTTGCTGCTGAAGCACTCCAACAGCAAATATATGTTGATGATGCTCTATTAGGGAGCAATTCTCTGGAAGAAGCTCTCCACCTTCAAGAGGATGTTGTTTTACTTTTGAAAAAGGGTGGATTCGAACTGAGCAAGTGGTCTTCAAACCATCCTAAACTCTTAGAAAATCTCATGCAAGATAATCCTGAGACACCCCTCATGTTACGCACATCGGAACAGCCATTTTCAAGTGTATTAGGGCTAAAATGGATCCCAGATATTGATGTCTTTTCATATGTGATGCACACACCTTCAAGTAATTACACAAAAAGAACTTTACTTTCATCAATTGCTCAGATTTATGACCCTTGTGGTTGGATATCCCCAATAGTTTTTTGGTCTAAAGTCTTAATGCAGCATGTATGGACCTTAGGCTTAGATTGGGATTCTCCATTACCTGATCATATTTCCGAGAAGTGGTCACGATTCGTGAAAGAACTTCCAGAAATAGAAAAGCTAAGGATACCACGTTTCATATCCTTAGCAACTGCAGTCAATATCCAGCTTCATGGATTTTCAGATGGAAGTGAATCCGGATATGCAGCTTGTGTCTTCCGGCGCACAGAAGACACAGAAGGAGATGTCAACATACGACTGCTGATCGCAAAATCAAGAGTAGCTCCACTGAAGCGTGTGACTATTCCCCGCTTGGAACTTTGTGGTGCGCACATGTTAGCCAAATTGCTACATTACTGTACAGAACAGCTCTCACAACATCACAAGATCGACAACATTTCAGCATGGTGCGACTCTACAGTAGTTCTATCTTGGATACGCACTCTATCTTTTCGTCTCAAGGTGTATGTTGCTAATCGTGTGGCACAAATACAAGACTTAGTTTCACCGCACATCTGGAAATATGTTTCAACTGTTGACAATCCTGCTGATTGTGCTTCTCGAGGCTTGACACCCACGGTTCTGATGAAACATAGTCAGTGGTGGCTAGGACCACCATGGCTCGCTAAATCAACGCAGACCTGGCCACAATCTATCCTTCATCCAATTTCGGAGGAGTCTATTCCTGAAATGAAACCAAATGTGCTTAATCTTATGATGACCACAAAAGAAGTCCCAAAATTTGGATTTCTTACAAAGTTTTCTTCTTGGAAGACTCTTCTTCATGTAATGGCTTATGTCCTTCGCTTTATAACCAGTTTGAAATTTAAAACCACCATAAGTGGATCATTTACAGTAACTGAATTAAATAACGCCTGTAACCGCATTTGCTGGCTCATTCAGAGACTTCACTTTGCAGAAGACATAGATCTACTCTCCAAGAAAAGAACATGCTCAAACCGCATCCAACGTCTAGCACCCTTTATTGATGATGCAGGAATAGTCCGTGTCGGAGGTCGAGTGAAAAACTCTGCGCTTACTTACAATGCCAAACATCCTATTCTTCTGCCAAAAAATCATGTCGCTATTCATTTACTCATTGATTACTATCATGGCATGTACCTGCACGCTGGTCCCCAGTTCCTCCAAGCAACACTATCTCAACGCTTTTGGATCCTCTCCGCCCGCAGTGTTATACGCTCAAGAATATTTAAATGCGTACGATGTTTTCGTGCAAAATCAACAAACACGTCTCCGCTCATGGGTGATCTACCAGCCGGTCGTGTTACCCCTACTCGTTGTTTCAACGCTTCTGGAGTTGATTATGCTGGCCCTTACACGGTCAAGTTTTTTACACTTCGCAGGATACAGCCTATAAAGGTGTACCTCTGTCTGTTCATCTGTTTTGCAACAAAAGCTGTACACTTGGAAGTGGTTACTGATTTAACTACAGACGCCTTCATTGCAGCCCTTACGAGATTCATCTCTAGGAGAGGTCTTGTATCAGACCTGTACTCTGATTGTGGGACTAATTTCATAGGAGCTGCTTCTTCGCTCAAAAGATGTTTTCAAGATCTCATGAAGCAACCAGAGATGCAAGATTTTGCTACGACCAACAGTATCACATTCCATTTCATTCCTCCGCGTGCACCTCACCAAGGTGGACTTTGGGAACGTGCCATTAAAGGTGCAAAATATCATCTCACCAGAGTCATAGGTGAACACATTTTAACGTACGAAGAATTTACCACCTTAGTTGTGCGTGTTGAAGCTATCCTTAATTCGAGGCCGATAGCTCCTCTCTCGAATGACCCTTCAGATCTTCAACCTCTTACACCAGGACATTTTCTAACTGGAGGACCTCTTAATGCCCTGATCGAACCTCAACTAACCAATGCACCACTTAATCACATAAAACGCTGGAAATTGGTTCAAGCCTTCACACAACATCTCTGGAAAAGATGGCAAATGGAGTACCTCCACACACTTCAAGAACGGTCCAAATGGATCAGACCTCAGGAAAATCTCAAAATAGGAGATTTAGTCGTTATTCATGAAACAAACCTGCCACCCCTCAAGTGGAAGCTCGGGAGAGTCATCTCCGTATCTCCAGGGAATGATGGAGTGGTACGTGTCGTCAACATGAAGACTGCCGGTGGAACCTTGACCTGTCCTTCTGTTAAGGTATCCCGTCTTCCCATTTACTAAAATCCTCGACCAGTCAATTGGCTACTGCCCCTTATAATTTAGTTTTATTATACTCTTCCAAAGGATCAAATTTGTTCTTATGTTCTTTTAATGTTTCTTGTTGAACCAGTTGGTTCAAAGGGGCCGGTATGTCAGATATTTTGTTTTTATAACAATAGTTAAACTCACCCTATCTATATTTCATTATCTCTAATAGAATGCACTCCCATTACCTGTTTCAAAGTTCAATTCACATTGTAATCAGCAGTCATAGTTAAAGCGTTTTTCTTTCCTGTAGTGTACGGTATATCGTGCAGTTCAGTTCTTTTCGTTTATACCCGCATACCGCAAGAATAGAAAGACTATTCAACGCTCTTGTTATTTTACTTTGTGCTTTTTTCATGTGTTTATTTATGTGTTTAACGTTTGTTGGGATATTATTGTTAAGTTTAGGACTGCCTAGAAAATCACGAGTGTTGCTTACAACAGGACATTTACAACGCACAAGGACAAGGTCAGTAAACGCTTAATTTTTATGCATTGCTGATTACATGGGAATAAAGCCTTTTAACTATTTATTTTGACAATATACAGTCCACTGCAAATCAAAAAGAACCCCACATGTTTGATCTTTTATTTTTCTTATTCTATAATAGTAAATGGTCTTAAATTCACTTGTTAATACATCTATTTCATGACATAGGTTTATTATTTTATTATTGTTTTGTACTTCAGTATATTTATATGACAATCTTTATGTTAAGGAAAACATCACGTTACAATATATATATATATATTTATGTGTGTGTATCAAAAAAGTATTATAATACTAAATGTTAAAGGATATGTAGAGTACCTCATGAGACATGTAACGTAAATTGAAAGCTACCTCAAAATATTCTGCCATAACATGACTGGGCATGATACTTATCAACACATAAAAGATATAGAGAAGAAATCCAGGAAGGTTTACCACAGACAAGAAATATATAATTTATTCTGTGAAGTCTTGTTACTGCTACAACTTTAACACAGATTGGAAAACAAGAAAGTGTGTAAAACTTCCCTTCATAGATACTTTCAGGTATATGGTGCCATCTACTGAGAAGCTAGTTAAGGAGCTCTAAAGAGAAGACTTTAAGCACATAAACAACTTAATACACAAGAATACAATTTAAGTAACACAATAAACAGCCAAAATGTGATAATGAGATGTTCAAGATACTAAGTGGTAACAATATTTTCCTATATGATTTCGTCCATAATGCTGGAAAGCTAAAGTATTGTTATGATAACAGAATAACTAACACCAATGAGTTCATTAATTGTAACTTGAATTAAGTGGCCTGCACTGTCCGTCCTGTTTTTGGTGATCCTCTTCAACAATCCTACACCATTCACTTCTGTTCTCAGTAACAATCCTCTGATCACCATGGTTCGCAGGTCCTCCTCAACACACTCAGTCCACCTCTTTCTCGGTCTTCCTAGGCTCCAAGGGTTGCCATTCTGTGATAGTTCTTGTATTTATAGTCTTCTACATTCTATAAATATGACCTAGCCATCTAGTGCTCTGTGACTTAATAAACTTTACTATAATTTTGCTGTTTATTAAAGTGTTAAGTTCAAGATTCATGTGGATCTGTCAAGTGCCATCTTATTGCACTACTGGCTTAAAAAATTCTCCTCAGTATTTTCCTCTCAAATCATTTAAGATATTTTCATCTTTCTTCCGCATGGTCGATGTATCACAGCCGTAAGTCACTACTGGTCTTATAAGGGTCTTATAAATTTTCAGTTTAGAATTATCACTTAGGATTCTAGAGCAAAATAGTTTCTTGTCTGAAAACTATGCTCTGTTTCCCTTTGCTATCCTTGATCTGATTTCCTCGCTGTTCAAATTGTCCTCATTTAGCAGTGATCCCAGGTAGATAAAATTATCCAATTGCTCAAAGCTATAGCCTCCAACATCCAATGTATTTCTTTCATTATGTCCTGATCTTGAAACACATATGTATTTTGTTTCGTCCTGGTTTACTGACAAACCAGCCTTCTTTATCTGTTCTTCCAGTTCTATGAATGTTTCCTTCCTGCATTTTTGTTACAGCCAAGTATAACTGTGTCATCAGCATATGCACCACTTTGTCTGCTTTTAGTCATTAAATTTCCATGTGCATTCAGTTTAGAAACAGCTGCATAAACCCTGCCTTACAGCACAACCAATTTCAAAGTTGTCAGTTCTTATTCTGTGAATGATCATGGTCGCTTTATAGACATACAATGTTACTTTCACTAGCTTCCTAGGGATACCCAAAAGATTTAGGCTTTGAAGCAACTTTTGTCTGTCCACCGTTTCAAAGGTCTGTTCGAAGTAAATAAACAAGTATGGATGCTAATATATTATTCATAACCTCTCTAAGTTCCAGAAATATTTAAATAAGGAATTACTGTCATTCATAATAACATTTATTTTACTTATCATTTATTAACAAAAATTCTTTTGCATAACAAATTTCTTTTAACAGCTATATGTAATAGCTTCACCTGCAAGTAAGTTTATTTTCACCTGACGCACATTTCACAGAAATTATTCTGTATCTTCAGATGTTTTCTGAATTGTAATTGAATTTTTCGCTTACTATATAGCTAACGGATAATCAATTTTACTTCGATTCTATTTTCAATTGTTGTAATGTTTATGTAGTCAGCTGTTTAATATATATATATATATTTATTGTTTTATTTTATTATTATGATAAATGTCTGATTTTTAACACACACACACACACACACACACACACACACACACACACACACACACACACACACACACACACACACACACACACACACACACACACACACACACACACACACACACACACACACACACACACACACACACACACACACACACACACACACACACACACAGAGAGATATATATATAAAGGGTGTCCCATAATGTACGCAATATTTGAATTACGCGCCACTGTCGTCTTGTTAGGTTGGTAGCACTGCAACTGTTGTATTGTTGTTGCCGTTTACTTGCCATTAGTCGTCATGGAGCGTTACACGAAAGAACAGCGCGTTGTTATTGTGAAAACACATTATAAGAACGGTGAATGTTATGCGGAAACCATTCGTAAATTGCGTGGAATTTTTGGAGGACGAAAAGCACCTAATCTGTCAACTGCAGATTAATTAAGAAATTCGAAGAAACAGCTTCGTTATTAGACGTTAAATCGTCTGGACGTCCTCGCGCTACCCGTTCTATTGAAAACGTCGCGGTAGTGAGAGATAGTGTCGATGTGAGTCCAGGGAAATCAATTCGCCGTCGATCACAACAACTGGACATTCCAAGAAGCACAATGCAGCGAATTCTAAAAAACGATCTTCATCTGAATGCCTACAAAATCCAACTAACACAAGAACTCAAACCGTGTGACCATTTGAAGCGCCGAGAATTCGTCAGTTGGATATTGGGTAAACGTGAAACGGACAGTGATTTTTCCCACAAAATTATCTTTAGCGATGAGGCACACTTCCACCTCAACGGGTACGTAAGTAAACAAAATAGTCGGGTTTGGGGTACAGAGAACCCTCGTACCATTCACGAGAAGCCTTTGCATACACAAAGAGCAACTGTTTGGTGCGGGTTTTGGGCTGGTAGCGTGATTGGGCCGTATTTCTTTGAGAATGAGGCTGGAGATGCAGTAACAGTGACTGGCGAACGTTAGCAGAACATGATAATGGAGTTTTTGTGGCCTCAAATCTAAGGTATGGAATTTGAAGATATGTGGTTTCAGCAGGACAGCGCAACCAGTCATACTGCCCGCGAAACAATTGCTTTGTTATCTGAAAAGTTTCCTGCACGTCTTATTTCACGCAACAGCGATCAGAACTGGCCACCGAGGTATTGTGATTTAACACCATGCGACTTCTTCCTTTGGGGATATGTGAACTAACGCGCTTATGTCCGCAATCCATGAACAATTTTTCAACTCAAGGAACAGATTCAACGAGTTATTGGTGAGATTGAGCCGGAATATTGCAAGAAGGTCATCGAAAATTTCGATCGACGGACAACAGTGTGCCAGCAGAGTCGCGGGGGACATTTGTCTGATATTGTGTTCCACATTTAACCGCAGTAAGTGTACTTTGTATTAACATTAAAACATCTGATATTTTTCAATAAATAAAAGTTTTTACAACATTATTAAATCTTGCGTACTTTATGGGACAACCTTTATATCGTAGTCCTTCAGCATTACGACTGGTTTGTACCCTCCCCGCATATACCCGTGGTGCGTGTGGTACTGAGTCTCTCACAGGTATATGGGACCTACAGTTTAACGCCGGATCCGAACGGCAAAGTTGGGGAAGGTTTATACTAGGCAGGATACCTCTCGCTGGTTAACCTTTATATATAACACATAATATTATATGTTCTTATAAACAAGAATATATTTTTATTGTTTTCAGATATTTCTAAAGTTTTAAAATGATGATGAAGATGGCAAGAATTAAAAACTGTTGAATAAAACAATAAAAATATATTGTCTACAAAAATATAAATATTGTTGTTTATAAATATATTTTTTTGTTTATTGTTTATATAAAAATGTGTTTTTTTTAATACTTTTATTTTATCAGCATGCTCCATTACAAATAAAGTAATACTACATGCTATATATAAACTTATTACAAGCCGATTCTCAATACATATAAAGACAACTCCAGTAGTACAACAATTACAAAGATTCAAAGCAAACAAAAAAAGTAAAAATCAATCATTGACAATGATACAATGAATTAGTACTACATTATTAACATGTTAAAACTGTATGCATGTATGTATCGTATGCATGATAAAGCTGTTCGACCAATATGTAAGTTAATTCATAATAACAAACGCATACAATGATTCAAAATAGATAGACAAGCACAATAACAATAAACACTACAAAGAATCAAAATCAGTGTTATTAACATATTTAATAAACTGTCTAACATATTTTGATGTCAATTCACTTCTATTCGGAGGCCATCGTCCACCACTCCTTAGTACACTATTTTTGAAAACCCGTCTTTCTTCATTCAACATATTGCACTCATATAACAAATGTTCCACTGTTTGGTCACCGTCGTTGCAGACACATATAGTTAATACTTGTGGCCCCTCTTTACAAAAAAAAAAATTTTCAAAAAATTTTTCAAAAAAAAAAAAAATCTTTTTTTTACTGCTTAAGTTAAAGAGGAGTTACAACTTTTCCTTTCTAATGCGTCTATCCATACGGGTGCTCCATATGATAAAAGGGCGAGAATTGCCCCCTTATATATTGTTTTAAGTGCCTCATGTCCCAACCCCCAGTTTAATTTTGCAGATCTTGATAGCATATGAATCAGTTTTGTACACCTTTCGACCACATACTGGATATGCTCATTAAAATTGAATTTTGTGTCAATAATGAAACCCAAATATTTTAACTTATTAACTTGTTGAAGTTTTTTAGAATTAAGGTAAATGCTTAATTCTGAATTCTGAAGTCTTTTACGAGAAATCAAGAGTATTTTTGATTATTGTTCATTAAAAGAAACTTTGTTATTTGTAGCCCACTTTGAAATTTTTACCATCTCTAAATTGGCATAATTTTCAGCTTCTAAGAGAGACTTACCACTTGTTAACACAATTAAATCATCTGCAAAAGCTACAAGTTTTGTACGTTTAGTGAAGTCTAAATTGAGCAACGAGTTATACTGTATGTTCCAAAATCCTGGCCCACAACAAGATCCCTGAGGACAACCTTTACTGACGTCCCTCTCCATTGATGTATTGTGAGTAGACAGAACTGCCTTTCGACCACCAAAGTAACTCTGTGAGAGACAATACAAGTTCCTAGGACACTCGAATTGTTTAAGAGTATTCAAAATACACGGCCACCACGCTGCATCAAAAGCGCCCTGGACATCAAGACTAACGAGAACAACAACCCCTTTCTCCACCAAACATCTTTCAACAAATTCCTTAACTGCCATAGCTGCATCCACTTTACTTTTCTGGGGTGTAAATCCATACTGATTAGACTGCATTAAATCTTTAGAAAACACGTGGTGCATAATTATGTTTATAAGTAGTTTTTCCAATACTTTCGCTCCTACCTTCAATAAACTGATAGGGCGAAACTTCGAAACTTCAGTACTGTTCTCCCTGCCCGGCTTAATTATTGGTACTATTTTTGCTCTTTTCCATAACTTAGGAAAGACACCTCTTCTCAGACACTCATTATAGATTGCTGTTACAAACAGAGGAAATTGCATAAAAACCCGCAATAAAATGCCACTTGTTATTCCATCCTTACCAGGACACTTCTGAGGGTTCATGTTTTCCAAAACTCGCCAAACTTCTTCTTGTGAAAACTCTCTGTCATCTTGTACACTTATTGGATCCTTAATCTGATTCCTAATATGCCCATGATACTTTTTATCCATTATGCCATCATCCACGGGAATAAAGTAGTCCAACATACAATTCATAGTACCTTCCAAATCTGTTGTGAAGGAGCCATCCGGTTTTTGCAAAGTTGTTAAAGTGGAACACTTTCTCATTTTTCCAGCTGCCAAGCAATGAACCGCATTCCAGGGATTCACTGATGTGGTTAAATTACAATATTGTTTCCAAGAATGTATTTTTTCTCTTCTAATACTTGATTGATACTTCTTATTTTCCTCAAAATAGTACATTTTCCGACATTCTCTCAGGACATTGTCGTTTCTAGTCCTTTGGTATCTTCTTCTTAATGCATTAATTCTTTTACGCATGACTGTGAGTGTATCTGACCACCATGGAACTGATCTGCCTCCAACAGTCTTCTGTAATGTTGTACGCTTCTTAAAAGACTTGTCACATGCTGTCTTTATGGTATCCTCAAATTTTTTCACAACTTGATCCATATCTTGCACCTCCGAAACCTTATACTGTAATACAATGTCCAGACTTCCTAAATCATTATTACACGTAGAAACATAAAACTTTTTAAGTATTTCTTGAAACAAATTCCGATCAAAAGCTTCATAGTTACTTTCCTTGAAGACATATCGCAACCCCTGATACTGAAATTCCGCAATATCATAGTTTCCATGTACTTTATTGAAAGTAATAATTCTATGGTCCGAACAGCTCTCTTCTTCACTGATCTTCCAGTCCTCAACTAGAGAAACCAGCTGATTATTAACTATAGTTAAATCAATATTACTTTTACCATTCCGTGATTCAAAAGTTGTAATATTACTTTCATCGTTCATTAAAAACAGTTGGTTTCCCATCAAAAACTCTTGTATCGCCCTAGCTCTTCTATTGGTTAACGAATAATGCCACATTGTTGACCTGGCGTTACTATCGACATCAATCAAAACGCCACTTCCCTTTACAAAACTGAGAACACTTTCAATTTTATTAATATTAATTCCGACATCATCATGCATACCAAAATACATGCTCGCCAAAAAGAAGTTTTGACCACCATAAATTAAATGCAAAACGACGGTATCTTCATCTGATAGTTGGTTAATCATTAAACATGTAATTCGATCATTCATAATTACAACTGCGGCTATCTGTTTACCCGTACCAGCAGTAAACGTTCACAATTCCTTGGTATCCCGACAACGTTATTTAAAATAACATATGGTTCTTGAATAAACAAAACGTCCACCCTTTGTTGTCGTATTATATCAACAATGCTATCTGTTGCCGGTCTGGAATGCTGTAAATTGATCTGCATGCATCGAATTAGGTTGTTCTTATCTAGATGTGTTGACCTTGCATTAGCAGTCCGTAGAAATGGCATTAATAATCAATGTTCTGTTTATAGTTCCTTATCAGTTGTTGCAAACAAAAACAGCTCTTATCGAAGGACGAATGACGCTCATTAACCCTATTATCCTTTATACGCTTATTGCAATGAATACAATTGATACATTTAAACTCATTAGTCGATGCTTTACATTCACTCAGCTTATGGTCTCCAGCACACAAGGGGCATGTAAGATCCCCTCAGCACTCCTGAGCTTTATGATTATACTCACTACATTTAAAACATCGCTTAGCAACCAGATAATCATCCACGTTGCATAATTGCCACCCGATTTTTAACCTATTACTTAAAAGCTTTTGTCGTGTTTGGGAACTAACTTCAACTACAAGATTCCTTAGCTGTCGTTTGTTTTTAAAAATAAGCTTAGGTCGCAAGTATTCTTCATGTAGATTTAATTCAAAGTTTTGCATTATAATAACATCCCGAGCATTTTCTATGGAAATACCATCCGGTATATTGTACACAATCATTTCGGGATTACGCAGTGTAGGGACCGATGCTTTCAAAATAGTTCCACATGCCTCATTAATACCATTGTAATAATGTCAATATCATTTTTACTACCAGATTCTATAACAACTCTACCATCACTAAACGACCTTACAGCCCCTATTGGGACTTTCATTTGTATTGGATTAATTTTTGATTTTAAAACAGCTTTAACTGATTCAGCCGATTCGTTAAATTGTGTGTGTGTGTGTGTGTGTGTGTGTGTGTGTGTGTGTGTGTGTGTGTGTGTGTGTGTGTGTGTGTGTGTGTGTGTGTGTGTGTGTGTGTGTGTGTGTGTGTGTGTGTGTGGACAGTGGTGGCTCCAGCCTATCTAGCGCCTGGGCGTGAGGACTGCCATAGCTGCAATCAAGACCACCTGGCCCCTGCAATCAAAACCTATCAGCCTATCTTCAACAGCTTCCCCAATCACATCAAATTACTTACAAAAAATAATATCTCATAGATATGACCTTATAATTACCTGTCTGTGGTAATAAAACTCAGGGTCATCGGAACAGCAGTCTAGTAGGTAGCATAGTATACTGAACCAGTTTATTCCCACTGATTGCCGCCAAAAGTCGCCACGCCACTGGTGTTGGATGGAAAACTGGAGCAAACCAATATTGTGGATTTCTGGGGTTACATAGAAACTAACTTTTGTTACTTATGTTAACTAGTTTATTGCATCATTTATGTAGTACGTATTATGTAACACAAAAATAAAAATTAAATTATTAAGTAATGTTTGTTTATGATAATTAACAATAATCACTCACTCAGTTATAAAAAAAAATAAGTTTTCGTGCCTTTGCATTTGCAAAATCTCTTACAGTGTCACTGATTTTAATATGAGTTTCATGTTCAGTAGTAATTACAGATAAATGGCTTACTCTGTTTTGCAACATTGCTGAGATAATTTTGCAATTTTGCAGTAATTTTGCAATTACCTGATATAATTTTTAATTAATTTTAATTTGTAAAAGATCTTTCACTGTGAACCACTGTGACTAGTAATGTTAAATAAATTATTAGCATGGTTGATAAATTTGGAAATACTGAAATTAAACTGTTTGAAACAAATATTTCAAAATACCTATTAGGGTGCAATCATCAACAAACATTGGTAAAAGTTATATTTCATTGAATAAATCCTCTCCATCAATGTCTGATTCTAGACCATTACTCAATTCTGCTGTAAATTTAAACAGAACATTCTTTTTCCTCAGAATTAAAATTTTTCCAATAGTTAAGATTTTGTGAAAAAGAAAAAGATATATTGTTTTATTTAAAAGTTTGAATTGTTCGTGTAATTTTGTTATGCGGTGTCTAGCAAATAATAGTAGAAATTTATTGTACAATTGCTTTCTGGATCCGTGATGAGTTCATCCACAGCCTCATAATTAAAAAATCTGTTTCTAGGATGGGGACGGGTAGGTATTAGAAAGTCAGTTTTTGCATCAATTTCTTCAGAAACAGTTTTTGTATTACTAATCAATTCCTTGAACATGAACTCAGTACAAGTTTTGATTAAATCGTGTTTTACTTGAGATATCATTTTGACTGCCTCTGAAAGAGCAATGTCAGATTTTTGTAAAATTTTGCTGACAAAATTAATTTTGGACAAAATTTCATACCAAATAACAAGAGAGTAAAATACCTAATTTTTACGATTTAAATTTTGATATTAATGAACTGGTAAAGATTTTTGAGTCAGTATCTCTTTTGTCATCACCATAAACTGAATATAAAGCATCATACATTTTTCCTAGGGTTGAAATGCTTTATGTTTCAACATGCTTCATAATGCTTTATGAAGAAGTGCCTTCAATGCTATAACTCTGCTCTCCCATGTAGTGGTAGATAATGGTTTTAAAGTTAAAGTAGGTACCTAGCTCATAAGTGTTTGCCAATGCAAAGTTGATGCTGAAATAACATTTATTTCTATAACAATAGAACAAATTGGTTATTTCTAGTGAACATTTGGCTACATCATTAACTACCGGTACTAAATTGAGACTGTATGCCACACAAGGAACATAATAAGCTGACCTGTTTATTTTTTGGATTTTTTTCTGAAGACTGATACCTTTGCCTTTCATATTTGCACCATTATCATACCCCTGAATGCGCATATCATCCAGGTCAGTATTCAAGGGTGTCAAAATATCTAACAGAATGTCGTCAGCCCTTGGCCGTGTTAGGAAATCAGTGATAGGAAAAATCCCCAAATATGTTCCTTTACTTCAGCATTTTTTGTAGATGGGTTTAAAAAGTACATATCTAATAACGACTGAAATCTGATCCTCACATGTGATATTGGGAGTGCAATCTAAAATAACAGAATAGTATTTCGGTAGTTTTAAGTTACTAACAATAGTTGTTTTGATTATTTCTCCCATTAAATAGATAATTTTCATTTTTAGTCATGTTTTGAAACATTATTCGGTTTCAGAAAATGTATCTTAAATTAAGGATACATTTTGCATACAGAAAAATGTCACCATCTAATAACATTTAGGTAACATACACCAACAGATCAGACGTAATACGTGTGCATCACATGTCATTTTAATGAGGTAGATTTTGTAATAAACTGTCATGCCTAAATTAATTAGAGTACATTGTCTACTTAGGGCTTTGGCACCCTCCTGGACGCAGCGCCTGGGTGCAGTGCATCCCTTGTAGAGCCGCCACTTGTCAATTTGTCAGCCTTCCAAATTAAGCAAAGGCTTTTCTTAGGCTTAATAGCGTTACTTACATAATCACACTCTAAATAGCCAAATCAGGCTATTGTCTTTATTTATGATGTACTGTACGTCAACTACAATCTCTATAAAGGTTAGATATAGCTACAACTCAAAACTACATATTTTTTACTAAATATTTATGTAACACAAAAGTTTAATAGACCTGAACATGATGGAATGTTTCAGTTGGCAGGCTGGGGTACAACAGAAAATGAAACACCCAGTGATGTCCTGTTATATGCTAACTTGCCATATGTAGATCACTACAGCTGTTTCTTAAAAGTACCACAGGCATTTCAGCATTATGTAACAACTGATAAATTTTGTGCTGGTTATACTAACGGTAAGGTATCATCTTATTTTAAATTTCTATTTGAAATTCTCATTCTTACAAATGTACAGTCATTTCTTACATTCATACTTGATACTTTAATGGATTTGTTTCATATAGGTACTGGTGCTGCTAAAGGGGACAGTGGAGGAGGCTTAACGTTTGTTCAGGATGACTTGCACTATGTATATGGAATTGTCAGTACTAAAGTACTGGATGAAACATCATTTATAACTTTCACAAATGTCAGTAATTTGGAATTATTTAACTGGCTTACTAGCGTTAAGCATTCATTTGATTTAAAACATTCAGAAACATAAACCACACAAAATTTCATTTTAGTATCTAAGTGCATCAAAAAATGAATAGACATACTACTGAAAATGCTCTGTACAGGCCTATAATACAGTCATTTTGTTATTTATTCTATGATTTGCTCAAAATCAAAATGTTTTCGCCTCCAACTGTGATTTGAATAAAACAAAACACAAAATTTATAAAATTTCATTAACAATTTAATGTAAAATGAGATTGTTAGAGGAGAAGTGTAGGGTAAACAAATAAATGATATACAAGCCTGTTGGAGTTAGTTGAGACCATTCACTAAATGTGTCTTGTAACTATTGTAAGAGCTCTGCTACAAAACTTGCATTGTTTAGTTTATCTACTGTTACCAGAAATGATAGTTAAATGTGTTATATATGGAATCAAAGACAAATTCTGCAGATCACAATACTGTGTACACATATCATGGCAATAAACAATTTTCCTGTCTGAATATAAATAATACGTGTCTGAAGAGACACGTATCATATTACTTTAAAAAATAGTAGTAAGCAACAAATTTGTTATTTTTTTTAGTAGATGTAAATTGACAGTGAGAAATTTGTACATAAAGGACTATGTTTTACATAGTGTGTCAAGGACTTTATTTAGCAGAACATGTGTTATTATAGAACATTGATAACCACGAACTACTTTTTATTCAGTTTATGTAAACAAGCAAGACACAAGTGGAGTTCTATTATCTGTGATGACAGTATATTCTTGTTTTAATGTTGTGCTTTTTGAGAGAATATCAGTCACCTCTGATTACAGTAACTTCTGTGGCTTCAATTTATTGTACCTATGTTGAAATAATTCACCACACTTTTGGTAATCGGGTATAGTTTAATGGTACCACTCTTTTTTTATTGGTATAGTTTATAAATCTTGTCACCCACCATTAGTTTTAAGTGTTGCAACCAAACCATAAAAATTGTACTTTCTCAGTGAATCATCACAATGTCAAAGATGATATAAAAATTCATAATTTTGTACTTGTCCCCCGCCAAAAAAAATTGGCATTACTGAAGTTGTGTGATAACTGCAATAGTTCTGTCTGACCAGATGCATTGTATATGTTTTTACATACATAGCATTTTTAACTCTTATTTTCCTAGTTCAAAACATTGAGTCTGCTGTAAATTGTTACCGTATATTCCTTATTTTGATCCGTAGCAGTTAGCAATGTTACAGGTAAGAGACTATAATACTATAATATTTATTATGTATGTATCATGTTGATTGATTATCAGTTTATACAACACTTATTGAAATGTAGTTGTGCTTGTCTAATTGCTCTACAACAAGATCACGTACAATCATACTTGATTTTGGAAATTGTACACTAGTAACAGTAATGGCCATAAATGCAAAACTTCTATAGCTCAGTACTACAACATTTAATATAGTTTTGTACATTTTTTTAATATGTGAAAGATAAAATTTGTGTATGTGTGCTGCAAATTTAAGTTTAATGTTGTGTTTTATAAGTGTATAAAATACAAATTACATAATATTTTGATATAATTATACACATCAGGTTTATACATTAGTGCTTTAGATAAGTTTAAAATTTCAAAAATTTGTATTTAATATTATATTTTTTATACAAACATGTTGTTTACTGTAAAATCAGTTTGGTGTTTTAGAATTATTCCTCAAAAATCAGTTGATACTGAGGGAGTTACCTGCAATTTGCCTTGCTAATTAAGCCTTTCCGTCAAAGAGAACCACAATTTTTGTTGTTATTTTGTTACATGTAAGACGATATACCCCTTTTCTAAAAACGGGTTTGGTCTGGTAGTGAGTTCAGAAAACTTAGGCCTAAGTCGTCTAGAGAGAAAGTAGTAAAACTCATGCTTTGTAATTGGGGAATTGGCTAACCTTAATCTGAACTAATGAACAATGTTGAGGCAAGACAAGGTTGCAAAACTATTCTGGACAACGGGCTTTTCATTAGAATGATGATGGTAAAGTTCTTGAGTTGGAGAATAGTTCTGATGAAGAAATATTAAGTTGAACCAACAAAGAAGATGGCTGTACCTCGTTAAACTCAAGTGAAACCCTTTTTGATAAATCCAGTGTTGGCTTTGTGAAAAACACATATATCGGGAAAATCATCTACAAAACCCATTGTAAACGATGAAGAGGGAGGACAATTGGTATTATTGAAAAATACTGACTATGGAAAAATACTGAATATACATACTATAAAAGATGCTACTTTAAGTACATCAACAAAGCACCTTACACTGAAAACCCACATTGTTGAATTGTCAGAGGTGTGCACATGTGGCATAAACTTAATAAGCAATTAAGTTATATGCATATTAGAGTTGAAGGTTATGCACATGTGGCATAACCTTCAACTCTAAGCAACATGGAAACAGTATATGAAGATGCTGCAAAATGGCCAACACACTGTATGTTAAACAGCAAACAACTAGTTAAACTAGTTGAGTGAGGTCCAAAAACCATAAACATAACAAAGTACCACTTTCCTTTGTCAAATGAAGGTAGGCTCTGTGATTCAAAATAGTTTACCAAAGACCAGGGAAATGGCAGAACAGTTAAGAGGCAATAATTATCATACAGCCAGTCAGAATATTTCCCATGTTTGCCTTTCTTTATCAAATGGTAGCAAAACTGGAGTGTTCTCTGATGTGGAGAAAGGTTTTAATGACTGAAAGCACCCAAATCCACTCACTATAATTAATAAAACCTCTCCATCACAAAGAAACTGCCACATTAGACTGAAATAGCTGAAAATAAGAATTAAATAAGGCACTACAGTAGATGCAAACATGGAAAGAAGTATAGAAATTGAGGCGGAAAAGTGACACAATATACTTGAAGTTATTGTAGATGTAATTCGTCATTCTGCAAGACACAACTTGCCGCTTATGGAAGATTTGGATTCAATTGGTGTAAAAAATTATGACACTTTTTAAATATATTAGGGTTTGTAGGCCATTACCATCTTCCATCATCATAATCCACAAAGCAAATTAAGACTGGAGAGTATGTTCCAAGTTACTTTCTCCAAAAAATGTAATCTGTAATACTGTAGCCAGTAAAAACAGCACAGTACTACTCTGAATGTTGGTTGATTGAATTCTTGATACTATACACATAGAACCAACAAGTCAAATACTAAGATATGTGGGTGTTTCAGATGAGGACTGCAAATTTGAAGAAAGTTTCATTGATTTTGTTGTTAGCCATTAAAAAAAAAAAAAAACAGTGCAAGGCATGTTAGAAGAAATTTTGGCAAAGCTCAAAGAGGATGGTTTAATCATTTAGGAATGCCAAGGGCAACAATTTGATAATGGCTTAAATGTATCAAGGCGGGTGTTCAGACTTGTGTCAACCACGTGAACGAACTGTCAAGATTTTTTCCTTTGTTATGTTGGCCATAACTTGAATCTCATAGGCATACATACTGCCAGCGTTTCAGCTATAATGTGCAACTGAGGTTTTTTGGTTAATTAAGTGCAACATCTACTTAATTTCTTCATTAGGAGATGGGAAGACCTGATTAGTAACAGGTATTCACAGAGTGCTTTAAGAGATGGTGAATATAGTAAAATTTGGAACTAGGGTCTTGTATCAGGAATGCTGCATATTCTAAACCACATAGATTTCAAATTTGTGTTCTTAGAAATGTGGAAAAAGATTTTGCTAACAATACATTTTACCAACAAATCCTTGCAAGAAAATATACATTACTTGATTTGGCTGCTAAATTAATTGAAGAGTTGTCCACATGCATACAGTCACTTTTTGATGAGGGTATTCGGCACTTCGTGTGTAAAGCCAGAGTTGTATGTGATGAAATTAGTATAGAACGTATGTTACTTTTAAAAGAGTCTGGAAAGTTAAAAACAGGCTGTTAGAGATAGCAAGCAATGAGGATATTTGCTTTCAGCTCATGTGCCCTTTCAACAAGAATGTTTCAGGAAATATGGCAGGCTTATGGTCGAGATGAAAAGGCGATCACAAATATGTGACAAGGTTTCATCGGCATTCAGTTTGTTGTCATGCAATGTTCTGGAAGGGAGTTCCGTGTAATATTTAGAAATGTGTGCAGCAGATTTTGGCATGTTGTTCAACTGTTATGTCGATACTTTTGAACTGGTAAATGAAATTGCCAGCTCCAAATTTCAAGCTATGGATCTTTGCATTTGCATCAGAATGTTTCTCAATATTCCTATGCATGTAGCATCGCTTAAAAGAAGTTTTAATAAATTAAAACTTGTAAAGAAATACTTAAAATCATCAGTAAATGAAACCTAGTTAAGTAATTTCAAACTTTTCATCGAGTATGAAAAAGCCTCAAAAAAAGACTTTGATGAATGTATTAATCAGTTTTCATTAACAGAAAAAGCATGAAAAGTGCTTCATTATGTTTTTCAACTGGCATAAAAGACAATTATGTATTTTTTTGTGTTTGGCCATAAAATATAGTCTAATTATGGACAACAACAACCCAAAAATATTGTTCAGAATTTACAAGAAATAAAGTACAAACACTTTTCTTTTTTAAAGCGTTGTATTTATTAATTAAACCTTACACATTCTAAATTTATGCTACTTTGTCTATCATGGTTGCGATGATTGTAGAATGGGAAGTTAAGATAGAAAATTACAGGAATAGTATATTGTTTCTGGTACATGCAGTGAGAGGGGTCGGAGGGAGACTGGATCATTTTGCCAAAGTACTGTAACCTCTATGTCTCTCAGTAGAAACAGGACGTCTGTTACCCAAATATTTGACCTAGATATACACGAGTACTTAATTTTGACATTACAAATGTGGCGATATTGGAAAAACAAAATTTGGTCCACTGATCATTCAGGCATATTAGGTAATTAAATACACATTTAAATCAACTTTCCGTAGTGTGAGAAACTGTTAAGAGGGAAAAATCGATCCTACAGAAAAGTTATAGAAGATCATTTAGTACTGTGTAAATCTAATCATGAAAGCTATATATACAGGTAACTAAAACCTCCAATTTGTTAACTCATCTCTAACCCCCTCACATACACACATGCATGTTTGCACGTGCACACACCCATTTACATTTTGAGGTACCTAAATATTGATGTCCCAACTTGTAGTAGCCTCAGACATTGTATAGGAAACCATAGTCTACACTACGCTAAAGTAAATGTGTTTATTATACTGAGCATTACATAATTGGCGTAGAACTGCCCCCTGCTTAAGCCTGATCATCCTGAATTGCAAACCGTCTCTCTAGTAATACTTGGGGAGTATCTAGATATAGGTGACCTAGGCAGTTGGTCTACTTGCGAAGAATAATTCTGTGTCTCTTCGAATTGAGTCTCAGGTGTTCCAAACATTAAGTTCCCAGAAACACAAATCTCCCACTCGACCACTAGTTTTGCTGGAGTCATGCCGGTCATGTTATGTACTGATGACCAATATGCCATTAACCATAATAGTATGTGCTGGTCCAAGTCTGTTTGACTCTCGTCAACAGCTCCTTGAGTAATGTCATCTTCATGAAACATCTTCCCAGGGCATTTCCATTAACTCAGAAACAAACAAGAGTCTTTCCTCGATGGCCATATTGGTTTTCCGATCACTTGTCGTTTATTGGTAGTATAAACTTCTTAGCCATAAGTCATGATACTTCTAACAATGGTTTTAAATATTTTGGTTTTAGTTTCTTCTATAATTTGCTTATCCCACAGGATTCCACTTAATGTAGATATAGCCATTATTCCCAAATTAATTCTGGATTGTATTTCTTTATCTTGTTTCCAATTGGCTGTAATTTTCACTCCTAAATACCTGTATTCCTCTGTGTATGAAATCTTCTCCATGTCTTCCTCCAATATCAAGTCTTGCTGTAGGTCACCTATTAACATGTAATTTTGTTTTATTCATATTTACCTTTAGTACCCATTTCCGATATTCCTGTATCAAATTTCTAGTCATGTACTCTATGTCTTCAAAATCTTGAGTCAAAAGTAATTGGTCATCAGCAAATTGTAATGAATAAACTATCACCTCCTCCTCCTATGGCGCTACAACCCAAGTCGGGCCCTGGCCTCCACCAATCTCCGCCTCCAATCTACTCTATCTATTGCAGCCCTCCTCCAGTTTCTTATCCCCATGTCCCTCGTGTCCTCTGCAACGTCATCTTCCCACCTCTTCCTTGGTCTGCCTCTAGGTCTTGTTTCCTCCCATGTACCCAAGAGAGCCCTTTTCGGGTTCCTGCCATCCTCCATTCTCATAACATGTCCGGGTCCAACGCAATCTTTGCATTCTTATAAATTTTGAGACTGGTATCTCTTTATATATTTGATACAGTTCATTGTTGTATCTCAGTCTCCATCAGCCATTTTCTTGTATTGGGCCTATAATGCGTATTGAGGATTTTCCTTTCAAAGGTGTCTACTATGTCGACTGTTTTCTGTGCGATTGTCCATGCCTCACACCCATAGCATAACACCGGTCTGATGACAGTCCTATATATTTTCATTTTTGTTTCCCTGTGCACATCACCAGACCTAAATGATGGCAGCAATGCGAAGTATGCCTTGTTATCCATGGTGGTCCGTCTTTTGATCTCTGGCTCCTCTGATCCAATCTTTGCTAGGTTCACTCCGAGATACCTGAAATTGTCAACCACTTCAATTGTGTCCTCCTCTGTCTCAATGTTGTTATGAACCAGGTCTCTTTTTGTCTGGATAAGCATTTTTGTTTTATTTATATTTATGGCTAGCCCAACTTCCTTGGCTATGTTTTTAAGCTCCAGAAATATTTCTCTAGCTGCCGCGATCCGTCTTAACATGATGTTGATGTCATCTGCATATGCAGCTATCTGTACAGTTTTAATATCTCGCTACCTAGTGGCCGTAATTTCACCCCTAAATATTTGTATTCCTCTGTATATCAAATTTTCCCCATCTCTTTCTCCAATATCAAATCTTGCTGTAGGTCACCCGTTGCCAAGTAATTTTGTTTTATTCATATTTACCTTTAGTACCCATTTCTGATATTCCTGTATCAATTTTCTAGTCATGTACTGTATGTCTTCAAAATCTTGAGCCAAAAGTAATTGGTCATCAGCAAACTGTAATGAATAAACTGTATCACCATCAAGTGGAATTTCCATGTTCCTGCACATTTTTTCCAAGTCTATTGATTTCTCCGTATACATTTTGAAAATCGTGGTTGATAGACAACATCCCTGGCGTAAACCTTTGGTCACTTGAAACCCTGGTGACAAATTCTTTCCTATTTTTAATCTCAATATTGAATTGTTATAGTAATTTTGTATAGTTTTTATGATAACGGGGTTGATCTTAGAGCTGTCCACAGATTGGCTAACGGTACATTGGCATAAGCTTTTTCAATGTCAATAGAAACTAAATGAAAAGGTTGTGGTCGAACCGTTTTCTTTTCAATTATTTGCTATAAGGGGAAGATATGATCTATAGTTGTTCTACCAACTCTGAAACCTTGTTGTACAACTATGATGTTTAATGAAATCAGTTGAAAGAGGTTTTGGCAAGAGAGAAGAGACACTATCTCTGTCGCTATCGGTCACATTCCCCTTAGTCAAACGTAGGAATGTGAGGCTGTGCTCCGTTGCGTTGGTACCTTTGTTCACTCCAATGCTAATCAAATGAGGATATATAGCCTGCTGTAGGTAGACTACTATTATCTCAAAAACTGTATGGTCTATATGGATGAAATTTTTTGTACCTATTTAGCTAGTTTGTCTAAACATACTGTAGCAGAATTATAAAAATATACTGAATGGTTTTTAAAAAAAAATTTTTTATATTTTGTACAATTAAAAAAAGCAGTTATTTTTTCACAAATTTATTAATAATTAAAGTTTAAATTAACATAACATAGTAAATCTGCTTGGACTGTCTTGCATAGTAGTACTAAAGGTGTATGCAAAATTACAAGTTGTTATGTATAACACTTTTTTGCAAAAAATGTACCTAAAGTTTAAAAAACACAAGTTTCGGAAAAACGCTTTCAATTTGAGTCATACTTTGATCTTTTCATCTCTTTAAAATCCACCAGGACAGTAACTTTCATCATCATTATCTTCCCTTTTCCTCTTCAACAATCTCCTATTTACTCTTTTCTTTTTGTTTTCTTTTTTGGTCTCCTTATCAGGTTTCCTTATGCGCTCTGCGTCAATGCGTTTCAAGCCTAAAATTGAAAATTCTCCAGGTTCTATCATAAGCCTTTGAAGAACATTCACTTTTCCTATAGCACCCTCATTGAAGCATATAACTGAATCTGAAACACCTAATTTAAGGGTATGAAGGCCTACAAACACTGTTTTAGGCAATCTCTGCCAGATAGTGCTGTTAAAGCTCTCGTTTGGATTCTGTGTTTTGCCATGGAGGCAGCGCTTCAACAAGTCTTCGTTGGTCAAATCCCTATAAATAGGTTTTATTACATCACACACAGATTGTGGTAGAGGATTATTATGTTTGTACACACTTCCATCTTGTTTTGATTTATTAAACTTACACCAGGTATTATCACCTGTTGGACAAAGACTGTGCATAGGTTTGTCATCCGTCGACACACAGTGAAAGTATGTAGCCCATATTGCTTTTTTCATATCCTTCACGTTGGCCAAATTGTTTCTTATGGCTTTTTCATAAAATGTCTGTAACTGATCAATTTCGGAACTTGTAAGTCGGCCTCTGCCACCCAAGACCTTACCACTCAACGGTTTCTTCTTGAAGTTTTGTTTTAGCTTTCTGAGTCGGTGCCCATCCGTTTCTGGACATGACCGACACATTCCAGTTTAGTTATTTGGACATTATCTCCATAGCGTTTCCTTTCCAATACAGCAGTGAACCCTTTGGAGTCACCATCTCCAAGATATTCTTTATATCTGATAGCTAATTTGTTTTGTGATCGACCACACACAGCCGTGGCACCAACGACTTCCATGCCGCCACTAGATCCAGTGTAGTTAGCCTTGCAAACCTTCTTATATTTAGAAATATTTTCAGGATTTTGAGTATTTACTTTATTAACACAACCACTGCAGAACTTTGATAAACACTCAAAGTCTAGAACTTTACCCGTGTCAAAGGATGTCACGGTAACGACTCCATCCATTGAGGTGTGTCCTTGCTTCTGCCATGTGCCGTCAAATGCTGCAGCAACATCTTTGCAACCATCATTTTCCAGAATAGCCTCAGCAGCAGCATTCATCATTGAGGCATTACTAACTTCAGTAGTAGCAGCGAGTAGCTTTCTGTTGTATTTTGTAAATTTAGAACTCGGAAGAGCTATGTTCATCACAGCGGAAAACATTTTGCCTGATTCAACTCCTTTTCCAATAGATCTGAGAGCATATGCATATCTTACATTGATCTCATACATATTTCTTACAACTTTTGAGGACATAGCAGATGAACATTTACCACAATTTTTACATTCCAAAACCATTCTGTGGACAATCCCTGACATGAATGTAGGATCAAGACTAAGAACAGTGCAATCAGATTTTTCGAAAAATTTACATTTTGTGAAGGATTTAATACGACCTGATATTAATTCTAAGTCAACTATTAAGTTTACCTGAGTATCAGTATACTCAAAGTCTTTTGGAAGTTTAGAACCATGTAACTTTTTTGAACTTGATGACTTCTCAGAGCAAGGTTCATCAGTAGGCCTAGGCCTAACGGGAGTTGAACAAACAGATGAATGTTGGTTACCCCTAAAACTTCTTTTTGGGTTAAATTTCGTGATTCTAGGCATTATCACTTAGCAACAAAACTAACACAGCACAACAAGTAACAATTTGTAAACAAGTAAACTAAAAACACAACTAAACACACAAATTGGAAACATAACCTATAACTCTGCACGTGGCTATATAACTGTCTGCTAAAATAAACACAGCTTATTGCTGTTACATTTTTAACAATAAAAAAATTAGAGTTCCGATTCAGTAGTATTATAATTATAATACATACTTATAATCAACGGACACATCATGGACAACCAAATCCAAGTATGTAAATCCATAGGCCATCCACCTAAACAAAAAACTGACTTGGCGGAACAACATTTGGATAAAGAGAAAACAATGAGACACCAAGTTTTGTAAGTATTACTGTGAATGGGAAACAAGCTGTTGGTGTATAACACTGTCTTCAAACCTGTGTGGACATATGGCTTACAGCTTTGGGAAAATTGCATCTAAATCCAATATTGCCATAATGGAAAGGTTCCAGATCAAAGTGCTGAGTGCCAAAACCAACTCACTGTGGTTCATCAATGACAAAGACGTCTATAGCGACACGGACCTGCCCACAGCCAGTGAAACCATTGCAATGTGCAGCAAAAGATATGTGAAATGGCTTGAAGAGCACACAACTCCTTTATCCATAAGTTTACTGGACAACAGCCTGCACACAAAACGTTTAAAGTTAACATTTCCGCTGGACTTAATAAGACCTTAATAGTCCAAATATATTGTACATTATATGTTACTTTTAAATAGTCATACAGAGAACTAATCAATGGACTAAGTTCTCTTCATGCCATGTATTTTGTGAACAATTATGCTTATTGTCATGCAGTATGTTAATATTATGAGTCAGGCAGTATGATAATATTATTTATTATCAGCTAGGTAAACATATAGTAATTCTTACACACACATTCAACTTAAAGACATATATTCGATTAGTTTCAAACTCAGTACAGTGGTCATCTGTGTTGTGCATAATTTACAAATACACGACAAAAAGGAAAGAATACATATTTGTGTATATTTAAGTATTGGCGCTTGATTGTGTCGTTTTGTGTGTGTGTGTGTGCTTTTGTCTGAGTGTTAGTCAAACCTCCGCTCAACAGTCCCTGAAGGGACCAAGGTGTACCGCGCGGCTGTTGAGTGCAATGTGACGGTTGCACGGCTAGTACAACGCGCCAGCAGCCGCTAGTTGCAGTATTCACAGCCAGGAGGCGGCGCTGGTATCTCAGCGCCTACTCAGTTCGACCTCACGACGCTGAGTGCACGCCGTACGGGGCCTCCGCCGGGAATTGAACCCGGGACCACGAGCGCATCAAGCGCCCGCGTTAGCTGTCTGAGTGTTACATTGAGGTTTATGTATCTGCTTAAGATTGCACGTGTGTGTGTGTGTGTGTGTGTGTGTGTGTGTGTGTGTGTGTGTGTGTGTGTGTGTGTGTGTGTGTGTGTGTGTGAGAGAGAGAGAGAGAGACCGCGAGAGTGGAATGAGAGATTTGGAGAGTGTGGTAATGTGAGTTCTAGAGAAAGAGACAGAGACACAGAGAAAGAGTGAGAGGGTAGGAGGGAGAGAGATTATGACTACAGACATATACATAAATGTACATTAGACTCTGACACTCAGTATAGACCAAGTTCTAGGTAAATAACATTTTACAATAACATAAATATTGAGTAATAACCATTTTCACATATTAGATTGGTTTTCTATAATTTTGAGTGTGTAATATTCTGTAACTCTTTAATGTAAGTTGCTAAATCTGTGCTGTTATCTGGTACATAATTCTCTAATGTATGTGAGTAGGATAGTGTAAATAAAGATGGGGAGTGTCACTGCAGAAAGAAACAAAGTGAGAGAGAGAGAGAGGGAGAATGAGAGAGAGAGAGAGAGAGAGAGAGGGTGTGATTGTTAATGTATACATAATTTTACAATATTCTATAGTACTCTGTGTATACTTAGTTCTCAGTAAATAATAATTTACAACAATATGATTATAAGTATTATACACTTTTCATTTGATAGATAGGTTTACCATAAACTTTTGTTTGTAATATTATGTAAATTCTCTGATGTAAGTTCGTAAAGTTCTACAGTTATTGTGTAATTTAGAATTCTCTAAATTAATGACAGTGTTTTCAATACCAGTAGTGAGTGAAACATGATAAAAATAACTTTTAATAATTTACATAATTGAACATCCCTATAATCTGTATTTAGCTACAATATGTTTTACTATGGTATATGTTGACAGGTATATGTATAAATGTTTTCTGTACCAATTCTAATATATAATTGTTGATTACTACTTCTAAATAATCACAAATACCATTATGTTTTCAGTAATTTAAATTTTAATATTGTTTAAATTATGTTCTGTGATAAGTTATTATAATTTTCTCATTGTATTTAAGGAAAATATTTGATGATGTAAAACAAACTGTTTCAACTCCTTCACATATACAAGGATACACTTACGCACACGTACTCTCTCTCTCTCTCTCTCTCTCTCTCTCTCTCTCTCTCTCTCTCTCTCTCTCTCTCTCTCTCTCTCTCTCTCTCTCTCTCTCTCTCTCTCTCTCTCTCTCTCTCAAATACACAAACACGTTCACTCAAATAATTCATCTGTTGTGTTTGACATTTTCTTTTGTATTCATACTTAGGTCCTGATGATGACAATAAATACTGTCGAAACATCAACACAAATAATTTATAATTTGTGTTATACTTACTGACGGTCACTACAAATTTAAGGAAATATTTTTAAAATTAAAATTCAAATCAGGAGATTTAGAATTTTAGTTATTGACATCTAATCTAACATCTACAGGGTAACTGGAAAAACCAACTAACCTAACACAAACACAAAAACACTCGACAACGTCTGCACTGTCTGCCTGTTAAGATCAGGAATCCAGATGGCGGCTGTTCCCAGAAAATCGTGTTATCACGACGTGGAGCCCCTGTCTCGGTACTGCTTACTCAGCAGCATCAAATCGCCCTTCTTCTCGCGTGCCAACTGTTGCAGCAGATCGTTACCTGTCCTACTACTATTCAAGTCTCCTTAAAGGATCTTGATAATCGTGTCGATTTCTTGGCCTTCTTCAGCATTCTCTGAAGATCCGGCTGCTTCCTGATAGTGGCACGTGTCCGAGCTCTAGTCTTTCATGCCTCCAGCCTCGCAGATGGCGTACCGCACATTGCCTGCCTAGTGGCAGCTTTTTCTGCACCTCTAACACATACCAAACCGGTCTGGTCGCTTACAGGCTCCGGCCATGTGCTCGTAACCAAGGCACTTGAAGTATCTTACCGTCGTTACACTTCTTCTCACCCTGCACACCATCCAGCAGATCTTGATTTATTTATTAACAGCGCTAAATAAAAACTAACAAATAATAATGCAGCCATAATAAAGCAGATAAAACAAATATTTATGTAATTCTGGATAATAAAATATTTGAAGCTAAAATATTAAATTTTAAACATTCATTTTCCAACTAATAAATTGCAAAAATAAATTAATAACACAATTAGGAAAATTTAAATATACTTCATAAACAATCTAATGATGAACAACCCGTGCGTGCGCATTTAACTTCAACACACTGGTTAAATTACACAAAATAGAAAAACCAATCGTACCACTAATAATTTTCAAAAATGTAAAATACGTTAACTTATTTCAAAACTGTAAAAAAAACAGCTAAAATTACAATATTGTAGCATGACAGATAATGCCCATAATAATGAATGGTAAAATGATCATAAAAATAAAATAAAAACATTGTTAAATCCGAGTAAGCAATATAAAGAAATAATTAATAACCACCGTGAAGTACAATCATAGATTAAAGCAAAAGTTCATTTAAAACCAAAGGTTACAATGAGTGATGAATCATGAAAATAAATTTAAAAACTAAATATGAAAAAAGGTAATACCCAGGTAGGATAGGAGCAGATAAGGAAGAAACCCAAAAACAAGACAAGATCCACCACACAAGGTGATACATTTATAAGGAACAAGAGGAGTAGGTAAGGAAGAAACCCAGAAAATGACTAAATCCACAACAAGAAAAGAAAATATGTTAGAAGAAAGAAGAAGAGTAGGTAAGGAAGAAACCCAAAAAATGACTAAATCCACAACAAGAAAAGAAAATATGTTATAAGAAACAAGAAGAGTAGGTGAGGAAGAAACCCAAAACATGATGACATCCACAAGAAGATGATGGAAATGCATTTATAAGAAACAAGAAGAAGAGAAGGGATCAATGAAGAAACAAGAACAAGACAGCATCCACAAGAGGAAGGAGTGCTCTTATAAAAAAACCCCAAACCCCAAAAGAAACTAATAAAAATAATAATAAATTAAAGTATAACAAACTATCAAATGTAGAAACCACATGTAAAATAAATGTAAGCCAAAAATGTATAAAGTAGAATTGAAAGTGAACCAATGTGAAATAATTATATAATACCAAAAAACAAACCTTCATTATATTCTATAAATAGACTTCTTGATTTTAACAAAACTATATAACTATTTAGAAATAAAATCAAGGAATAAAAAGGGAATCAGTGCAAGTTTTTGTGTTATAAAAAATAAACCTTATGTTTCAATTTTGAAGTTCACAAACTAAGTAAATGGTGAAATATTACAACTTTGAAGTGCTTTAATTAGTGTCCATGAATAATGTAAAATAAAGTATTATCATGACCGATAATACATATGTGTTTTTAAATAACTGCCACTCTTTTTATATAACATTCATTAGAATGACCAAAATAAAACAAGAGCAGGGCATACATAATAAAAGTGAAGTGACAAAGAGTCATTACCCTATAAATAAAAAACAGATAAAAACTGAAAGTAGAACCTAATAAGAAATAGAGTATAAGATTATAATAATTATGTTTTGTTTATATACAATAAGGTATTAGAAATAATCAAGTTTAAAAATGTCACAACCAACTAACATTCTTTAATTATGAAATATTTATTATGTATTATTGTTAATAATTAAGTATAAGATGTCAGAGTTAAACAACATTCTTTATTTATAATATATTTATTATGTATTACTGTTAATCATTAAGTATAAAATGTCTCATTTTGGAAAGACAAATGCTAATTAATTTGAATTATGTGTTATGTATTAATATTATAAACCATATACTAATTGTTATTTTGTTAAAATAAGAAAATGTTAATTTATGTCATAATAGCAAAGAAAGTCAGAGAGAGTATAAACCAACATGTATTATTTAAAACACTTTGTATGTAAAAACTGTTAGAAATCTAGGGCAAATGTTAAAAACTAAACAGCCTCAAAACTGATAAAATAAGTACAGAAAAACAATTAAACTGAAGGAATTTATACAAGGTAAATCAGTAATAAAGTGACATAATTGGAAATATAGTCAAGAAAGATTTTGTAAAAAGATAGACAGAATTATTGTTAAAAAAGCAAATGTAAAAACTCAAAATTCAGGTAGGGGAGTCATATATTACTGTATAATATTTAAAACATAACCAATTAATCTAATTACAAGAAATTAAGGGAAGATAAACCTTTTATTACAATCTGAGATTTAATACAATCATTAATATAACTTGGAAGATGGCAGATTTTTGGAAAAGGACAGGAAGTGATTTTTAAAACTTATAATTTTCAAAATGAGGTAAAAAATACCATTTTAAATCAAAAACTTAATAAAACTACATTATTTGGTATCAAATTAAGCAAAATGAACTGAAGAAGAAGATTATGTGTTTAATAGTTAATAAAGTCGAATAATAACGAAAATATAATCAGTTATATAATGTAAAATTCTCACATGCACAGGATGCAAATAATATTGAAACAATGGATTGAATAATATTTATTTGGCTAAGACTTTTGGAGAAGACGGAGGAAGTAATTTAGTTGATTATTAGACGTTGAATAGTACACTCGATGCGAGCACTTAGTCAATCTTAACCTAACTGCTAATACATTAATGGCGCATGTTTAAATAAGCCTAGTTTGACGATAAACGCGAGTTTTGTGAAAACACATTTTTAACACAAATACAGTGAAACGAACCTCATCAAACATTAAAACAACATCAAATAAGAACAGAACATAGTGGAAATACTTTTAAACGATTAAAATAATAATTAAACACCACAATACAAAAGTGCAATTTTCGACATAACTGACAAAAGTGAAATTAACTTAACACTACACCATTTTTCGAAGTGCAACACTAAAACTTGACAAGCAACACTCCACCAACACAAGAAATCAGAATCGCAGACCTAGGAATGAAAATTCAGAGGGAAAGCATCTTTTATTAAACTCCGAAACAGCGAGGTGTGATAGTCTTTCAACTGTATACGAGGAGCGGCCATTTTCTTCCCACAGTTCAATGCGACTCCAACTACGAAGCAGTATGGTCTGACAATTTCTTACTTAATATTATATATTAAATGTCATATATGTACTTTTAATATTTAAGTGAATTTATTTTGTAATGTTATACTTTCCATTCTTAACATTTTACTCTGACTATAACTAAAATAACTGTTAAAAGAACCCGAACATAAATAATTGTACTAATTAACGATACCCTGAGAATCGATTTACAAAGCGATAGAGTCGACAAAATAAATATTTGTTAATAAACTTCAGGAATTGCTATAAAATTGAATCTCATTTATTCCTAGTTAATAATTAGTATAAAATATAACTTTAATTGAACAGAAACGACCAGAATTTCACCAATAAGAAGGAAGATAACCTCCAAATAGGAAAGTACACCTATCGATTGTTATTGGAGACAATCTTATTAACTGGCGAGAGGATTTTAAATTACAGAAATGGAATTAAAACAATTAACAAAAAATTCGGAACACCACAGAACATAATTAATTAATTAATTTTAAATAATAAAAAAATTGTAAACAAAAATTTTTTTTACACCAAACATTTATAAATATAAACATCTCATTATTTGTAAAATTTGTTACAATATGATTACAATTTTTGAAAACAGTAACCATCGTATCCAAATTTTTGATACTATTGAAATTAATACAAATACAAGATTATATTATTTTGGTACATGAACGAGTTATACAACTATCCCTACCCCAATTAAAGAAACAAATTAAGCTCCCAATAATTTACTGAAAAACGATAATTCATTTCTCAACATGCTAACAAATAACTAACGTTTCAACAAATAATCTAAACCAAATTATTTTATGTGTAAAAAAAAACTTCTATTTCACCCATTATACCTGAAACATGCCTACAAGGCTTACATAAAAAAACACATAATATTATAAAAACATGGACTTTCTGGAGCATTAGAGTAGGTATGTAGAAGACGCCCTACATACTTCAAGATAATGGTCATAACGTTAATCAAATTTTTAATTTAATTAATAAGCTCCATAACAATACACAGTTTACTATGGTGTATGAAACAGAAAATAAATTAAATTTTTAGATATTGTTACAACGGTGTACTTGATTGTCATATGGTACAGTGGAAAACAAAATACAAGACACCAATAAAGTCACTAATCACCAGCTTTAATTATCACAATTAAACAGTTTGTAATCAACAAGATAGTCTCTTATTCAAATTAAATAAAAATTGTTCACACACAATAAAAATGTCAACTACTAGAGTACTGCACAATTATAAACAAATAACACTTCGCCACAATACTACGAACCGCACTGGAATAAATCGAACCAAAAACTGGTTGGTAAGTGCAGCTGTCGTAGTTTGAATAGATGGCACAAGTGTTCCAGAATAGTCCATAATACATGTCAACAATAGTGGAAAACACTAGAGCGTAATTCATTCCAGCCTTGACACAGTACGCGCGGCCAGCGAAGTCTGGAACAGTCTGCCTAACGCAAGTTGAGGTAACGTACCCACACAGCATTACAGCCGGGCTCTGTTGGAATAGCCGAGAAATACATAGCATATTCTGTAATGTCGTAACAATAGTATTATTACAAACAATCACATTATATTTGAATACATTGTAGTCTACAGTATAGCCTATAGAAAACCTACTCAAACTTCTTTAATTATTCATAAAAATTCAATCCATCTTCCTCGATATAAATCTGCTGAATTTAATATGATGACATATAGAATAAGTTACACCCCTTTTAACAATGATTTAGAAAAACCAAGATAAAAAAGAAAATTATATGTGATACTGGAAAACATAACCCAGAAAGCATAGACAGCATTGAAAGAGAATTAATCTAAAGATATTAAATAATTCTTTCAATAAAATTAAAAAATAGAACTTAAATATGTTCATACAATATAGGCTACATAGACACTGTAAATTATAAAATTTCAAAATTAACCAGTAATAATAGTATAAAAATTTCGTATAATAGTAATAAAACAGGTTTTGACAGAATCAAACTTGAAATAATTCATAATTAAATTGGCATGTATTAAAATTCAAAGCCCAGGCTGTAAGGTATTCTGTGTAGGCAACATTAAAAAGTGTTTAAAAGATACCCTTATTCAACACAGAAACTAATTATTAAAACCATAAATTTACTAGTCAAATTAGCTACCGTACTCACACGCATACAGATAAACATAATCCCAAATTTACAAAATATTACTTTATTAAAACATATACCGGTATCGAAATTAAAAAAAATAAACCTTCAAAAAAATTAGAAATATACGGTATATAGGTACAAAATAAATAATAAATCAAAATAGGAACAAAAACAAGTTAACAAAAAAATTATTACATTTGAAAAACTATTAATTTCATAAAATAATATACATTTGTATTACAACTATCTACGTTTTTATGTAAGATATTTAAATACTGTTCTACTTGCTCGTCGTAGGTACAATGGAAACAAAATACAAGACACTAATTAAGTCACTAATCACCAGCTTTAATTTTCACAGTTAAACAGTTCGTAATTAACAACACAGTCTCTTACAACAAATCAAATAAAAATTGTTCACAAGCAACAAAATGTCCACCAATATTATGTACTAAAATTTTTACAGGAGAGAGATTGACGTTTAAAATGATGTCATCACCATTGCCACTCGCAACCACGTGTTTCTGTTGAATGTCACCAAAGCGTAAAGTTTCGTTACTGCATTCAATCAAAACATACTTCGCCCAGACTAAACAAATCCAGTACGCGCAGACTAAATATGTATTACCCTACTTAAAAACGAATATTTATTCAGTTGTAACTACAGATAATTCATAAACTAAAAATGTGAATTCTTACGAGAATAATAAACTAGAACTTATTTAACTTCAGTGTTTTTGTTTAATTAACTTCAAATGTTCAGTATCTTTAATTTTTTGATTTAACGATAAATGTGACAATGTGCAGTCATCAACTTAGTGTATAAATATGTGTAAATAAAGTAAAAATTAACAATAATAAAAAATATAAGACAGCAAAATAAGAGTCAATGTTTTGTTTTTATTACTTTTACCATAAAAACAAAACTGAAAATTAAATTATTATTAGGCTACCTGTCTGTAGTTTTCCGCCTGTGCCGTTAATCTAAAGGTGTTACACCACATATGTCGCTACCAGAGTCACTCGAGTCACTGGATTCTGTGCCCAAATTTATTACCAGTTGTTCCAGGGCGTCTTCTAATATTCCTTCGTTGCTCCATGCTTCGTCAATCACTTTCTTTGTGTGCGTCAGTGCTTTTCCCCAACCGTCTGCAGTAACATTCGTAATACCTTCGCGTATCAATTTTTCTACTTCAGTTCCTGTAAAAGTTTTATTATTTCTTGGTACATATCCCTTTACTTGTGCCCAAATTAATTCAATGGGGTTAAAGTTACAATGATAGGGTGGTAATCTTACTACTTTATGGCCATGTTCTTGTGCTACTTTGTCAATTACGTATTCCGGAAATCGGGGTTTACAACCTGACACCAGCTCAAACAGCTCTGCTTTTTTCATGCTAACAGTGGTAGAAATGTTATGTTCATGAAGCCAGTGAATAATTTCTTCTTTACGTGTAGTTAATGTTGGCGCTTTGTCGTATATAACCGAGTGATAAGGGGCGTTATCCATTGCCATAGTTGACGGCACTGTGAGGTTTTTTAATGACGAGTCTGTGATACCACTTGGTAAAGTTTTCAGAGTTCATTTCTTCTTGGAAGTCACTCGTTTTCTTTGACTTAAAGGCATAAAAACAGTTAGGCATGAAACCTTTTGATGTCCCAGCATGTACAATAATATATCTACCCCCTCGTCCTAAAGGTATTTTCATTGGTCCTTCCACAGTATCATCTGACCAGCCTTTTCATAAACTGTGACCTACCGGTATATTTACCCATGTTTCGTCTAACCAGACTATGTCTTCAATAGATTTAGTTTGAATTTCTCGTAGAAATGTACAACGTAAAGCAACTACACTTTCACTTTCCATAAGAACTTTTCTGCCCGAAATGTTTCTAAACTTAAAACCGATATTTTGCATTACTTTCCTAACAGATGATTTACTACCGGCAAAAAGATCAGCTGCTGCTAACGACTTATGAAGTTTATTTATTGTTGGGTGCTCTTTTCTACAATAGTAGGCCTAGCTATAAATGTGCTGTCGAATTGCATTTTCTTGGAAAGGATCTAACTTCGTAACTCTTTTGTCTATAGTTCTTTTTTTATTAGGTGCTTGAAACTTGGGCTCTGTGTCACTAAAATCAATAAGAAGATCGTGTTTCTCTTTTCCTATACCTACTATAAGATTCTTCGCTACTTCGTTTGCGGCAGCTGTAGTCTACGCTCTAAAACTTTAATTAAAGGAAATTAACGGCCCCCCGTTTGTTTTTTTTTTTAAATATTCACGTAGTACTGAACAGATAAGTTGTCTTACCTGTCCATTAAATACTTTACTTTTTCTTGCCTTGCGTATAGCTGAAGCACTCGTACTGGCGTCGGACATAGCTGAATGGATAATATTAACAATCACTATCACTTAGTACACTGAATACTTAAATTTTACCACAAAATCACTTCTGAATATTAGACTAATAATCACTAAATTTAAAAAATATACCATGCAAATGCACTAAAATATGATAATATTGTAAATTTTAAAACTGTTAAATTTCACTAACATCAAACAGAATAAACGCACTACTATAGGTCTACTGTAGGACAACAAGTACGAGTTGACAACACTAGTTTCGGCAAATCAGACCGCTCTAAACACCACTTCCCCATTCACTTGCAGACAAACGTCAATCTCTTGTAACGTTACTGTGGAACGTTATAAATTAATTCAATATGTACAATATGTACTTATATAAATTAATGCAATATGTGTAATATATAGATAAAAACTTCAATTATTAATCGTAGTTATAGAGGTATGATAAGATATGCAATTGTAATACACATAAATGTAAGTAATACGTAGAGCAAAGAATGAACAGCGTGACGCTTGTGTGCCGACAGTCTGTGGCCAGCCGAAATAAAAATACAATAGACGACTGTACCTAGTATGTCATAAACGCATAAATTGTTTTGTGCATCGAAAACAGCAAAAAACTAGCAAGTACCGTTAGAAAAAGCCGGTCGATGTCCTTCAGAAGACAAAAGATGACAGCCCAATATTTATTACGATTTTAGAAAGTAGCGTCGTTTTTAACAGCTAAGCGACCACGCGGTAAAGAATAACGTGCCCGCACTGTTTAACCAATAACAAAAAGCGTCAGTTCTGCGCGCGTGAAAATAACGAGACAGGAATGGAGAATTTCAAATTCACCGGGGAATATTTCAAACTCTGGCCAATGAAAGTGTCTTCAACCAGAATAAAAAGAGAGACGCAAGCGAAGACGAGGAGTTCTTTTTAAGTAAATTCCGAGACAAGCACGCGAAATCTGCGTTGCTCTATACAGACTTTCAGTAATCTAGCAGAACGTTATAATAGTTTGTTATTTAAACGTATAGATTAAATCACTAATTAAAAATCGTGAAGTAACACGTTACAGTATCAAGAAGAGTATTTTATTAGTGCGTGTAAAGTACGTAAAGGAAGATTATTTCA
Organism: Magicicada septendecula; assembly: GCA_034769895.1. Classification (NCBI taxonomy): domain Eukaryota; kingdom Metazoa; phylum Arthropoda; class Insecta; order Hemiptera; family Cicadidae; genus Magicicada; species Magicicada septendecula. The sequence continues at coordinate 361,194,946 of CM068375.1, read as the reverse complement.
TAAGTCTGGAATCCTGCAAACAATAACATATAAAATATTAACAATTCAGAATTCTAATATACCAACATAAAATTTAATATCTACCATAAGTATAACTCATCTCATTCTCAAAAGACCCACGCGAGTTCAGATACTAACAATGCAATTTATGTAATATGACATACTAGAAAGGTATTATTAGTAATCATTGTATAATTAAGGGAATGAATTGAATATCGTAGTAATAGCATTTTAATATGAGTCGTATACTGCAGATACAAATTATAAAGAAAGTTATATTAGTTAAGGAATATTATGCGATGTGTTCATTAAATGTTAAATATATATTATAATATAAATTATAGATTTACTTGTGCTTGTGCTGGTTCTTCTATCGATCAAAGCCCCGCGATAGAGCACCACGTTGTATTATAAATTATAGATTTAGATTTATTGATTTATTATTATTAGGATTTTCTGATTTTGAATTGAAGTGTTTTTGTTGTTGTTGTAGACTCTCACGTCGTCATAAGTTGTGTTTAATATTTAGTATAATTATTTAGCAATGGGTGATTGGAAGTTAAAGTTCGTGTTTAAAAGAGTATTAAACTCACTAACAATTCACTGTATTCACCTCCCCACTTACCATCCGTGAATATCTTCACTCTTCTCGATGGGCGACTCCTTCTCACTGTAAATAAATTTACAACACACAGATATTCCGTTTGAATATCGAAAAACTGCACATAAAATAAAACAATTCAGATATTCAATTGTAAGTTGAATAATATAATATCAATAATTTAAATATTGCCGCCACCTTGTGAAGTAATTGTTCCTAAAACATAAGTTATTTGCTTCTATTTTATAGAAATGAAGACTCTGTATCCACTGGTAATAAACTGAGGATTTTATTGACAGTAGTGAAATTTAGCAAAACTCTTTTAAAACAATTAATACAGATATCTTTATAAACAACAACAAATTAAACAAATATTGAGATTTCTACAGCTCAAAGCTGGTAACACTGTTACAATGTACGATAATATGGTGAACTAGGTTATGTTCACTTTGGTTAATTGTATTACCAATTTTCGTGAATTCTTTTAAGATACATGATACAAGATATAAAGATGTGTTTATGAATAACAATGTTTACTTATTTACTATGATAAAGAAGAACAAAAATTTAAAATTATTAATTTCGATACGATAGTCAATACTATCGTACTATCGTATGGTATTCTGAGGTCTAGTGAAGCTAATATTGTCAACACGTGCTTTGAACAGTGCACTATTAAAATATTATTATTAATTTATTAGTTATTACTACTATGTACTGGAAAGAGAAAAAAATTGAAAAAACTCTTATTATCGATTTCATTTTATAAAAATTATTTGAGGACAGAAGTGTTTCTCTGTGACAAAATATACGTTTTGGTTCTAGGTTAGTTTGCCTAGATGAGAGTAAGTGGTTACGTATAATAAGTAATGTTATAAAAGATTCTTAATATTATTTTTACAAACGCTTTATTTACTATTAATATGATGTAGAATTATCAGTAATGATAGTATTCACACAAGAAAATTATTATTCATCAAGTCAAAATTCATAGTCAATTAAGCGACTATATTTACAAATACTAGTGAGCGGTATTTAAATATAATTCCGCAGTTATCAATTATTCTTTAGATATAAAATACATCTTTTAATTAATTATCGCCATCATAATGGGCTATAACTTTGTTCATCAAATTCTGATAATTATTCATCATTATCTGTTAATGCACTCAAGCGTTAACTTGACTAGTGCAGTCAAACAATAACTTTCGTTTAATCAACGAGAATCATTCCATTTAGTATTTTTTTAAAAATTGTTAAAATATACTTCCTGTTTACTTTCACTGGACATGACCCTTATTATACACTGGTCATGTCTATTCACTGTTCACTTATTTCACTGTCACTCGATAATGGGGTGTTCAGTATAGGTTAATGTTTGACCATGTTACTGGGGGTGACGCGCACATTTTAAAATATGTCTTGCCGACTGTGACACGTTCCTGTCGCCTCGAGTGTTGAAAAACCATTAAACAATCTCGCTAAAGCGTCTCTTTTCGTCTGGTGAAATTAAGCCATTTGATTGGTTTAGAAAGTCATACTCTCTACCCCAAACGCTTTGGTTAAATAAAAATTCTAATTTTTAGCGTCACTAAGTCTGGGTTTGAGATTATCTCTGACGTATACATGGACATTCGAAAATGATCGAAAAACTTATAATGGCTATAAGTTTCTTATTTTTTGTCATATCGTCATTTGGATAGTGGCATTAAATCGCGGACACTTGCGGCTTTATTTTAAGTCCAAACAAGCAATAATTCCGTCCATTAATAATTCACTTGATCTTCTTCAAAACTCATATAGTGGTTCTTAACACAAATAAGTCTTTTTCACTATATTTCGTTGTAATTACATCTTAATACTTATTACTAAACATTTTGAGTCCATTTCTCCTTCATGTTAATACATAATATTGCTATATTTATAGTTTAAACAAAATTTGTTAATGGCGTATATACCAACTATGTCCGATTGTTTACATTTACTTATATCGCTATTATCCCTTATTCTACTACATCTTTTTTGTATCATAACACTAATAGGTATATCTATATACATTTGTTCATACTTTATTTTGGTAAAATGTTATTTTGTATACACATATAGTATGATTCAAAATACATTATGCTCTCATCTCGCCATCTTGTCACTTATTTAGTTATTTTAGTACACATGGGATATATTGTTAATAATTAAAATTGTGTACAATTGTTGTACATGGTTAGTTCAATGTATTCACTAACTTTTTGTTATTTGAAATCTCTCTAAGTTATTGTATGGTGGTTATTTACACCTGGTTCTATGATTGCAGTTAGTTAGTTTATTAAATTTCAATTATTAAATTATTAGTATAATATTTGTGAGATGTTCTCATAGCAGTATTGAACATTTCTCTAACTACTGGTAACATTTTTTACATTCTCTTTATAAGTTTTGATAATGTTTTTTGACTAACTCTCTTGTCACATTGGGGTTCTGTCTATTTAGTTTAATGTTATTGTATTTAATCTGATTCATTTGTTGTGTCCTTCAGTTCATATGGTATTCATTGTTTTGCATTTTTATTCTTATTTAGTCTCTGTTTGAAACAATTATGGATAATTACTTGGTTTAATTAATGTATATGATTTTATGTTGTAGGTTCAACTCATGTGAGGTTATGTGTCATTTGTCTGACAACAATGTGCTTCATAGTTCTTTACAGTATTCATCTCAACTATTGCCATTTCATTATGGCATTCTACTACAATGGTTTATTATTAAGTTTTACACATTTTGTACACATTTTTACACTATTTGTTGAAACAATAATACTGGTTTTCTTAGTCTAATTATGTTACATATTCTGGTGGATTGTACCTAGGCTTTGGTACTTTGACTTGTTTATACTCAACAAATTAGTTTATTTGCTACTATTTGTGTTGACATTCATCTACATTTTGTCCTGTGTTCCTATGACATTCAGGCACATTTCATATCAAGGATTACAAAGCTTTTATTATTAGTCCCTATGAACAATTAATTCACTTTTCTGTATCATGTTTTTGGTGGTCTTATTGATTATCTCTGTGGTTTTACAATCTTGGATTAAACTTGTTACACTAATTGTCTGTGCATTTCACTTGTTAATCGTTGATTCTTTCACTTACAAATGGTTAATCACTTCTCTCCGTTATAAATATTTTCACTGGTATTGTTTGTGCTGTTTACTTGGGGTAAGATGTTATTATATCACATGTTGTTACACTTATATTAAGTATTCACTGTCATTGTTTGTGATCACTTATTGATGCTCAACACTTGGTTTCTTTATTATTGGTATTCCAATAATCATTACACTTATTCTGGTCACTACATTGATTTTAATTCCTTCCATATCTTGTGAATGTTGATGTCTTGTACTGTTCATACATAATCTTCATTCTTCATGGTACAATTCTTTTCCTCTTCTTCTTCTTTTTCTTCTTCTGGTTAGTTGTTTGTCACTGTTGGTGCTTTCCTTGGTTACGCATTATTTGTAATAATTCATGTTCCCTGAATATTGTCATATTCTTCCATATTTTCATTCATTATTATGGTAGTCATTGTCCTATATTTATTTCACACTCATAACAAATTAGTTTGTTTTTTCACTATGGTGATTGTATTTTATTCGTCTCCTTCTTACGTTGATAATTATTTTCGGCATATCCCCTCACTATTTTGATCTATTGGGCCTGGATGCTAACGTATTATATTGGCTCATGGTATTTTCTCTCTCTTTGTTATACTCGATGATATTCTTATTACTCTTCTTTCTTCTTCGTTGGGTTGGTTCAATATTATTCATTCGTAGATACACATTTTATTTGTATTCTCCTGTTCCTTCTTCTATGCTTGATGAAATATTTTCATGTTATCCTTCTATTTGACGTATTAGACATTTATTTTATGTAACTGCTATTTTGGTACGTTACATATGCCTTCCTATAAGAATTGATTAATTCTGAATTCGTATATTTATTTTTATTGAAGAATTCATCATTTGTTGTACATTTCCAAGTTGACTCTTATGCTTTTCTTATATCCCTTCATTTTCTTCTATTTGAATCATAATTATTTCCTTTCTATGTAATTATCTCCCTTGTTTATTTAATTCCCTAATTCCCTTACATAATTTTATCTGGGGCAGTTCAGAGTGGCTCACTTTGGCATACATCTCTGCTGGCCATACTAACATCAATAAATACAGAGGTACATCATCTCTGTCAATAATATAAATGACTGCTGGAATATTTCATCAGTCAATTCATCTCTAATCAATTCAAAATATAAAGTGGTTGTTCTTTCGACAAATAATAAATATCCTTGGAATCATCTCACGCATCTGCGGTTTATACATTATTATATTCTCTTCTTCTTGATTCAACTTAACTAAATTCTTCACATTTTACAGGGATAGTTTGTTTACATTTCATCACTGGTATATTCACATGATCTTCTTCGTTAGTATATTATTTTTCATTCTTCTTTGTCATCAATTAATCTTTTCTCTTCGTATTACATTAAACGTCATTTCATAATCTTCTTCATTTCATGATTCACGTCTTTGTGTTATATTTCATTTGGTATAGGCTCTCTTCTAGTGTCTTGCCTCGTGTTTATGTATCATCTATTATTTATATCAATAATATTTACTTGCTTCCATTTCTCCAACTTCTTATGTTGCTCGTTCTGTATATCATCTTGTATATTATCTCCTCTTTATTAGTACGGGTAAGTTGTTATTCTACTAGTTGACTCGGCTCTTGGAAATTAGTTTACTTGCCATGGATGTTGTTTGTCTTTCTCGTATAGTTCTCCTCTTTATTAGTACGGGTAAGATGGTGTTTTACTGGTTGACTAGGCTCTAGAAAATTATTATTATATGCTTCATATATTTTGTGCCAAAGATGGTGTGTGTCGTCCTCTTTTTACACTGGTAGTACGGGTTAGATGTTGAATTACTGGTTGACTTGGCTCTTGGAAATTATGTATATGTTTCATATTTGTGCCAGGTTGTCATGTGTCGGTCTCGTATATAATTTTCTTTTTTAGTACCGGTAATTACAATTTTCTTCATCCTTTACATTATTTCTTTGGATCACACTCTTATATTATAAAATTAAAATATAGTCAACATTTATTCTTATAGTTATATTTTCACTTCGTACTTAGTATCAATAATAAATAGTTTTCATCGTAATATTTCACTCTTTTTGCATTATTTAATTCTCAATATATCGTTTCATGGAAGTCTGGTTGTAGTTGCCTTTTATTTTCTTTGTCACAGGGTTTTGTATTTCGTATGTGTTGTTCATGTTATTCCTGGTAACAGTATATGGGCCTGTGTATAGCAGTAACAATTTTTTAGCAATTCCTTCTATAACACTTGGGAGTTCTCGATTTTTTAAGAGCACTTTGTCTCCCACTTCGTATGTTATGATCTTAGGTTGTGATTTTTTATACTTGAGCCTGATTTTGTCAGATCGTTCGACTGCATTGTTAAAGAATTTGGTTTTGTTAAATTCAAATTCACCTTCTGGTGGAAAATTGATTATTTCTGTAATTTCTCGGGGTGGTCTCTGCTCAAACATAGCAGTATAGGGCGTTTCATTAGTCGACTGGTGACAAGCTAAGTTAATGAAATCTTCAGCTGGGGATAAATATTCTTCCCATCTTCGCTGTTGGGCGGGGCAGTGTGTCCTTAAAATTCTGCCTACTTCTCTCAAAACTCTCTCAGCAGTGTTGCTGTTAGGGTGATATACTGATGTTTTATATGTTTTCACACTTTGGTTTATTAAAGTATCTCGCCATTTTCGGCCTCGAAATTGCGTTCCGTGATCCGTGATTATTGACTGGGGTTTTCCTATCTCTGGGATGTATTTTGATGTGATAATTTCTAAAATATTGTTGGTTGTTGCCCTGTTTATGGCGTAGAGTTTAGTGAATTTTGTGTAGTGATCGAAGATAATCACTATATATTTGTATTGGTGTCTGCCGCCACTTCGTGGAAATGGTCCACAAATATCCACAAACACCTTCACTAATTTTCCTGCAGATGTAATGGGTATCATTACCCCTTCTCTCCTCTCATTGCTGCATTTAACTAATTGACACAAATGACAATGCTGTATATGTCTTCTTACTCTATGGTTCATATCTTTGAAGTAGACATGCTCATGTAATGCTTTGACTACTTTTACTGCTCCCATATGTCCATATCGCACATGGTAGTCAACTGCAATTTCTTTTTCTATAATCTTTGGTATTACAACTTTCCATTGATCACTAGATTGTTTGGTTTTAGTGAATAATATATTGTTGTGCTCAACTCCTTCATCGTGTTCTGTCAATCTTTGTATTATCTGGCTAATTTTAGGATCGTTTCGCTGATGAATTTGTATATTAGTTAATATGTCTGCCAATTCGGATCTGCCTTTTAAAATATGGTAAACCTTGGCAATGGTCTCTTTCTCTCCCTCAAATGTTTGGGCCAATATGTGTACTCTGGACAACACGTCTGCAGCTATGTTGTTTTTACCAGGGACGTATTCCCAATGTATGTTGTACTCTTGGAGCGTTAGTGTCCATCTCGTCAGTCTGCCATGTTTTAATCTACAGTTTTTCAAGAAAGATATCGATTTGTGATCCGTGCGTACTGTGATTGGGTATCCCAAAATATACGATCTGAATTTTTCGCAAGCGAACACTATGCTAAGAAGTTCCTTTTCAGTAGTGTGATAGTTGCGCTCACAGTTGTTGAGTGTCCTGCTAGCAAAACTGGTTGCCTTCCTGGTCTTCTTGATACAATATTGATCCAAGGCTTACATCACTTGCATCGCAATTCATGTAAAAATTCTTGTTAATGTTTGGATGATGCAACATTACAGTTTTAAGAAATTTCTCTTTTATCAATTCAAATGTTGTGTCCTGTTCCGGTCCCCATCTCCACTTCTCATTTGATGACAATTGTTGGGAAAACTTAGCTGTCAATTCTGAATAGTTATGTTGGAATTTTCTATAATAATTGCAAATACCAAGAAACGATTGCAATTGTTTCTTGTTCTTTGGTACTGGGAAATGCTGTATCGCCTCCATCTTTTCTCGTGCTGGGGTTATGCCAGTTTCAGACAAGTTATAGCCCAAGAATTGCACTTTATTTGCTATGAGTTTGGATTTCTCCAGCTTTAGTGTTATGTTATTTTCATCTAATTTGCATAATACTTGTGCCACCCTGTTGCAGTGTTCCTCCCAGTTATCGGAGGTAATTAGTAAATCATCTACATACACTGTAGTAAATTGTAGTGTATTCTGGCCTAAGATCTCGTCCATACATTTCACGAAAACTGCTACAGAATTTACCAGGCCGAAGGGCAATCTTTTAAATTGGTAGTTACGCCCTTCAAAAATAAAGGCCGTATACTTTCTGCTGTTGGGGTGTAACTCCACCTGCCAATACCCACACACTGTGTCCCATATACTGATGTATCGTATGCCATGAAATTTCTTTAGAATTTCGTCGATTTCTCCAGGCGACGTCCTGTCATTAATTATGGCTTCGTTTATCTCCCTGGCGTCTAAACAAATCCTTACTGCGCCATTTTTCTTTGGTACAGCCACAAGAGGATTGGTGTACGGGGAGTTGCTTATTTCGATTATGTCGTTTTCTATCAATCGCTGTATCTCTAAGCGAACTGCTTCCTTCAGTGAAAATGCGATAGGGTATGATTTTCTTTTGAATTCAGCCTGCTCTCTGAACTTTATCTCGCACTGAAAATTTTTCACTTTACCTGGCGTATCTGAAAATACATGCCTATAACGATTATAAATTTGAATTAGTCTTTCTGTTTGTTCATCAGTTAATACATTGTCAATGTTATTTGTTTCGAATTTCTTAATCTCAGCTATTTTCTCCATCCATAATGTGTCTTCTTGGCGATGGCGAACCTCTCCGTTGATGGACATTTTCTCTCTCTGGTTATGGCCTTCCCGTATGTAGTATATTATGTGTTCAGGAGGTGCCTTCCTATTTTCAATCAATGCTGCTGTCCATTCAATTTCACTTGATTTTAATGATATCTTGGCTTTGTCCATATCTATGATAGCTGCTTATTTCCTCAGTATATCACAGCCGATTAACAGGGTAAAGGGTAGCCCACTCGCTACTAAGAAAATCATCGGGATTGTTTCACCGTTGCATGACACTTCTAATTGTACCTGGTGTCGGATAGTTTTGTTCTGCCGACCCGTTGCTCCAATTAGGATAATGTTATTTACTGGCAATGTTGGGATGATTGTTTTATTTCCTAACTGTATTCGATTTAGTTCCATTTTATCGATTAAGAATAAAAATTGCCCCTGTGTCTATCATGGCTGTTGCTTTGATTCCGTTGACATTGACTGATATGTAGGCTATTTCGTTGTTGACGGTGTCGCTGATGCTATTTTCTTTCTCTTCCATGAGATCTCGTCGAATATTTTTCAGGTAGTTGTTTTGGCGAATTTCAATTGATTCCATGGTATTTTCTAATACGTTAGACCCAATAGACCGGTTCAGTGAGGGTGACGTCGTGTTTTTCACTGCTGGTGCCCATTTAAAGGCAGGTCACCATTGTCCGGGTGCCTGTCCGATGAAGTAGATGCATTTGGTTCTTGGGATCCTGGCCCATTCCCGTTATGATAAACTTCTGTGTCTCCTGGTACTCGCCGATTATCTTCGCTACTGCGACTCCTGTTAGAGCGATATCCCGATTCTTGGTCTTCTCCCTTGCTGTTACTCCGACTGTTATTATTGTGGAAACTTCGGCGACCCTGGTAGTATGGTCTTCTGCCTCCCCCTCTACTGGCATTAGTGTAGTGTACTCTTCTGAACTGGTTATTACCATTATTACCATTATTTTGTCTATATTGGTTATTCTGAGACTGGTTATTAGGAGGTCGGTAGTAATTATTATTTTGCCGATAATTGTTGTTTCCTTGATAACCATTCGGCCTAGGGTTGTTTAGATTTCCCCGGTCGGTATGGTTGTTGTTGTCACCACCGTTATTCTGTCTAGGGCTCTGGTGATTAGTGAATCGTGGAGGGTTATTAAAATTCCCTCTATAGTTATTTCTGTCAGTATTGTTGTTCGGATTATTGTTACCTGGTCCACTCCGATCATATGGCTGTCCTGGTCCCTGGCGGTTCCTTTGATAATAACGCTCCCTCTCATGGTTTTCTAAGAGTGCGCACATCCCTTGTATCGTCTTGATTTGAGCATTGAGTCTTCCCTGGGACACCCCTTGGTTAAAATGGTAGGCCAGTTTCGTCACCAGGCACTCCTCCGGTATGGCTGGTTCCAAATTTCTTGCTAAACAGATTTTCCCTAGGAAGTAGGTCGTCATTGACTGTCTGCCGTTGGGATCATATCTGCCATTCGTGATGTCATCTCTTATGATGTTCTGGGTGGACTCGGACTAATATTTTAATTTAAAGGCCTCTTTAAATGCTGCATAACTGTCTACCTCATGTCTGGTTGCTGTCCACCAATTGTCGAACACGTTTCGGAAATACTCGTCCAACATCCCTTTGATTACTGACCACCGGTTCTCTTTATTTCTGTTAAGTACTTCATCCACCCTCTCCAGGAACTCGAGCGGATTTTTAATATATGCGCGGAAATCTATGTGTTCCCGTCCATCCAGGTGTGGTAATCCGGCTAGTACATTTGGAAATGCTCTCAGGCGGTTTATTTCGTCCCTGAGGTCGCTGAACTCTCTCTGTTGCCGCTCAGTTAACTGTTCTCGGTCGTTGTTCACTTCATGTTTGACCGCGTTCACTGTTGTTGAGATCTCTTCACACCTTTCCCCTATTGTGGTGTGTGCGACTACCATTCCGTCTGTCTACGTTCTATTACTTCTATCTGTTTGTTGCGGGTTTCTTCGAGACTGTCGATGCGGTTGTTGAGATCTGTTTCAGTTTGTACACTTTTCTGTTTATTAATCTCACCTTCTCTCCGTATGTCGGACATCTCTTCCTGGATTTCTGTTGCCATCACTGCAATCCTCTCCTCCGTCGCTTCTATGTTTTCTTCCAATTTCTTATCAATTGCTTCTATTGTATTTCTTGCAATTTCTTCAGTTCTGCAGCTGTTGTCGGCCATCTGTTGCCATATCTTCTCGCTATCACTCTTCATTGACTCAATTTCTTTATTGATTTTCTCGTTCATTTCATCTATCCTTTTGTTTGTTTCATCGATTTTGATTCCTAATTCTGCAGATAGTTTTTCTTTCATTTTTTCCATATTTTTCTCCAATAACTCTTCTGTCTTCTTCTTTGTTTCATCTATCTTATTATTCAAACCCTCCTTCAAAGATTCTATTTTCTGGTTTGTGGATTCTGTTTTCATCCATTTTCTTCTGGCCTTCTTCTATTTTCTTGCTTAATTCCTCCTTTGTGGACCGGTTGTCCTCCTTCAGTGACTATATTCTGGTTTGTGGATAGACTATTTTCCTCCATTTTCTTCTGGCCGTCTTCAATTTTCTTGTTCAGTGATTCCATCATTTGTTTCAACCATTCTTGGAAAGCCGCCTCTCCTGTTTGAGTTGGCGTTTCAGGTTGCTTCACTTCCGGTTGGTTCACTTCCGGTTGTTCTTTTGGTTGTTGAACCCCCTCCGCCGGTTCAGGTTGTCTATCTTCGATTGCCAGTAATATTTCTTCAACGTCCTCTGCCGACGTCGCTTCCTTCTCCTCCATTCTAGCCTCTCTTTCGGCCTCTGCGGCTCGTTTCTTTGACGATGACCTTCTATACATCTTTACATCTATGTAATGTACTTGCCGTCGAATTAGGTTGAAAAATTGTTTATTTATTTAATTAATTTATTAGGTATCGTCGTCCTAATTCGCGCTCAGACGTTGGGCGCCAATCTATAATATAAATTATAGATTTACTTGTGCTTGTGCTGGTTCTTCTATCAATGAAGCCCCGCGATAGAGCACCACGTTATATTATAAATTATAGATTTAGATTTATTGATTTATTATTATTAGGATTTTCTGATTTTGAATTGAAGTGTTTTTGTTGTTGTTGTAGACTCTCACGTCGTCATAAGGTGTGTTTAATATTTAGTATAATTATTAACAATGGGTGATTGGAAGTTAAAGTTCGTGTTTAAAAGAGTATTAAACTCACTAACAATTCACTGTATTCACCTCCCCACTTACCATCCGTGAATATCTTCACTCTTCTCGATGGGCGACTCCTTCTCACTGTAAATACATTTACAACACACAGATATTCCGTTTGAATATCGAAAAATGCACATAAAATAAAACAATTCAGATATTCAATTGTAAGTTGAATAATATAATATCAATAATTTAAATATTGCCGCCACCTTGTGAAGTAATTTTTCCTAAAACATAAGTTATTAGCTTCTATTTTATAGAAATGAAGACTCTGTATCCACTGGTAATAAACTGAGGATTTTATTGACAGTAGTGAAATTTAGCAAAACTCTTTTAAAACAATTAATACAGATATCTTTATAAACAACAACAAATTAAACAAATATTGAGATTTCTACAGCTCAAGGCTGGTAACACTGTTACAATGTACGATAATATGGTGAACTAGGTTATGTTCACTTTGGTTAATTGTATTACCAATTTTCGTGAATTCTTTTAAGATACATGATACAAGATATAAAGATGTGTTTATGAATAACAATGTTTACTTATTTACTATGATAAAGAAGAACAAAAATTTAAAATTATTAATTTCGATACGATAGTCAATACTATCGTACTATCGTATGGTATTCTGAGGTCTAGTGAAGCTAATATTGTCAACACGTGCTTTGAACAGTGCACTATTAAAATATTATTATTAATTTATTAGTTATTACTACTATGTACTGGAAAGAGAACAAAATTGAAAAAACTCTTATTATCGATTTCATTTTATAAAAATCATTTGAGGACAGAAGTGTTTCTCTGTGACAAAATATACGTTTTGGTTCTAGGTTAGTTTGCCTAGATGAGAGTAAGTGGTTACGTATAATAAGTAATGTTATAAAAGATTCTTAATATTATTTTTACAAACGCTTTATTTACTATTAATATGATGTAGAATTATCAGTAATGATAGTGTTACACAAGAAAATTATTATTCATCAAGTCAAAATTCATAGTCAATTAAACGACTATACTTACAAATACTAGTGAGCGGTATTTAAATTTAATTCCGCCGTTATCAATTATTCTTTAGATATAAAATACATCTTTTAATTAATTATCGCCATCATAATGGGCTATAACTTTTTTCATCAAATTCTGATAATTATTCATCATTATCTGTTAATGCACTCAAGCGTTAACTTGACTAGTGCAGTCAAACAGTAACTTTCGTTTAATCAACGAGAATTATTCCATTTAGTATTTTATTTTAAATTGTTAAAATATCATACTCCCTCTTTATTTTCATTGGACATGACCCTTATTATACACTGGTCATGTCTATTCACTATTCACTTATTTCACTGTCACTCGATAATGGGGTGTTCAGTATAGGTTAATGTTTGACCATGTTACTGGGGGTGACGCGCACATTTTAAAATATGTCTTGCCGACTGTGACACGTTCCTGTCGCCTCGAGTGTTGAAAAACCATTAAACAATCTCGCTAAAGCGTCTCTTTTCGTCTGGTGAAATTAAGCCATTTGATTGGTTTAGAAAGTCATACTCTCTACCCCAAACGCTTTGGTTAAATAAAAATTCTAATTTTTAGCGTCACTAAGTCTGGGTTTGAGATTATCTCTGACGTATACATGGACATTCGAAAATGATCGAAAAACTTATAATGGCTATAAGTTTCTTATTTTTTGTCATATCGTCATTTGGATAGTGGCATTAAATCGCGGACACTTGCGGCTTTATTTTAAGTCCAAACAAGCAATAATTCCGTCCATTAATAATTCACTTGATCTTCTTCAAAACTCATATAGTGGTTCTTAACACAAATAAGTCTTTTTCACTATATTTCGTTGTAATTACATCTTAATACTTATTACTAAACATTTTGAGTCCATTTCTCCTTCATGTTAATACATAATATTGCTATATTTATAGTTTAAACAAAATTTGTTAATGGCGTATATACCAACTATGTCCGATTGTTTACATTTACTTATATCGCTATTATCCCTTATTCTACTACATCTTTTTTGTATCATAACACTAATAGGTATATCTATATACATTTGTTCATACTTTATTTTGGTAAAATGTTATTTTGTATACACATATAGTATGATTCAAAATACATTATGCTCTCATCTCGCCATCTTGTCACTTATTTAGTTATTTTAGTACACATGGGATATATTGTTAATAACTAAATTGTGTACAATTGTTGTACATGGTTAGTTCAATGTATTCACTAACTTTTTGTTATTTGAAATCTTTCTAAGTTATTGTATGGTGGTTATTTACACCTGGTTCTATGATTGCAGTAAGATAGTTTATTAAATTTCAATTATTAAATTACTAGTATAATATTTGTGAGATGTTCTCATAGCAGTATTGAACATTTCTCTAACTACTGGTAACATTTTTTACATTCTCTTTATAAGTTTTGATAATGTTTTTTGACTAACTCTCTTGTCACATTGGGGTTCTGTCTATTTAGTTTAATGTTATTGTATTTAATCTGATTCATTTGTTGTGTCCTTCAGTTCATATGGTATTCATTGTTTTGCATTTTTATTCTTATTTAGTCTCTGTTTGAAATAATTATGGATAATTACTTGGTTTAATTAATGTATATGATTTTATGTTGTAGGTTCAACTCATGTGAGGTTATGTGTCATTTGTCTGACAACAATGTGCTTCATAGTTCTTTACAGTATTCATCTCAACTATTGCCATTTCATTATGGCATTCTACTACAATGGTTTATTATTAAGTTTTACACATTTTGTACACATTTTTACACTATTTGTTGAAACAATAATACTGGTTTTCTTAGTCTAATTATGTTACATATTCTGGTGGATTGTATCTAGGCTTTGGTACATTGACTTGTTTATACTCAACAAATTAGTTTATTTGCTACTATTTGTCTTGACATTCATCTACATTTTGCCATGTGTTCCTATGACATTCAGGCACATTTCATATCAAGGATTACAAAGCTTTTATTATTAGTCCCTATGAACAATTAATTCACTTTTCTGTATCATGTTTTTGGTGGTCTTATTGATTATCTCTGTGGTTTTACAATCTTGGATTAAACTTGTTACACTAATTGTCTGTGCATTTCACTTGTTAATCGTTGATTCTTTCACTTACAAATGGTTAATCACTTCTCTCCGTTATAAATATTTTCACTGGTATTGTTTGTGCTGTTTACTTGGGGTAAGATGTTATTATATCACATGTTGTAACACTTATATTAAGTATTCACTGTCATTGTTTGTGATCACTTATTGATGCTCAACACTTGGTTTCTTTATTATTGGTATTCCAATAATCATTACACTTATTCTGGTTACTACATTGATTTTAATTCCTTCCATATCTTGTGAATGTTGATGTCTTGTACTGTTCATACATAATCTTCATTCTTCATGGTACAATTCTTTTCCTCTTCTTCTTCTTTTTCTTCTTCTGGTTAGTTGTTTGTCACTGTTGGTGCTTTCCTTGGTTACACATTATTTGTAATAATTCATGTTCCCTGAATATTGTCATATTCTTCCATATTTTCATTCATTATTATGGTAGTCATTGTCCTATATTTATTTCACACTCATAACAAATTAGTTTGTTTTTTCACTATGGTGATTGTATTTGATTCGTCTCCTTCTTACGTTGATAATTATTTTCGGCATATCCCCTCACTATTTTGATCTATTGGGCCTGGATGTTAACTTATTATATTGGCTCATGGTATTTTCTCTCTCTTTGTTATACTCGATGATATTCTTATTACTCTTCTTTCTTCTTCGTTGGGTTGGTTCAATATTATTCATTCGTAGATACACATTTTATTTGTATTCTCCTATTCCTTCTTCTATGCTTGATGAAATATTTTCATGTTATCCTTCTATTTGACGTATTAGACATTTATTTTATGTAACTGCTATTTTGGTACGTTACAATATATATAAAAAGAATATACAAAATTATACTACTTGCAGAAGAAACAAATTGAAAACATCACAAATTATATAATTACTGCAAGAAACATCGAGTTTCTTATATATAAAATGATATATATATATATATATTATAACTTCACTACTATGCGTTATTGTAATGTAATGTTGTGTGTGAGTACCCACCTGCTGTCTGATCTTGCAGATTCTTCCGACTAGGGCGTGTGGATTTTGGATTTGGAGTTCGCAAGCTAGTAATCTCAAATTATTACAACAACACACAAGATAAGTTACTTTACAGGGGGAGAGTTTTGTGAGACTGGTAGGCTTTATTGTACAACAATAAAACACTGTTATATGGGGTAATAAAACGTTGTTTATTACACCAACAACACACAAGAATAGAATGGTTATAATCTTATGAATTTTCTTATAGTCTATACAATGAATCGATGTTTTTCGATTGTCTAATAGTTGAAAGAAACTGAACTCATTCTTTGTGAGTTAATTGCAATTTAAATTTGACTTTATTAATTGATTTGAATTTAATTAAATTTATTTAATTAATTTGAATCTAAGTGTTCATGAAACAAAATATAAAACTCTAAAATTAATTTGAATAATTAGTTAAAATAAATTAGACGTGACAGTCTAGTTCACGTTATTTCATTTCTAGTGATTCTACTTCTGATCTACTGCAGTATGATCTAAGATTAGATTGTCAGTTAAGATTTGTATAGCGCTTTTATACTACTTCTATTTCTTAACTATAACTTACTAAAACCTTAAACAGCTATACAGATTATCACAACGAATTTACTTTTTAATTACTAGAGTCTTTGCTTTTTGTTTGTTTGGCACCTGAATTATTTGAATTACAATGTTTTAATTGAAAAATATAAAATTTGATCTGAAAATAAATAAATAGATTTTGCTTTCCTGTTACTGAAGAGGATGTCGTCCCGATTTGTCCCTCGTCGATTCGAGTCCTTGGTTAGAGAAAGTAATCTGCTTAGAACTGCTGGATTCGGTCGTGGAGTTCAAAATTCGGCAACACTCTGCTTTCCTGCTGTTTGTGAATATTTTAACGTCTGCTGTTGTCTGCTGGAACTGCTTCCTGTTCTCCGTCGATTTGCACGTTGCACGTCAGCGAGTGTGTGTGTGTGCTTCGTTCGGGCGGTCGCTCTGCTCGTCAGCTGTTAACCAATAATTTAGACGGCCTCTCTGCTGTATTCTTGAAGTCTGGTCTTGAAGTCGGGTGGATCTCTTGCGTGCTTATGACTATCTGGTAGTACACAATAAGCTTGGTTGGTGTCTTGAAGAGTATCTCGCCTTTACACAACAATTACGAGCTATACAGATGATCTGTTATTAGTGTGTTCGTAATTGCGTGTGTGTTGACCACGTAGAGTCTTCTTGTTGATCTTCACCGCTTTGGCTACTAGACGATCGAAGGACTACGTCTTAACTTCGTGAGTACTGACAGAAGAGTGAATTTTTCCACCAGAAAACATCGCACTGGCCGGGGCTGCATGAAATGATTTCATTGGTCGAAACACTCTCCCTACCACATAAAATTTAGAATTCCCTTAGTCCGTGAGAATGAAGTCTGGTTCCCACAGACGGAGAATAGAATTATTATCTAATAATTAATTATCCGGCGGAACCAGTTTGTCGCTAAGGATATCCTGTACTTATTTAATTTTGCAATAACTTGGTTGCAAATCAAGTTGTGTGAAATCTAAAATATACAATCTGTCACAAATTATTATCTTTATAATATACTAAAATCTCATTACTGTAACTCTATTTTAACAGAAGTTATTTAATTATTTTAATTAACTCTTACATTTGTTAATTATATTGCATCAAATTTGCACACGTCATTATTAATATCTCGGCAAACATTTTGGCTATGTTAGATTTCGCCTTTATTTATTAGTTTCCGAGATATTAATAATTAACCGTTTGGGTGTGGTCGCTTCCTTGTACAGCGAGCTGATTACATAACGACCACGTGTGCGTTGTTTTACACAGCATTATTTTCAATGCGCTACATTCAAATGGAGTTTTAACTGTTAATTTTTATTTAAATATGGTTTCAGCATGCGGTAAACATATAACCCCAAATAGTTAATATTTGGTTCCGTTATATATTCCCACACCCGCTTTAAAAAAAAAATGAATGTAATAATTACAGTTATTTTTTTTTTCTTAATCATTACACACATATTCTGTAATCATTATTCTTACTAGCTATACATTGTATTACTTATTCTGAAGACACGTACACAAGTGTTAATGTTATTGCATTATATACAATTTAACTCTAAATACATGTATTAAAATGTTATATTTGCAACTTATTGCGTATAATGTTTTTCAAACGAGTAGTAGCCTTTATTTGTATACAATGCCACGCGTACAAAGAATTTTGCTGACAGTATTTAAAACGTTATCGCCGGGCGCGCGGCTAATTGCTTGACCTAGTTTCATATGTGGGTCAGGTAGTCGTTATCGCGTGACGTAACTGTTTCCTGCCGCTGTCCTCGCTCACTCTATACGCTTATTATTTATCGCGCTAGGAAAACATTATTATTATTAGTACACAAGTTATCTATAATTATTATTAATAATATTATAAAACACAAATTACTTATTTTAATTTTAATTATTATAATACAATTATTATTAACTCTATATACTATTTATCTTTTTAAAGTCTTTTTATTTCGTCGCGACGCGCTTTGGAACGCCATGCTACTCAAAGTATTTTCTCAAAGAGCTCGCATGGAATTTACCGATCGTTTTCGTTCGGTCCAGAGTCGTAACGATGAACGTGTGAGGTACCTGGCTCCTTCACATTTAATGAAGAGGTCCTCCGCTGTCGGTGCGCAGTCAAACTCTTTCTCTACGAGACTGTTTAAGTTCCTCATATCCAGGCAGAGTCGGATTTCTCCAGTCTTCTTGCGGACGACCAGCAGTGGGTTGAGGAAGCTGCTATTAGATCTTTCAATAATATCTTCTTCCAACATCCGCTGTATCTCCTGCTGGACCTCGGCCTGGTATTTTATAGGGACCTGGTAGATTCTCCTTATGAACTTCTCCGGCTCTGAGAGGTGGATTCTGTGTTCATACACTGACGAGATTGAATGTTCTTCACTGAAGATATCGCTGAATTCTTCTTGCAGCGACGACAATCTCCGTTCAGTTCGGGAATCTAAGGTGGTCTCCCCCTCTTCACATTCTTTATAGTGAATTACTTGTTTTGGTGGCCGTGTGATTTTAATTGGGTCACCATGGTTTTGTGTGTGTGTATGTGTGTTCAATTTAAAAGTGTAACTAACATTGTCTATGGTACATTTTAATAAGTGTTCACTGGTGTTAATTTCCGCACGTATTTGTTCCAATACATCTACCCCCAATAACATATCACATATTAAATTGTTTATAGCCACTACACACACTTCAAATTGCACTTCGTCTAGCATGATAGTTAGATAGTATTGAGTGTCAATTTTTTCTTTTGTATCGGTAGCGGTTCGTATATAAAATTGATTGATTGGGAGTGATGGGGCCGTACGAAAATATTTTTTATTAGTACGCAGGAACCTTTCACTGACGCCGGATACAACACTACCGGTATCCAACAGAATTTTCGTGGGAACGCTATTGACAAAGGCGTGTAACACCGGACACGCCGCGCTCACGGGCCTTTGTCGCGTGGGACCGGGTTCTAGCAACGGATCCCTGACATCCGGTGGGAACACATTATTAACGGGCACACAAGTTACATCATTAAAGTACACATTTCACACAATATATAATCCTTATAATTAACATGTTTATATTTACACAATTTTGCCGAATTTATAGCGCGTCCTTGCTGGATGCGCATTTTGGCACGTTTTTTGTAGCTTGGTAATTTTTCGATTTATTGTTCGAATTTTTATTGCCGTGGGAGTCGCTGTCTTTTTCAGTTGTATCAGCTTTGGCTAATTCGACCGTTTGAATCGCTCTAATTTGTGCTCCATCGTTACCCTTACCCTGCCCCTTTGGTCTACCAAAATTTTGTTTTCCCTTGTACTCAAAGGTTTTATTTGGCTGTTTTGACGGTGTTTGGGGTGGAGTAGAACTGGTACTCGGTTTTTGATCCGTTTGCTGATGGTACTGTTGTCGCGTATTCTGCCCTTCATTATTTCGGCGAAAATCGGGATTGTAACGCCACCCACCAAAATCAAAAACCGTCTCACTTTGGGACACTAGAATGAGGAGTTCGTCTACCGTGCGAATACCCTGGGTAAATACAGCTACTCTAATGTTATGGTTAAAATGGTAGGCAAGCTTGGTGACTATGTCAATCTCCGCAAATGCTGGGGTTAAATGCTTCGCGCGTTCGACGTGCTGGATTATATAATTTTCGGCGGTTATATTCATTTTTTTATCAAAACGGCCATATTCCAGTTCATTGCGCAGAAGTCGTTGGGTATGCGAGTTCCAGTACCGGCTTTCAAATTTTTGTTTGAACTCCGCGTATGTGGACACTCTATCGCGTACAAAGTTATACCACTTACGCGCCGAATCACGCATCGCGTTAACCACCCACTGTATTTTGTCTTGATCTTCTAGTCGGGAACCTACTCTAGCCATTTCACTCTCACACGCTAATAAAAATTCAATGGGGTTTTCGTTATTTTCCCCCGTAAAATACACACGATTTTTCTCGTCGACAGGGCCTTGTACCAAAATATTTGGAGCAGACCTCCTTCGTACCTCCTGTCGTACTTTCAAAATCTCGTCGCTTAACGTTTGTAAAACACTCTCTTTATTAGAGTCAATGTTGGATCGCGTCTCTACAATTGAAGCGTCTAATTTATCTACTCGTCGTTGTGTTTCGGTCACGTCCGCGTGAATTTTTACCTCTAGGGATTCCACCTTCCTGGAAACCTCTAGTGTCTGTTCCTCACAGCGGGTTATGTGGTCTTTGAACCGGCCCTCCATACGTGTTACTTGTTCAATAAACGATTTTTGCATTGTGGTCTCAAAAACCTTAAACCGTTCATTGATTTTAGTATCGACCGTATTTATTCTTTCGCCGATCTCTGCGACTTTCACAGTTAGCTCTTTATTACTCTCACCGATTTCAACGACTTTAGCGGTTAACTCATTTACGCTTTCGTCTATTTTCGCAGTTAATTCTTTACTACTTTCTTTATTACTTTGCTTAATCTCGGCGTTTATGTCAGCGTTACTGCGTTCTAATGCTTCGGTTAGACTAACTCTTTGTGTTTCGATATTAGATTTTAATTCCGCGATATTTATGTCAGCATTGGCTGTTATTTGTTCAAATTTCGCGTCTATTTTAGCGGTCAAATCCGCGTTAGCTTGTTTCATTTCCGCGTTCATTTGCTGTATTTGTTTAAGTATTTTATCCATATCCATTTTAAATAGACAACAATGTCAAATATACACAATTTAAAATACACAGAACAGTTTCAAATACACACAATAACTTTACTGTTGTACAAACACCAGTCACAAAACTCTTTGGGGATTGTTTAGTTGGACGCCAGCTGTTTTACGAGTTAAAACAGCAAAGTTTGTTTAACACGTGAAAATTAAATTTAAATTGAATTTAATTAATTTAATTTAATTTGATCGCGCCCCACGTTCCGGGCAAGCCATTTATAACTCTTGTTCGGAACGTGAATTCAATTTGACGTACGTTTGTCGGGCCCCACGTTGGCCGACATTTATAACTCTACCTCTACTATGCGTTATTGTAATGTAATGTTGTGTGTGAGTACCCACCTGCTGTCTGATCTTGCAGATTCTTCCGACTAGGGCGTGTGGATTTTGGATTTGAAGTTCGCAAGCTAGTAATCTCAAATTATTACAACAACACACAAGATAAGTTACTTTACAGGGGGAGAGTTTTGTGAGACTGGTAGGCTTTATTGTACAACAATAAAACACTGTTATATGGGGTAATAAAACGTTGTTTATTACACCAACAACACACAAGAATAGAATGGTTATAATCTTATGAATTTTCTTATAGTCTATACAATGAATCGATGTTTTTCGATTGTCTAATAGTTGAAAGAAACTGAACTCATTCTTTGTGAGTTAATTGCAATTTAAATTTGACTTTATTAATTGATTTGAATTTAATTAAATTTATTTAATTAATTTGAATCTAAGTGTTCATGAAACAAAATATAAAACTCTAAAATTAATTTGAATAATTAGTTAAAATAAATTAGACGTGACAGTCTAGTTCACGTTATTTCATTTCTAGTGATTCTACTTCTGATCTACTGCAGTATGATCTAAGATTAGATTGTCAGTTAAGATTTGTATAGCGCTTTTATACTACTTCTATTTCTTAACTATAACTTACTAAAACCTTAAACAGCTATACAGATTATCACAACGAATTTACTTTTTAATTACTAGAGTCTTTGCTTTTTGTTTGTTTGGCACCTGAATTATTTGAATTACAATGTTTTAATTGAAAAATATAAAATTTGATCTGAAAATAAATAAATAGATTTTGCTTTCCTGTTACTGAAGAGGATGTCGTCCCGATTTGTCCCTCGTCGATTCGAGTCCTTGGTTAGAGAAAGTAATCTGCTTAGAACTGCTGGATTCGGTCGTGGAGTTCAAAATTCGGCAACACTCTGCTTTCCTGCTGTTTGTGAATATTTTAACGTCTGCTGTTGTCTGCTGGAACTGCTTCCTGTTCTCCGTCGATTTGCACGTTGCACGTCAGCGAGTGTGTGTGTGTGCTTCGTTCGGGCGGTCGCTCTGCTCGTCAGCTGTTAACCAATAATTTAGACGGCCTCTCTGCTGTATTCTTGAAGTCTGGTCTTGAAGTCGGGTGGATCTCTTGCGTGCTTATGACTATCTGGTAGTACACAATAAGCTTGGTTGGTGTCTTGAAGAGTATCTCGCCTTTACACAACAATTACGAGCTATACAGATGATCTGTTATTAGTGTGTTCGTAATTGCGTGTGTGTTGACCACGTAGAGTCTTCTTGTTGATCTTCACCGCTTTGGCTACTAGACGATCGAAGGACTACGTCTTAACTTCGTGAGTACTGACAGAAGAGTGAATTTTTCCACCAGAAAACATCGCACTGGCCGGGGCTGCATGAAATGATTTCATTGGTCGAAACACTCTCCCTACCACATAAAATTTAGAATTCCCTTAGTCCGTGAGAATGAAGTCTGGTTCCCACAGACGGAGAATAGAATTATTATCTAATAATTAATTATCCGGCGGAACCAGTTTGTCGCTAAGGATATCCTGTACTTATTTAATTTTGCAATAACTTGGTTGCAAATCAAGTTGTGTGAAATCTAAAATATACAATCTATCACAAATTATTATCTTTATAATATACTAAAATCTCATTACTGTAACTCTATTTTAACAGAAGTTATTTAATTATTTTAATTAACTCTTACATTTGTTAATTATATTGCATCAAATTTGCACACGTCATTATTAATATCTCGGCAAACATTTTGGCTATGTTAGATTTCGCCTTTATTTATTAGTTTCCGAGATATTAATAATTAACCGTTTGGGTGTGGTCGCTTCCTTGTACAGCGAGCTGATTACATAACGACCACGTGTGCGTTGTTTTACACAGCATTATTTTCAATGCGCTACATTCAAATGGAGTTTTAACTGTTAATTTTTATTTAAATATGGTTTCAGCATGCGGTAAACATATAACCCCAAATAGTTAATATTTGGTTCCGTTATATATTCCCACACCCGCTTTAAAAAAAAAATGAATGTAATAATTACAGTTATTTTTTTTTTCTTAATCATTACACACATATTCTGTAATCATTATTCTTACTAGCTATACATTGTATTACTTATTCTGAAGACACGTACACAAGTGTTAATGTTATTGCATTATATACAATTTAACTCTAAATACATGTATTAAAATGTTATATTTGCAACTTATTGCGTATAATGTTTTTCAAACGAGTAGTAGCCTTTATTTGTATACAATGCCACGCGTACAAAGAATTTTGCTGACAGTATTTAAAACGTTATCGCCGGGCGCGCGGCTAATTGCTTGACCTAGTTTCATATGTGGGTCAGGTAGTCGTTATCGCGTGACGTAACTGTTTCCTGCCGCTGTCCTCGCTCACTCTATACGCTTATTATTTATCGCGCTAGGAAAACATTATTATTATTAGTACACAAGTTATCTATAATTATTATTAATAATATTATAAAACACAAATTACTTATTTTAATTTTAATTATTATAATACAATTATTATTAACTCTATATACTATTTATCTTTTTAAAGTCTTTTTATTTCGTCGCGACGCGCTTTGGAACGCCATGCTACTCAAAGTATTTTCTCAAAGAGCTCGCATGGAATTTACCGATCGTTTTCGTTCGGTCCAGAGTCGTAACGATGAACGTGTGAGGTACCTGGCTCCTTCACATTTAATGAAGAGGTCCTCCGCTGTCGGTGCGCAGTCAAACTCTTTCTCTACGAGACTGTTTAAGTTCCTCATATCCAGGCAGAGTCGGATTTCTCCAGTCTTCTTGCGGACGACCAGCAGTGGGTTGAGGAAGCTGCTATTAGATCTTTCAATAATATCTTCTTCCAACATCCGCTGTATCTCCTGCTGGACCTCGGCCTGGTATTTTATAGGGACCTGGTAGATTCTCCTTATGAACTTCTCCGGCTCTGAGAGGTGGATTCTGTGTTCATACACTGACGAGATTGAATGTTCTTCACTGAAGATATCGCTGAATTCTTCTTGCAGCGACGACAATCTCCGTTCAGTTCGGGAATCTAAGGTGGTCTCCCCCTCTTCACATTCTTTATAGTGAATTACTTGTTTTGGTGGCCGTGTGATTTTAATTGGGTCACCATGGTTTTGTGTGTGTGTATGTGTGTTCAATTTAAAAGTGTAACTAACATTGTCTATGGTACATTTTAATAAGTGTTCACTGGTGTTAATTTCCGCACGTATTTGTTCCAATACATCTACCCCCAATAACATATCACATATTAAATTGTTTATAGCCACTACACACACTTCAAATTGCACTTCGTCTAGCATGATAGTTAGATAGTATTGAGTGTCAATTTTTTCTTTTGTATCGGTAGCGGTTCGTATATAAAATTGATTGATTGGGAGTGATGGGGCCGTACGAAAATATTTTTTATTAGTACGCAGGAACCTTTCACTGACGCCGGATACAACACTACCGGTATCCAACAGAATTTTCGTGGGAACGCTATTGACAAAGGCGTGTAACACCGGACACGCCGCGCTCACGGGCCTTTGTCGCGTGGGACCGGGTTCTAGCAACGGATCCCTGACATCCGGTGGGAACACATTATTAACGGGCACACAAGTTACATCATTAAAGTACACATTTCACACAATATATAATCCTTATAATTAACATGTTTATATTTACACAATTTTGCCGAATTTATAGCGCGTCCTTGCTGGATGCGCATTTTGGCACGTTTTTTGTAGCTTGGTAATTTTTCGATTTATTGTTCGAATTTTTATTGCCGTGGGAGTCGCTGTCTTTTTCAGTTGTATCAGCTTTGGCTAATTCGACCGTTTGAATCGCTCTAATTTGTGCTCCATCGTTACCCTTACCCTGCCCCTTTGGTCTACCAAAATTTTGTTTTCCCTTGTACTCAAAGGTTTTATTTGGCTGTTTTGACGGTGTTTGGGGTGGAGTAGAACTGGTACTCGGTTTTTGATCCGTTTGCTGATGGTACTGTTGTCGCGTATTCTGCCCTTCATTATTTCGGCGAAAATCGGGATTGTAACGCCACCCACCAAAATCAAAAACCGTCTCACTTTGGGACACTAGAATGAGGAGTTCGTCTACCGTGCGAATACCCTGGGTAAATACAGCTACTCTAATGTTATGGTTAAAATGGTAGGCAAGCTTGGTGACTATGTCAATCTCCGCAAATGCTGGGGTTAAATGCTTCGCGCGTTCGACCTGCTGGATTATATAATTTTCGGCGGTTATATTCATTTTTTTATCAAAACAGCCATATTCCAGTTCATTGCGCAGAAGTCGTTGGGTATGCGAGTTCCAGTACCGGCTTTCAAATTTTTGTTTGAACTCCGCGTATGTGGACACTCTATCGCGTACAATGTTATACCACTTACGCGCCGAATCACGCATCGCGTTAACCACCCACTGTATTTTGTCTTGATCTTCTAGTCGGGAACCTACTCTAGCCATTTCACTCTCACACGCTAATAAAAATTCAATGGGGTTTTCGTTATTTTCCCCCGTAAAATACACACGATTTTTCTCGTCGACAGGGCCTTGTACCAAAATATTTGGAGCAGACCTCCTTCGTACCTCCTGTCGTACTTTCAAAATCTCGTCGCTTAACGTTTGTAAAACACTCTCTTTATTAGAGTCAATGTTGGATCGCGTCTCTACAATTGAAGCGTCTAATTTATCTACTCGTCGTTGTGTTTCGGTCACGTCCGCGTGAATTTTTACCTCTAGGGATTCCACCTTCCTGGAAACCTCTAGTGTCTGTTCCTCACAGCGGGTTATGTGGTCTTTGAACCGGCCCTCCATACGTGTTACTTGTTCAATAAGCGATTTTTGCATTGTGGTCTCAAAAACCTTAAACCGTTCATTGATTTTAGTATCGACCGTATTTACTCTTTCGCCGATCTCTGCGACTTTCACAGTTAGCTCTTTATTACTCTCACCGATTTCAACGACTTTAGCGGTTAACTCATTTACGCTTTCGTCTATTTTCGCAGTTAATTCTTTACTACTTTCTTTATTACTTTGCTTAATCTCGGCGTTTATGTCAGCGTTACTGCGTTCTAATGCTTCGGTTAGACTAACTCTTTGTGTTTCGATATTAGATTTTAATTCAGCGATATTTATGTCAGCATTGGCTGTTATTTGTTCAAATTTCGCGTCTATTTTAGCGGTCAAATCCGCGTTAGCTTGTTTCATTTCCGCGTTCATTTGCTGTATTTGTTTAAGTATTTTATCCATATCCATTTTAAATAGACAACAATGTCAAATATACACAATTTAAAATACACAGAACAGTTTCAAATACACACAATAACTTTACTGTTGTACAAACACCAGTCACAAAACTCTTTGGGGATTGTTTAGTTGGACGCCAGCTGTTTTACGAGTTAAAACAGCAAAGTTTGTTTAACACGTGAAAATTAAATTTAAATTGAATTTAATTAATTTAATTTAATTTGATCGCGCCCCACGTTCCGGGCAAGCCATTTATAACTCTTGTTCGGAACGTGAATTCAATTTGACGTACGTTTGTCGGGCCCCACGTTGGCCGACATTTATAACTCTACCTCTACTATGCGTTATTGTAATGTAATGTTGTGTGTGAGTACCCACCTGCTGTCTGATCTTGCAGATTCTTCCGACTAGGGCGTGTGGATTTTGGATTTGAAGTTCGCAAGCTAGTAATCTCAAATTATTACAACACACAAGATAAGTTACTTTACAGGGGGAGAGTTTTGTGAGACTGGTAGGCTTTATTGTACAACAATAAAACACTGTTATATGGGGTAATAAAACGTTGTTTATTACACCAACAACACACAAGAATAGAATGGTTATAATCTTATGAATTTTCTTATAGTCTATACAATGAATCGATGTTTTTCGATTGTCTAATAGTTGAAAGAAACTGAACTCATTCTTTGTGAGTTAATTGCAATTTAAATTTGACTTTATTAATTGATTTGAATTTAATTAAATTTATTTAATTAATTTGAATCTAAGTGTTCATGAAACAAAATATAAAACTCTAAAATTAATTTGAATAATTAGTTAAAATAAATTAGACGTGACAGTCTAGTTCACGTTATTTCATTTCTAGTGATTCTACTTCTGATCTACTGCAGTATGATCTAAGATTAGATTGTCAGTTAAGATTTGTATAGCGCTTTTATACTACTTCTATTTCTTAACTATAACTTACTAAAACCTTAAACAGCTATACAGATTATCACAACGAATTTACTTTTTAATTACTAGAGTCTTTGCTTTTTGTTTGTTTGGCACCTGAATTATTTGAATTACAATGTTTTAATTGAAAAATATAAAATTTGATCTGAAAATAAATAAATAGATTTTGCTTTCCTGTTACTGAAGAGGATGTCGTCCCGATTTGTCCCTCGTCGATTCGAGTCCTTGGTTAGAGAAAGTAATCTGCTTAGAACTGCTGGATTCGGTCGTGGAGTTCAAAATTCGGCAACACTCTGCTTTCCTGCTGTTTGTGAATATTTTAACGTCTGCTGTTGTCTGCTGGAACTGCTTCCTGTTCTCCGTCGATTTGCACGTTGCACGTCAGCGAGTGTGTGTGTGTGCTTCGTTCGGGCGGTCGCTCTGCTCGTCAGCTGTTAACCAATAATTTAGACGGCCTCTCTGCTGTATTCTTGAAGTCTGGTCTTGAAGTCGGGTGGATCTCTTGCGTGCTTATGACTATCTGGTAGTACACAATAAGCTTGGTTGGTGTCTTGAAGAGTATCTCGCCTTTACACAACAATTACGAGCTATACAGATGATCTGTTATTAGTGTGTTCGTAATTGCGTGTGTGTTGACCACGTAGAGTCTTCTTGTTGATCTTCACCGCTTTGGCTACTAGACGATCGAAGGACTACGTCTTAACTTCGTGAGTACTGACAGAAGAGTGAATTTTTCCACCAGAAAACATCGCACTGGCCGGGGCTGCATGAAATGATTTCATTGGTCGAAACACTCTCCCTACCACATAAAATTTAGAATTCCCTTAGTCCGTGAGAATGAAGTCTGGTTCCCACAGACGGAGAATAGAATTATTATCTAATAATTAATTATCCGGCGGAACCAGTTTGTCGCTAAGGATATCCTGTACTTATTTAATTTTGCAATAACTTGGTTGCAAATCAAGTTGTGTGAAATCTAAAATATACAATCTATCACAAATTATTATCTTTATAATATACTAAAATCTCATTACTGTAACTCTATTTTAACAGAAGTTATTTAATTATTTTAATTAACTCTTACATTTGTTAATTATATTGCATCAAATTTGCACACGTCATTATTAATATCTCGGCAAACATTTTGGCTATGTTAGATTTCGCCTTTATTTATTAGTTTCCGAGATATTAATAATTAACCGTTTGGGTGTGGTCGCTTCCTTGTACAGCGAGCTGATTACATAACGACCACGTGTGCGTTGTTTTACACAGCATTATTTTCAATGCGCTACATTCAAATGGAGTTTTAACTGTTAATTTTTATTTAAATATGGTTTCAGCATGCGGTAAACATATAACCCCAAATAGTTAATATTTGGTTCCGTTATATATTCCCACACCCGCTTTAAAAAAAAAATGAATGTAATAATTACAGTTATTTTTTTTTTCTTAATCATTACACACATATTCTGTAATCATTATTCTTACTAGCTATACATTGTATTACTTATTCTGAAGACACGTACACAAGTGTTAATGTTATTGCATTATATACAATTTAACTCTAAATACATGTATTAAAATGTTATATTTGCAACTTATTGCGTATAATGTTTTTCAAACGAGTAGTAGCCTTTATTTGTATACAATGCCACGCGTACAAAGAATTTTGCTGACAGTATTTAAAACGTTATCGCCGGGCGCGCGGCTAATTGCTTGACCTAGTTTCATATGTGGGTCAGGTAGTCGTTATCGCGTGACGTAACTGTTTCCTGCCGCTGTCCTCGCTCACTCTATACGCTTATTATTTATCGCGCTAGGAAAACATTATTATTATTAGTACACAAGTTATCTATAATTATTATTAATAATATTATAAAACACAAATTACTTATTTTAATTTTAATTATTATAATACAATTATTATTAACTCTATATACTATTTATCTTTTTAAAGTCTTTTTATTTCGTCGCGACGCGCTTTGGAACGCCATGCTACTCAAAGTATTTTCTCAAAGAGCTCGCATGGAATTTACCGATCGTTTTCGTTCGGTCCAGAGTCGTAACGATGAACGTGTGAGGTACCTGGCTCCTTCACATTTAATGAAGAGGTCCTCCGCTGTCGGTGCGCAGTCAAACTCTTTCTCTACGAGACTGTTTAAGTTCCTCATATCCAGGCAGAGTCGGATTTCTCCAGTCTTCTTGCGGACGACCAGCAGTGGGTTGAGGAAGCTGCTATTAGATCTTTCAATAATATCTTCTTCCAACATCCGCTGTATCTCCTGCTGGACCTCGGCCTGGTATTTTATAGGGACCTGGTAGATTCTCCTTATGAACTTCTCCGGCTCTGAGAGGTGGATTCTGTGTTCATACACTGACGAGATTGAATGTTCTTCACTGAAGATATCGCTGAATTCTTCTTGCAGCGACGACAATCTCCGTTCAGTTCGGGAATCTAAGGTGGTCTCCCCCTCTTCACATTCTTTATAGTGAATTACTTGTTTTGGTGGCCGTGTGATTTTAATTGGGTCACCATGGTTTTGTGTGTGTGTATGTGTGTTCAATTTAAAAGTGTAACTAACATTGTCTATGGTACATTTTAATAAGTGTTCACTGGTGTTAATTTCCGCACGTATTTGTTCCAATACATCTACCCCCAATAACATATCACATATTAAATTGTTTATAGCCACTACACACACTTCAAATTGCACTTCGTCTAGCATGATAGTTAGATAGTATTGAGTGTCAATTTTTTCTTTTGTATCGGTAGCGGTTCGTATATAAAATTGATTGATTGGGAGTGATGGGGCCGTACGAAAATATTTTTTATTAGTACGCAGGAACCTTTCACTGACGCCGGATACAACACTACCGGTATCCAACAGAATTTTCGTGGGAACGCTATTGACAAAGGCGTGTAACACCGGACACGCCGCGCTCACGGGCCTTTGTCGCGTGGGACCGGGTTCTAGCAACGGATCCCTGACATCCGGTGGGAACACATTATTAACGGGCACACAAGTTACATCATTAAAGTACACATTTCACACAATATATAATCCTTATAATTAACATGTTTATATTTACACAATTTTGCCGAATTTATAGCGCGTCCTTGCTGGATGCGCATTTTGGCACGTTTTTTGTAGCTTGGTAATTTTTCGATTTATTGTTCGAATTTTTATTGCCGTGGGAGTCGCTGTCTTTTTCAGTTGTATCAGCTTTGGCTAATTCGACCGTTTGAATCGCTCTAATTTGTGCTCCATCGTTACCCTTACCCTGCCCCTTTGGTCTACCAAAATTTTGTTTTCCCTTGTACTCAAAGGTTTTATTTGGCTGTTTTGACGGTGTTTGGGGTGGAGTAGAACTGGTACTCGGTTTTTGATCCGTTTGCTGATGGTACTGTTGTCGCGTATTCTGCCCTTCATTATTTCGGCGAAAATCGGGATTGTAACGCCACCCACCAAAATCAAAAACCGTCTCACTTTGGGACACTAGAATGAGGAGTTCGTCTACCGTGCGAATACCCTGGGTAAATACAGCTACTCTAATGTTATGGTTAAAATGGTAGGCAAGCTTGGTGACTATGTCAATCTCCGCAAATGCTGGGGTTAAATGCTTCGCGCGTTCGACGTGCTGGATTATATAATTTTCGGCGGTTATATTCATTTTTTTATCAAAACGGCCATATTCCAGTTCATTGCGCAGAAGTCGTTGGGTATGCGAGTTCCAGTACCGGCTTTCAAATTTTTGTTTGAACTCCGCGTATGTGGACACTCTATCGCGTACAAAGTTATACCACTTACGCGCCGAATCACGCATCGCGTTAACCACCCACTGTATTTTGTCTTGATCTTCTAGTCGGGAACCTACTCTAGCCATTTCACTCTCACACGCTAATAAAAATTCAATGGGGTTTTCGTTATTTTCCCCCGTAAAATACACACGATTTTTCTCGTCGACAGGGCCTTGTACCAAAATATTTGGAGCAGACCTCCTTCGTACCTCCTGTCGTACTTTCAAAATCTCGTCGCTTAACGTTTGTAAAACACTCTCTTTATTAGAGTCAATGTTGGATCGCGTCTCTACAATTGAAGCGTCTAATTTATCTACTCGTCGTTGTGTTTCGGTCACGTCCGCGTGAATTTTTACCTCTAGGGATTCCACCTTCCTGGAAACCTCTAGTGTCTGTTCCTCACAGCGGGTTATGTGGTCTTTGAACCGGCCCTCCATACGTGTTACTTGTTCAATAAACGATTTTTGCATTGTGGTCTCAAAAACCTTAAACCGTTCATTGATTTTAGTATCGACCGTATTTATTCTTTCGCCGATCTCTGCGACTTTCACAGTTAGCTCTTTATTACTCTCACCGATTTCAACGACTTTAGCGGTTAACTCATTTACGCTTTCGTCTATTTTCGCAGTTAATTCTTTACTACTTTCTTTATTACTTTGCTTAATCTCGGCGTTTATGTCAGCGTTACTGCGTTCTAATGCTTCGGTTAGACTAACTCTTTGTGTTTCGATATTAGATTTTAATTCCGCGATATTTATGTCAGCATTGGCTGTTATTTGTTCAAATTTCGCGTCTATTTTAGCGGTCAAATCCGCGTTAGCTTGTTTCATTTCCGCGTTCATTTGCTGTATTTGTTTAAGTATTTTATCCATATCCATTTTAAATAGACAACAATGTCAAATATACACAATTTAAAATACACAGAACAGTTTCAAATACACACAATAACTTTACTGTTGTACAAACACCAGTCACAAAACTCTTTGGGGATTGTTTAGTTGGACGCCAGCTGTTTTACGAGTTAAAACAGCAAAGTTTGTTTAACACGTGAAAATTAAATTTAAATTGAATTTAATTAATTTAATTTAATTTGATCGCGCCCCACGTTCCGGGCAAGCCATTTATAACTCTTGTTCGGAACGTGAATTCAATTTGACGTACGTTTGTCGGGCCCCACGTTGGCCGACATTTATAACTCTACCTCTACTATGCGTTATTGTAATGTAATGTTGTGTGTGAGTACCCACCTGCTGTCTGATCTTGCAGATTCTTCCGACTAGGGCGTGTGGATTTTGGATTTGAAGTTCGCAAGCTAGTAATCTCAAATTATTACAACAACACACAAGATAAGTTACTTTACAGGGGGAGAGTTTTGTGAGACTGGTAGGCTTTATTGTACAACAATAAAACACTGTTATATGGGGTAATAAAACGTTGTTTATTACACCAACAACACACAAGAATAGAATGGTTATAATCTTATGAATTTTCTTATAGTCTATACAATGAATCGATGTTTTTCGATTGTCTAATAGTTGAAAGAAACTGAACTCATTCTTTGTGAGTTAATTGCAATTTAAATTTGACTTTATTAATTGATTTGAATTTAATTAAATTTATTTAATTAATTTGAATCTAAGTGTTCATGAAACAAAATATAAAACTCTAAAATTAATTTGAATAATTAGTTAAAATAAATTAGACGTGACAGTCTAGTTCACGTTATTTCATTTCTAGTGATTCTACTTCTGATCTACTGCAGTATGATCTAAGATTAGATTGTCAGTTAAGATTTGTATAGCGCTTTTATACTACTTCTATTTCTTAACTATAACTTACTAAAACCTTAAACAGCTATACAGATTATCACAACGAATTTACTTTTTAATTACT
This sequence comes from Magicicada septendecula, assembly GCA_034769895.1. NCBI lineage: Eukaryota > Metazoa > Arthropoda > Insecta > Hemiptera > Cicadidae > Magicicada > Magicicada septendecula. The sequence goes on along the minus strand of CM068375.1, from coordinate 361,161,486 downwards.
AGAGTCTTTGCTTTTTGTTTGTTTGGCACCTGAATTATTTGAATTACAATGTTTTAATTGAAAAATATAAAATTTGATCTGAAAATAAATAAATAGATTTTGCTTTCCTGTTACTGAAGAGGATGTCGTCCCGATTTGTCCCTCGTCGATTCGAGTCCTTGGTTAGAGAAAGTAATCTGCTTAGAACTGCTGGATTCGGTCGTGGAGTTCAAAATTCGGCAACACTCTGCTTTCCTGCTGTTTGTGAATATTTTAACGTCTGCTGTTGTCTGCTGGAACTGCTTCCTGTTCTCCGTCGATTTGCACGTTGCACGTCAGCGAGTGTGTGTGTGTGCTTCGTTCGGGCGGTCGCTCTGCTCGTCAGCTGTTAACCAATAATTTAGACGGCCTCTCTGCTGTATTCTTGAAGTCTGGTCTTGAAGTCGGGTGGATCTCTTGCGTGCTTATGACTATCTGGTAGTACACAATAAGCTTGGTTGGTGTCTTGAAGAGTATCTCGCCTTTACACAACAATTACGAGCTATACAGATGATCTGTTATTAGTGTGTTCGTAATTGCGTGTGTGTTGACCACGTAGAGTCTTCTTGTTGATCTTCACCGCTTTGGCTACTAGACGATCGAAGGACTACGTCTTAACTTCGTGAGTACTGACAGAAGAGTGAATTTTTCCACCAGAAAACATCGCACTGGCCGGGGCTGCATGAAATGATTTCATTGGTCGAAACACTCTCCCTACCACATAAAATTTAGAATTCCCTTAGTCCGTGAGAATGAAGTCTGGTTCCCACAGACGGAGAATAGAATTATTATCTAATAATTAATTATCCGGCGGAACCAGTTTGTCGCTAAGGATATCCTGTACTTATTTAATTTTGCAATAACTTGGTTGCAAATCAAGTTGTGTGAAATCTAAAATATACAATCTATCACAAATTATTATCTTTATAATATACTAAAATCTCATTACTGTAACTCTATTTTAACAGAAGTTATTTAATTATTTTAATTAACTCTTACATTTGTTAATTATATTGCATCAAATTTGCACACGTCATTATTAATATCTCGGCAAACATTTTGGCTATGTTAGATTTCGCCTTTATTTATTAGTTTCCGAGATATTAATAATTAACCGTTTGGGTGTGGTCGCTTCCTTGTACAGCGAGCTGATTACATAACGACCACGTGTGCGTTGTTTTACACAGCATTATTTTCAATGCGCTACATTCAAATGGAGTTTTAACTGTTAATTTTTATTTAAATATGGTTTCAGCATGCGGTAAACATATAACCCCAAATAGTTAATATTTGGTTCCGTTATATATTCCCACACCCGCTTTAAAAAAAAAATGAATGTAATAATTACAGTTATTTTTTTTTTCTTAATCATTACACACATATTCTGTAATCATTATTCTTACTAGCTATACATTGTATTACTTATTCTGAAGACACGTACACAAGTGTTAATGTTATTGCATTATATACAATTTAACTCTAAATACATGTATTAAAATGTTATATTTGCAACTTATTGCGTATAATGTTTTTCAAACGAGTAGTAGCCTTTATTTGTATACAATGCCACGCGTACAAAGAATTTTGCTGACAGTATTTAAAACGTTATCGCCGGGCGCGCGGCTAATTGCTTGACCTAGTTTCATATGTGGGTCAGGTAGTCGTTATCGCGTGACGTAACTGTTTCCTGCCGCTGTCCTCGCTCACTCTATACGCTTATTATTTATCGCGCTAGGAAAACATTATTATTATTAGTACACAAGTTATCTATAATTATTATTAATAATATTATAAAACACAAATTACTTATTTTAATTTTAATTATTATAATACAATTATTATTAACTCTATATACTATTTATCTTTTTAAAGTCTTTTTATTTCGTCGCGACGCGCTTTGGAACGCCATGCTACTCAAAGTATTTTCTCAAAGAGCTCGCATGGAATTTACCGATCGTTTTCGTTCGGTCCAGAGTCGTAACGATGAACGTGTGAGGTACCTGGCTCCTTCACATTTAATGAAGAGGTCCTCCGCTGTCGGTGCGCAGTCAAACTCTTTCTCTACGAGACTGTTTAAGTTCCTCATATCCAGGCAGAGTCGGATTTCTCCAGTCTTCTTGCGGACGACCAGCAGTGGGTTGAGGAAGCTGCTATTAGATCTTTCAATAATATCTTCTTCCAACATCCGCTGTATCTCCTGCTGGACCTCGGCCTGGTATTTTATAGGGACCTGGTAGATTCTCCTTATGAACTTCTCCGGCTCTGAGAGGTGGATTCTGTGTTCATACACTGACGAGATTGAATGTTCTTCACTGAAGATATCGCTGAATTCTTCTTGCAGCGACGACAATCTCCGTTCAGTTCGGGAATCTAAGGTGGTCTCCCCCTCTTCACATTCTTTATAGTGAATTACTTGTTTTGGTGGCCGTGTGATTTTAATTGGGTCACCATGGTTTTGTGTGTGTGTATGTGTGTTCAATTTAAAAGTGTAACTAACATTGTCTATGGTACATTTTAATAAGTGTTCACTGGTGTTAATTTCCGCACGTATTTGTTCCAATACATCTACCCCCAATAACATATCACATATTAAATTGTTTATAGCCACTACACACACTTCAAATTGCACTTCGTCTAGCATGATAGTTAGATAGTATTGAGTGTCAATTTTTTCTTTTGTATCGGTAGCGGTTCGTATATAAAATTGATTGATTGGGAGTGATGGGGCCGTACGAAAATATTTTTTATTAGTACGCAGGAACCTTTCACTGACGCCGGATACAACACTACCGGTATCCAACAGAATTTTCGTGGGAACGCTATTGACAAAGGCGTGTAACACCGGACACGCCGCGCTCACGGGCCTTTGTCGCGTGGGACCGGGTTCTAGCAACGGATCCCTGACATCCGGTGGGAACACATTATTAACGGGCACACAAGTTACATCATTAAAGTACACATTTCACACAATATATAATCCTTATAATTAACATGTTTATATTTACACAATTTTGCCGAATTTATAGCGCGTCCTTGCTGGATGCGCATTTTGGCACGTTTTTTGTAGCTTGGTAATTTTTCGATTTATTGTTCGAATTTTTATTGCCGTGGGAGTCGCTGTCTTTTTCAGTTGTATCAGCTTTGGCTAATTCGACCGTTTGAATCGCTCTAATTTGTGCTCCATCGTTACCCTTACCCTGCCCCTTTGGTCTACCAAAATTTTGTTTTCCCTTGTACTCAAAGGTTTTATTTGGCTGTTTTGACGGTGTTTGGGGTGGAGTAGAACTGGTACTCGGTTTTTGATCCGTTTGCTGATGGTACTGTTGTCGCGTATTCTGCCCTTCATTATTTCGGCGAAAATCGGGATTGTAACGCCACCCACCAAAATCAAAAACCGTCTCACTTTGGGACACTAGAATGAGGAGTTCGTCTACCGTGCGAATACCCTGGGTAAATACAGCTACTCTAATGTTATGGTTAAAATGGTAGGCAAGCTTGGTGACTATGTCAATCTCCGCAAATGCTGGGGTTAAATGCTTCGCGCGTTCGACGTGCTGGATTATATAATTTTCGGCGGTTATATTCATTTTTTTATCAAAACGGCCATATTCCAGTTCATTGCGCAGAAGTCGTTGGGTATGCGAGTTCCAGTACCGGCTTTCAAATTTTTGTTTGAACTCCGCGTATGTGGACACTCTATCGCGTACAATGTTATACCACTTACGCGCCGAATCACGCATCGCGTTAACCACCCACTGTATTTTGTCTTGATCTTCTAGTCGGGAACCTACTCTAGCCATTTCACTCTCACACGCTAATAAAAATTCAATGGGGTTTTCGTTATTTTCCCCCGTAAAATACACACGATTTTTCTCGTCGACAGGGCCTTGTACCAAAATATTTGGAGCAGACCTCCTTCGTACCTCCTGTCGTACTTTCAAAATCTCGTCGCTTAACGTTTGTAAAACACTCTCTTTATTAGAGTCAATGTTGGATCGCGTCTCTACAATTGAAGCGTCTAATTTATCTACTCGTCGTTGTGTTTCGGTCACGTCCGCGTGAATTTTTACCTCTAGGGATTCCACCTTCCTGGAAACCTCTAGTGTCTGTTCCTCACAGCGGGTTATGTGGTCTTTGAACCGGCCCTCCATACGTGTTACTTGTTCAATAAACGATTTTTGCATTGTGGTCTCAAAAACCTTAAACCGTTCATTGATTTTAGTATCGACCGTATTTATTCTTTCGCCGATCTCTGCGACTTTCACAGTTAGCTCTTTATTACTCTCACCGATTTCAACGACTTTAGCGGTTAACTCATTTACGCTTTCGTCTATTTTCGCAGTTAATTCTTTACTACTTTCTTTATTACTTTGCTTAATCTCGGCGTTTATGTCAGCGTTACTGCGTTCTAATGCTTCGGTTAGACTAACTCTTTGTGTTTCGATATTAGATTTTAATTCCGCGATATTTATGTCAGCATTGGCTGTTATTTGTTCAAATTTCGCGTCTATTTTAGCGGTCAAATCCGCGTTAGCTTGTTTCATTTCCGCGTTCATTTGCTGTATTTGTTTAAGTATTTTATCCATATCCATTTTAAATAGACAACAATGTCAAATATACACAATTTAAAATACACAGAACAGTTTCAAATACACACAATAACTTTACTGTTGTACAAACACCAGTCACAAAACTCTTTGGGGATTGTTTAGTTGGACGCCAGCTGTTTTACGAGTTAAAACAGCAAAGTTTGTTTAACACGTGAAAATTAAATTTAAATTGAATTTAATTAATTTAATTTAATTTGATCGCGCCCCACGTTCCGGGCAAGCCATTTATAACTCTTGTTCGGAACGTGAATTCAATTTGACGTACGTTTGTCGGGCCCCACGTTGGCCGACATTTATAACTCTACCTCTACTATGCGTTATTGTAATGTAATGTTGTGTGTGAGTACCCACCTGCTGTCTGATCTTGCAGATTCTTCCGACTAGGGCGTGTGGATTTTGGATTTGAAGTTCGCAAGCTAGTAATCTCAAATTATTACAACAACACACAAGATAAGTTACTTTACAGGGGGAGAGTTTTGTGAGACTGGTAGGCTTTATTGTACAACAATAAAACACTGTTATATGGGGTAATAAAACGTTGTTTATTACACCAACAACACACAAGAATAGAATGGTTATAATCTTATGAATTTTCTTATAGTCTATACAATGAATCGATGTTTTTCGATTGTCTAATAGTTGAAAGAAACTGAACTCATTCTTTGTGAGTTAATTGCAATTTAAATTTGACTTTATTAATTGATTTGAATTTAATTAAATTTATTTAATTAATTTGAATCTAAGTGTTCATGAAACAAAATATAAAACTCTAAAATTAATTTGAATAATTAGTTAAAATAAATTAGACGTGACAGTCTAGTTCACGTTATTTCATTTCTAGTGATTCTACTTCTGATCTACTGCAGTATGATCTAAGATTAGATTGTCAGTTAAGATTTGTATAGCGCTTTTATACTACTTCTATTTCTTAACTATAACTTACTAAAACCTTAAACAGCTATACAGATTATCACAACGAATTTACTTTTTAATTACTAGAGTCTTTGCTTTTTGTTTGTTTGGCACCTGAATTATTTGAATTACAATGTTTTAATTGAAAAATATAAAATTTGATCTGAAAATAAATAAATAGATTTTGCTTTCCTGTTACTGAAGAGGATGTCGTCCCGATTTGTCCCTCGTCGATTCGAGTCCTTGGTTAGAGAAAGTAATCTGCTTAGAACTGCTGGATTCGGTCGTGGAGTTCAAAATTCGGCAACACTCTGCTTTCCTGCTGTTTGTGAATATTTTAACGTCTGCTGTTGTCTGCTGGAACTGCTTCCTGTTCTCCGTCGATTTGCACGTTGCACGTCAGCGAGTGTGTGTGTGTGCTTCGTTCGGGCGGTCGCTCTGCTCGTCAGCTGTTAACCAATAATTTAGACGGCCTCTCTGCTGTATTCTTGAAGTCTGGTCTTGAAGTCGGGTGGATCTCTTGCGTGCTTATGACTATCTGGTAGTACACAATAAGCTTGGTTGGTGTCTTGAAGAGTATCTCGCCTTTACACAACAATTACGAGCTATACAGATGATCTGTTATTAGTGTGTTCGTAATTGCGTGTGTGTTGACCACGTAGAGTCTTCTTGTTGATCTTCACCGCTTTGGCTACTAGACGATCGAAGGACTACGTCTTAACTTCGTGAGTACTGACAGAAGAGTGAATTTTTCCACCAGAAAACATCGCACTGGCCGGGGCTGCATGAAATGATTTCATTGGTCGAAACACTCTCCCTACCACATAAAATTTAGAATTCCCTTAGTCCGTGAGAATGAAGTCTGGTTCCCACAGACGGAGAATAGAATTATTATCTAATAATTAATTATCCGGCGGAACCACTTTGTCGCTAAGGATAACCTGTACTTATTTAATTTTGCAATAACTTGGTTGCAAATCAAGTTGTGTGAAATCTAAAATATACAATCTGTCACAAATTATTATCTTTATAATATACTAAAATCTCATTACTGTAACTCTATTTTAACAGAAGTTATTTAATTATTTTAATTAACTCTTACATTTGTTAATTATATTGCATCAAATTTGCACACGTCATTATTAATATCTCGGCAAACATTTTGGCTATGTTAGATTTCGCCTTTATTTATTAGTTTCCGAGATATTAATAATTAACCGTTTGGGTGTGGTCGCTTCCTTGTACAGCGAGCTGATTACATAACGACCACGTGTGCGTTGTTTTACACAGCATTATTTTCAATGCGCTACATTCAAATGGAGTTTTAACTGTTAATTTTTATTTAAATATGGTTTCAGCATGCGGTAAACATATAACCCCAAAGTAGAGGGAAATTGAGAGTTCTGGCTCACAAAGGAATGCCGCCTTTCTTAAAAAACACTAAAAAAACACTAAAAAACATGATCTAAGAGATGACGCCGCCACCGCTGGACCCGCAGCATCCCGATGGACCACAGCATCCGCGAATTTCCGCGAAAAAAAAACGTAAAACGTAAAACGTAAGACGTAAGACGTAAGGCGTAAGACGTAAGACGTAAGACGTAAGACGTAAGACGTAAGACGTAAAACGTAAAACGTAAGACGTAAGACGTAAGACGTAAAACGTAAAACGTAAGACGTAAGACGTAAGACGTAAGACGTAAGACGTAAGATGTAAGACGTAAAACGTAAAACGTAAGACGTAAGACGTAAGACGTAAGACGTAAGACGTAAGACGTAAAACGTAAAACGTAAAACGTAAGACGTAAGACGTAAGACGTAAGACGTAAAACGTAAAACGTAAACGTAAGACGTAAGACGTAAGACGTTTTTTTATTCGCGGAAATTCGCGGTGCTGTGGTCCATCGGGATGCTGCGGGTCCAGCGGTGGCGGCGTCATCTCTTAGATCATGTTTTTTAGTGTTTTTTTAGTGTTTTTTAAGAAAGGCGGCATTCCTTTGTGAGCCAGAACTCTCAATTTCCCTCTACTACTAGAGGGAAATTGGGGGTTCAAACTCACAAAGGAATGCCGCCTTCTTAAAAAACACTAAAAAACATGATCTCAGAGATGACGCCGCCACCGCTGGACCCGCAGCATCCCAATGGACCACATCATCCGCGAATTTCCGCGAATAAAAAAACGTAAAACGTAAGACGTAAAACGTAAACGTAAGACGTAAGACGTCAGACGTAAGATGTGAAACGTAAACGTAAAACGTAAAACGTAAGACGTAAACGTAAGACGTAAGACGTAAGACGTAAGACGTAAGACGTAAGACGTAAAACGTAAGACGTCAGACGTAAGATGTGAAACGTAAACGTAAAACGTAAAACGTAAGACGTAAGACGTAAACGTAAGACGTAAGACGTAAAACGTAAAACGTAAGACGTAAGACGTAAAACGTAAACGTAAGACGTAAGACGTAAGACGTTTTTTTATACGTAAGACGTAAGACGTAAGACGTTTTTTTATTCGCGGAAATTCGCGGATGCTGTGGTCCATTGGGATGCTGCGGGTCCAGCGGTGGCGGCGTCATCTCTGAGATCATGTTTTTTAGTGTTTTTTTAGTGTTTTTTAAGAAGGCGGCATTCCTTTGTGGCTTTGAACTGTCATTTTCCCTCTACTCCCCAAATAGTTAATATTTGGTTCCGTTATAATATATATTATAACGATTCATATTAGTGTCCTAACTGAGCGTTATATGAAGTGTCTGACGGAGGGAGTAGAGCAGCGTAAGCAAAAGAGAGAGCGTACAATCGCAGCCATCTCACTCTAACCACGTCACAGCGACATCAGATACTGTTACGAACATGAAATTTTACTCAATACAAATTATCAGTTCAACCTGTGATAACTTAAAAACTAGTAAATATACGGCAATTCTGAAAACAGCATTGTATTCAGCAAGAGAAGCTTTATAAGTAGCCGCAATCTCACTTAATGTAATTAACAATTGACGAAGTTATACGGAAGACGTACGCCAAAAGGAATAACGAGAGAATTATGCTACGTAGGAATTAGGTGTTTTCACACACACACAGATAAAGACCTAAGCAACAATATTCTGTGGTCAGATCTTGGAAAACACGTTTGCAAATACCGGTAATCAATCGATTTGTAAACACAGGAAGTACGATTTTAACTAGAAATTCTCTGCAGTTTGAAACCTGTCACGGGGTGTTTTGTCGACCTATTCGAGATTGTCGAAACTGTAAAAACGCATGATTTATTTGAACAACCAATCAGCATCCAGTATTTAAAACTGACGACAACTCAAAGCGAGGGGTAGCATCACTCTTCGATCGGATCTTCTATACGCTAGACGTGTATAAATAACATACAGAATTTTTTTCAATCACGCAAAAGCGTAATTAAGTTCAAATTCGAGAAGTAGTCCGCAGTGTAGATGAACTAATACCGTTCAATAACTCTCGCTGCGTAAAACAATGTTAATTAATTAAATAATTAATTAATTAATCATCAGCCGTGAAGGACCTGTGCGACAGAAGGCTACTGCTTCTGTAATTGCCAGGGCATCTTCTACAACATTGATCAACATCAATTCTTCTGTGCAAAACCATCACAAGGAGGACCCCTACGGATTCCTATCTTCGGTCAACGCATCAAACAGTAAGAAATAGATTCATTGATCAATGAAATAAGCACTAAACAAATAATAAAAGCAATAAACAATTTTTGAAAGACACTAAGTATTTCACACTTTGTAATTTTAATTATAAGTTTAGCTCTAACATAGTATAGGAGTGTTGAATGGAAAGTGGTGTGTAGTATTGGACGTGCAAATTATTGCAGATCTGTTCTTTAGCCCTGGTTTGGGAGGTAGCAATCTCTTAATTAAACCAGATAAGAGCCATAGGTCGTTTGAACGTCTTAATCGTTACTTTTCACACTCACTCAGTAATTATAAGTGTTAGGGTAGAATTAAGTCCTACCATTAGCCTAATCAAGTTTAAAAATAATAAATTAAAACGTTAATTAAAATAATCAAACAAATATTAAAGTGTTATTTGTAACGATTCCCCTTGAAAACCACAATCACTGAACGAATCCTGAGAAAGAGTGTCTCCATGCGCTGAGCTAAGCTGAAACCGTGTCATTTGTATCTGGGATTTATTCTGGCGCCCAGGTAAAGTAATATCACGGGTAAGTAACATTTTATCTAACATACGAATATTAGATAATTGTGTTAGATAAAAGGGAGCGTCGTATAGATTTGTCGCAGCAACTAAGGGGCACGATTAAAGCACCAAATTTATAGATAGAAATAACTTATGTATAAATTTGGCGCGGCCAACTAAGAAGCTCGATTAAAGTTATACAACTGGCGTTGTATACCCAAGTGATTAGTTAAATTGTAATATTAATAAATAAAAAAAGAAAGTGGAATTCAGGGTTACAAATAACTGTTAAATAATTGTTAAAATAATTTGTTAAAAATAAATTTAAAAAATGGCTAAATCATCAGCAGTAGATATGGCAGCAATTGAACAAATGTTTAAGCAGTTGACCACTAAAATTGAAAGTAAAATTGATGATACAAATAATAAATTGTCTAGTGAAATAAAAGATACTAATAATAAAATTGAAAAAATAGAAAGTAAAATTGAAAGTACAAATAGTCAATTAAATAGTGAATTATCAAAGAAAATTGTTGAAAATAATAAAAGTTTAGAAGAAAGTAATCAAAAATTAATAACTGATGTTAATAATAAAATTGAGCAAACTAATAAATATTTGTCTAGCTAAATGAAACAAATAAACGAAAATTTGTCTAGCCAAATAGAACAAAGTAGTGAAGAGGCTACATTTAAAATAGATGAAGAAATATCTAATTTAGCTAGTAAATTAGATAGTACTAATAATAAAATAGACGAGAGTAATAGTAGGTTTGATAAACATACCGAAGAGGTTAAAACTACGCTAGATGAGTTTAGGAAACAAGTAAACACTAATTTTCGCCGTCAAGACGAAAAACTAAATAAGTTTAGAAACGAATTTCATGAAAGGTTAGAACAAAAAGTAACCCTCATTAGTCAACAATTCAGTGAAGTAACAGCTGAATTAAAAACACAATCGCTTCTAAATAAAGAAGAAATCCAGAATACTAGGGAAGAGTGTACCCAAATGGGTGAGAACATTAAAGAAGTTAAGAAACAGGTAGAGAGTAAGGCTAACAGTGACGAAGTACATCAAAAGATGGAACAGCAGTTGAAGGTAATGCGGGAAGATCTGACTAAAGCAATGAAGTCACAGCAAACTAAAGTAGTGAGGTGTGGCGGCTATAAGGAAGAACCGGAAAACCTTGCATTTTCAGGAAACCCACATGAGAATCCTGTGGAATTCCTAAAGCTGTTTGAGGCTTATGTAGCTCGTGTAAATCCACTGATGGACGACGAGGAGAAGGAGGACATGTTAGGTCGATTTCTCAAGAATTGGGCAATTACGTGGTGGAAAGTCATCTCGGACAGATTCCAAACCTACTCAGACTTCAGAGAAAAATTCCTTGCTCAGTACTGGAACGTTCAGATACAAAGAAGGGTACGCGATCATCTGGAATTTGGTAAGTATCACCCGTCAATGAATATGACAACCACCAATTATGTACTTAACGTAATGGCGCAAGTTAAATATCTAACACCACCAATAGAAGTGAGAGACCTAGTATATAAGCTAGCGCGTCATTTCTCAGAACGCACTAGAGTAGCAACCACTACTAGAGGAGTGGATACTCTACAAAATTTCATAATGGTAGTAGATGAGTGTCAAGATTTAGAGAGGGACCTACAGCGTGTAAGTAATCAGCTGAGTAACTACTCTAGAGGCGATCATCAAGAACCAACTTTCTACTCAAATAAGAGGAGAGACAATGAACGCCCGAAAGAAAAAAGGTTTACCCCATATCCGGGTAATAAACCACAAAATCGACCGGAATTGGAGGAGAAGGGTAGAAGTAGGAGTGTAGAAAACAAACCAAATAAAGGGTATAAAGTATGTAAAACAACTATAACCTCTACCGAGCAGCAACCGTCGACTAGTAAAATGAATACGGGAAACGGGAAGCCACTGCAGGTAGAAAAGAAACAAAACTAAATCTACCATATAGATTTATCACATATTGCAGTGAAATCACAAAAGAAAACAGGTAAAAAGAACGTAACTAATAATATAAAACAAGTGAGTGATAGGGAGTTCTTGTTAAAAGAAGCGCAAGAAGTGGGTAGAAACCATTATCCTGAATGTCCGGAAATAATTTGTAAAATCAGTAATCTACTAGTAAGAGCGCTTATAGACACTGGCAGTGAAGTTATCTGTGTCAGCTCAAAGTTTGTAGATAATTGTCAGTTGCGAAATTGTCCCAGACTACCCGTAAAACATTGTAATGTACAGGGAGCCACTGGAGCCAAAATGCAAAAGATAACTGAACAAATATATTTACCTGTCAGTATAAATGGTAACCAAACCTAAATTGTTCGATGAAAGGGAGCGTGGTAATATATATATAATATATACCAACTCTACTTATATGCGTTGTTGTTGTGTCGTGTTGTGTATGAGTACCTACCTGCTGTCCGATCTTGCGGATTCTTCCGACTAGGGCGTGTGGATTTTGGATTTGAAGTTCGCAAGCTAGTAATCTCAAATTTATCGCAACAACACACAAAATAAGTTACTTTAAAGGAGGTGAGTTTTGTGAGACTGGTAGGCTTTATCGTACAACAATAAAACACTGTAATATGGGGTAATAAAACGTTGTTTATTACTCCAATAACACACAAGAATAAAATGGTTATTATATTATCAATTTCTTACAGTTTAAACAATGAATATGTGTTAACTAATGTTTTTCAATTTGTTAATAATTGAAAAGAAACTAAACTCGTTATTTGGCGAGTTAATTGCAATTGAAAATTTAATTAATTAATTGATTTGATTTGATTAAATTTCTTTAACTAAATTGAATTTAAATGTTAATGAAACAAAATATAAAATTCTGAAGTTAATTAGAATAATTTTCAAAAATAAATTAGACGTGACAGTCTAGTTCACGTTATTTCATTTCTAGTGATTTGACTTCTGTTATACTGCAGTATGAACTGATAATTAGATTGTGAGTTAAGATATGTATAGCGCTTTTATATTATTTCTATTTTCTTAACTACAGCTTACTAATGACTTAGACTGCTATACAGATTATCACAAAGAATTTATTCTTAATTACTAGAGTCTTTGATTTTTGTATGGCACCTGAATAGTTTGAATTACAATGTTTTAATTGAAAAGATAGAAAATTTGATGTTGAAAAATAAATAAGTTGATTTTGCTTTCCTGTTATTGAAGAGGATGTTGCTCCAATTGTCCCTCGTTGATTCCGGTCCGGTCGCTAGAGAAAGTAATCTGCTTAGAGCTCCTGGATTCGGTCGTTGAGTTCAAAATTCGGCAACACTCTGCTTCCTTGCTGTTCGAGAATATTTTAACGTCTGCGGCTCTCTGCTGGAACTGGTTTCTGTCCCTCGTCGATTCGCACGTCGCACGTCAGCGTGTGTGTGTGTGTTTCGTTCGAGTGGTAGCTCTGCTCGTCAGCTGTTCACCAATGATTTCGACGGCCTCTCTGCTGTATTCTTGAAGTCTGGTCCTGAAGTCGGGTGGATCTCTTGCGTGCTTATGACCACAGCTTGCAGTACACAATAAGCTTGGTTGATGTAATGAAGAGTATCTCGCCTTTACGCAATAATTACGAGTAGTACAGTTGATCTGTATTTACTGTGTTCGTAATTGCGTGTGATGACCACGTAGAGTCTTCTGATGGATCTTCACCACTATGGTTACGAGACGATCGATGAATTACGTCTTGACTTCTCAAGTACTGGCAGAAGAGTGATGTTTCAGCCCGAAAACACCGCGCTGGTCGGGGTTTGGTCAAATGATTTGATTGGCTGACACACTCTCCCTACTACATAAAATTTGAATTCCCTTGGTCCGTGAGAATGAAGTTAGATTCCCACAGACGGAGAATTATTATTATTAATATTATTAATCCGGCGGAACCAATTTGTCGGTCCGGATTTCCTGTGCTTATTTAATTTTGCAATAACTTGGTTGCAAACCAAGTTGTGCGAAATCTAAAATATACAATCTGTCGGAAATTATTATATCTATGACATATTCAAAGCTCATTAATGTAGCTCTATTTTTACAGGAGTTATTCAATTAAATTAGTTAACTCTTTTATTTGTTAATTATATTGCGTAAAATTTGCACACGTAATTATTAATATTTCGGCAAACCTTTCGGCTATCTTCGATTTCGCCTTTATTTATTAGTTTCCGAGGTATTAATAATTAACAGTTTGGGTGTGGCCCTTCCTTGTACAGCGAGCTGATTACATAACGGCCACGTGTGCGTCGCTTTACCAAGCATTATTTTCAACGCTCTACATACAAATGGAGTTTTGACTGTTATAATTTATTTAAATATGCTTTTAGTATGCAGGTGACATATAACCCCAAATAATTAATATTTGGTGCTGTTATAAATATATTGTTATAGGACGAGTACGTGCGTCTCGTTCGTATCACGCAATGTAAACCTATTTGTTACTAGGAACGGGTATGCTTCTCTTACTCTCCTCTCTTCGGTCGTGTTAATTTAATTCAATTTCTGAGATATTTGGAGTTGGGGAATATAGTAATTTCATTAACTAATATTAGCTTATCTCTCTAAGAAAAATACCAGTGTTAGTGTGCTTGTAACTTAAATAATTAATGTTTTATTCTATAATTTCGCTCAACCCTAGTATACCTCGAAGAGACTTATGTAAATTTTGTATTTTAGTGCTCTTCTCTTTGGTGTCGGAGAATTCCGCAATAAGCGCTGCAGTTCCGGAGCAACGAAACTTATAGGTTAATTCACTGTTTACCGTAACCAATTATTATATACTTAGTCAGTTACTTTTTATTCCCAACTCATTAAATAATACCCCAAATAATAAGATTTTGCAACTATACAAGGTTTCTTTATTTATTCACTCCTTCAACATTAAATAAGATAGGTTCCAATTGGCATACACAAAGGCTATAGATTGCGTGAATCGATTATTGTTCGGTCCAATATTTTATTTTATATTCGGTTATATAATTTGTTTTTGTTTATAATTAACTTAATTCAGGGTGTGAAGGTTCTTGTAACTGTGGGGAAGATTAAAAATACTTAGATAAGAATGCAAGATTTACAATTTTGAAGTGTTGTGTTGTTAATATGATTTATACAATTATAATTTACCAGACTAGAACGAAGCAACTCGAGTAGGCCGTTGGTTGATAACCTCGCCGTTCAGAATGGATATGTCGTTCGAGATTCCTTTCTTCGGTTTAATAAAGTGGAATTCTTGTCCTGTTCACCTCGGAAATACAGCTCCCTGGGTTTATTTACGGCCAGACTGGTGGTCCTTCTGCAAATTCTGGATCCAAATACGTTCTTCTATCGTTGAAGTAATTAGTGATGTTCCGTGTATTTAAAAGGTTATGAGTTCCAGTGTGGTGTATATTATTTGTTGTGACACAGTTAACTCTTTGTATTGGTTTTAATATATCGTTAATTCTTTTCTGGTATAGGACAATTCAAGTCCTTCCTTGTAGAACCCAGTTATTTATTTTTTATTGTGATACTGTACTATGATCTCATTTGGTTAAACTTTGCTGGCATAAGTCAAGAAGTTTATCATTAGAATTTTGTGGATTATAATTGTATCAAAATAATTTAGAATATTCTAATTACATTAAACATTTCTTTGGTTTTTTTTTAATCTCATCACGTTCAGATCATAAAAGGCAATAATTGAAATCGACAACTTCATACATTACTGTTGTCCTTAGCAACACATTATTTTTCTTCCTTCTCAATGTTTTGTATATAGTTATTATTTCATATATTTTTCGTCCATTCCTTATTAATCTTCTATCATATCGGAATATAACTTTACCTATAGTTTATTTATTATTTTCTACATATATTCTGCTGGTTTTTTGATCTTAGTCTGTTTCTTTTATATTTATTACTTTTTCGATATCAAACGTTATCAATCGATATCATGGCATTGTGGCATTATCATAATTTGTTTAAATTGATGTGATTTATTATATACCGTTACTTATCAAATGTTTTTCCTAGCTCTTTGAACCGTATTCATTAATTATTATTAACTTCCGTCCCTAACCTTTATGTTATAAGTGGTTATATAGTGTTATTGGCTGTTAGGCCTTTTATTGTATATGGACCTACCTTTGTTTATAACTGGTGAACAACTATAGCCCTTTTACATGAGTTCATACATATAATCAAATCTTAACTATTAACATTTACACATATAATTATTCTTTTCATAACTAATAACAATTTTATCTTGATCTATGGATTACATATAAGAAAATTGAGATCCATTAACACTAACTAACTGTTTCCCACATCCTTCTATAACAGTAATTGAATAATACATTTTGTTTCATTACTTTCCATTAACTCAACAAGTAATTTGTATAGCATAACATAAACTTTAACATAACATTCATCGTTACAAAATAATATCATTTAATTCATAATCCTTACTTACTATTGCTATAAGGTAAATTATTGTCTCGTTTTTGTCTAATTTCATTGTCATTTACTTTGACATTTTCTGTATTAGTTTCTTTCTTACAATTCTCATCAGTATAATATTTATTTACTTTTCACTGAACATGGATCTCTAACTATTGTCTAATTTACAGGTTTGTTTATTATTGTTATTTCTACCTTGCATCCTTATTCCTTTTTATATATAATTATAAATGTATTTATTAGACCTTTGTATTATCATGGGAGTTAAATATTGATTTACTTATTATTTTGTTAACATTCTATTTATGTAACATGGATGGCTGCATTTCTATTGCGTTACATATTCTCCCCCTCCTAAAAAAGTTTAGTTTACCTGAATGAAGTTTAGGTCAAATAAACTTGTCTTTTTCACATGCCTTTTCTTCATCTCAACATTAATGGTTAACGATGGGATTCTCAATGTAACTTTGTTAGACTAGTATTCATAATTCTTTATTTAATAATATTTCATTATTTCTATTAACATTCTTGATCATATTTAATTTCTGTAAACAGTATTTGTTGATAGTTGGCTATAATATTCAATGATACCTTAGGTTCACATCTCTTCTACTTTTAATTACTGTAATCACTGTATTTCTCAATTATTCTTCTGTCAGCTATTTTCTTTATGTTTTCTTCGTCATACTCTTCTGGAATCTGAGGTCATCCTTGCAACGATTCTAATATTCCTTAAATATTTAATTTCCCTAACAATCCCTAATATGTGCGTTGGTACAGTTCAGAGAGGCACTGTTTGGCTTCATACTCTGCTGTCCACACTACACTTTAATATAGTACTGCTGGAATTCATCTACAGTCAGCTATAAAAATATAATAATCTCCTAATAATCTCTTTAATTAATCAATAATAAACATTTGGGAATTTTTTCACATTGTTGCTTTTATATTTATCTATTCCTATCTTCATACTTTGTGATTCCATTTTATTTTCCTTAAACAATTTTTGATAATAATTCTGACAGTTATCATTTGTAATTATTTTTGTTTTTCTTTCTTGTTGTGATAATAACGCTAAGTATCTTTTTCATATGTTCTTCTGATCTCAATATTTTCTAAATAGTAATTGGTTTGATTATTACTATTACTGTATTTCTGAATAGTTACAGTCTTTAGCTCAACTATTATTTTTCTTATTTTATTTCATTATTTTGGCTGGTTATATTTCAATGAATTATGTTTATACATATTTTTTCTTGTTTTCTTTAATATTACATTGGTCACAATCAATCGTTTATTGAGGCTGTTCTTTTCACTTGGCAATGCGGTAGGTATTTTAGGTCGTATTATTCTTCTTTTATTATTTTGCATAGGTATACTTGATATCAAAGCTTTTTATCTTGGGGTTTCATTATTCCTGATTCATAATATTTCTTCGTAGACATGTAGTAATAATTCTGGTTTTCTTCTGTAATCTTGGGGTTTGTTATTAACTTTTCTTAATACCTTCTTCATAACTATATTTTAATTCAGACTTACTTCATTTTGAATGACATGTTTTCTATTTATATATTATTGTTCAAAAAATTCTTTTTATTTACAAGTGTTTTCTCTTCAAAATTGGTAATAAGTTGTTCTTATTTAGATTTAGAATTTATTGGATTTATTCAAAATATTTCTTTATGGACTCCTGATTGTACGTTCCCTTAATCTTTTTCGTGACAGGGTTCATTATTTCATAGGTATTGTTATTATTATTTTTTGTTATCACATGTGGCCCAGTATATAACAATAATAATTTTTTCGTTATTCCTTCTAGAGTGCTGGGTAGCTCCCTGTTTCTTATTAATATTTTCTCGCCCACTTGGTACTTAATTGGTTTTGGATTATTCTTTTCATATTTCCTTTTCTTCATTTCCGCCTTTTCCATTATTCGGTTATAAAATTTAACGTTTTCAAACTGATATCCTGGGTTTGTTGGAAAATTTATAATATCCTGGATTTCCCTAGGTGGAAGCCTTTCAAACATAACAGTATAAGGGGTATTTTCGATGGATTGATGTTAAGATATATTTAAGAACTCTTCGGTCAGTGACAGGTATTCGTACCACCTTCTCTGTTGGTCATGACAGTAAGTTCGGAGTATTCTGCCAACTTCCCTCAATACACGTTCTGCCGGATTGCTGCTGGCGTGGTATACTGAAGTCTTATATGTTCTAATGTTGTGTTCTAGAAGATTATTTCTCCATTTACTTCCCTTGAATTGCGTACCATGATCGGTGATAATAGATGACGGTTTACCAATCTCTGTTATGTAACGTCCAATGACTATTTCCAGACTTTTCTTGGTCGTGGCTCTGCTAATAGCGTAGAGCTTAGTATATTTGGAAAAGTGATCAAAAATAATAATTATGAATTTATATCTATGGTTCCCTCCACTGCGTGGGAATGGTCCACATATATCCAGAAATACTTTCTCCAGCTTATATTTGGATGTGATAGGGATCATGACTCCCTCCTTCTTATCATTGTTATGTTTAACCATCTGGCAGATGTGACATGCTTGGATGGATTTTTGCACCTTTCTGGTTATATTTTTTATGTACACTTGTTCTTCCAGGGCTTTGACGATTTTTATGGCTCCCATGTGTCCATATCGTTCATGGTAATCCAAGATCAATTTGTTTTCCACAGCGGTGGGAATTACTAATTTCCAGTTTATTTGTTTAGGGGTGACTTTAATAAATAATCGATCATCATGTATACAGTAATATTTAGTAATAACTTCATCAGCATTTTGCACCTTCTGGCGTATGTTTATTAATTTGGGATCCAATTTTTGGTGTTGATTAATTTCATTTGTGATAATTTCTAAATCCTTTCTACTCTTAATGATATTGTACACTTTTGCAATCTGTTCCTTTTCTCCCTCGAACGATTGGTCTTGTATGTTTATTCGGGACAAGATATCGGCTGCTATGTTCTTTCTTCCAGGTATATATTCCCAATCGATGCAATACTCTTGCAATGCAAGGACCCATCTAGTTAGCCGGCCATGACTAAGTTTACATCGTTTTAGAAATGAAATTGATTTATGGTCACTTCTTACGGTCACTGGGTATCCGAGTATGTAAGTTCTAAACTTATTGCATGCGTACACTACACTTAGCAGCTCCTTCTCGGTAACGTTATAGTTGCGTTCGCAGTTGTTCAGCACTCTGCTGGCGAAGCTGATTACCATGTGATGTCCTTCTTCATCTTCTTGATATAGAGTAGCTCCTAAACTAACATTGCTCGCATCACAATTTAAATAGAAGCGTTTGTTAAAATCAGGGTGGTACAACATAACCGTCTCTACAAATTTCTTCTTGATTAATTGCAGAATTTTATCTTGTTCTGGTCCCCATGCCCGTTTGTCTTTGGATGATAATTGTTTTTGAAATTTGGCAGTTATTTCCGAATAGTTATTTTGGAATTTGCGGTAATAGTTACAAATTCCAAGAAAGGATTGTAGCTGTTTTCTATTTTTTGGAGTAGGGAACAGTTGAATTGCTTCTACTTTTTCTGTTGAAGGTGTGATACCCTCCTCAGACAAATTAAAACCTAAGAACTTTACTTGGTTGGCTATGAATTTAGATTTATTCAGCTTGAGTGTTATGTTATTTTCGGATAATTTTCTTAGTACATGTTCCACCCGCTCGCAATGTTCATCCCAATGTGAAGAAGTTATAAGTAAGTCATCTACATAGACCGTAGTGAATTGCAGTGTTTCTTGTCCCAATACTTGGTCCATGCATTTTACAAATATAGCAACAGAATTGATTAATCCGAAAGGTAGCCTTTTAAATTGATACTTCCTTCCGTCAAAAAGGAACGCCATGTATTTTCTACTATCTGGGTGCAACTCAACCTGCCAGTATCCGCATACCGTATCCCAAGTACTGATGTATTTAACGCCGTGGAATTTCTTTAAGATTTCTTCGATTTCTCCCGGGGAAGTCCTATCGTTGATGATCATTTTATTTATTTCCCCAGCGTCCAGGCAAATTCTCACCTTTCCGTTCTTTTTCGGGATTGCCACTATGGGACTGGTATATTGTGATTGACTATATTCAATTATGTCATCCTGAATCATACGATTAATCTCAGCCCGGACTTCGTTTTTGATTGAGTAAGCTATTGGGTAGGATTTTCTACGAAAGTCCACTGGTTCTTTAAAATTTATCACACACTGATATCCTTTTACTTTACCTGGAGCATTGGAGAATATGTGTTTGTATTTATTATATATTTGAATTAAATTTTCGGCCTGTACCTTACTTACTTGTCGACAAGTTTTTCCCTTTGGAATTCTGGGATCTCTTCTAACTTACTCTGCCACAGTTCGGGATCGTCGTCCTCATATTGAATGACTTCTGGTATTTTATTTTTCTTACAAAAGTAGCTTTTTATGGCCAGACATCTGTTGTTAACTGGAACGGTTCTATTAGCATCTACTAATTCGGTTGTCCATAATCCTTCTTCGGATGTTAAATATATTATGCCTTTATGTAAGTCAATTACTGCGGAATGCTGCCGTAATATATCGCATCCGATCAATACATTGAACGGTAATCCCGTTGCGACCAAGAATCCTATTGGTAGTGTTATATTATTATTGGTAAGATCGAGCGATACTTGTTTTTTAACTGTTTTATTTTGCTGTCCAGTGGCTCCGATAATTATCACATTATTAACAGGTAAGGTCGGTATAGGCAACTGGCCTTCTCGCTGTATTTTTTCCAGTTCAGTACTATCTATCAACGAGATGTTGGATCCAGTATCTATCATTATGGTAGATTGTACTCCATTTAATTTTGCTGTTACATATATGATTTCATTATTACTATTACTGTGTACATGATTCTTATCCTCTTCCAATAAATCTTCTCTAATATTTTTTAAATAGTGGTTATTAATTACAGTTATGGTATTATTATTCTTAGTTTTATTTACAAGTCGTTGTTCCCCAAGATTACGGTTCAGTGAAGGGTATTCATCATTTTTCACTGCCTCTATTAGTTTAAATGAGGGCTTCCCCCATCTTCTCTATTTTCATTTGAATTATTAGATTGATTTTGTACAGGTTCGGTGCGGTCCTCTACATTAGGTTCCGCTATCCTATAATTTCTTTCAGGTTGATAGTTGTCTTCACGCCGGGACTGATTATAATGACTGTCATATCGGTGACTCCTTGGGTAATACCGTCTCTGATTACCTTGAGGCCTGGAGTAAGAAATTGGACGGTATTCCCCCCGCACGCTGACTATTCTTCGCTCAGTGTTTCATCGGTGCGAGTCGTAGTAAGTTTCTGGTAAATTACTAGTTGAACACAATGTTGTTTTATTTAGCATCATTTCGATTCACAGAGACAGAGCAAACATCGGGTTGATTATATCAAACGGCTTGCATAAAAATAACAGCCGTTGCCTACCCTCCTTCCGTTCTCACACGCTCGGCGGAAGTCGATTACATCGCCATGTCTAGTTGGATAAAAAATAACTACCGCCGTCTAGTCGCCTACCCCCCTTCCGTTCCCACACGCGCGGCGGGAGTCGATTACATCAGCCTGTCTAGGCGGCTTTCATCCTGTTTAACACGGATAAAAATAACTGCTGCCGTCTAGTCGACCCCCCACCCCACCCACCCGATGAACACATGTGAAGACGGCTTGCATCCTGTTTCACAGGGTTAAAAATAACCGCTTGCTGCATATCGTCTGGTTCACGATCCATCGTTTCCGGTGGACAAAAATAACCGCACCGTCTGGTTTCCCCCTCCACCGCTCCCGTCGTTTGCAACAGCCTCCCTACTTCCATCGGAACGAACGAGAATTATTGTTTCAGACGTTCACAGACGCGCATGCAATTACAAAGTCTTCCTTGGAAATGGCTTCCTTCATTACTAAGTTTGCTGCCATCAGCGCTATACAGTACCAAAAAAATTAACGAACCCGTAATGGGTGTAAAATATCTCATAGAACAACTTCAGAATATAGACACGTAGACAGTACGGGAATGCCGTACTCGCCACAATTCGTGACTACACGGACGATAAATTAAAACATCGTGTTTACCTTCCAAAAAGCTACGCGGGAGTGTTCGTAGACGAGGAGTTGAAACATTTAGCACCGTACCGCGGACAAACGACAGGGCATACGTGGTGGACATCTTAGTGTAACGCCGGTTGTTGTTACAGATATTATGAACTAACAATTATGGTTTGCTTAAATTTGTATTTCATATTGTATGCATTCTTTAACTTGTAATTTAGAGTGCTTACATGTATTTCGTTTGTTTTAATTATATGCAATAGTCACTACACTTCATAGTGCGTACGTGTGTTCGCGTTATTACATATTATGTATTTTAACTTGTAATATAGTGTGCTTACATATATTGCAATTGTCTTAATTATACGAAATTGTCACTTCATATCATTGTGCGCGCGTGCGTGCGTGCGTGTGTGTGTGTGTGTTTACATATTATGCATTTTTAAACTTGTAATATAGTGTGTTTACAGCTTTTTAAACGTGAAAACCGGTTCAGGCTATAAGGTAAAAACTTTTACGTTTTTACCATTAAAAACGTTTTGTTCCGCGTCGGTAATTTATGTGAATTAACTATATTTAATGAACATAAACATTCACACGGCTAGTGCAGCCTACAAAGGTGAGTTTAAAAAACATTAAAGAGTAAGCTCATTTGGAAAAAAATAAAAAAACTCGGAGGGGCCGCTCATAAAACTTATAGGGCCTCAAAAATCTTAAATCCGGCAGTGCTAATATATAATACATTGTGTTAGCTAAACATTGTGTAAGTGTAAACTGCTCGCGCAGTTTCCTGCAACCTAACCTAACTAAAACTGTAAACGTAAACAATAATGCAAACGAGATGATGTGTAACTAATTAGCCTACAGAGTTTACTGTCTGGCCGTAATTTGAAGATCGAGCAGTGGGTAAGATGGGAGATGCAGGCCGGGCACCACGGTTGGCTAAGTGGGGGTGTTGTAATCTATAAGCTGAGAACATTACCTCGTCTCACTAGTCCCTCACCCCTCCCGGCAATTAGCGCGTCTCTTGATCTCTTAATGCATTCACGCATTCCTCGCGTGGCTTCCATTAGAGAAATTCGTTTGCGCTCTTAGAGAACACTTCGTTTTCATCGTTATTACATTTATTATTTACTTCGTTGTTATCGTTTAAAATTTATTATTACTTCGTTGTTATCGTTATAAAATGTATTATTTACTTCGTTGTTATCGTTACTAAATTTATTATTTACTTCGTTGTCATCAAATTTTAAACAGTGAACTGTTATTTTTGTGCGTTTTCAAAACATGGAACAACAAAATATTACGTCAACACCTACTACTAGCTTCAGAACTCCGAAAACAAACCGGAAGGTAATTCGCAGTAGGGAGCGCACCGTTGTCAGCAACATAATAGAAGCATGTGTACAGGAGGCTTCTTCAGGAACTCTGCTGGCACCTATTACTTGCCCTAACAAGAGAGCAGCCCTTTATACGAGAAAAGGGATAGCAACTATTGGACGAGTTAGGAAAGAAAGGACAGATTCTCCAAGAGGGGATCTAAAGCCACCACAGAAACCACGAACAAGGGTGCCTGTTGTAATTGACAACTTTGACAGAAGTGTAATTCGCCAAAAATTAGAGCACTTTTATTTACAATTACAAATTGTGCCTTCCGTCAGGAAACTGCTGGCTACACTGAAAGAGAGAATTAATTTCCCATACGGCAAAACAAAGCTTAGACAACTATTACACGATATAGGTTTTAAGTGGAGTGGAAACGGTCCTGCAGTAAAAGAAAAGTGCTAGTAGAGCGCAATGACATCATTGACTGGCGGTGCAGTTATCTGATGAAAATGAAGAGGTATCGAGAATAACAACAACAGATTTTCTTCCTCGATGAAACTTGGGCAGACTCAAATATCACGTTCCGGAATTGTTGGCAAGGGCCAGGTGTAACGGGCTTCGCCGAAAACATTAGTGGAACCAGTAGATTTATTATTGTCCACATTGTTTCCAAAGATGGTTTTTTGCCTGGAGCGGAATTGATTATTAAGGCTGGGAATACTAAGGGAGACTACCACGGCCAAATGAATTCCGAAAATTTTTCAAAATGGGTGAAAGAGAAAGTGATTCCTGGTCTTCCTCCTCAAAGTGTTGTAATTATGGACAACGCGCCGTACCACTGTGTAGAACACAACAAGCCGCCCGTAAGATCGTCGACTAAAACGCAGATGATTACTTGGTTACATCAGAATGGAATTGTAGCTGATGAAACCTTCAGGAAAACTACGCTGTACGAGCTAATAAAAGCGAAGAAACGGCCGGAAAAGGTTTTCAAAATAGATATGGTGTTCCAGACCCACGGTCACACTGTCATGTGTCTTCCACCGTACAACTACTACCTCAACCCGATGGAACTAGCTTGGGCGAAGTTGAAGCGACACATCCGCTCCAAAATTTTACAGGAGGGTGGACCATGACGAAACTGAAGGAGCTAATTGATGAAGGTAAGCTGAACAAAATCATATTACCATGTACTTTAGAAGCAAATATAGTGGAACTTGTTCATAACGAACGCGTAAATATCTTCCTTGTAACCGATATTCGTTTTCCCCGCGAAATACGGAAAATTTTCCCATAAAGAGATAGGCTTCATATTGACAAAAAAAATTAAAAAAAAGATGCATGAATTACAGAATTTAATTTCAAAAAATAAATTAACTAAGCAAATGCATAAACTACAAAATTTAATCATGTAAATTAACATTTATGTTTAGTGGCTATACACTAAAATATTTAAGTTACCTGTAATTCACTACAGTTCACTGAAGTGCACAGAAGCTCGAGTAAATTTAAATCTAATGTTATAATTCAAATGCCGATAGACAGTATTTCTTAAGACACTGTTGAATTAGAAGTACCCCTTCCTAAAGCCCGAGTTAATCGTACTTTTTCATAAACCGTTAAGATTTAACGTTTGATGCCTGATATTTTATGAATTTTACGTTGACGACGACGATAGCGACGATGACGACGACGACGACGACGACGAATCACAAGAAGACACGTGTGCATAGGGTGAGAGTTTGTAATCGGACTTGGCATATGCCTTTCTATTATTATTTGTTACAATTATTATTTCAGTACATGTATTCACAACTAAACTAAGTCGATCGTGTTTTCTTATAGCAAACATTACGTTTAAGTTCACTTTATGTACTTGTGTATTTAGTTTTAATGTGCTAAATACATAAATTTATAATTGGATAAATAATAAAAATTTAGTTTTCGTACATAATATAATTTGATATTTCTTTAACTTTCAACACCGCTTGCTCTCACATTTTTAATCACGTTACCATACATTTAATCGTCTTTTGTTGTTGAATACAAAAATTATTTATGTGGGATACATTTACAGGGGAAGTTACTAATACACACTTGAACACTTGAAACTACGGCTTTTGTAGAAATCAGTTTGCTGACGCTGAGTAGAGAGGAACTGCGCTCTTACTAGCGTAGGCAAACCAAACGGCTAGTACACGTATTTTACCCGACATTGCTTACAAGCGGCCGCGTGGTGGGGGAAAGCTGATTCAATCATCCGGTCGCGGCCAGACAGTACCTGTCAACTTGGCCGGTATCCAACACAAGTAATCAGACTTACGTAGACATTCTGACCTTACATATGATAATGTGAATCTATCATACTGTTGTTTCCAAGGAACAAAAATATTCGGTGTAATGAATGAAACACTTAGGCCCCTTTTATGCACTCGCGCGACAAGCTCATCTGCTGCGCGTCATTTTGCGGCGCGTTTTGTAAAACAATGGAGGCAAGTGAGGCTTTTTATTCACACGCGCAGCAAAAATCATGTCGCGCGTTCTGAAAAGTTTACCGCCCTAGCCTATAGAACGAGCGACAGAAATTCTTGCCGCGCGTGTTGTAAGTACACGTGTGTAAACTGGTGCTTTTATGCAGACGAGCGGCGTACGTGCTGCCCGTTCCCTTGGCCTCTTTTCCTACAACACACATTAGTTTTTGTTTCTGTTTCTAAAGATTTGTCAATAACTACAATAGTGATGTTTAATGACGCAAAAAATAATTATTTTTCCGTGCAATGAAATATGTTATGATGAAAATGTAGAATACTATTTTTTTATTTCTGTTCAAATTATTTAATCGTTACTATTAATTAAACTGTTGCCAAACAATTTTGAATTAATTTAATAACTTAATAAATATTCACAAAACAAGTTTCTTTTCTTCTTTAAATGTGACGCCAAACAGAAAATACTTCAATTGTTTGGAGGTACGTACGTGTACTTTTCTGTTAGCTAACTCTCACTGTGTTTAACAATAGAAATGTAATGTTTTGTTCAATGTTGTTTTCACTTAAACATTAGTTTTAAGATTTCCGTTTTAAGATTTAGTATAGTGTTTCAGTTTTCAATCTGTTTATAAAAGTAAAAATTAATTGCCTAAAAAGTCAGTAGTAAAATTAATTCCAGATAATACTGAGCAGTTATCCAAATAGTACATGTACTTATTTTCGTACACTGCCAGACTACTCCAGATTATTAAAAAGATTCAACTACACTTGTATTCTTAGATTAAAGTTTATTTAGTTTTTTTTTCTTAAATCAAATTTAATTTTATGTACGTGCCTCATCTGATAATTATTTCCTGCATTTCCTTGTGGAGTAAATGCCAACTCCTGCACTAAATCCTGTCTCGTTTGAGTTACTTCTGGCATTTACTGATCAACTGATCAAACGATGCCACAGATATTAAAAAAAATTAAAAAACGTCTTCCGTAATTTTCCATAGAGTTTATGGAATGCCCCATCTACAAAACACTACGATCGATGGGATGAATAGTTCATCGTCTTTTTTGTTGTTGTCGATTCACGTAATACAACACGACCGGTTCCATCTTCCAAGAGCAGTGCCAAATGAATGTGAGAGATTGTATTCAGAGGTAGGCAGCACTCCTTGCTGCGCGGCAGAAAACCTTGTCGCGCAAGTGCATAAAAGGGGCACAATAAGTTTTCCAATTTTTAAGCTAGACAAATAAAACTTGAAAAGTAGCATAGAAAAACTAATTCTTTTACATTTATTCATGTCCAATTCTCCTTAACATAGATCTACTGGCTTCAAAAGAACTGTCATCTTTTTCTCAGAAAGGTTTAAGGATATCCGACGGCTGACAAGTGCTGATAACCGTGTATCAGCGTCACGGCTAACGAGTGCTTATCATAAGGCTGATAACCGACGAGAGCTAAGTCAGTTGACCGCCGTACCACATGCCAGCACGTGTTATCATATTCTACAACCGAGGTGCCTCATTGTTACAAAACTCTTCCTGTCACATAACAAATTTTGGCAAAGTAATAAGAGTTCTTATGTCTTCGTCCCTTCATCGCTACCTGGAATTAAAAGTGCTGCCTGTTCCGTTTGGAAAGGGCCCTTCCATCCGTGCCAACACTTCATAGTGGTTAATTTATAATTTGCTGTATTATTCCATACGGCGGCATTCTCCGTCTTTGTTCTAACCACGTTCTTCCGATGCTGTCGCTATTGTATTTTCAACATTGAGTTCCTCTCTCAACATTGCGTTCCCTGCCAATTAATATACACCTTCCGACTCTTATAAACAGTTTTGGTTTCAGTGAGTCCTACATTTGTCCATTTTTGTGTTAATAATGACCAAAGATTTCGAACCATATACCAAGGTTGAAACAACAATGGATTCCTAACGTTTTCCAATTTGTTTAATCAAGTTCTGTTTGTTGTAATTCAGTAACATGATCATCTACATTGTCTTCACATGACGGCATAGTCAAGGTGCTGCCTGTTCCTCTTTCAAACATCCTCCAGCCGTCTCTCCATGGGTCTTCACGCTCACCTGTGTACTATAGATTTATACTTCCAGATTTGTTTGTCCAGCCTCGAATCTGACATCGTTTCTAAGACTTGTTTCCCTTAGTTCCTCTCCACCCAAGACCGTACCCAAGACTCTGGGTTTTATACATGTTCAGGAAATAATTAATTTGCCTGTAGAAATGACGTTAGTTTCACAATTAGACATGTACAGATGCGTTACAATAATTTTATTTTTATTTATATTTGTTTCTTACATAATTTACATTTACATTCTCTATTTCTGTCAGAATATTAACACAACAGTACAAACTACGGTACTATCACTATTGAACATGATTTTCATGTTTTAATACTGCAATGTATTTTAAAAAGAAAATGAACATGAAACGACAACAGTAATTTGCAGACGGTGCGCGAACAGTTGTGCAGAGCAGTGTTCTCCAGATTGTAGTTTACAGATACTACTAAGGGAAGTTATCCTTCCTACTTGTGAAGCTGTTTTTCATATAGGCCTACTTCATATTCTGTTTGACGCTCCTGTGACTGCTAATTGCACTTTCCGCCCGAGCATGTCAGACCAGAACAGCACGGCACATAGACGCACTGAAACACCTCACAAATCATGGATGTTGTTTAATATTCTGTGTTTAGTATTTTTAGTTTATAGTAACTTCAATAAAATTTGTTAGCGTATTTCTGATATAGGCTACACCATTAGTTTGACTGCAGCTAGATAATAGTGTCTACAGGAATTAAAATTTATTTAAAAAAAAAAAAAACTATACAAAACCATAATTTCTTGGCTTACTGGAATTTCTGAATGTCGTAACGAGTCTTACAATGGAATCTTAGTGAATATTTTCAAAACGATGATTTAAATGTTTAATTAATAATTGCTGTAACCAAGGCTGCAGAAGGTTTTCCTTCTGACGGGTAAGGTCCTGATGTGTTCGGGAAGGCTTTACATTGTTGTACATAAAACTGCGAAATGTAAAGACAATATTTTGCTACGTATTCTGTGTAACGAACAAGATAACTATATAAGAACGTAAAAGTTACGCTAACAGATACCTAAGACTTACAAAAGTTATGAAACAATAAAGATGACAAGTCGACTGGCTTTGTATTGGCGAGTTCATTTCTGTCCACGATTATGACTTTGTTCTCTTTTGAAAACGTCCGTCTTTATCACTTAACGATTTTTATTGCACCCCTTAATCAGTTACTAAATAAATATATTTTTTAAATTTAACCTGGGTACAATAATTTTTATTTCAAAAGTCGGTATCGTAAAAGCGACAGGCCTGTTGTTACAGGTCGATACTTAACTTATTGCATCAGTGGAAATGGAAATAATTTTAATGAGTTTTTTGTAAACTATTCAGAATGTCGCTTACTATGACACGATTTTAAGGACAAAGAGAAAAAGGCTATTCGCTTTTAAAAAAAACCTTTTTATAAAAGTGATACCACTGCTTTATTAAGACGTGGAATTAATGATAATAATTTTTAATTTAAATCCACCGTCCAATAGGTGTTGTAGCCTATGTAGAGAAAAATTTAAAAAAACATAATATGTCAGACTTGAAGACGGAAAATAATATATATCATAAATAGCCATTCATAACTGTAAAATATTATTATTGGTTTAGATAATTGGTAATAAATATAAAACAACTTTTAAAGAGTTGACAATTTAATATTATTAAAAATTATAAACTTTTTATTGTGTGGTGTGAAATTTAACAATTAATACGTGCTTTTAATAACGGTTCCTTTATTCGCGTCGTTACTATCAGTAGATTAGATCTTAGAGATATATATTGTAGGCGTAAACAATACTTACAGATTGGCCTTTGAGATGACAAAAGTCTTGGGCTCGAGATTGTGCATAATCAACGGACGCGATCAGCACAATGAGCACAAGCGCACACAGAAGCACGAGAGAAGCCTTCATGTTGTCACAGTCAGTGAACCAGACAGAACTCCTTACAGTAGTATTTATACTATCGACAGTACGCCATCTTTTTGAATGTTTTATCACTACACTGAAATTCTTGGGGTATAAAGTAAAGGGTAGATTTACTGTTTTTTATAGGTTTTCATCTGAAAAATTCAATAAAAGAGGCTCCAGAACTCTATCGTAATTGGTTTCTAAGATAAACTGTGTAAAACACAAAACATTGGAGTCGAAAAACACTTTTTTAGATTTGGAATAAAATAACTTCGTTAATTTGCCAATAAATAAATACAAATTTATAACTAACTGTGTAGAGAATTTACTTACGAGAAAATTGATGTGTATAAAGTTTATTAGAAGTAAATAAAAATTTGATAAATTTGACTTTAATTAAAAACAAAATAGACTATAATGTATACGGGTATACGTATTTCTGATAAACCATATGACGATAATATAAGAGTGTAAGAAAAATGTAGAGATGCGTGTAGCCTACTTTAATTATAAGCAACTTTGTGATTTAGAATCATACAAATAACAAAAATGCATGTAGGCCACATGTGTGTCACTTTAACGCTAACTGTACAGGAAAAACATTATATCGTGCTCTTGCTCATTAAAGTCGTTGCTTTATCTTACTCGTCGTTGTACATTTTGGCAGATTACAATCAAAAGGATTGTACCAGGAGAGATCTTATCAGAAATGATCATATTAGAATGAAGCTAGGCATAGATGAAAACTTAAATGAGAAAATCTCCCGGTACAAACGGAATGCCGGTTACATGTAGAGTGAATGGATCCAACTAGATTTTCAAGAAGAGCCCTTGACTATTCAAGGGGGAAGAGAAGTGTGGGAAGACCCCGTAAGCGATGGTTGGATGGCTTCCATTGAGACTGAAACAGGCTACTAGCCTAACCCGTAAAGTATGTCTCTCTCTCTCTCTCTCTCTCTCTCTCTCTCTCTCTCTCTCTCTCTCTCTCTCTCTCTCTCTCTCTCTCTCTCTCTCTCTCTCTCTCTCTCACTCTCTCTCTCTCTCCTATGCCACTACAGTCCTTGTTAGGCCCTGGCCTCCTTCAATCTCCCCCCCCACATTCTCTTCTGTCGGTAGCCATCCTCCTCCAGGATCGCACTTTCAGTATTTCTTCCCCCATGTTCCTAAAGAGTATTCCATATTTCTTTGCCGTAGTCGTTGTCGTTGTTTCCGTCCAATCCGAGGCTTTCTTGAAGGTTCCGTGGCGTGGTATTTTTTCCGGGAGTAGGTTACCGGCCTACGCCTTGGTCCTTAACGGACTGTGGAGCGGAGGTAGGTTACCGGCCTACCCCCTAAGCACCAACCTTTCTGTTAGGGTTGCCTTCCCTTAGCCGATGGCTCCCAGTTTTCTGGCGCCGGGAACTCGCCATTCACCGTCTCCCGTCTGCTACATAACGTACTCAGGGGTTACGCGATTTTCGTCTTCGATAACGTAAGAGTAGAATTTGTGGGTAAAGCTGAGTTCCCTTCCAGGAGCCTCTGACTTTTTCCGCAGAAACAGTCGGTGTTTCTCAGAGTTTTAGTGTTGTATAGTAACCGTCAAAGATGACTGCGATGGGATTCATTAACCCTATGAGTTGAGACTTTGGCAAGAACGTTGTTCTTATTAAAACAAACAATTTGTTGTATTTTAGTACATCATTCACTGCAATAGTATATCGACAAAGCTGTCACGAGGTAATGTATATTATAGTGTCTCTCCTGTCTGAGACATTATAACAGAGGGAACCAGTTTAATTGGTTACTTTCAATCAAACCGGCTGCCGATGTTAGTACAATTACTTACCAACAAATCTGAAAAATATGTAGAACAGGAATTAGGATTAGGTTACGCAAATTTACTCACTCTCTGGTTATTTAGCAAAAACATCTCTTTATTATATTTTCTTGAATAATAATTTAAATATTATTGTTATTTTGTTTTATTACGTTAAAAAAATAAATTACTCAAAAGTTGTGCATCGAATGCTCTTACGTCTTTTTATCATGTTACTCTGGTGAGCAAAAAAAATATATATTTATTAACTACATTAAATACCTCGGATCCGGGTTTTAACTTAATAATGCTCTACAATAAGTCAACATTATGCAAGCTATTGGAATATTAGTTTGCTCAAATTTCGAATTACCTTTTACCTTTAACTATCATCAGATTACTATTTCATTATTGTAATTACAGACACTGCTATGTTAACATTTACATTATTAGAATAAGTCTTTGCAAAATATACTGCTTTTGTTGCCATTGTTAAAAATATAATGGTTTGGTTTCACCTTAATACAATGTGATCAGCGGCGGGTTCTCTTGTTGTTACTCTACAGTTGCGTTTCCTAGAAGTTCTACGATGTCGTTCGGGTGTCTCCATTTATTTTGTAGATTCTTAGTTGCGATCATGAGGAAAGGATGCTGTTACCTGAAGCTCGTGAGTTTGTCGTTGTTGCTTCACTCCTGACGTACGGTGTTCACTTTTTTACATTTTAAATTTTGCTTTTAACTGCACTAATGTTACTCTATAATGTTTGGATAGAACATACTTTACAATTTAAACATTTCGTTTCCTTTTTTAAAGAGATGTGTCGCCTAAGTTAGTTACTTTTAGTTATTTCACTACATTTCAATTACTTGTGGAGTCTGTCACCACGAAAGATTACCTTCAGTTACATCGTTATTAACTTTTTATATTTACACTTTTTCTTCACGACACATGGTAAAGCTGTTACCTCGTCTCTGATTCTCGCTCGACTGGGGTTGGTTTTGCGGCGGTTAGTAGGGAGGGAGCTGTTCGCGCGGAGAGAGAAAAGTAGTTCGTACTTTATTATTATTATTATCATACTAATTAACTACTATTAATAATACTACATTTTCTTTATTGAGTTAGGTATTTCTTATTATTATTATTATTACGTCCTTTTATTTAATTATCATAATTATTAATTTTCGCTTTAATACAGAGTAATTTTCATGTCCGTACTAGACTTTTACAAGTTGATACAGGCATATAAGTACACAGGGGAGGGTTAAATATTTTCTCACATGTCATTTTAAATAAAAATTATTTGTGCTATTTAAAATTCCTTTTAAATCGTCACATCCTCCTCCACTTAAAGATAAGGACGGGGCGATGGGGTATTAAAAGAAAACCTAAGAAATACAATTATATTTGACAGGGCACTTCGTGATGAAATTTCTCTCCACAAGGTTATTTCGATTCATCGATCGATTATCTTACATACTATACAAAATACTTAAAATTTAATACATATACAACACATAAAACACAAATTACATAATTCTACTTTATTTCAAGTTCTTAAATCTACTACCGGTTTTTTTGTTTCTTCACTCGTTTGAAGGAGTGACACTCATGAGTAATTTTCAGCATATTTGAGATATACTGTTTTACTGTAAGGTTAAAGATTCTCTAACTTTCTTACATAAGGGTTTTCGCATATTATAAGTGTGCGAAATATTTATAATATTCAACGCATAGAATCGCTTATTATTTTAACTTTTGGTTCTCGGCTCCTCCTCTTATTTCCTTATTTCGTCTTTCTCTTAGTCGCAAACGTGGATTACAATTTAGTGTATTACCACTATCATATTCATCAATCTTTGGATGAACATGTTATAGATTATTAATAACAATAACGTATAGTAATAACAATAGAATTACCTTTATTTTACAGTGCTAGAGTTTTGTTGTGCGTCAGCTGACTTCTCATTATTTATTTTATTCTCGCAGAATATGAGCTAAGGTTGATCAGGCCTCGCTAGTATTCTTACGAGGTGTTTGAGTTTAGACTCAATTACGATATAGGATGTCACAAAGTCTTATTGTATTCCTGTATAAAATATATACGTATAATATGTTTCCTATATTTTACTCTTAAAACTTTCGTAGTATTCTTGGTTTACTATCTTTCTCGTAGTCGTGCTTCTTTATTTTCACACGGAGAAAAAATTTTAATCTGTGATACATGACTTCTGCGAACGTAATTACTTGTATTGGGTTTGTACAGAGCTACTGTCACGGGGGTGATGAACTTGTGAATCGTGTAGGGGCCACACCATCGGTAAGATAGTTTGGAAGTGGTCCTATCAACGGCTCTACTCGTAGGGTGAGTTTTATACATGACTAAATCGCCTACTTTGTACTTTATTTTCCGATTATTTCGCTCATGATATTTCCGCGATTTTTGTAAATTCGCTCGCAAATTTGCGCGAGCTTCGTTCCATATTTTTCTTATATTATTCCCATCTATTTCACGGGGCAATAACTCATGAATTTTCCACTTTGTGGTTAATGGATGGTTAGGTTTATATTTGTATAGCAAATCAAATGGTGTTGATTTATGTCCCTCATGATACGCTGAGTTGAATGCAAACTGTATCCATGATAGATTTTGTTCCCACGCTGTCTGGTCTTTAGCGTGATACGATATTAAGGCGGATTTTAGGTTTCGCAAGTATCTCTCAGCTAGGTTTCCTTGCGGTCGGTACCCTGTAACTGTAATATAATTTATTCCTAATTTAAAACACATGTCATTAAATTCTTTCGATTTAAACTGAGGTCCATTGTCAGATACTAGGTGTACTGGAGTACCGTAATCTTTAAATAGTCTCTCTTGTAGAATCTTTATTGTCGTTGATGCTAAGGCACGTCTCATAGGATACATCCACACGAATTTAGTGAAAGAGTCCACGCAAATTAATAGCATTGTGTTTCCTGACTTAGAACGGGGATAGGGTCCGGAAAAATCTATGTATATCTTTGAAAAAGGTGTTGTGGGGATTTCTGAGATTAATCTTCCGACTTGACTGTTTCTTGCTGGCTTGCTCAGGGCACAGATTTCACATTGCTTCACAAACTTAGTTATTTCACTGTTCATGTTTTCCCATTGATATTCCTTGCGAATACGATATATCGTTTTCCTTATTCCCATATGAGCTCCAATGGTTGATGAGTGGTAGTATTCCATTAGCATGGGTTTAATAATTTCCGGGCCGATTATTCTCAATGACTTTCCGTTAGCTTTTTATAACAAAGTACTCTTTTACTCAAGGTATACTTGTCAGAATAATTTCCTTTATCTATTTGTTCTATTATCTTCTGTAATTTCGGATCTTGTTGTTGGTGATGAGCTATATCCTTGAATGCAAGGGGGAATTCTGTTATTAGCGTATTTACAGTGGTGGTTTCAATCTTGTCTTCCCCAAGTTTGGCAGTGGGTAATTGGAACATGCGGGATAGTGTATCGGCGACTACATTTTGGGTACCACGAATATGTTGTACTTTAAACTTGTAGCAATTTAGTCTTAACACCCATCTTCCTATACGACCTAATTGTTTTGGATGGTTCAACAACCACGATAAAGCTTGGTTGTCGGTCTCTAGTAGAAATTCCTTGTGTTCTAAAAACGGTTTGAGCTTTTCGAAGGCGAACACTACAGCTAAACATTCAAGTTCATAGGCTGAGAACTTCCTTTCTTGCTCCGTCAAGGTACGTGATGCATAGCTGATTGGTAGTTTTGTATTATCTATTTCTTGGTATATTACTGCTCCTAATGCTACACTAGAACTGTCGGTCTGTACGACAAATGGTTTATTGAAATCTGCTAACTGCAATACCGGGGGTGATATTATGCTTTCTTTGAATGTTTCGAATGCGGCTTGGTGTCGAGTGGTCCACTCGAATTTAGCCCCTTTTTTTCTTAATGCATTTAATGGGGCTGCTATATCCGCTAGGTGGGGTATGTACTTATGAAAATAATTGATCATACCTAAAAATCGAGCTATACCTTTGGGGTCTCTGGGTGGTAAAAATTCTCGGATTGTGCGTGTGCGTTCTGGGTCGATGCTAACCTTACCTTCGGCTGATACTATATGACCTAAGAAAGAGAATTGTTTTACGGCGAAATTAACTTTACTGGGGTTTACCGTTAGTCCAGCATTCTTTAATCTTGATAATACCTCACGCAAATGATCAATGTGTTGATCCATCGATTCGCTATATACTACTATGTCGTCAAGATAATGATATACGAATTTAAATTTAACGTCATGGAATATTTTTTCTAGCAGTCTGCTACATACCGAACTTCCTTGTGATATTCCGAATGGTACTCTAGTAAATTGGTATAGATTAAATGGGACAGCAAACACAGTTAGATGTTTTGATTCCTCAGCTAGTGGGATTTGGTGGAATGCCTGGTTGAGATCCATAATGGTGAAAATTTTCGCTTTGGTAAAATAGTGGAACGCGCTGTGAATGTCAGGCAGGGGAATATATTCAAATTCTATATTCTTATTCAGCTGTCTATAATCCACGACTAGTCTATGTTTATCCGTTCCTTTCGGTACTAGGAAAGCAGGAGATGAATGTGGGGAAGTTGACGGTTCAATGACGTGTTGTTCAATGAGTTTTTTAATTTGGTTTCTCATTATGTCCATCTTGGGCGGTGATAATTTGTATGGATGCAGACGTATTACTTTGTGTTCACTTAAATTTATTTTGTATTCGATGAGATTGGTCAATCCTAACTTAGGTGTGAGTACAGTAGAAAATTCCCTTATTAATTTTTGGATCCTTTGTCGCTCATTTTCTTTTAAATGGCTTAAACTAGATTCATGATTCTCCAACTGAATAGTTGAAGTTTCGCAGTTCTTGTTGTTATTTAGCTCGGTGTCAAACTGATATTTTCGCGTGCGATCGAATCTAAAGCAATATTGTTTAGCGTATATGTCGAGAATTAAGCCAATTTTGCTTATAAAATCGGCGCCTAGTATTAAGTTTGTCCTAAATCTTCAGCTACGAGTACTGTAACATACCAAGTAAAATTCTTTATTTCTAACTTCACGGTAATACTGCGTGATATATTTAGATTTTGCTTATTTGCGGTGGCACACTTTATGTTTACACATTGGGTACGTCTTACAAGATTATGATTCGCTAATACAGTGGCTAGCTGTTGATTGATAATACTACGTGTAGATCCCGAATCGACTAAACCGAGGATATTCGTTGCTCCAAGGTCTATCTGTATGTAGGGTAATAGGCATATACTTGTTTCACATGTGCTAATGGAGTTGCACTTCTTAAAAAATCTAGTTACGTAAGGGTCTATACGTTTGTTTATTTTTATTTTGACTTTAGGTTGAATAGTGTTTCTACCTTTCCTTTTTCTGCTGCGGAAGACACAGGATTTTGGTTCTTCCTGCTTCACGAGTTTTTTGACTGATCAGTTTTTTGTTGGTACCGTTTTTGTTTACAATATTTGCTAATATGTCCGGACTTTCCACAATTATAACATCGTCTTTCGTCTTTGGCATCGCTCGCATGCTGTCGGGGCTTTAGTAGTGATTTTGTTGTATTGGGGTAGTTCCGGGCTGTAGAGGTTCTTGAAAATCGCTTATCGTGGTAGGTTCGAGTATCAGTTCCACAGGGAGGTAGAAAAGAATCTCTGCGTGGAGTTTGGGACATTAATACGCGTCTGTTTTGATCTGAATACCAGACGTTGGATGAATGTATACAACACAATTCCAGTTCTGTGAAGGTGGTTGGTCTCTTCATGAGTGCTAGGCGAGATCGCTCCTCGGGAGATAGTCCTACTAAAATAGTGTCTACTAGCTGTTGTTCACTCCAGTTCACTTGTAGTAATAAGGCAGATTGCCTTATGTCCGATATATAATGAGCTAGTCTTTCGTAAGCTCCTTGTACACGAAGTACAGAATTCCGCTTTAATTCTTCGTAAATACCGGTGGGGATGAAATGTCTTATCAGGGTGGTATGTAGTTCTTCTAGAGGGTGATTATACCTTAGAGACTCCAACACACGATCTTTTAACGGAGATTTACATTTAGGTAGAAGTACTTGTAAAATCTGGTGATCTCTTAGTTGTCGCAGATCTTTGATTTGTAATAGGTGTTTGATAAAATCTAGAAGTTTTGTAATATTCAGGCCATCAGTGGTTGTTATCTCAGATAAAATACATTCTACAGGGTGAGTTATTTTTTCATAGAACTCATTGTTAAAATTTAATTGAGATTCGGTTTCAGGTTTTCCGCTGGTGGATTTGTCTGTAGGGTGGGTGGTAAATCGTAATTACGCGTAATCTTCCCTAGTTCATTTGGATATGGCGAGGGGTTACGGGGAGGGTATTTGCTTGTCTAACCGTTAACCGATCTTCAGTGGGTTCTCTACTAATTCCTGGAGAAATGGAATCTCTTCAGCACTTGGTTGTTGATCTTGAGTAGGAGATTGTGTTGAGGAAATATTTAGTTTCGTCATGGCTTCTTCGATCACTTCTATTCTAAACGATTCGGACTTCCAACGTAATTCGCGCAGTGTGTCTGGTAATTGTCGTAACGCTTCTTCCGCAAATTTTTGCGCGTCCGGTGGTGTAACTTTGTCACCGGGCCAATTCAACAAATTGGTAATGCGGCGGATTAGATGTTCTATTCTCTGCGTGGTTCTTAAAATTACCGCGGGGGATTTTTCGTCTCGCAGGGTTTGTGCGATTGAGATAAGTTCCGTAAATTTACTATAGCATGTTTCCTTTTCACTTTCGAAATCTAATGCATTTAAACGATTCGTGTAATCGTTAATACACTTTAACAGTGAAGGTTTGTCTGGTTTATTCTCGCGTAATATTTTGCGCAGTTCCGCGACCGTTACGTTTGTATGTTTAAGACCGTGTAACAAAGCTTCATAGCTCAGTTCGTCCTTCAACAACAAGTCGGGGTTAAATCCAGCCATTTTAATTATGGTTCTTAAATCTTATGTACTACTTATTTTAAATATGTTATCTATTTTAAACACTCTTACGAAATTTGAATTCCTGTAAACACACATATATCTAATCACAATCTTATACTAATAAATTCAAATATATGTAAATCTAATAAGTACCTGTGGAGATACAGTTATTGAGGAGGTATTATCACTTTAATATGGAAAGAAATTTCACACGAAGAGTACATTATGTTTACATTCACACAACAGATCAGCTGGTTGTGGTAGGTCTATTGTGTGCGTTACGGTGGCTTATTGTTTACCTAGGCAAGGCTTTATAACTAAGAAGGGTGACTTCTGACAATTTGGAACACGTTTTATTTCCTGCACAGGATAGTCTGTTTAGTCAACCAGGGAATGTCATTCAAACAACGTACTTGTATACGAGGGGAGAGGTTACCTTTCTCGACACGAAACAAACATGAACTAGCCTGTAACTACCGTCAAGTTGAAAATTGAATATTTTTACAAGCGGGGACTTGCTTATTACGTCGATTTCCTAATGCTACTATTATTACTTTATTAATAAAACTCTATTTATTTATTCACAAATCCAGAGTGAGTAAATTTACGCATTTTAGCAAGTTATTGTTAATTATTGAGCACAGGGTACACAATTATTTTATAAATTAGCACGGTGTTGCATTTTATCTGTGACACTCTGTAAACAATTTTTTTTTTTTTTTTACAAAGCAGCAGAGTTGCGCATTTTATAGTGTCTCTCCTGTCTGAGACATTATAACAGAGGGAACCAGTTTAATTGGTTACTTTCAATCAAACCGGCTGCCGATGTTAGTACAATTACTTACCAACAAATCTGAAAAATATGTAGAACAGGAATTAGGATTAGGTTACGCAAATTTACTCACTCTCTGGTTATTTAGCAAAAACATCTCTTTATTATATTTTCTTGAATAATAATTTAAATATTATTGTTATTTTGTTTTATTACGTTAAAAAAATAAATTACTCAAAAGTTGTGCATCGAATGCTCTTACGTCTTTTTATCATGTTACTCTGGTGAGCAAAAAAAATATATATTTATTAACTACATTAAATACCTCGGATCCGGGTTTTAACTTAATAATGCTCTACAATAAGTCAACATTATGCAAGCTATTGGAATATTAGTTTGCTCAAATTTCGAATTACCTTTTACCTTTAACTATCATCAGATTACTATTTCATTATTGTAATTACAGACACTGCTATGTTAACATTTACATTATTAGAATAAGTCTTTGCAAAATATACTGCTTTTGTTGCCATTGTTAAAAATATAATGGTTTGGTTTCACCTTAATACAATGTGATCAGCGGCGGGTTCTCTTGTTGTTACTCTACAGTTGCGTTTCCTAGAAGTTCTACGATGTCGTTCGGGTGTCTCCATTTATTTTGTAGATTCTTAGTTGCGATCATGAGGAAAGGATGCTGTTACCTGAAGCTCGTGAGTTTGTCGTTGTTGCTTCACTCCTGACGTACGGTGTTCACTTTTTTACATTTTAAATTTTGCTTTTAACTGCACTAATGTTACTCTATAATGTTTGGATAGAACATACTTTACAATTTAAACATTTCGTTTCCTTTTTTAAAGAGATGTGTCGCCTAAGTTAGTTACTTTTAGTTATTTCACTACATTTCAATTACTTGTGGAGTCTGTCACCACGAAAGATTACCTTCAGTTACATCGTTATTAACTTTTTATATTTACACTTTTTCTTCACGACACATGGTAAAGCTGTTACCTCGTCTCTGATTCTCGCTCGACTGGGGTTGGTTTTGCAGCGGTTAGTAGGGAGGGAGCTGTTCGCGCGGAGAGAGAAAAGTAGTTCGTACTTTATTATTATTATTATCATACTAATTAACTACTATTAATAATACTACATTTTCTTTATTGAGTTAGGTATTTCTTATTATTATTATTATTACGTCCTTTTATTTAATTATCATAATTATTAATTTTCGCTTTAATACAGAGTAATTTTCATGTCCGTACTAGACTTTTACAAGTTGATACAGGCATATAAGTACACAGGGTAGGGTTAAATATTTTGTCACATGTCATTTTAAATAAAAATTATTTGTGCTATTTAAAATTCCTTTTAAATCGTCACATTATGACCTACTAACCTTTGTCCATACGGCTGCATTACACTACACAGCGTTTATCTCTGATAATCTTTCTCCTCTGTTAATTTGTCTCTTTCCCGGTTGACCGTTTAACATTCTTCCTTAACAACATTGTTAGCGCCAATTTCACCGCCTCTTTTCCTTAATTATTACAGTTTTCTAATTGATAAAGATATCATTAATAATTGCAATTATCGTTTTTGAATATTACTAATTGTCGAGGAAAATGTAATATTTTAATTATCCGTGTTTGTTTTAGTCGTGCGGGTTCAAATTGAAGCCTAACTGCTCTACAGCCTGTATTGTGTTAAATTATATCATTAATGCTGATAAGAAATATCTAATTTTAAAACATTAATTTCCAAAATTATATTACATATTTTCCGTAATAAAAGAAGCTGACCATTAACCAATGGTACTCCTGAAAGGCAAAAATCATAATTTCACTTTAAAAATACTTAACGCTATCAACAAATGTAAATATTATTATCTTTATTGGGGTCAGAGAGCATGATTGTTTTAAAGCGTATAACTTACGATTCCAAATGTTACAAAAACGTTTCACGCAAACAATCGTTTGGAAACAAAATGCGATAATAATCGTGAACGAGAGTAAAGTCGGTAAAATTTTAAGTTTTCAAAATACAGTGGAACTTGCTTATAACGAGATTCAATGGACCGGACTAATGTGCTCGTTACAACCGAGTGCTCGCTACATCCGAGTTGTCGCCTCGCAAGACTAAATTGTTATAGGTTACCGTGATTATCGTACACACAACAAAACGTCTACTATAGAAGAGACTTTGGACAATACAATTTTTGACATATTTTAATTCTATACTTAAAAGTGAAATATAGAATGTTTTTCAGACGCTAACATTCCTTGCTGAATATTGGCGTATAGTACGTTCTCGAAATAAATTGAAGGTAACTGTGTAGTAAAAACTTACCAAAAATCAGCCGGCTATGTGGCAAAAACGCTAAACTTTCCATGGCTCATGTGTAATATTTACTTTTTAAATTACAAGAAAATTCACTCTAATTTATTTGTCATTTTGTTCTTCGTTCTAAATGGAATCGTCGAAATTATATTTTGCACAAAAAACTTAATTAACATTAAAAAAGTCAACTATTTTTGTTTGCTTAGTAATTTTGTATCTTTAAATATCAAAACAGTTTTGTAGTTTATTTAAATGTTCTACGAATTCATCACTTACATTATTAGTTCCACTAAATTGCGTTAATGATTTTAAACGAATGTTTAAATTGTTGTATTGTAACGAACTTTTGTTAGACCTTAACCCATGAACAAGCCGGCGGTAAAATGCTCGTTATAACCAAGCCTCTAATGCGTCACTACTCGTTAAAAGCGAGTTTAATTATCATTACTAAGATTTTAAACCAAACAAATCTCGTACTTTTGCTCGTTACATCCGAGTTCTTGTTATTGGCGAGTTCCACTGTAACTGACAAACAAAACAAGAATTAAGAAACAAAGTCAACAAAGGTTAATAACATCAACAATGTGTAGGCCTATACTACTATGTTTCATATAATTAATGAACGTGTTTTTTTATAAAGGGGATTAAAAACATTACCAACAAAGACGACTGTTACAATCGGATTGAAAATAAAGTCAGTTGAGGATACACCATCGTTGTAGCTCCAAACGAATGTATTGCTTTCTCCAACACGTAGTAAGACGTAGGCGTGCGTACGGGAGGGACCAGAGGGATATTGGTGTCCCATTAGTGTACAAAAGCAGCCAAATTCGGGAAAAAATAAAAGATGAGAAAAGACAGTAAAAAATAATGTGTTAAAAAAATACACTAACATAAATATAATGAATATCACGATCTTGGGAATAAGCGAAATGCGATGGCCAGGTTCAAATTGTAGTGACATTGATGAATGTCAAAACGGTTTGCTACTCGGAGAATATAAAAATGGAGTTGGTGTGGTAGTAAGTAGATCAGTTGCTAAATGTGTAACGAATATCTGAAAGGATGCTGTTGTTACAGATAAATGCAAATCCCGCAAACATTAATATATTACAAGTATACGCACCAACAATAGTCCACAGTGATGATGAAGTGATAGAGTTCTATTTTAAGATAACAGAGGCATTAATGAAGTTACCCAAAAAAGATCTAATAATAACAATGGGAGACTTTAATGCAAAAGTAGGACAAGGAGGGTCAGAAAACCTGATAGGCCCACATGGAATAGGAGTAAGAAATGAACGAGGGGAGCTGCTTAGCAGGTTTGTTGATGAACAGGAGTTCGTGGTGGCAAATACATGGTATAGGCTTCCACCAAGAAGTCTATACACCTGGAAATCACTTCTGGTTGCGTATGGAAAAATAATTAGAAATCAGATTGACTACATCGTAGTGAACAGAAGATACCCTTCTGAACTAAGTGAACTATTATGAAAAACTTGTCATTTTTATCTAGATGTAAGGCGGCATACACTGATTAAAGGTTTCTAGTTACTTTTATTTCTTTTTTATCCTTTTTTTTTTACTGAATTTTCAGTGTTATCCTCTATACATACCCCCTCTCCCCGAACTCTCTACCATTGCA
Organism: Magicicada septendecula; assembly: GCA_034769895.1. Lineage (NCBI taxonomy): Eukaryota > Metazoa > Arthropoda > Insecta > Hemiptera > Cicadidae > Magicicada > Magicicada septendecula. The sequence continues at coordinate 361,117,831 of CM068375.1, read as the reverse complement.
CAGAAACGTGTGTGTCCTTCCGCTACACACCTTGCACACAAAAATATTTGAAAAGTTTGAAAAACTTTTGATAAAAGGTGATACGTGTGGAGCCCCAAAATGTTCCTTGCGCGAACAATAGGCATGCAATAAACGTGACCCCCCCCCCCAGAAGTCTTGGGGAACAGTCTTACAGCCTCTTCGCCTACCTGCAAGTATCGCCTTCCACTAATCATTTTGGAAAAGGAAGAACTATATTTCCTTATAAGTTATAGTCCTTATAAGTTATAACTGAGCCGATACGTTTGAATATAGGTCATTCTTCAAGTCACGTACACGCGCACACACTTTGCCGTTTACAATGCACAAACTTACGTACCTCTCTCTCTCACTCTCTCTCTCTGTGATGTACCCACTACTTCTCTCACCTCTGCGTTCAGCTACTCTGTACCAACACCCTGATATACATGTAAAGGAAAACATTTATTTCAAGCACTCACTTACGTTAATTGCATTCGACAACAGAGCAATTTTTGTTTTAGTTTTGATAGGACGCGAATGCATGTGTGTTTGTATGTACGCATGCGCCGGGTGTGTTTCGTGTAGTAGGGAGTTTCCCTTCGTCTGTTCGGTACATTTACATATAAAATGAAACACACACGTGCGTATAGTGTTTACGTGTACGTATATTGTGTAGGCCAATAGAACAATATTCGTTCTGCTATCGTTTTTGTTAGATGTGTGTTTGTGCGTGTGTGAACCCCCCACGTGTTATTGAGCGTGAATTGTGAACTGTTAGTTTGCAACGGCTCAATACTAGAACTGATTCTTACAACAATGACTGTGGGTAGATGTGTCAGGTATAGAGGAGGTTGTAAAATACCCTTCTTCGGTTTATTGTGAACTGTTAGTTTGCAACGGCTCAGTACTAGAACTGTTCCTTACAACAATGACTGTGGGCAGATGTGTCAGGTATAGAGGAGGTTGTAAAATACCCTTCTTCGGTTTATTGTGAACTGTTAGTTTGCAACGGCTCAGTACTAGAACTGTTCCTTACAACAATGACTGTGGGCAGATGTGTCAGGTATAGAGGAGGTTGTAAAATACCCTTCTTCGGTTTATTGTGAACTGTTAGTTTGCAACGGCTCAGTACTAGAACTGTTCCTTACAACAATGACTGTGGGCAGATGTGTGAGGTATAGAGGAGGTTGTAAAATACCCTTCTTCGGTTTATTTTTATTGCACCAAAATTGCTCACTCGAGATATTCTGTCTGGCTCCACACGTGTCACTTTTACCCCATTTTCCTTGTTATTAAAATTTTTATCACATTTCCAGTTTCGTTAGTCTTATTAGCAGGCATCTTAACACCAACTTTGTCACTACTTATTGCCACACTCCTAAATACTTCGTTCTTGACGAGGCCTTTCGTTGTCTGAAGATGGTGGAGACACCGAAAGGCCTCGTCAAGAACGAAGTATTTAGCAGTGTGGCAATAAGTAATGAAGAAGTTGCTTTTATCACATTGTTACTTTCTATTGTATATTATTATTGTAAATAATAATATATCAATGGTTATTTTTTATGATAGATAAACCTAAGTTTCTGGTGGTAGCCAGTCTTTGAATACGGAAATTTGAGTTTAATATTTTTGAAAAAAATCGTAAAGTGATAAAAACTTGAAAACGGTGGAGTATTGTCGACAGTATAAATAGTAGTGTAAGGAGTAGGCTACTGTCTGCTTCACTGACTGTGACAACATGAAGGCTTATCTAGTGCTGCTGTGTGCGCTTGTGCTCATTGTGCTGATCGCGTCCGACGACTGTGTGCCAAACAAGTGTCAGCTGGAGGGGGAACACGTAAGTATTGTCTACATGATTAATTTCTGCCTGAAAGCATGTAATTTACTGACAGTATCAACGTGCATAAACGAATTATGTATTATTAGAAATACTCACGTCAAATATTGTTCTAAGGCTTTCATGCACGCTATTAGTTATATTAGAAACATGTACTGGGCTGTTTGGCCGTGGTCTAGGGTTTACAAACAAACCAAACGTTTCAGCAGACCACTGGCTGCCATCTTCAGTGGAATTCTAGTCTACCTGAACATAGGGTGTCAAGTGTCAGGTCCACAGTACTGTGGTGAAGGCTGTTTACTCTTATATTAGTACATTTGTTTAGTTATATTAGTACATGCTTCTTATATAACTCACGTCAAAATTTCAAAATTTTACACGAGAAATAAAAAGTTTTTATACTATAGAAAATAAAGTGGCAAAGCCTGTTCTATCCGTAATACACAACATCGCGAATTGAAAATTGGGCTTGAATAAAGTTAAGCAAATGGTTTTTGTTTTTATAATAATTATTATTATTATTTCATAATTTTTTAAAAAGTATTCATAAAATAACATATATTGTCGTCTATATAATTACTCATTATTTTTTGTTAAATATTTTCCATTTTCAAGTTTGTCCAAATAGAGATTTACATTTTGTTATTAAAATTTGTGTCGGAATTCGTACAACGCGTGCCAGGGCGGTAGATTTGAATTATAACGATCATTTCTCTAGTTAGTAATAACAGCAGCAGTGGGCCTATATATTTTAAAACAAGTTGTTAAAGCAAATATTCTTTCTTCGGTGGTTATCGTCGTGTGAAAATAAGGGATTTTCTGAACAGTTTACAAACCGTTCATTAAAGTTGTTTACATTATCACTGAGACAAACAACCAACCTGTAAACAGAAATATTAATTTCTGTGAAACGATGCCGACGTAGGAAATGAAAATTATTTTAAAGAAGTGAAATTAAAGAATTTATTTTTTATATAAAAAAGGTAGGGCTATATTAAAATTAAACTTTGAGAAAAGTCCATAAAAATATTTTTCTTTATCAACACCGGGTAAGAGGGTTTTGATTCTTGTCCACTATGTAGTATACTGAATTAGCAAAATAGGCAGAATATTACAAGCAGGATAAACACAGAATAAGTAATAAGTACTTAATTTTCATACAATCTGAAAGTGGTTTTGCCCATTCGTTGTTATTTATTTTATAATTCGTTTAAATTATTGAAATTAAGATCTGGGCTGTTGGACCGTGGCCTCCTATGGTTGTTATTCTGATTCCGACAAATGTTATCAGACGTTTTGATGTCACCGCTGGAGGCCATCTTCAGTGATCAACGGGTTTTAATACCGTTTCGACGCCGTTTGTAAAGGATATCCTTTACCACAGTACAGCTATCAATGAGGAAGACCGTGTCAGTTGACCACTGAAGGTGGTCTGCAGAGGTGAGGCCCAAACGTCAGATAACATCTGCCAGGATAATAACCAGAGTAGACCGCGGCCCAATAGACCGGAACTTAATTTCAATAATTAATCCGGTGAAAACCTTAGTAATAGGAAAAACTTTTAATATTAAAAATTATTAAACTATTAAAATTACAGTTTTCAAGAAAGTCGATAACAACTCACATAGAAATGCTTTAATTGTAATTACGAAACTCAGGAACTCCCGTCGAACAAGATATTAAAGTTTTGTATTCTTTTTGAAGAGAAATGATACATTTTGCAGGCATTGTCATGTTTAAAAAAAAAAAAACGATGTTGTTTATATCGGACAATTTGACCGTGCTCTGAAACGTCGCATTTCTGAACATAAGAGAGCGATTTTAACTGATACGGACAACACAGGTTTTACAGATCATTGATTACAACACAGTCACTTCATAGATACGAAAAAAAAATAACACTACTGCACAACATAGGCCTACAGAATGGTAAAAAAATCGATTTATTAGAAGTTCTAGAAATTAGAAAAGCAAAAAAATTTTAAAGGTTAAACTACAAATTTTATTAGTGGTTAATAAATTTATGCCACACTCACTTGTTGCACACACCACTAGTCACTGTGCCACCACCACCACACCACCACGATTAGCGCTTTCGAACGAACCCGTTCATCATCAGAACGTAACTGCCACATCCGTCCCTAACTCCACCCCCTTATATACCTGCCTCTACCGAGGCCGTCAGCGTCACGCAGGTAACCCCTTGTCAACACTACTTCCTACACGTGGGCGGAACCATCAACCCAAGTCTATGTTTTCTTCCCTTACCGAACCTACCTTTTCACGTTTTATTATATTATAAAATATTTCTTCATTTTCAAAATTTATCTTAATATTCATTAAATTATTCATACCTTTTTCCCTTTCTTTTATAATTTCTAATTCTTCTATGAGCTTTCTTTCCGTCGTATTATTAACTACCTTTACAATATCAAAATTTTCCAACGGATTATTAAATTTATGATTTTCCTCTATAAAATGAATAGCATAAAGAGAATTCGTTGTCCTATTTCCCTCTCCTCTCTTGTGTTCTCCCAATCTACATTCAATACGGCGGCCCGTTTCGCCCACGTACACTTTTTTACATTTTTCACAACTTAATTTATATACCCCATTCTTCTGCAAAATGGGTATTGTTTCTATATTATTATTTTTTAATTTATCGAATACTCTTTTACACCTTTTTATTGCTACGTCCACTCCATACTTCTGAAGGCACTGTACAATTTTCCCCGTCTGTGTTCCTATATACGTTACTGAGCCCAAATACTTCTTCTCCTCTTTTTGTTCTACGTCTTCTTTTTTCTTCTCAATACTTTCCATCACTTTGTCTACTATGCCCATGTTATAATTATTATTTTTCACAATTCTCTTTATCATATTTAATTCTCTCTCTTTTCTTTCTTTATCTTTCAAACATTTCTGTGCTCTATAACAAAACGCATTTATTGCCGCTAAGTTATATCTGTATGGGTGATATGATTCTTTCGGAATAATTATATCCGAAAATGTCTCCTTTCTAAATATGTCAAATTCTAGTTTTTTGTTATCTTTTATATGTATTCCTATATCCAAATAATTCAAATTCTTATCTCCAATTTCTTCCTTAAACTGTATATTTTTTTCTATAGTATTCACTTCTATTACGAATGATTCTATTTCTTCAATAATACCTTCCCAAATAACTAAAATATCGTCACCATACCTTACCCATAGTTTTATATTTCCTTTGTACCTTGTACAATTTAGTAACCTTTTTTCAAATCATTCATATATATCAGCCAAAATTGGTGATAATGACGAACCCATAGGTAACCCTTCTTCTTGTATGTAAAACCTGTCTTTGAACCTAAAATAATTCTGTTGAACACATTCTTTTATTACTTTCACAAATTGTTTCTTATATTCGTAATTCCCCATCCTATTATCTTCTACCAACTTCAATGCTTTATCTACTGCAATATTATTAGTAAACATATCTTTAATATCGAGCGATACCAACTTCATATTCTCATTTATGTTTATTCCTTCTAACATCTCTATAAGCTTCACATTATTTTCTACGTTACAGTTTACATCAAATTCACATTTATCTTTTAATATTCTACTCACTTCTTTAGACAACTTATACGCAGGAGCATTAATAAACGAAAGAATCGGGCTCAGTCCTTCTGGGATTTTGAAAAAGGAGCTTAGTCCACAGAATGTGTCGTGCCACTATACTTTCTTATGACTGTTGTTATTTCGCTTTGTGCTGGTAGCATTTATTAAGTGTGGTGTGTTTAGCGTGTGGTGTAATGGAAAGCAAGGAAAAGTTGGATTGTTTGAGTAAAGACTGTGAAGAAACTCAGGGTTTACTAGAAAAAGAGAAGAAACATGGTTGTGTGCTTGAGGTAAAAAAAAAACTTAACCTAATGTCACAAGTAAGAATCTTCTGCGATTCGTTCGCAGGGCAAAATAAAAATTACACACTCAACTGATTTCTGCATTATTTAATTCATTTTGAACATAAGTTTGATTATATCAAATTAACATTTCCTATAAAAGCATATATAGCATATCTTCATAAGCTAGAATGCGATAAAAATTTTGGGTTTATAAAAAACATAATACAAAAGTAGTATGACGTGCAACATTTGGAAAGTTTTTGTAGACCAGAGGACGAACATTTTTTTCTGAAGGCTGCAATATGAATAGAGTTCTCAGAATAATAATTTATTCTGACTTTTGTGCCGTGGTAATTTTAATTTTAAATTCCACGGTAAGTTGTTTTATATGAAAACCACTCCGCTTGATACGCTAACGTTTCAAGTTAGGCAAGCCGCCAGCGATAGCGTTATCTAGTCAGTCGCCGTGACCTTGATCGTCGATGTAATCAAGGAGGCCGCGCTGCTACGATGTATGACGGAATCTGGTCGGCCGTGCATCAGCTGTTTGTAACTCTACTCGATCCGTTGCTGCTTGAATAAGTCGGCTTTTCTCTTCCAACACTCTTACAGAGCGGGTCGTGGCGGCGTGCATTCGTTGACACCTTTATAATGAGTCTGTAACTTTATAAAGAGCTTCACGTGAACCAGTATTCATGTATTAATAATTTAATGTTAATTTGATAGGGCTTTTTGTGTAATATATTGATAATAGTGTGTGTGTGTGTGTGGCCCCGACTTTCCATGTTCGTTCCGGTACGGCCGAGACACGAGGTCATATGATTTAATGTAAATTTAAAAGCAATGAAAATTTAAAGCAGATGGATTGCATGAGTTATAATAATATAGTAATGATTAGACTGATATTTAATTGTTAATTTAAATAATTTGTAAATGTGTATTTACTTCTGGTATGGCCGAGACCACGTGGCCGTAAGTTAAAGGCAATATGAATTTAAAACTAAAATTTATCGCATGAATATTTAAAGCCGGATGAATTGAAGGAGTTGTGATAATTTAATTGTAATGGAACCGAAATTTAATAGTTAAATTAATAACATGAAAATGTGACCCTTGCTATTGTTAATGACAGGCAGTTGTCGAAATGAAATTATAGTAGTGTGTGTGTGTGTGTGTGATCTGGGTTACGGGGCGAGAAAGATGTGGGGGCAAAGTGTTCCTTTTTTGTTTGGCTCCAATGTACAAATGGAATTTTTACAGGGTTCCCCCCACAGTCGGGAGGTAAAAGGGTTGTCGAAATGGGGACATTATATCCATCCCCATCTGCAGAGCTGAGCGAAAAGATCCCCATCGCCGTCACACCAGGCTAGACCCATCAACATCCAGCTGAACAGCTCCAGAGAAAGAATTCCACTATCCGGAGAAGCTCGTCCTGGTTTTCATCACCATCACTTACATATCAGGAATTCCTATCGTATGTATCTTCAGAGAGCAGGTGGGAGGATTCTTTTATTCACCACACACACAGTACTCCACCCGTTATAATGTAACCAACGAAAAACTCAGTTAAACAAAGTAGACTCATATGTAAGAGTTAAGATTGCTTGGAACATGTTCTGTGCAGACATGCTGCATAATGTAATAATAGTGATGACTATTATTATGAATATGCTTATAATGTATTTTAGTAATTTGATTGTTCGTGGTGTTAAAGGTTATGATTATTACAATTTAAATTTTTAATCTCTGCAAAATAAAGCCAATTTGAAATTAACTTCAAACTAAACTTTAAAAATTACGGTATCTAAGCAATGAACAACTTGCATCTACCTGTCATATAACTTTGTAATTTAATAGGTTAACCGTATTACCAGATGTAATTAGTATGAATTGAAACTTGCTTATATTTATGAAAGGAAAATAATTTGGGAACTACTTTTAAAATCATAACTTGAAAATAACTTAGATTTTATAACTCAAAAAATGTAATGTCTGGATTGCAGTGATTACAGTGATAGATCTTGTCGTTACTTGTTATTATTATTATTAATTGCAAATGCTTGGGGTAGATAGATGGAAGTAACTTGGAAATCATTTAGAAAACCATACTCAAAATGTTAGCAGTTATACAGTGAACAAATTGCACTCTTTGTTATATAGTTCTAGAAATTCCATTGCTCAACTATTGTTAATGTAAATATAAAATTTCTGATGATGGAAAATGAAAATTATTTGTGTCTGGTTGTTATACAGTATAACCAATCTTTTGTTTAATTAATGTTTTGTTTTGTCGGGTGTTACACTCCGCGCACTTGTACTTACTAATTGCCGGTTTCTCTCCGACGATGTTGTCCTGCAAACACAACTTATGCTAATATGTGTATGTGGGCGCCACTTGGATATTAGGTCAAAGAAATTATTATTATTAAAAATTGATTTTTGAGTTGTTAAATTAATTATAGAAAAAATGTGAACAAGACAATTTGAGTTGCAAATAACGTATGTTTAATGATCTTTCTTTTCATAAAAATCGTCTGAAAGACTAACAATCAAATTAAGCAAAATTGCAGAGTTACAAAAAATTATTGACAAGATTTTAATTAAGTATCGGCTAATAAATATTTTATTGCTCAGTTGAATAGCATGAATTTAATCTTTGAAAGAACTTTATACTCAGGACGTGACTCCTTTGAACTATCAAGACAAATCAGTGGGATGCTTTACAAAATTTGTGTGATTTGAAGGTGTTTGACATGTGTAGTACAACTGTGTGACAAGGATACCAGGTAAAAATGATTTTAATTTTTGAACAAATCACGTTCCGGTGGGTAAGTATTTCCTTCACTGGACACTGTTCTTGGGGACGATTCCCATCTTGCGCCTCTTCGTATTTACGTTTCCTCACTCACTGGTAACTATTTAAAAGTCGGATTACGGTTTGAAAACTCCGCACAATTGAAATAAAAATCGTACTGTTTCTATGCTTTGAATTCTTGGCGGCGAGAAAACAGCTGTCTGCGTGGCTTCGCTATTCTGCCGTCTCAGCGCTAGTTCTAACTCAATGTAGTAGGCTTTGCGTTAGTAATTTGGTTGGGGGTTTGTCAAAGTCTGTCTATTTTCGCAAATATCAGCAAAATTGATTTTTCTCTATTAAAATCGGTCCTTTTCAGGGCCGCTGGATATTTGGCTGTGTGCGTTTCTATTAAAATTTTCGTGTTGTCGCTCTATTCAACAAACACGTTGGCGTTTAGCGATATACTCCTGATAGAGGTTAAGTCTGTCTTTTGTCTGTTACGGGAAAAAGCCTTTCTGAGTTTTCGGGTTGAATTCCTCTTCTTCGAGTTCGCCTTGGATCGGATTCGTAGGTTAAGTGTCTCTTGTGGATTCAAAGCATAAAGTGTTTTTGTGTCAAATTTGGTCTTCCTTTTATAATCTGTGTAAAGTGCATTGTTTTAATTTTTATTCATGACTTCCGGTATTTTTGAGTAAAAGTTTCTTCTGGAACGTTCGAGAGTATGCAAATAGAAAATCATGGAACAAATTCGACATCCATAGAAGCGTTAGAACAAAAACTTCTTGTTCTTCATACTAAAGGATATTACTGAAATTATTCTGGTATTTGTCAAACAATTTTACAGAACTACTTACAATCTGCATGCCATTATTATTTTTGGATTCTCTGCTTTCAACTGAATAAAATGATACCATTCACGATTGGTTTTAAACAAATTAAATCTAATAAATTAACATAAAATATAATTCTTACCTTGTAGTGTTTGCACAAAATTCTAAGTTTCTAATTATTAAAGTGTTATGAAGTTGCTTGGCTCTTGCTATAACATTAATACTGTAGCTTGACAGAAAATCCACTACTTATTAAGTCATATAAAATCATAAAGTTTAATTACACCACATATGTTAAAATAATATTGAATGAGATTTAAGGAAATCAAAGGAATGAACCACGATAAAATAAAAATCCTCATTACATTATATAAAAACCACTGTTTAAATATCAAAGAAAGTATTGAAAGCAACTCATATTATAAGATCAGTAATTTACCCAGGAAGCTAGGAGCAGTAAACAAATTAAAATAACACCGTACCAAGAAGAAAGAGAATCAGTTTAAGAGTGGTGAATACCAAAATACTCCAAAAACAAGAAGAAGGAAGAATAAAGTTTGTGATCAGGAAGAAAACAATACCCTGAAACCTTTAGAGAAGAACAAGGTCCGTATCAGTGAATAAATTAGATGCTCCAAACTAAACATCAGTCGAGATAACACAAAGTACCTTGGTTTACCCAAGAATGAAGAAGGAAGACAAGAAGACCAGAAGAATGAAGACTAGAAGAAGGAGAAGAATGAAGACCAGAAGAAAGACAAGAATGAAGACAAGAAAGAAGATAAGAAGAAGGACAAGAAAGAAGACAGGAGGAGAGGAAGAAATAGTATGAAAGAAACACCGTTGTAAAACCTATTATTATTATTAACTACCATCAACCCCGAACCCACAAAAACGATTAAAAAGAAAGTATAACATACCAAAATCCTATAAGAATGTAATTATTTAGAAAACTAAAGTGCTGTATAGTATTATAAGAAGTGAACCGACTAAAGCTATTGTGTGATAAGAAAATAAACAAGTCTTAACCGTCCATGATTGCTAAAGGTCTGGTCTGAGATAATAAGACTCAAAATATCAGAACCACCTGTGAAAGTGAATGTGTGTAAGTGTTTTTTGGAAATGCAATAAACTTAAAGTTAGTGATACTATGACTTATCAATATGCTATATAACAACTTTAATATCCGATAATAAACAGCATAATAAAATAATAAAATGGAAGATTTCCAGTATTTTATTATTTTAATGTAATTCTTTATTTACAAGACATTTGTAAAAAATGTTAATAACTAGAGTATGGGTGGTCATGTTTACTGATGAAGGGAATCATAAATAATAATGGTTTAAACCAGAAAGGACTGGCATTAATTTAGTATTCATAGGTTTAAAATGTTTAAATAGACTGTTTGTTCACAGCCATAAAATCAATGTATTTGTAAGAGTTATTAGAAAATAAGATTTATATTATGTGTTTAAAATGAATTATGTTTGCTAAATAACAGCATACATACCATTAATAATGTTTCAGTAATTATGCTATGTTAACTCAAAAAGAGTTAAAAGTATATGTTCAAACCATGTCAGCAATATGTTCAATTGTGCAGATTGCTAAATAATGTTCATAATTCTTTTTTTTTAATAACAGTAGTGTTAATTAAATTCTACACCTCACAATAAGTTATAAACCATTTTATTTTCAAGTAATAGTAACTATGTAAAGTCAGAGGAGGAAGTAGGATTAAATTTATTTGAGAAAGACAGAAATATAAAATTCTAAACTCTAGGCCATTTGGTGAATTCACAGAAACCATATAAACCAGTATAATTCACTTATAAATCCTGTAAACTAGCAAGATTTAGATAAGGTAAATCAGTTAACCACTACTGGGAATGATCCTATGAGTTAAAATGATAATAAGGAAATATACCTTAAAATATTGTAAAATTTCAAAATATGTAAATTAATTAATTTTAAAGAGCAATGTCAAATTCAGAGATTAACACAAAAAACCAGTTCAAAGGTTTAATTTATATGTATTTAAGGAAAGGAAGAGGAATATGACTAATTAAAATTTATTATAATAGTATTAATGATAATCAAAATGGAAGAAAATTTGTATAAAGACGGAAATCCAATTTTGAGCCTATATTTCCAAAAAGGAAAGAAATTTTTTAATTTCCACAAAATGTCTACAGATATGGACATCAATAAATACATCAATAAATACATATAATACATCAATTTAAAGGGAATGAGATGATTAAACCAATTATAAGATTCATAATTCATGAAAGTGATGAATAAAATAAATAAATTCCATATATCATGTAATATTGTATCATATGTATGGGTAATCGAAATATGTTAACAATGCTTTTTCAAAGATTAACTGGGCCCGGTTTTGACCAAGTTAATTAGTCTTTTGTTGAATATCAAGCTGAATAGTTGTGTGAAGAAACGTTCTTTAAAACCGAGTAGAAAATGGTACGACAAATTGCCATTAATGTCAGTGCATCGAGAGTTAGATGAATTGAACACTTTCATAGCTAAATTTACCTAACATTTATAACACTCACTTAATGGAATAATAACTCATGGATATGATTTAATAACATAATGATTTAATCTGTGTAACATAAATTCAATTATTGGAAAATTCCATTCGATACATAAGGTTGTCACAGGGTCGATATTTATCTCAGGATTTATAATTAAATAATTTTAATATATTTCGTGGGAATTCTTGTGGCTGCTACGAAAAGTTCCTTTGCATGTTGATTAATAATAGAGAGTACCTTTACAAACAATATATTACTTATAATCTAAAAATTTACACAAATTATATATTAAGTTACATACAAGTTTTGACGATATTCAATTTGTCCGTCTCAGAAAATAATGTAGTTTATTAATGTGTACAATAAATGTTTTCCTTGTAATCACTGTTAGCTTATATATTGAATTTGGTTGCACTTTAAAATGTTGACTAGTGATTAGTGTTAGTGTAAATTGTTATATTGTCTAGTGGTTGTTCCTTGTTGAAAAAAATATTGTCAAATTATACTTTACACATCTAGACGATATTGCTGAAGGGTTCCTGGTCGTTTCTGAATATATTTCTTGATTGTGTGTATTATTTGTTCATGAAAATGGTAGTGGAAGGATTATTATCTTCGATGATGGTCCTTCAGATCTTCTTTCACACACGGGTCATCTATTTTTATATACTTTTAATTACCTCTAGACACGCACTATTCAACTGCTTTCCATCACAATTAACAATTAAGTGTTATTTCTTCTTTCTTTTAGTTACCTACCTCATACAAATTTCTTAAATTTTGATTGGTCATTTATGTACAGTTTAAATGTTATAGGATCAACACCCATTACCTACATTATATTTTATAAATTACCTTTAATAGATAATTTTATTATTATACTCTAATTATATATGCAATGTTTATACAATTAATAATTAGATAATTATAAACAATTTGATACTAAACATGCCTCAGTTTATAACTGTAAAACCTTATTAATTTGAATTTCTATGATATGTGGTAGAACAATTTGTTATGATTGATTGTAATTTCTACTTTGACTACCTGAGATAAATATATTTACATAAATTAACTGGTGACATAAAATCTTATAACATACAACAAAACTTTTAATAATAATAATTGTTTTTGACAGTTTTAGTTTATTTATACTGCTAAACTATTGTCTGTATGATAAACTAAAATTCTGTTTAATAATAACAAAACACTTTCATCAAAAATAATTACACTGTTTAACGGTAGTCTGTGTCGCTATTTCTTATGATCACACTCATTACTTTAAAGGTTTGTGTCCCTTTTTCTTTCCTTGATTATAGGCCTATATGATTATAATTAATACAATTTTATTATATGGATTAGGTACTCTTTATTGGGTTTGGATTATTATTGAGGGTAAGTTGATTAGGCCTACTAGGTTTATTTATTTCACTTTTTTCTGTTTACTGCCCTATTCTACTGGGTTATTTCTGGGTTTCTGGATAATATTACATAAGTCAAACCAAATAGTTTTCCTTTAATTTGCTTTCAATTATTATTTCTTGTTTCTTCTCTGGATCGGATTTCACTATTATTTACTATTCTTTTGTAACATTTTGTTTCATTACAAATTGCCTCCCTTCAGAAGTAATTATTTCTGAACACTTCATTAGGTGTGAGGACATAATTACTTATGTTTCATTTGTGACATTCTGCTGGTTCTTTAAATTGTATTCTACACTGATAGTTTTTTACTTTTCCTGGTTTTTCTGAAAATACATGTTTATACTTCTTATATATTATAATGAGATCTTCTACTTGTTTTACTGTCAAATTATTTGTGCCTTGGTGTCTAAACTCTCTTATCTCCTGTAATTTACTGTTCCACAGGTCTTCATTTGTCATATTGTAGATTATTTTTCTGTATTGGGTGTCATTATTTAAAAAATTTAATTCCCTAACTTGGTGATGGGTATGGTTCAGAGGGGCACCATCGCTTCCTATTAACTCTGCCGTCCATATAACACCTTCTGAGTTCAAGGACACCTTCTCCTTGCTCAAATCAATAATGGCTGAGTATTTCCTCAGCATATCGCATCCGATTAATAATTCGAATGGTAGGCCGATTGCGACCAAACATATAATATTAATTGTAACACCTTTGCTTTCTACTTCCAATGACACTTGTTTTCTCACTGTTTTATTTTGACGCCCAGTGGCACCTATTAAAATAACATTATTGACAGGTAAGGTAGGTATTATATTTTTACTTTGTTTCTGTATTCTCTCCAGTTCAGCGTCGTTAATAAGTGATACATTTGCACCAGTATCTATCATTATTCGTGTAGGAATTCCTTCAATTTGAGCGGTTATGTATAAAATTTCATTATGCTGGTTGATTCTACTTGTCACCGTTTCCTCCAACAGTTCTTCTCGAAGATTTTTCAAATAATAATTGTAAATAATAGTAAGATTTTGACTATCCGTCCTTAAACTTTGGTTGTTGTTATACTTCAAAATTCTTTGATTTTCCATAATTAGTTGGTAGTAATTTGTTATTACTATATTTTTGAATTTGGTGGTTTTTGTACCCAGTAGTTGGTAGCAGTAAGGGGTCGCGAGGGTTTATTACTGCCTCACTCCGTTTAAATTAAGGCTATCATGATTATTTTCCGGGCATGACTGTTGATTTGCCTGGACTGGTGTGCTGGTTCCTGGTTGTTCAACCTCTCGGTTGTCTAATTGTTCACTTCCCCTTGATTCTCGGAAGTCCTCCTGGCTTCTACTTCTGACTCGGTTATAATGGTGACTCATCCCTCTGGGATTTCCTCTTTGATCATAACTGTTATTAAAACTGTTCCTCCGAGGTTGATGGTATCTCCAGTAATCCCCTTCTTCGGCACTGATGTAATTTATTCGGGGTCGGTACGAACGATTATTATTATAATTACCCTGATTATTATTGTTATTAACTCCTGAGTTACTCCTAAAATTATTATAATTTTGGTTTGTTCGGTAGTTATTATAATTATTATTGTTTCTATTACCCGGATGGTAATTTTGATTGGGCCTGTTGTTATCATTATTGTTAATTGGGTTTCGATTGAAGTTTGCTGGTTGGTTATTATTTGGGGTAAAATTTTGGTTGTAATTACGATCGTTGACATAACTATTCCGGTTATTCATGTTATTATATTGATTATGATTCATACCATGGTTATTATTTTTTGAACCGCACTGATCAGTTCGTTGTCTGCTTCTTTTGTAGTAGCCCTCGTGTTCATAATTTTCTAATAAGTCAGCCATTGCGTGGACCGTTTTAATCTGGCTTCCCAGGCGTGCTCTGGCAATTCCTGTGTCATAATGGTATGCCATTTTAGTTACTAGGGATTCTTCTGGTATTCTTGGCTCTAGGTGTCTCGCCAAACACACCTTTCCCCAGAAGTAAGTAGTTGGAGATGTACCTCTATTTCCATCATATCTTCCCTGACAAATGTTGTCCCTTATAATATTTTGTATCGCTTCGGACCAGTATTTTTCTTTAAACAGTTTTTTAAATTGAGCGTAGTCCACTATCTCATTCCTGGTTGCTGTCCACCAGTTGTCCGTAATCTCCCTAAAATGCTCATCCAACATCTCTCTAATCGAGCTCCAGATAGTTATTCGATGTTTATTAAAATGTTCCTCAATTCTGGCCAGGAATTCCATGGGGTTTCTGCGATAATTTTTGAAATTAATTCCTTCTCTGGTTTCATTTGTGGAAACATGAGTAATATTATTTGGTCTGGTTCTAATTAACTCAATTTCTTCTTGATTTTGGCGTACTCGACCAGTTAAATTGTTCACCGTAGTGTTAATATTGTCACACCTTTCTCCGGTTTGTTTCTGTAAATTTACTAAATTTTCTTGTTCCTTTTGTATTCCTTCTATTTGAATACGACTATTTTCTTGGACCTGGTCTATTCTAGTATTTATCACTGCTTTATTTTGTATGATGGTTTCGTTAGCTTTTCTCAATCTATCATTAGTGTCAGCTATTTCTTGCTTCCTTTCCTCATCGATTTTGTCCATCTTCTGGTTAATTGTATCATTGACTTGTTCAATTCTACCATTAATTCTTCTTAAATTCTCTTCATTGATTTGTCTGAACTCTTCCTTCATTTGGTTATTATTTTCACTTATAGTTTGCCTTAAAGTTTCATTAGTACTTTCCTTAATACTATCAATTTTCTCATTTATCTGTTTTAAAACTCTCATTAGTGGTTTCGTTTTGTTTCCTAAAATTTTCATTAGTTTCTTCTTTGTTTTGGTCAAATCTCTCCTCCATCTGTTTTATTAAATTTTCACTCATTTTCTCATTTTGTACCCTTGAGTTCTCGTTAATCTCTTCCTTCATACCGTCTATTTTCTCGTTTGTTTGTCTGTTATCTTCCTTGATACTATCAATTTTCTCATTTGTTTGTCTGTGATCTTCCTTGATGCTCTTCAAATCTTCCTTCGTTTGCTTGTTTTGTTCCTCCATTTGTTTTAATAAGTTTTGACTCAAAATTTCATTTTGTTTCCTTGAGTTTTCAGTGAATTCTTCCTTCTGCTTCTTAAAATTGTCATTCGTTTCTTCCTTATTTCTGTCTATTTTCTCACTCATACTATTCATTAATTCCATTAATTTTATAAGATTCGGGTCTCCCCTATCTTCCTTTCTTGCTACCGTCTCCACATCCTCCACCGATGTTACTTCTTTCTCTTCCATCCTGACTTCCTTCTCTGCCTCCTTCGTCCGTTTCAATGACGTAGCCCTCTTACGCATCTTTAAAATTTCTTGGAACTTATAGCAGTCGCCAGCTAAAAATTAGGAAATTAATTTGCTTAATTCAATTTCTTCACTTAATATTCCCTAATTTCAGCCTCACTAGTTGGTGCGCCAATTTATAACATTCACTTAATGGAATAATAACTCATGGATATGATTTAATAACATAATGATTTAATCTGTGTAACATAAATTCAATTATTGGAAAATTCCATTCGATACATAAGGTTGTCACAGGGTCGATATTTATCTCAGGATTTATAATTAAATAATTTTAATATATTTCGTGGGAATTCTTGTGGCTGCTACGAAAAGTTCCTTTGCATGTTGATTAATAATAGAGAGTACCTTTACAAACAATATATTACTTATAATCTAAAAATTTACACAAATTATATATTAAGTTACATACAAGTTTTGACGATATTCAATTTGTCCGTCTCAGAAAATAATGTAGTTTATTAATGTGTACAATAAATGTTTTCCTTGTAATCACTGTTAGCTTATATATTGAATTTGGTTGCACTTTAAAATGTTGACTAGTGATTAGTGTTAGTGTAAATTGTTATATTGTCTAGTGGTTGTTCCTTGTTGAAAAAAATATTGTCAAATTATACTTTACACATCTAGACGATATTGCTGAAGGGTTCCTGGTCGTTTCTGAATATATTTCTTGATTGTGTGTATTATTTGTTCATGAAAATGGTAGTGGAAGGATTATTATCTTCGATGATGGTCCTTCAGATCTTCTTTCACACACGGGTCATCTATTTTTATATACTTTTAATTACCTCTAGACACGCACTATTCAACTGCTTTCCATCACAATTAACAATTAAGTGTTATTTCTTCTTTCTTTTAGTTACCTACCTCATACAAATTTCTTAAATTTTGATTGGTCATTTATGTACAGTTTAAATGTTATAGGATCAACACCCATTACCTACATTATATTTTATAAATTACCTTTAATAGATAATTTTATTATTATACTCTAATTATATATGCAATGTTTATACAATTAATAATTAGATAATTATAAACAATTTGATACTAAACATGCCTCAGTTTATAACTGTAAAACCTTATTAATTTGAATTTCTATGATATGTGGTAGAACAATTTGTTATGATTGATTGTAATTTCTACTTTGACTACCTGAGATAAATATATTTACATAAATTAACTGGTGACATAAAATCTTATAACATACAACAAAACTTTTAATAATAATAATTGTTTTTGACAGTTTTAGTTTATTTATACTGCTAAACTATTGTCTGTATGATAAACTAAAATTCTGTTTAATAATAACAAAACACTTTCATCAAAAATAATTACACTGTTTAACGGTAGTCTGTGTCGCTATTTCTTATGATCACACTCATTACTTTAAAGGTTTGTGTCCCTTTTTCTTTCCTTGATTATAGGCCTATATGATTATAATTAATACAATTTTATTATATGGATTAGGTACTCTTTATTGGGTTTGGATTATTATTGAGGGTAAGTTGATTAGGCCTACTAGGTTTATTTATTTCACTTTTTTCTGTTTACTGCCCTATTCTACTGGGTTATTTCTGGGTTTCTGGATAATATTATATAAGTCAAACCAAATAGTTTTCCTTTAATTTGCTTTCAATTATTATTTCTTGTTTCTTCTCTGGATCGGATTTCACTATTATTTACTATTCTTTTGTAACATTTTGTTTCATTACACCTTTAACGGCAATAGTGAGAAATAACACCTAACTTCATGATACGAGTGATATAAAACAGTAAAACAATATATTTGACACAATTCACGCTACAACGCATAATCACTTTTACAGACATCTAACCACCAGAAGTGAACACATACAAAATAACCTAATTAACACAAGTTTACATGGAACACTTCTTCAGAACACACCAAACAACCTAATAGACAAATTACACCAGTGCGGGAACATTTCAAACATTCATGAAGATAATTTTGTTAAGTTTTTAACAAGACGACATTTGCAGTAACCTAGTCCAGATCGAGTAGCGGCCATCTTGAAATACAACTCTACCTTCCTTATTCAGTGACGTCAATCTACATATGGTCTGACAAAACAATTTTATTAAACATTATATATCAGAATTATTTAAATACTGTTAAATAATAATTATTGAATTTATTTAATTGTTAATGTTATACTTTCTCGTCACCCGTCTCTGACTATTAATTTAATCGCTCAAAGAACCTGTCCTTTATATAATACCTATAATAATTTTTATACTGTATGCACAATCGATAGTTCCCTGAGACGGAGACGATAATTGTTCTCAATCGATAAAAGATCGATTATTTATTAAATTGTTCAATAAATCAATATATTTCAATTGTTTTTATCTGTTATTATTTCACAGGCTAATTTAAGATTATTTATTAAGGCTAAGGGACTTCAAGAAGAAGAAAATATTTTATTTGAGTGAGATATTGGACCAGCAAGAAAAATCACCAATCGATTGCTGACTGGAGTTAATCTATTTAACTCCAGACTTGGTTCAAATCTTCCAGAAGTGCTCGATAGTTAATAAATACCTGCCTGATTATCAAAATTTTTACAAAATCTTTAAAACAGCTTTATTTCTTATTTCCACACAATTGATTAACATAAACAAAATTATTTTTTATTATTGAAAATATTATTTTTTTTAATATTTTCCATCTACTTTTTATTTTTGTAAGGACCGGCATACAGGGTCGCGTTACAATACATACCATAATTATCTTTACATAACAAAATAAACAAATATTAAAGCATATAACATATAAATAGTTTCATTTTTCTGTAGGCATTACATATGCCCTAGTTTTTTGTCATTGTTATTTATAGTAATTTTGCCTTTTTCGGTATTATATATGGGATTTTTTGGGTATTCACTTAGAGTTTGTTATATTGTTTATCTTTGGGAATACCTGGTTTATTCTAATACATTTTATTTTTATTGTAATACAGTATTACTTAGCATTTCACTGTTTTTGTACAGATGAGCTATTTCATGGGTGTGACAATTTTCACTTATATATTTAAAAATTCTCTATGAATTAAGCTTGTCTTCAATTGAGCAAGTATGTTTCCATTGTACGTTATAGAATTGTATCTTTTTCCTATATATTTTTCTAATATTATACAATTAGTCTGTCAAATATGACTATTTTTGTGATTGTTTTTTGGTCTCAGCCTAATATGATATAGGTAACTAGTTTCATAACTTGACTGTTAAAGTGTTTTAGGTGGTCATATATATAAGTATAGTTACTTTATATTGTGTTTCAACTTTAAAATACAATTTTGTTGCATTTTGATAACATTAAATTCATAAATATTACAATTTTATATGTTCATCACATGTTTTCAGTTTAACACAGTTTTTGATTATATTAATTGAATTCTAATCAATTTACAGCTTTCTATATTTAAAGTAATTTGTTTGTCTTTGTCTAATTGAAATTTACATATATTTTTTATATTAATTCTATAATAATTAATTTTCACATAAAATCTGAGTGATTGGTTTTAACTCCAAAACCTTGATTTTTTGTCATAATATTTATATATTTTTTATTTTAATTTACATCCTTTTTAATGATGTGTTCAAATCATTTAATACATTTATTTTATTTACATTATAATGTATAATAATAGATCTTGTCTATTATTTCACAATAAATGGGTTTTTATGCTCTATTCAGAGTTACATTTCTAATATGTTATGACCTTATTTTGGTCATTTCTGAGATTATCTGTTTCTCTTATTATACAATATCAATCTTATTCTGTTCTTCACTTAAACAATATATAGGGTTTGAGTCTTGGTCATAGTCTTTGTCGTTTTTACATGTTAATGATATTAATTATCGTACAATATCACAAAATTTTTTGGATTACTTGGGTTCGATACTGTTCATCTCACCTTCCTCTTATGACAATTTACTTTGCAATTAAATTCCTTTATGGAACGTTCTGTGACGTTACATATGCCTCCCCGTTAAAATTGATAATTTGGGAAAAACATTTCTTCAGTTTTGATGAAATTATCATTTCTATATTAACCTTTTATTAGCTTCATTATTATTTCATTCTTTTATATTAAAATTAGATTCCTGTACTACTCCTTATCTCATTATCCATGTCTCAATCATTACCATATCGCCTTTTCCTTTCCTTTACCTTGTTGTTAATTATTTAATCTTTGATATAACTCCCTAACAATTCCCTAACTTTTATAGCGGGTTCGGAGTTAGAGGGGCCCCATTGGCAATCCATTTACCGCCGTTCCCTAACTATAACCACTGAAATCAGAGGAAACACATCTCTGTCTAGAAAATATATAAGACGTACTTATAAATTGCACCTTCGCAACAAATACTAAAAATAATAAAATTCATATTCAAAGATCATAGGCTCCTACACATAAAATCCCTTTCTTTATCTCTTCTGATTATTTCTCAATTATATTAATATACTGTTCTCCGCAGGTAAAATTATCTTTTAAAATCATTCGATGTCAATAGCTATATTTATAAATTCATCATCACCTTCTTATGTAACACACTGTTTCCTTTTTTTTTTAATTATCATTTCCTTTTAGTATCAATTATATGACAGTATTTCTCCTCCTTAGTAATATCAATTTTGATTGTTCAATAATTTATTTAATTAAGTTGAGTAACATTGTAAATTATGTCTTTTCCTCCTTTCCTTCTCTCCTTCTCTAAGTACGGGTAAGTTGGTAAATATACGTTGACTTGGCTATTGGAAATAAATTTATATTTTATATATATATTTTTGCCTTTGGTGGAAGGTGTCCTTCTCGTATTTTTATTTATTAATATTCTCTCCTTCTCTGAGTACGGGTAAGTTGGTAAAGTTACGTTGACTTGTATTTTTATTCATTCATGGTACCTTCTGAACGACGCCTGATTATATGTACCCTTTACTTTGTTATTGACAGTGTCTGTTACCTCGTATGTATTGTTTTCTTTATCTTCCGTAATTGTAAAAGTCCTGTATATAAAAGTAATAATTTTTTTGTTATACCTTGTATAGTACTGGGCAATTCTCTATTCCGGATTAACACCTTTTCTCCTACCTTATACTTAATAGCCTTTGGTTGGGATTGAAAATATTTCTTTCGTTGTTGTTCCGTTTATTCTAATATTCTATTATAAAATTTGGTTACTTCAAATTGGTATTCAGGTTCGCTGGGAAAACTAATAATCTCCTTTATTTCCCGGGGTGGGGGTCTTTCGAACATAACTGTGTACGGTGACTCCTCTATTGTATTATGATAGGATAAATTGAGAAAGTCCTCTGTTGACGCTAAGTATTCGTGCCATCTCTTCTGTTCATCATGGCAGTAGGCCCTCAACAACCGTCCTACTTCCCTCAACACTCTCTCGGCTGGATTACTATTTGGGTGATACACGGATGTCTTATACATCCTTATTTCGTGTTCTATAAGATTCTCCTTCCATACCTTCCCTTTAAACTGGGTACCGTGGTCTGTAAATATAGAATATGGTTCGCCTACTTCCATTATATACTTTTCTATTATAATTTCTATAATTTTCTTTTTCGTAGCTCTAGTTATCGGATAAAGCTTAGTATATTTGCTGAAATTGTCAAAAATAATTACGATGAATTTATACCTGCGGCTTCCAACGCTGCGTGGAAATGGTCCACAGATATCAAGAAATACCTTTTCTAGTTTTTCGGTGGATGTTATGGGTATCATGACCCCTTCCTTTCTCTCGTTATTACATTTTACCTTCTGACAAATATCACATGGCTGTATCGCCTGTTGCACTTTTTTATTAATCCCTTTGATGTATACCTGTTCTTCAAACGCTTTCCTTACCTTGAGGGCACCCATGTGTCCGTATCTATCGTGATAATCAATGATTAGTGGCCTCTCTATCCCTGGTGGAATTACTAACTTCCAATTCTCTTGGTGTGGGGTGTTCCTTATAAACAAAGTATCGTCGTGTATACAGTAATATTTATTTATAACTTCATCGCCTTCCAGTACCCTTTTCCTAATATTTCCTAATTGTGGGTCAGCCTCTTGTTGTGCCTTCACATCTTTTAAAATATTTTTCAAATCCTCCCTGCTTTTAATGATATGATATACTTTCGCTATTTGTTCTTTTTCGCCGTCAAATGTCTGGTTTTGTAAATTGATGCGGGATTGGACGTCGGCTGCTATGTTTTGCTTGCCTGGTATATATTCCCACGTGATATTATATTCCTGTAGGGCCAAAACCCATCTCGTCAGCCTCCCATGATTTAACTTACAATGTTTTAAAAACGAGATTGACTTGTGATCACTCCTAACCGTGATGGGGTATCCAAATATATACGTTCGAAATTTACCGCATGCGAAAACTACACTCAATAACTCTTTTTCAGTGGTATTGTAGTTTCGTTCGCAACTGTTCAGCACGCGGCTGGCGAAGCTAATCACTAAATGGTTTCCATCCTGATCTTCCTGATATAAGGCTGCACCTAAATTTACATTACTGGCATCGCAATTTAGATATAAAGGCTTCGTAAAGTCGGGGTGATGTAACATAACTGCTTCTAAAAATTTCTCATTTATTAGATTGAGCACTCCATCTTGCTCTGGTGCCCAAGTCCATTTATCTTTTGCTGATAACTGCTTTTGAAACCTGGCAGTTAGTTCTGAATAATTGGACCGAAACTTCCTGTAATAGTTACAGATTCCTAAAAATGATTGAAGCTGTTCCCTGTTTTTTGGGGTGGGGAACTTCTGTATTGCCTCTACTTTCTCTTTGGATGGAGTAATCCCTTGCTCGGTTAAATTAAAACCTAAAAATTTTACCTCGTTTGCAATAAATGGGACTTATCTAATTTGAGGGTAATATTATTCTCCGATAGCTTCTCTAACACCTGTTCAACCCTATTGCAATGGTCATCCCAATTAACTGAAGTTACCAGTAAATCGTCGACGTATACTGTCGTAAATTTCAGCACTTCCCTCTTCCATATTGGTCCAAATTCCCTCTTTCGTCTTTAGCGTTATTACCTTACTGTCTAAATTTATTATCGCTTTATATGGCCTAAGTATATCACAGCCTATTAGAATATTCATGGATAAATTGTTCGCTACCAATAGTCCTATTGGCAACGTTACACCATTACTGGTCATCTCTAACGACACCTGTTTTTTATAGATTTACTCTGCCTTCCCGTCGCTCCGACTAGTATAATGTTATTTATAGGCAGAGTGGGTATGGGTAGATTACTATTCTGTTTAATTCTTTCTAACTCCACACTGTCTATTAACGATATGTTTGATCCTGTATCAATTAGTAATGTTGCACCTATTCCATTTATATCTGCCTTAATTTGTACTATCCCATTATTCCCATTATTATTATTTTCAATTATATTATCCCTCTCTTCTAACAATTCCCCCCTAATATCTCTGAGATAATTATTTGTTCTCAATGTCATTGTCCCGTCTTCGTCATGTCTATTTTTTCATATCCAGTTACCCCATAATATTGGATCAGCGAGGGGCTGTCTTCCTTTTACACTGCCGCGTCTAGTTTAAATGAGCACCTGTCTCATTTGCCCGGTTTCCCGGAACATTGGGTTGCTGACTTGTTTGTGGTTCCTGTCTAACCTCTGGGTTACCACTAATAGGTCGGCTATTTGTTGTATTACTTTGGTTACCTTGCGTCTGCTGTGGGTAATACACGTAAGTCGGTAAATTGTGTTGGTATGGTCGTTGACTATTGGCCATCGTATAGTTTACCTGGGGTCTGTACTCCTGATTCCTTCTATCACCTCCCCGTTGATTGCCTCCGTTCCGATAATTATTTCCCTGACTATAATTATTTCCTCTATAATTGTTGCCCCGATAATTGTTTCCCTGATAGCAGTTCCTGTGGTAATTATTTTCGGGGTAATTACTTCGGTCTGGTCCCGGATTATTACGGTTATTCGGACTTTGATTATTATTGTTGCGGCTATTTAGTGGGGTGTTATTGTTATGGTTGTTTGGGTTACAATTATTACCATTTCCGCTTCCATTCCGATTTGGCCCGTTGTTACTATTATAATAGTCTACCTTACGACTGGGGGGTTGGTAGTCTTGAAATTTTCCCGCGGACTCGCAGTTTTCTAATAGCTTAGCTAGGTCAGTAATTTTACTAAGTTGCTGGTATAATTGGGCATCTTTAATACCGTAGCTATAGTGTCCAGCAAACTGTCTCACCAAACATTCTTCCGGGATTGGCGGTATTAACTTTCGTGCCAAACATATCTTTCCCAGTAAATATGATGTTGGGGATTGTCACTTGAACGCGTCGTATTTCCCGTAAAATATGTCCATTCTCACTTTGCTTTGCGCTGTTTCTGACCAATATTTTTCTTTGAATTGGCGTTTGAATTCGTTCAAGTTTGTTATTTCGGGCCGTACTGCTATCCACCAATTATCCCTCGTATTTCGGAATGTTTCGTCTAACATTTCCCTTATTCTATCCCATCTTGTTTCCCTATTCCTTTCGATGAACTCTTCCATCCTCTCCAAAAATTCCATAGGGTTCCGGCGATAATTTTGGAAGTTAATTACTTCCCTATTTTCGCTATGACACGTATGGGTATTCAATATCGGTGTGTCCCTCAGCGCTTCTAATCTCTCCTGCAGGTTTTTCTCCCTCTGGTCAATTTCCTGTATATTATTTCTATTGGTTTTTATCTGCTCGTCCAACCTGTTAGCTATGTCATACGTTCTTTGTATTCTCTCGCTAACGTCTTTCCGGACTTCTCCTACCTCCTGCATAATTTCGTCTTGGTTTGCCTTACCTTATTATCGAGATTTCGAACATCTTGTTTCGTCTCTACAGTTCGTTCCTCTATGGTTTCAAAACGGGTATTATTTCCTTCCTGCAATCTTTCTAACTGTTTTGCCATTGTCTCGACCCTCCTTTCACTGTCGACTTTACTATCATCGATTTTTTGGTTTACCGTCTCATAATTTGCACTAATTTCCTTTTTCAGGGACTCTATACTTTTTTTATTTTCCTCCTGAAATAGCTCCAACTGTTTTCCATTGTCATTGATTTTATCGGTTATATATACCCTTAACGATTCTAACTTTTTATCTAATTCCTTATTATCCTCCTGTCCATTTTTATTATTATCCTCCCTTAGGGATCCTATTAGTGTCTCAAATTTTTTCTCCGTTATTTTCATTACATTTATTAGTATTTTTGTTTATCGTTTCTTCCATTCTTTGGAACATCGTCATTATTACATTCATGTCGATGCTCCCCGTTGCTTTTTCCAGTTCGGGTTTTTCTGTTTGGTCTCCCATTTGTATGGGTCTTTGCTTGTTCCTCTGATTCATCTCCCGTTTGTATGGGTTTTTTAATTTCTAGTGTGGGCGGTTCTATTTCTATTTCCTCGACTTGGACTGCCTCCCCATCTTCCACACTTAATTCGGGTTCTATATTTTTCTTCACCTTCTTTCCTTTTGGTAGCGGCATCTTGATTTTTTGATAGTTGCCGGGCTTGTTTCTTTCCTCTCAAGCCTCACTAGTTGGGCTGCCAATTTATAACGAAGAGAGATTGTCTGTTGTTTTGTGTAGTGATGTCGGGTGTTACACTCCGCGCACTTTTAATACTTACTAATTGCTGGTTTCTCTGCGACGATGTTGTCCTGCAAACACAACTTATGCTAATACTTGGATATTTGTTCCAAGAAATTATTATTATTAAAAATTGATTTTTTAGTTGTTAAATTAATTATATAAAAAAATGTGAACAAGACAGTTTGAATTATAAATAACGTATGTTTAATGATCTTTCTTTTCATAAAATTCGTCTGAAGGACTAACACTCAAATTAAGCAAAATTGCAGAGTCAGAAACAAGTTATTGACAAGTTTTTTATTAATCATCGGCTGATAAAAATTTTATTGCTCAGTTGAATAGCATGAATTTAATGTATAAAAAAACTTTATACTCAGGACGTGACTCCTTTGAACTATCAAGACAAATCAGTGGGATGCTTTACAAAAATTGTGTGGTTTGAAGGTGTTTGACATGTGTAGTACAACTGCGTGACAAGGATACCAGGTAAAAATGATTTTAATTTTTGAACAACTCACGTTCCGGTGGGTAAGTATTTCCTTCACTGGACACTGTTCTTGGGGACGATTCCAATCTTGCGCCTCTTCGTGTTTACGTTCCTCACGCACTGGTAATTATTTATAAATCAAATTACGGTTTTAAAACTCCGCACAATTGAAATAAAATTCGTACTGTTTCTATGCTTTGAACTCTGGCGGCGGCGAACAGCTGACTGCGTGGTTTCTCTATTCTGCCGTCTCAGCGCTAGTTCCAAACTCAATGTAGAAGGCTCGTGTCAGTAAATTGTTTGGGAATTTTGTCAAAGTCGGTTTATCTTAGCAAATACCAGCAAAATTGATTTTCTCTATTAAAATCGGTCCTTCTCAGGGCCGCTGGATATCTGGCTGTGTGCGTTTCTATTAAATATGGCGTGTTGCTGCTCTATTCAACAACACGTTAGCGCTTAGCGATATACTCCTTATGTAGGTTAGGTCAGTCTTTTGTCATGTACGGGAAAAAACCTTTCTGTGTTCTCGGGTTGAATTCCTGTTCTTCGAAATCGCCTTGGACGAGATGATCGGATTCGTGTTTGATGTGTCTCTTGTGGATTCAAAGCATAAAGTGTTTTTTGTGTCAAATTTCGTCTTCCTTTTATACTCTGTAAGGGTCATTGTTTTAATTTTTAAACATGAACTTCCGGTATTTTTGAGTAAAATTTTCTGTTGGAACGTTCGAGAATATGCAAATAGAACATCATAGAACAAATTTGACTTCCGTAGAAGCTTTATAACAAAAACTTCTTATTCTTCATACTAAAGGATATTACTGAAATTATTCTGGTATTTGTCAAACAATTTTACAGAACTACTTACAATCTGCATGCCATTATTATTTTTGGATTCTCTGCTTTCAACTGAATAAAATGATACCATTCACGATTGGTTTTGAACAAATTAAATCTAATAAATTAATATAAAATTCAATTCTTACCTTGTAGTGTTTGCACAAAATTCTAATTTTCTAATTATTAAAATGTTATGAAGTTGTTTGGTTCTTGCTATAACATTAATACATAACATAATTATCTTTACATAACAAAATAAGCAAATGTTAAAACATTTAACATATAAATAAGTTTATTTTTGTGTAGGCATTACATTTGGCCTAGGTTTATTGTCACTGGTTTTTAAAATAATTTGTCTTTTTCGGTATTATATATGGGATTTTTTGGGTATTCACTTAGAGTTTGTTATATTGTTTATCTTTGGGAATACCTGGTTTATCCTAATACACTTTATTTTTATTGTAATATTACTTAGCATCTCACTGTTTTGCACAGATGAGTTATTTTCTTGGTGTGACAATTTTCACTTTTATATTAAAATTCTCTATGAATTAAGCTTGTCTTCAATTGAGCAAGTATGTTTCCATTGTACATTATAGGATTGTACCTTTTTCCTTTATTTTTTCTAATACTATACAATTATTCTGTCAAATATGACTATTTTTGTGATTGTTTTTTGGTCTCAGCCTGGTATGGTATAGGTAAATAGTTTCACAACTTGACTGTTAAAGTGTTTTAGGTGGTCATATATATACAAGTATAGTTACGTCATATTGTAATTCAACTTTATAATGCAATTTTGTTGCATTTTGATAAAATTAAATTCATAAATATTACAATTTTATATGTACATCACATGTTTTCAGTTTAACACGGTTTTTGATTATTTTAATTGACTTCTAATCAAATTACAGCTTTCTCTATTTAAAATAATTTGTTTGTCTTTGTCTAGTTGACATTTACGTATAGTTTTTATATTAATTCTATAATAATTAATTGTCACATAAAATCTGAGTGCTTGGTCTCAACTCCAAAACCTTGGTTTTTTGTTATAACATTTATATATTTTTTTATTTTAACTTACATCATTTTTAATGATGTGTTCAAATCATTTATTACATTTATTTTATTTATATTATAAAGCATAATAATAGATCTTGTCCATTAATTCACAATAAATAGTTTTTTATAACCTATTCAGAGTTACATTTCTTAATATGTCATGACCTCATTTTGGTCATTTCTGAGATTATCTGTTTCTCTTATAGTACATTATCAGTTTTACACTGTTCTTCACTTAAACAATATATGGGGTTTGAGTCTTGGTCATAGTCTTGGTCGTTTTTTCATGTTAATGATATTAATTATCGGACAATATTACAAAATTTTTTGGATTACTTGGGTTCGATACTGTTCATCTCACCTTCTTCTTATGATAATTTACTTTGCAATTAATTTCCTTTATGGAACGTTCTGTGACGTTACAGTATTGAGTTCGTACCCAGTCAAGGTATTAGCAAACGGGTAACTCGTCGCTAAATTGTCCTTGATCACTCTTACATAAGCACGTTTCTGTTCCAAAAACTCGCACAGAGAGCACGTCCGTAGTATTCGAGCTGCAGGGTGGAACTGATTGAATATTCGTCGGCGGAGACCCAATATTAATGCAAATTGGGGTCGCTGATTTGTCGAAACCGCTATCACGTGCTTGATGGATAAAACTGATAGACGACTTCTTGAAAACGTTTCCAGATTTCTGCAGAAGCAGGTATAGATTTTATCTATGAATTTTCTGACTTCTAACAGATAAGGAATTTATAGAAGTTGCTTTTTAACTAACCAAATCTCTATTAATGTAGTACGTAACAAGTCTCTGACACCCAGAAAATATAGCGCTATTTAAGATGCTTGCGCTGCCCAAATCTCAGTTCGGTACGCACATTTATAATGGAGTTATTCATAAAAAATACAAATGACACGCACACTCGCACATTTGACTCGCACATGACAAGATCACAAATACACTTCTGGGCATTTTGATAGATATTAGTCTTTTACCCAATTCTTATTTTAATACTTACATCTAATTTACATACTCAAACAGAAATCAAATTTCATCTTGTCTACAACGTCATAAACCTGCTATAACAGCATGTAGTCCTTGCTACAATTTCCTTTTAGTGCAATGTTCTATTGCAGGAATATCCCCTCCTCGGATAAAAAGAAATTTGTTTACACAAAAACATTTTTTTTTTTAACATAAAATAATACTATTTCCTTTCTTTTTTAAACATATAATCAAACTCAAAATAAATAAATAAATACTCCTTGTTAAACTAAAATATTTTCTTCCAATAAATTTTGACATCTGTCAGTTTCAATTTAAATAAACATAAGCACGAGGTTGATAATCTGTTATCAAGGGGTAGAGAGATAAGCTAGTATGAACAGTTCATGACTTATAATACCTACTGTCCAGTCGCACACTTCTCAACATATTTACCCACATGGTTCAAACAAATATAATTTTACACAATTTAATTACTTTAACAATTACCTTATGACACTCATTCTTTAATATACCCAGATATACGTGAATGTTAATTTTTGACATAGTACTTTTTCCGTAATGACGACGCATGGAATTTGCCAATAGTCTTGTTAGTATTTTGATTTGTAACAATGTAGGTATGTTTTCCCACCTGTTCAGTTAACATAAATGGACCATTGTAAAGTCTATTGAACTTAGCTGTGGTATTATGAATACTGCTACTTACATTTAAAGCTTTTAGTAAAATTAACTCGCCTACGCTGAACGATTGCAGCTTATGATCAGCATTAAATTTTTCTGACCGCTGTTTGGCAAATTTCCTTATCCTCTCCTTTGCATCCAAACGCTTAACTTCGCTTGGCGTCGGCAAATGTTGAGTGGCTACTCTTTTTATATAATCACTCCAGACACGTTTTGGTTGGACATCTGACTGCGGTTCTGATGGCGTATTGTAACACCCATTTATGGCGTTCTCGAAAAACTCGAGATACTCTGGCCACTTGCTTTGGTTATTATTACAATAAGTCCTGAATAAACGACCCAGTTCTCTATTCACCCTCTCAGCGAGATTCCCTTGGGGTCTAGGAATGGCTGTTAGGATTGCTTGAATGCCCCTCTTCTCTAATTCGGCTTTCCATTTTTTATTCTGGAATTGCGTACCCTGATCCGACAGGCTCTTCTTTACATGACCAAATTTTGGGATGTACTTTTCCAAAATTACCCTCAGTGCCGCATCTACTGTGGGTCTACCCACCCCATAAAGACTAACATTCTCAGTGAAGGCATCCGTACACACCACCAGATTTCTCATCCCCCTCGCCGCACGTGGTAATGGTACAAGGAAATCGATGCATAGTAACTCATTTTTCCCTGCATAACGATGTTTCCCATCTCCATGTATGTGTGTTGGTTAGGATGTTTGGCTTTTTGGCAGGTGGAGAGTAATGTGGGAATTTCATAATCAAAGGTTGGCTATGCTGTACGTTCAGGCCTCGCGCTCGCTAGCGATCAGGCTTAAACACAGTGCTACGTACGTCCGTGGGCGGCAGACGTAATTGCGTTCTGCTTCGGCCTGTCATTCATTCATTTTTATTTGTTGTCGAGACAAATTTATGTAGGCCTTAGGCCTTACAACATTTTCATGTAGTTTTGAGTGTTGCGTACTTGCGCCTCAATTTACGATGTAACATTTTTTAACCTGACGTGGTTTTTCGAAATTCAAAATGCGTACCAGACGTAGCTGATCTTATAATTAAAACTTAAATTGTACAAGTAAACATCAATAAATGTATTAAAATACAGTCCACAAGCTCATCATTATTTTCAGCATCCTGAAAAATATATTTACAGCATTAACTTCCTAACATTTTTTGGTCGCTCCGTGCCTGGATTCATCATTTTTTACCTTCTTTCAACTTATACCAGAGCGGCTTTTCATTATTTTTTCCACCTCAACTTCTGGCCATCACGGGCGATTCAGCATGTTCGCTGATCCGACCGTGTCGGGAGTTATTCAGCATTTCTTTCGTCGCCATTGAGCCTCGTGACAACACCATTACAAGAACATCCATGTGTTAACGCCTACACACCAGATTGAGCAATTCTAAGTTGAGAGCAGTCATCCATCCAGTCCGTGCGCGTCTGCCATCTATTCCACGGCCTCAACGCTCCAGGACATCTCACAGAAGGTACGACATCAACGACATCAGTAAAAGGTGCGTAGAATGGCGGAAGAAGGCCTAAAAGTGTTGGTCAGAAAGAGAGGCGGCTTAAAGTCTGCCATAGTGCGAATCAATTCCGCTATAATTAATTTTGACAAAAACAGTAACACTAAACATTTTTTAACTGTTAGATTGGAAAGTCTAAAGGGTTTTTAGCAACAAAATATGATGAGGTAGAGTCTGAAATTGAATTAATTTCTAAGGACATAAACGCTGCCCAAGAGGACAGAATCGAGGTTGAAGAACTTTTATATTCAACCGAAGCTAACATCTTGCAATTAATAGAAACTTTCAACATTCAGACTGAATCTCAAGTATTAACCAGTAATATGCAATTAAAACCTATAAGTTTGCCCTGCTTCACAGGCAACATTCTAGAATGGCAGCACTTTTATTCAACATTTCTGGACTTGGTACACGGCAGATCTGATCTAACTTCAGTGCAAAAACTACATTACTTATATTCATCTCTCAAAAATGAGCCATTAGATCTAATTAAGGCCTTACCTATTTGTAATGAGAATTATTAAATAGCGTTAAGTTTGCTGTCCGCTAGATATGATAACAAATTCATATTAGCGAAATATTACATTCAAAATTTACTAGAAGTGAAGTCTACAATCAAAGACTCTGTACAGAGCTTAGCAGAATTTATAAATACAATAACGTCTTCTGTCAATTCGCTGGCAGCTATGCAATTGTCAGTGGATTCGTTTGAACTCATTACTGTACAACTATTGTCAGCAAAACTTGACCATTCCACATTTAAATTATGGAAGGGGTCTATAGATCCCGAAAACCTTCCTAACTTTCAGGATAATTATTTATGCCCATGCTGCAAGGCCAGTCACCCAATTTATATGTGTGACAAATTTCGTGAATTAAGCATATCGGAACGAGGGCAATTTATATTAAAGCATAAATGCTGCACTAATTGTTTGAGACCAGATCATTTTTCACCTAATTGTAAGGTCAAACAATCATGTAAGATCTGTTCCAGACGACACCATACATTGCTGCACATAAATAATGTGCCAAAACAAGGTTCTGCCAGCAGTAGTAATTATTGTTCATTTAAGCTTCAATCAGCAAACAATGTTATTTTGTCTACAGCAGTTGTGTTCGTCATCGAACGTGCTGGTGACAGACAGCTTGCACGAATTTTGTTAGACGCCGGGTCACAAGTAAACTTTTGTACTGAAGCATTTGCCAAAAGTTGCAACTTAACTTGACTGAATCTAATATACCAATTTCAGGAATTAATAATGCGACATGTTGTGCCACTAATTTGGCATCTATTCGTATTATTTCTCGCTATCGAAGGTTCAGCTTTAACGCTAAGTGCGCGGTCTTATCTGCCTTGACTCATAAACTTCCAGCACAATCTTTCGACATAAATCATTTTAACATCCCTGATAACATTTTCCTTGCTGACCCACATTTCAACGTATCAGCTGATATAGACATACTTTTAGCAGTTTTGATTCAAGCTAACAAATATGTACGTGGTCCTAACTTTCCTATTATACAAGAAACAAAGTTAGGCTACATTCTAGCAGGCAATCTGCACAAACATTGTCTTTCTAAGGGTCCTGCTGTTTCGTTCTTGGCAAGAAACAACGATAGTCAAATTTCAGCGTCTCTTGAGAAATTTTGGGAGACCGAAACCATCCTTGATAATGCACCCCTTAGTAACGATTCAGTTTGTGAGGAACATTTTGTTAAGTCCACTCATCGCAATGATGAGGGTAGGTTCGTTATCTCATTACTATTCGGGTCTGATAGTCCCCAGTTGGGTGAGTCCTATGCTACCGCTGAAGCGAGATTTTTAAGTTTAGAACGCAGGTTCAAGCGTGATTCTGAGCTTGCGCGTGAATACGCAAAATTGATTCAAGAATATAGGGATCTTGGCCACATGGCGCTAATCGACGATTGTTCTGTTAATTCCAGGGTTTCAAATACCTACTATTTGCCTCACCATGCCGTTTTTAAACATTCTAGTTCCACGACAAAACTTCGCGTCGTTTTTGATGGCTCGGCCAAAACTACCAATGGTCTTTCTCTCAATGATATTTTGTTAGTAGGCCGAAATGTCCAACAAGATCTTTTCTCTATTCTTTTGCGATTTCGCATACACAACTATGTTTTGATCGCCGACATCGAGAAGATGTATCGACAAATTGTAGTGTCTGATAACGATTGTCATTACCAACGTATTCTGTGGCGTAATTCTCCCCTTGAACAGTTTAAACATTTTGTACTGCGAACTGTAACATACGGTACTGCTAGTGCCTCGTTTCTGGCTACTCGTTGCCTTATTGAGATTCGTAAGGACCATGAAGCTTCTTTTCCTGACGCTGCTTCAGCTATAATTAATGATTTTTATGTCGATGATTTGTTAACCAGTGTAGAAACCATTTATAATCTGACCAAGTTGAAATCTGACTTGTGTACGTTGTTGAGTCAATATGGCTTTACTCTTCATAAATGGGCATCAAATGAACCAAATGTGGTCACAGAGCATAATAATTTGTCATTTCCATTAAACAAACAAGGCAATGTGTGTACGTTGGGCATTCTTTGGAACAACTCTACAGATTCATTTTTGTTTGACATCAAGTCATTTGCAGTTGAGCCGAGCATCTCTAAGAGGAAAATCCTGTCAATTATTGCGGGTATCTACGACCCACTCGGACTCGTCGGTCCAATTGTTTTTCTTTATATACAGTTTATGCAGCAACTGTGGCTGTGCAATCTTGGTTGGGATGAGCCAATTTCTGAGCAATTATATTTGTATTGGCGTTAATTATGCGATAAGTTGTATCTAATTGGTAAAATTATTGTCCCACGCTCTATTCGCAGCAAGTCCAAGGCAAGGATAGTTGAATTACATGGTTTTGCGGATGCCTCTGAAAAGGGTTTTGGGTTTTGTGTTTACGTTAGAGTCATTTATCAAGATTTAACGGCCTCTTGTCACCTTTTGTGTTCCAAATCTCGCGTGGCTCCACTACGACAGGTGTCATTACCCCGCATTGAACTCTGTGCTTGCTTGTTGTTATCGCGACTTCTATTCAAAGTCACCCCTGCTCTTCATTCCTTTGTCAGTAGCGTTCACCTGTACTCCGACTCCATGGTATCCTCTTTATTGGATTCATGCTCAGTCTTCTAGGTGGAAGACCTACGTCGCTAATCGTGTTGCTGAGATTCAGCGGCTCACTGAAACCTACACATGGCATCATATCAATTCGCAACATAATCCTGCTGACCTTATTTCTAGGGAATGTCACCCCGACGTTTTGCGCGATTGTTTGCTTTGGTGGCATGGTCCCGCTTGTCTGTCTCAATCTTCTGAGCCCAATCCTTTTTCACCTTTCTCACCTTCTAATGTGTCGTTTCCTAAATGCTCTGCTGAAGAGAAAAAAACCCCAAACTTTCTCTAATTTCTACCCTACCTATTGATCTTTCAAAGGACTTTTCTTCATTGCACCGTCTGACTCGAGTGTACGCTTATTGCTTTCGATTCATCAAAAATACTAGACCCTCTAGGGCTGAGAAAATCTCGGGTGTTCTTACCCCCACCGAAATTCATTCTACTCTTAATTTCTTCATTAAGCAATCCCAGTCCATCCAGTTCGCTGCTGAGCTTAATTGCCTTCGTAATGGGGCTTCTGTCTCTATTAGGAGTAAGCTGTCTTCTCTGGACCCGTTTCTTGGTAGGTTTGGCGTCATACCTGTCGGCGGACGTTTACAGCAGTCGCAACTACCCTATGACAATAAGCATCCTACTGTCTTGCATCCATCGGTTCACATCACTCGCCTTATAATCGAGTGCGAGCATATTCGTCTCCTCCACGCTGGTGCTCAACGTGTCCATCATTCACTTCGTCAACGCTGGTGGATCATTAACGCCAAGATAGTCATTCGTTCCATCATTCTTAGATGTGTCAAATGTCTCAGATTTAACACCAAATATCAGGTTCAAAGGCTTGGTATTTTGCCATCTCCTAGGGTTACTCCTTCGCGGCCGTTTCTATTCTGCGCAGTTGATTATGGTGGTCCCTTCATGATTCGTCATGGCGGGCAGAGATCTAGGACTCTGTCAAAATTATACGTGTCTTTATTCATTTGCTTAGCCACCAGGGACATTCATTTGGAATTGCTTTCCGACCTTACTGCCAATGCGTTTATAGCTGCCTTACGTCGCTTCATGGCCCGTAGGGGCATACCTAGCCAGTTATATTCTGATAATGGCACGAATTTTAGGAAGGCCCGCAACGTTTTGCATGACCTTTACAATCTTTGGCATAAAAGGGATGCCACCTCATCAATCCAAACCTTTACGACTTCTCATGGTATTAAGTGGTCATTTATTCCTCCTTCGTCACCTCATTTTGGTGGTCTTTGGGAGAGCGGTATAAAGAGTTTAAAGTATCATTTGCGCCGCGTTGTCGGCAAGTCCATACTCACTTTCGAGGAGTTTACTACGGTTTTGTCACAGGTACAGACCTGTCTAAACTCACGTCCATTATTGCCGTTTCATCGGATGTAAACCATCCAGTGCCACTTACCCCTGGCCATTTTTTAATTTGTGCACCATTAACGGCAATACCCGATCCTGACTTATCTCACGTTCCCATCTCTCGTCTTGGACGTTGGGAACTTCTCCAGAAGTTTGTCCAAGTTATTTGGAAATTATGGTCTCGCGACTACCTGCACCACCTGCAACAACGTCACAAATGGGAATTCGCAAAGGAAAACGTTTCCATTGGTGACCTGGTTTTGCTAATCGAGGATAACGTGCCTCCATTAGCATGGAAATTTGGCTTAATTACAGCCACATTTCCCGGACCAGACAATTTAATCAGAGTAGTTGACGTTCGTACGCCTGTTGGCACCTTTCGCAGACCAATTCACAAGTTATGTTTGTTGCCAGCGCGGGACGAGGCTTAGACACGAGGTTAATATAATTACTTAGCACAATGCTATATTTCACCTGGCCTCTAGCTTTCATTACTTAATTGTCTGACAATTTGGTCAACTTCAATTGGTGATATGTGTTATCACAAATATTTTTATGTTAATATCGCTTTATTGCGTCTCATACACTAAATTCGCATGTAGCTTGTAATTGTACAACCATGCACTATGGTATTATATTTATACTTATTATATTGTCATGGTGGTATACTTTACTTATTCTTGTATTTATATGTATTGATAATTTTGTGAGACATATACTATGTCCTTT
Organism: Magicicada septendecula; assembly: GCA_034769895.1. NCBI lineage: Eukaryota > Metazoa > Arthropoda > Insecta > Hemiptera > Cicadidae > Magicicada > Magicicada septendecula. Next base: position 361,080,634 of record CM068375.1, on the reverse strand, counting down.
GCATACTTATATTTGATATTGGTAATGGGTTATGTGTCATGTCATTGGTGGTATTTATTCTTATGTCATAAATTTTGTTAAATAATATTCACATGGATTTGGAGCTATACAAACCATGTATGCATCTTTCCTGCACATTTTTTGTTAATATGTGTGCATTGCTATTTTATTACTCTATGAATTTATGTGTTACTTGCAATTGTTCAACACATGCATTATATTTTGCATAAACACATTTGCTGTATTTGTCACTTACGCTATTATGCCTTGTATTCATGTATTTGTAATTATCCAAACATATTTCTATTGTATTTTAATATGTATAACTTTGTATCTATGTAAAACACATTATTCTACCCGCATTTACTGTCTATGATCATGCGCCACGCACATATTTTTATATTTTGCATTTGTATTTTGCGATCACGTATTGCACAATTATTATTCATGCTTTCATTTATGACATACATGTCATTACACTTATGTACTTGCAACTATTCAACAATGTATAATCTGTTTTCACATGTCAATGTATTGTGCATTCCTACAACTTTCAGGTATAGCATGCACCATTTTATTATTATATTACAGCGTTATGCTAAATCTATGTTTTTACATGCATAATTTTGTAATAATTTTTGTCTATTCATTTATACTTAATACTGTTATGTATAAGTCAACTAGCCTTGACTGGTTTAGGCTGTCAATCATGACTTGCATAAAATATTTGCAATTTGTATCGGGCCCATCATGTGATGAGTCACCGATTATTCATCATCAAACATTGTCAAACTATTCATTATTCATGTTTTATATTGTCTTATATTGTATACATTTTGCTAATTCATGCATTTATACTCATGTATAAATCAGTTTGTAAGCCAACTGTGGCCTGTTCAACTGTTATTATCATATTGAGGTTTTATCTCTGAGCAGTTTAATGTTATAACTGCTATCTAACATTTCAATCTCAATGTTCAACACAATTTACTGAAGTTGATATCTATTATTAAGAACGTACATTGTGTTTTCTTATAATAAATTATTAAAATGTATTAAAAAATCTTTTGATTTTTTGCGGGCAGCTATGGACAGTAATGTGGGAATTTCATAATCAAAGGTTGGCTAATCTGTACGCTCAGGCCTCGCGCTCGCTAGCGATCAGGCTTAAACACAGTGCTACGTACGTCCGTGGGCGGCAGACGTAATTTCGTTCTGCTTCGGCCTGTCATTCATTCATTTTTATTTGTTGTCGAGACAAATTTATGTAGGCCTTAGGCCCTACAACATTTTCATGTAGTTTTGAGTGTTGCGTACTTGCGCCTCATTTTACGATGTAACATTTTTTAACCTGACGTGGTTTTTCAAAATTCAAAATGCGTACCAGACGTAGCTGATCTTATAATTCAAACTTAAATTGTACAAGTAAACATCAATAAATGTATTAAAATACAGTCCACAAGCTCATCATTATTTTCAGCATCCTGGAAAATACATTTACAGCATTAACTTCCTAACAGCAGGTGTTGCCGGTACGAAGTACTGATTTATCTGTTCTGGCCATGTTCATCCATATAAAATCTCCCCGCAGTGTGAGGTAGCACTTGTAAGCACCAGCATGAGCCAGACGTTCATGGTATGCCGATGTTAGGTCCTCTATGAGAAAGTCGGGTACCATAATTTTCCAATGTCCCTCAATCAGCTTGTACAAAATATTGTTAACAATCTGGAACTTTAGACTTTCTGTAATCTGTATGTCATTTATTATTTTTCTAATTTTGTCGTCACGTTGTTGTTCAATATTTATGTTCCTTAAATAAGTTTTAATTTCATTTGGTAAAGCATACTTTACGCCAAGATTTGTATTTCATTCTTATCTGCCGAATGAGTTTCCTGATGCACCGGTGGATACCGACTCAAAGTATCCGCCAACTTGTTGCTAGCTTTGCAGTACTTAATGCTAAAATCATATTCCTGCCTAGCCATTATCTATCGTGACATTCGGGCATTTGCAAGTTTTCACTTTAATAAAAAGGACAAAGCTTAGTTATCCGATAAAATTTCAAAATGCTTACCTACTAAATAATACCTAAACATACTAACACAGTATACTATAGCTAAAATTTCTTTTTCGGCAGTAAAATAGTTTCGCTCAGCGCCTTTTAACGACCGATATACATGGGCGATGACTTTAATTTCACCATTCTTATTCCTTTGATATAAAATTCCACCCACTGCATATTCCGAAGCATCACAGTTTAGAACATATGTTTCTTCCTTCTCAGGGTGAAACACGTGTAGGTTCTCTTTAAATAAGGCCTTCACCGCATTAAATGCCTTCATGTCTTGCCTCCCATCGCCATTTGGTGTTCTTCCGAAGTAGTTCCAACATTGACTGGTTTTATTGTCTTCGCATACGCAGGTGCCAACCGACGGTAATACCCAGTAAGTCCTAGGAACGCTCTAATCTCCTTCGTTTTTTTAGGTCTAGGAAATCCCGTGATGGATTCTATCTTTTCAGGGTCCGTACTCACACCCTGCGCCGATATAATGTGACCCAAAAATTTTATTTCGGACTTACCGAATTCGCATTTCTCATAGTTAAGTACTAAGTTGGCCTGACGGAGTTTGGTGAACACAATATCCAGATGCATCAAATGCTCCTCAAACGATTTAGATATGACTAGTATGTCGTCAGGACCCAACGCTAATTCCAGGCATTTCACCATTGCAGCGAGGCTGGTTACCACCCCAAAGGGTACTACCTTGAACTGGTAGCATTTATTTCTATATAAAAAATGCCGTGAACGTTCTGCTATCTTGAGCTAATGGGATTTGCCAAAAACCACTTTTTAAATCCAACCGAGGCATATATTGGACACCCTGGCACTTGGTAAATAGGTTTTCTGCATTTGGAGCACAGTCTAAACATTTTTTTGTGATACTGTTTAGATTACGCATATCAAGACATATCCTAATCTGGTTATTTTTCTTTTTTACGATCACCATTGGATTAAGGAAATTGCTGTTGGACCGTCCGATGATGTTCTCGTCCAACATCTTAGCGATTTCCTCATCCACCAGTTTCTGATAGTGCAGAGGAATAGGATACGTCTTACGCACGAATTTATTTTCGTCCGTAACTTGGATGTCGTGCGTGTATACATGTGTAGTAGTGTGGTGTTTTGAAATGTCTCCGTATGTCCCTTTATCAGCTGGTTTAATTTATTCCGTTGACTCTTGGTTAATTGCTCTGTATTATTCATATTATCTTTGATATTGTTTACAACCACCTTAGCCACCGGCTTGTTTATGCGAATGCACCTCGCTTCAGATTGCTTATCAACGTTATTATTTCCTAATACTATCTTATATTGATTATTATTAACCGTACATACTAATTCATTTTTACTAAAACCAATGATGGCATTTATTTTTTTAAAGTGTCTGTTCCTGTGATGACATCGTAAATTAAATCCTTAACAACTAATACTGGTGTTTTAAGCTCCATCTCTTGCGATGAAATGGTTATGTACACTTGCTTATTTACCTTTTGAACTTCGTTTGTGACTGTCTTAATAGTTGTATTATTAATCGGTAATATTAGTACTTTCTTAAACTCTACTATGTTCTTACTGATAAAATTTTCACTGATCAATGAAATCTGAGCACCACTGTCTATTAAAACATTTCCCTTACAGTTATTTATCCTAGCTTTTAATACATTACATCTACTATCTAACTTATCACTATCCCTAGGCATATGAGTTACATCGTCATTACTGTCACTTATAAGTTCATTTCGTACATCATTAGGGTATACACCAGATACAAAGTAGGTTCTACTCATGTTATTATTTTCTATGTTTTCATTGAATTTCTGATTCTGACTGGTACTTTGTTTATTATTTTTTTTTTAAATTTCTTTTGCACGGTCTCACACCGTGCAACCTTATGCGTTTTTTGGACCGTTTTCATTATCTGTGTTATCTTTGGTTATAGTCGCGATTTTATGACTACCCAATTTGGGTGAATTTTGTTCGCGATCCGGCTTTTTCCATTGCTTATTTCTATATTCATTTTGTTTTGGTGTATTATTGATGTTTATCTTTGTGTGTGTATTGTCTGTTTCGGGATTCCCGTCTACATTCTCCCATTTTGTTATTAACAACAGCAGGTCTTCTAATGTTTTGATTCCTTGTGTGATTACAGCCACTTGTATTCCCCTGTTGAAATGATGTGCTAGCTTGGTGACAATTTCAGCTTCTGATATTACCGGTTCCAGGTTTTTCGCCTTGGCTACAAGCTGGATCAAGTATTTCTCCTTACTTCCCTTACCTGGAGTATACTTACCAAACTCCAGCTGTACGCGTACTTTCCGCTGGATTTCGTCGTTGCAATACCTAGCTTTAAAGTGGTTAACCAGATCTTCATATACCACAATTATATCTTGGACGATCGAAAACCATTCAGCCGCGGTGCCCTTTAACTGACGCAATCACCCAGTTTATTTTGTCAACATCGCTAAGGTTGTCAGCGACGTGCTCCATATTACGCTGGCATTGCTTAAGGAACTGTATGGGATTGTCATGCTCGAGGCCATAAAATTTCATGTACGTGTTAATGTCGTCCTGTGTTTTGTGTACGTAAGTAACCTGGTTTGCGATTGGAGTAGTCTATTGTATTTGTTTTATTTTTTGTTCTATCACCTCTAATTTGTTTTCATGTGTGTTTATGGATTCATTTTCTGCGGCCGTCTGTTCTCGCATACATTCCTCTACCGCAATCATACGCGTCTCACATTCTGTTACGCGTGTGTTGTTTAATTCTATTGCGGACTGGAACTCCACGCGGATAGATTCAACTTTTTCCGTGATTTTGCTTTCAGCCGCTTCAACTATGATTTTATTCTGTTTAGCTTGGTCGTGAATGGCCGCGAAGATTTTTTTATTTTGATTTATAGCTTCGTCTCTTACAGTTTTTAAGTTTTCGCCTAATGTTTTATTGGTTTCATCACGTACAGATTGAATGTCAGCTAAGATTGCATTTAGTGTAGATTGTAAATCGGCTGATAGACCTTCCGCCATTTTGAACACGATAAGCAAACACAACAAAATTTATCTTAACGACCTAATTTACGTACGCCACAAATATTCCTTACGTCTACGTTTAATGTCTATAATCTAAATCTTAATCGCAACACACAGTAAACAGTCAGAAATCATATAACACAATGTCTACATAAATCCTTAACTATATTTAATATTACCTTGTGTATCCAGGTACACTGGTGCTCCTCCTTGCAACTTCAATGTTTCTTTAAAAACTACGCGTTTCGGGACTCATGGTCCCATCATCAGGTTGGTAAAAAACAAGAATCACTCACATGGAGTACGTCAACTTAATAAGATATAAATAAAAATAAAAAGTTTCACTCGCACATACCGCGTGTATACAATTACACAACTACACGATGCGCATCGTATCGGAACTTGCAAGCGACTTTTTTTTTTATTTATATCTTATTAAGTTGACGTACTCCATGTGAGTGATTCTTGTTTTTTACCAACCTGATGATGGGACCATGAGTCCCGAAACGCGTAGTTTTTAAAGAAACATTGAAGTTGCAAGGAGGAGCACCAGTGTACCTGGATACACAAGGTAATATTAAATATAGTTAGTTATATGCAACTTGGAGACCACAACACAATATGTATAAATCCTTAACCTATACATGCACAAATAAAATAATTCACTCCAGATAACGTTCCAACACTAATTTACGATTCTAACCTAAACACTAGTCTTTCTGAGCATATCCAATATTTAAATGATACACACTCTGAAGACAATTTTAATATATCAAAACACTACACAAATTTTTTATAACATACTATTTTGTCGTGCCAAAAACGTTGGGTATTGCAATTTAGTACTGTGTAACAGGTTATATTTAATATATTTCTTGCACTTTTACTGCCCCATCATTGCGAGCGCCATTTACTATACGACAAGACATATATTAGGCATAGTAATAATTGAACAATACAGTCAGTTATCTGGAGCAAGGTTGTATATTTTAAAACAAAATTTTTAAATGGTTCACAAAAATATTTATTTTACATCAAAAATTGTCTCTGAATATCAGACTGATCTGTTTCGGAAAAAATGTCAATTTGTTACTTGAACGTGATTCCAAGTATGTTGATTCGTCTCACGCCTGGTCCTGTGATTCGCCGCAATCTGCTCCTCTCTCGTCTCCTCCTTTTTGCACACTGCCGCTTCGCTGACATTCCTGAAGTACGCACGCACGCAGATACACCGATAACCAGTCTACTCTTATCTCAGGGCACAGAAATTGGGTTGTAATTTAATATTATTTATTTTTGGTGCTTTAAGCGTGCACCTTCCCGCGTTTTGATGTGTCCTCACGATATCACAGGAGTATCCCGGATGGATAAACCTTTCCTATGCGGAAATCTTCACTCACGCGAGACTAGCACTGTTTAAAATTTTAAATAGTTTATTTTATTGAACTAATATTGTGTTCGTACCCAGTCAAGGTATTAGCTACGGGTAACTCGTCGCTAAATTGTCCTTGAGCGCTCTTACATAAGCACGTTTCTGTACGAAAAACTCGCACAGAGACCACGTCCGTAGTATTCGAGCTGCAGGAAGGAACTGATTGGATATTCGTCGGCGGAGACCCAATATAATGCAAATTGGGGCCGCTGATTGGTCGAAAACAGCTATCATGTGATTGATGGATAAAACTGATAGTCGACTTCTTGAAAAGATTTCCAGATTTCTGCAGAAGCAGGTATAGATTTTATCTATGAATTTTCTGACTTCTAACAGATAAGGAATTTATAGAAGTAGTTGCGTTTTTACTAACCAAATCCCTATTAATATAGTACGTAACAAGTCTCTGACACCCAGAAAATATAGCGCTATTTAAGATGATTGCGCTGCCCAAATCTCCGTTCGGTACGCTCATTTATAATGGAGTTATTCATAAAAAATACAAGTGACACGCGCACTCGCACATTTAACTCGCACATGATAAGATCACAAATACACTTATGGTCATTAAGATACATAATAGTCTTTTACCCAATTCTTATTTCAATACTTACATCTAATTTACATACTCAAACACAAATCAAATTTTATCTTGTGTACAACGTCATAAACCTGCTATAACAGCATGTAGTCCTTGCTACAATTTCCTTTTACTGCAATGCTCTATTGCAATACGTATATTACATAATGGTCTGGAGAGAATATAATAATGTATATTTTAGATGGCGAAGGAGTTAGCATTGAATGGATATAAATAAATTGTTTAAGATTTAGTGATCATATGGTGGGCTTAGCAGATGCAGCAAAAACAATGACAAGAATTAGAAGATGGGATGAAAGGGTATATACAATGAAAATATCGGTATGTAGAACCATACATGACGTCCATGTTCGAAGATTTATATTTAAAATCATTTTCGAAATGAAATATTTCCATAGAAACTACTTCTTTCTACTTACTGCTTCAGCCTTAACCACAGTACTGTGGTCACTAACGTATACCACCTCATATTATCGCACTCGATTTTCACTGATCATGGCAGTTGATGGCACTACCGAAACGTCTGGTTTTGCAGAAAACATTGGACTACGGTCAAACAGCCCGGGAAGGAATTTTAACAACAAACTACTGCTTTGTTGCCGATAACGTAGTACACATATAAAAAATTATCCCCTCCCTAATCAACTATAATTTTCATTTATAGAAAATTACTCCCACCCGTTCAACTAGCCTCTTCATTTATAGATATTTCATCTACGTTTCTACGGCAGATTATTATGATCTTCTTATCAGGATACTTTATTTATCAAAATTAAGTACTTTACTCTTGTTAAAACATAAAACGTGGCCGGTAAACTACCCTTTCCCCGTAACCGATCTTCGCCAAAATTATTAAGCCTTAAGTCCTCTACAACTCAGGCACATATGTAAAAAATTAATTGATTCTGTTTGAATTTGCGGCAGTTATCGTTCATCATACAAAAAATACTCTCGTTAAAACATAAAATGTTGCAAGTAAAATACCCCTTTCCCTTAACCGATCTTCACCAAAATCAACAGGCCATGAGTCGTTCAAAATTTAGGGATGTATGCAAAAATTATTTGATTATGTTTGAATTTACAGCAGTTATCGTTCGTCATAGAAAAAATTACCCCTGTTAATACATGAAACGTCAGGTATACTACCCATTTCCCTTAACAGATATTCACCAAAAACAATAGGCATTGAGTCCCCTGCAATTCAGGGATGTATACAAAAGATTATTTGATTCTGTTTGAATTTGCTGCTGTTATCGTTTGCCATAGAAAAACTTCTACAGACAGACACAGACAGACACTTTTCAAAAAATGATTTTTCTTCATGTTTTGTGGGTAGTACAATCAGAATCAGCCGTTGTCTCGAACACATTTTTTTCGCCATGACCATACTTCCATTTCCTTATGGAACATGGAAGGAAAAAAGTAGCAAAAATGAAAGTGATGAGAATAAATAATGAAGAAGGGTAGAAATGTCAAGGAGAGTAGAACAGGAGTGGACTAGGACTGGAATAACCGTAGTGTAATAAGTGTTCATCAGGGAAAAATAGAATGTTATGTGATGAATAAACTTTGATGTGAAGAAGAGAAGAAACGGGAGATGATTATTATGAGGTTTGACCAAAACGTTCGTGCAATTTTTAAATCCCCTGCAATGTAATTGCCAATTAAAAAAAAAATAAATAAAATTGTTGAGCGTACACCCCTTTATAGCAGTTGAAAAAGTTTTTAGAGATACTGGATGAAAAGTTTACTGACACATATAGCAAAGACATTCCCCCAGTATTTTTACATGACGTTTTCAGTATGCGATCGGCACTTCATGATGAGGTCTCAAATGTTACAACAGTCAGTAAACTCGCTTCTCAACTTACAGTGAAAAACGCACTTTTGTGCAGTTTGTGCAGCTTTTATGTTGTTTGTGACCATTCCTGTTGCATCTGCCAGTGTGGAGTGTTCATCTTTAAAACTTGGAATAATAAGAAATTATTATTTATTTACATTTTATTTATATATATTTTATTTATATATATTATATTTATTTATATATTTATTTACATTAGATTAATGTAGACACAAATTTTTCTTAGATCAAACATTTATACATTGTTTTATATAGAGGACAATCTCTTCATTAATTCAGTAAATCATTTAAATCGGATTTATGTGGACTAGTTTTAGTATTATATATATATTTTATATATTTTACTGGGAATTACATATTCTTGTACTTGTATATTTGTTACTGTAGATTAGACCTAAAAGCTTACTGTATGTTATATATAATCACACAGTAATTGTACTATACATATTTTACATATAATTCTATTAGTCTGACATGTAGCTAGATTTGTAAGTCGTCTTTGTACAAACGTTTATTGCATATGATTTATACTTATCTAGTAACGGTACTTTAGTTTGTACCAAACAATAGAACATTCACCTTTCTTCAACTGTTTACCTGACATTCTCCACTTGGTCATACGCTACTTCCACCCCTTCCCCACCACCCCGTCAAACATACATTTCAAAACTCTCAGTTCAAATCTAAATCTGAAGCTGCCTTCACTGGTGAAACAAGTGTCAGGAAAACAACAAGTACCTGTAGAACTAAATCAAGTTTTTATTTATTAAACTCAAATATTAATCCGATGTTCTATCATCCAATGTGCTGAGAGACCATTCTTCTTCTTCAGCGGCGCAACAACCATTACTGAGTCAAAGCCTCCTTTAACACCCTCCACCAGTTGTCCTGGTCAAGTGCAGCTGCTCTCCAGTTCCGAGCTCCAAGGATATGGCGCACATCATAGTTCACACCGTCTTCCCAACGTAATTTGGGTTTACCAACTCTCCTGGTGGCATAGATCTGTTCTGTGAGTGCCTTTATGGGTATTTCATTCTCCCCCATTGTGATCACATGTTCAGCCCGCCTGAGACTACAAGTTTTATAATTTTCACAATATCTGGTTAATTCAAAAAATTATTCAGTTCTTGGTTGGTCCTTTTCCTCCATTCACCTCCCACACATATTGGACCAAAAATGATGAGGAGGATTTTGCATTCATGCACCAGCAGGCTTGACTCAGCCTTTCTAGAAATGGTCCAGGTCTCGGAACCATAGGTGAGAACTGGGCAGATCAGTGTTTTATACAGAAGCAGCTTGATGCTCTGGCAATTGTTCTGCTCTGGAACAGGGGTCTGAGACCAAAGAAGCACCTATTACCTAAGGTGATTTTTCGCTTTATTTCTTCTGTTGTTTCCTCATCAGAGTTAACTAGGCAACCTAAGTAAACAAAGTTGTTGACTTTTTCAAAGGAATAGATGCGAATTTGGACGAGCTCTCCTTCTCTAGCTTCCTGTCCTGTGACTATGTATTTTGTCTTGCTTTCGTTTATTATGAGACCCAGCCTCCTTGCGGGACCTTCAAGAGCAATAAAGGCTTCAGTGACTGCTCAAAGGGACCTCCCGATTATATCTAGGTCATCGGCGTATCCTAGGACCTGGACCAACCTGTTGAATACAGTCCCGGAGGAGTCTATTCCAGCTTCTCTCATAGCTTTTTGTAAGGCAAGAATGAAGAGGAGGCAAGCAAGAGTATCACCTTGGAGGACTCCCTTCCCATAGTCAAACTCTCCTGATAAGTCAGTTTGGATCCTCACCCAAGCCCTTCACTGTCAGCATTGTCATCCTACACAATCTTATTAATTTCTTTAGTAGGCCTATCCCTAGTTCTTCAAGAGGAGTGTAAAGTTCTTGTCTATCAATGCTATTGTATGCATTTCTGAAATCTATGAAGAGGTGATGGGTTTGTAGCTTACGTTTCCTACCTTTCTCCAGAATTTGTCGGAGTGTGAAAACTTGGTCTATTGTCGATTTTCCTCATCGAAATCCGCACTGATATCGACCAGTCACCTGATCAGCATGTGGAAGCACGTTTTGGTACAACCGAGAGATCTTTCGATCAGTTTAATTTACAAAACTAATAATCAACTCAAGTAAATACTTAAGAGCACATACCACTATTGTTGACAATAATAATATATAGGCTACTGTATTACACTTGAAACATACCTTGTGTAAGGAAAATACCTCAGTTTTACATTATTAATTTATGTATTACTGTTTTATAAAATATTGTCACACAGAGCGAGCCATAAGTCACTTGAGAAAACTGTTGTTTTGTATGACCTTCACTGGTGAAAGCTTTCTAAGGTTTGGTAATTATCTAGGCACAATTTAAAAACATTAGTGTCAACATTTCAACACTGTTATTATTGAAGTTCAATATCATATTGTCTTCATCAGGACCTGTATATGGAAATCCAGAAACACATAAAATATGTTAATATTTATGGAATGTTAAAATTATACGTATCAGTATAAAAAATCAATATATTAAACTTATTATTACTTCTGTGTGTGTGTGTGTGTGTTTGTGTGTGTGTGTCTGTGTGTGTGTGTGTGTGGTATTTTTTATTTATGTAACATGTAATACACACTCATTCGCACAATTCGTGATATGTGCATTATTTCTGTATTGCCCTTATACGCGTATATGGATCTTGACGGTGACAGTATGTTTTGTGAGAGACTGACATAAATGTTTTAAAAATATGTCTACTGTCTGGCTACGACTGGATGATCGAGGCTGCTCTCCCCACCACGCGGCTGCTTGTAAGCGAGGTAGGGTGAAATATGTGTACTAGCCGTTTGGTTTACCCCCACTTAGCCTACCGTAGTACCCGGCCATGCTTCTCCCACCTTACAATCATCGAATCGCGGCTAGACAGTAGTTAAATGACAGAACTTAACCAAAACACGGTCAATGTTAAACTAAGGATAACTTGTAACATCAACTCTCTTATTGCCCACTAAATTTATAACTGTCTTTACTGATGTATATAAAAAATATGTGTAAAATACTCCCACATACTTGTAAAGAAGACTCCAGAGCAGTTGTCAAAATATAGAGAGAGAAATGAGGAGGCACGATGCAGTCACACAGCGAATGTGTTAAACATTAGCCAATTTTGTTAATTTGTTCTTACACAGTTAAACTTTAAGCATGCATACAGACATCCTTTCACTTTTATTATAAAGTAAATAGTACAGTCTAGTGTTAATTAGAAATCAAATAATCTGTTGTTTACCTTTTACATTTTTTTAGGCTGATATTGATCACTGAGAAAACGTAAGAATATATCGACCATGGGAAGATCCAGCGAACAACCCTGAAGAAAAATAATTTTGTAATAAGTTCAGTATGAATTGTAAATATACATATTATAGATATAACAGACATTATGAATAGTCAAAGTGTACATAAACATAGTGTAGACTATAGTGTCAGCGGTGTGGACTTAAAAAATTCCGCGTATAAGTCAAGAAGATTAAATGAAACAAGACAGCATTCTATATTGACTACAGAGGTCAAAGTTAATCCACCTAAATTAGTTGAATACTCTTCAGAGTCTGGTTATGATGAGAAACGGTACTTGACAAAAAAAATTCCAAGGAAGGTATTACAATTTGTGTCCAGTTAAAAGTCGGAAAATGGAAATTTCAAACAAGCCATTTGTCCACATGTCGACTGAAGAAGTGTCACTTGTTTCCAGCCTTGAAAATTGGGCCAACCAAAATGTCAGACTTCGTGGGAAATTCATAACAGTCTGTGGGAATTACTTTCTAGAAAAAGTGGAGAGCAAGTCAAATAGTAGAATTGAACTGGACGGGTCTTTACTTGCAAACCATATATCAGATAACCTGATTATTCAAGTTTTTGGTGAATTAACGGTTACTGATAACAGACCGAAAGTACAGGTCATGTTTTTCAGACATTTTGATAAGATGGATTTAACATAATTCACTAAAGTTATTGAAAAGGTGAAACCATTTGTGCCATTATTTGCCAATGTATGTAAATCAAGAGACAATACTTTGAACGATTCAATTGTGGACTGGGACCAGTGGCAGATTAACCGTTTTGGAGGCCCCAAGCACAGACGTCACGGAGGCCCCTCAATGCTTGAATTTGGTAGGTAGAAAACAGAGTTAATAAAAATCAGAATTTGAAATTTTTATTAGGTTAGGTTAGCTTTACAATAATTTAAAGAACACTTAGACCATTTTTTTTCTCCCCTTTTTCAGAGCGAATTCCGCGATTACGTCGTCAAAATTTATCTGACGAAGTATGTCTGCCACGATACACATCAACGCCAAAGAATTAAGCTTGTCTTGGCCAATTTTCGTTCTTTGTGGATTTTTCAGTCTTTTAAGCTGCGAAAAGGATCGTTCAGCAGAACAGTTTGTTATCATTAAATTGTGAAATATTCTCAAGGCCACTTCTATGTTAGGGAAAACGCACTTGACTTCGTCGTTAATTATTATCTCATGCAGCTCGGAATGGGTGATCTTTTTTCCTGAAGATTCGTATTTTATTCGAACATATTTATGAAATTGAATTAATTCGCTAAGGAAATTTCTATCGAAGCCTTCCGAATAAGTCTTTAAAAGCAATTCAACATCTTTTTCATATTCTGTATATAATCTGTTTAGATTCGTAAGAAATGAAAAAGATTGTGACACTTCGTTCTATACTTCACCTCTTCTTTGCATTTGAGCCTTGAGTATGTCTATTATTACAGTGAAAGTCTCTACGCGGAATTTGTTTCTTGGACTCAAATTAGCTTCTTCTCCATTTCCGTCATTTACTTGCTTTTTCCTAATTATTTTTCGAGTTTGTCTATATTCTCCATTAGGAGAAATTTTTCTTGCCTCATTTTCAAATTTTTCAAACTGATTTCTCATATCAACCAAGTGATCTGATAAAGATCGATACAAATTTGCACATGTATTTAGATCTAGTTATCCTTCTTGGAGTCCTTTACTGGTGTATCGAAAAGCTTGTAGAATGTCATTCCAAAGAGTGAGCATAAATATAAACTCAAATTCTTGCATTTTGTTTGAAATATTTCCTGCTTCCAGCCTTGTCTCCCCTTTTTGGTTCATATCCTCAGCAATTTCGTCTAAAGCGTCTAAAATTTTCAAATAGGATTGTAATATTGCACTCGTAGCTACAGCGTGTGGTTCCCAACGAGTTTCCGACAGCGACTTAAGAACGCTGTCATTACCTAAGACCTTCTTCAAAACTGCCCATCGGTGAGTAGAAGCTGAAAAAAAGTGTATAACGACTGAACTATTGAAAAAAAATTTACTGCGCTTGGACAACAATCAACAGCACGGCGGCCAATGAGGTTCAGAGTATGTGCAGCGCATGGTATAAATACGGCATATTTATTACGCTCTAAAATCTTCTGCTGCATCCCGTTGTATCGTCCTGACATGTTAACAGCGTTGTCGTAAGATTGGCCTCGACACTTTGAAATATCTATTTTACAACCCTCTAGATAATTGAGCACTATATTTGCCATTTCGTCTCCAGTGTGACTTTTTAAATTCAAAAACGTTAGAAATCGTTCCACGGGCTTACCATCAGACGGCGATACATATCTCAAAATAATACTTAGTTGATCCACATGTGATAGGTCAGGCGTAGAGTCAACTGAGAGGCTGAAGTATCCAGCTGATTGAATTTTTCCAACAATCACTTCGCGAACTTTATCACTCATTAAATCGATGAGTTCATCGCATGTGGTTTTAGATAGATATGTCAGGTTGCCTTTCCCTTTATTCCCATATCTTGCAATATGGTTTGCTAAAAATGGATCAAACTGAGCCACAAGTTCTAGTAATTCCAAAAGATTTCCATTATAAGTTTTTATAAAGATCCGAAAGACTCGTCATGTCCTCTAAAAGCCACACCACGCTCTGCAAGCGTTTGTATTACTGCAATGACCCGTTGCAATACATTTTGCCAATATTTTCTCTCTTTTTTTATTTGTGTCTCTAGATTCTTGGTGATCCCTAGACCTTGTCTTCGACTCAAATAAATTAGCATAAAGTCTTTATGCGCCAGACTGTTCTCATGCTGCTCAATTGCAATTAAATTTCGCCAATCACTAAATCCGCCAGCTGCAAATCGGGTCGGCGCTGTGGATTTGTTACTAAACAATTTGCAAACAAAGCGGTACAAAGAACCTGTTGTTTGTGAATAGAGAAACCATTCCCGTTTGTATGTTTCACCGTTGACATTTTTTCCGAAAAATAAACGTGGTGTACAAAACCTGACACTTTTACCACCAGTATATATACGGCGCGATGTAATAAATGGGCCCAGATGGTGCTGACAATTTTCTGGTCCATGATCAATCCAGTGGCAAACGTCTTCCTCGGAAAATTCAGTCCACAGTCCAGGATCAGTTTTTTATTTAGGATTAACGAGTTCAGTTTTCGAATCTTGAAGAGTTAAAACAGTAATAAGTTCTCCTTTTTCATCAGATTTATCAAGAACAGCAGGTGTCTTAAATTTGACAGTAATTTCATTGTTATCAGAACAAATATAATTAAAAGGGATTGTAGCATTTTCTTTATCAAGCTGTATTGTAACAGATGATGAAGATTGAGATTGAGATTTTTGACATACAGTTAAATTATGTTGAAGTTGTTCAGTTTTACTATCAATAGATATTGAGAGATGAGTATTTTTATCGAGTTTAAGGTTTTCGTTGCCAGATGACGAAGTTTCTGACCGATTGCTTTGGAAAAAGGAAATCAATTTTGGGTTGTCATCAGTTTTTCTCTTCTTAAGTTCAGCCTTTTTGCGCTTTTGTGCACCGCTGAGATGATGGCGTTTCATTTTGAATATTGTAGACTAAATGTATCCTTAACAAATACCAGCTGTGATATGGTGCGTAGTGTAACTACCTGAAATATAATAATGAAGTACTTTAGTACTTTAGTTTACAGCTTAATAGCCGAGTAAGACTAATTTAAAAACAGCAAATTTCCAGGAACAGCATCGATTGAGCTGATTTTTTTTAACGATAGGTTTAGTGTTTACCTAAAAGTTTATCCAATTTCCAGACTACGCACCGCCCATTTTCCCCGACTTTTCACTTCCGACACACAGCGGAGCGCGAATCACGACGGTTTTCCTCGAATTTCCTATGATAACTTCACCGAATTAAAAATATAAAAATACCAGCATGTTCCCCGGAAAATTTCCTATCGACCTTTGTCAGTCGTGCATTTTTATAAAGGCACATAACCAATAAAATAATTGCAAACTTGCAAAAATGTGCATTTTCAGATTTCCGTTAATAATGAGTGGAATAATGACTTTTTCTTCACAAAAAATTGTAGAATATACTATTCCAATAGACAAATTTACATATTAATTTTCATCCCGAAATATTTTGCCATTAAGCCACAATAAATTTTTCAAGTTGGAAACGGAAACGTTTTTTAATTTGGGTCCAGTCGTCACCATGACATCACAGGACAAAGTTTTTTTTTAATACTCGTACTTTCATGCTCTATCAGCTGCATGATAAATTTTTATTTTTTTAATTTGATGACGTTTTCATAGAAAAAATCGAGGAAAACCGTCAGTGACTCATAAATTTTTAGGTAAACACTAAACCTATCGTTAAAAAAAAAAATCAGCTCAATCGACGCCTGTTCCTGGAAATTTGCCTTTTTTGCCCTTTTTTTTCGATAGTCTTACTCGGCTATAAACCATATACTATCTTAGTCGAGGAAATATACAGTAATTATAATATAATATCACTATCACTACATCAGTATCAATATTATGTGCATATTAATGCATATAAGGAGGGCGGTGGTTATTCTATCCGATCTAAGTAGGCCTACACTAAATTGTAACGAAGATTTAAATAGTGACATAACAACAGCCTTTAGACATTTTGCGGCCTTATACAGTGCACATTACGAAGCCCCTCTTTTAATAAATTGATAAATTTGGTATCACTTTCCAACATATTGTCAACTTCTTTGCATTCGTGTTTTCGAGACTTTTTATCAGATATATCAGTAAAACGTAATCAACATGTTAATGATTTATTTTAGGTTAAAGTTTCCTTTTTGTAACTTTGTAATCGTACTATTACTATCACTTAATAAAACCAATAATATCTTACACTTACACGGTTCCACGAAGAAAACTATTCACAAAACAACACATCGATCTGAAACATAACAAAACAAAGCCACCACCTGTTAAACACGACAACAACCGGTAAGTATAAACTTCACTCTCAAGCTTCCCAGAGTCTCCGCGAGAGTGAGGCGCTGCCAGTTAGGCCGACGTTGTCTCGTAAGTAAACAGAACTCGTAACCTTGAAACACTCTTTTATACAGTTCTATTTATTTGGGTAAATACATTTTTTTAATCGCCGTGCCTGAGGCCCTAGGCAGCTGCCTAGTCGGAAATCCGCCACTGAGTAGCGCGTTTATTTCATAAAGTAACAAAACTTTGTTTTCTCCTATATAAGTTAGGGGGCAGAGGAGGCCCCTGGAGACAAAAGGCCCCAAGCACGTGCTTGTAGTGCTTGTTCAGTAATCCACTACTGAACACAGTGAAAAGATGAAAGAATACTGAAGAATAAGTAAAGAACAATGAATATGTGTTTGAAATTGGCATGTGGTCCTTAGATGGACGATACAAAGAAATCAAATTTATTAATTGATATCTTAGAGATAATAACGTTAAATGGGATTAAAGTGTAGACAATCGTCCTACGTTTACGATGATTGTTTTGTCCATTAAAAAATTGTGGTGGGGGATTCCTGGAAGTCAGAGAGTCAGATAGACGCATAAGGGAAAATGCCAAACAGCTCGGTCGCTCTTTCAATAAATTGAACTAAATCTTGCGATTATTAACAAAACAACTACGGTAGTAGGAAAGTGGCGGTTTGTGCACAAGGTTAGGTCATGGTTTGTTTACATATGCGGTACATGTGAACCGTTTGTATGACGTCACTGGGTGCGGGGTAAAGTGGTTTAATTAGGTCACTGTACACCGACACCAACCATGATCTACCCGTGTGCTCGAACCCCCACTTGTGTGTGTGTGTATGTCTGGATGTAGGTCACTGTGCCAACCATTACCTACCGTGGTTGGCACAGTGACCTACCGTTGTGCACGAATGTCCACTTGTGTTCTAAGGTTGTGCATCTACGTCAAGGTCGTTGGTTTCTGCATGTGGTTTAATTAGGTCACTGTGCAATGTGTATGTCTGCATGTAGGTCACTGTGCCAACCATGACCTACCGTTGTGCACGAATGTCCACTGTGTTCTAAGGTTGTGCATCTACGTCAAGTTCTGCATGTGGTTTAATTAGGTCACTGTGCAATGTGTATGTCTGCATGTAGGCCACTGTGCCAACCATGACCTACCGTTGTGCACGAATGTCCACTGTGTTCTAAGGTTATGCATCTACGTCAAGTTCTGCATGTGGTTTAATTAGGTCGGTGTGCAATGTGTATGTCTGCATGTAGGTCACTGTGCCAAACATGACCCACCGTTGTGCACGAATGTCCACTGTGTTCTAAGGTTATGCATCTACGTCAAGTTCTGCATGTGGTTTAATTAGGTCACTGTGCAATGTGTATGTCTGCATGTAGGTCACTGTGCCAACCATGACCTACCGTTGTGCACGAATGTCCACTGTGTTCTAAGGTTGTGCACCGACGTCAAGTTCTGCATGTGGTTTAATTAGGTCACTGTGCAATGTATATGTCTGCATGAAGGTCACTGTGCCAACCATGACCTACCGTTGTGCACGAATGTCCACTGTGTTCTAAGGTTGTGCATCTACGACAAGTTCTGCATGGGGTTTAATTAGGTCATTGTGCAATGTGTATGTCTGCATGTAGGTCACTGTGACAACCATGGCCTACCGTTCTGCACGAATGTCCAATGTGTTCTAAGGTTATGCAGCTACGTCAAGTTCTGCATGTGGTTTAATTAGGTTACTGTGCAATGTGTATGTCTGCATGTAGGTCACTGGGCCAACCATGACCTACCGTTGTGCACGAATGTCCACTGTGTTCTAAGGTTGTGCATCTACGTCAAGTTCTGCATGTGGTTTAATTAGGTCACTGTGCAATGTGTATGTCTGCATGTAGGCTACTGTGACAACCATGACCTACCGTTGTGCACGAATGTCCACTGTGTTCTAAGGTTGTGCATCTACGTCAAGTTCTGCATGTGGTTTAATTAGGTGACTGTGTAATGTGTATGTCTGCATGTAGGACACTGTGCCAACCATGACCTACCGTTGTGCACGAATGTCCACTGTGTTCTAAGGTTGTGCATCTACGTCAAGTTCTGCATGTGGTTTAATTAGGTCCCTGTGCAATGTGTATGTCTGCATGTAGGACACTGTGCCAACCATGACCTACCGTTGTGCACGAATGTCCACTGTGTTCTAAGGTTGTGCATCTACGTCAAGTTCTGCATGTGATTTAATTAGGTCACTGTGCAATGTGTATGTCTGCATGTAGGTCACTGTGCCAACCATTACCTACCGTTGTGCACGAATGTCCACTGTGTTCTAAGGTTGTGCATCTACGTCAAGTTCTGCATGTGGTTTAATTAGGTCGCTGTGCAATGTGTATGTCTGCATGTAGGTCACTGTGCCAACCATGACCTACCGTTGTGCACGAATGTCCATTGTGTTCTAAGGTTGTGCATCTACGTCAAGTTCTGCATGTGGTTTAATTAGGTCACTGTGCAATGTGTATGTCTGCATGTAGGTCACTGTGCCAACCATGACCTACCGTTGAGCACGATGTCCACTGTGTTCTAAGGTTGTGCATCTACGTCAAGTTCTGCATGTGGTTTAATTAGGTGACTGTGCAATGTGTATGTCTGCATGTAGGTCACTGTGCCAACCATGACCTACCGTTGTGCACGAATGTCCACTGTGTTCTAAGGTTGTGCATCTACGTCAAGTTCTGCATGTGGTTTAATTAGGTCACTGTGCAGTGTGTATGTCTGCATGTAGATCACTGTGACAACCATGACCTACCGTTGTGAACGAATGTCCACTGTGTTCTAAGGTTGTGCATCTACGTCAAGTTCTGCATGTGGTTTAATTAGGTCACTGTGCATCATTCCCCGGTAACTGACCCCCACCCCTGTGTTCGTACTACAAGATAAAACAATGCATCTTGCTCTCATCACTCACTAGCGGCCTGAGGCGGATGAGATTCCGCTACGCTTTTTTTAACGTGGTTTCCCCAATTTTACGGAGTCGTAAACAGGCCTTGTCCACGTTATTTAACACTGCTGGAAGAACAATGATAGGTAAGTACTACATACACTAAATATGATTTTTATTTATTTTTATTTTATTTTTTTCCCCCTTTACCAAGCTGGTTACGATCATTCATGCTTACATTTTCATGATACTGAAATGTGTTCTCATGTTTGTTCACACTTATCCTGTCAGTAATTCGTTTATGGGTATATCTACTGCTACAGTGACGACTTAGCACATACATACCGAGATAAGTTTACAAGTATTTCTACCGTGCCAGTGACCTCTCTCGGCATACCCGACTACGTTTATGAGTATTTCTACTGCGACAGTGACGTAGTCAAGGTACAGACATACATCATGCATACACATTGTGAACAAACACTGTTAACTTAATTCAGTAGCTAGAATCATGAATGATACGTTTCAGATAATATATTTTATAATCTACTAATGTTAGTTAGTGTAGTATTACCTATGCTTCTGCGTCAACCAGTCAGCGTAAAATAATGCTTTTCGCAATGCGCAATGAAAAGTATTGTAGTTTAGATGCGGGGAAGGACATTGCAGGATCGGTATAAATGATCTAGGAACTACTGGTGCTTCTATAACGTTTAAATCGACTACATTACCGTACTGACGTAAGAAATTTGCTTTTTCTAACCCTTTTGTGTAGATAATACGGAAATTCGAACAAATCTGCGCAATGATGGGTACCACACCCCTATACGGGACATTACCATCGTCCCATCCTAACAGAAAATAGTGTTTCTCTAACCGTGAATTGGTTTTTCGTATTTTCGGGTGCAGTTGTATGCGTTCGTATGTACGGTGGTGCAAACAAACAGACAACGTAGCGTCCTGTTCTTATATCAACGGCAGCCAGCTCTTTGACTATGTATTCATTACGCACACCGCGAAACGCCTGTAATTCTAAAACAACCGCACTGTCATCGTCAGTACTGCTTGAAATCATATTGCGGAGTGACAAGTGTTCGGTTCGGGCACCGGATTTTGAAATTCTGAAATTTCCAATTTTTCCCCCACCATCCCTCCCATCTCCAGCTCATCGTATAGTCGATCGAATGTTAACTGTTGATTATGACGACTGCTTTCACCTCGAAAAAATGAAGGGAAAAAGAATGACGGCGGAACATACCATCCAGAGGACGTCACTCGGTTAATGTAAGATTGAAAATGAGACTGATCATAAAACAATCGAACGATATATTTTTTTAATATAGTCAATAAATTATTAAAACGTTTCCATTCAGTTTCAGTGGACACGAGTTTTTCGTTTTTACTGTCTTCAATCCGCACAAACGTTTGTCCGAAATTACGTTTTATAGTTACACTCTTTTTGTTTTCACGCTCTTCGATCTTCTTCGCACAGTAACTTACAGGATGATGTGTTAACTTTGCGATCATGAAAAATCATCAAGTAATTCCATTCGGAAAAGTCTAGTAATATTCGTCTCTTTTTTTGTCTGTGAACAAAACTCCCTCTTCACAGTTATGTTCTTTAAACAGCCCGACGGTAACGAACTTGCATAGTTAATTGGATACGATAGTGTTATATAAACGTGTTTGCCACCACCTTCCATCGTTGAAGCGCTGAAACAGACTGAGAGATGA
This sequence comes from Magicicada septendecula, assembly GCA_034769895.1. Taxonomy (NCBI): domain Eukaryota; kingdom Metazoa; phylum Arthropoda; class Insecta; order Hemiptera; family Cicadidae; genus Magicicada; species Magicicada septendecula. The sequence continues at coordinate 361,058,691 of CM068375.1, read as the reverse complement.
GTGTACACAAAGTGGTTTTATCACTTATAAGTGGTGGGCGAATCAATGTTTTTTTTTTTTTTATCATGTCAAACGGTGAACAGTATTCGACAACGGTGTATACCGAATTATAGTGTCGTGAATAATCAAAGCGTAAGCAGTAGTTTTCTCTGGAAAATTTTCACTCGATCCAAATTCTAAACGTACGTTGACAGCGGATGATTTGACCGCTTCCTCTTGTCTAGAACAATCGATAGCAAACAACGGAGCTTTGGTTATAAACTCATTGGGTGACAGTAATGGGTGCGCTGTCACGACGGTTGTAGTAAGACTTTTGGAAACGTTCGTACATGTCGTAGAGCAGCACAAAACAATTTTTACGGATGTCAAGATTCAGATTGTCATAGGGATAGTACTTATCGTTTAGGAAGAGTTTAACGTTAGTCAACTTACAATGGTCGAATTCGGAAGCGTTTTTGGCTATTTCATTCTTTCGCGCCGTCTGAAACATCAGAACCACGTATCGCGGTTTCTCCAGATGCGGAGACGTCTTTAAGGTCCAGTGCTGGGTACTCGTGCAATTCCCAACTTCGGAACGGTATTTCCAGCCGACGATCCATCCGGATGTTGTCCAAAAGCGGTAATCGGTTTGCGTTTGCCGCGCGCACGTACGGGACCCTCCAGTCTACTTCGGTCAGTTCAAGTTTTCCGTTAGTAACCGCATCGTCTGTTTTTATCAAAGCGTTTAGATTAGTGTATCAATTCTTGCTTGACGTTCATAATTATTAGTGTAAAAGCTTCGGCGAAACCTAGTAGCAGTTTCAGCGGAAGGCAGAAGTTGAAATCACCCGTAGACTCGTTTGTAGTCAGATGATTGGCGTCTGGCATTACCCACGCTGTGTTCATCAGATGTTTCTTTCATATTCCTCTACAGGCAGCAGAGTTTTTACTGTGCTCGTCACGCCAACGTTTTTAGTGCGGTCTGCTTCAACACCGGCTAGTTCGTAACGGATTTCCTCAAAGAGAAAGGCCATTGCATTGTTTATTAGTTTTACGTTTAACTCTTTTGTCGCATCTTCCTTGATTAATCTTCCTTCAATGTATAGAAAACTCTCTGCCGGCAGCGTGAAGACGTCCAGCTGTTGAATGGGTATACGTATTTCATCGTTGTTATCGTATCGCGTGGAAGCGTATGGTGGGTGTGTATGATATTCATACTGAGTGATGCTGTTATCAAAAGCGACTCCTCGCTCGACGGCTAAAATTTCGGACGACATAGTTTAAAACCGAGCGAAACCAAGAAACGTCTGTTGCTCGATGTCAATCGCTTTACTGTCGAACGTCTACTGCCGTGTTTGTTCCTTATGCTACTGTTTATCTTTGTACCAAAGTACAAACCCATCGATCTAGATGAGTTTCAGGTGCAGTCTTATTGTAATGACTTCTCCGCGGAAATCAACAATATCACCGTCTTGATCAACGATAGACAAAGTGATTTTGTCGACGCGTTGAACGTTTACCGGTAAATATATTACGTTACTGGGTACTTCAACTATTTTGAAACCGGGCGCTACAGTGGGGGTAAAACGCATGCAACGTGTGTTCCAGCTCACCGTCCGTGAACGCTCCCTGCACAACGTTACAATGTACCTGTAGACTGTTAACTTTGATTAAGTCAACGGGTGCGTCTGACTCGTGTGTTATATTCGCTTTCAAGACTTGCTTCTTCTTGAATCCTAACACTCGACCAATGGTGTTCGACGAATGTGAGAAGTCAATGTTGTAAGTGTAGTAAATTTCACACTTCAAAGTATTGTTGTTAGGACGTAAACTGATTGTTTTTCACCCAAACTTTTATTCAGATACGTTTCAATGTCGCTTATTTCATATGCACCGGTGGGTAAATTAACGCTTTTCCACGTGTCATCGACTTGTACTCGAAATTCGTTGTTTTTTCCTTCGATAACGTTTGTATAGAATCATACGTTGTGAAATCCATCAATCCGATGTACCAGTCACCTTATAATTCGAGCGGTGGAAAAAAGTTACAGACGAGATTTGCAGAGTCGGTGCCCGTCACCGTGACCGTCAGTGACGACATGTTGACGTTTACTGATCAGAAGACGATAAAAAGTCTGAACATAAGTGTCCACAAATAACCGTGTTGGCGGGTTGCTTGCGTTCGTAGTTGTAACGTACGTTGGTTTTGCTACCAAAATATCGCATCAATTCGAGAGGTGGTCGTAAATTGCCGTATTCGTCAAAGTAATGTACTAGATTGTCACGCTTTCTGTAGCTAACCCAATGGGTTACCGATCCGCTCTCGTTGTCCACATTTACGATACCGCTTTCATTCTTCCACGGCGGTGTATTCGATAAGGCGTTTCGCATGTAAACGTCTCTAAAGTACGGTACACGTAACCGTTTTGCGTATACACGTAATTCGCCTTCGGACAACGGACGGAGCGGTATACGAAATAGTTTTTTCGGTACTGTCGTAGATACAACCCAGACGCAGTCCTCCTATTTGTCCTCTTCTTCTTCTTTGTGATACCTCTACCCTTTCGTAAACGTCGACAGTTCACTTTCCTCTTCGTCTTCTCACAACGCAGACCGCTTCCTAGCGCCGATTTCGCTTTCATGGCCGCTCCAACTGCTGCCGCATAGGCTCGTTCGCTGATGACCGAATCCCACGCCTTCACCCGTTCCCAAGCCTTTCCCGCAAGTGTACGCTCCGCTATACGTCTACTTTCGTTGTCCTTATACTGGGCGTAAGCAATATCGTGTTCGCGACAGGCTTCGTCCAACTCGTTTATACTTCGATCGCCGCGTGATAACCTCTCCTCGAGGTTTGTTCCCGGTCCGCAGAATCTGTAACCCGGTAAGTGTAATTCAACTGGTAGTGCGTCCACCGCGCGATTGATAACTGACGAAACAACAGACGGTACAGCGTTTTTAAGCACGTTTCCGACGTCCCTCCCCTTAACGTTATTGTACATCGTAAACCGATCTCCGGTCTTTCTCTTTAGTGTTTTTATCGTATTCATCTATTAAAGCTTTTATTCCCTTCGCGTCTCGCGTGTCCACTCGTCTTCTGAACTACGTGGCTTGGACAGTTTCAATAAGTAGGTGTCCAGTTGATACTGAAATGTTATAACAAGTTTATACATCTCGCTCTTTGCGTATCGTTTCACGTCATTTAATTGTCGTAAGTTAACAGCATCGCTCTCCGCAAACCCATCCGCTACGTCTGTTATTCTCTTTTCCGCTGCTTTGAAAACACCGTCTTCGCGCAAGCTGACGGTGTTCTGCAACATGTATTTTAAGTTCACCGCGTCATCTGGAAAAACCGGTGACGACATCACCCCCGACAACCAGCTCTCGCCAAACAAATAGCTGTTCGATACTTTTTTAATTCTGTTCGAGTCTACGTAGTCTTTGTTGGCCGCATCGGTCGGTTGTTCCGGACTTCGAACGTGGATTACCCATCGATCTCGTGCATCGATGACGTCACCTCTCTCTTGACTCGAGTGTTGTACACAGTTGTCGTCAACGTAATACTTGTTGACTACGTCTTTAACGTCTACAGGAATAGCAACATTTTTCAGTCTACACCCTTTAACGTCTACGCTTTTAAGTTCATCATCGAGTAGCAGACAATGTGTTTGCATATAAGCCAGGGATAAGGCATCCTTTGCTGCATCCGGTTCGTCCAGATTGCGGATCTTTTTGTTTTCCACATCAATATGTCCGTCGTCGGTAGTCTTAAATCCTATGCTTTAGCGTATCTGCCTTTTAGTCTCTCGTCGTACGCTTACGCTACTTTGATGTCTTCCGAACTTGTCAACGGTCATCTTGTTTCTGAGAAGAAATTTATACTGCATTATACTAATAAATTATACCTGCCTCACGCAATTCTTCTACTATAGACATTATTTCATTGTCGTGTCCTGTGTGTCCAATCAACCGTCGCATCCTTTCCACCAGTTCATTCTGATCGCCCCAGTGCACGTAATCAACGCTGGCTTTCGGTTCCATATACCCGTGTCCAATGCGTCGTGGAAACAATCGTGCGATTATCTCTTTGTACTTGAGACCCCTGTTTGTATTGATTTTTGTACCGGATAGATAATACATTTTGTGCACGTTAGTGTCTGACAGTATAGTCTTGTACGCTGCTAAGTCGTCCTCATTGTAAACGTTTTTGTCAGGTTTTTTTCATAAACAATAGTTCGTAGAGGCCGGGCGTACCCCCGTATACTTTCACGGCTATGTATAAGCTATCGTCCTCATTGATCTCCAACACCGAATTACCAACCATCCATTTGTTCTCAAAGTTACGGACACCGTATATGATCCATGAGACGTTCTCGCTCGTCCGATAACGCTAAGAATAAATATTTCCTAGCGAGTGGTCCTTCAACCGTCTTATAAAAGTATTCTTGTGCATCGTACCTCCCTTGTGTTGACAAAAATTCCTCTTCTTCTTCTTGTGGAGTCACATCCGGTGTTTCTGCCAACACTTCTGTTCTAACGAAAGGAGGTGGCGACGTGGCACGATGCAACATTTTACCTTGCTCATCTTTTTTAATTACATCCTCCTCCTCCTGTTGTTTCTCGGTAACGTTTAGTTTTTGTGTGATCTTTGTTAGCGGTTCTGAAAGCGGTTTGAAAATCCTCGTTAACAGTTCATGACTGTCTCTGATACCTTGCTTCAACGCTTGATATTTTCTCCTTATATCGTTACTAATCGTCTCAATATCTTTTATCAATTGCTTCTCCTCCATTTTTACACTGACCGTTTTAACGTATGAACAACGCTATTTACGGTGAACACTGTATAAAACGATCGAACCCCACTCTGTATCTCCCCGCATCGATCGGTGAGTCCTTGTCGATGACTAAAAATTTGTGACGATCCTTTCATGATTCCGCACAGGTCTCTTTGAACGTATCATATGTCATGTCTGTGTTGACTTGATCGTTGTAAACGTGTCGTAAATTAAGATTATCTTGTCTGAATGGGATCAAGAAATTAGCGTTGTCTCGCACCAGTTGTTTAGGGATAAGACTAAAAGTCTGACAGAGAAGTTCTTTTAATTGTACCATCTTCAACCTATGGCAGGCTAGATTGAAACAGATCTGCGGTAAGTGAGTGCAGTATACTTATATATATATTAATTTGAAGTAATGCAAAAGGAGTTTTGTTTCATAAGTACAGGAATGAATGAAATTGTAACCTATCACACTCACGCCACGTGGCGAATTAGAGTATGTGTAAATTGTATTAATTGTGTAGCAATTGTATAACAGTAATTGAAATCTTAACTAAGGCCCCGTAATTGAATTAGAGTACGCAAAATAATATGTAATTTAGCCAAACTTAGTGTTTCCAAAGATAGGGCCATATGCCCGTATAACCTGTTGCAGAGTGAGTCAAACTTTCATTTCAAGTAGGCCTAAAGCAGTGTTTCATATTATAAATGGATTTTGGTGCGTGTGAGGGTCCTGGGGGAATTAGTGTTGGAATTTCTCGCTGATAATATTTGTATGCTTAGTGTCCCTCGCTTCACATCGAGGAACAGCCCCAACCTGAACAAATGAACATCTAGACTCTCAACTTCATCTGCCGGAGGAGAACAGCGAGGACAGGCCACACCCACACTAAAATGCTGTAGACCAGAACACCAAACTTCACACCAGAATAAATCAGGTGACAACAAACCAATATTACTTTTACACAAGGGAATGTAACCCACTAGAACTCGTGGGCATATAGCTACACAACATACAATGACTTTAAACTTTACACCTTTTAATTGGGTCCCCGGTTAACGGGACAGAATATTTTGATTTAAATGGAATAAATCCTATTGTAGTCCCAAGCCACGTGTTTGTTAACCAAATACACTGTACTCACCGTCTATGGCTTTTTCCGTGATGTTTTTTCCAGTTTACATGTTTCAAGGCACTTGCCTAATCATCAGAACTTATAAAATCAATCTATGTCATAAATAATGACATTTGTCAAAATATTAAAAACACAATATGGCAATTAAACTATGTACATAAATTCGCTTTAAAAATGTTCGGTGTGCCTTGCAAGACAACACGCGCCGTACTGACGTAATCTAAGCCTTATCTCGACTATATCTCATAGCGGTATCGTACAGTATATTTGATTTATACTGTAATTGGTCGTTCAACACATGTGGCTTGGTACTGGCGTCGTTGTATGCTTTGTAAATTTCATATTCTTCAGAGTTTGGCATGTATCTGTGGCTGATTACCATTCAGGCATGTAAATTTCTTTCTAGTTTTCAGTAAAAGGGTTACCTTAGTGCTAGTAATTCTATCATTCATCATGTAATTTCACAGGTTAAATTTAGTTTTCAATGAATGCATTAATTTCATATATTTATATTCAGTTTGGGTCATATAATGTATAGGAGTTTCTTTTGGTAGTTTCAGTCGGGTCCCCAGTTTAATCCTGTATAGGCGGATTTTCATGCAGACTTGAACATGCTCCTGGGACAGGTTTAGTTATGCACGATCTTGCCTAGGAACATGTCGGCCTTTGGGCCAAATTAATTCTTAAAAAGTTATAAAGCATTATGACACATTACTGTTTTTAATATTTCACAAAATTTTGTCATGCTTAAATTCTGTTTTCAATTTATTATGGTCACTTGTATTTTGACTGAATTATAATTATATTTTCTCCAAGTCTAAGTGCTCAGTGTGGGAGCACTCTATAGTAGTATCAGGCATTATGCCAACCCATGAATTTTAGTATGCCCTGGGGGCACTGGTGTTACACACATATATCTATGGGTTATTAGGTATTAAGACCTTGCAATAGGTGTTGCGTGCAATAATATTTATGAATTGTAAATTATGTACCTCCTGGGGTGAAGGAGGTGTGGCAAGATTTTAATGTTGAAAGTTGTAATTGTCCTGTGATGTGGAACGTGTGTGTGTGTTGTAGTTGTAGACATATATATGTTTATATGTCCATTTATATGTGTTGTATATTCATGTGTATTTTTGGGGGTTAGGTATATAGTCCAGTCACCATGTACATTTTACCTGGAAAAAGGTCCGAAGTTAATGATCTTTTAATATGTTGTATGTGGGTATACTGTGGTGTAGAATCCAAGTTTTCCAATTCGAGAACCCTGTGCAAACTTCAGGGCAGCCGAAAAACCTCAAAATTTTCGGACTTTTTTCAGTTTGTTTCTTATAACTCCTAAACGACACCTTCTAGCCGAAAACACTCCATTACAAAAGTTAAAGAGCATAAAATGTCCTACAATTTGCACTGGTTAAACGTTTTTTTAAACCAAATACGTACCGAGATATAGCGCTTCAAAATTTCAAAAAAATTTTCAAAATATCAAAAAACTGCGAAAAATGCAGGTTTTTCCCTACTAACTTTCATCTTTCGACATTTCTATATGAACAACGTTCAATAACCTAAACAATAGAAACCCCACCTTTAATGAGATGTTCATTTCAGAATAAAGAACACAATAATTATCGATGTACAAAAACGTATTTTATAACAATTTATACTACACGTAATGAAATGTGGGTATATTAACTAAGTAGAAAATATTTAAATTATTACAAATTAGCCATTAATATTAATTCATAGAAGCCTTGACCTCTTTGGTCCTGATGGCAAGTCGGCATCATCTCTCAGTAATTCCTCTTTCTGAGCAATGATCTCATCGATGACGTCCTCCTCCTCGTCGCACTCAATGTTTGTGTCTTCCTCGTTGAGGTCGGTCTCAGGCGAATTCTCGCAAGCATTTCCTGCACAATTCTTGCAGATGGCTGAGCACCAGAGTCCTGCTTTTTTGCAACTGCAAGCCCCGGTGCTACACCCTGTCGTGCACTTGCATTGTATCATGTGCAGCAACTTTTCTGGAGCTGCATCCATGGTCGTTGTTATGGGGATCAGCCCTCATTTCGTTAAAGTCCAGTCCCAAACTGACGGTAACTTTTCGTAGCCTAGCCACGTCTGCACTTGCAGATAGGTATGAAAAGAATGGTACCAGGCAGCGTCTCGTGTAGGGGGCAATCTGGCAAGGTGGAATTTGGATTTTACCACGGAGTTGGAAAATATTCGGTAGGGAAGATCGTCCAGAGTATCTGTGTCCATGTTTCCACCTTACAGTGTTACAAGAAACTTTTCCCCTGCTTCCGAAATTTGGCGTGGTGTTGCTTCATCTTTGAAAACACTAACAATGTTAGACAGAGAACGGTTTTCCTCATAAATAGTGACAACTTTCTTCTTTCCCTGTCCAAATGGTGTGCCGTACTGAGTTCGGCAGCGTATTATAAGAATTCAAAAAACGAGCGCCGCTGACGTCACGCACGGCCACCCGGCTACGGTAGTTTGTTGTTGACACACAAATGTTGTTCAGCTACGCAATACAGCTGGCAGCGCCAATGTTTCTGTACATTCCTGCATCCAGAGTTTACTTGGCTAGGCCGACGCATTGAATCGGCCTCATTTCTGTTCTGTCCTCCAACCTAGTCATCTGCTCTCGACTGGCGGATACCGTTTGTTCTGGACTTCCTCGGCTATCACTATGGTTGGCTAGATAAAGTGTAGCTCCAGGTATGTACAAGTCAGCGGGTTCTGAAAATATTCTAACCCCAAATATATTTTTACGTTTCAGCCTCTGTTATAAATTTATACTTGTGTGTGTGTGTAGAGCAGTTTTCGATGTGTGCATTAACGCAATTACCAAATTAAATTGATATGAGTGTAAATGTTGTGGGCTGAATTGACTTCAATAAAGAAAATACTAAAGCATCTCGCACTCAGCTGTGTTTGGTGTTGTTAACAGTTATGAAATACGTAATTAATTAATTGTCATATTTCAACGAAATACTTGAAAGGTAGTTGGTACATAAGTGAAATAAGTCACAGCTGAGCAGCTTAATACTGTTTAATATGAATTAGTGGCGATGTGTGTGTGCTGTTGATGTGTAAGGTTAGTGTTGGAAGTTAATGTGGACGGCCTATGTGGCGTATTTTCTTTATGACACCCTCTACAACCTATTGTATGTCCAGGTGCTCGAACAAGGGCGAGATGGGTGTCGGGTGGACGTACATCTGTCCACCCTAATGGCAGAGACAATCGTATAGCCACGATGCCGTCAGTCGAGGACAACTGAGGACTCTTCCAACGCTAAGCTGCACCCGGGACTTGTGACACGACTGTGACATCACTGATCCGCGCCTATACGGACTAAGTACACCGGACAATCCAGGTGGGAAAATTTTGATTATCTATTTCTCTCTCTCTACAACATGGTGAATGCACAGAAGCCGCCAGAAGCTCACTCGTGAAGTTCTGAACGTTATACTCTAGCACAAACTCTCATGTTCAATTATGTTATTGCATGTGTGAACATTACCGCAGTACACCTAATAAAGTATCTTATAACTGTATAATGTGTAAGAAATTACACACATACACACACATCCGCAGTTTGCTGTAAGATCTAACTTTTCATCTAATTAAGACCATTAGGGAGTTAATTATCTTGTGCATTCATGTCATCTGGTCATGGCTGAGTTTTAATAACGTAACGGGGGCTGTCTGATGCTTTAGATGAGAAACTATTTTCTTTCACACACATACTTAGCGCTTAATGATTAAAGTCAGGGTCGTTTAGCTGGTTGAGTTTCGGGGCGGTCACTTACATTCTCTTGTGTGAACTACCAAGGCAAACCTATGCTTAGGAGCTGAGATATTCAGTTTACGCTGTCATTTATATTTGTACATATCTATACATATTAGGGTGCATTCATTTACTGTAGTTGGAATGGGTTTATGAGGAGGTTAGTGCTGAAATGAGGGATGTTTTGTTATTCATGTCGTATATGTGTTTGTGTGTGTAATTTTACTATATTTTGCTGGGGGAATATGTAACGGATTTAAAAAAGAGAAAAACCATAAATGTGCTTACTGAGACAACAGGCTAGCCTATTTGATACTATACAACACTTATGGATCAGTATTGCTTTTATGAATGAGATTATTACTAACTTTGACTCATACATAATCAGGCAGAAATTTTGCAATTAGGTTAATCAAATTCACTTACTTTGTGACATTATGAATTAATTGATATACATATATATATATATATAATTCTGCCTTTAATGGTGTGCTCACACAATCAAGAACTTGTCTTTTATGTAACATCATGCAGGTTGAATAAAGCACACGCTTGTTGGTTAAAAGAGTTTTTCATTTGCAAGTCCTGTCATTCACCTGGGGGGACATGTCTGTAATTGTATTTGGGCCTTGCACACTTTTGCTTCCTCTAGGTTTTCCACCTAGTTCTAAATATGATGTCTCTCCCCTTTAAAAAAAAAAAAAAAAAAAAACTTAATAAAAATAAAATAAAAAATTCAAAAAAATATTACAAAAAACTTAGAAAAACAAAAGGGGGGTTCCAAATGGTAGATCAGAGCGTGGTTATGATTCTAGGTATGTAGCATTTCTGCCTTATTTTTTCTTTACTTTGGAACTTGAGAAATTTTAGAATCTGGGGACTTACATTTATTTCCTTAAATGAAACTTGGTGTGGCTACAGACATGTCAGCTGGTGTTTGGACTTGCAAATTATTTCAAATTATTTTTAATTAGAATCCAACTGTTGCAAGAAAACTTAATGATAGTATAACGAATTAATAGAAAGAATAACCAAAAAAAAAAAAGCACATTTTATAAAATGAATAAGGGGTTGATGAAGTTTAAAATAATTTAATATGTGTTAGTGTTTAAGTGATTATTTTGTGATGTTGAGTGTGAGATGAATTTTGAAAAAGGGGTTATAGGAATGTGATTGATTTTTTTTATGAATGTGTGCTGGTTGATTTCACTTGCACATACCCTGGAGCTCAACCAGATTCTGGACGTGATGAGGGCCGTCAATACTTGTCGATTTTGATTGTGATTTGTCTCCTGGTTTAGACTACGTGTTTTCTAGCACCCCGTTATATGGTAATTGTTTATTGAGGGCGTTGCGTTGCAGTACCATGTATTTTGAATGCGGTTATGGTCCGACCAAGGGCATGGATGTGATAGTTTATATTTTCGATTATATCGAATTTTATGTGTACTTGGTGGATGGTATGTAGTGAGTTAGTTTGGTTGTTTTGTGTCGTGTTCTCTTCTGGGCATTTTGTATAGCTGTTTCTCTGCTTTTATGACACCCATCTCGTCGTATCGCTAGAGCATTCTGGAGCCGCTTGTATGATCAAGTTCTTCCTGTCGTTCTCTTTAATTATTGCTTTTACGTGGTGTGTGTGTGGATTGCGCGGTCATGTCCATTTCTGTGAATGTGGACTTGTTTGTCAAAGATGAGCTCGAGTGGGAGGTCCGGTTCCGGGGACGGAAGCCGCAGGAGACTGTTGTTTCATTAAGGAAGCAACTCCGCGAGGCTCTTGCCTCCGGTGAGGCACCGAGTGGGAGAGTATTACTTACGGATGTCACAGCCGAGGTGGAGCTGTGCTCGGAAAAATTTTCAGAACTGCGCGATTTGGCCGAAGGCCTGCAGTCGGCGGCACCCACCTCTACGGCTAGACAGAGGGTACGCCAACGTTTACAACATGTTCTATGCCGTTTACAGAATGCTGAATCACAGGCTACCACCTCGGAACTAGAGAAAAATGTTGTCACTCTTAGGGAGCAAGTGGCGATGGCATTGCGGGAGTTTTCTCTCGGCCAGCGTCGCCACGTGGATGCGAATTCCGGTTCTTCTTCATCTTCTGTTGAGACGGCAGCCAGGGTGGAACCCCCTGCCCATGTTCCTGCCTTTTCGGATATGGCTACAGCGAGCTATCACAAGCTCCCTAACCCACTGTCGGATGTCATTCAGCGTCTCACAGTTGTCGATGGTCTGGATCCCGAGGCGCTTTTGAGATTCTTGCGCATATTTTTTCAGTTGGCCGATTTCCCTGGGCTGTCGGAGCGGACTTTGCTTGAGCTCATTTACCCGTACTGTCGGGGATCTATGGCTGAGCGCGTGACAAGTACCCTTAGGGATGGCGGTGGCATTGACCATTTCCATCGGGATGTCCTGGACGCTTTCGTACCGGGTAGGTTACACGACCGGTTAAGACATAAACATTTTTATAGAGTTCAAGCAAGCGGAGAGTCCCTTGCTCATTTCATTTCCAGTGTTAAGGACGCGGCCCGGATCCTGAGGCTGGGGTTGTCTGAGTCTGAAGTTATTCACACTATTTTGGAGGGCGTGACGCCGGAGGAACGGTCACGTTTGACATTCGCTGTCCGTCCCCAAAGTTTAATTGATTTGGACCGGCTGTGCGCCGAGTCAACCACTATACGGGGTAATGACGATATTAGAGCCCACGAGGCGAAGAGGCGTTCAGATCGCCCTGATTTAGAGCGACGAGTCGGGCAGCCCGGGTCTTGGGGTCCTCGGCCTGCGCCGGTTCAGAGCTGTGAGGTACGAGAATTATTCTGTTCTAGGTGTCATAGATCCGGTCACGTTGCGCGCTATTGTCACGATGCTAGACGGCGTCAAGGGACTTCCCGAAATGGTAACGTTCCAAAAAACGTAAGCTCTCGGGGAAGATAAGTAGGGAGTGGTCTTCCCCGTTAGGCCGTTCGGTTCCGGTTTCACTTAACCCCAGGCGGGTAGTAAATCCCGGATCATCTGGCTCCAAGGTCCTGCGAACTGTCCCCAACTACAGTTCAGTATGCCCCTTCCTGTCGATCGAGTTGAAAAAGGGTCAGCTCAGAGCCTTGGTTGACTCTGGATCAGCCCGATCCATAATTTCATCTAGAGTATGCGAGGACCTTGAACAACAGGGCTTACTATTAGGGTCGGATCGGTCTTCCGTGGTATGCTGGACTGCATCGCGGGAAATTCTGCCCATCTCCCGGGTGGTTTCCCTAAGTATTAAAATCGAGTGTTTTTCATGGGTGTGGCGATTTTTGGTTTCTCCGGCTCTGGGAGTCGACTGCATTGTGGGTGCCGATTTCATCTCCAAGAGTGGTCTCGTTTTAGACATACAAGGGCACCACTGTTATTTTAAATTCAATCGGGAGGTTGTCATTCCTTTCCTGGGGTACCAGGGAGCCAAGGGAGGTATCCAAGAGGTTGTGTGTCCCGATTCAGAAAGAGACCATCTCACTCCGTCCCAGAAGCATGCTTTGGATCATTTGTGTGAGCAGTTCCCCACTGTATTAACTCCCAACTTGGGGCTTACACATCTTTTGGAGTATAAGATCCGTTTAACGGACTCCGCCGTAGTACGCTCACACCCATACAAATTCGCTCCTCCAAAGATGGATGTTCTTAGAGAGAAGGTTCAAGAGTTGCTTAAACAAGGGGTCATTGAACCTTCCAACTCTAGTTATGCAAGTCCAGCATTTCTGGTGCCCAAGCCTGGAGGTAAACAGCGTATGGTCATAGACTATCGCAAACTAAATGCTAATATTGAGGTGGATTCAGTTCCTCTTCCCGATTTACATTCCGCTTTCGATTGGTTTAGTGGGGCCAGGTACTTCACCATCTTTGACCTCAATGCCGCTTATCATCAGATTCCTCTGTCTAAGGAAAGCCGCCCTTATACGGCATTCTGTGTGCCATGGAATCTTTATCAATATACTAGAGTACCCATGGGTCTGGCCGTGGGGGCTCAAACCCTCACGCGACTACTCGACACTGTATTCCATGATGTGAAATTTAAATTCATTTTCAATTATCTTGATGACCTCTTAGTCTATAGCAAAACGTTCGAGGAGCATCTGGGTCACCTGAGAGAGGTGATGTGCCGATTGAGGAGTGCTGGCCTCACTATCAATCCAGACAAAGTCAAATTTGCACAAAAGAGTATTTCGTTTTTGGGGCATCTCGTCTCATATGGGGGTGTGACGGTCGACCCGGAGAGGACACAAGGCATCCGAGATTTTCCTCCCCCTAGGGATGGGAAAGGTGTTGCCAGATTCGTTGGCATGGTCAATTTTTATCGTAGATTTATCCCTAATGCCGCGGAGATTGCTGTACCTTTAAACGAACTCAGAAAGAAGGGTACCAAATTTGTGTGGGGAGAGAGGCAACAGCGGGCCTTTGATACCCTCAAGGAGGCGATCGTCTCTCCCCCTGTGTTGAGGATGCCTGATTTTTCAAAAAAATTTATTTTGCAAACGGACGCGAGTTCTGTTGCGCTCGGGGCGGTTCTGTCCCAAGAAGTCGATGGTGCTAGGCAGTCGGTGGCATTTATATCCCGAACCTTGACCCAACAAGAAAGGAAGTCTTCAGTGTATGAACTAGAGTGTCTTGCTGTCGTGTACGCTCTAGATAAGTTCAGGCGTTTCTTGGAACACGCTGAGTTCCTGTTGGAGACCGATAATCAGGCTCTCTCCTGGCTTCTTGCTCATCCCCGGCAGCTGGGTAAAATAGGGCGTTGGGTGGTCAAGATCTCATCCTTTAAGTTCAAAGTGCAACACATCCGGAGAACACAAAATGTTGTTGCAGACGCCTTGTCACGTATGTTCTCACAACCCAGCGAAGCCAATTCTGAGCAACCCTGTTCCGTTCTGCTGGATTTTCCTTTGGCTTTTACTGATGTGTTGCCCCATCAGTTAAATGATGAAGAGTTGGGTCCTATCATCCAACACCTAAAAGAGGGTAACGTGCAGGTTCCATATTTTCTGTCCAAGGGCGTCCTGTGCTGCCGAGAACGAAAAGGACGTGCCCCGAAGGTTGTGCTGCCTAGCAAACTCGTGCCAATGGTCTTCAGTTACTATCATGATTCCCCAATAGGTGGCCATAAGGGAATTTCGAAGACCATTTCCAGTATTAGGAGGCATTTCATCTGGAAGGGCATGGACAGCGACATCGCGGCTCGTGTGAAGGCATGTCATCTCTGTGGCTTGAGTAAGCCTGCTCAAAACACTAAATTGGGTCTATTGTCATCTGATGTGGCGAGCAAACCAATGGAGAAGTTATTCATAGACTACGTGGCACCTTTCCCTCGTAGCAAGTCGGGTAACGCTTACCTACTTGTTTGTGTGGATGCTTTTTCCAAGTTTGTCTGGCTACTGCCCTTACGACAGGCAAACACTCGCTCCACCATCCTTATGCTACAGTCCCATGTCTTTCAGCATTTCGGTTTTCCGTCCACCATTGTCTCTGACAATGGTCCACAGTTCATTTCAAAAGATTTCCGGCGAATGTGTTTCGCTAACGGCATCAAGCATGTGACCACTTCCCCGTACTACCCTCAACCGTCCCACGCGGAGAGATTTAACCGGAATCTCCGTTCAGCTCTCATCGCCTACTATGCTGAACAACAGGATTGTTGGGACCTTAATTTGAAGTGGTTGCAATTGGCATTTAACACGGCCCTACACGAGAGTCACAAGGCCGTACCCTTTGAAGTCATGTTTGGTTTCTCGCCAAGTTTGCCGTTGGACAATTTGTGGCACATTGAGGATCTTCTACCTAACGATCCGAAGGTCACGACTGTGGACAGATGGCGGGAGGTCCGGAGGAATTTGCTTCGTGCGCACGAACGCGTCCGTAGTCGCTACAATCAGGGGCGAACTCCGAACCCATTTAAGATTGGCGACTTGGTCTACTGCCAGAGCCATCCGATCAGCTCAGCCATAGATAGGAGGGCCGCTAAACTATGTTATCGTTGGTCGGGACCATACCGCATTCTTCGGTTTGTGTCGCCCGTCACAGTGAAATTGAGTGATCCCGGAGGGGATGTTGAAAGAGTAACCACTCATATTTCAAAGCTAAAGTTTTGCCATAGGGCATGAGTTAGGGATGACAGTTAGTCCTATAAAAATGGGGGGAACACTATTTGGGTTCCTGGATCTCAGTTTTTAGACTTGGGAGGCCTTGGTGGTCAGTACTCAGAGCCGGCCGGCGATTCTTCTTTTTCTCCTGTTCTTTCCTGTCTCTTCTATCTGCATGCGGACCAGGGCCCGGCGAGCATGCAGGACTCACACTTACACCTTCTCTTTCAGACACACATTCACTGACTCACACCTCTTCCTTCTGCTTTTTCGTTTTCCTGTGTTACTGAACTCACCAAGGGCGATTTAGAATCTGAGATTTCCTGATTTTCCCGCAGCCGTCGTGCTTGAAGACTTGTTTGTTTTGGGTCAACCATGTTGTCCTTTTGGGGTGAGGGTGTGCCGTACTGAGTTCGGCAGCGTATTATAAGAATTTTAAAAACGAGCGCCGCTGACGTCACGCACGACCACACGGCTACGGTAGTTTGTTGTTGACACACAAATGTTGTTCAGCTACGCAATACAGCTGGCAGCGCCAATGTTTCTGTACATTCCTGCATCCAGAGTTTACTTGGCTAGGCCGACGCATTGAATCGGCCTCATTTCTGTTCTGTCCTCCAACCTAGTCATCTGCTCTCGACTGGCGGATACCGTTTGTTCTGGACTTCCTCGGCTATCACTATGGTTGGCTAGATAAAGTGTAGCTCCAGGTATGTACAAGTCAGCGGGTTCTGAAAATATTCTAACCCCAAATATATTTTTACGTTTCAGCCTCTGTTATAAATTTATACTTGTGTGTGTGTGTAGAGCAGTTTTCGATGTGTGCATTAACGCAATTACCAAATTAAATTGATATGAGTGTAAATGTTGTGGGCTGAATTGACTTCAATAAAGAAAATACTAAAGCATCTCGCACTCAGCTGTGTTTGGTGTTATTAACAGTTATGAAATACGTATTTAATTAATTGTCATATTTCAACGAAATACTTGAAAGGTAGTTGGTACATAAGTGAAATAAGTCACAGCTGAGCAGCTTAATACTGTTTAATATGAATTAGTGGCGATGTGTGTGTGCTGTTGATGTGTAAGGTTAGTGTTGGAAGTTAATGTGGACGGCCTATGTGGCGTATTTTCTTTATGACACCCTCTACAACCTATTGTATGTCCAGGTGCTCGAACAAGGGCGAGATGGGTGTCGGGTGGACGTACATCTGTCCACCCTAATGGCAGAGACAATCGTATAGCCACGATGCCGTCAGTCGAGGACAACTGAGGACTCTTCCAACGCTAAGCTGCACCCGGGACTTGTGACACGACTGTGACATCACTGATCCGCGCCTATACGGACTAAGTACACCGGACAATCCAGGTGGGAAAATTCTGATTATCTATTTCTCTCTCTCTACAACATGGTGAATGCACAGAAGCCGCCAGAAGCTCACTCGTGAAGTTCTGAACGTTATACTCTAGCACAAACTCTCATGTTCAATTATGTTATTGCATGTGTGAACATTACCGCAGTACACCTAATGAAGTATCTTATAACTGTATAATGTGTAAGAAATTACACACATACACACACATCCGCAGTTTGCTGTAAGATCTAACTTTTCATCTAATTAAGACCATTAGGGAGTTAATTATCTTGTGCATTCATGTCATCTGGTCATGGCTGAGTTTTAATAACGTAACGGGGGCTGTCTGATGCTTTAGATGAGAAACTATTTTCTTTCACACACATACTTAGCGCTTAATGATTAAAGTCAGGGTCGTTTAGCTGGTTGAGTTTCGGGGCGGTCACTTACATTCTCTTGTGTGAACTACCAAGGCAAACCTATGCTTAGGAGCTGAGATATTTAGTTTACGCTGTCATTTATATTTGACATATCTATACATATTAGGGTGCATTCATTTACTGTAGTTGGAATGGGTTTATGAGGAGGTTAGTGCTGAAATGAGGGATGTTTTGTTATTCATGTCGTATATGTGTTTGTGTGTGTAATTTTACTATATTTTGCTGGGGGAATATGTAACGGATTTAAAAAAGAGAAAAACCATAAATGTGCTTACTGAGACAACAGGCTAGCCTATTTGATACTATACAACACTTATGGATCAGTATTGCTTTTATGAATGAGATTATTACTAACTTTGACTCATACATAATCAGGCAGAAATTTTGCAATTAGGTTAATCAAATTCACTTACTTTGTGACATTATGAATTAATTGATATACATATATATATATATAATTCTGCCTTTAATGGTGTGCTCACACAATCAAGAACTTGTCTTTTATGTAACATCATGCAGGTTGAATAAAGCACACGCTTGTTGGTTAAAAGAGTTTTTCATTTGCAAGTCCTGTCATTCACCTGGGGGGACATGTCTGTAATTGTATTTGGGCCTTGCACACTTTTGCTTCCTCTAGGTTTTCCACCTAGTTCTAAATATGATGTCTCTCCCCTTTAAAAAAAAAAAAAAAACTTAATAAAAATAAAATAAAAAATTCAAAAAAATATTACAAAAAACTTAGAAAAACAAAAGGGGGGTTTCAATGGGTTCGATGTAGTGTCACACCCGCTTGCTGCATGAAGGAAAAGAATATCCTGAGTATTATATTTGCACGAAGCTGACGAATACAAAACACTGGGGGAATTACCTCTCCCATTCTTTTGGAAATAAACGTCCTTTTGAGAAGAGCCTAACGCAGTCAGCAATACTAAGAGATCGACGTCTTCACCTGTGATAGTAACACTATCGAAGTCAGCAGCCTTAGATATTGCAGTTTTCACTATCACCACATCAGCATCTTCTATTGCCTGCTTAACCTCGATACACTTTGCTGCCATTTCAGTCATCAGCATTGAAATAAAGTTTCTCTTGTTGGTGTCGTTGGACAGAAATTTTTCTTGTGACAGTGTAACGGCCGTTGTTAACGAAAATACAAATTTTGTGGACGATTGCAGCAAAGCCTGGCGATATCGTTCAGCTGCTTTGGTGCTCTGATAAGCGACGTCACTAGGGTATCCATCGAATACTACTATGGCATTACACCCAAAGTGTTTCTGTACGTACTCCACATAGGTCTTGCACACTGACTCAAATGTGGGTGATGTAGTCTTACACCACACAACCTTACGCAGCAAGTACCCACCGTCAATTACTGCACATTTTCTGCTGCCAAGGTCTTCTTCCTCTACAGGAGTGAATGCTTCGTACAACGCTGACTTTTTGCCCTTGCGCATACCTTCCTCACTGAAGAGGGACATGGGGAAGGGTGCAAGCTCGAATCTGAATAAGTCTTTGAGGTCATCATCAGACTGTTTGGTAATGCAAACTCGTTGAAAGAGAGTTAGAGGGTCGACTGTAAATTTTTGTTTTTAATTTTCAGAGCACTGGAAACTGAGGCTAGAGTTAACACCTTATTCTTCCGTTTCAACTTCACTTCTTCAAAATTTTCTCCCACCATTCTCTTCATGCAGCTGATGCCGATTCCTCGCGCCAAGTGACAGTTCACCCCTTCATGAGCAATAGCTCCTGTGCAGAGTGACACAAACTCCTCAATTTCAAGGAATGGTGGATGTTCAGCAAACCAACCACTCACCTTCTCAATATCAACATTATCCCTGGTTACACGGGAAGGCCGCATATCCACATGTTGTTCAGATGTTCCTGAACGTACTACGGTGAACATCTCTATCTGTTGACAGATGTGTTGGAGACACAGCATACCAACAATCCATCGAGAAAGCACACTGTCAGTTACGCCGCGTCCACGAGTCAGCCCGCCATAACTCTTCATCGCTCTCATTAGAACCTGCTCTATGGTCATGTCCGACCATATGCCAGACCAGAATTTATCAGTTCGACGAATAGTGAAGTAGCCTCCAGTGGTGAACTTGTGATATTCATCAGGATCCATTTTGTCTTCCAAGCTGAGCATGTCTTGGAGGTAGAGGTGTGCACTCTTGGCATAATGCAAATGACCTGCTGCATGGAAGTAGGGTATCATATCTCCGACACATTCGAGGTGCAGGTTCCAGTCCCCCATGCGTTCAGCTTTAATGAAATTTTTCATTAGGTTACACATACGGAAGTATTGAATCCATAGCGTAGCTGTTGGGCCACTATTCTCAATTTTCTTCAGCATTGCTGAAAATTTGACAGTCACTGCATGGAACACCGGATCATCATGTGCCCTCAGAATAATGGATCTTTCAGGAGAATTAATAACTGTATCCAGTGCAGACACTTCTTCCAGTGTCAAATCCAACCGTTCAATAATTAAACCAGCCAAAGCAGCATGAGTGAGGGTGTGCGCTCGAACAACCCTGGCATACGCATGTCCAGACAGGATCTTATCAACACTGTTTTTAGCGTAAACCATGCAAAACAGCTCTTTCAATCCACTCCCAGCCATAATCGTCCCCATCGCACCCATAAATGACATTAACAGGTGGAAGCCTCCAAGCCTCACAACGACGCTGCTTAGCTCTGGAATAGAGTCATTTGCTACCACATCCCGGGCCTTCCAATACAGAGGCTGGTCATAAGTGACGACACATGTTTTCTGATTCAGTACCTTACATTCATCAATTGCAGCCAGTATGGATGTATATACTGTTGCGTACTTGCTAGGAGGTGCGTTTATGAAAGGGAGGCATACTATTTTAGAACATTCATATTTCTCACCATGTGTCCCCAGCTCCATGAAACCATTCCAGCCTGGTACTGATGATGAGTACGATGAGTTCTTGCCATAAAGCCAGGCGACATCAGACGCAGACAGCACAACATCCTGTGAACAGCTGATGTTGATGTCCTTCACTTTGACGGTTTTTAATCCTCCATTGGTTGGTCTGTGATACGACTTTACTCTCACAATGCCAGCTTTGTCGATCAAGTCGGATGCTGATACATGCGCTTTCAAGCGAGCTACATCTCTTTCGCAGGTTACTGCTTCTCGAGGGGTCACTGCCATAGTTCCTCCCATGGCGTGGAAGGTGTCATGCCCATCCAATGTGTTCACATTAAAGTCAGCATTGTCGAAGATAAACTGACTGAATGGACTGGCTGACTCTTCGATTTTGGTCTTCTCAGCCTGCAGAACGTAGGATCCTTCAAGCCTAGCAGCTTCCGTGTAAGGAGCTGACAATCCTAAAGTGGCTAGAAGGTTCAGCAAATGTCTGGATTCAAACTTTTTGTAGATGTATGTGGCTACTGCGATCATTATGGAAGATAAGAAAGATCTTGGCCGCACGGCTATCATTATGGCGTCCGCTAGAGCAAGGCATTTAATCTTCCATGAATTCAGGGAGTTCCGTTTGTTTGTCAAAATAATAGTGTGCAGTAGGAGAAGCAGAGTTTCAGGTACAACAGAATGGGAATCACCCAAAAAATTATCGATCGGAGGGTAAGCGACAGTGCTGAACATTTTGGAGCGAATATCCTCTAAAATAATTTTTCCAGCTGTTTTAACAACCCGGAGCCTTTCTTCTTTTGGGTCTTCTTCTTTTTCGTTCACGTACCAGTTGTCTGACAAAATTTTGTGGCCAGTGTTCTTGAAACAGATGATACTCTCTCTGTTGGGTGAATCAGAGATGATTATGTCTAAAGATGTTGGTCCAAAGAAGATCTTCCACAAAATATTTGCTTTTAAATGTTCTTAACATATTTTAATTATCTTTTGTCAAAATATATGTTTTATATCCACAGTTGGGCACATGCCACATTAAAATTGTCATTTTTGAAGTCCCAGTTAATACGCATTTTGCTTCTTAGTATTCTATTATTTGCAAAGTAGTCCCTTTTTCTGCCTGTATTCTTTGTATAGTCACACTACTTATTGTACCCTCATTGTCAATCATATTACCAGGGGCGGATTCAAAAAATTGTCATTTTTGAAGTCCCAGTTAATACGTATTTTGGTTCTTAGTATTCTATTATTTGCAAAGTAGTCCCTTTTTTTGCCTGTATTCTTTGTATAGTCACACTACTTATTGTACCCTCATTGTCAATCATATTACCTAAATATTTAAATTATTTCCTTTTTGCAATCTTTTATTTTTGATCTGTGATCCTGTAATTGTCTTTCACATTTGAATGTTGACAAGAGCACATTCTTAGTTTATCTTTCATTGACACCTAACCCAGTCTCCTCAGCTCTTCATAAACATTAATAATCTGTTTCATAGACCTTTGCCAGAATGACAGTGTCATCAGCATATGTACAAATTTTACTTGTTGTTTGGTCCAGGTCTTTATAACATAATGGAATCCCAATACAAACTGAATTGCTGATAATCAATCCCTGTGTTTAAATCTGGTGTTAAATTCAAAATGCTCAATAACGTTATTCCCAATCTTCAATTTTGCCAGCGTAGTGCTCATTGTTATCATTGTAAGTACCGTATTATTAGTTTTTGAGGATCCCAACATAGCTTCATATAGCTTATTGCGGTGTATACTGCCAAATGATTTTCTGAAATTATGAAACGCATTAACAGATCACATTCATGTTTTTATACAAATGGCTGGTATATTGTGCTTTTATTAGGCCAAACATCTACACTGATATTCCTCTATTATGTTTTCAACAGTTTTCTTATATCTATCATTTAATAAATTTAACAATATTTCCAGTTTTAGCAGCCATCTTAACACCAACGTTGTCACTACTTATTGCCACACTGCTAAATACTTCGTTCTTGACGAGGCCTTTCTGCATCTTACAACCTGACGATGGTGGACATAATTGAAGGCCTCGTGAAGAATGAAGTATTTAGCAGTGTGCAATAAGTAGTGACAAAGTTGGTGTAACAATATTTCATTTGCTGTATTCAGCTGTATAATTGCTGTACTTGCTACAGGCCAACTTATCAACTATTACAAAGATTGCACAAATAATACCCATTCTCCAGCTTTCTGAGATCTCTTCTTTGTCCTACATATTTTGATTATCAATTTATATAGTTCCTTAGTTATTACTTTCACACAAATTTGAACTACTCCAACACTATGTTATCATCTGAATCACATTTTCAACTTCATATTCTGTAGAGGGGGTCCATGTTATTACTGATCTCAGATTCTCATTATCACTTTCTGTTTATCTCTCCTTCTTACTCCACTGATATTTGTTTAACAAATCTTCAAAGTGTTCTGCCCATCTTTTTATTACTTTCCTTTCCTCCCCCAGTACTCTTCCATCTCTATCACTACTACCTTCTTCTCTGGATTGACATCCTTTCTTTATATTATTCAATGTTTTATAAAAATTGACCCTTTCATTTTTCCTGTTAAACTTAATTCCCTCCAGGTAGATTATCATTATTTCTCTCTTGTTTTTCTTCCTTATTCTGTATTTTTTCTTGGAATTTAGTATTCTTCTTAGTATTTTTCATTATTATTGCTTCACTTTGTTCTTTTTTACTAAAATATTAGTACATTCTTGAGCAAACCAGTCTCGATTTCGAATCTTTTTAATTTTTCCAATAATTTCCCCTCGACTTTCCTCATTGTCTTTCCTTTTCCAAACCAATCTTCTTCCACACTTCCCTCCATTTCATTATTTGCCTTCATTTCATCTTCAAGGGCCTGTTAATATTTGTTTCTCACCCTCAAGTCATTATTTAATTTAGTCACATCCTACAGTTTTGACCTCTTCTGTACATTCAAAAGCTGTACCCATATTTTGCCTTCGCCATATACTGGTCTGAGTTACAGTTTAGACTCTCTATAGGTTCTAACATTATTACTGATGATAAATATTGCAGTTATACTAGCATATTTGGTTTAATTCGCCTGGCCCAGGTATTTTCCACTTTCCAAAATGGATTCGTATAAGGGGAACGGTTTACCCCTTATAAATAATTTATTTCTTGCTGTAAAAAGAATCGGAAATGTGTCATTTCCAATATTTACACAGTGTAATACATGCATTCTTCCCACTTGCCTCCGATCTTCATGCCTCACAATTTTTGCATTAAAGTTTCTCATAATAATACTCACATGTCATGCCTATTTATCCTGCAACATATTTGAGAAAAATTTCATAAAAATTTGTCTCTTTAGTTTCTTCTTTGTCTTCTGTTAACGCATAAACTGATATCTCAGTTAAATTTTAAATCCTCCTTTAATCATGATCCTACATATTTTCTCATTGTCTACAGAACAGGTGGCTTTGCCTAGTTCCTGACAGAAGAAGTAGAAATAGAAGGAATCTGATGATATTTATATGAATTTAGTTGTGGAATTGAGCCAAAAGATTAACATACGACAAACTTGTTATTGCTAACAGATAATATTCACCACACCAAAGTCGATGATTTACATTATGTTTTCACTTAATTGATTGTTTTGTTCCTGATTTATAGTGATATTTCATATATTGTTACAAACCATTACCAAAAACCAGTTGAATTATTCTCACAACAATTCTGGTATGGTATAACAAACATGAATTCATTTGTTTATGTAAGTTATTAAGGGAGCTTTGCATTAACCTTGTAATAGCTTTTCTATGTTTAAATTGTAAATACAAATCATCTGAGTTACCAGCAGTCTAGTACTTTCAAAATTGTTTGGCTGATAATTTAAATTGAAATAATTATTTTTATAATTATTTCTGCTGTTGTTTCATTTCTGCATGCCCGTCATCCAGACTTTCACAACTATTTCTAAATTCAGCTGACCACTTAGTTACTATTAAGTATTTGGCTTAAAACACCCCTTAAAGAAGTTTTCATACCAGTTTAAATATACACTCATTTAATTACAGCAGAATGTTAAACTTTTTCTACTTTTAAGTAGATTTAATGTCTTTTTCTTCTTATTCTTTTTACACCATGTCCCCCCCACAAACATTGGCAAATTGATTTTTTTTTGCAACTATTCTGAATATCTGGTTTGAACTGTATTCAGGTCCAGTTATAGAAGGTATTTTAATCATGTGGGTTGTCTCCTCTCAATTCCTTTATGCCCTTTTATTTTACCTTTCATTATCAGCTGGCGCATATGTTATCAACCACCTCTCAATGTATGCCCAAAATATGCTACTTTCAAACATTTAACTATACCTCTCAATACCACTCAAACTGTATTTGCCCTTCTTAATACTGTATCATTGGTTTGTACAACTGTCCAGAGTATTCCGAGAATTCTTGTACGCGGAGAAATCTCAAAAGCCTCTAAATGATTGACATTGCAAGTTTCAGCGTCCATACTTCAGCCATGTGCATCTATAGCCATGTACGTATACTTCAGTACACAGACTATACAATACTGTCCATTCTTTGGTGGAGTGTAATTTAAGCTGATGTTATCATTATACAGAAATGTCTGAAACATTGCATGAGCTAAGTCAATACAGCACTTAATTACTTTCCCCGGATCAAGATGTTCAGTGATACACCATCCAAAGTATTTAAAGTGAGGGGCCTTTTCAATATTTTACCATTTATTTACAGCTCTATATCTGAGTTCTGGTGATGACTAAAGACCATCAATTTTGTATTTCCAACGTTTGTGTTCAATACCATCTCTTGTTCCACAGTGTTAGTAGAGTTTGAGAGGTACTGAAGACCTTGAAGGTTGTGACTTAATTCAATTGTATTGTCTGCACATCCAATGTTATTTAATAATTTGCCATTTACTTGCACTCCAAACCCTTGTTTCTGGAAGGCTTAATATATTTTACTCTAAAAGCTAAAACAAGCTTCACATAAGCATCAACAAATGTTCATCCAACGGATTATTATGCTAGTAACATTACTACTGTCTGTATTAATTTGAAGTTACAAAAATTACTTTTCATTTCCTAATTGTTTACTCTTCCCTCACTCTGAAATCTGTAAACATAAAAATGATAAGAACTAGTTTATAGTTTGTGAACATGCTTACTTTTCAGGCAGGTCCCCATGAAGCATAGCACACAAACGGCAAATAAAAAATGCATGTTCTTCTAGAAATTTCCCGGTCCCATGCCATCGGAAGTATTCATTGTAGAGATCATCATTTTGATCCAGTTTGTGGAGATGCTCAGCCAACTCTTTGGGTGAATTGAAGTCGTCCACATGTATAAACGAATGTTGAGGCGCAATTTTTGTATAATATTCTTTTGTTGCACCCAATGCAATTGGAAGTATGCTATACCTAAAAATATACATAATGTAAATAGTTTACTTAAAAATATATTATATTTAATATTTATAACCTTACCTCGCGATGTTTTCTCCTTATTTGGAACATGTTTCGGGAAGCCTTGTGTTCCCATCTTCAGCCTACCTGATTTTGAGCCTTGTGAAGTATTTGTGTGTTGGCTGGTTGTTGCTGTGGTTTCCTGTTAGTCTCGGGTCCTTTAAATTGGTATTATTGTGTGTGATTGTGGTGTATATATTAGTATTTTGTGTATTTTCGATGTTGAGTGCTTTGAAAATTTTGTCATGTTTTGTATTTATTTGTATGTGTTCAAGTATTAGTTTGTTTGTGTTTTATGTTTGTATATTTGTAAATTTTCCCAAATGTTCATTATGGTGCCTTTGTGTGGTATGTGTTTTATTAGTGTCATATTGGTTATGTCTGGGAATTCATTTCCAGTATTTATTGCATGTGTGGCCAAATTAGATATATATATATTTCTGGTTTTTTCTATGCATTTAGGTGTTCAAAATAACGATTTTTCAGCTGTTTGTTTGTTAGTCGTATGTAACATTTATTGCAAACTTGGCACTCAATTTTGTATATACCATTGGTTGTTGTATTATTTTTGTTGTGTGGGTTTTTCGTTTTTGTAAATTATTTTCATAAGTTGTGTATGATATTTTAATATCTGTGTTTTTAAATAGTTTTGTTAATTTTATCATGTTATTATTTATATACGTGGTGGCCAATTTTTTATTGCTGTTATTATTTGTGTTGTTTATTTTGATTAATTCTTATTTGTTCAGTTTTTATTTTACATTTGATTTAATTTTCTATTTTGTTTACAGTATTTTTATTGTATCCATTTTCGCAAGCAATTTGGTATATGATATTTCTTTCTTTGTCTGTTTCTTGTTTGTTTAGGGGAAACTTGTATATTCTGTTAAATCGAGAATGGAGTGCTGCCATAAAAATGGGCCACATTCGCATATATAAATAATAAAATGGCAAAACTAACAAAACTATTTAAAACAGAGATATAAAATAGTTCTTAAATCCAGCGTCGCCCAACGGCAAGTGGCATTCCCAAATAAGTTCCTCCACCATACAGCTTTGCAACAATAATTTCCACCTATGGGAACATAGCTTACCGTCATATATGGAAAATCCTGGTTTGGTGTTGGTAACCGCACTTCTCCAAGCTACACTAATCCTAGGGTCTTCTTGTTGATGGGTCCCTATTTCCTTAAGTCGTCTAACTACTTCAGGTTTTGCTACATGCTTTACCGCGTAAATACCTATATCAGTGCTACTACTTTTAATGTTAACTGTATCCATGTTGTTTTCTGATGGTGGATTTCTACTAAGTACATCTGCTACCAAGTTTTCTTTCGCTTTACAATATTGTATTTCAAACTGGTACTCTTGTATAGCCAAGATCCAGCGAGTCAGACGAGCACCTAGCAATTTACACTTTAATAAAAATACTAACGCCTTATTGTCGGTGATTATAGTAAGTTTAGCACCCAGAATATAACTTCTAAACTTTGACAGGCTATGCACTATCGCTAATAGCTCTTTTTCTGTGGTAAAATAAGTTAATTCCGCCTCTTTAAGTGTGCGACTTACAAATCCTAATACCGCCTTTTGGCCTTTCTCATCTATCTGATATAAGTGTGTTCCTATAGCAATATTGCTGGCGTCTGTCTCTAAATAAAATCTTTCTCCTACCCTCGGATGATGTTTTATAACAGTATTTATAAAAAGACTTTTCACTTGTAGCGCTTCATCGTGGTCCCTTGTCCACCTCCATTTAATCCCTTTGTTTAACAACTTCAACAATGGAACAGTACTTTCCGCGTATTTACTTGTAAACCTCTGATAGTAGTTAGCTAAACCTAGAAATGACTTTAGCTGCTTGCAGTTCTTTGGAGTTGGAAATTCTTGTACGGCTTTTACCTTCTCTGGGTCCGTGGTTGTTCCTTCCACTGAGATTCGATGACCTAAAAACTTAATTTCCTCCTTACCAAAATCTGATTTCCGTAGATTCAGCGTCATGTTTGCTGATCTAAATTTTGCAAAAATATTTCTTAAATGTTGTAAGTTCTCCTCGAATGTTTGTGACACACATAGAATATCATCTACGAACACTAGTGTATACTTCTCTACCTCATTACCTAATGCACTGTCTAAACACCTTACCATTGCTGCTAAGCTGGTGCTCAGGCCAAAAGGTACAACTTTAAATTGGTAGCACTTGTTTTTATACAAAAATGCCGTATACTGCCTATCACATTTGCGGATTGGAATTTGCCAAAATCCGGATGTTAAGTCCAGTTTGGTCATGTAATTAACTCCATTACATTTTTGGAACAATTCTTCCACACTCCTTGCTCACTCGTAATCAGGTATTTATAAAGAATTTAATTTCCTGGCTTCAAGGCATAAGCGGATACTCCCGTTCGGCTTGGTGACACCCACTAAAGGGTTAATATAGGGACTACTTGCCCATTCGCTAACATCTTTTGGACCTCCTTTTCCACTTCTTCTCTATAGTGTAAAGGGATTGGATAAGTCCTTTACACAAATGATGCGTTTTCAGTAAGTGTTAATTGATGTTCATAGAACTTAGCTCTTCCAGGCTCTGTTCTAAAAACATCCCTATACTCATAGATGAGTTGCTGAATTTGGTTCTGTTGCTTGTTGTTCAACTCAGTCCCAATGTTGATTTCTGTAGTATCTTCAGTACAGTGCTGGTCACTCCTAACGTCAACTACCGGTTTCTCTTCATACACTTTTATGACACTTACCGACTTCCAATGCTTAAATTCTTTAACGTGTACACTTATTTTCTTGGTATCTAATTTCATCGTGATGGTATTTCTTTTGAAATTTATTTCTGTCTTCCATTCAAGTAACGTATCTACCCCAATAATACAGTTATGAACGAGTTTCGGGACTATAAGAGCTACCATTTGGGTTTGGGTACCATTTATATTGATAAGTAAATAAATTTGTTCAGTTATCATTTGCATTTTGGCTCTAGTGGTTCCCTGTACATTACAATTTTTTACGGGTAGTCTGGGACAATTATGCAACTGACTATTATTTTCTACAAACTTTGAGCTGACACAGTTTACCTCACTGCCGGTGTCTATTAACGCTCTTACTAGTAGATTACTGATTACATAAATTATTTCCGGACATTCAGGATAATGGCTTCTACCCACTTCTTGCTCTTCTTTTAACAAGAAATCCCAATCGTTCACTTGATTTATATTATTTGTTAATTTTCTTTTAACTGTATTAATGTGTTGTTTCACTCCAGGTAATGGTAGATTTAGTTTTTTTTCTTTTCTACCTGCAGTGGCTTCCCGTTTCCCGTATCCGTTTTACTAGTAGTTGGTTGTGGCTCGGTTGATGATATGGCTGTCTTACATACCTTAAACCCTTTACTTGGTCGGGTTTCAATGCTCCTACTTCTACACTTCTCTTCCAATTCCTGCCGATATTGGGGTTTGTTAACCGGATATGGGGTAAACCTTTTTTCTTTTGGGCGCTCATTGTCTCTTCTCCTCGTTGGGTAGAAAGTTGGTTCCTGATGATCGCCTCTAGGGTGGTTAATCAGCTGATTATTTACTCGCTTCAGGTCCCTCCCTAGGTGTTGACATTCATCCACGACCATTATAAACTTTTCTAGGGTATCCACTCCTCTAGTAGTGGTTGCTACTCTAGTGTGTTCCGAGAAATGACGCGCTAGCTGGTACACAAGGTGTGTCTCCTCTATTGGTGGTGTTAAATGCTTCACTTTTGCCATTACGTTTAGCACATAGTTGGTGGTTGTCATATTCATGGACGGGTGATAATTACCAAATTCCAGATGATCACGCACCCTTCTTTGAATATATACGTTCCAGTATTGAGCAAGGAATTTCTCTCTGAAGTCGGCATAGGTTTGGACTCGGTCCGAGATGACTTTCCACAACGTACCTGCCCAATTCTTGAGGAATCGGCTTAACATGTCCTTCTTGTCCTCGTCGTCCATCAGTGGGTTTACGCGAGTTACATAAGCCTCAAACAGCCGTAGAAACTCCACAGTATTCTCATGTGGGTTTCCTGTTCTTCCGGTTATACAAGAA
The DNA here is from genome assembly GCA_034769895.1 of Magicicada septendecula. Taxonomy (NCBI): domain Eukaryota; kingdom Metazoa; phylum Arthropoda; class Insecta; order Hemiptera; family Cicadidae; genus Magicicada; species Magicicada septendecula. The sequence continues at coordinate 361,028,620 of CM068375.1, read as the reverse complement.
TATAACCGGCTATACAAGGTTTTCCGGTTCTTCCTTATAGCTGCCACACCTCACGACTATGGTTTGCTGTGACTTCATTGCCTTAGTCAGATCTTCCCGCATTGCCTTTAATTGCTGTTCTACCTTTTGATGTACTTCGTATCGGTCAGCCTTACTCTCTACTTGTTACTTAACCTCCTTAATATTTTCACCCAGTTGGGTGCACTGTACCCTAGTACTCTGGATTTCTTCTTTATTTAGAAGCGTTTGGGTTTTTAACTCAGCAGTTACTTTGCTGAATTGTTGGTTAATGAGGATTATTTTCTGTTCTAACCGTTCATGAAATTCGATTCTAAATTTATTTAGTTTTTCAACTTGGCGGCGAAAATTAGTATTTACTTGTTTCTTAAATTCCTCTATTCGGTATGCTTATCAAACTTAAGATTACTCTCATCTATTTTGTTATTGGTACTATCTATTTTACTAGCTAAATTAGCTATTCCTTCATCTATTTTAAAGGCAGCTTCTTTTCTACTTTGTTCTATTTGGCTAGTTATATTTTAGTTTATTTGTTTCATTTCGCTAGATAAGTATTTATTAGTTTGCTCTATTTTATTATTAACATCATTTATTAATTTTTTATTACTTTCTTCTAATTTTTGATTATTTTCTTCAATTTTATTATTTGTGTCTTTGATTTCACTAAATAATTGATTACATAGTTGAATATTTGTACTATCAATTTTACTATTTAATTGACTATTATTTTCATCCATCTTAGTGGTCAACTGCTTGAACATCTGTTCAATTGCTGCCATATCTACTGCTTGTGATTTAGCCTTTTTTTTATTTTTACAATAAGTGTATTTTAATATCTAACCCTTCAACAGTTATTTGTAACCTTAAATTCTCCACTTCGTTTCAAATTAAGTATTATACAATTCAAATTAGTCACTTTAGTTAATATCGGTTTCATCGAGTTTAATCGGGCCCATTAGTTGCGGCGCCAAATTATATAAAGACCTTTTGTCTATCTATCTATTTTCTGTATATAATGATAGAAGAAATCTTACTTACCCGTGACTTTTTACTTTACCTGGGCGCCAGAACAAATCCCAGATACAAATGACACAGATTCAGCTTAGCTCAGAGCACAGAGACACACTATCTCAGGATTCGTTCAGTGAGTGGAATATTTAAGGGGAATCGTTACAAATAACTCTTAAATAATGTTGAAATTTGTTTAATAAATGACTTCGTTATTGAACTAATTTCTTTAAAAGTTAATTTAATGACTTATTGCTAATTTAAACCTTAATGGTTAATGAGTGTGCCTGAAAGGTGAAGATTAAAACGTCCAAACGACCAATTGCTCTTATCTGGTTGATTTAGGGATTATATATCACCCAAACCAGTGCTAAAGAACGGGTCTCCAATAATTTGCACGTTCAATACTACACCTCACTCTCCATTCAACACTCCTATATTACTTTATATCTAATCTTAATAATTAAATACAAATTTTGAATTTATATATGGTCTTTAAAAAAAAGTTTATTGATTTAATTATTTATTTTCTTTATTTTATGTTCATTGATCAATGAAAATATTTCTTAGCTGATTGATGCGTCGACCGTAGATAGTAATCAGTAGAGATACTCCTTATGATGGTTTGGCTCAGAAGAAATGATGTTGACCAATAACGTTGACTGATGATCCTGGACAATTACAGATGTTGTAGCTATTCCGGTGCACAGGTCACTTCACTGTTAATTAATTATTAATTAATTAATTATTTAATCAATTAATTAGTTATTACGCAGCGAGATTATTTATTGAACTTTATTGGTTCCTCTACTACTGCGGACCACTTCGCGAACTGTTTATTTAAATAAATACTTTGGGTTGTTTGTGCAATTGAGATCGTATTTAACACACGTCTTCCTTATTTAATGCCCGAACGAAGAGTGATCAATTACCTCATTCTGAGTTAGCGTCTACTCCTAATACAGGGATGAGATTGGTTGTTCCAAATAAATCATGTGCTTTCCGTTTGAAACAATATCGAACAGGTCGGTCAAACTCTCCTTAACAAGTTTGAGATGGTAGAGAATTTCTGGCTAATTTCATACTTCCGCTGTTTGCAAATCGTTTGATTACAGGTATTTTCAAACGTGTTTTCAAAGATCTGATCACAGAATATTATTGCTTTGGTGTTTCTCTGTATGTGTGTGAAAACACCTAATTCGTACCTAGCCTAATTCTCTAGTTATATTTCTTGGCGTTCTTCTTCTGTATACCTTTTTAAATGTTAATTATATTATTTGATATTTTGGCTACTTATAGAGCTTTAATTGCTGAACACTATGCAGGTTTCAGAATTGCCGTATATTTATTAGTTTTGAAGATATTGCAGTTTTACTAAATAAAATTAATTGAATAAAATTTCATATCTGTGCACGCGTCAGTAGTAGCAGTGGCGAGGTAAGACAGAGATGGCTGTGATTATTCCCTCTCTCTCATGCTTACGCGCTAGACTAGCACAGTTTGACACTTTCATATAACGATCTGATAGGTCGACTATATGAATCGTTATAGTATATATTTCTTAATTAGATTACTGAACTACAGTAACTATGAGATTGTTTCCCATTTTAATCGACGAAGTCGCAAGCAAAAATGCAAGGAAATATATTATTACCAATTCAAATATAAATAATTGATGTTATATTCATTAAAGAAATAAATTATTATTTATGTTTTATTGGCATTAATAAAAGTAACTTATTGTAGAGTTTACTCACCTTTGATACTTTGATATGGGGAAGGGGTAGTTTACCTGTAACATTACCGTACTTAATTTTGAGTACAATAAGAGTAAAGTAATTAATTTTAATAAATAATGTATGCTGAAAAAGGTCGTAATAATCCAATGTAGAAAGGAAGATGAAATATGTATAAATTAAAAGTGTAGTCAAAGTGGAGGGGGTAATTTTCTATAAATGAAAATGATAGTTGAAGGGTGATGGGATAATTTTTTATTACTTCCATGTTCCACAAGGAAATGGAAGTATGGTCATGGCGAAAAAAATCGTGTTCGAGATAATGGCTGATTCTGATTGTACTACCCTCAAAACATGAAGAAAAGTCATTTTTCGAAAAGTGTCTGTGTGTGTGTCTGTCTGTCTGTCTGTCTATTTGTCTATGTGTTGAATTTTTTTTTTGGCAAACGGTAATTGCCGCACATTCAAACAGAATCAAATAATTTTTTGCACACGTTCCTGAATTGTCGAGTACTCAAGGCTTATTGATTTTGGTGAAGGTCGGTAAAGGGAAAGGGGTAGTTTACCAGCAACGTTTTATGTTTTAACAAGAGTAAAGTATTTAATTTTGATAAATAAAGTATCCTGATAAAAAGATCATAATAATCCACTGTAGAAACGTAGATGAAATATCTATAAATGAAGACGATAGTTGAATGGGGTGGGGGTAATTTTCTATAAATGAAAATTATAATTGATGGGGGAGGAGATAATTTTTCATGTGTACTACGTTATCGGCAACAAAGAAGTAGTTTATTGTTAAAATTCCTTCCCGGGCTGTTTGGACATAGTTAAATGTTTTCTGCAAAACCAGACGTTTCGGCAGTGGCATCGACTGCCATCATCAGTGAAAATCGAGTGCGATAACGTGAGGTGGTATACGTTAGTGACCACAGTACTGTGGTTAAGGCTGAAGCAATAAGCAGAAAGAAGTAGTTTCTATGGAAATGATTTTGAAAATGATTTTAAATATAAATCTTAGAACATGGAAGTCATGTATGGTTCTCCATACCGATATTATCTGTATTACGTTATCGGCAACATAGAAGTAGTTAAAATTCCTTCCCGGGCTGTTTGGCCGTGGTCCAATTTTTTCTGCAAAACCAGACTTTTCGGCAGTGCCATCACCAGTGAAAATTGAGTGCGCTAACGTGAGGTGGTATACGTTAGTAACCACAGTACGGTGGTTAATGCTGAAGAAAGAAGTAAAAAAAGTGGATTCTATGGAAATATTTCATTTAAAAAATGATTATAAATATAAATCTTAGAACATGGAAATCTTTTATGGTTCTCCATACCGTTATTTCTGCATATGGTACAGTGATTTATTGATTTATTAATCTAATCCTAAGTAGGTGTTTGTTAAGACATCCATGGTAAATTTGCAGTCAGAATAGGACACTAGTAGGTAAGCCAGCTGTATGTGTAAGACGCGCATAACCTCAAAATGGGTGAGTCTGTGAGATCAAGTGCGGAATATAATCGACGAGTGGCAGTAATTGAAGCGCTTCATTCCGGGCGTTCGCCGACTGAAATTATTCGCTTTTTCGGGTACCCGCGATCGACCGTTTACGACATCGCGCAAAAGTATGCAGACGCGGAGTAGTCCGAAGAAGTTTCCGCAAACCCTGCAAGGCAAAAATCCATTCAAGAGAGAAGACTGCTAGGGCCCCAAATATCGTCCAAAGGGCTCAAGAGCTCATTTAAGAAAACCCAGGGGTTCCGCTTCGTAAATTGTCCACCACACTTGTGGTGAGTGAAGCCACCATGGGTCGAATCGCAGAAAAGGACCTATGTGCTCAAGGTACGACAAATACTGTCTGAGGCTGCCAAGGTGAAGAGAGTTGCCCACTGCGATTTGCATCTTTGTTCATTGAAGAACGAAGCTGCGGGTCGCCTCAGGTTTTTTTTTCTGATGAAAATATTTTTACTGTTGATGCAAAAGTGAACCGAAGAAATGACCGTTGGCTAGCGCATGATCCCGAGGATGTCCCTGTAGTAGCCAGTACGAAGTTTCCGGCCAGTATTCACGTCTTAAGCATCGTCTCCAGTGAAGGTGACGTCATGCCGCCACATTTATTTAAAAAGGGAGAAACCATCACGATGGATATTTACCTCCAGATTCTGAGAACTGTAATGAAGCCATGGATGGAAACTGTGGCCTCCGAGAGACCATAGGTACATCTTTCAACAGGACGGTGTACCTGCTCATACAAGCCATTTAGTGCAGAACTGGCTTTCCGATAACGTGGATGCATTCTGGTCTAAGGAATTCTGGCCTCTCAATAGTCCTGATTTAAACCCCCTTGATTATTACATTTGGGGAGTTATTGAAAGGGTGTCTAACAAGTCCAGGCACCCCAACGTGGCAACCCTTCACGCCAGTATTGAAGCAGCATTCGCGGATTTATACAAGGAGCAGTTGAGGAAAGCATGCTGAAGGGCGCTTCAGAGCAAGGATCGAGGCAGTGATCACACCAAAGGGGGTTATATCGAATAAATATTATTGTTTTATATAAATAATAAATGATAAAATATTATTGTTCTGTTAGTATAGTAGCAGATACTACTATATACTAGTAGTGTTTTTGCTTATAATTCTTTTTATGGTATTTGACATTCTCTATTTACTGACATCTTAGTAGCTATTTTCTGTGTTACGGTGCTGCCTTCTTCAGTCCAAATGTCAGTCTGTTCATTTCCCTGCTAAAAGTAATATGGTCTGACGTGCATTTTAAACTTGCACACACACCCTACCAATGGATATGAAAGGGTATGTATATTATGCTGGAAGTCTCCAGCGTCATCAATATATAATATTAATATCCCTTACACATGTTATCTCAGAAGATCGCGCTACTTTTGACCGGTATATGAAAATAAATTTCCATGCTTTAACATTATTAAAAATTTAGAATTTGAAACTTGAATACTGGGTATCTCTTGTGTATATAAAATTATTTTATTGAACATGACCAACCTTGAATCTACATCTGCATAAGAATTCTTTTTAAATTAATAAATTTATATCACTCCTTTAAAATAATTAATTATTTTAGTCAAAAGACACACACATACCGTACACAATCAGAAAATGTGTACACTTACTGAAGAGCATAGAAAAACTTTTCTGTCACGTAGTCCTTACAGACTGAATTTTCAAATGATAAATAAAATTTATATTCCTGTCTGAGCATTTCCAGACAGTTGCCTGTTTTACTTCTTGAGCACTGTTTTGTTCCACATTCACCGTATATGTCTACATCAATATACTTTGATAATTCTCCGGCATACTCCAAACGATTACTCTCAGCATTGCAATTAGAAACATACCATGCTACTTGTTTAGTTTTCTTTGAAGCAACATTTCTGAAAAACAGATAACATGGCTCTTTTGTTATAGCATATAACATAATACCTTAGCAGGTATTATAAAATAATCCTATGTTTTTAACTATTTGATATAAAACGTGTTAAAAATTTCTTCATAACTGGCATATATAAAGAATAATGCATTTTCATAAGTATAATAAAATTAACATATTGCAGTAAACAATCAATTGTTTATACAGTTAAAAAACAACAGAAACAATTATCTATAATTCAGTACTAACAAGACAAAGATTATACCAAAATATATTCTGAAATTTGCATCCAAAATTGTAATAACTTGGCATCAATATTAAATACCTAATAAAATTATTATTAAATGCCGATGATATTAAATATCAGAATATCCTTTCTTAAAGTCCAAAGATTCCACAAAAAAATGTTTTTAAAAATAATGTGAATCTTTTAAAATTAACTACAACTTCATTCAAAATTGTATACATATGTATATGCACTTGAAATTTTACACACCGTACCTAAAAAGTACTCACACAGAAAAATTTTTACTTTATAAAATTATTTTACATAAGCTAATTATTAAAACAGTTATTATTAAAATATAATTTTTCATCTATTTTCAGGTAATTTATTCTGGTATCAGGCTTGATTTTTAGTTTGAAATTAATGATTCATTTTGGAAAAATAAAATTTAAATGTAACACGATAAAGGAAGCTTGGAAAAAGTGTCTTGAAGAAAAGTCAATTGATTATACCTAAAATGTTTTTGTATTATGTTTGTGATTTTCTGAAAAATCTGTTATTTGTTGTGTTAAGATTTAATTTAATTAATTCAAGTAGCTTTTTATTTTTATAAAAATATACTTTATGTTAACACATGTCTGTGGATTCTGAAAAAATAAAATACCTTTTCAGTTGTATTCTAAGAACATTTTTTTTATGTTCCATGCTAATTTTGTGAATGTTTTAAAAACTGAATATAGATGCATGCTACAGATATAGATACTGTATGAGCGTAGTATTTCAAGATTATTAATGACATAAACATGTTAATTATCATTGTTTCACACACATGTGCTTGAAGCTGATTCTATTCCTCTGATAGGGCAAGGATCACGTGCATGACTTGTCTGGACAACCTACAGAGGACGATTGGAAAGTAATGCCTAACAGCAGCCTACTACAATGGAACCCCGCTGGTCCAAACTAATTGGAACCAAGTCCTGTTCGGATTGGCGTAATTCGGATTAACCGGGCTATAGGTTATACAGTACTGTATATTATAAATATAAATTGTATAATGTGTATAAACAGTACCACATTCGTGCCTACAATCAAAGTACCGGTAATGTACTACTTATTGATCTTGCAATATCTCTTTTATACTATAAAAAAACAGTGAATACCAGTTAAATATTGCATTGGCTACTGTTAATTCCGATACAATACGTGACTCGCTTCAATGAACGACACTGAACAACTATAGTGACAGTGCAGGGACAGTGACGGACGGGTGCCAATTATGACACAAGTTTACTCACCGCTTGGCGGAACATCGCCGCGTATGCTGGATTTACAGCTTTGCATCAGAGAAAAAAGACTGATTTTGTGTAACACCTTAAGTAGTATCTAGTTATGTAGTGTGTATTTATTGTAGTTTTTTGTGTTTTATATACTTTTACTGGCACTAAACTGTAAGTACCAATATGTTTTTCCATTCATTTTACAGAGGCTAATTTCTTGATAACGTAATTCAAAACTTTATTTTGACATATATTTAAAACAATCTAAAGTACTTAGTTTTAATAAAAATTTCACTAAAAATGCATTAGTGTGTATTTATCTAAGCTTTTTATGTACAAATTATATTGATATGTTCCAGTTATTTTGTCGTATTTTTTATTTGTTTGTCCAATTTTTAGACCCTTTTCTTCAAACTACCGTTTTGGATTAAGTGGGTTTTCGGACTAGCAGGGTTTGGACCTACGGGGTTCCACTGTACTCATAATTTCATCTTTTGCAACACTCCCCTCTGTCCATGAGTGATTCTGTATAAACTGAGATACACAAAAATAACTTTGACATCCTGACAGACACAGATGTCAGATGCAAGATAACAATGAAATTCATAATTTATTTATAACTATAACTATATTTTACAATCAACAATATTGCGAAAAACATACATACGGTGCCACTGACATTTGCCGAATGTTTTTATCAAAATAAACCCAATTGTAGTAGGGATAGACAAAGTCGCTGTCTTGTCTGTATGTTGCAGTCCAGTTGAACATTTCGTAGTTTGCCACGTCGAGTGAATTCATGGGACTTTCAAGACAATAAAAAATCCACCGCTGTAAACAATTTAAATTTATTATATTTAGTATTGTGTTATATGATATTCATTTCTTCAACTTTATATTAAATAATTCTTTAAGATCCTTTCAAAAATCTTTCATAAACTCGATAAGGTAGATCGTAAACCTCTTTTTTATCTTAAATGTTTAGCAATAAGCCAAAAAACCACTCATTAAAAATTCATGCTAGTTACAATTCCTGAACAAAAAAAGCTAAGTGGATGAAAATAAACTTGAGAATTTAATAAAAATGATTTGTTTTTAAAATTACACAGTCAAAGGTTACCCCTTTGAGTTTAGTAGCATTTAATTGAAGTAAATGCATGGACTTGTGGCAGTTTTCTCCAAATTAACAGTTTGTAGAGAGGACTAGACTCGGTCTAGAGTGTCTAGTTTTTGGCCTTTTGTGTGTACGTGCAGAATATCCATGTTAATGTTTATGTTTGTGTATGTGTGGTTTGCTTCAATGAGGTGGTTTGCAAAGGTGGATTCGGTGGTGGAGTGTAGTGCCTTTGTGTGTTCAATGTTCTCTGTTTAAGGGAAGAACTTTTTGGACTCTTAAACAACTAGAAATATACAAACACATAAAAACAATATCCTAGATGAACAGACATAATTCAAATCACACGTACTATTCGAACTCATCACACCGCACACACACACAACATCGATTATTCAAAATACGGTGCTGTCACCAAGAACAAGACGGACAGCACTCCCAGTGGCAGCCTCTGACGAAGTTTGTAATACCGGTAAGCGAAAAATGGTTCTGGCTATAAGACAAAAATTTTATATTTTTACCAATAAAAAACTTAGTGTTACGGGTCAGTAGTGTTATAATTAATTAAATTCTATTATAAATATAAATGCACATTTTTGAGTGTACATTGTGTTTTCCCTAATTATTTTTAAGTTTTAAGAGTAGCGTAATTGGCCAGTATTAGTGACATTCTTTGACCAAGTCAATAAGAAAATTTCTCTTTAACTTTACCTGATGAGGATTTCGTGTCAGAGGTAATCCGGTGCTGTCAAATTGAAATATTATCGCATCAGCCGTATGATATTGCTTCCTGTCTCTTGTTAATACACATGCGTTGATTGGACAACCCTGAATCATATAATATTCTTCCTCCCACAGAAGAATTGTTTTTTTCTTTGTTACCTGGAATAAAACATGTAATTGACTTTCATTTCTTCACTGTTTTATCATACGCTGACATTTCATTCTTCGTAGCCTTTTAAATTAAATCAATTATAAGCAACAGGAAGGTTGTGTAGTATGCAGAAGTAGAAAATGTAGCAAAGTCTGTCCCAGCTAGTCCCAAAAACAAACATGCATATGCTGAAACATTCTGAGTTGGATGGCTTTTTAAATTATTTTTTACATATGGATGTTTAGACTAATTTTTGTAGGTCTTGGTGTAGTCATATACCTACATGTATCATTATCTGTGGTAGGTAGGAAGAGGAAATACAAACTTTATCCTCTGTTGCATTGAACTTTATTGTATGCAAGTATGCAATCCATATTATTAATGTTATTGTTTAGCTGACCATAGTAACAATGCTATGCGTATATTTGTTACACTCTATCAAATTGCTAGCCATTACTAACCAGCTAAATCCTTCAGACATCATTAGACTATAGGTTCCCAACTTAGAAACATCAATTACAAGGTACATACTTTGTGGAGACTACAGCATGGGCCAGACCAACTGCGATATTAACAAACTAATGTGAGAACAAACAAGAAGAACGTACAATGTACATCTTATACATTGACAGTTACTTGAGGAATCAACAGTCACAAGACACCACATACATTTGGAGCATACTAAAGTCTGAGCAGAACAGAATACCAAAAAAACGAGGATTACATTGGAAACTGTGGAGCTGAGAAGGAATAAAGTGCTGAATTTTACTTGAACCAAGCGAAAACCATTATCCAAACAACAGATCATGGCCACCTTAAAAGTGACATCCCACGTACATAGAGTACGTACCTCCATTTGGCAATATACCAGAAGACATATTGTAGCAGATTGACCAATCACCCACCTTCAAATTTCACCTGAAGATACAGCGATCTAACAGAAACTCCAGTCGCCCTGCCCATGAGACATAAACAATCATTTCACCCACCAGACCCTTGGAGAATATGGAGACCACAATCAATATTTGCATTATCAGTCAGAGACAGAACACATGCAGAATTGTATGTTTGTACATAAACCTATTTATGTTTATGTTTATTCAGTGTCTGCTAATGCAGAAGTTGATTCTGTTGAGTGTAAGTCAGTCTAGCTATAATTTAATATTTATTTAGAAAAAATTATTTTTATAATAGAGATATTAAAATTTAAAAATTAGAATTAGAATACATTACCCCCCCCCACACACACACACACATACACACACAAAGTAAAACTTGATGGTCTATGGTAATTCAGTCATCTAATGAACCAAACCATCCTAGTAAATTATAATAAATTTGTTGAGAATTACAAACAAAACTGAAATGAAGACGTAGCGTATATAGTTCAGTAGTAGTTTTATGTAATTTAAGTAAGTTAAGCAGAAAAATAAAAATAATCTAAACTGGAAAGTTAAATTAATTTGTATCTTGAAAGCAAAACAAAACTTACCTGTAAACGTATTAGCAACATGATCATATAAAAATATACCATTCAAACTGACAGCATGAGACATACTATTTTACTTTTCTAGGTGATGTTATGTCAAAATTCGTTTATGTATAGGCAGTACAGAACATTGGTTGTTGTATGCCAAATTAGCTAGTTGACTACACCAAATTACATAAACATTAGAATGCTTTTTATCTATATTACAGTTTATCTGCTTGGAGGTTTATGTTTGCCCTCTCAGCTGTACAATGTGCATAAATATATTACAAGACGGCCTAATAAATAAATTGTTCTAACCTAACAGTTCATTAGCATTTCATTCTTTTAACCTTTAAGTACATAAGTACATGACAATCTCTTAAGTATTTCCCATAATTTGCCTATGAGAATTCAATTATTTGTTCAGAGTGTCTGGATTGTATTCTGTGCGTATGTTTGTTATATTTCTACAGATATTGACCATTCAAATCATTAAAATATAAAGGAGTGAACATTGTATTTCTATGTAAAAGTACATGTATTTTTACACTGGTAATTTTATCTAATAAAATATGTAACTAATTTATAATTAAAAACAACAACAGGAATAACATTGTAGCGTGACAGAAAATCTACCTTATTATAATGCAAAAATAAGCAAATATAAAATAATAAAAAAACTGGCATAAAGAAAAATTACTATAATAATTACTCAAGAACAACAGTAAACTGAAATTCTAGATCCAAAGAAATCAAGTTCATTGAAACCAATCATACAATCCATAATAAATAATACTGTAGGAAGAGGATTATAGTCCAACTTATAGTGTAGATATACCCAGATAGAATAGGAGCAGGTAAGGAAAAACTATGGATAAACAAACCCACAGAATAGAAAAATAACTATTAAAAAACAATACCACATTATAAAAATAAAAACCTAAAAAGATAACATAAGAAAAGAACAATTACAATAAAATAAAAGCAATGTAAATTAAGTATAAGTAAAGATGTTAGATATAAGACAACCCCAAGACAAAAGATAAAAGCAATTATGTCACAATATTATATGACTAAAGGTGGACAAGTGTAATTTATTTTTATTGTGAAAAGTGACTCCTAGCAATGAAAATTAAGTGATGTTCCTTATTCCCCAAGACTAGATAAAATTACTAGAGATAAGATTAGGGAATATAGTGAATAGTGAGGGGAACCAGGGTAAATCCCTAAATAAATAAACAAAACAGAAATAGACTGAATAAATATTAATTTTAATAACTGTTTAAATAAAAACAGATTTGTTTTGTTGTGTTAGTTCATTGAACCCATAGCATTAAATGCTTGGGATTAAATTTATTTTAAGAGAATACCTTTATTATGTTTTAATAAGGTTAATTAATCATAGACAATGTTGTAGTTAAGTAAGGGCAATTTAGTTGTCAGGATTTTATTGGAATTGTACGTCATAAATGGTAACAGGAATCTGAAACAATAGTAAACTTAGTAATAGAATTAACAGCAATACATAGACCAAATTATAAATCTCACCAACATTATAAATTAATAGTAAATAAGTTAATGAAACAAATTAAAGGAATGAACGTTGTGAAATTTAACACAATAAAAATTTATTATAAATGTGACAACACTTTTTGAAAGTAATTAAGGAAAGTGTTGCGGTTTGGAAGCTCTTGAATAATCGCGAGTTATTCCAAAGACGCTAAGCAGGAAAGGCTGGATTGCATTAGAAAGAAGTGGACTGTATTGCGAATATTGAACATGCGTTTATTGACAATTTTAATTATTAGTTATGATCGGCACGTGCGGATGCATTTGGGGCAATAACGCCCGAAAATTAATCTTGAATGAAATCGTGGTCCATTGTAGATGGACTCAGGTAAATTGAATTAAATAGAATCTTATGAATGCATATTAAAAAATATCCAGAAGCCGCGGCTGGAAGAGAAGTGTTTAACGAGAGATGCGCTCGGAGCCTTGTTAGAAACTAAACTAAACTTGCCTGTAGCCGGCGGTGAGGACCGGCTGCAGCGTTTGATAAGCGCGTGACGTCATCCGCGCGTGCCGCATTGCGGCGGTACACCGCGTACAGCTGATAAACAAGTACAAAGTTAAACATACTGCCCGCCAAAATCGGGACGATTTTGTACATTAAAGGTTAAATTGAATAATACAATAATTAGACCTACATGGCGAAAGCGATACAATAGTTGGCGTATTGGCCACAGTGCAACGACATAATAAAAATAATAATAGGAATTCAATTAACAATCACAAGGCATACAATAAATTGACCCTTATGCCAATAGCAAGGGCATACTGACATTAAAATTACTCAAAACATAATAGTAACACAATACACCCAATAATGCAATGATTAAGTAGATATTGCTCTTTCCCAAATAATACCCCTTGATATTTGCCAAGCATTACAATAACAAGTGATAACACCATAAAAAATACAATAATTTCCACATGATAATGACACAATAATCCCAATAAATTTCATAATATGTGACCCTTAGAAAATACAATACATATGTAGAACAATTGACACTATAAGTAACACTTGTAGTTCTCGGAATTTGAATTATATAAACATATTGACAATGCACAACATCCATAAATAATTAATAGCACATATGAAACACAGTCACTGTTGCAGTAATAGCTAGCGGCACGTAAACAATATTACAATGTTTATGATACAATTGGCTTGTATGCTCGCCCGGGGAATGTCCTGGGCGTGGTCCATGCAATGTGACACGCACACACACACACACACACACACACACACACACCTCGTATGGCACGCATACGATTAGCTTGTTGCCACCGGAAGGGGGCATAATTTGTGGATGGGTCGGCGTAAGATACCTAGCGCAGTGCGAACTTCTGCGACGCGTACTAAGGAATCTTGACCCGGAAAAACATTGGTAATTACCCCACGCTTCCATTCTAGAGGGGGGGAATTGTCATCCAAAATGAGGACAAGCTGTCCGACATTCAAATTCCTTAACGGGGTGCGCCATTTATTGCGCTGCTGCAGCTGGTGCAGATAATCCCTAGACCACCGTTTCCAGATGGTCTGCGTAAATTTTTGGAGCAGAAGCCATCTGCTCAAATGACTATTATTGCTTTGGGTATAGTCGGGTTCCGGAAGTGCCGTCAGTGGAGCACCGACCAAAAAATGAGCAGGTGTTAAGGGTTCAGGGTCTCTAGCATCGTCGGACACCGAGCATAACGGGCGTGAATTAAGGCAAGCCTCAATTTGAGAAAGAAGAGTAGAATATTCTTCAAAATTCAAGATCGTACCGCCTATTACGCGACGTAAATGAAATTTAACACTCCTTACACCACTTTCCCACAAACCACCGAAATGAGGGGCTGAAGGGGGGATAAAGGACCATTTGATACCGTGGAGACCGCAAAACTCCAGAGAAGATTGCTCAACTTCCTTGGAGGTTAGAAATTTATACCAGTCATGCAAAGTGTGGTTGGCACGACGAAAATTCGTGCCATTATCCGAAAATATCTGCGCAGGAATACCTCTGCGCAAGACGAACCTTTTTAAAGCCGCTATAAAGGCGTTGGAAGTGAGATCCGATACCAATTCTAAATGTATGGCCCTAGTACACATGCATATAAATAGCGCGATGTATGCCTTGGTCGTGGACTTAGAGCGCTGCCCGCCATGGCGCAAAAGTACAGGACCGGCGTAGTCCACGGCCGACTGTGAGAATGGCCTAGAAGGCATGGCCCTTGAAGGGGGTAACTGACCTAGTAGTTGATTCGCGCCTTTAGCCCGGAAACGAAAACAAGTGACACACTTATGTATCGCTGAGCGGATATAGGATTTGTCTTGTATGATCCAATACTTTCGCCTAAGCGAAGCTTGAGTTGATTGCACTCCAGCGTGCAACAAACGGATGTGTTCGTGTTCAATTATTAATCTCGTGAGATGAGAGTGCGGGTGCAAAATTATTTGGTGTTTACTCTCGTAGCTAAGTGGGGAGAATTGCAAGCGGCCTCCCACTCTTAAAATGCCCGATTCATCCAGGAATGGGTTGAGAGCAAGAATTTTACTACTGCGAGGAAGGCACCGGCGTGCCTCAAGTTCCATAACTTCTATGCCGAAATGCAACTGCTGAGATTGCCGGACAAAAATCAAGAGCGTGTCTGACAATTCCTGAGACGACAAAAAGGACGTGTCTCTATCAACAGCCGCGAGCCTAGAATTGCGAAAAAATCGACGGCAATATGCGAAGACGCGAATAAGCCTCGTAAGTGATGAATAATTTTCAACATAACTATGTGTTGAGGATGCGACAATTAGTGAGGTTTGAACCTGCTTGCGACGTTCCTCCTCAAGGTCGGGAAAAGTACAGGGAGTATTAATGTCGAACGCGCTGACCGGCCATGAAGCTGACTCAACCATTGAGTATGACAGTGCAAGCTACGAGGGAGGCAACCGCGCGATAAGATGTCGGCAGGGTTGTCATTTGATACTACATGACGCCAAGTACCCCTGCTGCTAACAAGACGCTGTATTTCCGCGACACGGTTGGCCACAAATACCTTCCAACGGGAAGATTGCTGATGTATCCAGAACAACGCTATCATGGAGTCCGAATAAAGATATATTCCGTCAACATTGTAATTGATGGCGTTTAAAACTTTGGACGTTAATTTCGCCAACAATAAACAAGCACAAAGCTCAAGTCGTGGTAGCGTTATCTGTTTCAGCGGAGCGACCCTAGATTTAGCACACAACAAGTTTGATGATATGGCGCCGTTCGAATAGACCGCCCGCACATAAATGCAACACGCGTAACCTTTAGCCGAAGCGTCGGCGAATCCGTGCAGCTGTAATGAACTAATTGGGTAATTGTTCGAACTCTTAACCGACCTCGTAATCTCAAAATGAGTGTCGGAGACTAATTGAGCGTATAATTCCAACCATTGATTGGCTAATGACCCAGATAGGGGTGCGTCCCAATCTGTGCCCGCCAACCACAACTGTTGCACGAAATGCTTGCAGTAAAATGTGATGGGAGCGATCAAACCTAATGGATCATAGATCCCGGCGATGATCGACAACACGCTTCTCTTGTTGAACACGGTTAAATTATTATCACTCCTAACGGTGTATAAAAAGTTATCCCTTTCAACGTTTGATTGGATTCCCAATGTACGCACGTTTTGACCTTTGCTGAAGTCACGGGTTACTTGGGCGCGAAGGGTCATAATCTTATGGTGGTTAGAGAACCACTTATGCAACGTAAAACCATACCTACTCAACAACTTCACGATCTCGCATTTCATTTCAGCTAAGCCGTTCGGATCATCCGAACCCGTTATGAGATCGTCTACGTAAAAGTCATTTGCTATGGCCTTAGCAGTTGTAGGGTAGTCGGGTTTATTTTCGTAGGCTATCTGAGCCAGACAACGTGTAGCAAGGAAGGAGGCACTAGCAGTGCCGTATGTAACCGTCCTTAACGCGTAATGTCGCAATTCCTTGTGCGGCGCATCACGCCAAACGATGCGTTGCAGGTTTGATTCCTTGGGATTAACAATGATCTGGCGATACATCTTTTCTATGTCCGCAATAAGTACGTATCGGTGGGTACGGAACCGAACCATTATCGAAAACAGATCCTGCTGGATCGTAGGACCGACCATTAAAGTATCGTTAAGGGACAAATTATTTGTGGTTTTAGCGGAGGCGTCAAATACCACGCGCAATTTAGTGGTTAAGCTAGAGTCCTTGAAGACTGCGTGATGGGGCAGATAAAAGATCTCTGACCTGTCAAGCGACAGATCGTATTCATTAAGCGGCGACATGTGGTCAAGTTTCAGATAGTCACTCATGAACTCGCTATAATCCTTATAAAGGATAGGGTTCTGCTTGAACTTGAACTCTAACGATTAGAATCTGCGGATGGCTCCGCGGAGAGAATCTCCCAAATGAAATTTATCAGATCTGCGGGGCAGGGATACCACGAATCTCCCATCGCGGTTACGGCTAGTGGTTTCCACGAAATGTTTTTCACACGGCGAGTCCTCAGATCGGGCTTCGCGACTAGAGATCTCCTCCAACTTCCAAAATTCTTTTAGTTGCGAGGAAATCTGATTATCATCCTTACAGACCATAAAGGAAGAAACTGTTTTAGTTATATCGACGTTGAAGGGTAAGTCACCGGCCAAAATAAATCCTAATTTCGTTTCCTGAATTATAGGAAAGTGTGGTCCGCGTGTAAATTTCATAGGTTCAATTAGTTGGAGAAAATATTGAGCGCCGATTAATATATCGACTTGCGCCGAGCAATGTAGGTGAGGATCCGCCAAGAATATGCGCTTGGGCAACTTCAAAGAGGCAAGATTGAACGACTCCGCCGGTAAATTATTAGTTATACTGTGTAATACGGCACAATGCACGTTTAACGTGAAGGGTTTATAGCGTGAATGTAGCCTTACATTAGCACTGAAGTCAGCCTGAGAAAGCGAGTTCTTTATGCCCGTGATGGGCAGTTGCGATTTAACCAATTGGAGGCCCATTCTGCGGGCGAAATCCATTGTGGAAAAGTTCGCTTGAGAACCGGAATCCAGCAATATCCTAACGGGAAATTTTTTGCTGACTTTATTGGAGGTCATACAGACGGCGGTAGATAACAATACCGATTTATTGGTCTGTGATTTCAGTGAACATTGGTTGTTAACAGAAGTTGCGTCCCTGTTGGGGACATGAACCGTGGTGTGGTGACGCCTAGAACATTTTTTGCATGAGAATTTTGAGGGACATTTTGAGCTTTCGTGTCCCGAACGGAGGCAGTTTAGGCAAAGTTTGTTTTTTATTAACACGTCTTTTCTGTCAGGGATAGACGGCGATGTAAATTGTAGGCAGTCGCTAAGTCTATGTCCACCGTTACACAGCCTGCATAAATTGTTTCTAATATGTGAGTGGAATGCGCCCTTTGGAGTGCTTATCTGTTTAACTGCCTTGCGATAAGGAGACTTATCGCTTTTGTTCAACCTGCTCGTTGGGCTAGTCGCGTTATCGAGATTTTGCAGTAATTTTCTTCGTGAATTTAGAAAATTTATAAAATTATTAAAATCAGGGAACTTATGCTCCGACAAACTCTCTTTCCACAAACGTAAAGTGTAATTATCAAGTTTTTTGGCTAAATAATTTACGACAATAATTTCGAACGTGTTGACTGGCAGTTTGAGATTATTTAAAGCGTTTATATTGGCAGAGATTTGATCAATAAATTGCGATATGCTATCTTGGGATTCTTGTTGAACTAATGGTACGTCCAGGACACTCCACACGTGATGGGCGGAAACAATTAGCTTACTTTCATATCTATTCCTCAACAGATCGATAGCCACCGCGTAATTCTCATGAGTGATGGGCAACGATTTTATTACATTAAGTGCCTCGCCATGTAAAGACGAGTGCAAATAGTGAAGTTTCTGTATATCCGTCAGATCTGTTCTGGCGTGAATTAATTCGAGAAAAATATGGTAATAATGTTGCCACTCAACAATACTACCCGCAAACCGTGGTAATTTTATTGGTTCCAATTGAATGGGGGGTGTTTTAGACTGTTTACTTTCAGCATTAATTACTGGTTTTTGGTTCATATGCTCAGCTTGCTCCAGCAGGTGTTGCAATTTACATTCTATATTACAGAGATCGTCCTCCGTTTGTACTCTATCACTCGTTAAAGCAACGTCCGCTTCCTCAGCTTCGATTTGTGACTGTATCTCATCATATTTGGTGGATAATTCCATCAAATGACGCAGTTTTATTTTCAGCGCATGAGGATCGCTGGTTAACAAATCGAAGTTATCCGCGAAAGTATTTACTCGGGATATTGAGGCTTTAATTGTGCCTCGTTTTTTTATTAGAGCCCTTACATCGGCCATTATTACAATTTAAAAAAAGGAAAAATATTTAGAAAGAAATTGAGCATAGAGCATGTGAACCACAAACTTAATTTTGAATGAATTTGAATACGTTTCGGTAGCTAGCGATCGTTGTTTAGAACATAAACTTACTCTCTCTAACTAATCAAGCTTTGTTGGCAATTAAATTATTAAAATTATGAATCTAAGTGGTAACAAAGTATATCTTTATCTTTAAAGTTTTAACTGATAATGAGCTGCCAACCATTTATTAATTTGTATTGTGTAATGACGGTGTTCGTTTATACAAATGTGGTAAGAAATAACCACTAAAGTGAAATATTATTAAACATCAAATATAAGTAAAGTTTATAGTCACGTGGCCGTCGATCCATTCGTGATGAAGCTGGCTTCGATCCCGTTTGGAGCTGTTACACCTCCTGTCTCTGCTGGTCAGATGACGCCTCATGTTGTACCCTCCATTAATTAAAGCTGTGGAATCTTTTTTGATGACCTCGCAAATGCTGTCCTGCTTTGTCCCGTCGTCTCTGGTCTACTGCTTGGCCGAATCTTGTCGAGATGACTGCGACGTGATTCACAACAATGGTGTCGCTCAGGACGAGAATGATGCCCGTAGGGCGTGATTAAATTCAGATCGGTTGGTCCAGAAATGATGCGTATAAAGAAATGCTGTCGCTTGTGGACCCAAACATGAGCAATCCGTCCCGTGGTGACCAAAAACGTTTTCGTTTTTGGGCCAAAAATATGAAATCCTGCCCGGTGGGACCAAAAATGATGTCGTTTTTGGCCAAAAATATGAAATCCTGCCCGTGAGGACCAAAAATGTTGCGGTTTGGAAGCTCTTGAATAATCGCGAGTTATTTCAAAGACGCTAAGCAGGAAAGGCTGGATTGCATTAGAAAGAAGTGGACTGTATTGCGAATATTGAACATGCGTTTATTGACAATTTTAATTATTAGTTATGATCGGCACGTGCGGATGCATTTGGGGCAATAACGCCCGAAAATTAATCTTGAATGAAATCGTGGTCCATTGTAGATGGACTCAGGTAAATTGAATTAAATAGAATCTTATGAATGCATATTAAAAAATATCCAGAAGCCGCGGCTGGAAGAGAAGTGTTTAACGAGAGATGCGCTCGGAGCCTTGTTAGAAACTAAACTAAACTTGCCTGTAGCCGGCGGTGAGGACCGGCTGCAGCGATTGATAAGCGCGTGACGTCATCCGCGCGTGCCGCATTGCGGCGGTACACCGCGTACAGCTGATAAACAAGTACAAAGTTTAAACAGAAAGTATAGGATATTATTACAAAAAGGCAAGTGTACTAACACTGAGGACTAGAGAAAAGCCTAAATTGAAGGTAGGGTTCAAATTAGCTAAGTGAATCATCAAATTACTTAGAATTAAAGAAACCAAATCATAATAATTCAATCAATGATCTTGTTTAATGATAATTGGAATCTAACATATACTGTAAACCATTTAATTTGTAAGGAAGTAAAGTAGGTAAGGCCTACAAGCAAGTATTAGGTAAATATGACTTTTGAGTTAAAAAATACTGTAAAATATATCATGTATGGTATTAAATTATGCAGAATTAAATGAGGAATTTGATTATGTAATTAGAATTTAATAAGAATGGGTAATAATCAAAATGGAATTTTATATACAATGTAAAATTCAATTCATTTGAACAAAATCAAACTTAAGTCTTAAGTATCAGCTGACTGAAAACAATGTACATGTACTAATAAATCAGTCATGAAGAATTATGAAGAAAAAACTGGGAGTTGATTGTTAAACATCAAGGCGAACACATCAGAATGATATAGCTAAAAAAGATAAAAAAATTTTTGACAAGAAATAAGCTTAAGAAAGGGAATCTAAAATATGAGTTAAGAAACCAAACTATTACTTTTATGAAGATTGGCAATAATAAACCAGATATACGAACGGTCCAGGGACTATTCGAGAAAGTTCCAATGTGAATATTATCACGACATTCTGGATGAACTATTTGAAACAAAGACACTTTTAACCAACACCTCTTACCGAAACTAAAACGGATTACGAACACTGAATCACACTACAACGAAGAAAAATTAATAACTACTGCTCGGATGAGGGACACTTAGATAATAAACATTTATTTGGAGGAAAATCGTTGAGAAGCTCGTTTTATAAATCCGAGGTGAAGAAAGCGGCTATCTTTGATGAGATAATCTGTTGAACGACTTCAAGCAGCTGTGATGACGTCAGCCCATGCCTAGCCTGTGGTTCGAATATTTCCATTTTTACTAACATTTTTATGATAAATATTATTTCTATTTTATTAAGTAAGAAATTTTATTTGTGAGTATTGTACTTTTCTGCATTGCTCTTTTCTGACTTTTGATAACAGTAAAAAGAGCCTTATCAATGTTAGGATATTATTAAATTAAAATTACTTGATTCAAATCGACCTGAGATAAGAGTTCGAGCTGTGAATAATTATTTCGACTCAAAGTCGACTAATCGTAATAAGATCAATAAATTAAATTAAACATTCCAGATTTGAGTTTTATTTCTTTATAAAGTACATAATTAAAAAAATTTCAGATATTAAGTGAAACCTGGACGTCAAGGAGAAAGAGAACGACATCGGAAAGGAGTAAAAACACCGTACCTATAAATCCTATAAATCGATTGTTTAAATAACATAATCTATTTAACGGTTGTAAACAAACTATTCATCACCAACCAAAACAAGTACTCTAAGAAGGGAATTAAAATAACAACTAGGATTAATATAATAATGCATAAACTAATAAACAATAAATAAATAAATAATAATAATTAAATACAAAAAAAATTGATCTCTCAATAAATTAAAATAAGAAAAAATTTTCTTTATCTTTAATTGATCAATAAAACAGGTTTCGTTGAAAAGTGGTGCTCCAACTTAAGAGGCTGAAATTAGGAATTTATAGGCACAAGAAAGAAAAATAATCTGTCTAATTTCCAATTTTAACCGGCAACAGTTACAAGCTCAGAAGGGTAATAAAAATGCACAGGAGAGCAACATCAAAGGAAAGGGCGGCAGAAGCCGAGAAAGAGATTGACATGGAAGACAGAGAGGAGACGCCAGTGGAAGACGTGGAGATGATACTACCGCCTGCTGAACCAACCAAACCCGTGTCACAGAAGAATCAACCAGAAAAACCCACACAAACAAAGAACGCGACAATGCAAGAAATTTTCAGGCTTACGATGAAGAAAATGGATGAGAACAACCAATCCACAAAGGAAGAATTGAGTAAGAAAATGAATGTAAACAACCAATCCACAAAGGGAGAATTGAGTAAGACAATGGATGAAAACAACCAATCCACAAAAGAAGAATTAAGTAACAAAATTGAAAATACCAATAAGAATATAAATGAAAACAGTAAGAAAATGGAAGAGAAAATGGAGGATAACAGCAAGTAGATGGAAGAGAAGATGGAAGAGATGACGGAAGAAATCAATAAGAAGATGGAAGAAAAGATGGTGGAGAAATTGGAAGAATTGAAAGATGACAACCAACTATTAAAAGAAGAATTAAGGGAGGTTAACCAAAAAAATATGGACAAGTTAGACGAAAGGATAGAGTTGTTAAAAGGAGAATTGTGCAAGAAGATAAACGATAATAGTGAGTCGACAAACAAGAAATTAGAAGAAGAGACACCCGGAATAAAACTACAAATTACAGAAGCTGACAAGAAATGGAGTCAGACTAATCAAGAAATACAGGACTTTAAGGAAGAAGTACACACCAAAATTACTAATATTGAAGAAAACAATCGGAATAAAATGGAAGAAAACCAAAGGGAAACACAGGAAGGACTGGGCAAGGTACGGAGCCAATTCACGGAAAAGTGTGACAGTATTGAAGTTGCCATGACCAATATAACTGGTCAAGTACGTCAGGACCAGGAAGAAATAGAATTCATTCAGAATAGACCAACTAACCTTACTAGTCTCCCTACTACTGAAGGTCGAGAATGGCTAAATTTTAGACAATACAAAGAAAACCAATGGAATTTTTGGCTAGAAATGAGGAGTATTTTGCGAAACATCGTGGGAATAGATGGAGTACGAACCGAGAATTGCTAGGTGAATCTTTCAAAGAAATGACAGACAATTGGTTGATGGCGATAAGGAGTGATTTAACTGACTACCAACAATTTAAAAACTTGTTCAAGGCGAAATATTGGTCAGAGTCTACGCAAAACTTAATACGAGACAACATATATCATGGAAAATATAATGCTAACATAGGTACTACCTTGACCGCATATTTCCTAGGAAAGGTGTGTTTAGCAAAACACCTAGAACCGAACATACCAGAGGAGTGCCTTGTAAATAAGTTGTCTTATCACCATGATGAAGATACCATTAGAGCACGTAGAGGTAGCACAAACAGTACAAGCCATGGCAAAGTTGCTCGAAAAATATGAACATGAAGATTACTATCGCCAAAGCAGGAGGCGAAATGATCGTCCTGACATAAGAAATAATAATAATCATTATCATAATAATAGTAATAATAATAACTACCCCGCGAACCGAAGTAATTCCAATTGTTACAATCATAATAATAATAGAAATAATAATAACCACCCCAATAATAGAAGTAATTACTATAATGATAATAATAATAATAATAATAACAGTCAGAGAAAACCCAACCATGTTAATACTAACCATTATTATAATAATAACAGGAACTATCAACAAGGCAATAATAATAATAATAATAGGATCTATAGACCTAGGGTAAACTAAGAGTAAATTATAGAAGGAAAATTGTCAAAGAAGGTATCAACATCAAAGGCGGAATAGCTTTCATGATTATGAAACCCGGCAGGTAAATAGTGGCAGTGACAATCATATGGACAATAGACCCAGACGAAGTACAAGCGTGGAGGACCGAGAAAGACAAACTAACCATGAACCACCCTTTGTCTATCGCAGTGAGCGGCAGGAACCGATCCAAGGATCCCAGACCGACACATCGGTCTGCCCAATTGATAGTAACAATGACAAATTAAACGGGAGGAGGCAGTGATAAATTTTCACAACCCTTCACTGCTCCTATCTACTGGGTATGGACGATAATTGAATAAAGACGGTAACTTTAATAACATTACAATTATTTACAGTAATTATTTAAAAAATCTCAGAAATGAACTATGGAAGAAAACACTACAAGTCTCAACAGCCAGAATAACGAGATAATTTATATAAATACAGAAGTCGAAGGAATTTTAGCACAAATAATGATAGATACGGGAGCTAATGTGTCCATAATAAATAGTGTTGAATTAGATAGAATACAAAAGGAATGCCGGCGAACACTACCAATATTACCTGTCAATAATATTGTATTAATAGGGGCCACTGGTCGTCAAAATAAAACTATCCGAAAACAAGTATCGTTAAATGTTGCTAGCAAGGGTATATGAATACGGTGTTTTTAATTGCAACAGGATTGCCATTTAATATATTGGTAGGATGTGATCTACTAAGGAGAAACTCACTTATTATTGATCTGAGCAGGGAGAAAGTGTCACTGTTCTCAGAAGGGGTAACGTGGACGGCGGGTTTAGTAGGTAGCGAGATTGTACTTCCCAGCCGGATCCACCAACAAGTTAGTGAAGTAAATTACATAGAACATAAATCACCATTCAATCGAATAATATACCATAATACAGAAGACGACTTATGAGCACAGAAGATACAGGTGATAAGGAACTTCCGATGCGGAGGTACAAACGAAAAATTGACAGAGAAACAAATAAACAATTTAATTCAAATATATGAGAGATATCGAACAATGTTTTCAGATGAACACAGGAAAATCAAAAACTACCAATGCAAAATTCAATTCAGGGAACCAGTGAAATGTAACAGAAAGTCCTATCCGATAGCGCATTTACTGAAGAAGGCGGTACGAACTGAGATTAATAAAATGATTAGTAGTGATATTATAGAAAGTAGTCAATCTCCGTTCGCCAGTCCAATTGTGGCTATTCCTAAGGAAAATGGACAAGTCCGGCTTTGTTTGGATACGCGAGATCAACAAAATGATAATAAATGATAGAACATCGCCCGGAGAGATTGAAGAAATATTAAAAAGATTCCACGGGACCAAGTTCATTAGTACCTGGGACACCGTGTGCGGTTACTGGCAAGTGCAGTTGCACCCACAAAGTCGCCAGTATATGGCTTTCATAGTTGAAGGACGCAATTATCAGTTCAAGAGATTGCCCTTCGGACTAGTGAATTCAGTAGCCATCTTTGTAGCATGTATGGATCAGATACTCGGTCAAGAAGCACTCCAGTTTACAACTGTATACGTAGACGATCTACTAATTATCTCGGCCAACTGGGAGGAACACTGCTACAGAGTGGAAAATGTATTAGAAAAATTAGCCACTAATAATATCACTCTAAAGTTAGAAAAATTAAAGTTTATTGCTAAGGAAATCCAGTTTTTGGGGTTCAGTTTAAATGACCAAGGAATCTCACCGTCATTAGAAAAGGTAGAAGCGATACAGAAGTTCCCTAAACCTAAAAATCGAAAACAACTGCAGTCATTTTTAGGAATCTGTAATTATTATAGAAAATTTCAAAACCAAAATTCAGAGCTGACAGCCAAATTCCAATATCAGTTATCCTCTAAAAACAAATGGATCTGGGGTCAAGAAGAAGACATTACCTTTCAACTAATTAAAGATAAGTTTTTAGAAATAGTAGTACTTCACCATCCAAATTTTAACCAGCCTTTCTTTTTAAACTGTTATGCCAGAAATATCAGTCTGGGAACAACCCTG
Source organism: Magicicada septendecula (assembly GCA_034769895.1). Classification (NCBI taxonomy): domain Eukaryota; kingdom Metazoa; phylum Arthropoda; class Insecta; order Hemiptera; family Cicadidae; genus Magicicada; species Magicicada septendecula. The sequence goes on along the minus strand of CM068375.1, from coordinate 361,002,682 downwards.
TATCAAGAGGATGAAAATGGTAATCATTTAGTCATTAGCGTCGCTAGTAGAACATTAAATCAATGTGAAAGAAACTACAACGTAACTGAAAAGGAGTTACTTAGTGTTGTGTTTACTTGTAGTAAATTTCGTACGTATATTTTGGGGTATCCGGTAACAGTCCGGACGGATCATAAATCAATATCATTTTTAAGGAGATGTAAGTTGAACCACGGTAGACTGACCAGGTGGATACTTGCCCTGCAAGAATATGATCTACGATGGGAGTACATCCCAGGAAAAAAGAATGTTGTAGCTGACGTTTTATCACGTATTAATTTAGAAGACCAAACTTTTGAAGGAGAGGAGGAGAGGATACTTAAGATTTACAACATTATTAGGAACAGATCAGATTTAGAGGCGTTATTGCTGAACATCAGCATCCACCAGCAGTCGGACACAAAGCTAAGTAACATCAAAGATCGACTAGCAGAACAAGATGACACTGTAACCAGATTCTACTGTCTTCGTCATTGAATATTATTTATTAAAACATCTCTCCATCAGGAAAAGCGGAAAATTATTATCCCTACAAATATTGAAAAAGAAATAATCATGGACTACCATCCCCGATATGGACATATGGGAGCCTTGAAGGTGATAAAGGCATTAGAAGAAAATTGTCAGATAAAAAATATTAATTGGAGGTGAGAAAATATATCAAAACTTGCCATATTTGTGAACTAGTGAAGGCGAATAACGAAAAGAAGGAAGGCATAATAATACCAATCACTTCGATGAAGAATCTGGAAAAAGTATTCTTAAATATATGCGGGCCATTTCCTCGTAGTGGCGGGCGCCACCGATACAAATTGTTATAATCATAATGGATCACTTTACTAAATTTACAAAACTATACCCAGTTAACAGTGCAACTACTCTGAGAATCCTGCGAGTGATAACCGACCAATACATTCCAGAAATAGGAAAACCTATATCAATTACACTATGCAACATGATTTTCTATGTTTCTGTAGTCTTAGGTGTTCCTAAAGCATTTTTTTGTGCTGATTCCCGATCTGCAATCCGTTTCTTTCTATCACGTACAGTTTTTTTGCAAATCAAATGAACTCATCTTTTTTTTACACGTAAGTTTCACAAGGGGAAATTTTATTGTGGGGGAGGGATTAGTTGGCCACACTTGTTACACCCAGCTGGCTGTTAGGCGGGAAACAGTAGTTCATTGTTTACACACTATAGTGCTGTGAGGTTATGTTTGTGCTGTCATATATAGTTTGTGAACTTTCTGTAGAAATGAGTTCCCGGAAGTGTTTGAATAACCCAAAGGTGTTCTGTTATATTTGTGGTAGCTACGTAATTGGTAAGCAAAGACAGGACATTAATAGTTTTGTGAGAAACGTGTATTACGCGTACTTCGGCATAAGGCTTGGTGATGAAGACAAAAGCTGGGCACCATACAAGGTATGTCGTACATGTGTTGAGGGACTGAGACTGTGGAAAAATGGTGCAAAAAATCAATGCCTTTTGCAATCCCAATGGTTTGGAGGGAGCCACAAAATCATGTTAACGATTGCTATTTTTGTATGGTTAAAATTCAAGGTCATAACGCAAAAAGTAAGAAGGGTATACAATATCCGAACATTCCTTCGGCCTTACGACCAGTTACGCACTGTAATTCTCTCCCTATCCCAGTTCCACCTCCCGTTCTTGAAGATGTGCCACTGGCGAGCAGCTCAGAAAATGAAAGCGACAATGCTGATGATTACAACCCGGAAGAAGATTCTGCACCAAAATTATTCAGTCAAAATGAACTTCATGATATTACTCGTGACTTGAACCTAACAAAAGATGCCGCCCAATTGCTTGGGTCAAGATTGAATGCAAAAAATCTTCTACTACCCGGAGTTACGTTCTCTTGGTATAGGTCCAGAGAGAAGGAATTAATGAAATTCTTTAAAGAAGAAGACTCTCTGGTTTATTGTTGTGATATTGAGGGTTTATTGAATTTCATTAACGTCACTTACAATCTAAGTGAGTGGAGGTTATTTATAGACTCGTCCAAAACTAGCCTCAAAGGTGTACGTTTGGTTCAGTACCCATTGCGCATTCAGTTCATCTCAAGGAGACGTATGTAAATCTCAAAGCTCTGCTAAAATACGTGAATTATGAAAAATATTCTTGGACAATTTGTGGGGATTTAAAAGTAGTAGGTATGTTACTTGGTCAACAATCCGGCTACACAAAAATGCCTTGTTTCATTTGTGAATGGGATAATAGAGCCAGAGACAAACATTGGAAGAAAACAGACTGGCCCAAAAGAAAAACCCTCCAACCCGGTTCACAGAACATAATAAATGTACCAGTTGTTCAACGAAGCAAGATACTATTACCTCCTCTGCACATCAAACTCGGATTAATAAAACAGTTCACTAAAGCTCTTCCAAAAGATGGTGACTGTTTCCAGTACTTGGTAACAAGATTTCCGAAAGTATCTTATGAGAAACTTAAAGAAGGGATCTTCGTGGGACCGCAGATAAGAAAGTTAATGAAAGACAATTTGTTTGAAAGTACAATGAATCCAGTGGAAAGAAGGGGCTGGGTTTCGTTTAAAGAAGTTGTTGTCAACTTTTTGGGCAACCACAAACATCCAGAGTACAAAACCATGGTTAAAAGAATGTTGCAGAGTTTCGTGAAATTAGGATGTAACATGAGTGTAAAGCTTCACTTCCTACACTCACATGTTGACTTTTCCCTGCGAACCTCGGCGATGTCAGTGAAGAACAAGGCGAACGTTTCCACCAGGATATCAAGGACATGGAAAAGAGATACCAGGGAAGGTGGAATGCCAACATGATGGCCGACTACTGTTTTATGCTAAAAAGAGACGGCACTGGTGAAGGGAGACAATCACGGAAGAGAAGTTTCAACCCACGTCAGAAAGATCTTGAAGCAGTGAATTCAGCGAAGAAGAGGAATTAAATTGTCATATATGTGTTGTGTTTTCGTAATAATTATAACATTTTTAAGTGAGTGTATACCATTGTCTACTGCACCGCCATGTGTTGTGATTTTATGCAGGATTAAAACATAAACAATTTTGAAATCACAATCAAATAATAATAATTTTCCCAGTTCACAAAATTCGATTTTTTAAAATTTCGAAATTGAATTGTATAAAAACCTTACGTGATACAGAAAAACTAAAACCAGATTTGAAATCAGCATGAAAAATACTTTTAAAATCACCTTACAGTCTTAAAACATCGTACCAAAAGTTTTAAAATGTTGCATAGTGTTATTACTGATCATGGTTATAACAATTACTTAGGTAGCCCGGCCTTATGGGCGTCAAATATAATAATTATTTACTTTTGTGGTTGTTTATAAATTAATAGTTAATTAATTATTTGAGTTAATTAACTATGATATAGTATATTAAGCTGATTGTTTGTGTATAAGTGTGACATACCCATATTATTGCCACTCGTTAGGTACTCCAAATATAAATAAAACTGCCCACATTTCTTGTGGTGCTAATATTATAACCATTTTACTGTGTGTTACCTCAATTACTTATATAGTGTTAATTGGATATGTACGATTTGAATGACGTTGTTTTAATTTCTTTGATGCTATATACCAACTTAATCTTTCATAATTAATAGCATTGGTTTTCCATCTTAGGCGCGTTCGAATAAGTAACAACGTACACCAAACTTTATGATATTAACTTAATTTACTTACATTTGTTACCAATGACATCACTTTCATGATATCTGAAAAGAAACACTACATTTATCTAGCAATATGAAATAGCACATTATTATATAATTTATTATTTACTTCAAAATTTACTCACTCTCTTAACCGGACTAATTAAGTTAATAATTAACTTTAAAAAAAAAATTTTTTTCTCTTAAAATAAAACAAATTATTCTTTATCTTTAATTGATCACTAAAACAGGTTTCGTTGCAACGTATTTCACAATTTTTTGTAGTATTTGTACTTCATTTACATACTTTTGTTGGGAAATACATAAGCTGATTGATAATTCTGTCTTCGTTTGGTGCTTCTTCAGGGAGCAGAGGATCTCGTAACTCTTTCAGTGTTGGCATGTTCTTTCCTCCAAGGTACCAAGGTAGTTGAGATAGATTTCTGTTAGGCTGTTCTGTTGCTCGTGTTTGACGTTGTCTCATGATTGCTGATGACATGGGTGCGATCCAGCCTTTACGTTGTGCCTCAAATGTGTTAGGTCTACTCACAGCACTAACACAATTTACACTGATGGTCAGCTGGAACAAAATGAGAACTTTAGTTGCCACTTCAGAGCTATACTTTCAGCAAGTTTATAGCAAAGTTCATCAAAATTACAAATTAAAATAACAATGGGTTATTCTGTTGTTACAAGTGTATCATATTTCTTGATTCAGATCACAAAACATTTTATGACTGGCAACTCAGCAGTTGATATATTATCATTTGTTGAAGACCAGGCTAATCTGTCAAACTCAAAAAGCATGGCTGTACATTCATTGAGTCAAATTTGCAAGGACTGTGCCGTGTTTTTGGTGAAAAACCGGCTCTTCTATAAAAGTGAGTAATATAAAAGCTTAATTGCCGAAATAAATTTAATTATGGTAATTACGCGTATGTGCGCATTATGGTGATTACGCGTTGTGGTTTGCGCTGGATGCTTTCGCTACCTCGTGCCGGAGTGGTGAGTTATGTTTTCGACCGCTGCCCGAGGCAGGCTGGTTCACTATGAATTCAGCTTTACGGGCAGAAGCAGCCGGACTTCCCAGGTCAAACCAAGTTGCTTAAACTTCAAATTTCTATCTACTATGTTTGAGTAGAGGCTAAAGCATTCTCAGGTAAGTGACTTTAAGGTATATTGTTTCTTATATTGTAAAAGATTTAAAACGTAATGTGAAATTAACTGGGTTGCGAATGAAATAAAAGTTGTAAGTGGCCACGTGGTGGTAATTGAAAAGGCCTGTTCATGATTAGATATTCGATGTATTTTTAGGTCTAGTACAGCATGATAATTTGTATTTATAATTAACTATTGTATCTATGAAAATGGGGCGTAAAAGAAAGAGTATTTTGTAAATTGTGATGATAGTGAAATTTATGAAACCGTTGTGAACGACCACGTGCCGCTTGACGCCTTATGCCTGTTTGAGTTGGTTAATTTGCATACAGTCATCACTTTATTAACTATAATGTAATACACTATGTTCGTTATGAAAATATATACATATAATTGTGAAGCATTGTGGCCGTGAATGTGCTCTAGTATTTTAAAGAAAAACCTAAATTAAAAATAAAACAAAACTATATTCAAACGGGTTATGATGAACAGAGTGAGTTTTTATGCTGTGGGATGCGTGTGTTGTGAATTAAAGGTCACGGAAATAATTATCCTTATAATTGTTCAGGGTTCCCGTCTCGTCGAAAGTCCGACGCATTCCAGCGGGTGGCTGTCCATCTGCCACGAATATAACCAGACTCGATCTTGTTGCTCACGGGAGGAACGGCTGCACATCATGCCACAGTGACCATGAGACATCCCCTGGACAATTTTCAGGTGACATTTATGCCTAAAATACACTCTAGGCCGTTGCTGCAAACACCATCTGATGTGACTTTGCGTTCAGTATAACTCTAGTTCGATTTTCATTTGTGCTCACGTCCAGCTGGACATAATGGTTACAAACTTTATCTGTTTTATTTTCTGAATGTAATTACGACCCAGAATAAGTGTAAACACGGCCGTGGCCATGTGTCCGGCGACTTTTGATGTTATACCTTTCTTAACAGTAAAAGTTGTGGGGAATCTAATTTTTAGTGATTCATGTGGGTGCTGTTCATTTATGCTGGGGCCATAACCGGCTAGTTATGTCCCTATTACATTTGGGTATTTTATTGATATATTTACATTTTAATAATTTAAAAGGGTGTTGGGGTTTTTTTAAGTTGGGTTTGAAGGGTTTTTGTTGTGCTTTAACCTGAGGCCGTCACCTGTTGGTGCAGTTGTCTGCAGGTACCTGACAGGTTATTTTCTGTTGAATCTGGTTCGGGCGCATGCCTGCGGCTGGGTGAAGTCAGTTCTCTGTGAATTCATATATATATATATATATATATATATATATATATATATTGCGACAGTACAAATAAGCGATGTACTGAGCATTAAATATAAAAATTTAAATTTACCTAATAAACTGTAAATAATTAATAATATATTAGAAATAAGCATGTCAGGGATTACAAGCTTGGCTCAGACAAAAATATGAACAGGTGTTTCGACCTGAATCGACGTGCACACACACAAATGTAACTGAAAGTGTGTACACTAGTATTTTGCTAGTGTGTGTGAACGCAGGTCTATGCAGGCGAGTTTACCACCCCAAGATGAATAATTGCACAATTATTGTTTTTCCGTAATTATTCATAAACTATAATTAAGAATTACAATCCAAAACCACAATAAAATGTAATAAAATTTACTAAATACTGTGTACGAAAACCACGCGAAAGTGACACACCGTACGAGTGTAATAGTGAAATAACTGTGTACAAATCGAAAGGGTTAAGTTGCAATGTCCAAAATTACAGTGAACATGTGTTGTAAAAATAGTTATAAGATAAGTATAAGAGTATACTTACAGGACTCTGCAATTCGCAGAAAAATAAGAAATAGCGAATTTGACAAAGAGTGGGGGAACTGAATCCAGAGACAGTTTCTAACATGTCGATTTCGTACCACTGCAGGGTGTCGACCAAGACATGGGTATAAATAGGACACGCAAGCTACAGTGGTTCTCTTTCTTAAATCATCCACGGTGCAGCGGGAGCTTATGCCCGTCCGCACGGCGTATTTATTTATTTGTTGTAAATAGTTTAAATTTTCCAGTTACATACAACTATGTAACTAAGTTGTAAAGACAATCACTTTTAAATAATAAGAGCAGTACATAAGAAGAATTACATAAGAAGATCCATTGACGTCAGAAACAGCAAGAGGAGAGGTCCAGAGAGTGATACGACGCTGGACAAGATGAAGTGATACGACGCTGGACAAGAGGATGTTAAAATACAGTGTACATGTTAAAATACAGAGGATGTGATAATTATGTATTTGTGTTAGATTGTTATTAAATACTGTACACCAGACATCCGGTGTGACCATGTGCTCCGTTTATTAATGTACATTAAATTTTTCGGGTCCAAGGTTGCGTTAAGCGAGAAATCAGAGGCAGTAAGGGTTTCGAAATAACATCCAATTGACATGTGGCAAACAAATTAATTTTATTTATATCAGTATTCAAATGCTATAAACCACAGGAGTCTTTAAACGACTATTAAAATCCAACATGGCGGCTACATTATTTCCGCCTCTCACCATGCTTTTAATACTATATGGATATACTCTTATTTGCTTTAAAACAACTCTCCTATCAACTTCTTTACTGCAGTAACTTTCAAAAGTGTTATTTATTTCTTTGACATGAATAATTACTTTATAATTAACCACAAACCAATGCCTCAGATATGTTACTTTAAAGTGGGCCCACTCGCACTTTCACTCTCTCACTCAAACCAATCATACCACAATATTGAACACATTGATTATTTGTTCTGATTAGAGCTCATTTTTCTGTGTTAAATTTAGAAAAGAATTTTAAAGGGCTTTCCTGAAATGATGCGGCGTTGACTATCCTCGGCAGACTCCCATGTGGCTGGCAGGTGTTTGGCCAAACTGTTGCTGTTTTATTTAAGTGCACTGAATTTACTTTTTTCTCTACATTATGGTCCACTGATTCTATTGTATTGTTATGATTACATTTTTGAATAAATTTACATTTTTCTGGCAAAAACTGCCCACTACACTGTTAGAGCGTGTGTGCTCTCTGAGTTGCGTTTGAAGACTGGGCAGACGTTGTATATCTAGCTTTCGTCTGTCCTTTACACTGAATTTACATGATGGTTATAATCACTCGTTAACACTATTTACTTGTGATTACATTTTGTTAATTCAAATAAAACACTTTAGCTGACTATTTTATGCTAGCACAAATTTAACGTGTTACTGCCATGGTGATGTTCTGGCGACTGGGGCGGAAGCAGACACAATTATTATGTAAGTGGTCGTGCATCTGACGTCATCGTCTATTGTTTTCCAACCACCGCCCCGGTTAATACGTAATTGTTTTATATCGTCATTGTGTTTTGGTGACGATTTGTTTCAGTGGGCCAATGAGACGTTCGTATTGTCAATTTGTTAGCGCCTAAATCGCCATTACTGTTGTTTAATTTCACTCGTACTCTGCTTACCTTGGGATCGGCTCCCCTCTGGTGAATTTGCGTATCTACTGGGACTTGGGTAAACTAACCTTGCCCTTGTCAATATGTATAAACACAATAAAATTTACAATGACCCTATTACTTATACCGTTATTATGGTACAGGAAACTCTGTACTGTTACAAGGAGAGTTCCAGAGAGTGATACGACGCTGGTCAAGAGGAGAGTTCCAGAGAGTGATTCGACGCTGGACAAGAGGAGACGGGAGACAGCCGACGCTGGACAAGAGGAGAAGACAGACAGCCGACGCCGGAGTACGAGACGAGGACGACTACAGATGGATCAAAATGATCGAGTATGATTGACGACAATAAGTTGATAAACAACTTATTTATATCTTAATCATACAATGAACTCAAAGACAATTAAAGACATTTCTATTTTATTTAAAAATAAGAGCCAATGTTTCTTGTAAAGTAGAATTAAAATCATAGATGTTTTAGAAATATGATTAACGTAACAAGAGCTCAAATTAATATGAAATAAAATGAATACAAAGCATTTAAATGAAAACAATTAGTATTTGAGATAAAACAGTACTGAGAAACAAAAGATAAATTCAATAACTATTAATATTTTGAGTACATTACAATATATAAAAAGAGATATAAATATTGATATTTTGAAACACATTAATTGACTGAGTAGCCTGAAAATGAGATTTTTCATTAATACAATAATTAGTAGAATAGAATATTTAGTCAGTAAGGATGTATATAGCATAAGCCTTACGGCAGAATAACAAATAATAACGAATGTTTTAAATCGAAGTCAGTGCCATGTGCACAATTTTTAATAATATCAAATAAATTTGAAATACCGTTACCAGTTACATAGAGTTCTTATTGCAGATACACCTGAAACCCAATTTAAATGTTATATTGTTACATAATTTGTCAATCTTGAACGTGAGACCGGTCACGCTAAATTTGTGTACATGTATATGTGTTTATGTATATGTATTATTGCATATTTGGCTCCCAAAGAACGTGGGGCTATACAAATTAAAGTACATATAAAAATTCACACACATAAATACGTTGCATATAATTTGGCGCCCTGGACGTGGGGCACGACATGCCTAAATTTATGTACAAAAATTTGTTACATAAATTGTAGCCCATGAACGTATGGCCCGATCCCCATCATTTAACTATTAAAATTTTTTTATGTAGCTTAATGGTTGCTCTAAAATATAAGAGTGTGTTAAATAAAAAATGTATTATATGTAATAATTATTTATATTAAACAGTAATTGAATGTAATGTTAATAGTTGTGTAATCACACAGCTGGCGCCCACGAATAATATTATTTGTCTATGTAACAGGTGTAACTGTAATGAGTATTAATAATAACTATTAATAAATATAAAGAAATAAATAGATAAGTAGGGAACGGTTATCTATAATAATTGTTAAATAATAACTACGAAATAAATATTTTAATAATAATTCACCATGGCAATATCAGGAAGTTTAAGGATGGGAGAAACACTTCAAGCTATGATGCAAGCCGTATTTGGTGAAGTAGAGAACAAACAAACAGAAAAAGTAAAAGAAAATAATATTAGAACGCAAATAGAAGAGTTAAGAAAATTTTTTACAAAACAGACCGAAAAATTAAGAGAAGAAAGGAAAGCAAAAGAGGAATTAGTAGAAAGAATTGACGATTCTAATACGCACATTGCGGCAGTAGAATATAAACAAACCATAAGAATTAAAAATAAGTGAGAAAATACGTGTGTAATTACTAACGATAATTATAAAGTAATTAACATTAATGAAGAGAAGCAAATTAAGGTTAATAAAACGTACCTTATTAATAGCGATATCACAAGTGTGAGACACACACACACTAGTATGTCACATAAGATGAAACACTTAAGACACTACACTTACGGAGATAAATATCACTGTAGGCCTAACAATAAACGTAGTAAATTATCTATACAAAACACTACGCAAAATTGTGGTAAGCATGATGTTAGATATACGAACGATAATTATAGTAACGATAATTATATCTGCAAGTATGAGAACTACGGTGAGTATTATCATAAACGACGAATGAAAAAACCGTCGACAGCTGTTCAGATAGGTTCACTCAACCAAACTAGGGACGAGAGAATTGAGAAAGAGCGAAGCATTTCTTACGAGAGAAAGAGAGGGAAAATGTTACCCTATGAACAGGTGACTTCTACGATAAAAACAAACGTCGCAGTAAGACAATGGAACGCGGACGTTGTTCACAGGAGGGAGAGAACAATGGTAAGCACGGCGACTATGTTACAAAGGAATAATATACGTCCGGTAGACGACGGACAATGTAATTGTTATAATGAGGGGTGTAAGATCGAACTACACACTGAACTCAGAACTCAATACCCGAATGGAATAAATAATTATTTTTAAATGAGAAAAATAATATTACTATTAATTATTAATAATAAGAAATAATATGTGTAATAATATAAGAGAGTATAATTAAGAAATGTTATTTATTAAGGATATGATAGCAAATAAAAAGAAATAAGGAATATTATTTTAAAGGGTTGATTAAGAAATGTATTATTGATGGTAAGGAATACTATTGTAGAAAAATATTTAAGAAAGTAATGGTAAAAGATGTTATTGTTGTTATTAATATAAAGAAATGGTTAGGAATGGAAATAATTGCCATAATTGTTAGAACGGCTGATCAAGCGAACACTTAATGAAAATAAAAGGACACAGAAGAAAGCGAGAGTGAAACGTCAAAAGGGCAGAGACTACTTAGGATTAAGGACTTCGAGAAAAATATCGTTGTTTTCCAAGACAGTTCCTCTGTAACCGATCATGCGACACACTACAAAGCTAAAAGAGTATTCTGTTACGGAAGTGTATTTCAGGAAAGTAGTAGCGATCAGAAAGGTATTGTTAAAGAAATGTAATAAAAGGTAATGAATGTTAATGTATTGTATAAGTAATGTATTAGATAAAGTAATGTCATGTTAAGAAAAAAGTTATCGAAAGAAAAAGAAGGAGGTAAAGAAGTGTTATGAGTGTCAAACGGCGAAAGGGCCGAATTTACACACATATGTAGGAATGCAGAGTATACAGAAGGAGAACAAAGGAGAGCTAATTGCAATGGATTTTCTGGGACCACTACCGCGATCATGTCGAGGTGTGAAGGACATATTGGTATGTATCGATGTGTTTTCCAAGGCAGTCCGACTGTACCCAATTATGCGACCCACAACCAAAGTTGTTCTAAAGATACTACTGCAGAAATATATTCCGTTATACGGAAAAATGAAGAAGATACTCAGTGATCAAGGTGTACAATTCCAAAGTGAAAAATGGGAGAGGACGTTAAGGGAAAATGGAATACAACCTGTACTCACATCCATAAGACATCCTAAAGGAAAACTTGCTGAGATAGTTAACAAAGAATTAGGTAAATATTTACGAATATATTGCCATGATCAACACAATAAATGGGCAGAATATTTACCATTTCTTGAAAAAGCCATTAACGAAAATTATAGTGAAGCAACAGGATAAACTCCCATGGAATTAGAAGAAGATAAGAAGCCAACCAGATTTTGGACTAAGTATATAAACAAACCTAATAACCAAAATGTACATGTACCAATAAGTGTAAAAATTGAATACGCAAAGCAACGGATAAGAGAAAGAGGTAACAAGAGAGTAGAGAGATTTAATCTAACTCACAAGCTACAAAAATTCAACGTGGGAGAAAGTATACTACTCAAAGCAAATCCAGTGGGAAAACGAAGTTATAATACGGCGAAGAAATTCTTCAGACTTTATAACGGACCGTATACGTTAAGACAACGAGTAGGACAACACACTTTCATCGTATATGATGAGATACAGAAGAAAGAAATTGGTAAATTCCACGCAACGTCATTTAGGAAGTTCTACACATGAAAACGACGAGGTCAATGAAACCAGTCAGATCAGCTGTTTGTTAAAGCCACCCTACTACAAGGTCAGTGAGCGTACGAAGAGGGGAGGTACGACATTGTATACACTCCAATTAAGGGTGAAATGACGTATATTATTCTTTATTATTTGTTACATTTTTTGCAAATATAATAATAATAAATTTAAAAAAGTTATAATAAATAAATTTATTAAATTTTTTTTGTTACCAAGCAGAGGGATAATGCGACAATACAAATAAGCGATGTACTGAGCATTAAATATAAAAATTTAAATTTACCTAATAAACTGTACATAATTAATAATATATTAGAAATAAGCATGTCAGGGATTGCAAGCTTGGCTCAGACAAAAATATGAACAGGTGTTTCGACCTGAATCGTCGTGCACACACACACAATTGTAACTGAAAGTGTGTACACCAGTATTTTGCTAGTGTGTGTGAACCCAGGTCTATGCAGGCGAGTTTACCACCCCAAGATGAATAATTGCACAATTATTGTTTTTCCGTAATTATTCATAAACTATAATTAAGAATTACAATCCAAAACCACAATAAAATGTAATAAAATTTACTAAATACTGTGTACGAAAACCACGCGAAAGTGACACACCGTACGAGTGTAATAGTGAAATAACTGTGTACAAATCGAAAGGGTTAAGTTGCAATGTCCAAAATTACAGTGAACATGTGTTGTAAAAATAGTTATAAGATAAGTATAAGAGTATACTTACAGGACTCTGCAATTCGCAGAAAAATAAGAAATAGCGAATTTGACAAAGAGTGGGGGAACTGAATCCAGAGACAGTTTCTAACATGTCGATTTCGTACCACTGCAGGGTGTCGACCAAGACATGGGTATAAATAGGACACGCAAGCTACAGTGGTTCTCTTTCTTAAATCATCCACGGTGCAGTGGGAGCTTATGCCCGTCCGCACGGCGTATTTATTTATTTTTTGTAAATAGTTTATATTTTCCAGTTACATACAACTATGTAACTAAGTTGTAAAGACAATAATTTTTAAATAATAAGAGCAGTACATAAGAAGAATTACATAAGAAGATCCATTGACGTCAGAAACAGCAAGAGGAGAGTTCCAGAGAGTGATACGACGCTGGACAAGAGGAGAGTTCCAGAGAGTGATACGACGCTGGACAAGATGAAGTGATACGACGCTGGACAAGAGGAGAGTTCCAGAGAGTGATTCGACGCTGGACAAGATGAAGTGATACGATGCTGGACAAGAGGAGAGTTCCAGACAGTGATTCGACGCTGGACAAGATGAAGTGATGCGACGCTGGGCAAGAGGAGAGTTCCAGAGGGTGATACGACGCTGGGGAAGAGGAGAAGAGAGACAGCCGACACTGGACAAGAGGAGAAGACAGACAGCCAACGCTGGAGTGCGAGACGAGGACGACTACAGATGGATCAAAATGATCGAGTATGATTGACGACAATAAGGTGATAAACAACTTATTTATATCTTAATCACACAATGAACTCAAAGACAATTAAAGACATTTCTATTTTATTTAAAAATAAGAGCCAATGTTTCTTGTAAAGTAGAATTAAAATCATAGATGTTTTAGAAATATGATTAACGTAACAAGAACTCAAATTAATATGAAATAAAATGAATACAAAGCATTTAAATGAAAACAATTAGTATTTGAGATAAAACAGTACTGAGAAACAAAAGATAAATTCAATAACTATTAATATTTTGAGTACAATACAATATATAAAAAGAGATTTAAATATTGATATTTTGAAACACATTAATTGACTGAGTAGTCTGAAAATGAGATTTTTCTTTAATACAATAATTAGTAGAATAGAATATTCAGTCAGTAAGGATGTATATAGCATAAGCCTTACGGCAGAATAACAAATAATAACGAATGTTTTAAATCGAAGTCAGTGCCATGTGCACAATTTTTAATAATATCAAATAAATTTGAAATACCGTTACCAGTTAGAATTCTTATTGCAGATACACCTGAAACCCAATTTAAATGTTATATTGTTACCTAATTTGTCAATCTTGAACGTGAGACCGGTCACACTAAATTTGTGTATATGTATATGTGTTTATGTATATGTATTTTTGCATATTTGGCTCCCAAAGAACGTGGGGCTATACAAATTAAAGTACATATAAAAATTCACACACATAAATACGTTGCAATATATATATATATATATATATATATATATATATATATATTTTATAAATATAAACTATAGATTTTACAATTTTATAAAATTATTTTTTTTTTTAAATAATTCTTTAATAATTAAATTCATACTTTTTTTTACTGCCATAGTCAGTTCAGGATTTGTTGAGTTTTCTTTGTACATATATTTATAATATTATTTTGTCACTACTTATTTTATAATTGTAAAGCTATAAAATCCGCCTCAGTTTAATTTTGTTTTCTGGTGGTTATTTTCCACTTGGTTTTTCTTTCAAAATTTGTATTTTGTAAAAAGCCTAAAAGAAAGTGAGAACTTATCAATTTGCAAACCCATACAGACATGTTAACCTTGTGATGGTACTTTACTATTTGGGAACAACCAGAAATATTTAATTAGGCTTTGTAACCTGAGAGTTTGTACTGGCTGCCTTGCTAATTTCAATTGGCAATTTCTAGTCCGTGTAATTAATTCAGTTTTATTTAATTCTGTTATACTCTTATGAGTTATTGGTTTTGTTTTTTAATAAAAAATTATATAAGGTTTGCTGGGCACTTAAACTGGATGACTAATCCAGGGGGTTCTCCACATTCCGGTTTGGGGTATGATAAAAATATACAGGCTGTCTGCCAGGTTGAACATGTGTGTGTGATATGTGTATATATTTCTATGTGTATTGATGTATATTGTAATAAAAATAAAAAAATTGATGTGTGTTGATGATAAGCTATTGTAGAGTATGAGACTCCGATGTAATCAAGCCCCACTCTTTGGGCTAGCCAATTTGTAATAAAATAAATAAGTTGTAATGTAATATGTTTAATTGGTGTGTAATTGGTGTGACTCTCGCCGTCTCACTGGCCTGAAACACTTCCTTAAGTTTCCCAGCTGGTCGAGTCCCAATGGTAGCAAGACCGGTCGAGTAGCGTAAAGTTGATGAAGGAATATATATGTTCAGCTTCGCCGAAAGTTTCAAAACAAAATTATTGTTTTGAAGGAAATTAAAAAAAAAAAATTATGTTTATAAAAAAAAAATAATAAAAAAAAAATTTTTAATTTTATTAATTAATTAATTATGATCAATTAATTAATATAGGGCTGTGAAGTTTTAAAAAGTGTAATGCTCTTCTGAAAATTTTTATTAAAGTTTTGGTATATTTTAAATAAACTATCACCACTCATAAGATTGTCTTCAAACCAATCGATACTTGTTTATCTTTTTATTTTTTAGGTTATCTTCACTTATAGGTGGTAAAGTCCTTGTAGATTATCAATTAGAATTATATTATTGGTAATTAGTATTATTAAAGAAATAAAGAACTATTAAGTATTGAAAAGTATTAATGTTTTATTAATTAATGGCAATATTGACTCTTATCGATTAATATCGATTCTCAGGATATCGAAAAAATTACAAAGTATTATATAAAAATCGTACAGGGTTCTTTAAACAGCCAGTTATTATCAAAGTCAGAGAAATCGGGCCAATATTTAAAAAGTATAACGTTACATCAAATGAATAATTATTACTAAACACAAACATTGAATAATAATTTGAAAATTAAAATAATTGTTTTCACCAAACAGCTGGTTGAACTAGGAGAAGGCACTGGGATCGTCAAAAGCAAATGGCGGCCATCAAGTTGATCAAAATGTTGCTCGTTCCTGCTGCGTTCCAAATAATGTATTTTCTGGCAGTATTCCTGTTCTTGTGTCTGCAAATCTCTTGTTAAATGTTGTGTAGTGACTGGTGTACTGTTTCTGAGTTGTATTTAGTATATCTGTGTAATTATAAGTCAAAACACTTTTCCCAACTCCGACACTAATTTGGTTAAGGTATTATACAGTTTTCTGGTGTTTTGTGGTGTTTTTCGGAGTAGATATGTATTGTTTAGTGTTAATTAGTGTTTCTTGATTGTTTTTGCCACAATGTATATGTTCTGGAAGGATTTTATAATTCACTCTCGACTTCACAGTAACGTACTGTTCGCTACTTAACTTCACCGTTGTAAGATAGGTTAGATCGTCACAAAACTCTCGTTTATGTTAACCGTTCGAATACCAATAATCAACTAACTGTTTCCTTCAGTTTCAATTAAACTCTTAGCCCATATAATATTATTCTTAACATTGTTCAAATATTTTTCATATCCTGTGCACACTTTAATATTTCACTATATAAATACCTAAACTTGGGTTATTTATCAATTTTATTCACTAGATGTTATTTAAATTAATCTTTCAGTTCATTCAGCTTATTTTCAGATTAAATAATGCCGTTTTATAGTGTTTTCTGTCCAAAAAATAGTAATTTTACTTTCAGTTTGGTATACTCTGAAAAGTCAAAACATCAAAATTTACTTCCTGTCATTATATAAATTCAGCCATTTTATCAGTTATATTTAATATTAATAATCCTATATTGTATTAAAGGGTTCATATTCCCTTATTTTCTGGTAATTAATTGAATTAGTTGTATTCTGAAACATTATTCAGGAATATATGACTCCCATGTCCAAATTTCTGAGTTTAGTCATTTTCATTTTTATTTATAATTCTGAATATATTTATTAAAATCTCTCTAAATGGTATGTGCAATTATATGGCATGATCTCAAGTTTATTTTGTCTAAACCCCTTTTGTTTATTTGCTTTTAAATGAGTAATTTCTCTGTTTTGAATAAGTTTGGTTTCCATTCTTTTGGCCTATGATTTTTTAACAATTTTTCTTACAAAATATTTTACAAACAATATATGATTTGTGATACCCTCTCTGACTTTTACATATAGTATTATAAATTAAACATGTTTTCAAATTACACAATAACAATTAGTATTGGTTACAATACAAATAATAGTTAAAACAAATAAAGAATATTTTTTTAAATAAATGGTTGTCTTCAAGTCAGACATTTTGCAACAAAATCCCCATTTCCAACATGGAAACATGGTTTACAAAAAAGGTTTTTTACTAACTAACATCTTAATTACTCTCTACTATTTACAAGTGGTAACTATTTTTATAGTTCTGATGTTAGTTGTTTCAGACCCAAACAAATGGCCTTATATCTAAAACATTTTTAAACATTCTTTTACTATATACATAAAAACCTTATATTTATATTCTTATTTCTAACTATTATTATAAGTAGGATTCTACAGTTTTTATACCGTCTTTTATACATTGTCTTTGGGGAATCGTACCCTGTCATTAATAAATAAATAGTATGAATTGTTCAAAAAGTATTATGAAACCTGTTTTTCTTTTTTCATGTAAAACAAAATGTTATTTTAAACAGATTCATGTCTTATGAACAACATATTGTCACAGTACACATTTTAAGTCATTCAAAAATGCATATTTCATTGCATTCAATGTTTGTGATTGCCAAGAATGAAACACAAGGTTCATTTTTTATAATACCCAAAACTATCACTGGTTCACTTTGCACTCTTATATTATGTTAATGCTAAATGGTCGTATAGTCTTATTAACATAATAAATTGGGTAGCGTTTTTCAATGGAGATTTGTTCCATGGGTACTATATTATTGTTTCATCTTAGTTCACAGGCAACTTTTACTTTATACACTTCTCTCTCTTAAATTTATATACATGTGGTTTTTATTTCGTTATACTTTTGTTTTTAGATATTTATTTTGGGGATATAGGGATTTGGGTGTCTTTTATAAGAGCATGACATCTTCTTCAGGATGCTGCCTTCTTCTTCTTTCATCAGTCTTCTTTTCTCCTGCCTTCTGGGACTGGTATCTTCTCCATCTTCTTCTTGATGCCATCAGGTTTCTTGGGATCTTCTCCATCTGCTTCTTTATTTCAGACATACACAACCTGTATTGGTTGATCTTGGCTTATTTTAGGGTTTCTATTCTATTTATTCTCCCTCGTTGTGGGTTTGGTCATATTCAGTACTGCTTTGTTATTTACTTTTTTACCTTCCTGGGTTATACCTTGAAAACCTTTGGTTATGAGACTGGTCTTGGATGACTCATCACTAGTAACTCCTTTTATTTTAACTTGTATTTTTTTTATATTAATGATTTCTTTCCACAGTTGCTATGAACTAATCTATTTATATTAAACTTAATGCTTTCTCCAAATTTAAATATTATAACTTCATTATTCTAATGATCAATTGCCATTCAATATTATGCATACATCTTTCACGCTACAGATTGCTCTCCTCCAGAAGTAATTATTTCAGACATGTTTATGGATGAAATAATTTCTTATGATAATTTCATCATTTCTTATAATTCATTTTCTTCTCCATTTTTATATCGACTTTTTTATAATTAGAGTTTAATTAATTTCATATATATAATTATTTGTTTTACTACTGATCCTTTTCGGATAGTTAGTGTCTTCTGAGATATATTATTATTGTAATACATTTTCTTCCTTTATTAACTTCGTGTTGCATCCTTGGGATATTGATTCCCTAACATTCCCTATCACGTGGGCTGGGGCAGATCAGAGGGGCACTGTACGCTACTTCTCTGCTGGCCATACACCACTTCTATAAATTGAGTACAGAGCCATATCCATCCCTGCTCAAAAACATAATGCTGCTGGAATTATCTTCAGTCAGTCATCGAATAAATAAATAAAAAGTAGTCTCATTTTCGACTAATAAAAATATCTTTGGATTCTCCACTTCGTAGTCTCTCAGATTATCTCACATTTTCTATCTTAATAAATCTTCATAATTATTATTATACTCATTACATATATATTTTTTCAAAACTCTTAACTTGTCTGATATATTTAATTTAATTATGGTTGAAAACCTTTCTTTTAATAATTCTGGTTACTGTTTACAGTGTAACTCTCTTTCTTCTTCATCTGAATTCTCTTTATACTTTCTTCTGGTTATTCATAGTATTAGCATGGTCTTTATAAATATGACCTTTAGCTTTATATGGTCTTTAGCATGGTTTTTTTAGCATAGTCTTTCGTATTCATTATTTGAATGGTCTTAATATATTATATTTATTTTTTAACATTGTATCTTTACATTAGATATACAGGTTGTTATATTGATCATCTTATTTAAACATTTTGGTTCTTTCATTTCTCTTAGAAAGTTATTAATCCGCCTTCGCATTCATTAGCATTAATTCATTTATATTATATTTCATGTGGTATTTCTTCTCTTTGCATTTCATATAGGTTTTATTATTATTATCAGTCCAAAATCATCTTCTCCATATGTTTGGTATGAGTTGTTCTTCTTTGCTCTTAATTAACTGTTTTCATTATCGTTTCATAGGTAATTAGTCTCTTTGCTTCC
The DNA here is from genome assembly GCA_034769895.1 of Magicicada septendecula. Taxonomy (NCBI): domain Eukaryota; kingdom Metazoa; phylum Arthropoda; class Insecta; order Hemiptera; family Cicadidae; genus Magicicada; species Magicicada septendecula. The sequence goes on along the minus strand of CM068375.1, from coordinate 360,982,858 downwards.
AAATTTTTTTCTTCTCTGGCATATTACACTCTTTTTTGTTAGTCTTCTCTACCCCTTCAAATGCTATTGTGAATGTCTAGCATTTATTCTGGATTAAAATTAATTCTTTTTCCTGAATTAATCACTTTATTTTCTTCTCAATTCAATCATAATTGACACATAATTATTTTTTGGAACTTGGTTAGTTTTAATGTAAAATTCAAACTATTCTTTTTATTTAATTGAAAAATATTTCTCATAAATCCTTGTAATATGTTAATCTTATCTTGTTTCAAAGTTCTGATGTTCTATCAACATTCAAATTCTGTTTAATTCATTTATTCCCAGAATTGTTTCATTCAGAATTGTTTATAGTACTGTGATTTTACTATTATTTCTGAATGTTTTGGTATTTCTCCAAATTCAAATTCTTCTTAATTATTTACCATAAAGTTTTCTCACAAACTTAGTTATAGTAAGTTGGTCTTACTTCATTTTTAAATTTTTTTGTTAAAATTAAGTTCAAAATTCTCTCTCTTTCTCTTTCTTCCATCAAGTTTTGTTCTAAATTATCAGGTTGTAGTAAGAAGTGCTTACTCAATTTTAAATTTTTATAATTATATTTCAATTCAAAAGTCTTTCTTTTTCTTTCTTCCATAAAGTTTGTTCAAAATTATTAGGTTGTAGTAAGATGTACTTACTCAATTTAAAATTTTTATAATTATATTTCAATTCAAAAGTCTTTCTTTTTCTTTCTTCCATAAAGTTTGTTCAAATTATTAGGTTGTAAGTTGTTCTTACATATTTTAGAATTTTTTTTAAATAAAAATTCTAAATTCCTTCTTCTTATAATTCTCCAGAATGTTCTTTTCAAAATATTAGGTTGTAAGATGTACTTACATTATTTTAGAATTTTTTAAATAAAAATTCTAAATTCCTTCTTCTTATAATTCTCCAAAATGTTCTTCTCAAAATATTAGGTTGTTAGATGTACTTACATTATTTTAGGATTTTTTTCAAATAAAAATTCTGAATTCCTTCTTCTTATAATTCTCCAAAATGTTCTTTTCAAAATATTAGGTTGTAAGATGTACTTACATTATTTTCGAATTTTTTAAATATAATTAAATTAAAAAATTCTTCTTCTTTTAATTCTCCGAAATGTTCTTTTCAAAATATTAGGTTGTAAGATGTACTTACATAATTTTTGAATTTTTAAAAATTAAATTCAAAATTCTAAATTCCTTCTTCTTATAATTCTCCAAAATGTTCTTCTCAAAATATTAGGTTGTAAGATGTACTTACATTATTTTAGGATTTTTTTAAAATAAATTCAATGGTTCTAAAACTCACAACTCATTCTTCATAATATTTCTTCATAGAAGCTTGATTGTACACTCCTTTGATTTTTCCTGAAACGATTTCCTTCAACTCATATATATTGTTATGCTTATCATTTACCACAACATATGGGCCAGTGTATAGTAATAGTAGTTTTTTGGTTATGCCTTCTAAGGTGCTAGGCAGCTCTCTATTTTTTAGGAGGACTTTTTCACCCTCTTTATATGTTACAATTCGCCCTATTGCCTTCTGGTATTTGGCTTGCCGTTTTTCCTGATCTTCTGCTACCTTATTGTAAAACTTCAACTGGTTGAATTTCCTATTGTTGTTCGTTGGAAATTCAATGATTTGTTCAATGTCTCGGGGAGTCGGCTTCTCATACATGGCTGAGTACGGTGGAATTCCTATAGCTGGATGGTGGGCGTAATTTAGGAATGTTTCTGTCGCTGCTAGGTACTCTTGCCACTTTTTCTGTTGGTTGTGACAGTACGTGCGCAATATCCTACCCACTTCTCTTAGTACTCTCTCAGCCGGATTGCTACTTGGGTGGTAGACTGATGTCTTATACGTTTTGACCCCAAGTGCTAATAAAGTGTCTCGCCATCTCCTCCCCTTAAACTGTGTACCATGGTCGGTAATAATAGAAGATGGTCTACCGATCTCTGGGATATACAAATCGATAATCACCGCCAAAACCTTTGCTGTTGTTGCCCGATTAACCGGATATAGCTTTATATACTTGGTGTAGTGATCCATTATGATTACCAAGTATTTATATCTGTGCCGACCACCGCTACGGGTAAATGGCCCGCAGATATCCAAAAACACTTTTTCCAGTTTTGCGTTGGAAGTTATCGGTATCATGATACCCTCTGTCTTTTCATTGTTTACTTTTGCACATTGGCAGATCTTACAGGACTTGATGTATGTTCTCACCTTGCGGTTGATATTCTTGATCTTACAATTTTCCTCTAGAGCTTGTATCACTTTTAACGCTCCCATGTGACCATACCTGACATGGTAATCGGTGATGACCTCCTTTTCGATTTGGTGTGGGATTATCACCTTCCATGTCTCATCGTCCAATGCGGTTTTTATGAATAAAATTCCCTTGTTAAGGTGGTAATATTTAGAAATGGTTTCATCACTGGCTTCCAAACGACTCACAATGTTTTTCAGCTTAGGATCAGACTGCTGATGGATTCGGATATTTATTAACAAAGCTTGTAAATCGGCTCTGGTCGTGAATATGTTATAAATTTTTACCAAGCTCTCCTTCTCCCCTTCGAAAGTCTGATCATCCAGATTTATACGTGACAACACATCCGCTACCACGTTCTTCTTTCCTGGAATGTATTCCCATTTCAGGTCATATTCTTGTAGGGCGAGTACCCACCTAGCCAATCGGCCGTGACTTAACTTGCACCTACGAAGGAACGAGATGGATTTATGATCAGTTCGTACAGTGACTTGATATCCGAGAATGTACGTCCGGAACTTGCTGCATGCGAACACCACGCTCAACAATTCCTTTTCTGTCACACTGTAGTTCTTTTCGCACTGGTTCAGTGTGCGACTAGCGAAGCTTATTACCAGATGTTTTCCCTCCTCATCTTCCTGGTATAATGTCGTTCCTAAGCTTAGATCGCTAGCGTCACAGTTTAGAAAGAACGGTTTCTTAAAATCTGGGTGACGAAGTATCAAACTCTCCAGAAACTTCTCTTTTATCAATCGGAAAGTAATATCTTGATCTTCACCCCAAGTCCATTTGTTTTTGGCAGATAACTGTGGTTGAAACTTGGCGGTCAACTCGGAATATCGGCTCTGAAACTTCCTGTAATAGTTACAGAGCCCGAGGAAAGATTGCAATTGTTTCCTGTTTCTTGGTTGCGGGAACCTCTGAATTGCCTCCACTTTTTCTGCTGATGGGGTAATACCTCGGTCGTCTAGGTTGAAGCCTAAGAATTGTACCTCGCGCGCTATGAACTTGGATTTCTCCAACTTCAGTGTTATGTTGTTCTGCGCTAGTTTGTTTAGTACAAATTCCACTCTGTAACAGTGTTCCTCCCAGGTTCCGGATGTGATTAGTAAATCGTCAACATAGACGGTGGTAAATTGGAGCGCTTCTGGTCCCAAAATCTGGTCCATGCATGCCACAAATATGGCGACAGAATTGACAAGTCCGAAGGGCAGTCTCTTGAACTGGTAATTGCGCCCTTCGAAAATGAACGCTACGTATTGGCGGCTTTGTGGATGCAGCTCTACCTGCCAATAACCACAGACCGTATCCCAGGTGCTAATAAATCTAGTACCATGAAAACGTTTTAAGATTTCTTCTATTTCACCGGGAGAAGTTCTGTCATTCACAATTGTCTTATTCAACTCACGCGCATCTAAACAGAGCCGGACTTGTCCGTCTTTCTTCGGAACAGCAATAATTGGACTAGTGTAAGGTGATTGACTAATCTCAATTATGTCGTTTTCTGTCATTTTGTTTATCTCTGTTCTCACGGCTTCTTTGAGCGACTGCGCTATTGGATATGACCTCCGGTTAAACTCTACGTTTTCTTTAAAACGAAGTTGGCACTGGTAGTTTTTTACCTTCCCTGGTTCATCAGAAAACACCGCCTTGTGTTTCTCATATATAGCGATTAGACGATCAGCCAGACGTGTTGGTATTTTCTCGTTATCGCTTCCGCACTGGAAATTCCGTATTTCTTGGATCTTAACTGACCATAAATCCTCTCCTCCATGATTGTATATTATGGGTTTAGAAAGAGGGCTGTTTCTAATAACATTTATTTTACGAAGTTGTTGATGTATAGGGCTGGGAAGTATAGTTGTGCTTCCTACCAGATCTGCGGTCCATGTTACTCCGTCTGGGAAAAGTGATACTTTATTTAAATTAAGATCGATTACTGCCGAATATCTACGAAGAATATCGCAACCGACTAAGATGTCAAATGGTAATCCGGTGGCGATTAAAAATTCCATGTCTAAAGCTATATCACGGCTAACGACACTTAAGGAAACTTGCTTCCTAATGGTTTTATTCTGGCGGCCAGTTGCACCTACCAACACAATGTTGTTGACTGGTAACATTGGCAAAGTTTTACCACATGTACCCTGTATTCTCTCCAACTCATTGGAGTTTATTATTGAAATATTAGCTCCTGTGTCTATCATTATTTTAGCGGGAACTCCTTCCACCTCCGCTGTTATATAAATTATCTCATTATTACTGTTGCTGAGACTCTTCTCGTTCTCTTCCAAAAGTTCAGTTCGTATGTCTTTCAGATAATGGTTACTTATGATAGTGATATTCTTATTATTGTTTGCTTGTTGCAAATCATCCTTTTCTAACCCAGGAAGTATAAGCAGTAACGGGTCATCGTTGTTGATTACTGCCTCCTCTCCTTTAAAGTATTTTGGTCATTGTTTAAGTTATTGTTGACCGAGGCATCGTTCGGGAAACTCTGGTTTGTTTCCTGACGTTCTGTACCCTGGTTGATGTTTAACGCCCTGTTCGGTTGTCTGCCAAGATCTTCCAGGCTGGTACTTCGTCTTCCCTGTTCGTGTCTTGGGCCGTCTCGTTCCGCACTCCTCCATCTTCGGTCGGCGCCGTGGAAGCTGCTCCTCCTCGGTTGATAATATCTCCTGGGTCCGCGATCTTCTGCTCTTATAAAATTTACCCTAGGACGCGACACTCGGTTATTACTATTGCTATTATTGTTATTATTAAAATTGTTATTATAGTAATTTCGGTTAGGTGGGTAAGGTCTGTCACCATTATTGTTGGGATATGGATTTCTCTGACTGTATGGGACATTATTATTTTGTTGATAAAAATTGTTTCTATTGTTTGGGTAGGGGTTGCTATTCCTAACGCCGTTAAAATTACTGTTAAACTGGTTATTACGCGGCGGGTTGTTATGGCCGTCGTAATTACTGGGCTGGTTCCGGTTACTTGTATGGTTATTGCCGTTATTGGGGTAGGTAGTCGGCCTTACTTCTGGTCTCTCATTTCTCTTTCTGCTCTGCCGATAATACTCTTCGTTCTCGTATCCCTCCAATAACTCGGTCATTCCCTGGATCGTCTTGATCTGGCTACCTCTCCGGGCCCTGATAATGTCCTCATCATAGTGATACGATATCTTGTTCACTAAACATTCTTCTGGGATTGCTGGCTCAAGGTGTTTTGCCATACACACCTTCCCCAAGAAATATGCCGTCATACTGCTACCTAATTGTGACCTGTATCTTCCATTACAAATATTGTCCCGGATCAAGTTCTGGGTGGTCTCAGACCAGTATTTTGTCTTAAACATTTTCCGGAACTGTTGGTAGTCGGAAATTTCACTCCGGTTGGCCATCCACCAATTATCTGTTATGTCTCGGAAAGACTCGTCGAATATCTCCCTGCTATGGCTCCATTGGGTAATTTTATGCTTGGTCAAATATTCTTCTACCCTAGCTAGGAACTCCATCGGCTTGCGTTTGTATTGCCGGAAGTTGAGCCACTCTCGGCTTTCGTTGACGGGCAATCCGGTGAAATGAGTCGGTCTGTTTCTTATTGCTTCCATCTCCTCTCGGCTTTGTCGCACCTGTCCGGTGATATTGGCCATGGTCTCTTGTATGTCATTACACCGTTCTGTAACTTGGTTGCGTACTTTTCCGAATTCTTCTTGATTTTCCTTCCTCTGTTCTTCTACCTTCCTACGACTATGTTCTTCGATATTTGTGAACTTGATGTTCACCACTTCTTTAAACTCATTCACCTCCTTTTCGGTCTGGTTGCACTTTCCATCAATCTCTCGAATCTGTCGATTGACCATTATATTTTCTTCTTCCATCTTCTTATCCATCGCTTTTTTGTTAACCTTGATTTCCTTATTCATTTCTTCTCGCAACAATTCCATTCTTTCGTCCAGTTTGTCCAAATTCTCCTGATTGACTTCTCTTAATTCTTCTCTCAAAATTTGATTGTCCTCTCTCAATTCTTCTAATTTCTCCCCCATCTTCTCTTCCAACTTCCTGTTATCTTCTTTCAGCTCTTCCTTCAATTGTCGGTTGTTCTTCTCTATCTTCTTCCTGGTTTCATCGATTTTCTGATTAGTATTTTCAATTTTATTAATCAATTCTTCTTTAGTTGACTTGAATTCTTCCTTGAACGCTTGGTTGTCTTCCTTCAATTCTTCTAACTTCTTCCCCATCTCTTCTTCCATCTTCTTGTTATCTTCCTTCAAATTTTCCATGTTCTTGTTCATCAGAGTCAACTCTTCTTTTGTGGATTGATTATCCTTCTTCAATTCTTCTATCTTCTCTTCCATCTTCTTGCTGTTTTCTTCTATCTTCTCTTCCATCTTCTTGCTGTTTTCTTCTATCTTCTTATTTGTTTCTTCCTTGCTGGATTTAATATCTTCTTTCAAAGACTGGTTGTCTCCCTTCAACTCTTCCATGTTCTTGTTCATCCCACTCAATTCTTCTTTCAAGGACTGGTTATCACTCCCCATTTTCTTACTCAAGTCTTCCTTTGTAGAATCCAATTTCTTATTATTTTCGTCCATTTTCTTGTTCATTCCTTCCAGTTGTGATTCCATGTTTTTATTTATTTCTTTACTCATTTCCATCATCATTCTCCTCAATGTTTCCTGGAACATCACATCTCCGGTTGTCGCAGTGTTCTCGGTTAATGAGGGTTCCCCTGGTTGTTCTAACCGTTCCTTCCGGACATTGATTTCCCCTGTCTGAGTAGGCATCTCCGGATGTTCCCCTGGTTGTTCAGGTTGTTTGGACAACACTGGTGGCAATGAACTTTCCACCTCTACTGGTGTTGCCTCCTTGTTGTCCATGTCAACTTCTATTTCTTTCTCGGCCTCCGCCGCCCGTTTCTTAGATGTTGCACGTCGTTGCATTTTCCCTTGAAATTCTCTGGCTTTGTAGCTGTTGCCTAGCTCCAACTAGTGATTAGGCAGAATGTATTGGCCTTCCAATCGCTAATTAAAGCCCCTAAAGTTGTGCGCCAATTTGTAATAAAAATAAAAAAATTGATGTGTGTTGATGATAAGCTATTGTAGAGTATGAGACTCCGATGTAATCAAGCCCCACTCTTTGGGCTAGCCAATTTGTAATAAAATAAATAAGTTGTAATGTAATATGTTTAATTGGTGTGACTCTCGCCGTCTTACTGGCCTGAAACACTTCCTTAAGTTTCCCAGCTGGTCGAGTCCCAATAGTAGCAAGACCGGTCGAGTAGCGTAAAGTTGATGAAGGAATATATATGTTCAGCTTCGCCGAAAGTTTCAAAACAAAATTATTGTTTTGAAGGAAATTAAAAAAAAAAATATGTTTATAAAAAAAAATAATTAAAAAAAAAATTTTAATTTTATTAATTAATTAATTATGATCAATTAATTAATATAGGGCTGTGAAGTTTTAAAAAGTGTAATGCTCTTCTGAAAATTTTTATTAAAGTTTTGGTATATTTTAAATAAACTATCACCACTCATAAGATTGTCTTCAAACCAATCGATACTTGTTTATCTTTTTATTTTTTAGGTTATCTTCACTTATAGGTGGTAAAGTCCTTGTAGATTATCAATTAGAATTATATTATTGGTAATTAGTATTATTAAAGAAATAAAGAACTATTAAGTATTGAAAAGTATTAATGTTTTATTAATTAATGGCAATATTGACTCTTATCGATTAATATCGATTCTCAGGATATCGAAAAAATTACAAAGTATTATATAAAAATCGTACAGGGTTCTTTAAACAGCCAGTTATTATCAAAGTCAGAGAAATCGGGCCAATATTTAAAAAGTATAACGTTACATCAAATGAATAATTATTACTAAACACAAACATTGAATAATAATTTGAAAATTAAAATAATTGTTTTCACCAAACAGCTGGTTGAACTAGGAGAAGGCACTGGGATCGTCAAAAGCAAATGGCGGCCATCAAGTTGATCAAAATGTTGCTCGTTCCTGCTGCGTTCCAAATAATGTATTTTCTGGCAGTATTCCTGTTCTTGTGTCTGCAAATCTCTTGTTAAATGTTGTGTAGTGACTGGTGTACTGTTTCTGAGTTGTATTTAGTATATCTGTGTAATTATAAGTCAAAACACTTTTCCCAACTCCGACACTAATTTGGTTAAGGTATTATACAGTTTTCTGGTGTTTTGTGGTGTTTTTCGGAGTAGATATGTATTGTTTAGTGTTAATTAGTGTTTCTTGATTGTTTTTGCCACAATGTATATGTTCTGGAAGGATTTTATAATTCACTCTCGACTTCACAGTAACGTACTGTTCGCTACTTAACTTCACCGTTGTAAGATAGGTTAGATCGTCACAAAACTCTCGTTTATGTTAACCGTTCGAATACCAATAATCAACTAACTGTTTCCTTCAGTTTCAATTAAACTCTTAGCCCATATAATATTATTCTTAACATTGTTCAAATATTTTTCATATCCTGTGCACACTTTAATATTTCACTATATAAATACCTAAACTTGGGTTATTTATCAATTTTATTCACTATATGTTATTTAAATTAATCTTTCAGTTCATTCAGCTTATTTTCAGATTAAATAATGCCGTTTTATAGTGTTTTCTGTCCAAAAAATAGTAATTTTACTTTCAGTTTGGTATACTCTGAAAAGTCAAAACATCAAAATTTACTTCCTGTCATTATATAAATTCAGCCATTTTATCAGTTATATTTAATATTAATAATCCTATATTGTATTAAAGGGTTCATATTCCCTTATTTTCTGGTAATTAATTGAATTAGTTGTATTCTGAAACATTATTCAGGAATATATGACTCCCATGTCCAAATTTCTGAGTTTAGTCATTTTCATTTTTATTTATAATTCTGAATATATTTATTAAAATCTCTCTAAATGGTATGTGCAATTATATGGCATGATCTCAAGTTTATTTTGTCTAAACCCCTTTTGTTTATTTGCTTTTAAATGAGTAATTTCTCTGTTTTGAATAAGTTTGGTTTCCATTCTTTTGGCCTATGATTTTTTAACAATTTTTCTTACAAAATATTTTACAAACAATATATGATGTGTGATACCCTCTCTGACTTTTACATATAGTATTATAAATTAAACATGTTTTCAAATTACACAATAACAATTAGTATTGGTTACAATACAAATAATAGTTAAAACAAATAAAGAATATTTTTTTAAATAAATGGTTGTCTTCAAGTCAGACATTTTGCAACAAAATCCCCATTTCCAACATGGAAACATGGTTTACAAAAAAGGTTTTTTACTAACTAACATCTTAATTACTCTCTACTATTTACAAGTGGTAACTATTTTTATAGTTCTGATGTTAGTTGTTTCAGACCCAAACAAATGGCCTTATATCTAAAACATTTTTAAACATTCTTTTACTATATACATAAAAACCTTATATTTATATTCTTATTTCTAACTATTATTATAAGTAGGATTCTACAGTTTTTATACCGTCTTTTATACATTGTCTTTGGGGAATTGTACCCTGTCATTAATAAATAAATAGTATGAATTGTTCAAAAAGTATTATGAAAACTGTTTTTCTTTTTTCATGTAAAACAAAATGTTATTTTAAACAGATTCATGTCTTATGAACAACATATTGTCACAGTACACATTTTAAGTCATTGAAAAATGCATATTTCATTGCATTCAATGTTTGTGATTGCCAAGAATGAAACACAAGGTTCATTTTTTATAATACCCAAAACTATCACTGGTTCACTTTGCACTCTTATATTATGTTAATGCTAAATGGTCGTATAGTCTTATTAACATAATAAATTGGTTAGCGTTTTTCAATGGAGATTTGTTCCATGGGTACTATATTATTGTTTCATCTTAGTTCACAGGCAACTTTTACTTTATACACTTCTCTCTCTTAAATTTATATACATGTGGTTTTTATTTCGTTATACTTTTGTTTTTAGATATTTATTTTGGGGATATAGGGATTTGGGTGTCTTTTATAAGAGCATGACATCTTCTTCAGGATGCTGCCTTCTTCTTCTTTCATCAGTCTTCTTTTCTCCTGCCTTCTGGGACTGGTATCTTCTCCATCTTCTTCTTGATGCCATCAGGTTTCTTGGGATCTTCTCCATCTGCTTCTTTATTTCAGACATACACAACCTGTATTGGTTGATCTTGGCTTATTTTAGGGTTTCTATTCTATTTATTCTCCCTCGTTGTGGGTTTGGTCATATTCAGTACTGCTTTGTTATTTACTTTTTTACCTTCCTGGGTTATACCTTGAAAACCTTTGGTTATGAGACTGGTCTTGGATGACTCATTACTAGTAACTCCTTTTATTTTAACTTGTATTTTCTTTATAATAATGATTTCTTTCCACAGTTGCTATGAATTAATCTATTTATATTAAACTTAATGCTTTCTTCCAAATTTAAATATTATAACTTCATTATTCTAATGATCAATTGCCATTCAATATTATGCATACATCTTTCACGCTACAGATTGCTCTCCTCCAGAAGTAATTATTTCAGACATGTTTATGGATGAAATAATTTCTTATGATAATTTCATCATTTCTTATAATTCATTTTCTTCTCCATTTTTATATCGACTTTTTTATAATTAGAGTTTAATTAATTTCATATATATAATTATTTGTTTTACTACTGATCCTTTTCGGATAGTTAGTGTCTTCTGAGATATATTATTATTGTAATACATTTTCTTCCTTTATTAACTTCGTGTTGCATCCTTGGGATATTAATTCCCTAACATTCCCTATCACGTGGGCTGGGGCAGATCAGAGGGGCACTGTACGCTACTTCTCTGCTGGCCATACACCACTTCTATAAATTGAGTACAGAGGCATATCCATCCCTGCTCAAAAACATAATGCTGCTGGAATTATCTTCAGTCAGTCATCGAATAAATAAATAAAAAGTAGTCTCATTTTCGACTAATAAAATTATCTTTGGATTCTCCACTTCGTAGTCTCTCAGATTATCTCACATTTTCTATCTTAATAAATCTTCATAATTATTATTATACTCATTACATATATATTTTTTCAAAACTCTTAACTTGTCTGATATATTTAATTTAATTATGGTTGAAAACCTTTCTTTTAATAATTCTGGTTACTGTTTACAGTGTAACTCTCTTTCTTCTTCATCTGAATTCTCTTTATACTTTCTTCTGGTTATTCATAGTATTAGCATGGTCTTTATAAATATGACCTTTAGCTTTATATGGTCTTTAGCATGGTTTTTTTAGCATAGTCTTTCGTATTCATTATTTGAATGGTCTTAATATATTATATTTATTTTTTAACATTGTATCTTTACATTAGATATACAGGTTGTTATATTGATCATCTTATTTAAACATTTTGGTTCTTTCATTTCTCTTAGAAAGTTATTAATCCGCCTTCGCATTCATTAGCATTAATTCATTTATATTATATTTCATGTGGTATTTCTTCTCTTTGCATTTCATATAGGTTTTATTATTATTATCAGTCCAAAATCATCTTCTCCATATGTTTGGTATGAGTTGTTCTTCTTTGCTCTTAATTAACTGTTTTCATTATCGTTTCATAGGTAATTAGTCTCTTTGCTTCCAAATTTTTTTCTTCTCTGGCATATTACACTCTTTTTTGTTAGTCTTCTCTACCCCTTCAAATGCTATTGTGAATGTCTAGCATTTATTCTGGATTAAAATTAATTCTTTTTCCTGAATTAATCACTTTATTTTCTTCTCAATTCAATCATAATTGACACATAATTATTTTTTGGAACTTGGTTAGTTTTAATGTAAAATTCAAACTATTCTTTTTATTTAATTGAAAAATATTTCTCATAAATCCTTGTAATATGTTGATCTTATCTTGTTTCAAAGTTCTGATGTTCTATCAACATTCAAATTCTGTTTAATTCATTTATTCCCAGAATTGTTTCATTCAGAATTGTTTATAGTACTGTGATTTTACTATTATTTCTGAATGTTTTGGTATTTCTCCAAATTCAAATTCTTCTTAATTATTTACCATAAAGTTTTCTCACAAACTTAGTTATAGTAAGTTGGTCTTACTTCATTTTTAAATTTTTTTGTTAAAATTAAGTTCAAAATTCTCTCCCTTTCTCTTTCTTCCATCAAGTTTTGTTCTAATTTATCAGGTTGTAGTAAGAATGCTTACTCAATTTTAAATTTTTATAATTATATTTCAATTCAAAAGTCTTTCTTTTTCTTTCTTCCATAAAGTTTGTTCAAAATTATTAGGTTGTAGTAAGATGTACTTACTCAATTTAAAATTTTTATAATTATATTTCAATTCAAAAGTCTTTCTTTTTCTTTCTTCCATAAAGTTTGTTCAAATTATTAGGTTGTAAGTTGTTCTTACATATTTTAGAATTTTTTTTAAATAAAAATTCTAAATTCCTTCTTCTTATAATTCTCCAGAATGTTCTTTTCAAAATATTAGGTTGTAAGATGTACTTACATTATTTTAGAATTTTTTAAATAAAAATTCTAAATTCCTTCTTCTTATAATTCTCCAAAATGTTCTTCTCAAAATATTAGGTTGTAAGATGTACTTACATTATTTTAGGAATTTTTTAAAATAAATTCAATGGTTCTAAAACTCACAACTCATTCTTCATAATATTTCTTCATAGAAGCTTGATTGTACACTCCTTTGATTTTTCCTGAAACGATTTCCTTCAACTCATATATATTGTTATGCTTATCATTTACCACAACATATGGGCCAGTGTATAGTAATAGTAGTTTTTTGGTTATGCCTTCTAAGGTGCTAGGCAGCTCTCTATTTTTTAGGAGGACTTTTTCACCCTCTTTATATGTTACAATTCGCCCTATTGCCTTCTGGTATTTGGCTTGCCGTTTTTCCTGATCTTCTGCTACCTTATTGTAAAACTTCAACTGGTTGAATTTCCTATTGTTGTTCGTTGGAAATTCAATGATTTGTTCAATGTCTCGGGGAGTCGGCTTCTCATACATGGCTGAGTACGGTGGAATTCCTATAGCTGGATGGTGGGCGTAATTTAGGAATGTTTCTGTCGCTGCTAGGTACTCTTGCCACTTTTTCTGTTGGTTGTGACAGTACGTGCGCAATATCCTACCCACTTCTCTTAGTACTCTCTCAGCCGGATTGCTACTTGGGTGGTAGACTGATGTCTTATACGTTTTGACCCCAAGTGCTAATAAAGTGTCTCGCCATCTCCTCCCCTTAAACTGTGTACCATGGTCGGTAATAATAGAAGATGGTCTACCGATCTCTGGGATATACAAATCGATAATCACCGCCAAAACCTTTGCTGTTGTTGCCCGATTAACCGGATATAGCTTTATATACTTGGTGTAGTGATCCATTATGATTACCAAGTATTTATATCTGTGCCGACCACCGCTACGGGTAAATGGCCCGCAGATATCCAAAAACACTTTTTCCAGTTTTGCGTTGGAAGTTATCGGTATCATGATACCCTCTGTCTTTTCATTGTTTACTTTTGCACATTGGCAGATCTTACAGGACTTGATGTATGTTCTCACCTTGCGGTTGATATTCTTGATCTTACAATTTTCCTCTAGAGCTTGTATCACTTTTAACGCTCCCATGTGACCATACCTGACATGGTAATCGGTGATGACCTCCTTTTCGATTTGGTGTGGGATTATCACCTTCCATGTCTCATCGTCCAATGCGGTTTTTATGAATAAAATTCCCTTGTTAAGGTGGTAATATTTAGAAATGGTTTCATCACTGGCTTCCAAACGACTCACAATGTTTTTCAGCTTAGGATCAGACTGCTGATGGATTCGGATATTTATTAACAAAGCTTGTAAATCGGCTCTGGTCGTGAATATGTTATAAATTTTTACCAAGCTCTCCTTCTCCCCTTCGAAAGTCTGATCATCCAGATTTATACGTGACAACACATCCGCTACCACGTTCTTCTTTCCTGGAATGTATTCCCATTTCAGGTCATATTCTTGTAGGGCGAGTACCCACCTAGCCAATCGGCCGTGACTTAACTTGCACCTACGAAGGAACGAGATGGATTTATGATCAGTTCGTACAGTGACTTGATATCCGAGAATGTACGTCCGGAACTTGCTGCATGCGAACACCACGCTCAACAATTCCTTTTCTGTCACACTGTAGTTCTTTTCGCACTGGTTCAGTGTGCGACTAGCGAAGCTTATTACCAGATGTTTTCCCTCCTCATCTTCCTGGTATAATGTCGTTCCTAAGCTTAGATCGCTAGCGTCACAGTTTAGAAAGAACGGTTTCTTAAAATCTGGGTGACGAAGTATCACACTCTCCAGAAACTTCTCTTTTATCAATCGGAAAGTAATATCTTGATCTTCACCCCAAGTCCATTTGTTTTTGGCAGATAACTGTGGTTGAAACTTGGCGGTCAACTCGGAATATTGGCTCTGAAACTTCCTGTAATAGTTACAGAGTCCGAGGAAAGATTGCAATTGTTTCCTGTTTCTTGGTTGCGGGAACCTCTGAATTGCCTCCACTTTTTCTGCTGATGGGGTAATACCTCGGTCGTCTAGGTTGAAGCCTAAGAATTGTACCTCGCGCGCTATGAATTTGGATTTCTCCAACTTCAGTGTTATGTTGTTCTGCGCTAGTTAGTTTAGTACAAATTCCACTCTGTAACAGTGTTCCTCCCAGGTTCCGGATGTGATTAGTAAATCGTCAACATAGACGGTGGTAAATTGGAGCGCTTCTGGTCTCAAAATCTGGTCCATGCATGCCACAAATATGGCGACAGAATTGACAAGTCCGAAGGGCAGTCTCTTGAACTGGTAATTGCGCCCTTCGAAAATGAACGCTACGTATTGGCGGCTTTGTGGATGCAGCTCTACCTGCCAATAACCACAGACCGTATCCCAGGTGCTAATAAATCTAGTACCATGAAAACATTTTAAGATTTCTTCTATTTCACCGGGAGAAGTTCTGTCATTCACAATTGTCTTATTCAACTCACGCGCATCTAAACAGAGCCGGACTTGTCCGTCTTTCTTCGGAACAGCAATAATTGGACTAGTGTAAGGTGATTGACTAATCTCAATTATGTCGTTTTCTATCATCTTGTTTATCTCTGTTCTCACGGCTTCTTTGAGCGACTGCGCTATTGGATATGACCTCCGGTTAAACTCTACGTTTTCTTTAAAACGAAGTTGGCACTGGTAGTTTTTTACCTTCCCTGGTTCATCAGAAAACACCGCCTTGTATTTCTCATATATAGCGATTAGACGATCAGCCAGACGTGTTGGTATTTTCTCGTTATCGCTTCCGCACTGGAAATTCCGTATTTCTTGGATCTTAACTGACCATAAATCCTCTCCTCCATGATTGTATATTATGGGTTTAGAAAGAGGGCTGTTTCTAATAACATTTATTTTACGAAGTTGTTGATGTATAGGGCTGGGAAGTATAGTTGTGCTTCCTACCAGATCTGCGGTCCATGTTACTCCGTCTGGGAAAAGTGATACTTTATTTAAATTAAGATCGATTACTGCCGAATATCTACGAAGAATATCGCAACCGACTAAGATGTCAAATGGTAATCCGGTGGCGATTAAAAATTCCATGTCTAAAGCTATATCACGGCTAACGACACTTAAGGAAACTTGCTTCCTAATGGTTTTATTCTGGCGGCCAGTTGCACCTACCAACACAATGTTGTTGACTGGTAACATTGGCAAAGTTTTACCACATGTACCCTGTATTCTCTCCAACTCATTGGAGTTTATTATTGAAATATTAGCTCCTGTGTCTATCATTATTTTAGCGGGAACTCCTTCCACCTCCGCTGTTATATAAATTATCTCATTATTACTGTTGCTGAGACTCTTCTCGTTCTCTTCCAAAAGTTCAGTTCGTATGTCTTTCAGATAATGGTTACTTATGATAGTGATATTCTTATTATTGTTTGCTTGTTGCAAATCATCCTTTTCTAACCCAGGAAGTATAAGCAGTAACGGGTCATCGTTGTTGATTACTGCCTCCTCTCCTTTAAAGTATTTTGGTCATTGTTTAAGTTATTGTTGACCGAGGCATCGTTCGGGAAACTCTGGTTTGTTTCCTGACGTTCTGTACCCTGGTTGATGTTTAACGCCCTGTTCGGTTGTCTGCCAAGATCTTCCAGGCTGGTACTTCGTCTTCCCTGTTCGTGTCTTGGGCCGTCTCGTTCCGCACTCCTCCATCTTCGGTCGGCGCCGTGGAAGCTGCTCCTCCTCGGTTGATAATATCTCCTGGGTCCGCGATCTTCTGCTCTTATAAAATTTACCCTAGGACGCGACACTCGGTTATTACTATTGCTATTATTGTTATTATTAAAATTGTTATTATAGTAATTTCGGTTAGGTGGGTAAGGTCTGTCACCATTATTGTTGGGATATGGATTTCTCTGACTGTATGGGACATTATTATTTTGTTGATAAAAATTGTTTCTATTGTTTGGGTAGGGGTTGTTATTCCTAACGCCGTTAAAATTACTGTTAAACTGGTTATTACGCGGCGGGTTGTTATGGCCGTCGTAATTACTGGGCTGGTTCCGGTTACTTGTATGGTTATTGCCGTTATTGGGGTAGGTAGTCGGCCTTACTTCTGGTCTCTCATTTCTCTTTCTGCTCTGCCGATAATACTCTTCGTTCTCGTATCCCTCCAATAACTCGGTCATTCCCTGGATCGTCTTGATCTGGCTACCTCTCCGGGCCCTGATAATGTCCTCATCATAGTGATACGATATCTTGTTCACTAAACATTCTTCTGGGATTGCTGGCTCAAGGTGTTTTGCCATACACACCTTCCCCAAGAAATATGCCGTCATACTGCTACCTAATTGTGACCTGTATCTTCCATTACAAATATTGTCCCGGATCAAGTTCTGGGTGGTCTCAGACCAGTATTTTGTCTTAAACATTTTCCGGAACTGTTGGTAGTCGGAAATTTCACTCCGGTTGGCCATCCACCAATTATCTGTTATGTCTCGGAAAGACTCGTCGAATATCTCCCTGCTATGGCTCCATTGGGTAATTTTATGCTTGGTCAAATATTCTTCTACCCTAGCTAGGAACTCCATCGGCTTGCGTTTGTATTGCCGGAAGTTGAGCCACTCTCGGCTTTCGTTGACGGGCAATCCGGTGAAATGAGTCGGTCTGTTTCTTATTGCTTCCATCTCCTCTCGGCTTTGTCGCACCTGTCCGGTGATATTGGCCATGGTCTCTTGTATGTCATTACACCGTTCTGTAACTTGGTTGCGTACTTTTCCGAATTCTTCTTGATTTTCCTTCCTCTGTTCTTCTACCTTCCTACGACTATGTTCTTCGATATTTGTGAACTTGATGTTCACCACTTCTTTAAACTCATTCACCTCCTTTTCGGTCTGGTTGCACTTTCCATCAATCTCTCGAATCTGTCGATTGACCATTATATTTTCTTCTTCCATCTTCTTATCCATCGCTTTTTTGTTAACCTTGATTTCCTTATTCATTTCTTCTCGCAACAATTCCATTCTTTCGTCCAGTTTGTCCAAATTCTCCTGATTGACTTCTCTTAATTCTTCTCTCAAAATTTGATTGTCCTCTCTCAATTCTTCTAATTTCTCCCCCATCTTCTCTTCCAACTTCCTGTTATCTTCTTTCAGCTCTTCCTTCAATTGTCGGTTGTTCTTCTCTATCTTCTTCCTGGTTTCATCGATTTTCTGATTAGTATTTTCAATTTTATTAATCAATTCTTCTTTAGTTGACTTGAATTCTTCCTTGAACGCTTGGTTGTCTTCCTTCAATTCTTCTAACTTCTTCCCCATCTCTTCTTCCATCTTCTTGTTATCTTCCTTCAAATTTTCCATGTTCTTGTTCATCAGAGTCAACTCTTCTTTTGTGGATTGATTATCCTTCTTCAATTCTTCTATCTTCTCTTCCATCTTCTTGCTGTTTTCTTCTATCTTCTTATTTGTTTCTTCCTTGCTGGATTTAATATCTTCTTTCAAAGACTGGTTGTCTCCCTTCAACTCTTCCATGTTCTTGTTCATCCCACTCAATTCTTCTTTCAAGGACTGGTTATCACTCCCCATTTTCTTACTCAAGTCTTCCTTTGTAGAATCCAATTTCTTATTATTTTCGTCCATTTTCTTGTTCATTCCTTCCAGTTGTGATTCCATGTTTTTATTTATTTCTTTACTCATTTCCATCATCATTCTCCTCAATGTTTCCTGGAACATCACATCTCCGGTTGTCGCAGTGTTCTCGGTTAGTGAGGGTTCCCCTGGTTGTTCTAACCGTTCCTTCCGGACATTGATTTCCCCTGTCTGAGTAGGCATCTCCGGATGTTCCCCTGGTTGTTCAGGTTGTTTGGACAACACTGGTGGCAATGAACTTTCCACCTCTACTGGTGTTGCCTCCTTGTTGTCCATGTCAACTTCTATTTCTTTCTCGGCCTCCGCCGCCCGTTTCTTAGATGTTGCACGTCGTTGCATTTTCCCTTGAAATTCTCTGGCTTTGTAGCTGTTGCCTAGCTCCAACTAGTGATTAGGCAGAATGTATTGGCCTTCCAATCGCTAATTAAAGCCCCTAAAGTTGTGCGCCAATTTGTAATAAAAATAAAAAAATTGATGTGTGTTGATGATAAGCTATTGTAGAGTATGAGACTCCGATGTAATCAAGCCCCACTCTTTGGGCTAGCCAATTTGTAATAAAATAAATAAGTTGTAATGTAATATGTTTAATTGGTGTGTAATTGGTGTGACTCTCGCCGTCTTACTGGCCTGAAACACTTCCTTAAGTTTCCCAGCTGGTCGAGTCCCAATGGTAGCAAGACCGGTCGAGTAGCGTAAAGTTGATGAAGGAATATATATGTTCAGCTTCGCCGAAAGTTTCAAAACAAAATTATTGTTTTGAAGGAAATTAAAAAAAAAATTTATGTTTATAAAAAAAAATTTTAATTTTATTAATTAATTAATTATGATCAATTAATTAATATAGGGCTGTGAAGTTTTAAAAAGTGTAATGCTCTTCTGAAAATTTTTATTAAAGTTTTGGTATATTTTAAATAAACTATCACCACTCATAAGATTGTCTTCAAACCAATCGATACTTGTTTATCTTTTTATTTTTTAGGTTATCTTCACTTATAGGTGGTAAAGTCCTTGTAGATTATCAATTAGAATTATATTATTGGTAATTAGTATTATTAAAGAAATAAAGGACTATTAAGTATTGAAAAGTATTAATGTTTTATTAATTAATGGCAATATTGACTCTTATCGGTTAATATCGATTCTCAGGATATCGAAAAAATTACAAAGTATTATATAAAAATCGTACAGGGTTCTTTAAACAGCCAGTTATTATCAAAGTCAGAGAAATCGGGCCAATATTTAAAAAGTATAACGTTACATCAAATGAATAATTATTACTAAACACAAACATTGAATAATAATTTGAAAATTAAAATAATTGTTTTCACCAAACAGCTGGTTGAACTAGGAGAAGGCACTGGGATCGTCAAAAGCAAATGGCGGCCATCAAGTTGATCAAAATGTTGCTCGTTCCTGCTGCGTTCCAAATAATGTATTTTCTGGCAGTATTCCTGTTCTTGTGTCTGCAAATCTCTTGTTAAATGTTGTGTAGTGACTGGTGTACTGTTTCTGAGTTGTATTTAGTATATCTGTGTAATTATAAGTCAAAACACTTTTCCCAACTCCGACACTAATTTGGTTAAGGTATTATACAGTTTTCTGGTGTTTTGTGGTGTTTTTCGGAGTAGATATGTATTGTTTAGTGTTAATTAGTGTTTCTTGATTGTTTTTGCCACAATGTATATGTTCTGGAAGGATTTTATAATTCACTCTCGACTTCACAGTAACGTACTGTTCGCTACTTAACTTCACCGTTGTAAGATAGGTTAGATCGTCACAAAACTCTCGTTTATGTTAACCGTTCGAATACCAATAATCAACTAACTGTTTCCTTCAGTTTCAATTAAACTCTTAGCCCATATAATATTATTCTTAACATTGTTCAAATATTTTTCAATCCTGTGCACACTTTAATATTTCACTATATAAATACCTAAACTTGGGTTATTTATCAATTTTATTCACTAGATGTTATTTAAATTAATCTTTCAGTTCATTCAGCTTATTTTCAGATTAAATAATGCCGTTTTATAGTGTTTTCTGTCCAAAAAATAGTAATTTTACTTTCAGTTTGGTATACTCTGAAAAGTCAAAACATCAAAATTTACTTCCTGTCATTATATAAATTCAGCCATTTTATCAGTTATATTTAATATTAATAATCCTATATTGTATTAAAGGGTTCATATTCCCTTATTTTCTGGTAATTAATTGAATTAGTTGTATTCTGAAACATTATTCAGGAATATATGACTCCCATGTCCAAATTTCTGAGTTTAGTCATTTTCATTTTTATTTATAATTCTGAATATATTTATTAAAATCTCTCTAAATGGTATGTGCAATTATATGGCATGATCTCAAGTTTATTTTGTCTAAACCCCTTTTGTTTATTTGCTTTTAAATGAGTAATTTCTCTGTTTTGAATAAGTTTGGTTTCCATTCTTTTGGCCTATGATTTTTTAACAATTTTTCTTACAAAATATTTTACAAACAATATATGATGTGTGATACCCTCTCTGACTTTTACATATAGTATTATAAATTAAACATGTTTTCAAATTACACAATAACAATTAGTATTGGTTACAATACAAATAATAGTTAAAACAAATAAAGAATATTTTTTTAAATAAATGGTTGTCTTCAAGTCAGACATTTTGCAACAAAATCCCCATTTCCAACATGGAAACATGGTTTACAAAAAAGGTTTTTTACTAACTAACATCTTAATTACTCTCTACTATTTACAAGTGGTAACTATTTTTATAGTTCTGATGTTAGTTGTTTCAGACCCAAACAAATGGCCTTATATCTAAAACATTTTTAAACATTCTTTTACTATATACATAAAAACCTTATATTTATATTCTTATTTCTAACTATTATTATAAGTAGGATTCTACAGTTTTTATACCGTCTTTTATACATTGTCTTTGGGGAATTGTACCCTGTCATTAATAAATAAATAGTATGAATTGTTCAAAAAGTATTATGAAATCTGTTTTTCTTTTTTCATGTAAAACAAAATGTTATTTTAAACAGATTCATGTCTTATTAACAACATATTGTCACAGTACACATTTTAAGTCATTGAAAAATGCATATTTCATTGCATTCAATGTTTGTGATTGCCAAGAATGAAACACAAGGTTCATTTTTTATAATACCCAAAACTATCACTGGTTCACTTTGCACTCTTATATTATGTTAATGCTAAATGGTCGTATAGTCTTATTAACATAATAAATTGGTTAGCGTTTTTCAATGGAGATTTGTTCCATGGGTACTATATTATTGTTTCATCTTAGTTCACAGGCAACTTTTACTTTATACACTTCTCTCTCTTAAATTTATATACATGTGGTTTTTATTTCGTTATACTTTTGTTTTTAGATATTTATTTTGGGGATATAGGGATTTGGGTGTCTTTTATAAGAGCATGACATCTTCTTCAGGATGCTGCCTTCTTCTTCTTTCATCAGTCTTCTTTTCTCCTGCCTTCTGGGACTGGTATCTTCTCCATCTTCTTCTTGATGCCATCAGGTTTCTTGGGATCTTCTCCATCTTCTTCTTTATTTCAGACATACACAACCTGTATTGGTTGATCTTGGCTTATTTTAGGGTTTCTATTCTATTTATTCTCCCTCGTTGTGGGTTTGGTCATATTCAGTACTGCTTTGTTATTTACTTTTTTACCTTCCTGGGTTATACCTTGAAAACCTTTGGTTATGAGACTGGTCTTGGATGACTCATCACTAGTAACTCCTTTTATTTTAACTTGTATTTTCTTTATAATAATGATTTCTTTCCACAGTTGCTATGAATTAATCTATTTATATTAAACTTAATGCTTTCTTCCAAATTTAAATATTATAACTTCATTATTCTAATGATCAATTGCCATTCAATATTATGCATACATCTGTCACGCTACAATATATATCAATTCTATGTGTATTCTATGTGTATATCAATTATGTATTCTTTATGTCAGTGAGTTATGTACGGGGAATATTATGCAACCATATCATTATAAATCGTAAGAGACATTAAGGCAATTTTGTACTGTGATACTAGATGTTGAATTATGAGGGGAATTTTAAATTGATAATTTGGGGAGTTTTGGAATTGTGCATGATGATATAAGTTAAATGTGAATTGTGATAATATATTTTTTGAATTTTAAACAAGATTGCAATTAAGATGTATGAATATTAAATTGTACTAAATTATATTGAATTAAAATAATTTCGCTTGTGATCGATATATATATATATATATATATAGATTTTTATAATGAGTTTGGGAGATAATAAACATGTTATATTACTGGTTAACAGAGAGTTTAATTGCAAGTCCCGTCTCACTGGACCCAGCCCATTTTTGCTTCTCTAGGCCTTCTGCCTAGCTTTAAATATCTAGTGGCCCCTCTTTAAAAAAATTTTTTTTTTTTTAATTTTCAAAACAAAAAATTTTATAAAGCAACAAATTTTAAAGAGGGGGTATATGTGGTAGCAGAGTGTGGTTCTTCCTAGGGTCGAACCCTTGGGTCCTTGGGTGTTACGGGGCTTGCAAACTCGGAAATAGTTTGAGACAAGTCAATCTTCTAAAATTTTGGAAAATAAATAAAGGTTTAGATGTTATATTATGTTTAACGTTTAACGTGCATAGGTGAATCAGTGAATGTATAATTGTTAGCGTGGTGCCGCCACGTGGCATGCGTTTTTGTCGTTTTTGGGGTGATATTTTCCTTTGGAGACTTGGAATTACCGGTGATCTGGGGCATGGCTGGGGAGTCGGCTGCATTGTTAGTAGATATTGGAATAGTTGCGCGTGAGTTTAGCGGGATGCGGTATGGCGCGATCGGAAGTCGGTACCGTCACCGACATGATTCATTGTTTGAAGTTTGTAATAATATGTTCTTGTGAAATGCGACGTTGTGGTAGGTGTTCGGTGTTATTGGTCTTATGTTTATGTTAGTGTCCAAGGTTGTTTCTCCTCTTGTGTGTCTGAAGGAAAGCTGGTTCAGGAGTGGGTCGGGTCTCCGCAGCGCTAGGGAACCCGTGGTCCTCTTGGTGGAAGGATTAGTACTCGAGGTCTTCTAATTTGAATTCTTGGGAATTGTTGTTGCGTGTTGTGTGTTTAATACTATTCGGGCGGCTTAGGGATGAGCGCGATCAATCCGGATTTGTTTCTCAAGAACGAGCTTAAGTTTGAGATTAAGTCCCTTGGTGGGAGGCCCCAGGGGGATGTCGCTTCTTTGAGGAAGCAGTTAAGGGACGTCCTCTCCACCGGAGGGGGACGACCATTGTCAAGGTAGCAGATGTGACGGTGGAAGTGGAACTGTGCCAGGAGAAGTGGGGGAGTTGCGGGAGTTGGTCGGGGATCTAGAGTCGGTCCCGTCCACCTTGAGGGCGAGGCAGAGGGTCCGGCAGCGAGTGGAACACCTGAAACACCGACTCGAGAACGTATCCGCCCAGACGACGATCGCCGAAGTCAGCGCTATACTGGAGTTGCTCACGGACCATGTGGTGAAGGCATTGCGGAATTTTGAGCCGGGGCAGTCTCACACTCCCGTGGACACTCCTCAGTCTCCTAGGTTGGACATGGAGCAGACGCAGAGCCCGCCGGCTCAGTTGCCTGCTTTCTCGGGCGGGCCGGGCGTTGCTTATAATAAATTACCTAATCCTCTTTCCACGATTATCCAGCAGCTACCGGTCGTTAGATGGCCTGGATGTGGACAAGCTGATGTTGTTTTTTAAGATATTTTTCCAGCTGTCTGACTTCCCGGGGATGTCAGACTGCACCCTCCTTGAGCTCGTGTATCCCTATTGTCGTGGGTCCATGGCTGAGCGGGTCGCACAGACTATACGATGTGGCGGCAGTGTGACGTCTTTCCATCGGGGGGTGTTGGACGCATGCGTGCCCGGTAGATTGGGGGAACAATTGCGATATGGACATTGTTATCGGGTACAATCGAACGGGGAGAGTTTCGCTTCGCTGAGTTCGTGCTCAGTATCCGTGAGTCTGTAAGAATCTTAGGGTTGGGACTGCCTGAGGAGGAGGTCGTACAAATGATTTTCGAAGGGGTTACACCCCAGGAGAGGTCGCGCTTACTGTTTGCCGAGCGGCCGCGCAGTTTTGAAGATCTGAACAAGCTGTGTGTGTTATCCTGGGCCATACAGGCGAATGATGAGTCCCGAGGGCCCGTCAGGACGAGTCCGTCCGAGTTTCGAGGGGAGGAACGACGTGCAGTTCAGTCCCAACCCCGACCAGAAAGATCCGCCGGCGATCGGGGCGGACTTTTGAGAAGTGTAGTTTGTTTCCGCTGTCGAAGGCAGGGGCATGTTGCCCCCAATTGCCTGGAGGGTGGTGTGCGTCCGACGCGTTCCCCGAGGGCCCGGTCTTCAAAAAACTAAATCGCCAGGGGAAGACAGGTCGGAGGATGTCTTCCCCTCGCACTAATTTTCTGTGTCCTACTACGACTCTTCTAACATCAAGGTCCTTGCTACTATTCCGCAGCAGGATTCTATATGCCCCTTCCTGTCACTCGAGGTAAAAAGGGGTCAGCTCAGACCATTGGTTGACTCCGGTTCAGCCCGATCTATTATCTCATCTCGAGTGTGTGTGGACCTTGAGAAGCAGGGCTTAATAAAGAGGTCGGATCGGTCGTCAGTAGTATGCTGGACTGCTTCACGGGAAATCCTGCCCATCTCCCGGGTAATTTCCTTTAAGTTCAAGATCGACGGTTTTTACTGGGTGTGGCCTTTTCTGGTTTCCCCGGCTCTGGGAGTTGATTGTATCATTGGTGCAGACTTCATCGCTAAAAGCGGTCTCGTGTTGGACATCCATGGGCACCAATGCTATTTCAAGTTTAATCGGGGAGTCGTTATTCCGTTTCTTGGATACCAGGGAGCTAAGGGAGGTATCCAAGAGGTGGCTTGTCTCGATTCTGCACGAGACCATCTCACTCCCTCCCAGCAGAAAGCCTTAGACCAACTGTGTGAGGAATTTCCCTCGGTGTTAACTCCCACCCTGGGACTCACACATTTGTTGGAGTACAAAATTCGTCTTACTGACTGCAAAATATTGAGGTCACACCCTTATAAATTCGCCCCTCCGAAAATGACCGTTCTAAGGGAGAAGGTTCAAGAGCTGTTAGAGCAAGGGGTCATTGAACTTTCCAATTCTAGTTATGCAAGTCCAGCGTTTCTGGTACCCACGCCTGGGGGTAAGCACCGCATGGTGATAGATTACCGAAGACTAAATGCAAACATTGAAGTGGATTCGGTTCCCCTTCCGGATCTCCACTCGGCTTTTGACTGGTTTTGTGAGGCCAAGCACTTCACCGTGATTGACCTCAACGCTGCATATCACCAGAACCCTTTATCCAAGGGAAGTAGACCTTACACGGCGTTCTGTGTGCCGTGGAATTTATATCAGTATACTCGAGTTCCTATGGGTCTGGCAGTGGGCGCCCAAACCCTCACGCGTCTACTCGACCGGGTATTTCAGGATGTTAAATTTAAATTCATTTTTAACTATTTATATGACTTGCTAGTGTACAGCAAGACGTATGAAGAACATATAAGTCATCGAAGGGAGGTGATGTGCAGATTGAGATGCGCGGGCCTCATGGTTAATCCTGAGAAAGTGCGGTTCGCACAGGAAAGTATTTCATTTTTGGGGCATCTGGCCTCGCACCGGGGTGTCACAGTGGACCCTGAAAGTACACAGGGCATCCGGGACTTTCCACCTCCTAGGGATGCCAAAGGCATCGCTAGGTTTGTCGGGATGGTAAATTTTTACAGGAGGTTTATTCCAAACGCAGCAGAGGTAGCTGCACCATTGAATGAATTGTGAAAGAAAGGGACCAAATTTGTGTGGGGTGAGAGACAGCAAAAGGCCTTTGAGACCTTGAAGGAAGCTATCATCTCCCCACCGGTGCTACGGATGCAGATTTTTCACAACCGTTTATCCTGCAGACGGATTCGAGTTCGGTGGCGCTCGGGGCGGTTCTGTCCCAAGTCGTTGATGGTGCTAGGCAGCCTGTGGCCTTTATTTCCCGAACGTTAACCCAGCAAGAACAGAAGCCTTCAGTGTATGAGCTAGAGTGTTTAGCCGTCGTGTACGCTCTAGATAAGTTCAGGCTTTTTCTGGAACATTCTGAGTTCCTGCTCGAGACCGAAAATCAGGCTCTCTCTTGGCTTCTTGCTCATCCCCGGCAACTGGGTAAAATTGGTAGATGGATGGTCAAGATCTCATCCTTCAAGTTCAAGGTGCAACACATTAGGGGAACTCAAAATGTGGTTGCAGATGCTTTGTCACGCATGTTTTCCCAGCCCAGTGAAGTCCAATCTGAGCAACCCTGTTCCGTTCTGCTAGACTTTCCGTTAGCCTTCACTGATGTGTTACCCCTTCAGTTGAATGACGAAGAGCTGGGTCCTATCATCCAGAACATAAAGGAGGGTAACGTACAGGCCCCTTACTTCCTGTCCAAGGGCGTCCTGTGCTGTAGAGAGAGAAAGGGACGTGCCCTTAAGATCGTGCTGCCTAGCAAGTTAGTGCCCATGGTCTTCAGCTATTATCGTAATTCCCCAGTAGGAGGCCACAAGGGAATTTCTAAGACCATTTCCAGCATTAGGCGACACTTCATTTGGAAGGGCATGGATAGGGACATTGCGACCAGGGTTAAGAGCTGTCATCTATGTGGCTTGAGTAAGCTTGCCCAGAACACAAAGTTAGGGTTGTTGTCATCTGACGTGGCGAGCAGACCGATGGAGAAGCTATTCATCGAGTACGTGGGGCCCTTCCCCCGTAGCAAGTCTGGTAATGCTTACCTGCTTGTATGTGTGGATGCTTTTTCGAAGTTTACCTGGCTACTGCCCTTACGGCAGGCAACGGCTCGTTTGACCATAAGCGCGCTCCAGAATCAGATCTTTCAGCATTTCGGTCTTCCGACCATCGTTGTCTCTGACAATGGTCCCCAGTTCATTTCGGGTGAGTTCCGGCGGATGTGTTTCGCCAGTGGGATCAAGCATGTAACCACTTCTGCCTATTACCCACAGCCGTCCCATGCGGAGAGATTTAACCGGAATCTCCGGTCCGCACGTATTGCTTATCATGCAGAGCAACCTGGGACCAGAATCTGAAGTGGTTACAGCTAGCCTTTAATACGGCCCTACATGACAGTCACCAGGCCGTTCCCTTTCAAATTATGTTTGGATTCTCGCCGGCACTCCCATTGACTAACTTATGGAACATTGAGGATCTTCTACCACGTGACCCAGATAGTGGGACAGCAGAGAGGTGGAAGGAGGCTCGGAAGAATTTGCTGCGAGCGCACGAGCGGGTCCGTCGACGAAGTAATCAGGGGCGAATTCCTAATCCATTTCAGACCGGAGACTGGGTCTACTGTCAAAGCCATCCGATCAGCTCAGCTGTGGACAAGAGAGCCGCTAAGTTCTGCTATCGCTGGTCGGGGCCATATCGTATCCTGGGGTTCTCGTCGCCGGTGACGGCTCTGTTAGGCGAACCGGGAAGTGATTCCAGTGAAATCACAACACATATTTCGAAGCTGAAGCTCTGTCGATAAGGGTAGACGGGCTGGTATAGGGAAGGGGGCGAAATTTGGTGGTCTCCAGGTATGTGGGGAATTGTTGTCACTCTGAAGGGGTGTGCTCTGTGGGTGTGCAAGAGAATGTTAAGGTAGCGGGTAGATGTTCCCCACAGTCCCAGTGGTGTTCGTCTATTTCTGGGATGCGACCATGCCTACGCGAGCCTTGGTTTCCTCCATTCATCCTTGTTTCCGGAGGGAGCCATGTCCCCACCTTAGTCCTAGTTCTTCACCTTCAATGATCCTTGCCTTTTCCTCTTCCCGATCTTCCTAACCCTTTCCGCAGAAAACAAAATTCAACAAAAATTAAAAAAAAACGAGAATTAAGAAAATGTCAAAAAAAGGAGTTAGAGAGAGGAGTGGTAGCGGCAGGGTGGACGGGGCGGTTGTGCACTTCGGCCCCCCTGCTGCTGCCGACATGCACTTGGAGCACACATGTATTAGGTTATAGGAATATATATATGTATGGAAATTGGATTATAGTATCGTGGAGACCATCCTTACCCCCCTAGTCCTGGGAATGTAGGTTGTATTTTGAGATAATGTGGTTGTTTTGTTTTGGGTTAGACCCTCCCGTGTAAATATAGGTCAGTGGCCCTGTTAAGGTGGGTATATCGGTGTCACAAGCGCGAGTGGACAAGCCTCAGGAGGTCAGAACTCAGGTATCTCCCGAACTTTTCTTTCTTCTTTACTTCTCTGTCCCTTCTTGCTGTGGTTGGCCCTGATCAGGTCAGCGTGCAGTGCCAGCACACTTACACACTACATGTCTTCTTTCTGCTCTTTCGTTTTCCTTCTGAGCCTCTGTTCTCCTGAGAGCGAGGACTACTGCAAACACCGATGAATACCCGTGTTTTGGAAGACTATAGGGGTACACTGCAGGGTACCCCTGAGATCAAGTGTGAGGCAACCATGTTGCCCTTTTGGGGTGGTGGTGTGCCGTGGTGAAAACCCTGCTCTTCTATAAAAGTGAGTAATATAAACGCTAAATTGCCGAAATAAATTTAATTATGGTAATTACGCGTATGCGCGCATTATGGTGATTACGCGTTGTGGTTTGCGCTGGATGCTTTCGCTACCTCGTGCCGGAGTGGTGAGTTATGTTTTCGACCGCTGAAAATGGGGCGTAAAAGGAAGAGTATGTTCTAATTTGTGAAGATAGGGAACTTTATGAAACCGTTGTGAACGGACACGTGCCGCTTGACGCCTTGTGCCTGTTTGAGTTGGTTAATTTGCATACAGTCATCACTTTATTAACTATAATGTAATACATTATGTTCGTTATGAAAATATATACATATAATTGTGAAGCATTGTGGCCGTGAGTGTGCTCTAGTATTTTATAGAAAAACCTAAATTAAAAATAAAACAAAACTGTATTCAAACGGGTTATGATGAACAGAGTGAGATTTTATGCTGTCGGATGCGTGTGTTGTAAATTAAAGGGCACGGAAATAATTATCCTTATAATTGTTCAAGGTTCCCGTCCCGTCGGAGGACGACTCATTCCAGCGGGTGGCTGTCCATCTGCCACGATGCAACGAATATAACCAGACTCGATCTTGGTGCTCACGGGAGGAACGGCTGCACATCATGCCACAGTGACCATGAGACATCCCCTAGACAATATTCAGGTGACATTTATGCCTTAAATACACACTAGGCCGTTGCTGCAAATACCATCTGATGTGACTTTGCGTTCAGTATAACTCTAGTTCGATTTTCATTTGTGCTCACGTCCAGCTGGACATAATGGTTACAAACTTTATCTGTTTTATTTTCTGAATGTAATTACGACACAGAATAAGTGTAAACACGGCCGTGGCCATGTGTCCGGCGACTTTTGATGTTATACCTTTCTTAACAGTACAAGTTGTGGGGAATCTGAATTTTAGTGATTGTAAAAAAATAATAATATTGTAACCAATAAAAATTTTTTTAATTTATAAAAAATTACTATTAAATATTTTGTATTTATTATTTATTAATTAATTTTTGTATTGTATTCGTGTAAATTTTAATTCGTTTATTTAATTTTTTATCAACTTATGTCACTTCGTGTAATTAGAATTAGGTTCTGCGTTAATAGAATTGTCTCCTGTACTAATCGATTTGCGGTTCTTCTTCTTCTGAGTGTATGCTCCTTCCACTTTGGTAATTGCCGCTTTTCGTGTAGTCCGTGAGTTAAATATTATCCTATTTTATTCTATTTTTTATGTTTTAGAAATAAATAGAAATCAATTTGGCAGAATTCCAAGTTTTATTAACAAATTAATTATGGATCGATTGTAAATCGATTATTCGACAGTTAAAATATCGACTCGTTCTCTCAGGGCGAACGATTATTTTTATATAAATTATTAAGTTTAATTACAGGTTATTTGAGCTGTTATGTTATATAGTCAGAGAAAGGGCAAAGTTTGGAAAGTATAACACTTACAATTACAAGCTTAATTATCTAAAAATACAAAGATATTATTTAATATATAATGCATAGTAAAGTAAGTTGTTCGAACCAATTTCAGTTTGATGTGAAGCTAGCGGACCTGCAGAGGATCATGGGATTCCAAAATGGCTGCTTCTTATCGCAGATGTTGACGAAGGCTGCATGTCAAGGAATTCTCTCAAAATAAATGTCGCCTTTCCAAGTTTTCCTCGTCTCAGCAATGGTGATTAATCCCTCTGGTGATAGTGTAGTTGTCCTGGATCAGTGTTCAGTGATTCGCCTCGATAAATTGTGTTGGATAATGTTTTTAGTTCACTTTATGCCATAAGGTCGATAATGGCAGGTTTCGTCTCACTATTCAGAATTATCGTTTCTATGTGTTTTAATAGTTAATTCACTTTTTGCTGTTCAGTATTAGTTTAATTCAATAGTTGTACTGTTTATTCACTGAATTTAGTGGTTGTTTAAGTTTTTTACAAAATTTGCGATTTCAAAATTATTCGACTTGGTTAAACTCTCGCCATGTTTTACTCCTTCGCTATATGTAAATATTTTGCGAGAGCTGGCTTAGATGTGTTTTGTTCAACGTATAACAATCAACTGTTCTATTTTCTTCTTCACCCGAAACGTCTTAGCCAATTTAATATTAAAAAGACATTGTTTTAAATTTCTAGCATTTCCGCTACATAACTGATTTTTACATTTATGATTGACTACATTTTTACTATTATTTAATTTTATTAAATACCTAATACATAATCTCTTTCTCTAGTTAATACCAAATATGATACTTTTACAATGTTTTTCATCTCAAAATGCCCTATTTACTGTATTTTTAACAGGTAGGCCTAATATTTTACTTCCTGTCATTTTAAATGGTTTACAATCTTTATGAAGTTATTTATTATCAAACAAGATCCCTGATTGAAATAAAATGTTTATCTTTCTTTAATCCCTTGTAATTTTATGAATTAGTTATCTTTTTTAAATATTATTCTTTAATTTGGAACTCCCCCTTAATTTTTCTCTTATTATATTTGCATTTTTTCCAATAATCTTTCATACCTTTTCCAATATCTTTCTAAAGTATAGTTTTAGTTATAATACAGTGTGTCTAATTTACATTATACAAATTTCATCAGTTTAATTAATTTACCTGACTTATTCATCAATTATAAAGTTGTTGAGATTTACCATTTGTCCAGATTTCAGATTTGTTCACATATAATGTTTTATGACTAATACAGCTTGCCTATACCCCTTTTGACTTTTATTTTTTATACAATCTTAATTAAAATTCTTATACTTAACTAACTTAACATTTAGTATTGAATCCATACTATTAATACATAACAAATATTTGAAAACAAAAGAGTTGTACTCAAACTCAGACATTTCAGTCTTGATTAATGCTAGTAAATATATAATGAATATCTTATAATAAAAGAATTGTATTCAATCTCAGACATTTAGCCTTGATTATCTATTAAAAATAATAAACATTTAAGAATAACAAAAAACATAATACTCTATTTCCAACATTTAAGTATAGAGTTCATTGACCTTAATATAAACAACACATCTGTCCCTTCATTATTTAAAGTATTTCTTAAAATTAAATTTATGGAGTCTTGGCTGTTTTTATTTTATTTTGGGGATGTACCCTTTGTCACTTCACTGATTTATTGCCTGCTCTTATTTTCATTTTAATAAATGTTATTAGATAAAGAGTGGCACTCACTTAGAAACATTTTTATACACTGTTTTCATAATAATATTCTACCAAATATTATTTCTGTATTCGATACAAAACTTTAAAGTTGTATAAAGGCACTAATTCACTTACTTTATGAATTTAAACATTGATACTTGAAGTTTATTTAATATAATAAAATAACTTGCACTGGTATTCTTTGATCTTATCTCTAATCAGTTTTATAGTCTTATAAGATTAAGAATCTTATTTATATAGGATTATTAAGATTTGTTTTTTTCATCATATAAATAATTTCATTGATTCACTTTTAATTCTACCTTTAGACACTTTTTTTTATATCTATTTTACATATATTTTTATTTTTTGGTGTTGTACTTTCATTAGTTAATTATACTTTTTTGGGTTTGGTTTTTTCTTATTACTGGGTTTGCTTTGGTTATTTCCCTACTCTATCTTGTTCTACGACGTGGTTCCTTCTAATTTCATTCCTTTAATCAGGGATGTCGGTATTTTCTGGGTTTTGCCTTACTTACTTCTATTCTACCTTGGTTCATCAAAAATGGTCCTTATATTAGGGGTGTCGGATTGTTCTATGTTTTTCATTACTTACTCCTATCCTACCTTGTTTCTTCAAAAATGGTCCTTATATTAGGGGTGTCGGTTTGTTCTGGGTTTTTCCTTACTTACTCCTATCCTACCTGGGTATTTCCTTACTTTATTTTAGCTTTTTGGTTTATTTTTCATTACTAATAGGTGTTGCTTAGTTGTTCTTAATTTATTTTTTTTTCTTCAAATTATGATTGCATTTTACTGTGGTACTTATTTGTTTGTATTTGGATTTTTCCTTGATTTCATTTTATTTTAAATTTATTTATGAAAATGTTTCATTCATTATAATGTGGATAATATGTCATGCTACAGATTGCTCTCCTCCGGAAGTGATTAGTTCAGACCATACCTTGAGTATGTATGAAATAATTGTTTATGATATTTGTTAGCTATTATATATCTTGTCTTCCTTTCCATTTCTATCTTTGCTTCTTCACATTTGAGCTTAGGTTTTTTTCTTCTTAAACTGCTTTTTCCTTGATATTTATTGTTATCTGAGGTTTATTATTATTTATTTTTATTTTGACATGGAATCCATAGGTATGTAATGTCTTATTCGCACGTTTCGCGAAAATCGACCGTTATGTTTCAAATGTACTTTCGGCATAACACTATCTCACGAACCGCTCAACCAATCCCAGCAAACCAGGTGTCAGGTGATCGAGTCACTCGGCCCCCTTCCACCAATAGTACTGAGAATATTGACAACTGACTTCAGTCACCTCTAGGCTTTGAGGGGGTGAGGGTGTTTTTGGGCCGAAAATTTCTAAATTGCTCCACTTAAACTTAGATATCTCGGGAACTACAAGTCCGATCGCGAAAATACAAAATGCGTTGTGATCCTCAGAACTAAATCTCTCTAATAACATTAATTTCGAGTACCAGAAGCACTCACAGAAAATAATAACAACATTTGAACTCAAAAATTTGAAATGCCTCGACCTAAAAATCGCGATAAAACTCGAACCAAAAATTTCAAACCGAAAACCGGCAAATCCTATGCAGAGCGTCAACAGTATTATCGTTTGAAACTAAAATCAAAGAAATCGGCCGAGTACTTAGAAAATGGCAACCATTTGAAGATTGACGAAACCCCGTCAGCGCCCAAGCGGCCCGCATCTCTGATACCTGGGTCATCCGGCGTGCCCCCAAAGCGACTCAGATCGAGCGTACGGCTAGCTAGCAAGAAAACAGACGATGAGAACATTAATAACTTGTGCTTCGACAACATTGGACCCTTGACTGCTCTGCGTAGAACAGCCCGGTCCAAGTCGCCGCTTCAAAGAAGTCGACGAGGAATCTCTAACCACTTTATTAACAATCCGTTCGGCTCGGTGTGTGTGGTATCTGCGATAGCTTGTGGTTCAAGAGTGATCTAAGACCGTGCGTACCATCATACATAAGTCTCTTGGCCACAGTGTTCGGAGCGGTCGAGTACCCCATCCAAGTCTCGGAAGCTACGAAGTAATCGCAGTTAGGCAGTAGCGAATCACTTTCAATGTCGAGACGATGAGCCACGATACTCTGAACTTTTAATTCTGATAAATAAAATACATTGAAACTTATGTAGCTGTTTATTTAACCAACCCTTCATTCCTTCCCAAAGCTTTGTCTGCCCATGTTTCCATGCCTACCGGTAGTCCCACGACTACCAGGTTTAAATTTTTTTTTCCTTAACTTGGTGTTTTATCCTTGGGATATTCATTTCCTAACATTCCCTAACACGTGAGCTGGGGCAATCCAGAGAGGCACTTGTGGCTACATATACTCTGCTGGCCATACTACACTACTCATTGAGATCAGAGGAAATTCATCTCTGCTCAAAACATACAAAACCTAATAATACTGCTGGAATTATCTACAGACAGTCATTAATAAAAATTATACAAGAATAGTCTATTTTTCGACTAATAAAAAACATCCTTGGATACCTCACTTCGTATTTGCTCAGATTTGTTAATATTTCTATCTCAGTTATTTTTCTTTTCAGTTATTCTTCTTATTTGTTGCCTCTGCTGATGTATTTATTTTTATCATGGTGGGAAGCACTTTTGATATATTTATTTTTCTCATGGTTGGAAAGTCCGTTGATATTATTATCACTCGTTATAGTGTAAAAGTTTCATCTGAATTCTCTTTAATTCTTTTATTGTTCGTACCATCTTCTTCTGGTTATTGGTAGCATATATATAATTATATTTTTTTCTTAGTTCTTATGAATTGTTCCACTGGATTCATGTTATTACAATTATTTTTCTAATTGTCTTTATTATTATTGAAATTCAAATTATGATCATAGTTATATTATATATTTATTCTTTTCAAAAAATTATTTCGCTCTTGTTTTCATCCAAATTAATTCCTTAATTATATTATTTATGTGGCCATTGCTTCTCTTTGTATTTCGTAAATGTTTTATCATTTTCATTCCAAAACAAGTATATTCATTTTATTTGTATCAGTTGTCCTTATAGTTTTTAGAGTTTGGTATTTCAATAATTACTCAATATTAAATGCTGTTAATAACTGTGATAAGTTGATCTAACTTTGTAGTGGTTATTCTAAATTCAAATTCTTCAATTCCAAACTATTTCTCATAAATAATCGGTTGTAAGTGGTTCTTACTTCCTTTTAGGTTTTTGTGGTTTTATTTTTCCATTCAAATCATTTCGGTAAATACTTGTTGTTAGTTGATCTTAACTCTTTTCAAAATTTTGTAAATTTCTCAAAATTCCTTTTCTTCATTTCCAAAATTAAGTTTCATAAATAATTGGTTGTAAGTTGTTCTTACTTTGTTTTAGAATTTTTTAAATTTATTCAAAATTCCAGTTCTTTATTCCCAAAATTAAGTTTCATAAATAATTGGTTGTAAGTTGTTCTTACTTTGTTTTAGAATTTTTTAAATTTATTCAAAATTCCATTTCTTTATTTCCAAAATTAAAGTTCATAAATAATTATTTGTAAGTTGTTCTTACTTTCTTACAGAACTTTTTATATTTATTCAAAATTCCATTTTCTTTATTTCCAAAATTAAAGTTCATAAATAATTATTTGTAAGTTGTTCTTACTTTCTTTTAGAATTTTTTATATTTTGCGAGACCTGGCTTTGATGTGTCCTGTTTTAGAATATTATATATTTATTCATAGGGTTTATGCATTCCACCTGTCGGCCGTGGTTTCTTCTTAATCGATTTCTTGTCTTATATCCTGGGATGTGTTGGGTCGGTTGCCATTTCCTCTGAGGGGAATCCGGAGTTCTGGTGGGTTCCTTTGATTGTAAGCGATTCGGAAATTCCTAGATGGATTATCACTGAACGGTATCCAAACATAATTTTCGTTTACTTGATTGTTTTCATTATTCCTGTTCCTTCTGTTCTCATCTCTTTGATCATTTCCGGCTGGTGCGTCCGTTCTTTGGTTCCCGCTTCCGGATCTGGATTCTCCGATGCTATTGCTCCGTTGTAAATGCTCATTATCATTCTCCCTTTGGGGTTGACCCCTCCTTGGACCATTACCTTCGGCCCTTATAAAATTCACCATTGGTCTGGAAACCCTATTGTTATTATTGTGGTTATTTGACTGGAAATTGCTATTATTATTATAGGTTCTGCATTACCTTGGTTTGGGTTTCTCTGACTATTGGAATTATTATTATTCTGGTAATAATTATTTCGATTACTCGGGTAGCTGTTGTGATTCCTGTTAGGATTTTGGTTATTCTGGAAATTATTATTATTGTGGTTATTATTATTATTATTATTATTATTATTTGAATTTTTGCGGTTCCCTTCGTAGTTATTTCCATTATGGTTATTACTGTTATTGGGGTACTGATTATTTCTTATTTCCGGCCGATCATTCCTCCTTCTACTTTGCCGATAATAATCTTCATTCTCATAGTTTTCCAATAATTCGGTCATCGTTTGTACCGTCTTTATCTGGCTACCCCTTCTCGCTCTTATTATGTCTTCATCGTAATGGTATGACAGATTGTTCACTAGGCATTCTTCTGGTGTGGCCGGTTCCAAATGCTTCGCAAGACACACCTTTCCTAGGAAATAAGCGGTCATAGTGTTACCTACTTGGGTATTGTATCGACCATGACAGATGTTGTCCCGTATTAGGTTCTGCGTTGTCTCTGACCAGTACTTTGCTTTGAAGAGGTTTTTGAATTGCTGGTAGTCCGCGATCTCACTCCGGTTCGCCATCCACCCAATTGTCCGTCATCTCTCGGAACGATTCGTCCAAAAGTTCCCGGTTGTTACTTCACCTATTGCCCCGATGTTTGGCAAAATATTCTTCGATTCGGGCCAAGAACTCCATCGGCTTGCTTTTATATTGGCGGAAATTCAGCCATTCTCGATTCTCGTTCATTGGAATACCCGTAAAGTTAGTGGGTCTATTACGAATTACTTCCATCTCTTCTTGGTTCTGCAGTACTTGACCGGTTATGTTCGTCATAGCAACTTCCATTCCGTCGCACCTTTCCGCGACTTGGTTCCGCACCTTCCCCAATTCTTCCTGGGTTTCTCTTCGGTTTTCTTCCACGTCCCTTCTATTGTGCTCTTCGATGTTAGTGAATTTGGTGTTTACTTCTTCTTTAAAACCCTGTACTTCTCTCTCGGTCTGGCTACATCTTTCGTCATCTTCTTTAATTTGTTGTTTGATTCCTATTGTTTCTTCTTCTAATTTCTTAGTTGTGGATTCATTATTATCGTTGATTTCCTTGCTCAACTCTTCCTTTAACAACTCTATCCTCTCGTCTAACTTATCCAGATTTTCCTGGTTAACCTCCCTTAATTCTTCTCTTAACATTTGATTATCTTCCTTCAATTCTTCCAAGTTCCCCTCCATCTTCTCTTCCATCTTCTTATTGTTTTCATCTATTTTCTTATTGGTCCTTTAGATTTTGTGACTTAATTCTCCCAATTCTTCCTTTGTGGATTGGTCGTTTTCATCCATCTTCTTACTCAATTCTTCCTTTAACAGTTGGTTGTCACTTTCCATCTTCTTACTAGTCTCCTCAACTTTCTTATTTGTATATTCAACTTGATTAGTTAATACTTCCTTGGTTGTTTTGAATTCTTCCTTCATTGATTTGAATTCTTCTTTTAAAGACTGGTTGTCCTCTTTCAATTCCTTGCTGGTTTCCTCTACCTTCTTATTAGTTTCATCAATTTTATTACCCAATTCTTTCTTTGTGGATTTGTTGTTTTCTTTCCCAATTCTTCTTTTATCGATTTGAATTCTCGGAGGAACATTTCCATCATCTTATCCGGCATTGGATTTCTCCAACTCTTTCTCCTGGATATTGACATCCCCTGTCTGCGTAGTGTTCTCGTGTTGTTCCTCTGGTTGTGCGGGTTGTTTCGGTACCGCAGGAGGTAATCTTCCTTCTAAATCTTCTACCGGAGTTGCCTCCTTGTCCTCCATATCGATTTCTCTTTCGGCCTCTGCCGCCCGTTTCTTCGATGTTGCTCGACGTTGCATTTTTCTTACTCTTTTGACTTGATAACAGCTGCCAAGCTAAAATTAGGAATTGGGCAAATTATAGTGGCCTGTCAATCACTAATTAAAGCCCTTTCAGTTGGACGTCAATTTTGTAACCAAATGAAAATTTGTGTTATTTATAAAAAAATATTATTATATATATTTTTGTATTTATCATTTATTAATTAATTTTTATATTGTATTCGTGTAAATTTTAATTCGTTTATTTAATTTTTTATCAACTTATGTCACTTCGTGTAATTAGAATTATGTTCTGCGTTAATAGGATTGTCTCCTGTACTAATCGATTAGCGGTTCTTCTTCTTCTTAGTGTATGCTCCTTCCACTTTGGTAATTGCCGCTTTTCGTGTAGTCCGTGAGTTAAATATTATCCTATTTTATTCTATTTTTTATGTTTTAGAAATAAATAGAAATCAATTTGGCAGAATTCCAAGTTTCATTAACAAATTAATTATGGATCGATTGTAAATCGATTATTCGACAGTTAAAATATCGACTCGTTCTCTCAGGGCGAACGATTATTTTTATATAAATTATTAATATTAATTACAGGTTCTTTGAGATGTTATGTTATATAGTCAGAGAAAGGGCAAAGTTTGGAAAGTATAACACTTACAATTACAAGCTTAATTATCTAAAAATACAAAGATATTATTTAATATATAATGCATAGTAAAGTAAGTTGTTCGAACCAATTTCAGTTTGATGTGAAGCTAGCGGACCTGCAGAGGATCATGGGATTCCAAAATGGCTGCTTCTTATCGCAGATGTTGACGAAGGCTGCATGTCAAGGAATTCTCTCAAAATAAATGTCGCCTTTCCAAGTTTTCCTCGTCTCAGCAATGGTGATTAATCCCTCTGGTGATAGTGTAGTTGTCCTGGATCAGTGTTCAGTGATTCGCCTCGATAAATTGTGTTGGATAATGTTTTTAGTTCACTTTATGCCATAAGGTCGATAATGGCAGGTTTCGTCTCACTATTCAGAATTATCGTTTCTATGTGTTTTAATAGTTAATTCACTTTTTGCTGTTCAGTATTAGTTTAATTCAATAGTTGTACTGTTTATTCACTGAATTTAGTGGTTGTTTAAGTTTTTTACAAAATTCGCGATTTCAAAATTATTCGACTTGGTTAAACTCTCGCCATGTTTTACTCCTTCGCTATATGTAAATATTTTGCGAGAGCTGGCTTAGATGTGTTTTGTTCAACGTATAACAATCAACTGTTCTATTTTCTTCTTCACCCGAAACGTCTTAGCCAATTTAATATTAAAAAGACATTGTTTTAAATTTCTAGCATTTCCGCTACATAACTGATTTTTACATTTATGATTGACTACATTTTTACTATTATTTAATTTTATTAAATACCTAATACATAATCTCTTTCTCTAGTTAATACCAAATATGATACTTTTACAATGTTTTCCATCTCAAAATGCCCTATTTACTGTATTTTTAACAGGTAGGCCTAATATTTTACTTCCTGTCATTTTAAATGGTTTACAATCTTTATGAAGTTATTTATTATCAAACAAGATCCCTGATTGAAATAAAATGTTTATCTTTCTTTAATCCCTTGTAATTGTATGAATTAGTTATCTTTTTTAAATATTATTCTTTAATTTGGAACTCCCCCCTTTAATTTTTCTGTTATTATATTTGCATTTTTTCCAATAATCTTTCATACCTTTTCCAATATCTTTCTAAAGTATAGTTTTAGTTATAATACAGTGTGTCTAATTTACATTATACAAATTTCATCAGTTTAATTAATTTACCTGACTTATTCATCAATTATAAAGTTGTTGAGATTTACCATTTGTCCAGATTTCAGATTTGTTCACATATAATGTTTTATGACTAATACAGCTTGCCTATACCCCTTTTGACTTTTATTTTTTATACAATCTTAATTAAAATTCTTATACTTAACTAACTTAACATTTAGTATTGAATCCATACTATTAATACATAACAAATATTTGAAAACAAAAGAGTTGTACTCAATCTCAGACATTTAGCCTTGATTATCTATTAAAAATAATAAACATTTAAGAATAACAAAAAACATAATACTCTATTTCCAACATTTAAGTATAGAGTTCATTGACCTTAATATAAACAACACATCTGTCCCTTCATTATTTAAAGTATTTCTTAAAATTAAATTTATGGAGTCTTGGCTGTTTTTATTTTATTTTGGGGATGTACCCTTTGTCACTTCACTGATTTATTGCCTGCTCTTATTTTTATTTTAATAAATGTTATTAGATAAAGAGTGGCACTCACTTAGAAACATTTTTATACACTGTTTTCATAATAATATTCTACCAAATATTATTTCTGTATTCGAGACAAAACTGTAAAGTTGTATAAAGGCACTAATTCACTTAGTTTATGAATTTAAACATTGAGACTAGAAGTTTGTTTAATATAATAAAATAACTTGCACTGGTATTCTTTGATCTTATCTCTAATCAGTTTTATAGTCTTATAAGATTAAGAATCTTATTTATATAGGATTATTAAGATTTGTTTTTTCCATCATATCAATAATTTCATTGGTTCACTTTTAATTCTACCTTTAGACACTTTTGTTTATATCTACTTTACATATATTTTTATTTTTTGGTGTTATACT
Source organism: Magicicada septendecula (assembly GCA_034769895.1). NCBI lineage: Eukaryota > Metazoa > Arthropoda > Insecta > Hemiptera > Cicadidae > Magicicada > Magicicada septendecula. Next base: position 360,941,803 of record CM068375.1, on the reverse strand, counting down.
TTCATTAGTTAATTATACTCTATTTTGGGGTCCTACCTGGGTATTTCCTTACTTTATTTTATTTTTTTGGTTTATTTTTCATTACTCATAGGCCTTGCTTAGTTGTTTTTAATTTATTTTTATTTCTTCAAATTATGATTTCATTTTACTGTGGTACTTATTTGTTTGTATTTGGATTTTTCCTTGATTTCATTTTATTTTAAATTTATTTATGATCATTTTTCATTCATTATAATGTGGATAATCTGTCATGCTACATGATTCATGTGGGTGCTGTTCATTTAGGCTGGGGACTTAACCGGCTGGTTATTACATTTGGGTATTTAATTGACATATATACATTTTAATAATATAAAAGTGGGTTGGGTTTTTTTTAAATTGGGTTTGTTAACCTTGTGATGGTACTTTACTATTTGGCAACACCCCGAAATATTTAATTAGGCTTTGTAACCTGAGAGTTTGTACTGGTTGCCTTGCCAATTTCAATTGGCAATTTCTAGTCCTTGTAACTAATTCAGTTTTTTTTAATTCTGTTATACTCTTATGAGTTAATGGGTTTTGTTTTTTTAATACAAAATTATATAAGGTTTGGTGGGCACTTAAACTGATTATTGTAGTCTTGGCTCATGATGACTAATCCAGGTGGTTCTCCACATTCCTGTTTGGGGTATGATAAAAATATACAGGCTGTCTGCCAGGTTGAACATGTGTGTGTGATATGTGTATATATTTCTATGTGTATTGATGTATGTATATCAATTCTATGTGTATTCTATGTGTATATCAATTATGTATTCTACATGTCAGGGAGTTATGTACGGGGAATATTATGCAACTATTTCATTATAAATCGTAAGAGACATTAAGGCAATTTTGTACTGTGATACTAGATGTTGAATTATGAGGGGAATTTTAAATTGATAATTTGGGGAGTTTTGGAATTGTGCATGATGATATAAGTTAAATGTGAATTGTGATAAAATATTTTTTGAATTTTTAACAAGATTGCAATTAAGATGTATGAATATTAAATTGTACTAAATTATATTGACTTAAAATAATTTCGCTTGTGATCGATATATATATAGATTTTTATAATGAGTTTGGGAGATAATAAACCTGTTGTATTACTGGTTAACAGAGTTTAATTGCAAGTCCCGTCTCACTGGACCCAGCCCATTTTTGCTTCTCTAGGCCTTCTGCCTAGTTTTAAATATCTAGTGGCCCCTCTTAAAACAAGAATTTAAATTTTTCAAAACAAAAAATTTTATAAAACAAAAAATTTTAAAGAGGGGTTACAGATCTCCACATTGAAGACCAAAGTGATGGTGTTTACGGAGCTGACCCTATATGAGCAAAAATGTTTGTAGATGGTACTGTTTTGGAGCAGGTCAGTAATTTTGAATAGCTGGGCTGTAATCTATCTTACATTATAAACAACGATGTGGTGAAGAAGCTCCACCAGTTCAACCGCATGTGTGGGAGTATCAGGAGAACTCTAAAATCAACAAGAAAAGGAACACGCCTGATGTTCTACAAGGTGATGGCCCTTCCCACACTTTTGTATGTGTCTGAAAATTGAAATTTAACTAACTCCCAGGCCAGTCATATTCAAGCAGCTGAAATAACATTTCTTAGGCACGTAGCAGGGTATACTCTCCAATATCACCAAAGAAATGTTACTGTATAGCAAGAGCTGAATATTATGACTATACTTGCCTATTGCTGGCTGAAATTTATAGTATTGCCCAATGTCAGCTAAAATGGTTGGAACAACTTAACCGAATAGATAACTGCTTCATCCCGAAACAATTATGGACGGAAGGTCAAAACAAAAGGACGGACAGGTGTGTGGTGTCCGAAGAATCATTAGAGTGACCAGATCTAGTCTACCTCCTTGGAACCAGAAACCATTTTTCGTTTAATCCTTGTTGAAGATGATTATGATGATTGAAAATTTTTCTATTTTCCCTAAATAAGCGGGAAAATATTGTATTTAACAAAGGAAAGTAGATGCGGTACACTAAATAAAGCTTATTAACAAATTAGTTTTTTTTAAGATGAATACTTTGCAAGATTTGATTCTTTAAACATAGTGTAAACTTAATTATTAAATGTCCAATTACAACAACACTGTCCAAAGACAACACTTAAATGATTTATTGAAAGACGTTGTACCTTGGGTCACTTATATAAAATAATAAAATGTTACATTAATAAAGACACTTAACTGTTATTTTAACTCATTCCATATTTTTTTCTGTTATTTTGTCCATTGTATTTGAGTGTCATAAGATATGTGAATTCAAGTATATTCTGAATATTTTTTAAATTTCACCCCACTCTCTTTAAATTAGATATTTTGAGTTCCTTGTGTTTACAATATTTTTAACCTTACTTTCATAATTATCAACATCGAAAATGCGATTATCAATTTTCAACAGTTTTTTACAAACAGTTTACTACAAAAGAAATGTTCAGTATTTAGTGGTGATTTCAACCCTGCGCTATGAAATATACCAATGAAACTTTGACTACCATACTTCTTACTTATGTTTTCTCTTAAAATTAATATTTAAGCATCAATTTTTTTTTAATTTTGCTATTTTATATATTTTATCCCCTTCAAATTTATTGATTTTGTACAATAAATTTGACCTTAAATTCTTACTCAGTCATCTGGAATGAATAAATGTGTGCAGTTTTATCAATTTATTCTTAGTAGTTTAATAAACAATAATTATCTGGAATTTAGGGTTTTTTTTTTCAAGATTTCATGGCCAAAACAGTTAAGCCGGGATGATCAATTCCTGTCTTGCCAAATGGAACATCTCTTTAGGTGCGCGGACCCCGATGACGTCCCTTTCACGGTGGCGGAGCTACCAGATAGTGTGAGAAAGCTTAAACTTAAACGCTCAGCTCCAGGTTCGGGCAACATCCACAATGAAATGTTGAGTAACTGTTCCCCCGAAATATTGACGAAGATCTTGGACCTATTTAACGATATCTGGAATACAGGCGAAATCCCTCATAAATGGAAAACGGCCAGAGTTATTCTCTTATTAAAACCTGGAAAGGACGAATCGAAATTGGCCTCCTACAGACCCATCTCATTAACTTCTTGTTTTGGGAAGTTAATGGAGTGCCTAGTCAGAAAAGTTGACTTAGAGGCTGGAGTCTCAAAACATTTTGGACAAATATCAGTTTGGATTTCGGCCTCAACAAAGTACCACGGACGCCCTGCTATACCCACAAATAAAGTTTACGAAGGCTTTGAGTGCAAGAAGTCCACGGTTGCGGTCATGATTTACTTTGAAGCCGCGTTCGACAAAATACTACATGCCACAGTCATCCTACAGTGTATGAAAATTGGAATTAAGGGAAAATTATTGCAGTTCTTCGTAAAATTTCTTGAAAACCGCCAAATTGAAACTGTAGTAAATGAGACAAACTCTTCGAGCCACAGAATAGAGAATGGAATACCACAGGGCGGAATAATCTGTCCGTCGCTTTTCAACATTGCCTTACAAGATATCTCGAATGAACTTCCACCTGATGTACACAGTGCTACTTTTGCGGCTGATAAAACCATTTGGTCGACGGATACCAACCACGAGAAAGCAACGGAATCCATTCAGCTAGCCCTCAATGTTATAAGCAGGTGGTGTCAAAAATGGTGTTTAAGATTTCAACCCAGAAATCTGAATGCGCAATTTTCACCAGACGTAATAAGTTCGCAAACTATGTGCCTCTCCTTACCCTTCAAGGCGAAATACTTCAGCATAACAGAAATCCAAAACTGTTGGGGATGGTTCTTGATCCAAAACTTCGGTGGTCAGCACACGTGGAATATGTAATAAAGGCATGTACCCCAAGATTGAACGCATTGAAAGCCAGTCGCAACTGGGGCGCTGACACATCAACGCTGAAAATGTTTTATCTTGCATTCGTGAGGTGGAAGGCTGTTTACTGTTGTGAAGTTTGGGGTTCAGCTGCAAAAACCCACATAAATAAAATTCAGGCGATCCAATCAGCGGCACTACGTCTTTGCTTGGGTTGTACAAAAACCACTGCGACAGCTGCCATGCAAGTAAACTTAGGTGTTGAGCCGATCGAAATGTACATTAGAAGACAAATGTGGACAACACTTTTGAAAGTCAATACATTACCAATAACTCATCCATTATACGACTTATGTGCCAATCAGATAAACATTAAAAATTCGTTCAACTATCACACGAACATACTGTCGACAACGTTATCGCATAATGTGCCGGAGAAAATTCCACCTGTGTACGATGACCCGCCACGTAGCTGGCCGGGAATAAAAGCGGTCGTGGATCTTCCACACAAAGTCGGCAAAATGAGTCATCCACATATACTTAGAGTAGAAACACTAGAGATGATTGACGAGCAGTATAAAAATCATACGGAGATCTTCACAGATGGATCAGTGGACATCGAAAGCGGGAAGTCAGGTGCAGGGTATTTCAACCAGAGTAATGGCGAACGGTACTATATTCCGGCTAACGCACAGTCCAGTATGGACGCCGAATTATTGTCTATAAACGCGGCATTAACCTGCTGTCTTTCCATTGAGCAAAAGCTCATCTGTGTCTTGACTGACTCCAAATCATCATTAGAAGCGCAATCAAAATCTGGCACGAGTGCGTACTTCTTTCGTATTAATGAAATAAGGAAACTATTCCTCCAGGTACACAACGAAGGAAAAATGGTCACCCTTCAATCTGTTCTATCCCACTGTGGAGTCTCAGGAAATGAAATAGCAGATGGGATTGCAAGGGAAGCGTGCACAATGTATCCAAATAACCTAAAGAAATTCTCCCTGCTACAGTCCAGAAGCTCGGGTGACCGACACTTCAGGAGGTCTTGGGAGGACAGTGGGAAATCAGCAACCACAGGTCGCAACTTGTACCAAATACAACCTATGCCGGCCAAGGAAGACATCTACAAGGGAGTCGCGCGTCCGATAGCTGCTTCTGCTGCGAGGGTGCGTACCGGCCATATCGTTACCCAAGAATATCGCTTTATCGCTTTATATTCAATCTCACGGATACGCATAATGCTTATTGTGTGAAGACGGAGAGGAAAAAATTGAACATATACTTACAAAATGTTATTAGCCGATTGCCGCAAAGGATATCTTAAGGATTCAAGTGTCGTGATGGCAAGAAATCATGAGCAATAAGAAGTACTGGGCTCTCGCTTCTATCATCTACCATGGACATCGGGTTATCGGCTACAGTTGAAGCTGGACGCCTGTAGGAAGAAGTAAGAAGTAAGTAAGGGGTTGTTTTCATCCTTTATGAATGGAAGTACCCAAAACTTTTGTTTTAACTTTTATCTACACTCTATGTAGAAAACATTACAAACAAATTCATGTCAGTTCATTTAGTTGCAAAGAATTCCAAGGTTTGACAGTTTTATTGTTTCATTGAATAGATTATAAAGCTTACAAACTTTTTGAATGCATTCTAAAATTGCAAGAAGTGGTGACAAATATGAAAAGCCAGGCTTTTGTCAAATGATTAAAGATATCAAGTTCATGTTTTGAAGAAAATTCTTATAATTTGATGATTCACATAGACTTTTATGTTAAAAGAATATCTTGATACACTTTTTGGATTTTGGTGACCAAAAACTTTAAAATTTTTAAAACTGAACACTACAGTCATAGTTGACTAAATTTATCTTTAATTTGATACTTGGCAAGGATTTATGTATTACAACTTTTTTAGAACCTTTTGACCCATTATTTTGGCTCTGGAGTCCAAAAATTTTGAAATCCCCAAATTTAATATTATATTCAGATTTTGGTTAAAATTCTCTTTTAATTTGATATCCACACGAATTTTTTGAAAATTTTTGAAAAATTTTGACCTCTCAGATTTTGACAAACAGAGTTACCACTGTTGCACACCACTATAGAAAAATTATTCCAATTAGCGCTTTCAAGCTTCACAGCTCATTGTCAGTTCGTAAATGATTTGTGTGTAACAGTAATAATTCTGTTTGTGATTGTAGCCACTAACACAACTTTCTTAATTAAAATTCTCAGATTTAGCCCCCCCTATTTTCAGTGTCAAAAACATTACAGGTGTGTGGGTAAAATTATGGAGACACATGCTAAGTTTAACAAAAATCTGTTAACACATTAAAAAGTTATAGTGAGACAACCCTTTAACAGGTAAATAGACAGACGAACAGACAAGTTCCAAATGGTCAAGTTAAAACTGAGAACATGCTTTATTCAATAGTATATTAATCATTGGATGCAACTTGTACAAACTTGTAATTATTTAGAACAAGTGAAATTCAAATTACATTATAAAACAATACACAGTATTACTAAACTTTATGCTTGTACTAGATACTGTTACGACCTTACAGAACAATCTACGTGTTTCTTGAACGATCCATTGGAATCCAGCTGAATGTTGTGGCGTACGTGATTTCAACATGCGCTTGCGAAACTTTTCTAGATGCTGCCAGCCTCGCTGACTGTGTCAAGGCTGCAATTAATTACGTCGTAGTGAAGAGATAACGCGTAGTTGTGGGACGTTCTGGTCTGTGAGGGGGTATAAAGACAAGGCGTCAGCGGCCTTGTTTTTAGTTTATTGTCAGGCGATTACAAGTAATTACTCTCTGCAATCAAGAGGATATTGTGGCGAAGTGTTGTGTTTTATAATCAGGCGGTATAATTGTAATAAAATTGTTTTTTATATTAGTTGACATTTTACTGTTTGTGAACAATTTTTATTTGATTTGTTGTAAGAGACTGTGTTGTTAATTGCGAACTGTTTAACTGTGATAATTAAAGCTGGTGATTAGTGACTTAATTGGTGTTTTGTGTTTAGTTTTTCTCTGTACCATACGACGATCAGTAGGCCGTCGTAACAATATCTCCTACATGGAATCAACTGTAATTATTAAAATTTCACTTCTTGTTCTGAATTGTACATGTAAAGCCATTTTCAGAAACGCACAGAACAATGATGGAAGTGTAGTAGATAACAGCACAGCACACTGAACTTATGTTAACGTACAGTGCAATATGAAGACAGCGTTGAAGGCCAAACTTTTGACTGATGATCAGGGGCGGACTGGCCAGTTTGGCCAGTAGGCTATTGTCATTTTTGTTTGAATGTAATTGCAGCATTCATTGCTGGGTGTGAAGACGAAGAAGACAGTGAGGATGCTGGTTTAGAATCAGAAGAATAGGATAATTATGTTTACTGCTCTGAGAAGACAAAATGTTTTAGATGTTTATCGTGTGCCTTTTCTGTTGTTTTTGAAATATCTCAATCTGGGCTCTTTACCAGTCTTTACATAGCCTACAAGTTTGTGTTAACTCTTCCTTGTACCTAAGTAAAATGTGAGAGTGTGTTTTATAAACTTGGAATTGTCAAGAATAGACTTAGGTCAACTTTAAATCAAGAGTTAATGTCTAATCTGATGTTTATGAATGTAGAATGAGAATAATTTGTCAATTTAGATAAAAATGTAATTATAGATGAAGTAGCAATGACCAATGACGAAGTTAGGAAAAAGTTGTTATATATAGGATAAAGATTTTAAAGGCATTGTATCAATCCTTAAGTTTATGAAATCCTAGTGCTGCTATTAGGATATTAATCTTCTGTTGGTTTTCCATTATGAAAGTATTAGATTGTATAATTCTACAGGATGATGATTTTGAAATTCATAAGTTGTTTTTTCTGTGCGGATTCAAGTACTTTATATTGTTTGTTCCTTGAGATAAATTAGATTTTAGATTTAAATTTTTTTTACAATTTTATATTACTTCTAAATCTATATTGTAAGTTTCAGTGAATAAATAGAGTGATTATTTGCACTAGTATTTATTGGTAACTTACCCTATATATTTCGTTGACGTAGGTAATTATGGTTTTAAAGCTGGTTATGTTAAAGTCTAAATAATCAAATAAACTGTCCTGTATGTTTTGTATTAATATATTCACTCATGAACATACTGTACATACCATGTATCTATAAAGAGTAAATAAATAATTTAAAAAAGTATACGCACACGAATACGCCCGTACGAATTTGTGTGTACAGCTGCAGGTGGCCCCTTGACTGCTTCCAGCTGAGGGCCCCCATGGGTGCCAGTCCGCCCCTGCTGATGATGGTGGATATGATAATGGCGGCTAATAGTAGCTAAGTTATGATACTGACAATGATGGTTAATGACTGTAACAGGAGAGAATTATTTGCTCAGTGGAGCTTTGAGATAGAACAATAAACTCTTGTATTTTCTCATCCTTGACATGCCTGTTTATCACTTACTATTTAATACAATTTTTCAGCTTTAACACTATAATTTAATGTAAAATTTTTATTTGAAATTCACTTGACCTGAACCAGCTTTTCATTGTGTACTAACTTCTTCAGAAGATAGTGTTCTGAAGTCAAAAATTTACATCACATAGTAAGCATATAATAAACTTTACCGTACAAGTAATAAACAATACAGGCCTCACACAAAACAAACTTGTAATAACAACATGACTAGCAATCTGAAGAAGAAGAATTAAAGTAGGTGTGTGTAAGTCATATGTTTTATAAACATGATAAATAAAATTAAATACCATATGCAGTAAAATGATACATACCATGGAGACAGTAATTACTTGTAGAAACATTAAACACATCAAAAAAGAAGTATTCTTGTGTAATTGTTGTCTGGATCGAAAAGATGCCATGCTTACCTAAAAAGAAATAAAATTCATTTATTTTTTTTAATCATAGTTTTTGATTATCAGGCATGATCTCAAGGATCAAAGAAAGTTAAATGCAGTTTTACATTATTTAAAACTTTTATTTCTCTGTAGACAAACTTTTTCATATGTTCCGCTTACAGTGGAAAGAAATATGTATCTCTCACAATTTCCTGGATGATACCGTAAATATTGCTAGCTAAAGACGTAGTTATATTATTTAAACACAGTTTTTCATGTTACATTGCAAATTGTTTTATGTACAGCATGTGTGTATGTATGTATTGAAGATTAATTGTAAAACTCAGTCTATCTAAATAAAATTTGTATGCAACCCTTGGGTACATTAAAAAAAAAAAAAAAAAAAAAAAAAAGAAATACAGTAAAAGCTCTGGTGCCCAGTATCTACAGGACTAGTGATCTTCCTGTTACTGGAAAATTTCCAAATAACAGAACATCATTTGTAATGCACATATAGAATGTCTTTATATTGCTTATTACTATATTTTTTAGATTACGCTATGTAGATTTTATCTAACTTTTTACAGTTGACGTGTATAAAATTTTTTTTAAATTAATGATTATGTAATCTTATGTTACACCACTTTTAAAATTTTATAAACCTACTTAACATTTTAAATTAAAAATAAGGATTTTCTATACAGATTATTTCAAATTGTCAAAGCTGATACAATTGTATATATATATATATATATATATATATATATATTGCGACAACACAAATTACTAAACTATTGGCGCATAGGATATGATAGTATGTGTATTTCAAAATACAAGTCTATATTGGAGGGTTTAAGATTATTTATTGTACAAACACAAGTTATAGTTTATATGGTATATTTGAAATGTACAGAATGTAATGTTTGATATAAAGTCTTTCTTTTAAAATGTTAAATAATGTTCATACGCAAGACGTGATACGTTACATAAGAAGACTCCCACGATGATGTTGAAGAGAAGGGCCGGTCTTTGCGGTGTAGTTGGTTCGTCAGGTGTGGCTTCCAAATGACAGACGTTTCACCAGAAACGTTTACAGCTGGGCTGGCGTCCTGTAACAGGTGGGCTGGTCCTATAACAGCTGGGCTGGTGTCCTTTAACAGCTGGGCTGGTGTCCTATAACAGCTGGGCTGATGTCCTGTAACAGCTGGGCTGATGTCCTGCAATACCCACGATGAATCCGACACTTCGCACACACAACGGTACTACGGATTTTATTACTCGCAAAACTTATATAGAGTTTAAGACCAAGTAATATCTCAGGTGACAGTGAGTTTAATCAATGACGGTATATTGAGCTTATACCTCTCCGGCTTCTTCAAGTGTTCTCGCGAATACCAAGGTCTACCGCGATCAGCAGACCACCCTATGAGGAAATCTTGCACTAGCACGGAAACGTCTTGATGGAACTATTGCGTAACAATTAATACTACCGTCACTGCGGAAAATCTCGCACAGTGATACAGTTACACTCACTTCTTACACACGTAATACTACAATATTAATATCGTGTGTAAAGATATAAATCAATTGTTATGCGTCACACGCGTTACTATCCCGAAAAGTCTTAACAGATCCTTGCAAGCGGTATAATCTTGTACAAGGAATTGTATGTACCGTTCACGGTAGCAGCAGTGAAGAACTGCTTGTAATTTTACGCACAATGCGTTAAAACACTGATGTGTGCAAATGTACTACACACACAGTTCTGAGTCTTCCCGTTTCACTAACGACGAATAGTTTTTACAACACCTTGCAAGCGGTAGAATTCTTGTACAAGGAGTGCACGTTCCGTTCGCGGTAGATGGCGTAGAAGAACTGTCGTAATTATACGCGTAATGCGTTTAAACACTCCTGCGTGCAGATGTACTACATACACAGTTCTGAGCCTTCCCGTTTCACTATCGACGAATAGTCTTTACAACACCTTGCAAGCGGTAGAATTCTTGTACAAGGAGTGCACGACCCGTTCGCGGTAGATGGCGTAGAAGAACTGCCTGTGTAACGACAGGCATAAGAAAATTTCCAACCACCAGTCAGCATTCTATTGGTGGATGGAAGTCACATGGTTAGTAAAGGTGACCATGCACTTTTCATGCATTAGAGTGCATTTACCATGTAACAGCATGCATAGCGGTAATCAGACTACTCGTATCTCATGCATGCAGCCTACATATTAATAATACACATGAACGTAAACAATAGTCCGCCAGGTATAGGGATTGTAGCGATACATACGTCTAAGTTCAGTTAATGGCCACACAACGATAATACTTCACGCGCCGCCCGGGAAACGTTTACCACTCGCGCACGCGCGCACATTTCCACAACACAGCACATGGATCACCATAAATAATAATGCACAGTTATCCTAAACTAAACCCTTAACCTTTCTAAATACAATTGATAACAACCAAACTTAACCATCTACGAATATAATATGAATGTCCATTGTCTGTGTAATATATGACTTGCCCCGCCTATCATGATCCTGTGATTCGTTGCAGGATTAACTCCCTCAACGAAAAAAAAGAAATTTTTTTGTTTTCTTTAGTTAACTAACAAAAAAAAAATTTTTTTTTTTTAATATACCAAAACAACCTCCTAAACCTGAAATAATAATAATACCCTTGAACTAAAATCAAATAAACATCCTCAATTAATACTAACATTTCCACCTGTCACTTTGACAGAAGCATCAATTCACAAGACACGTGGTAACCTTCAAACCAAAACAAACACACATGTTCTTGACACACAGATAACGACATCTAATGCAGGGTCATAGCGTACACAGACAACATTCCTTAACAAAACTAGATTATTGTTCACTCTCAGAGTCATCTTACATACAACATTTAAACCTGAACTTGACATATTTAACATCACTACACATTCTTACCCCTATATCCTGACATTTATTTCTGAGTTTTTTGTATAAATTTTTCTCAGTTTTGAAACGCACACGTTTACTTGGAAAGACAGATTTGAATTTGTTTAATATACACCGTAATTGCCTTATCTCGCAACCCATTAACTGAAACTTGGGGGTCGGTGAGTTATTCGTTATCTTATCTTTCGAGCGTCCTAGTCTGATAAGGTGCTCTACCCTATCAACCTTATCTCGTAATGTATGGTTTGGAACTCCAATTACGGTCATATCTATTTCCGTTTCCTGCACATATCTTGTTATACGTGCCTGTTTTTCAACTATCTGCGACGCACACGCTGCTGATTTTATCCTTGTGTGACTTACCGGCAGAATCGGCATTTGTATAAAGTGGTTTTTACACCTCTTTAGCAACTGCTCGTCCAACAGCGATATTCCTGTGCCGCTGTCAAACAATATCTCGTCAACACAACCCCTAATTTTGGCTTCGACCACAAGATCGGTGCCATTTTCAATATTAATATTTTCTTCATGTTTATTACTATTATCATTATTACACATTAAATTATCCCTAATTTCGGCAGGATATAGGCCATACATAACAGTTTTATTCTTATAACTAACATTTTCCATACTTGATCGATTGAACTGCTTTTCAACTGAATCATTTTCAGTAACCGTTGCTAATAAGTTGGTATTAATTTGCTGAGTTGTATTTCTATGTTGTTGTGATTGCGGCTGATTTTGTGGTGTTTGAACATGAAACTGATTACGCGGTGGTTCATTATTATTTACCATAATGGTTGTCACCTTACTGTCACCAGTATCATTCACCTCTCCATCCTCCATAAACACCTCAGTATCTGATATAAATTCACCTAGTACCTCAACATTTCGACATGTGTCATAGATACTCGCACCGTTAGTATCCATACTAGTTCCAGGCTCTACTACTGGTTCGGGATTTTTATGTGTTATGCATACACTGTCCGCATCCATGATAGCTTCAGATTCTATCATACGTTCACGGTTCTCGCATGCTACATCTGTTACACTATAAACTATCACCCCATCACAGCACTTACCTGAAGTATGTTCCAGACTAACAGAGTTGTTACTACTAATTTCATTTCTGTTATCCTCACTACAATCCGATGCAGATTCTAAATATTCGACTTTACCGAGATATGAACTACTAGGCCCTAATAAGGTGGTTTCTGTATAATCACTTTCAATTGCAACTACTACGCTACTGTTCTCCGTTAATCCTCCAGATGTAAAATCTTGGTTAACTTCCATATCACTTTCTTCGAGAGTATGTTCCACAAGGACATTTGGTACTTCAAAATTATCATAAGGTACAATATTCTCAACCGTTAAATCTACTTCAATACCAGCTGACATTTCCTGTAGTTTCGCCATCCTCTCCTCTCTATCGGCTTCCATTTCTTCCCAAAATTTCTGCCTAATGGCTATCATTTCCTCATCCCTGGCTTTACTTTCCTCTGAAACTCCTTGTATATCCGCTATCATCTCTTCCTCCACGGCTTTCATCTCCTCATGCCAGGCTTTCATTTCTGCTGAAAGCTTCTGTATACTCATTTTCACCCCCTCTTGACAGGCTTTATTTTCCTCTTTATCAGCTTTTATTTCTTCCGACATGGTTTCCCACTTCGCTAATACGGCAGCTAAAAGATTCTTGATTTCTGCAGTATCCGCCATAATGATTAAATTTTAATTTAAAATTTAGTAAATTTAAATTTATTGATTTATACGCAAAGCAAGTTATTATTATCACCACAAGATTAGAACATATGGTAACCAGTTTATGCGCACACAGAAAAAGCAGTTCAAAATATCAACATGTAAATACCTTATCTAACATACAACAACTAATAATCTACCTCCAATATACTGATAAAATCTGTTCATATATGATATACAAGAGAATATGCACAATTGAAAATTTATATCCTCAGCTTTTCATATGAACAATACACATACAATTATCACGTTAATTAAATTTATACGTCGGATTTTTCCAACAAATTTTATATTCATAGACAAATATGTAATAGCGTAAAATTACCGCTATTTAACGAGCCCTACGTTGCTAAGCGCCAAAATATCTCTATGCGACAACACAAATTACTAAACTATTGGCGCATAGGATATGATAGTATGTGTATTTCAAAATACAAGTCTATATTGGAGGGTTTAAGATTATTTATTGTACAAACACAAGTTATAGTTTATATGGTATATTTGAAATGTACAGAATGTAATGTTTGATATAAAGTCTTTCTTTTAAAATGTTAAATAATGTTCATACGCAAGACGTGATACGTTACATAAGAAGACTCCCACGATGATGTTGAAGAGAAGGGCCGGTCTTTGCGGTGTAGTTGGTTCGTCAGGTGTGGCTTCCAAATGACAGACGTTTCACCAGAAACGTTTACAGCTGGGCTGGCGTCCTGTAACAGGTGGGCTGGTCCTATAACAGCTGGGCTGGTGTCCTTTAACAGCTGGGCTGGTGTCCTATAACAGCTGGGCTGATGTCCTGTAACAGCTGGGCTGATGTCCTGCAATACCCACGATGAATCCGACACTTCGCACACACAACGGTACTACGGATTTTATTACTCGCAAAACTTATATAGAGTTTAAGACCAAGTAATATCTCAGGTGACAGTGAGTTTAATCAATGACGGTATATTGAGCTTATACCTCTCCGGCTTCTTCAAGTGTTCTCGCGAATACCAAGGTCTACCGCGATCAGCAGACCACCCTATGAGGAAATCTTGCACTAGCACGGAAACGTCTTGATGGAACTATTGCGTAACAATTAATACTACCGTCACTGCGGAAAATCTCGCACAGTGATACAGTTACACTCACTTCTTACACACGTAATACTACAATATTAATATCGTGTGTAAAGATATAAATCAATTGTTATGCGTCACACGCGTTACTATCCCGAAAAGTCTTAACAGATCCTTGCAAGCGGTATAATCTTGTACAAGGAATTGTATGTACCGTTCACGGTAGCAGCAGTGAAGAACTGCTTGTAATTTTACGCACAATGCGTTAAAACACTGATGTGTGCAAATGTACTACACACACAGTTCTGAGTCTTCCCGTTTCACTAACGACGAATAGTTTTTACAACACCTTGCAAGCGGTAGAATTCTTGTACAAGGAGTGCACGTTCCGTTCGCGGTAGATGGCGTAGAAGAACTGTCGTAATTATACGCGTAATGCGTTTAAACACTCCTGCGTGCAGATGTACTACATACACAGTTCTGAGCCTTCCCGTTTCACTATCGACGAATAGTCTTTACAACACCTTGCAAGCGGTAGAATTCTTGTACAAGGAGTGCACGACCCGTTCGCGGTAGATGGCGTAGAAGAACTGCCTGTGTAACGACAGGCATAAGAAAATTTCCAACCACCAGTCAGCATTCTATTGGTGGATGGAAGTCACATGGTTAGTAAAGGTGACCATGCACTTTTCATGCATTAGAGTGCATTTACCATGTAACAGCATGCATAGCGGTAATCAGACTACTCGTATCTCATGCATGCAGCCTACATATTAATAATACACATGAACGTAAACAATAGTCCGCCAGGTATAGGGATTGTAGCGATACATACGTCTAAGTTCAGTTAATGGCCACACAACGATAATACTTCACGCGCCGCCCGGGAAACGTTTACCACTCGCGCACGCGCGCACATTTCCACAACACATGTAATAATATAAATTTAAATAAATATAGATGTGTGTTGATAATATACTTATTATGGAGTATGTGACTCCGATGTAATCAAGCCCCTCTGTTTGGACTAGCCAATTTGTAATAAAATAAATAAGATTGATGTGTGAATCTGTAAGTTGTAAGGTGTTTAATTGGTGTGTAATTGGTGTGGCTCTCGACGTCTTACTGGCCTGAAACACTTCCTTAAGTTTCCCAGCTGGTCGAGTCCCAATGGTAGCAAGACCGGTCGAGTAGCGTAAAGTTGATGAAGAAATATATATGCTTGGCTTCGCCGAACGTTTCAAAACAAAATTTATTGTTTTGAAGGAAATTTAAAAAAAATTGTTTATAAAAAAAAATTATTTTAATTTAATTAATTAATTAATTAGGATCAATTAATTAATATAGGGCTGTGAAGTTTTAAACAGTGTAATGCTCTTCTGAAAATTTTTATTAAAGTTTTAGTATAATTTAAATAATCTATCACCACTCATAAGACTGTCTGTAAACCAATCGATATTTGTTTACCTTTCTATTTTTTAGGTTATCTTCACTTACGGGTGGTAAAGTCCTTGTAGATTATCAATTAGAATTATATTATTGGTAATTAGTATTATTGAAGAAATAAAGAACTATTAAGTATTGAAAAGTATTAATGTTTTATTAAGTAACAGCAATATTGACTCTTATCGATTAGTATCGATTCTCAGGATATCGAAAAAAGTTACAAGTATATATTATAAAAATTATATAGGGTTCTTTAAACAGCCAGTTATTACCAAAGTCAGAGAAATCGGGCTTATATTTAAAAAGTATAACGTTACAATCAAATTAATAGTTATTAATAAACACAGACATTGAATAATAAATTGTAAATATAATAATTGTTTTCACCAAACAGCTGTGATGAACCAAGAAGAGGCACTGGAATTGTCAAAGAAAGATGGCTGCCGTCAAGTCGATGAAAATGTTGCTCGTTGCTGCTGCATTCCAAATAATGTATTTTGACGCAATATTTCTGTTCTCGTGTCCGCAAATCTCTTGTTATATGTTGTGTAGTGACTGGTGTAGTGGTTCTGGGTTGTATTTAGTGTATCTGTATAATTATTAGTTCAAACACTTTCTCCGATTCCGTCACTAATTTGGTTTAATGTATTATACAGTTTTCTAGTGTTTTATGGTGTTTTTCGGAGTAGATTTATATTGTTCTGTGTTATGGAGTGTTACTTGATCGTTTCTGTTATAATATGATAGTTTCAGAAGTATTTTACAAGTCACTCGCGATTTCACAATAACTCACTATACACTCGCTTTGTATGACGATTATAGGTTAGGTTATTCACGTTTTCAAAGGTATGTCATGTTAACCTTTCAACTACCAATAATTAATTAACTGTTTCCTCCAGTTTCAATTAAACTCTTAGCCCATATAATATTATCCTTAACATTGTTCAAATATTTTTCACATCCTGTATGCACTTTTACATTTTCACTATATGAATGCCTATACTTTGGTTATTTGTCAATTTTATTCACTAGATTTGATTTAAATTAATCTTTCAGTTCATTCTGGTTATTTTCAGATTAAATAATGCCATTTTATAGTGTTTTCTGTCCAAAAAAAAATAGTAATTTCACTTTCAGTTTGGTATACTGTGAAGAGTCAAAACATCAAAATTTACTTCCTGTCATTATATAAATTCAGCCATTTTATCAGTTATATTTAATATTAATAATCCTATATTGTATTAAAAGGTTCCTATTCCCTTATTTTCTGGTAATTAATTGAATTAGTTGTATTCTGAAACATTATTCTGAAATATATGACTCCCATGTCTAAATTTCTGAGTTTAGTCATTTTATTTTTATTTATAATTCTGAATATAATTTATTAAAATCTCTCTAAATGGTATGTGCAATTATATGGCATGATCTCAAGTTTATTTTGTCTAAACCCCTTTTGTTTATTTGCTTTTAAATGAGTAATTTCTCTGTTTTGATGAAGTTTGGTTTCCATTCTTTTGGCCTATGATTTTTTTAAACAATTTTTCTTACAAAATAATTTACAAACAATATATGATGTGTGATACCCTCTCTGACTTTTTACAAATAGTATTATAAATTAAACATGTTTTCAAATTACACAAAAACAATTAGTATTGGTTACAATACAAACAATAGTTAACACAAAATAAAGAACATTTTTTTTAAATAAATGGTTGTCTTCAAATCAGACATTTTGCAACAAAATTCCCATTTCCAACATGGAAATATGGTTTACAACAAAGGTTTTGTACTAACTAACATCTTAATTACTCTCTACTATTTACAAGTGGTAATTATTTTTATAGTTCTGATGTTAGTTGTTTCAGACCCAAACAAATGGCCTTATATCTAAAACATTTTTAAACATTCTTGTACTATATACATTAAAACCTTATATTTATATTCTTATTTCTAACTATTATTATAAGTAGGATTCTACAGTTTTTATACAGTCTTTTATACCTTGTCTTTGGGGAATTGTACCCTGTCATTAACAAATAAATAGTATGAACCGTTCAAAAAGCACTATGAAATCTGTTTTTCTTTTTTCATGTAAAACAAAAATGTTATTTTAAACAGATTCATGTCTTATGAACAACATATTGTCACCGTACATATTTTAAGTCATTGAAAAATGCATATTTCATTGCATCCAATGTTTGTGATTGCCTAGAATGAAACACAAGGTTCATTTTTTATAATACCCAAAACTATCACTGGTTCACTTTCACTTATATATTATGATAATGCTAAATGGTCGTATAGTCTTATCAACATAATAAATTGGTTAGCGTTTTTCAATGGAGATTTGTTCCATGGGTACTATATTATTGTTTCATCTTAGTTCACAGGAAACTTTTACTTTGTTCACTTCTCTCTCTTAAATTTATATACATGTGGTTTTTATTCGTTATACTTTTGTTTTTGGATATATATTTTGGGGATATAGGGATTTGGGTGTCTTTTATAAGAGCATGACGTCTTCTTCAGGATGCTGCCCTCTTCTTCTTTCTTCAGTCTTCTTTTCTCCTGCCTTCTGGGACTGGTATCTTCTCCATCTGTTCTTGATGCCATCAGGTTTCTTGGGATCTTCTCCATCTTCTTCTTTAATTCAGAAATACACAACCTGTATTGGTTGATCTTGGCTTATTTTAGGGTTTCTCTTTTATTTATTCTCCCTCGTTGTGGGTTTGGTCATATTGTGTACTGCTTTGTTATTTACTATTTTACCTTCCTGGGTTATACCTTGAAAACCTTTGGTTATGAGACTGGTTTTGGATGACTCATCACTAGTAACTCCTTTTATTTTAACTTGTATTTTCTTTATAATAATGATTTCTTTCCACAGTTGCTATGAATTAATCTATTTATATTAAACTTAATGCTTTCTTCCAAATTTAAATATTATAACTTCATTATTCTAATGATCAATTGCCATTCACTATTATGCAAACATCTGTCACGCTACAGATTGCTCTCCTCCAGAAGTAATTATTTCAGACATGTTTATGGATGAAATAATTTCTTATGATAATTTCATCATTTCTTATAATTCATTTTCTTCTCCATTTTTATATCGACTTTTTTATATTAGATTTTTATTAATTTTATATATATAATTATTTGTTTTACTACTGATCCTTTTCGGATAGTTAGTGTCTTCTGAGATATATTATAATTGTAATACATTTTCTTTCTATATCAACTTCGTGTTGTATCCTTGGGATATTAATTCCCTAACATTCCCTATCACGTGGGCTGGGGCAGATCAGAGGGGCACTGTACGCTACTTCTCTGCTGGCCATACACCACTTCTATAAATTGAGTACAGGGGCATATCCATCCCTGCTCAAAAAACATAATGCTGCTGGAATTATCTTCAGTCAGTCATCGAATAAATAAATAAAAAGTAGTCTCATTTTCGACTAATAAAAATATCTTTGGATTCTCCACTTCGTAGTCTCTCAGATTATCTCACATTTTCTATCTTAATAAATCTTCATAATCATTATTATACTCATTACATATATATATTTTTTTCAAAACTCTTAACTTGTCTGATATATTTAATTTAATTATGGTTGAAAACCTTTCTTTTAATAATTCTGGTTACTGTTTACAGTGTAACTCTCTTTCTTCTTCATCTGAATTCTCTTTATACTTTCTTCTGGTTATTCATAGTATTAGCATGGTCTCTATATATAGTCTTTCTTATTCATTATTTGAATGGTCTTATTATATTATATTTAATTTTTTAACATTGTATCTTTACATTAGATATACAGGTTGTTATATTGATCATTTTATTTAAACATTTTGGTTCTTTCCTTTCTCTTAGAAAGTTATTAATCCGTCTTCGCATTCATTAGCATTAATTCATTTATATTATATTTCATGTGGTATTTCTTCTCTTTGCATTTCATATAGGTCTTATTATTATCATTGGTTCAAAATCATCTTCTCCATCTTCTTGGTATGAGTTGTTCTTCTTTGCTCTTAATTAACTGTTTTCATTATCGTTTCATAGGTAATTTGTCTCTTTGCTTCAAAAATTTTTTTTTTCTTTCTCTGGCATATTACACTCTTTTTTGTTAGTCTTCTCTACTCCTTCAAATGCTATTGTGAATGTCTAGCATTTATTCTGGATTAAAATTAATTATTTTTTCTGAATTAATCACTTTATTTTCTTCTCAATTCAATTATAATTGACCCATAATTATTTTTTGGAACTTGGTTGGTTTTAATGTAAAATTCAAACTATTCTTTTTATTTAATTGAAAAATATTTCTCATAAATCCTTGTAATATGTTGATCTTATCTTGTTTCAAAGTTCTGACGTTCTATCAACATACAAATTCTGTTTAATTCATTTATTCCCAGAATTGTTTCATTCAGACTTGTTTATAGTAATGTGATCTTACTATTATTTCTGAATGTTTTGGTATTTTTCCAAAATCAAATTCTTCTTAATTATTTACCATAAAGTTTTTCTCATAAACTTAGTTATAGTAAGTTGTGCTTACTTAATTTTAAATTTTTAATAAAATTAAGTTCAAAATTCTCTCTCTTTCTCTTTCTTCCATAAAGTTTTGTTCTAAATTATCAGGTTGTAGTAAGATGTTCTTACTAAATTTTAAATTTTCATAATTATATTTCAATTCAAAAGTCTTTCTTTTTCTTTCTTCCATAAAGTTTGTTCCAAAATTATTAGGTTGTAAGATGTACTTACATTATTTTAAAATTTTTTTAAAATTATTAAAAATTCTAAAACTCACAACTCATTCTTCATAATATTTCTTCATAGAAGCTTGATTGTACACTCCTTTGATTTTTCCTGAAATGATTTCCCTCAACTCATATGTATTGTTATGCTTATCATTTACCACAACATATGGGGTTATATTGTACTCTACACTGGCCCATATTATTTATACTTTTGTAAGTTGATCTCCACTTTTTCTTTTCTTATAAATTTTCTTTTCTTTTATATACCCAGGAAGATGGACGATTTTCTTTACGTCGTTCCATTGCTCATATTTTTATTTATAATGTGCATTTTCTTAAATAGTCTTCATTCATAAAACCCAGTTTTGTTTCTATGTTTATTCTCCATATCATTTCCTTTCAATGATAATTATTTCGTCTCCTTCAACGTTGTTTTTCGTCGTAGTCGGTTATCATGATCCGTCCCTTTTCTTGATGTCGTGTGGTATTTGTGTCAACCAGGGTCCATCATCTCAGTTGCTCTTATAAAATTTACCTTAGGGCGCGACACTCGGTTATTATTACTGTTATTATTGTTATTACTAAATTTATCATTATAGTAATTTCGGTTAGGTTGGCAAGGTCTGTTATCATTATTGTTGGGATATGGATTTCTCTGACTGTATGGGACATTATTATTTTGGTATAAATTGTTTCTATTGTATGGATAGGGGTTGTTATTCCTAACGCCGTTAACATTACCGATAAACTGGTTATTATGCGGCGGGTTGTTAGGGCCATCGTAATTGTTGGGCTGGTTCCCTCTATCATCATATTGTATACACCAATACTCTTCTGGTCCATGTTTTGTGTTACTTGACAAATATCTGTGAGGATCTTCATCTGGGTTATCACTTATTATTTGTTTGTCTGAAACACCATAAGCTGGTTTACCATCACATATCCACTCTGAAGGAATATATTTTAGTCTAATCGTACCCTGGAACTGTCCTAGATGGCACGCTAATGGAATACATTCTGGTGATTCACCTGTGCCGTCATTACAGTCTGGTACGATATCACATTTCCATCTTTCTGACATCCACTGTCCAGTTCTGCGCTGATATTGATCTTGTCCACATGTCGTATTCTGTTTACCTCTGGTCCTTTCCCAGTGGTAAACTACTGTCTTGTGGTAAATTATTTCTGAAATTACTTCGATTCTCCTTCTATAATTCATAAAATTCATGATGTCTTTGTCATAGGTAATTGGGATATTATTGCCATCAATTAACCCATGTTTCATCATCTCCAACTCTTCCTTAGTTTTTATCAAATTTCTTGGATACATTTTCCTTTTCCTTGGTTTAATATCTTCCTGGTTTCGGTTAGTTTCAATTTCAGGTACTACCATTACTAGTTCCTGCGTTTTGTCATTTATTACTTCTTCTGGTTCTGGTTGACTATCTTCCTGCGTTTTATCATTTATTACTTCTTCTGGTTCTGGTTGACTATCTTCCTGCGTTTTATCATTTATTACTTCTTCTGGTTCTGGTTGGCTATCATTTTTTATTTCTTCGGTCTTCTCCTTTCTTAATTCTTCCTTTTTTAATCTGTCCTCTCTTCTTTCTTTAATCCATTTTTGATGCTCCTCTCCCCTTTTTAATCTGTTCTCTCTTATCTCCTGATTTACCTCCCTTAACTCTTCTCTTAAAATTTGATTGTCCTCTCTCAATTCTTCCAGCTTCTCCCCCATTTTCTCTTCCAACTTCCTGTTATCTTCTTTCAACTCTTCCTTCAATTGTCGGTTGTTCTTCTCTATCTTCTTCCTGGTTTCATCGATTTTCTGATTAGTATTTTCAATTTTATTAATCAATTCTTCTTTGGTCGACTTGAATTCTTCCTTGAACAATTGGTTGTCTTCCTTCAATTCTTCTATGTTCTTGTTCATCCCAGTCAACTCTTCTTTTGTGGATTGATTATCCTTCTTCAATTCTTCTAACTTTCCTCCCATCCTCTCTTCCATCTTCTTGCTGTTTTCTTCCATCTTCTCTTCCATCTTCTTGCTGTTTTCTTCCATCTTCTTCGTCAGGGACTGATTGTCTTCCTTCAATTCTTCTAACTTCTTCCCCATCTCTTCTTCCATCTTCTTGTTTGTTGTTTCGATTTTATTTCCTAAATCTTCTTTCAAGGACTGGTTGTCTCCCTTCAACTCTTCCATGTTCTTGTTCATCCCACTTAATTCTTCTTTCAAGGACTGGTTATCACTCCCCATTTTCTTACTCAAGTCTTCCTTCAATTCCCTACAATTTTCGTCCATTTTATTCTTACTGGATTTGATTTCTTCCATCATCATTCTGAGCATCTCTTGTATTGTCGCATTCTCTAATTGTGCGGGTTTTTCTAATTGTTCTTTCCGGACATTGACTTCCCCTGTCTGTGTGGGTATCTCCGGTTGTTCTTCTGGTTGCTCTGTTTGTTTGGACAACACCGATTGTAATACCTCTTCCAACTCTACTGGCGTTGCCTCTTTGTTGTCCATATCGACTTCTTTTTCGGCCTCCGCCGCCCGTTTCTTAGATGTTGCACGTCGTTGCATTTTCCCTTTATATTCTCTGGCTTTGTAGCTGTTGCCTAGCTCCAACTAGTGATTGGGCAGAATGTATTGGTTGGAAGGCCAATCGCTAATTAAAGCCCCTAAAGTTGTGCGCCAATTTGTAATAAAATAAATTTAAATAAATATAGATGTGTGTTGATAATATACTTATTATGGAGTATGTGACTCCGATGTAATCAAGCCCCTCTGTTTGGACTAGCCAATTTGTAATAAAATAAATAAGATTGATGTGTGAATCTGTAAGTTGTAAGGTGTTTAATTGGTGTGTAATTGGTGTGGCTCTCGACGTCTTACTGGCCTGAAACACTTCCTTAAGTTTCCCAGCTGGTCGAGTCCCAATGGTAGCAAGACCGGTCGAGTAGCGTAAAGTTGATGAAGAAATATATATGCTTGGCTTCGCCGAACGTTTCAAAACAAAATTTATTGTTTTGAAGGAAATTTAAAAAAAATTGTTTATAAAAAAAAATTATTTTAATTTTATTAATTAATTAATTAGGATCAATTAATTAATATAGGGCTGTGAAGTTTTAAACAGTGTAATGCTCTTCTGAAAATTTTTATTAAAGTTTTAGTATAATTTAAATAATCTATCACCACTCATAAGACTGTCTGTAAACCAATCGATATTTGTTTACCTTTCTATTTTTTAGGTTATCTTCACTTACGGGTGGTAAAGTCCTTGTAGATTATCAATTAGAATTATATTATTGGTAATTAGTATTATTGAAGAAATAAAGAACTATTAAGTATTGAAAAGTATTAATGTTTTATTAAGTAACAGCAATATTGACTCTTATCGATTAGTATCGATTCTCAGGATATCGAAAAAAGTTACAAGTATATATTATAAAAATTATATAGGGTTCTTTAAACAGCCAGTTATTACCAAAGTCAGAGAAATCGGGCTTATATTTAAAAAGTATAACGTTACAATCAAATTAATAGTTATTAATAAACACAGACATTGAATAATAAATTGTAAATATAATAATTGTTTTCACCAAACAGCTGTGATGAACCAAGAAGAGGCACTGGAATTGTCAAAGAAAGATGGCTGCCGTCAAGTCGATGAAAATGTTGCTCGTTGCTGCTGCATTCCAAATAATGTATTTTGACGCAATATTTCTGTTCTCGTGTCCGCAAATCTCTTGTTATATGTTGTGTAGTGACTGGTGTAGTGGTTCTGGGTTGTATTTAGTGTATCTGTATAATTATTAGTTCAAACACTTTCTCCGATTCCGTCACTAATTTGGTTTAATGTATTATACAGTTTTCTAGTGTTTTATGGTGTTTTTCGGAGTAGATTTATATTGTTCTGTGTTATGGAGTGTTACTTGATCGTTTCTGTTATAATATGATAGTTTCAGAAGTATTTTACAAGTCACTCGCGATTTCACAATAACTCACTATACACTCGCTTTGTATGACGATTATAGGTTAGGTTATTCACGTTTTCAAAGGTATGTCATGTTAACCTTTCAACTACCAATAATTAATTAACTGTTTCCTCCAGTTTCAATTAAACTCTTAGCCCATATAATATTATCCTTAACATTGTTCAAATATTTTTCACATCCTGTATGCACTTTTACATTTTCACTATATGAATGCCTATACTTTGGTTATTTGTCAATTTTATTCACTAGATTTGATTTAAATTAATCTTTCAGTTCATTCTGGTTATTTTCAGATTAAATAATGCCATTTTATAGTGTTTTCTGTCCAAAAAAAAATAGTAATTTCACTTTCAGTTTGGTATACTGTGAAGAGTCAAAACATCAAAATTTACTTCCTGTCATTATATAAATTCAGCCATTTTATCAGTTATATTTAATATTAATAATCCTATATTGTATTAAAAGGTTCCTATTCCCTTATTTTCTGGTAATTAATTGAATTAGTTGTATTCTGAAACATTATTCTGAAATATATGACTCCCATGTCTAAATTTCTGAGTTTAGTCATTTTATTTTTATTTATAATTCTGAATATAATTTATTAAAATCTCTCTAAATGGTATGTGCAATTATATGGCATGATCTCAAGTTTATTTTGTCTAAACCCCTTTTGTTTATTTGCTTTTAAATGAGTAATTTCTCTGTTTTGATGAAGTTTGGTTTCCATTCTTTTGGCCTATGATTTTTTTTAAACAATTTTTCTTACAAAATAATTTACAAACAATATATGATGTGTGATACCCTCTCTGACTTTTTACAAATAGTATTATAAATTAAACATGTTTTCAAATTACACAAAAACAATTAGTATTGGTTACAATACAAACAATAGTTAACACAAAATAAAGAACATTTTTTTTAAATAAATGGTTGTCTTCAAATCAGACATTTTGCAACAAAATTCCTATTTCCAACATGGAAATATGGTTTACAACAAAGGTTTTGTACTAACTAACATCTTAATTACTCTCTACTATTTACAAGTGGTAATTATTTTTATAGTTCTGATGTTAGTTGTTTCAGACCCAAACAAATGGCCTTATATCTAAAACATTTTTAAACATTCTTGTACTATATACATTAAAACCTTATATTTATATTCTTATTTCTAACTATTATTATAAGTAGGATTCTACAGTTTTTATACAGTCTTTTATACCTTGTCTTTGGGGAATTGTACCCTGTCATTAACAAATAAATAGTATGAACCGTTCAAAAAGCACTATGAAATCTGTTTTTCTTTTTTCATGTAAAACAAAAATGTTATTTTAAACAGATTCATGTCTTATGAACAACATATTGTCACCGTACATATTTTAAGTCATTGAAAAATGCATATTTCATTGCATCCAATGTTTGTGATTGCCTAGAATGAAACACAAGGTTCATTTTTTATAATACCCAAAACTATCACTGGTTCACTTTCACTTATATATTATGATAATGCTAAATGGTCGTATAGTCTTATCAACATAATAAATTGGTTAGCGTTTTTCAATGGAGATTTGTTCCATGGGTACTATATTATTGTTTCATCTTAGTTCACAGGAAACTTTTACTTTGTTCACTTCTCTCTCTTAAATTTATATACATGTGGTTTTTATTCGTTATACTTTTGTTTTTGGATATATATTTTGGGGATATAGGGATTTGGGTGTCTTTTATAAGAGCATGACGTCTTCTTCAGGATGCTGCCCTCTTCTTCTTTCTTCAGTCTTCTTTTCTCCTGCCTTCTGGGACTGGTATCTTCTCCATCTGTTCTTGATGCCATCAGGTTTCTTGGGATCTTCTCCATCTTCTTCTTTAATTCAGAAATACACAACCTGTATTGGTTGATCTTGGCTTATTTTAGGGTTTCTCTTTTATTTATTCTCCCTCGTTGTGGGTTTGGTCATATTGTGTACTGCTTTGTTATTTACTATTTTACCTTCCTGGGTTATACCTTGAAAACCTTTGGTTATGAGACTGGTTTTGGATGACTCATCACTAGTAACTCCTTTTATTTTAACTTGTATTTTCTTTATAATAATGATTTCTTTCCACAGTTGCTATGAATTAATCTATTTATATTAAACTTAATGCTTTCTTCCAAATTTAAATATTATAACTTCATTATTCTAATGATCAATTGCCATTCACTATTATGCAAACATCTGTCACGCTACACACAGCACATGGATCACCATAAATAATAATGCACAGTTATCCTAAACTAAACCCTTAACCTTTCTAAATACAATTGATAACAACCAAACTTAACCATCTACGAATATAATATGAATGTCCATTGTCTGTGTAATATATGACTTGCCCCGCCTATCATGATCCTGTGATTCGTTGCAATATATACATATTACATTTAATATTTATAATACTAAATTTACCTCAAGGTGTTATTTTTCCTTATTTGGAACATGTTTCGAGAGCTCCCGTGCTCCCATCCTCAGCCTTTGCGATCTTGTGTCTGATGAAATATTTGTGTGTTGGCTGCTGGATGCTATTAAGGTTGTTTGTTGGTCTTTGGTATTTTAAAGTTGTATTATTGTGTTTGATTGTGGTATATGTATTTGCATTTTGTGTATTTTCGATGTTGAGTGGATTGAATATTGTGTCACGTTTTGTATTGATTTGTATTTGTTCTGGTATTAGTTAATTTTGGGTTTTATGTTTGTATATTTGTAAATTTTCCCAATTGTTCCTTATGGTGCCTTTGTGTGGTATATGTTTTATTAGTGACACATTGGTTATGTCTGGGAATTCATGTCCTGTGTTTACTGCATGTGTGGCTAAATTGGATTTATATATTTATGGTTTTTTGTATGCGTTTAGGTGTTCAAAATAACGTTTTTTCAGCTGTTTTTTTGTTTGTCCTATGTAACATTTATTGCAATCTTAGCATTCAAGTTTATATATACCGTTAGTTGTTGTATTATCTTGGTTGTGTGAGCTATTTAGATTTTGTAATTTATTTTTATTAGTTTTGTATGCTATTTTTATATCTATGTTTTTAAATAGCTTTGTTAGTTTTGTTATTTTATTATTTATGTATGTGAATGTGGCCCATTTTTGTTGTTGTTATTATTTATGTGTTGTTCATTTTGGTTAATTCTTAATTGTTCAGTTTTTATCTTAGATTTGATTTTATTTTCTATTTTGTTCATAGTATTTTTTTGTATCCATTTTCATAACCAATTTGGTATATCATATTTCTTTCTTTATCAGTTTCTTGTTTGTTTAGGGGAATTTTGTACATTCTGTTAAATAGCGAATAAAATGCTGCCATTTTATGTTGTGGTGGGTGGTCAGAATGATTAGGTATAATGATGTTAGTGGAAGTTGGTTTTCTATATATATTGCGTATTGTATGTGGTTGTTGTATCTTGTGATGGTTATGTCTAAATAGTTGATTTTGTTATGTTTTCCTTTTTCTTCTGTGAATTGTATTTTAGGATGTATGTTATTGACTTGTTTCAGTATGATCTCTGCATTTGTGTTTTCGTTATTTGATACATATAGCCCATCATCTACATATCTTATTCATATGCAATTTGGGTCATGTGTTTTATAATATTTTGTATTTTGGTATCTATGTGTTGTAGGAATATTTCTGCTATTATGCTTGATAATGGTGATCCCATTGCTAAACCTTCTTGCTGTTGATAAAGTTTGCTATTAAATTCAAAGTAATTTTGTTTTAGTATTAGTTGGAGGCTATTTCCTATTTCGGTTATATATTGTTTGTTTTCATTTTGTTCTTTAAGTTTGTTTATTATTATGTCTATTGTTTCTTCTTCTGGAATGTTAGTGTACATATTTGTGATGTCATATGATGTGAAAAGTGTATTTTCATATATATTTATTATTTTTAGTTTGTCTGTTAATTCGTATGTTTTTTTGTGTTATGATGGTTATTTGTTAGATGGTTATTTTTTATTTTTTGTGTTATTATTTTTGCTATTTTGTATGTAGGAGCTTTGCTGAAGTTGATTAATTGACGTATTGGGTTGTTTAATTTATGTATTTTTATAAGGCTATTCATTTTATGTGGTTCTGGATTATTATTTATATATATGTCTGTGTATTTATTGTTGAAAACGTTTTTAGTTGTTATTAGTTTTATTGTTTGTTTAGGATAGTTTTATGTTGGGTTTTTATTTAGTTGTATGCATTTATTACTGTTGATGAAGTCTTCGTTTTTTATCTAGTCTGCTTTATTAATGATTACTTTTGCTCGACTTTTGTCTGCTTTAGTTATTATTAAATTATTGTTCTTTACTTTATTTTTAATTTTTTTTATTGTTTTATTGTCTTTCTGTTGTTTATCTTTGTTTTTCATTTCGCTGGTGATTATTTTTTTTAATTATATGTGTTGCTTCTGTTCTTTTGTCTTCTTCTTGTATATTGTCTTTTATTAGGTTAATGGTAAATTCTGTTTCTGCTATTAAATTTTCTAGATTTCTGTTTGCATTTTGAGTTATGTTAGATTTTGACATATTGTTTATATATTCTGTTTCTTTTTTGTTAAATTCTGTATTGCTAAGGTTAATGGTTCGGGGGAAAAATGTGTGCTTATTTTTGTTTTTTTTGTTCTTGATTTTTGTTTTGTTGTTTTAATGTGTTGAGTTTTTTGTTGATTGTAATAGTCCTTTTTTTTCAAATCTTTTTTTATTTTTTTTGTTATTGTATTTATTATTCGAAGTGATTGGATGTAATAAACTTGTTAGCTATAAGTGCAGTTTGTATATGTCTAGGGTTATGCTATTTTTCTTACTATATAATTGATTAATTTTGTTTTGTATTCATAATTTTTGTTCTTGTATTACTGTTTTTTGTGCAGTCATATTTTTGTTGTTTTTGTTTATGTTGATGTATTTAGGTGTTAATTTATGTTTTTGGCACTGTCTATTGAAGTATATATTCATGTTTGTGTTCATTTAATAACCACATTACCAAATTATTGAAAAATTTGAAGCACGAAAAAACAACTAATGAACCCAAAGATGAATATATACTTCAATAGACAATGCCAAAAACGTAAATTAACACCTAAATACATCAACATAAACACAAACAACAAAAATATGACTGCACAAAAAACAATAATACAAGCACAAAGATTATGGATACAAAACGAAATTAATCAATTATACAGTAAGAAAAATAGCATAACACTAGACATATACAAACTGCACTTAGAGCTAACAAGTTTATTACATCCAATCACTTCGAATAATAAATACATTAACATAAAAAATAAAATAAGATTTGAAAAAAAGACTATTACAATCAACAAAAAACTCAACACATTAAAACAACAAAACAAAAATCAAGAACAAAAAAAACAAAAATAAGCACACATTTTTCCCCCGAACCATTAACCTTAGCAATACAGAATTTAACAAAAAAGAAACAGAATATATAAACAATATGTCAAAATCTAACATAACTCAAAATGCAAACAGAAATCTAGAAAATTTAATAGCAGAACAGAATTTACCATTAACCTAATAAAAGACAATATACAAGAAGAAGAGAAAAGAACAGAAGCAACACATATAATTAAAAAAAATAATCACCAGCGAAATGAAAAACAAAGATAAACAACAGAAAGACAATAAAACAATAAAAAAAATTAAAAATAAAGTAAAGAACAATAATTTAATAATAACTAAAGCAGACAAAAGTCGAGCAAAAGTAATCATTAATAAAGCAGACTAGATAAAAAAACGAAGACTTCATCAACAGTAATAAATGCATACAACTGAATAAAAACCCAACAGAAAACTAACTTAAACAAACAATAAAACTAATAACAACAACTAAAAATATTTTCAACAATAAATACACAGACATATATATAAATAATAATCCAGAACCACCTAAAATGAATAGCCTAATAAAAATACATAAATTAAACAACCCAATACGTCCATTAATCAACTTCAGAAAAGCTCCTACATAGAAAATAGCAAAAATAATGGCACAAAAATAAAAAATATACATCTAACAAATAACCATCATAACATAAAAAATACATACGAATTAACAGACAAACTAAAAATAATAAATATATATGAAAATACACTTTTCACATCATATGACATCACAAATATGTACACTAACATTCCAGAAGAAGAAACAATAGACATAATAATAAACAAACTTAAAGAACAAAATGAAAACAAACAATATATAACCGAAATAGAAAATAGCCTCCAACTAATACTAAAACAAAATTACTTTGAATTTAATAGCAAACTTTATCAACAGCAAGAAGGTTTAGCAATGGGATCACCATTATCAAGCATAATAGCAGAAATATTCCTACAACACATAGATACCAAAATACAAAATATTATAAAAACACATGACCCAAATTGCATATGAATAAGATATGTAGATGATGGGCTATATGTATCAAATAACGAAAACACAAATGCAGAGAACATACTGAAACAAGTCAATAACATACATCCTAAAATACAATTCACAGAAGAAAAAGAAAAACATAACAAAATCAACTATTTAGACATAACCATCACAAGATACAACAACCACATACAATACGCAATATATATAGAAAACCAACTTCCACTAACATCATTATACCTAATCATTCTGACCACCCACCACAACATAAAATGGCAGCATTTTATTCGCTATTTAACAGAATGTACAAAATTCCCCTAAACAAACAAGAAACTGATAAAGAAAGAAATATAATATACCAAATTGGTTATGCAAATGGATACAATAAAAATACTATGAACACAATAGAAAATAAAGTCAAATCTAAAATAAAAACTGAACAATTAAGAATTAATCAAAATGAACAACACATAAATAATAACAACAACAAAAAATGGGCCACATTCACATACATAAATAATAAAATGACAAAACTAACAAAGCTATTTAAAAACATAGATATAAAAATAGCATACAAAACTAATAAAAATAAATTACAATATCTAAATAGCTCACACAACCAAGATAATACAACAACTAACGGTATATACAAACTTGAATGCTAAGATTGCAATAAATGTTACATAGGACAAACAAAAAACAGCTGAAAAAACGTTATTTTGAACACCTAAACGCATACAAAAAACCATAAATATATAAATCCAATTTAGCCACACACGCAGTAAACACAGGACATGAATTCCCAGACATAACCAATGTGTCACTAATAAAACATATACCACACAAAGGCACCATAAGGAACAATTGGGAAAATTTACAAATATATAAACATAAAACACAAAACAAACTACTACCAGAACAAATACAAATCAGTACAAAACATGACACAATATTCAAACCACTCAACATCGTAAATACACAAAATACAAATACATATACTTCAATCAAACACAATAATACAACTTTAAAATACCAAAGACCAACAAACAACCTTAATAGCATCCAGCAGCCAACACACAAATATTTCACCAGACATAAGATCACAAAGGCTGAGGATGGGAGCACGGGTGCTCTCGAAACATGTTCCAAATAAGGAAAAATAACATCTTGAGGTAAATTTAGTTATAAATATTAAATGTATTATATACATCAAGAAACGGACTGTAGCAGAAAGTGAATGAATATATATATATATAATATATATATTATATATATATATTGTCACCGGACAAAAGGCTTGCCGCATGACAAATGGCGCCAATCGTACACTCTAGTGTTTTTGGTGGCCCTAAAAAAACCTTGTGGCGAGAAGGCTGATGTTGATTGTGCCGCGCTAAGATGTTCGGCGGCTACGCCCGCTGATCGTGGCGTACTGCAGTCCTCCTCTTCTTTCGGCATCGGTTGTAGAGTCGGCTGCCGGCCCAGCGAAATCCATCGCTGGCGCGGAACGGGAGTGCGAAGACGCAAGAACGGCGGGGGTTCTATTCTTCGGCTGTTTCTTCCGGCTGACTCCGCCTCGATGTCGTCCGAGATAGGAGAGGAGATAAAGTGCGTCCGATGGCGTGGCGGTGAAGAGTGCACAAAATTTTCTGCCGGCCCGGGTTTTATTAACTAACCGGAATCGCTGATTCGCTAGCTCCGAACACGCAGTTGGTCACGTCTCGGCGGCTGCTGATGCCGGATTTGCTCGCTGTGTCCACCGCTGGTACCGGAGAGCAGATGTTCGCATACCGCTGCCATCACAACTCCACCGGGTCATGAATGCTGTCCGGTAGCCAGCCTACTGCTCTTCTCCAGATGTTGTGGAGGTGTCTTATGGGCGCCATGTTGAATGGTGTGCCGGCTGGTAGCTCGCTGGCGTGGCTGGATTTTGCATCCGCAAGATGATCGTCGCCCCACGTTGGGCGCGACTTGTCACCGGACAAAAGGCTTGCCGCATGACAAATGGCGCCAATCGTACACTCTAGTGTTTTTGGTGCCCCTAAAAAGGACCTGGTGGCGAGAAAGCTGATGTTGGTCGTGCCGCGCTAAGATGTTCGGCGGCTGCGCCCGCTGTTCGTGGCGCACTGCAGTCCTCCTCTTCTTCCGGCACCGGTTGTAGAGTCGGCTGCCGGCCCAGCGAAATCCTTCGCTTGCGCGGAACTGGAGGGCGAAGAGCAAGAACGCCGGTTCTATTCTTCGGGCGTTCCTTCCGGCTGACTCCGCGCCGATGTCGTCCAAGAGGGGAGAGGAGATGAAGTGCGTTCGTTGGCGTGCATTATGGATGCGGGGTGTCTTTGCACCCGTGGCTTGTTTGCAGCATCTGGAACGCGTCCAATGGCTGCCAGAAGTAAACTTAGTGCTGGTACAATGTCGACTGGTTACCCTAAAACTGGAAAAAGAAACCGCCAACCAGTTAACTGTGAAGGCGGGGGAGTATAACTTTAAGTCCAGTCAGCAGACGCCCTGAGGGCGTCGGTCGCTCCCCGCGAGGCGGAGAGCCTCCGTGCCAATGATTGATGACAGCGACAAGCAGCCGGCTCAGCGTGCTAGGAGGTGGGTAGGAAGGAGAGAAGGATAGTTTAGGTGAAAAACTCTGGTCTAGGACTGATGATTACATTTTGTTTTTATTGAATTTAAAGAGGTTTGCGTTATGGCGGGTCATCAAAAAACGCCCGAATGCGATTGACCCGAATGGTAGGTGGTGGTTCTGATGCACTGATGGTTCGTAGGTATGGGAAGGTGGAGGTCGAGGCTTTAGCAAAGAGAGTTAGAGCCAGCGACCGGACAAAGGAAGTCAAGGTAGGAACACGGAGACCCCTTCGAATCACGTCGTTCCTTACAAACCAAGGGGACACCGTCAAGGATCGGAGGGTTCGGGACTGGAAAGCTTCCAGCCTACATCTGTTGGTGGTGGATAAAAGACACCACCAGGCGGGTGCCGCATAGGTCAGTACAGACCTGAGGAAAAGCAGATATATTGTAAATTTTGTGCGCATGGCCAGGCGGCTGCGACACGTGAGGAAAGGAGATAATTTGGCTCGGACGCCGCGAGCCTTGGCAAGGGTTTCCATCACGTGAGTGTTGAAGCAAAGGCGACGATCTAGCCGAACGCCTAAATACTTCACCGATTCTTTGTAGGCGATGGGCCTCCCTTCTAGGGAGAGGGGCTGGCATCGGGAGATGGACTTACGGGTGAAGCAGATCGCCTCGTATTTCACCGTGCTGATCGTCACCCGCATTTCCGTAGCCAGTCCAGGAGCTGGTTCAACTGACGCTGCAGCTTTGTACTCGCAAATCGCGGGGACAGGGAGCTGCAGTGATACATAGCATCGCCAGCGAACAAAGACCACGTGACTCCGGGCAAGACAGGCAGGTCGTTCGTGTACAAAAGGTACAGAACGGGGCCGTGGACAGATCCCTGTGGTACGGCGGCGGTGACGGGTCGAACTGTAGAACAGGACCCGTCGACGCTCACCCTGAAGGTCCGGTCGCTGAGATACGACCGTAGGGAAAACACTATGGGCAATGGTAGAGGGGAATTGGCAAGTTTGAAGAGAAGACGTTCGTGCCGGACTTTATCGAAGGCCTTGCTCACGTCCAACAGTACGGCGGCCGTAGCCGTTCGCCTCTTGGTGGCGTCTGACAAGTGCGTAACAACGCGGACCAATTGAAGCGTGGTCGAGTGCTCTCTACGAAACGCGAACTGTTCCCTGCGGATGAAACCATTTAGCAGCGGCGAGATGCGAGCCAGCAGGAGACGCTCGAACATCTTCGAGATGACTGGCAAGAGAGAGATTGGTCGATAGCTTTCAGGAAGCATGCGCGGCTTTCGAGGCTTCGGAATCATTACGATTTTGGCTGTTTTCCACAGGCGGGGAAAGTACTGTAGCCGGAGACAGGAGTTAAACAGCTCAAGAACGAGGTCAACGCCTGAGACCGGGAGATTTTGTAGAGCAGCGGCCCCGATCCGGTCAGGCGCGATGGCGATTTAGTCGGCAGATAGATGAAACTAGTTCATCCCTGACGAACGGGAGGGCTGGGACATCGGGAAGGCGTGCAAAATGTCCAGATAGGAAGTCACGGACTTTTGCCGAGTGAGCAGGGTCCGAGACGCCTTGGTGAACAGTAAATTGCACTTCCATGCAGTCGGCGAAGAACTCGGCATTGCCTTCTGACGAAGATACAACCTCGTTTGGAGTTTCAAGTGGGTTACGAGTTCTCTTCTCGCGGGTCTGTCTACTCGCCGCTCTCCAGACGGAGGCGTGGTCGATTTCAAGAGACTCAAGGTATGAGTCCCATCGATCAGAGTTTACGTCCCGCAGTAGCTGCTGGTCGTAACGAGACTGGGCCTGAAAGCGCCTTTTGACGCCGGGATCACGCGTTCGTTGCCATCTGCGGCGGAGATTGCGCCGTAACCTGATGGCGTGGAGTACTTCCGGAGGTAAGGCCGATTTGCGATGATTCACCTCGAGAGTATATGTGTGTCGATCCATGACACCTTGGACCAACTCCTGAACATGAGTGGCTCGGAGATCCAAATCGTCACAAGTGACGATCGGGTCCGCAGGGAGTGATGGAAACCGCTGTGAGGACTCATCATGGTAGGAGCGCCAGTTGACTCTCCTAACAATCTGAGCGGAAGGTCGGGGTGAGGCCGACAGCTCACGGGCAGTTATAAAAAGTGGATTGTGGTCGGATGAGAGATCCGACACTGACGAGACCTGGATTTGATGGGTCACGTCCTTGGCTATGACAATTTCAAGGACGTCCGGTCGATGACCGGAAAAGGGGAAGTGAGTAGGGTCTTCTGGGCCGATGACTTGAAGTACCGGGTCGTCGGAGGCGAACCGATACAGAGATTTTCCGTAGGCGTTGACTACTCTGCTGTTCCAGGAGGCATGCTTGGCATTTAAGTCGCCGGCTACAATGGTTGGTAGGGGATGATCGAGGAGAGCGTCCCACTCCTCGGGCGGTGGAGGTATCCGCAGTCCGGGCCGGTGATACGCCGCAACAACGCGCAACTCCGATCCGCCAGCGTCTATCGCTACCGCACACCCTTCAACAAGAGATATATCTAAAGGGGGTAGTGGCCTGTGGGTTATCCGCCTGTGGACTAAGACGGCTGTGCCCCCCCCCCCGAGGGGCTACAACCAGGCCGCTGGGGACGATCCTGACGAAAACAGATGTAAGATGGCAGGTTGCAGGTATGGTAGCGAGCCAGATAAGCCTCGCAAAGGAGGACGACATCAGCATCGTACTCCGTTACGAAAGTCATCATTTCAGATCGTCGAGGATTGAAAGCCCCATGGGCATTCCACGCAACGATCCTAAGACTCCTAGCCATTCAAAAGAAGAAGAAGAAAGAGGGTAGACATTGATTGAAACACCAGGGCGAGAACCGTGGTTGTATCTGGAGGAGACCTGATGTTATTTACTAAAGTTTCAGCCCTGGCAGTCAGAGGGTCCACCGGGGCCCGGGAAGATTCCCGAGATTCCGGAAGACGGACCTGGCTGGCCTCAGCCGGTGTCGTAGATGGCGCAGCGCTCGGGGACGGACGTGAGGTCTTCTCAGTTGGGAGCTTAGGTTGATGGTGGACGGGAGGGCGGGGCCCGCTGAGGCTGTACAGGCAAGGCCTGTGGAACTTGTCGCTGACGGGGACGAGTGCGCTTCGTTTCGGTGCTCCGAGGAGCGGAAGGCGGGACGGATGTAGCGGCCACAGCCGCGTATGAAGGACCGGGCGCTCCGGCAGGCGCCGGGACAGAGGGGACTGCAGGTGGCGCCGAAACGACGACTGCAGGCGGAACTGGGGCCCTGGGAGCAGCCGGAACTGCTGCCGGGGCCTGATATGATGCTCCTAAGAGAGGTGGGAAGGCCTCTCTGCGTTTAGGGCGGGGACCTGCAACACGGCTTGTCTGCGCGCCAGAGCGAGCAGGAGTCCGCTGCAGCTTCATGGCTGATATAAATTCCTTACATCCTCTATATCTAGCCGGATGGTCCCCGCCGCATTTGCAGCAAATGGCCGTGAACCCCGTCTTGGACTTATCATACCCACGATGAGGCTCAGTACAGCGCACGCAACGCGGAGGCTGGTTGCAGAACAAGCTGGAGTGACCAAACCTCTGGCAGTTAAAACACTGCGAGGGGCCTGGCCGCGGGTCGAAGGTTCTGACTTGCACCCGAAGTTGCAGGAAATTTAGGAGGGCATAGACCTCCTCGAATTGGTTACCTTGAGTAATTTCACAAGGAACTATTCACGGGACGGCGATCTTCCCCCTTGCCAGCATGCAGTACACTTACCGCCGTCGGCGAATAGCCTAAAGCGAAAATCTCCTACCTGATGGTATCTGAGGCGGTCCAGGAAGGAAGTACAGGAAGAACTGTTTTAATTTCGCGCTCGGAAGGAAGCGCGAAAGTATGAAAGGAGATCTTCCGATCGGTGAGAAACTGTTGGACCGATAGGAAGTCCGGGACTGTAGTGGCCGCAATTCGAAGCGAGGCGCCTTGGCACCTGACCTCGAGTTTGGCCGGAGGAAGCAGATTCTGCAGGGAACGGAGAATTTCCCTGTAATTACGATTGTCGGGAATAACAATCGTAGGAATTTTTGGTTTGAGCACAGATTTAGGGTTTGGCTGAGTAGGATGGCTGGCGCTGTTACCAGGACTGGATACCCGATGCGTAGGAGCGGCCGGTGGCGGGCTGGCGACTAATTTTCGCTTGTGTTTGGCAGACTTGCCCTCCTCCACAAGCGAAAATTCACCGTCCCCCGTCCCCACACTACACATCGAGGCACAATCACTTTCACTTTTACTTATTGTATGGGAAGGTAGCGGGGTAGATTGAGGACCGGAACTGCAGGTTTCCAGTAAGGTTACCAGCGGTGCCGGTAAAGGAACGGGCTTTGCGTTCGACGCCATCCCGGGATTAACCGAAATGAACGTCGAAGACGCAAAAAAGTGCTAGGAAAGAGTGACTTTCACCAGCACTGAATCACTACACTGACAGACAAAGAACACGAACACCAGACGCGAACTGCCACGAATCACAAAAACACTCGCGCACGACACAATACACTTCTGAAATTGTAGCACACTGATAATGTTGAAGAGCGATGATGATGATGATGAAGAAAACAGACTGATAAAGATACTATTACCGGTTAAAAACCGCAATCGCAAATGCGAATAAGAGTAACACAGCCTACCTGGGCAACAGTTCTAGGTAGACTCCATTGGCGTGGCGATGAAGAGTGCTTAAAATTTTCTGCCGGCCCGAGTTTTATGCACTAACCGGGATCGCTGGATGGCTCGCTTAGAGCACGTTGTTGGATTGGCTCGCTGTGTCCACCGCTGGTACCGGAGAGCAGATGTTCGCATACCGCTGCCGTCACAATATATACAGACACTTAAGGTGTTATAGAAACGTCCGCCGCTCTTACTCGACTCCCGGAGCGAGGAGTACTTTTCTTGGTCGCGCTGTTCAACGCGTGTCTTAGACTGGCCTATTTTCCCCAGAAATGGCGTAAGGCGACGGTTATAGTGATCCCGAAGCAGGGAAAGGACGCTTCCCGTCCCGGCAACCTCCGGCCAATTAGTCTACTGTCAGCCACGTCAAAGGTCCTCGAACGCCTCGTACAACGGAGAGTACTAGATCATCTACGAAATTTCGATGTACTGGTCCCCGAACAGTTCGGCTTCCGTGTGGGGCATTCCACCACTCATCAACTGATGAGACTGGTGGAATACATCACGGACGCCGGGTGTCGGAAAGAGCAGACTGTCGCCTGTTTCCTAGATGTGGAAAAGGCCTTTGATAGTGTCTGGCACGACGGGCTCTTGTTCAAGCTCCGGGAAATCCAGCTCCCAGATTGCTACCTTCGCTTGATTGCTAGCTTTCTGACGGAGAGGACTTTCTGCGTGCGAATAGACGACCACGTCTCTTCCGAGAGACGTATCACAGCCGGGGTACCTCAAGGTAGCGTGCTAGGGCCTCTCCTGTTCTCCGTGTATGTCAACGACGCACCCAGAGAGCCTGGAGTCCAGATGGCTTTGTTTGCCGACGACACGGCGGTCTATACCGCCGATCGGAACGCAGACTTTGCTATCCCACGACTTCAGCGCGCACTCGATGCGTATTCGACGTGGACGGAAAGCTGGAAAGTTGCCGTCAACGAAACCAAGAGCTCCGCGGTGCTATTCACAAAGCGCCGGAAAGAACCACGAGGCCGAGTGAGACTCGGTAGAACGTACCTGCCCTGGTCGAGGGAAGTTAAGTACCTCGGTGTCCACCTTGATCGTCGGCTCACCTGGCGTACCCACGCTGAGACGATGCGAAGGAAAGCGTCCGCTCGTCTCGCGCAACTGTTTCCGATACTTGCCAACAAGGCTATGACCCGCAAGCTGGGTAAGTTGATTGTCAACGCGTATCTGTTGCCGATCATTACCTACGCTCTTCCCGTCTGGGGTTACCTCGCAACCGTTCATAAAAGAAGGTTGCAAAGCGTTCTCGATAGAGGGCTTCGGCTAGCGGCCAAAGTCCCCTATCGGTTTTCTTCTCGTCTCCTGAGAAGAGGACTCGGTGTCCGCTCCTTGGATGACACCGCAAGGCGACTTGCACGTAAATTTTACGTCCGAGCTGCGAGGACCCAGACAAACCCTCTCATAGCTGGCCTTGGCAAGTACCGAATACGTCCAGGTGAATCTTGGAAACGGCCTCGACAAATACTGTACTAGTCGACCTAGTACGAGCATGTCGTTGTAACGACCAATAAAAATTAAATAATCAATATTCCGTCTGGACAGGATCACTAGGCAGGAGCCCCTACCGGAGGCTCGGAACTAGGAACCCATTGGGTCGTCTCACGACGCACAACCCAACAGCTCTGACCTGGTTATAGAAACGTAAGTCTACCTAGAGCTGTTGCCCGGGTAGGCTGCGTCACTTTTTATGGCAATTTTGCTTGTGAATTTCACCGTTGTTTATATATCTATCAAAGTGATTTCTTCACCACATCATCACCAGTGTTCATCATCATCATTGTGCTACAATTTACCAGTGTATTGTGTCATACGCGTGTTTTTGTGACTGTGCAGAGCGCGTCTGGTGTTCGTGTTCTTTGTCTGTCAGTGTAGTGATTCAGTGCTGGTGGAAGTCAATCTTTCCTAGCCCTTTTTCGTCTTCGACGTTCATTTCGGTTAATCCCGAGATGGCGTCGAACGCAACGCCCGTTCCTTTACCGGCACCGCTGGTAACCTTAATGGAAACCTGCGGTACCGGTCCTCATTCTACCCGGCTACCTTCCCGTACAGTCAGTGCAAGTGATAGTGAAAGTGATGATTGTGCGTCGATGTGTAGTGTGAGGACGGGGGACGGTGAATTTTCGCTTGTGGAGGGCAAGTCTGCCAAACACAAGCGAAAATTAGTCGCCAGCCCGCCACCGGCCGCTCCTACGCATCAGGTATCCAGTCCTGGTAACAGCGCCAGCCATCCTACTCAGACAAACTCCAAATCTGTCCCCAAACCAAAAATTCCTCCGATTGTTATTCCCGACAATCGTAATTACAGGGAAATTCTCCGTTCCCTGCAGAATCTGCTTCCTCCGGCCAAACTCGAGGTCAGGTGCCAAGGCCCTCGCTTCGAATTGCGGCCACAAAAGTCTCGGACTTCCGATAGGTCCAACAGTTTCTCAGCGATCGGAAGATCTCCTTTCGTACTTTCGCGCTTCCTTCCGAGCGCGAAATTAAAGTAGTTCTTTCTGGACTTCCTTCCTGGACCGCCCCCGATACAATCAGGCAGGAGCTTGTCGCTTTAGGCTATTCGCCGACGGCGGTAAGTGTACTGCATGCTGGCAAGGGGGAAGATCGCCGTCCCGTGAATAGTTTCCTTGTAAAATTACTCAAGGTAGGCCAATTCGAGGAGGTCTATAGCCTCCAAAACTTTCTGCACCTTCGGGTGCAAGTCAGATCGTTCGACCCGCGGCCAGGCCCCTCGCAGTGTTTTAACTGCCAGAGGTTTGGTCATTCCAGCTTGTTCTGTAACCACCCTCCGCGTTGCGTGCGATGTACTGAGCCTCATCGTGGGTGTGATAAGCCCAAGACGGGGTTCACGGCCATTTGCTGCAACTGCGGCGGGGACCATCCGGCTAGTTATAGAGGATGTAAAGAATTTATATAAGCCATGAAGCTGCAGCGGATTCCTGCTCGCTCTGGCGCGCAGGCAAGCCGTGTTGCAGGTCCCCTCCCTAACCGCAGAGAGGCCTTCCCACCTCTCCCCGGAGCATCATCTCAGGCCCCGGCAGCAGTTCCGGCTGCTCCCAGGGCCCCAGTTCCGCCTGCAGTCGACGTTTCGGCGCCGCCTGCAGACCCATCTGTCCCGGCGCCTGCCGGAGCGCCCGGTCGTTCATACGCGGCTATGGCCGCTACATCAGTCCAGCCTTCCGCTCCTCGGAGCTCTAAACCGAAGCGCACTCGTCGCCGTCAGCGACTTGTTCCACAGGCCTTGCTTGTAAACCTTCAGCGGGCCCCGCCCGCCCCCAGCCTACAACCTAAGCTCCCAACTGAGCAGACCTCACGTCCGTCCCCGAGCCCTGCGCCATATGCAACACCGGCCGAGGCCAGCCAGGTCCGTCTTCCGGAATCTCGGGACTCTTCCCGGGCCCCGGTGAACCCCCTGACTGCCTGGGCTGAAAATTTGGTAAATAACATCAGGTCTGCTCCAGATACAACCACGGTTCTCGCCCTGGTGTTTCAATCAATGTCTACCTTCTTTCTTCTTCTTCTTTTGAATGGCTAGGAGTCTTAGGATCGTTGCGTGGAATGCCCATGGGGCTTTCAATCCTCGACGATCTGAAATGATGACTTTCGTAACGGAGTACGATGCTGATGTCGTCCTCCTTTGCGAGGCTTATCTGGCTCGCTACCATACCTGCAACCTGCCATCTTACATCTGTTTTCGTCAGGATCGTCCCCAGCGGCCTGGCTGTCACCCGTCGGGGGGGGGGGGACAGCCGTCTTAGTCCACAGGCGGATATCCCACAGGCCACTACCCCCTTTAGATACATCTCTTGTTGAAGGTTGTGCGGTGGCGATAGAATCTGGCGGATCGGAGTTGCGCGTTGTCGCGGCGTATCTCCGGCCCGGCCTGCGCATACCTCCACCGCCCGAGGAGTGGGACGCTCTCCTCGATCATCCCCTACCAACCATTGTAGCCGGCGACTTAAATGCCAAGCATGCCTCCTGGAACAGCAGAGTAGCCAAC
This sequence comes from Magicicada septendecula, assembly GCA_034769895.1. NCBI lineage: Eukaryota > Metazoa > Arthropoda > Insecta > Hemiptera > Cicadidae > Magicicada > Magicicada septendecula. The sequence goes on along the minus strand of CM068375.1, from coordinate 360,899,379 downwards.
GCCTACGGAAAATCTCGGTATCGGTTCGCCTCCGACGACCCGGTACTTCAAGTCATCGGCCCAGAAGACCCTACTCACTTCCCCTTTTCCAGTCATCGACCGGACGTCCTTGAAATTGTCATAGCCAAGGACGTGACCCATCACATCCAGGTCTCGTCAGTATCGGATCTCTCATCCGATCACAATCCCCTTTTTATGACTGCCCGTGAGCTGTCGGCCTCACCCCGACCTCCCGCTCAGATTGTTAGGAGATTCAACTGGCGCTCCTACCATGATGAGCTCTCACGGCGGTTTCCATCACTCCCCGCGGACCCGATCGTCACTTGTGACGAATTGGATCTCCGAGCCACTCATCTTCAAGAGTTGGTCCAAAGTGTCATGGATTGACACACATATACTCTCGAGCCGAATCATCGTAAATCGGCCTTACCTCCGGAAGTACTCCACGCCATCATGCTACGGCGCAATCTCCGCCGCAGATAGTAAAGAACCCGTGATCCCGGCGTCAAAAGCGCTTTCAGGCCCAGTCTCTTTACGTCCAGCAGCTACTGCGGGACGTAAACTCTAATCGATGGAACTCATACCTTGAGTCTCTTGAAGTCGACCACGCCTCCGTCTGGAGAGCGGCGAGTAGACTGACCCGCGAGAAGGGAACTCGCAACCCACTTGAAACTCCGAGCGAGGTTGTATCTTCGTCAGAAGGCAAAGCTGAGGACTTCGCCAACTGCATGGAGGTGCAATTTACTGTTCACCAAGGCGTCTCGGACCCTGCCCACTCGGCAGAAGTCCGTGACTTCCTATTCACGCACTCCCGATATCCCAGCCCTCCCGTTCGACAGGGATGAACTAGTTTCATCTATCTCCCGACTAAATCGCCGTCGCGCCCAAGGTCCTGACCGGATCGGGGCCGCTGCTCTACAAAATCTCCCGGCCTCAGGCGTTGACCTCGTTCTTGAGCTTTTTAACTCCTGTCTTCGGCTACAGTACTTTCCCCGCCAGTGGAAATCAGCCAACATCGTAATGCTTCCGAAGCCTCGCAAGCCGCGCATGCTTCCTGAAAACCTATCGACCAATCTCTCTCTTGCCAGTCATCTCGAAGGTGTTCGAGCGTCTCCTGCTAGCTCGCATCTCGCCGCTGCTAGATGGTTTCATCCGCAGCGAACAGTTCGGGTTTCGCAGAGAGCACTCGACCACGCTTCAATTGGTCCGCGTTGTTACTCACTTGTCAGACACCACCAACAGGCGAGCGGCTACGGTCGCCGTACTGTTGGACGTGAGCAAGGCCTTCGATAAAGTCTGGCACGGAGGTCTTCTCTTCAAACTTGCCAATTCCCCTCTACCATCGCCAATAGTGTTTTTCCTCCGGTCGTATCTCAGCGACCGAACCTTCAGTGTGAGCGTCGACGGGTTCTGTTCTACAGTTCGACCTGTCGCCTCCGGCGTACCACAGGGATCTGTCCTCGGCCCCGTTCTGTACCTTGTGTTCACGAACGCCCTGTCTGTCTTGTCCGGAGTCACGTTGTCTTTGTTCCCTAGCGATGCTATGTATCACTGCAGCTCCCTTTCCCCGCGATTTGCGAGCGTCGGTTGAACCAGCTCGCGGACTGGCTACGGAAATGGCGGGTGACGATAAACACGGAGAAATCCGAGGCGATCTGCTTCACCCGTAAGTCCATCTCCCGATGCCAGCCCCTCTCCCTAGAAGGGAGGCCCATCGCCTACAAAGAATCGGTGAAGTATTTAGGCGTACGGCTAGATCGTCACCTTTGCTTCAACGCCCACGTGACGGAAACCCTTGCCAAGGCTCGCGGCGTCCGAACCAAATTATCTCCTTTCCTCTCGTGTCGCAGCCGCCTGGCCATGTGCACGAAACTTACAATCTATCAATTATTTCTCAGGTCTGTATTGACCTATGCGGCACCCTCCTGGTGGTCTCTTTTATCCACCACCAACAGATGTAGGCTGGAAGCTTTCCAGTCCCGAACACTCCGATCCTTGACGGTGTCCCCTTGGTTTGTAAGGAACGACGTGATTCGAAGGGGTCTCCGTGTTCCTACCTTGACTTCCTTTGTCCGGTCGCTGGCTCTAACTCTCTTTGCCAAAGCCTCGACCTCCACCTTCCCGTACCTGCGAACCATCAGTGCATCAGAACCACCACCGCCCATTCGGGTCAAGCGCCCTCGGGCGCTTCTTGATGATCTGCCATAACGCCATCCTCTTTAAATTAAACAAAAAGAAAGTAATCATCAGTCCTAGGCCAGTGTATTTCACCTAAACTGTCCTTTTCTCCTTCCTGTCCACCTCCTAGCACGCTGAGCCGGTTGCTTGTCGCTGTCATCAATCATTGGCTCGGAGGCTCTCCGCCTCGCGTGGAGCGACCGACGCCCTCAGGGCGTCTGCTGACTGGACTTGAAACGGGCAACATCTGTTGCTCGGATCGGTACCAGCGGCAGTGCACCAAACAAATAAAATTTATACTCCCCCGCCCTCTCAGTTAACTGGTTGGCGGTTTCCTTTTCCAGTCTTAGGTCACCAGTCGACAATGTACCAGCACTAAGTTTACTTCTGGCAGCCGTTGGACACGTTCCAGATGCTGCAATCAGGCCACGGGTGCAAAGACACCCCGCATCCATAATGCAATGCAATATAGAAACTTTATTCGAGGAGGTCTACGAGTTCCTACTCTCTCTGCCTTTGTCTGGTCATTAGCTGCGACTCTCTTTGCCGCAGCTGAGACCTCTTCCTTCCCTTACCTCAGGACCATTAGCACCACGCAACCACCTCCCCCTGTCCGGGTCAAACGCCCTCGGGCGATTCTCGGTGACCCGCCATAAGTTTAAGTAGACTGCTTAAACCTCAATTTGCATATTCAATATCTGCCCATGCCCCAGAATTTACCTGCAAAGCTGTTTCCTTCCTCCCTTCCTAGTGTGCCGACCGCGCTGAATGCCGCTGCTACGCGCTATCACTGGCACGGAGGCTCTCTGCCTCGCGGGGAGCGACCGACGCCTCACGGCGTCTGCACGCGGGACTGGAAACGGGTGACATCTGTCATCTGAACCCGTTCATGCGGCAGTGCCCACTGATTGCAAAAATTTTTGAAAAATAAAAAATTTAAAAACCTTTTCTCCCCCGCCTTCTCAGTTAACTGGTTGGCGGTTATCCATTCCTGTTTCAGGCATCAGTCGAAGAACCAGAACTATGTATATCTACAGGCAGCCATTGGGCTCGACCCAGATGCTGCAATCATGCACCGGGTGCAAAGACGCCCCACTACTACAATGCTACATGCTGCTACATGTTATAGAAACGCAAACTCATATCCATTCTAATATGTCATGCATATACCAAATCTGTTTACCTGAAATTGTTATTGTCAAGTGTTATGCTTTTCTAATTTTGCATAATAAACTGAGTTTAAGATATGAATATTGTACTGTAATATTTGCAGATATTTTATTTCTACGTATTGTAATTAAAATATTTCATTACAGATATTACTTTTTTCTATCTGCACATGAAAAGAAAACTCTATCTCAGGGTTAACAATTATTGAGCTGATTTATATTATTTAATACTGTGTATGATTTATTCATTTCTTTAATCCGTACCAAATAACGTTAGTGTATAAATTTTTTAATAAATAACAAGCTAAGAATAACTACCATATAAATGTAAATAGCTTGAATCTGAATTATTCGCAACTGCAACGGGTTCAATTCTAGTTGAGGTTTATCATCTTAAAGGTAATGTTAGGCTTCGTAGTCTGTTCCTTCTCTGGGATTTATTATTAGATTAAATGTTGAATTATATTTTCTACTATGATTACTAAATTGATACTTCTTCGGAATATCGAATTTTATTGTATTGACACTCAAACTATCTTCCAGGACAGTCTTCTTCTTTTAGTTCGGCGTTCTCTAAATGATATACTCAGACTTCTTGAAATATTATTGTTTATTAAGTTGTATAAAAATTATAATTCTTTCAATGTTACAGATTTATACTCTTGTATGTTTATTAAATTCAATATCAATATTAACTCCCTTCCTTTAAAGGTTTCCTTTATTAAATACAAAATTAAACTCTTTTACAAGACCACTCTTATATGTTTATGTGATTAAAAATAAAAATAAACTTTTTGATGTGGCTCTTCTTAAATATAAATTTAAACTTTTTTGATGTGGCTCTTCTTAAATATAAAATTAGACTAAACAAATTGTCTTCCGTTTGAATTACATTCAAATCTAACAATTTACAATTTGCCATTTAGATACCTAACTACATTCGTCACATCTTTCCATCATATGACTCTTAACAACATATATAATTTTATTAATTATTATTAATTACATTTATTTGCTTTTTTACATTATCCTTATAATTAGTATATTTTAGATTACTATTCTATTAATCTTTCATTTTATTTGAATGTTTATTTCCAATTTAATATAATAATTGTCAACACATATTTCTTTTTTAAAGTCATTGTACTGGTATCCGCGTCACAATTATTATAATTAAATTTTTAAAAATTTTACCTTAATCCGTCTATGTGACCGCTTCGTTTCTGTCCTCTAACGCGTTTCGGATTAATCTGATGATGGATTAAATTAATCCGAAACGCGTTAGAAGACAGAAACCAAGCGGTCACATAGACGGATTAAGGTAAAAATTTTAAAAATTTAATTATACATATTTCTTACTGTTGTTCTATATAATATTTGAGTCTACGTCTATGTTGGTCGTGACTAACACCCAGTTCTTTTGTTTTGAGTCCTAACATATGTTCACTATACTATTAAATTTATATCTTCTCTCTTTTAAAATTATTATTTCATTCTTATGTACTGTGGTGTATTTTAACAGCAGTACAATATACATCTGCTAATACATTATTGTAACAAAAAGTTATTCAAACTTGATGTAACTTATCATTAAAAAATAAAATCTCCTAATTCCAAATGAATTTCTGCAGTATATAAAAATATGTAAACATTTTATTATCTTTAAACTGGCTGCAGTATTCATTATGACCAAATAACATGTACACATACTTTACAATCAGTAATATTAAAGGATAGCCTTAAAATGGCTATTTCTTGGTCAATTTTTCCAGCATGGAACTAAAGTTAATTTTATAAACCCTAATTAGATCTTTTGATGAAGATCTTTTAATGTATTTTACTTTATAAATTTTAAGAAACCCATATTTTCTATTGTAGAGTGTGTCAGTGTGAACAATAAAACAGTTGTGCCAAACTTAATTTTGGTCATATCAAAACGAAGAATAGTAAAATTAAAGAAAATTTTAATAGCTGCAAACACATTTTCTTGAATTTTTTGATAGAATGTATATTTGTAGAGTTATGTAGGGGTAACTATAATGCCCTACTTCAACCTCTACCTCCCTTGATTATGGTCCATCCTACCCTAGTCGGTAGGCTCATCAGATTCCCATAAAGTAGGAACTTTTTTCTACAATCTACGGAAAACTCTAATAAAGGGACTATTCCTGTTTAAAGTGTATTTTACTTCAACTAATCACTCTTTGTCCAGGTAAAGTAGACAACAGTGCATTTAGTCATGTTTTATAGAACAGATGACTTCTTTAGTGAACAGACAATGCCAACTGTGCATTGTGATTTTAAAAGAACATTGTATAAACGAACATACAAGGTTTTGCTCCAAATACACAGATAAATTGCAAGAAGTAGAATAGCCATCATATTTCATGTTTTCTATACTTTATCCATTTTATTTAATATGTATTACAGCCAATTCTAATGCAGATTTTAAGAATGAATAATTAAGTATTCTTTTTTTCTTAGCTGTATCAGTTTACACTGTTTGATTATGAGGCATGATGACAAGGATTAAAGATAGTGAAATTCAGTTTTACATTATTAAAACTTTTATATCTCTGTAGACAAACTTTTTCATATATTCCACTTACAGTGCCCAAGTACCTAATGCCTAATTACTTAATGGAAGTAATTAAAATAATGAAACTCATAAGCATTGTACATATTATTGTAGAGTTTAAAGTTTTCTGTCTAAACAATTAAATTTTGTTGAGCATATAATTTATTTTACAAACATTATACATTATAATATACTAGCTTAACCTGCTAGTTAACCTGTGGCTTTGCACGCGAATATTTCACTTTTAATAAGTATTTTAAAATAATTTTTATTGTCTATGTATAAATGGCGTTCTGTCAGCTCGTATACAAATTTTGTACTCATTAGTCAAATTTTCTCCAAAGCTGTTTTCAACACTTGTACCATTTTAACTTGTACTAAATTATTATGTTGGTGCAACAGCCTTTGGAGATTTAAAAGTACCTGTTTATAAAGCCTTTGGAGATATTTATAAAGTACTAGTTAAATCAAAACCGTTAAATTCTTTATTTTAATTATTACGAAGCATATAATTATATAATACCAAATACCATTGTCACCTAATCTCATAAATGAAAAGAAGTTGTATTTTCGCTTTGTATTAAGTAATAGGACAATTTACAATTAGTACACTTCTTTCTTCCACATCGTGATATATCGATAAAATCGCATATTATATAAAACATCGAAAATGCACTGCAGGAATAGATAAATGTACAGTTCCGATGCCGGAAAATAGCTTTTGTTTATTTACTTATTACTATGGTAATTAATTCTGGTATCCATGGTGTTGTTGACATCTATAGTAGTAGTAGTTAATATATTTCATTACTTATTCATTGCATCATCAGAAATACGTATAAACATAAATTTTATAATCGTTTAAAACTATTACAAAATATGTAGACATATCTGTATACATAATTACAAAATATATTGATACAATCGCATATTAAAAACATTACAAACTACAGGAACAGATAAATGTACAGTTCCGATGCCGCTAAATATCATTTGTTTATTTACTTGCTACTATGCTAATTAATTCTGGTCTCCATGGTGTTTTGATATCTTATACGCGTCAATGAAAAGGCATAATTAAAAGGGCCTAAATCGTGCGAACAGGGCAAAATATCAAATTCAAAGTTAGACAGTATTTTTTTGCCTTGTGTCAAAGGTTACTTGTGCAAAATTTGGTGGCAATCAGTGTAATGGTGTGGATTTGTATTCAGTACCCATAAATCCTCAGACTTTGAGTTTTATATATGTAGATTATAAATGTTAACGAATAATTTCAAGGTTTACATTATTGATTGTCAGAAATGTTTGATAAATATATTAATTTTTCAAACTACATAAAAAATATGTTTTTGACACAGTTAAAATATTTAATTAATAAACTCGTTTTGGTGGTTATAATCACAAACAGAATTAACACTGTTGCACATCACTATAGAAAATTATTCCGATTAGCGTTTTAAAACTTTACAAGCTTGTCTGCATCAGATCAGAAATTTCCAATCTGATGATGAGCTGTGAAACTTAAAAGCACTAATTGGAATAACTTTTCTATAGTGGTGTGCAACAGTGTTAATTTTGACAGTTAAAATAATTTGTTAAAAAAAGTTCTGGCGGCTTTTTAAACATTGGTCTTAAAAATTAATCTACATCAATCAAGAAAAAATGAAAATCTGAGGGCCTCTGACTATGATGTAAATTTGGTGTTCCCGGTGGTATAGACATTAGGAGAAACTGAGATAAACAGTCTTCTCTTGAAGTTGTAGTAGAAAGCTGTTGTGTTGGTGGGGTCACTTACATGAGGAGATTAATAAGAGAAAAGTAAGAAGTGAGAATTAAGAGAAATAAGAAGAGAGAAAGATGTAGACAAACCTAAGATAAATCAGCTTCAATGGTTCTAGAGCAAACAACAAAACCACTGGATTGTGTGAAGAGATTGGTAAAATACAGGAAAGTGAGGAGTAAATCTTGCAAGAGTAAAATTTGGGTATCTTTGCAGTTATGTGTATGTTTGAGTGTCATGCACTTAATTATGATAAACGCACAAGTAAAGTTTCGTTAATCCTATATCACTTTAAAATGATAGAGATGGGATTTTATGATGATAGAGATTGGATAATTCACTTTTAATTTATTTTTAATAAATTATTTAAAAATTAAAATTCATCAAATCACAGAGGTTGCATTGGCTGGGACATGTGGTAAGAATGTATGAGGAATGAATGCCTAAAAGAATGCTGAAGGGAAGATTATATACTACTAGATGTAGGAGGCAGGCCAAGGATGAAAGAATGAGATGGTTGGATGGCGTAATAGAAGATCTTGCCAGCATGGGAATCAGAAGGTGGAGAGGAATGACGGACAACAGGGAAGTATGGAGAAGTATTGTTGAGGAGGCTAAAGCCTACCAAAGCCTATCTGTAACACCAGATAAGGAGAAGATTTAAACATTAAAATCTTTTGACATTGACTTCGACATGTTGTATATAATGAAGGAAACGGCAGCAATACCTAGAGAAAACAGTTGGCATTCCATCACATGGAGCTCAAACATGTACCTCATGCAATCCCAAGTACCTAATTGTACAAACTAATTCCACTCCAATTGTGTTTAAAAAGGTGTGAGATTGTGTTTGCAGTAATAAAAGTGAACTTTACAAAGGTAGTGGTCAATGGTGTCATTTTGAAAAATAGCAGATTACACAAGGAGAAAATACTATTTTGAATAATTATAAGTATAACACTACCGACTCAGATCGCAAAGTTTTATATTGGTAAAAATGTAAAATTTTTACCTTATAGCCTGAACCAGTTTCCGCTTATTATAAGCTTCGTCAGACGACAGATGTGCCAGCCTCTGACGAAGCTTATAATAAGCAAAAACTGGTTCAGGCTATATAACGTAAAAATTTTATATTTTCGCCAATAAAGAACTTTGTGTTCCAAGTCATTAGTGTTATACTTATAATCAGATAATCAACGGACACGTCATGTTCCAAGTTATTTTGAATTTAAAGTTATTTTACAACTCTATATATAAGATTAATTGTAACATTTAAATTAATAAATACAGTTTATTTTTTAAGTTGCAAATGAATGTTTAGTATTTTCAATCATGTTTAAACATATAACTAGATAATAATCTAACAATACCAGTATTACAGAGAATAGTGGTGAACTTACAGTCTCAGATGTACACACACACACACTCAACACTTAGACTACTCTGTGTTTTTGATCCAGTGCAACGGAGTTCAGTGATATATTAAAGAAATGTCTGCGCTTTGTGAGCATAATCTATGTTTGCAAAAAACATAAAACTGTCTACAAGGAAAATTTGATAAAAATTTTGTTTATATATTTTAATGCGTGTATGTGTCTGTGTTTGCTTTTATGATATAGTGGTCACGTCATCGTGGATGTGAATTCTTCTTCTTTATTGTTCTACATGCTTAATTATGTGTAATTGTAAATAATGGCATTACATCTCTTATCAACATGGATAAAACTGTTTACATACCCTGTTTAAATCTATGTTTAAGTAATGCTGTAATAATAGAAAGTATTTGAAACAGTGTTTTTTACTATAACTTACATGAGAACAGCACACTTCAAAATGTTAGTAGTGTGGTAATGTGTTGTTGTCTGCATGAAAAACGAATTATCTAATTACTGTATTACCTCATGAAACAAGGTATTATACAGTGACATAACGGATTTCTTCTGGCCCGCACAGGAATCCTTTGCACGCCCCCCTTCTATCCTTACTTAACTTATGCCATTTTTCCCTCTTAAATACTAACACACCCTTATAGCTGTGGCAACTATTAACATTATATATTGTAAACAGAATATTTTCCTCAAGACTGCTTAAAATCTCTTCTTCTAAGCCAATGCCATTTTGATCGTTCAGTTCTATAAATCTAAAACGCTCTCATTAACTATAAGTTGGTGAGTCTTCCTGCTTCATTGCCAAAAATTGAGACATTTCTGATTATTTTTTCACTCATTTGATCTTGTCTATTAATGTCTTGTGTATTAATCCATTATTACAGGGAAAAACTGAACAGATTCAATCAGTTTCAAAATAATGTTTTAACTATTTTAGATAAAAGCTGTGTGAGTTCACTTTGAATTTTGGTACTCATATACTTCTCACTGTTTTTCAAACCACTGATTATCTGTTGCAACAAGAGATAGTATTTACTCAAAAGATCGATGATTGCCAAACATTTCCCAATGTTGGCCTGGCCAGTATTCTCTTCGTGGCCTCTAAAGACTAAATTTGAAGCTGCCAATGTCAGAGTAACATTCACAATGTCATCCAGTACTATGGCATCATCTCTGTTCAGTTCATCAACAAATAATTCAACACTATCAAAATTATCTGCATAATATAACACTGCATAAAGTCAAGTTTCCAGCAAGTGACAATGGGTGCTGGTGTTAATGGAAGGTTAGGATTTTTGTTTTTGAAATAATAAATTCTTATAGGGGATTTAACTAACACTTTCTTTCCATTGGTACTAATCAGTCCACATTCAGATACAAGGATCATATAGTTTCACGTACTCTGTATAGACCATGCGAAACACAAGTAATGTGTATCAATTTTGGACAGCTGACACAAAGGTCTTCCACTGTTTTCTTTATATATGACACAGCATCCGTAATAAAAAGCAATGCATTATCGCACTTAATACACTTTGGTCACAACAAATGCATACTTTTGTTGAACAACCTAGCGATTGTAATGTGATCTGCTACTGACATTTCTTTACAAGCATCAAAAACTAAAGATCAGAAACTATTTTGTAACTTTTAAGCACAACAATAACTACATTTCCCAATTTCCTCCTGTTGAAACCGCAGTTTCATCAACGCTACCCATATTTAGAGCAGGGCAGTCTACAATCAACATGATGCTAGAGGTATCTGATGCAGTCAGAAGCGCAGAAGACCACAGTCACTTCTCTGTTCGGGTTGTGCTTTTTGTGATGCTTGATATGAGAAATACTTTCAACTGAGAGAGTGTAACATGCTAGATGTATTCGTCCAGTTATTCCGTGTATCTAGGTATATTCTGTTAATGATAGATGACTATTTGAAGAATTGTGCACTACTTTATTCAAGTAGAGAAGGACAGTGGAGAATGGTAGCCACATCTAGGGCAGCTCAGAAAATAGTTCCGGGATGGGGCCTATGACAGTCTGCTGTGAGTAGAGACACCTGAGGAGTATGCGTGGTCAGGCTCAGGCATGTCAACAATGTGTCAGCACTCACTGCTGTGGTCAGACAGCCAAACTCAACCAAATAATGAGGGATGTCAAAAGCTGGATGGCATCACAAGAAAATGCTAATAGCCTTGAATGAAACTGAGGTCATGATATTGACCAAGAAGAGAATTCTCACCATCTTGTGGGTCAGAAACATGATTGTTGAGAGAAAACCTGTGACTAATATCTTAGTATGCTGATTGACTCAAGTATGAGCTTGAGTAGATATGGCAGATGGTGGACAAGCCTGTTAAAGGTGTCATGGCATTTAGTAGAGTAATGTCCAATATCAGAAAGGTCTAGCAAGTGTTACCTACTTATGACCAGTGATCTAGTCACTCATTTTGTACGGCACAGAAGTATGGGCAGGATAAGGACATGTACTGTATAAAAACTTGTTCCAGGTATAAGGCGGTGGGCAATGAGTATAGACTCTGCTTACAATACTGCCTCAGTGCCAGCTGCCTTGGTGGTTGGTTGGTCATCCCCATAGATCTTCTTGCCAAAGAGTGGTGAGCTGTCTACTTCAGAAAAGTCGAGGTCGCCAAGTAGACTACAAGCCAAGAAGAAAGATTCTATGCTCTTGATAGGAAGCAAAGAGCTTGGGACAAGGAGATGAGAGGATGCTGGACTGTAACGCTCAACAGGCGTGCGAGGCCATGGATGGATAGATTCTGCTGTACCTGATGCAGTTCCTGAGGTGGTGACATATATTTCCAACTATAGCTCCTTAAGATGGGAAGGGATTTCTCACCAAATTGGCTATACTGTTTGAGGTTATGGATGACATGGGGCATACCTTCTTTAAATGTAAAATGTGGATAACAAGAAGAGCATCCCTGGCGGCGGAGATTGGCATGGTAGCTTATGAAAACATCACTGGAGCTGTGCTCCAAGGGGAGTATGCATGAAACAGAACAGCATGCACTCTTCAGAGGAAGAAGGGGCATTTAAGCCACCTATAAATGATCAGACATGAGCCACTGAGCACAGGTAAATGGGCTAGTCTGAAGTAATGTGATAAATAGTCTCAAGCTAGGTGCAGAATGAGGGGTTTAGTGGGTAGTCCATATGCAATAGGAGTCCCACAATTGTTGCATAAATTTAAATTGGTATTATTTTGTTTTTGATTGTGGTGTACATATTAGTATTTTGTGTATTTTCTATGTTGAGTGCTTTGAAAATTGTGTCATGTTTTGTATTGATTTGTATTTGTTCAGGTATTAGTTTGTTTAGTGTTTTATGTTCGTATATTTGTAAATTTTCCCAAATGTTTGTTATGGACCCTTTGCGTGGTATGTGTTTTATTAGTGTCATATTGGTTATGTCTGGGAATTCATGTCCAGTGTTTATTGCATGTGTGGCCAAATTAGATTTATATATTTCTGGTTTTTTGTATGCATTTAGATGTTCAAAATAACGTTTTATTCAGTTGTTTTTTGTTTGTCCTATATAACATTTATTGCAATCTTGGCATTCAATTTTCTATATACCGTTGGTTGTTGTGTTATCTTTGTTGTGTGGGTTATTTAGTTTTTGTAAATTATTTTTATTAGATTTGTATGATATTTTAATATCTGTGTTTTTAAATAGTTTTGTTAGCTTTGTCATTTTATTATTTATGTATATGAATTAGGCCTATTTTTTATTGTTGTTATTATTTATGTGTTGTTCATTTGATTAATTCATAATTGTTCAGTTTTTATTTTATATTTGATATTATTTTCTATTTTGTTTATAGTATTTTTATTGTATCCATTTTCATAAGCAATTTGGTATATTATGTTTCTTTCTTTGTTTGCTTCTTGTTTGTTTAGGGGAATTTTGTAAATTTTGTTATTTTATTATATTAAAAATATAAATATCTTGTATTATAAATAATAGAAATAGAAACGTTAATAAAATTACATAAAATTCATATTATGTTTGTTACCTGAATGGACATTCAGGGGGGGATTTGACCCCCCCCCACAAACGCCATACACATATACCCATGCTTAGTGACAATATATCAGAAGCAGTAAGTGTAGCACAGTCTGCTTTGTCATTACTCTCACACTAAGTAGTGAAATATGCTTTCACCACTTTCTCCAGCATTTTCTCTACACCTCAATGGCTTTTTGATGTATAGGCCTAAGTTAAAAAAAACTTCAAATTGAAGACTTAAAAAAAATTGTCCTGTCATATTATATTTCTGTCCTTCATTATGTTACTGAAATTTATTACTATTTATAAAATGATCAAATCTGTAAAAGATGTTTTAAAATATATAGATTTTAATTAATAATAAGCTTTACATTATATCATGGAGGAAATTTCTTATAAAACAACTATTTTATTACACATAATGCAACTCAACACTTCAGATTGTCTACATACGCTCCTAAAAAATCTTCTGTTCAGCTCTGAAAAAATATAGCTGAATTAACTATCCCAAGAGGCCGGCAAAAGAAATATAAACCATTGTTGTCTCAATAGCTAAACAAAGTAAAGGCAAGAGGAGACAAAGCAAGAAACAAGACTGAGTAAACCAAAACACAAGAATACATAACAAAATGGTGTAAAGAGATAGCAATTCTGAAACAACAAATAGCGCCAGTATTTTATGTTTTCAATTAAAAAGTTGATATTTTTGTTAATTTTGTATAGCTACAATTGTTCATACACATCATAAAATTCTGTACAGTGCTGTCAATTTTTATGAATAATTACTGTTTTGTTACCGATTCCAGGTTTTTTAAATGAACAACTGTGAGAATTTATGTAGAATAGAATATTTATATTTCTGTTTCTATACAGTAATTATGTATCCATTATATTCAAGTTAAACATTTACAAGTGCACATACTAGACATTGCACAATACCAGTAAACTACTTAATAATAATTAGGTTATTACAATCTGGCTGTACATAGTTTGTTTAATTTAAATATATAATCTTCTATAGTTTTAACTACTGAAATACTAAATTAAACTTAGCATATATTTATATAAACTTATTGGATAAGTTAATAATATTAGTGTTAGGATAATCACAGATTCTGTTTCTTTAAAATTGTTTTTATTGTAAAATGCAATAACTCTGAAGGCTAGATTTAATAACCCTAACGCTTCCATTGAATATGAATTTTAAAACGTTTGTTTAAATTAATCAACATGCACAAATTTTGTCGTTAATGTTATCTATAGTGAAAATTTCTTTACTTGTAGTGCCTTGTACAATGTTACAGAGCTGTTGATACCAATACACTGGTATTTTAAATACTTTGCCAGCTATTCTGTGCTATTACATGAGTCCATATGAATGATCCTTGAGGTGCTAATTTTTCATAACTAGCTTTATTCCCACTAACAATTGGAATGACACCATACCTGAAACATGTCGTTTATAGTTATAGTTTAAAATTGGTAAAAGTGTAAAAGTGAACATAAATATGTAACAACTTATCGGAATATTACCATCATTAGAATTGATAACACAACGTTTTGACCACAAAACAGTCTGCAGTCATCTTCAGGTATAAGATAAACTACTATATTGCGACAATAAAAGCATATGCTGTAATGCGCATATATGAAATAAAATAAATATTTAAATTAATTTTAGTAATATATAATAGACGACCAGGTGTGAAATTTGAAGCTGGCTTTCAAACAGGAATCAACAAGAAACATCACGCGATTACCGCTGTGGGCGTGTACACAAGTAAATAAAGTGTGTGCGTGAAGCCTGTTTGAGCCTGAAAGTTTGCAAACTCACCCCAAGTAAATGCTAAATTAAGATTATATTTAATTTTAAGCAAACCATAAATGTTAGAAAGAATGTAAAACTTCTCACAATTCGTAAAAATCAGACAAATGTGCAGTGCGAATTCTACGTAATTTGGACAATCAGTGCGAATTCTGTATGATTTTAAAGTATAATAATTACACTAATGATGCGATCATCATGATAATTACATATTGTATATGTAATTAAATTAGACAATATTAGATCACCTTAAATTCCGCATTAGACAGTGCGATTGGCGAAAAAGTGCGAATATGTGAAATGAGACGAGAGTGGGGGCACTCACGCCATGGACAGTTTTTGACATGCTTATTCCTAAGCCAACAGGTGTGGTTTTCTTGATGGATATAAATACGAGCCCAGGAGGTCCAAACTCTCTCTTCTAACAGTCTTCAGACGTGGCGGTACGCTATGTCCGTCTGAGACGCGAATTTTTAATTATTTTGGACAGAGTTAGACGCTATGTCTAACATCATCAAGACTTTTATATCGTAACTGTAAAGTATTACGGAAAATGTTTTGATTTCAAGTAGTAATGAAAGATGATAAATAAAAAGTACCGTAACAAAAAATCGTCGGACGTCTACGAGCAGTCTACAACTAAGAACATCAAATCTAGACAGATGGCGAAAGAACTTCTAGCACAGGAACGAGACACAGAGCACTAGAGACGGTTCTATCACAAAAGCAACCGATCCAGAGCAAAACGTCATTACAATCTACAGCAGCCGATGTACCATGAAGGACGAGAGATGGGAGAACGAGCAGTGAGACCAGGAAGGAGATTCAGGAGGAGAGGACCGACGGATCACTTGAGGCCGTGGGAGAATCTGCAGAATTTGAGGTGACGAAAAACCAATTTATAATTATCAAAGAATAAAAACATTTAAGGACTTTAATAAAAACATTTTTTCAAATTAAAGAATAACAATGTAGATAGAGATAAGAGAATATAATTTACGTGTAATCAGAATATTCTTTAAATATTTTTATTTAATGAATGAACAGGCAATGTAAGAATAATTTAAATCTTTGCTTAGATAATTAACAAGTAATTAATTTTTTTAAATCTTTGTAATGAAAGCACATAAATTAAAGTAATTGGAAATAATTAATTAAGTGTGTTAAAATGATTATAAAGCCGTAAAAGGTATTTCAAGTATAGAATAAAAATGTATTAACAAAATTAAAAAGCACACATTCAGACTGAGTGTCGAGAAACTATAATATAACGAAGAAATGTTTTACTTAGAATTGATAAAATAATATCTAAGATATAAAACCTATTTTTGTAATGATAATACGGCAAGCAAAGAAACATTGAAACAATAGATAATGAATACCGTATGGCGAATCAATTATTACTATTATATTATTATTTGTATTATGTTGTAACCCCTCCTTATTTATTTTTTTTAAAGGAGATGCTATTAGATAGTTATGACTAGGCAGAAGGCCAAGAAGAAGCATAAAGTGTGCTGGGTCCAGTGAGACGGGACTTGCAATTGAAACTCTCTATTACCAAACAAATAACAACTTTTAATTTTTTCATGTGTTTTCATAATTCACATAATTATGGTAATATTTCTTAAATCATATTTTTGTATTTTAATCATATTCATATGTCATAAATTCATAAATAGTCTAAACCCCAAATATTACAAATATATTTTTTTTATAACACCTGACACAAAGATAACACATGATTTAATATACATATATATATATATATATATAGTAATGGTACATACCTTAACCTAACAAAAATGAAGATGACAAGATAAATTGTTTAATCATCAACACTAAAATAAAAAAGGGATGAATCAGAGATTAAAGGAATGGGTAACTCAAAATAATAACACGATCAGACATATCCAGGTAGTCAGAACAGTAACCTCTAATGATAAAGAAGTAACAAACAAACAAACCAAATGTTAAATACAGTAATACATGGCGATTTAACCTGAGTAGCCCAATAGATAGTAAGTGAGAGAGTAGAACCAGCCCCATAAACCAAGAATAATATAAATAATGACAACTGTAAGTGAACTAGAACTAGCCACCACACTACCACAAGAGTGTAGTAACAATAGGAATAATAATGAACAAAGAATTAACATGGAAGTGTGAAAGTATAATCAGCCACAACACCAAGGAAGTGACATGTAAACGATGGCAAAATAAAGTGAGCCCAGAAAGAATACAAAACTAATGTTAAACCAATGAAAAGACTAACTAATGAAAATTGTATATGATAATAATAAATGTAAGACAAGTCAGACAAGTTAAAAATATTAATTGTTAAGGACTTGAGATATAGAAGGGTACACTAACCCAAACAAATTGAGTAAACTAGGACAAATCACATTAGCACGACACAAACATATCATGTATAGTCAAACCACACAGAGTGAGAGATTATAAATTGTAAGGAGGATGAACATTTTAAAATAAATGTAAGAAAGAGAGTTTTGAATAACCAATACACTAATCTTTACCCACCAGTAACCCTAAAATAAGATTGAGTGCAAGGTGTTAGTGTTAATACCCCGAAGTGAGAATAAACCCCATTAAAAAGCGATAAACACGGATAAAACCGTAATCAAAGTTTATAAGTGGATAAACTAGGTTATAAGTTATAAATGAGTGAGATCTGATAATGGTCAAACGCAGGAAGGACTGTGATAGTTGAGAGGCCAACGTGAGTGGACACCCAAAATGTAACTAAATAAACTAATAGTGTTAAAATTAAGTTAGCTTTAGTGATAACTGATTATCATGGTTTTAAATGTGTGTCAATTAATGTAACAAGTGACTATTAAGATTATTAGGAAAGTAAGAAAGATAGACTATCAGTGTGTCAATTCACCATATAGAAAATATCAGTAATATTAAGGGATAAAAACAATGAATAATCATGATAAGAGTTAATAAGACATAGTGAAATTGTATCAGGTACCATTAGTTAATAAAACAGTGTCAGATAAGTTTAGTAATAAGGATTTTCTATAATAATCAAAATAATTAATTAAGGTTTATATGTTTGTTTTCTTTTAATGATATTATAAAATAATTATTACCAACTGAAGAGTATGAGTGGATAATAAAATGTAAATAATTATGTTTTAATGAGTAAGATTTATGTTTCAAGAGAATTATGTTTTAATGAATACAAATTATATCTATGGGAATTGTTAAAACCATAAGATGCTATGTTATATGATGCAATAAACAAGAAACAAAATAAATGCAGTCAGATACAATGACACCAAAAGGCAGTTATGACAGTATACAAATTAACATATGAAACCAATAAAATCACACATAATTACTAGAACAGACATAAACATTGAGCAAATAAACAGAATCATGTATTAAAACAATCAGGACCCATACAAGGGGAGAATAAAATGTAATCTCGGTAATTAAAGAAAAAATAGTCAATTGCTATCTAAGCCTACGCAGATTCCCAACAGTCAAACTACAAAAGACTTCAAATTTTAGAATTAAACACTGACGTTAGTAAGACTAAGCCACATAAACTGTGAAATACAATTAGACTATCATGTTAAGGCAGGAATATTATGATAATAATGTAAATTAAGAAAACAGTATAATTAAATAAAATCCACAAAACTGTCAAAAGGTTGATACCTAAGTAAATACTGTAGTATTGGATGTCAAATTAATCCTTGAGCCAAAATATGAACAGTGGTAATAATATTTTACTACTAAAAAGGGAGTACTGAAGATTAATTACATTTAGAAGATCTGCGACCATTTTAAATAAAAATTCAAATATCTTAAAAATGATCTCAAGCCAATTTCAGCCAATCAAAAATTGTGAGTTACCATGACAACAACCGTGTATTGACTAATTTTCAGTTAGGAACAATAATAACTGTAGTGACACTAAACTGGAGAGAAGCCACGCCGTGAAGGGCACACATTTTTAACTCTAAAATAGTATAAGTGCCCATAAGTCGATGAAGAAGGACCAGAATAACTGACGAGAGGACATTCCAACCAAACTATGCCAAGGACCAGCGCGGAGTTAACTAGATGACCAAAAAATATATGGAATCCGACCAGAAGAAGACGCCAACCATTCCCGAAGCCCAAGACTGAAGAAGGAAGAACCGACATCAACCCATTACACCACTTGGACGACTGACAATACATCTTTTATCTACTAACGTTGAGTATTGCAGAATTTATTGATTTATAAAAAAGACAAATTCTCTTTCACAAAATTATAACTAAATGATAAAACTCTCACTATCACTGAAGGTATTTTCAAGGATTGATAAAATAAAAAAGTAACTTTGTAAACACTGAATGACCAAAGGATAACCTATGTAGACACCAACCACACTGTCACAATTCAACACCAAAATATTTAATTTATAGTAAAACTTGTTTAATTTTAATGATCACGTACTTTAAATGATATGTTCCAATTTTGTTATCTTGTTAGATAAAACTCTGTTTCGCACTTAAAAAAACCCTATAGGCAGATTTATTTTGTAAAATAATAACCACACTGTCTTGTAGCTAATATAAACATTGTACTGCCACCCAGCGATCCGCTGCTTGAGCGAATATTGCCGAGGCTAAAATCATTGTATAAATTATTAATTTTATTAAGCGTTAACAAAAATTAACCAGTCAAAAGCCTAATAAAAAGTGTGTACCGATAACAACTGTCCATTATTTACTTGTAAAGAATATTATGCATGTTTTGTTTACTAGCAGTGGGTCAACATAGCCAACGTTATCTCAAGTTGGCAACACGTTTCCCCCACTTAGATGAGAATCAGTAACAAGGCGGACGGCGAGCGATTCGAATTTACAATAGTGCAATATCAAACTATACAAATAAAATCTTTTAATTGTTTCCACGAAAAACAATTTAGCGCTTATCCGGAATTACGAAAGAGTGAGAAGGGACAGGTAAGGCACACAGGCTACCAGACGCTTCCGAACGACACAATTTACGTTCGCAAAACACATTACGAAAACTTCCAATTCCGAAAATAAACTAGATAAGACAAAACACGAAAAGGAAGGTGGTTAAAATATATATATATATATATATTGTAACGTCACAGAACGTTCCATAAAGGAAATTATTTGCATAGTAAATTATCATAAGAGGTAAGTGAGGTGAACAGTATCGAACCCAAGTAATCAAAAAAAATGTTGTAATATTGTCTGATAATTAATATCATTAACATGAAAAAACGACAAGACTATGACTAAGACTCAAACCCCATATATATTATTTAAGTGAAAAACAGTGTAAAACTAATAATATACTATAAGAGAGACAGATAACTCAGAAATAACCAAAATGAGGTCATTACTTAGTAAGAAATGTAACTCTGAATAGGGTATAAAAAACTCTTTATTGTGAATTAAGGGACAAGATCCATTATTATACGTTGTAATTCAAGTAAAATAAATGTATTAAATGATTTGAATATATTATTAAAAAGGATGTAAGTTAAAATAATAAAATATATAAATGTTATAACAAAAAAAAACTATGTTTAGGAGCTGAGTCGAATCACTCAGATTTTATGTGAAAATTAATTATTATAGAATTAATATAAAACTAAACGTAAATGTCAATTAGACAAAGACGAACAAATTATCATAAATAGGGAAAGCTGTAAATTGATTAGAAATCAATTAAAATGGCCAAAAACCAGTATTAACTGAAAACATGTGATGGACCTATAATATTGTAATATTTATGAATTTAATGTTGATAAAATGCAACCAAATTGTATTATAAAGTTGAAATACAATATAATGTAACTATACTTATGTATTTGACCAACTAAAACACTTTAACAGTCGAGTTAATAAACTATTTACCTATACCATACCAGGCTGAGGCCAAAAACAATCACAAAAATAGTCATATTTGACAGAATAATTTGCAGAATATTAGCAAAAATAAAGGAAAAAGGTACAATCCTATAGTGTACTATAGAAACAAACTTACTCAGTTGAAAACTAGCTTAATTCTTAAAGAATTTGAAATATGAGAGTGAAATTTGTCACACCAAGAAAACAACTCATTTATGCAAACCAATATGATGTTAAGTAATCTTACAGTAAAAATAATATGTATCAGGTTAAACCAGGTATTACCAAGGATTAACAATATAACAAACTCTCAGTGAATACCCAAAAAATCCCATATATGATACCGAAAAAGACAAATTATTGTAAAGAACCAGTGAAAAAAACCCTAGGCCATATGTAATGCCTATACAAAACTGAACTTATTTATATGTTATATGTGTTAATATTTGTTTATTTTGTTATAAAAAGATAATTATGTTATGCATTAATGTTTTAGCAAGAACCAAGCAATTCACAACATTTTTATAAGTAGAAAATTGGAATTTTGTGAAAACATTCCAAGGTAAGAGTTGTATTTTATGTTATTTTATTAGAGTCAATTTGTTCAAAACCAATCGTAATTAGTATCATTGTATTCAGTTGAAAGCAGAGAATCCTAAAATAGTAATGGCATGCAGATTGTAAGTAGTTATGTAAAATTGTTTGACAAATACCAGAATAATTTCAGTAATATCCTTTAGTGTGAAGAATAAGAAGTTTTTGTTCTAAAGCTTCTACGGAAGTCAAATTTGTTCCATGATGTTCCATTTGATTATTCTCGAACGTTCTAGAAGAAAATTTTACTCAAAAATACCGGAAGTTCATGTCAAAAAATTAAAACAATGCCCCTTACAGTGTATAAAAGGAAGACGAAATTTGACCAAAAAACACTTTATGCTTTGAATCCAGAAGAGACACATCACCCACGAAACTGATCATCACATCCGAGGCGAAATCGAAGAACGAGAAGTCGACACGAGAACACAGAAAGGCTTTTCCCGTACATGACAAAATACTGACTTAACCTCTACAAGGAGTATACGCCAACGTGTTGTTGAATAGAGCAGCAACACGCCATATTTAATAGAACGCACGCAGCCAGAATATCAGCGACCCTGAAAAGGACCAAATTTTAATAGAGAATCAATTCTGCTGATATTTGCTAAGATAAACTGACTTTGACAAAATTCCCAAAACAATTACTGACACAAGCTTTTCAACTTTGAATCTGGAACTAGCGCTGTGCCGGCCGAATCGAGAAACCACGCAGACAGCTGATCGCCGCCGCCGGAATTCAAATCATAGATTCAGTGCGAAACTTATTTCAATCGTGCGGAGTTTTAAAAACCGTATTTTGACTTATAAATAATTACCAGTGCACGAGGAACCTTAACACGAAGAGGCAAGATTGAAAACGTCCCCAAGAGAAGTGTCCAGTGCAGAAAATAATTACCCACCGGAACGTGAGTTGTTCAAAAGTTAAAGTAATTTTTACCTGGTATCATTTGTCACACAGTTGTACTACACATGTCACACACCTTCAAATCACACAATTTTTGTAAAGCATCCTATTGATTTGTCTTGGTAGTTCAAAGGAGTCACGTCCTGAGTATATAGATTTTTCATACACTAAACTCATGCTATTCAACTGAGTAAATAAATATATTAGCCGATACTTAATTAAGAAACTTGTCAATAAGAAAAATATTTTTTTTAACTCTGCAATTTTGTTAATTCGAGTGTTAGTCCTTCAGACGATTTTTAAAGTTCATTAAACATACGTTATTTTCAATTAAAACTGTATTGTCCACATTTTTCTAATATAATTAATTTAAGAAATCAAAATTTAATTTCAATAATAAAAATAATTTTTTCTTGGAACAAAATATCCAAGTGGCGGCCACATACATATAGTAGATTAAATTGTGCTTGCAGGACAACATCGTCGCAGAGGGAGAAAAACCAGCCATCAGTAAGTATATAAAAGTGCGCGGAGTGTGACACCCGACATAACAACATAACACGTACACAAAGTTTGTCTTTTATAAATTGACGACTCCAACGTGAGGCTTTAAAGAAGGTAGATTATTTTTGTCTTTTATAAATTGGCAGCCCAACTAGTGAGGCTTGAAAGGAAAGGAACAAGCCCGGCAACTATCAACAAATCAAGATGCCGCAACCAAAAGGAAAGAAGGTGAAGAAAAATGTAGAACCCGAATTAAGTGTGGAAGATGGAGAGGCAGTTCAAGTCGAGGAAATAGAAACAGAACCGCCCACACTAGAAATTGAAAGACCAATACAAACGAGAGATGAACTAGAGGAACAAGCGGGAGAAGGACCCATGCAAATAGACAGGGTAATAAAAATAGACAGGAAGATAATGAGGAGAATAATAAAAATAGACAGGAAGATAGGGCGGAAATAAAATGAAGTATAGAATCCCTGAGAAAAGATAGACAGGAAGATAAGGTGGATAATAATAAAAACAGACAGGAAGATAAGGAGGAGAATAATAAAAACAGACAGGAAGATAGGGAGAAATTAGACAGAAAAATAGAATCTTTAAGGGAGTATATAACCGATAAGATCAATGACAATGGGAAAAAGCCGGAGCTATTTCAGGAGGAAAATAAAAAATGTATAGGGTCCCTGAAAAAGGAAATTAGCGCAAATTACGAAACAGTAAACAAAAAGATCGATGATAGTAAAATCGACAGTGACAGGAATGTCGAGACTATGGAGAAACAGTTAGAAAGGTTGCAGGAAGGCAATGATGCCCGTTTTGAAACGATAGAGGAAAGAACCATAGATACAAAACAAGACGTTCGAACTCTTGATAACAAAGTAAGACAAAACCAAGACGAAATCATGCAGGAGGTAGGAGAAGTCCGAAAAGACGTTAGCGAGAGAATACAAAGAACGTATGACATAGCTAACAGGTTGGACGAGCAAATAAAAACCAATAGAAGTAACATACAGGAAATAGATCAAAGGGAGATAAACCTGCAGGAAAGATTAGAAGCGCTGAGGGACACACCGATATTGAATACCCATACGTGTCATAGCGAGAACAGGGAGGTAATTAACTTCCAAAATTATCGCCGGAACCCTATGGAGTTCTTAGAGAGGATGGAAGAGTTCATTGAAAGGAATAGGGAAACAAGATGGGATAGAATAAAGGAGATGTTAGACGGAACGTTTCGAAATACGAGGGATAATTGGTGGATAGCGGTACGACCTGAAATAACAAACTTAGTCGAATTCAAACGCCAATTCAAAGAAAAATATTGGTCAGAAACAGCGCAAAACAAAGTAAGAATGGACATATTCTACGGGAAATACGACGCGTCCAAGGGACAATCCCCAACATCTTATTTCCTGGGAAAGATATGTCTGGCACGAAAGTTAATTCCGCCAATCCCGGAAGAATGTTTGGTGAGACAGTTAGCTGGACATTATAGCTACGGTATTAAGGATGCCCAATTGTACCAGCAACTTAGTAAAATTACTGACCTAGCTAAGCTATTAGAAAACTGTGAGTCTGCGGGAAAATTTCAAGACTACCAACCCCCCAATCGTAAGGTAGACTATTATAATAGTAACAACGGACCAAACCGGAATGGAAGTGGAAATGGTAATAATAATTTTAACCCGAATAACCAGAACAATAGCACCCCACTAAATAGCCGAAATAATAATAATCAAGGTCCAAATAACCGTAACCATCCGGGGACAAACCGAAATATTTACCCCGAAAATAATTACAATAGAAATTACAATCAAGGAAATAGTTATCGCGGCAATAATTATAGAGGGAATAATTATAGTCAGGGAAATAATTATCGGAATAGAGGTAATCAAGGAGGAGGTGATAGGAGGAATCAGGAGTATAGACCCCAGGTAAACTATACGATGGCCAATAGTCAACGACCATACCAACCAAATTTACCGATTTACGTGTATTACACACAGCAGGCGCAAGGTAACCAGAGTAATACAACAAATAGCCGACCTATTAGTGGTAACCCCGAGGTTAGACAGGAACCACAAACAAGTCAGCAACCCAATGTTCCGGGAAACCGGGCAAATGAGACAGGTGCTCATTTAAACTAGACGCGGCAGTGAAAAAGGAAGACAGCCCTTCACTGATCCAATATTATGGGGTGACTGAACACAAAAATAGACAGGACAAAGACAGGACAATGACACTGAGAACAAATAATTATCTCAGAGATATTAGGGAGGAATTGTTAGAAGAGAGGGATAATATAGTTGAAAATCATAATAAAGGGAATAATGGTATAGTACAAATCAAGGCAGTTATCAATGGTATAGATGCAACATTACTCATTGATACAGGATCAAACGTATCGTTGATAGACAGTGTGGAGTTAGAGAGAATTAAACAGAACAGTAATTTATTCATACCCACTCTGTCTATAAATAACATTATACTAGTCGGAGCGACGGGAAGACAGAATAAATCTATAAAGAAACAGGTGTCATTAGAGATGACCAGTAATGGTGTAACGTTACCAATAGGACTATTAGTAGAGAATAATTTACCCATGAATATCCTAATAGGCTGTGATATACTGAGGCCATATAAAGCGATAATAAATTTAAATAATAAGGTAATAACGTTAAAGACAAATGATGGAATTTGGACCAATAATTTAATTGATACCCAAGAGAATAGTACAAGCAACGAACATTATCAAGCTATTATCAATCATTATTATTGTGCCGATCGACCACTAAACGTGCCCTTATATCAGGAGGATAACCCAGAATTATGGTTAGAAAAATTGGAAGAAATAAGGGAATTCCAAAGGACGAAAACAAGGGGTCAGATTAGCGAAGCACAGGCGGAACGATTGATTACTGTATATAAAATTATCGACATATATTCTCAAACGCTCCAGGCAAAGTCAGAAATTATCAATGCACCATTAAATTTAAAACCCCTGTAGAATTTAACAAGAAATCATACCCGATTGCTTACTCACTAAAGAACAAAGTTAGGGAGGAATTGAACAGGATGATAGAGGACGACATAATTGAATATAGTCATTCGCCCTATACTAGCCCAATCATAGCTGTGCCGAAAAAGAATGGACAGGTGCGTATATGTCTCGATGCTAGGGAGATTAACAAGATGATTGTTAACGACCGGACATCCCCTGGGGAGATAGAAGAAATACTAAAAAAGTTTCACGGGACAAGGTATATAAG
The DNA here is from genome assembly GCA_034769895.1 of Magicicada septendecula. Lineage (NCBI taxonomy): Eukaryota > Metazoa > Arthropoda > Insecta > Hemiptera > Cicadidae > Magicicada > Magicicada septendecula. The sequence goes on along the minus strand of CM068375.1, from coordinate 360,873,240 downwards.
TTCATGGGATACAGTATGCGGCTACTGGCAGGTAGAACTCCACCCAGATAGTAGGAAATATATGGCATTCATATTTGAAGGCAGAAACTATCAGTTTAAAACGATTACCTTTTGGTTTGATAAATTCAGTGGCAGTATTTGTAAACATAATGGACAGGATATTGGGGCAGGAAGTGCTGAAATTTACGACAGTATACGTCGACGATTTCCTGGTAACTTCAGCGAATTGGGATGACCATTGCAATAGGGTTGAACAGGTGTTAGAGAAGCTATCAGAGAATAATATTACCCTCAAGTTAGACAAGTCCCAATTTATTGCAAACGAGGTGAAATTTTTAGGTTTTAATCTAACCGAGCAAGGGATTACTCCATCCAAAGAGAAAGTAGAGGGAATACAGAAGTTCCCCACCCCAAAAAACAGGAAAGAGCTTCAATCATTTTTAGGAATCTGTAACTATTACAGGAAGTTTCGGTCCAATTATTCAGATCTAACTGCCAGGTTTCAAAAGCAGTTATCAGCTAAAGACAAATGGACTTGGGGACCAGAGCAAGATGGAGTGCTCAATCTGATAAAGGAGAAATTTTTAGAAGCAGTTATGTTACATCACCCTGACTTTACGAAGCCATTTTATCTAAATTGCGATGCCAGTAATGTAAGTTTAGGTGCAGCCTTATATCAGGAAGATCAGGATGGAAACCATTTAGTGATTAGCTTCGCCAGCCGCGTGCTGAACAGTTGCGAACGAAACTACAATACCACTGAAAAAGAGTTATTGAGTGTAGTTTTCGCAAGCGGTAAATTTCGAACGTATATATTAGGATACCCCATCACGGTTAGGAGTGATCACAAATCAATATCATTTTTAAAACATTGTAAGCTAAATCATGGAAGGCTGACGAGATGGGTTTTGGCCCTACAGGAATATAATATCACGTGGGAATATATACTAGGCCAGGCAAGCAAAATATAGCAGCCGACGTCCTATCCTGCATCAATTTACAAAACCAAACATTTGACGGCAAAAAGGAACAAATAGGGAAGGTATATCATATCATGAAAAGCAGGGAGGATTTAAAAAATATTTTAAAAGATGTGAAGGCACAACAAGAGGCCGACCCAAAATTAGGAAATATTAGGAAAAGGGTAATGGAAGGCGATGAGGTTATAGATAAATATTACTGTATACACGACGATACTTTGTTTATAAGGAATACCCCACACCAAGAGAATTGGAAGTTAGTAATTCCACCAGGGATAGAGAGGCCACTAATCATTGAGTATCACGATAGATACGGACACATGGGTGCCCTCAAGGTAAGGAAAGCGTTGGAAGAACAGGTATACATCAAAGGGATTAATAAAAAAGTACAACAGGCGATACAAGCATGCGATATTTGTCAGAAGGTAAAATGTAATAACGAGAGAAAGGAAGGGGTCATGATACCCATAACATCCACCGAAAAATTAGAAAAGGTATTTCTCAATATCTGTGGACCATTTCCACGCAGCGGTGGAAGGCACAGGTATAAATTCATCGTAATTATCCTTGACCATTTCAGCAAATATACTAAGCTTTATCCGATAACTAGGGTTACGACAAAGAAAATTATAGAAATCATAATAGAACGGTATATAATGGAGGTAGGCAGACCGTATTCTACAATTACAGACCACGGTACCCAGTTTAAGGGAAAATTATGGAAAGAGAATCTTAAAGAACACGGGATAAAGACGTATAAGACATCCGTTTATCACCCAAATAGTAACCCAGCCGAGAGAGTGTTGAGGGAAGTAGGACGGTTGTTGAGAACCTACTGCCATGATGAACAGAAGAGATGGCACGAATACTTAGCGTCAAGAGAGGATTTTCTCAATTTATCGTATCATAATACCATAGAGGAGTCACCGTACACAGTTATGTTCGAAAGACCACCACCACGGGAAATAAAGGGGATTATTAGTTTTCCCAGCGAACCTGAATACCAATTTGAAGGAACCAAATTTTATAACAGAGTATTAGAAAAAACGGAACAACAGCGGAAGAAATATATTCAATCCCAACCAAAGGCAATTAAGTATAAGGTAGGAGAAAAGGTGTTAGTCCGAAATAGAGAATTGCCCAGTACTATACAAGGCACAACGAAAAAATTGTTACTTTTATATACAGGACCTTTTACCATTACGAAAGACAAAGAAAACAATATATACGAGGTAACAGACACTGTCACTAACAAGGTAAAGGGTACATATAATCAAGCATCGTTGAGAAGGTACCATGAATAAAAACACAAGTCAACGTATATTTACCAACTTACCCGCACTTATAGAAGGAGAAGAGACATTATTAATAAAAATAATAATACGAGAAGGACACCTTCCATCAAAGGCAAAAAAATATATATAAGATATAAATTTATTTCCAATAGCCAAGTCAACGTATATTTACCAACTTACCCGTACTTATAGAAGGAGAAGAGAGATTATTAATAAAAATAAAAATACGAGAAGGACACCTTCCACCAAAGGCAAAAATATATATATAAAATATAAATTTATTTCCAATAGCCAAGTCAACGTATATTTACCAACCTACTCGTACTTAGAAAAGGAGAGAAAGGAATAGAGGTTATTAATAAAAAAAAAATTACGAGAAGGACACCTTCCACCAAAGGCAAAAATATATATATAAAATATAAATTTATTTCCAATAGCCAAGTAAACGTATATTTACCAACTTACCCGTAATTATAAAAGGAGAAAAAGGAATAGAGATTATTAATAAAAAATAAAAAAAATACGAGAAGGACACCTTCCACCAAAGGCAAAAATATATATATATAAGATATAAATTTATTTCCAATAGCCAAGTCAACGTATATTTACCAACTTACCCGTACTTATAGAAGGAGAAGAGAGATTATTAATAAAAGTAAAAATACGAGAAGGACACCTTCCACCAAAGGCAAAAATGTATAGATAAGATATAAATTTATTTCCAATAGCCAAGTCAACGTATATTTACCAACTTACCCGTACTTAGAAAAGGAGAAAAATGAAAGAAGGAAAGGACATAATTAATTAAATAAATTACTGAACAATCAAATAACAATTGATATTACTAAGGAGGAGAAATACTGTCATATAATTGATACTAAAAGGAAAAAATAATTAGAAAAAAACAGAGAAAAAAAAAGGAAACAGTGTGTTACATAAGGAGGTAATGATGAATCTATAAATATAGCTGTTAACATTGAATGATTTTAAAAGATAATTTTACCTGAGGAGAACAGTATATTAATATAATTGAGAAATAATCAGAAGAGTTTAAGAAAGGGAATTTATGTGTAGGAGCCTATGATCTTTGAATATTATATTTTTTTTATTATTATTATTTGTTGCGAAAGTGCAATTATAAGTACGTCTTATATATTTTCTGGACAGAGAAGTGTTGCCTCTGATTTCAGTAATTATAGTTAGGGAAGGGCGGAGAATGTATGCCACAGCGAGCCACTCTGACTTCGCTATAAAAGTTAGGGAATTGTTAGGGAGTTATATCAAAGATTAAATAATTAACATCAAGTTAAAAGGAAAGGAATAGGAGATGCGATAAAGAATGAGACATGAATAATGAGATGGATTAATATATTAAAGGAGTAGTACAGGAATCTAATTATAAGATAAAAGGATGAAATTTTAATGAAGCTAATAGAAGGTTAATATAGAAATGACAATTTCATCAAAACTGAGGAAATGCTTTTCCCAAATTATCAATTTTAACGGAGAGGCATATGTAACGTCACAGAACGTTCCATAAAGGAAATTATTTGCATAGTAATTTATCATAAGAGGAAAGTGAGGTGAACAGTATCGAACCCAAGTAAGCCAAAAAAAAAAAATGTTGTAATATTGTCTGATAATTAATATCATTAACATGAAAAAACGACAAGACTATGACTAAGACTCAAACCCCATATATATTATTTAACTGAAGAACAGTGTAAAACTAATAATATACTCTTAGAGAACCAGATAATCTCAGAAATGACCAAAATGAGGTCATTACTTAGTAAGAAATGTAACTCTGAATAGGGTATAAAAAAGTAATTATTGTGAATTAAGGGACAAGATCCATTATTATACTTTGTAATATAAATAAAATAAATGTTTTAAAGGATTTAATACCCCATTAAAAAGGATGTAAGTTAAAATAAAAAATATATAAATGTTATGACGAACAAATTATCTTAAATAGAGAAAGCTGTAAATTGATTAGAAATCAATTAAAATAGCCAAAAAATAAATTAACTGAAAACATGTGACGGACCTATAATATTGTAATATTTATGAATTTAATGTTGACAAAATGCAACCAAATTGTATTATAAAGTTGAAATACAATATAATGTGACTATACTTATATATTTGACCAACTAAAACACTTTAACAGTCGAGTTAGGAAACTATTTACCTATACCATACCAGGCTGAGGCCAAAAACAATCACAAAAATAGTTATATTTGACAGAATAATTGCAGAATATTAGCAAAAATAAAGGAAAAAGGTACAATCCTATAGTGTACTATAGAAACAAACTTACTCAGTTGAAAACAAGCTTAATTCTTAAAGAATTTGAAATATGAGAGTGAAATTTGTCACACCAAGAAAACAACTCATTTATGCAAACCAATATGATGTTAAGTAATCTTACAGTAAAAATAATATGTATCAGGTTAAACCAGGTATTACCAAGGATTAACAATATAACAAACTCTCAGTGAATACCCAAAAAATCCCATATATGATACCGAAAAAGACAAATTATTGTAAAGAACCAGTGAAAAAAACCCTAGGCCACATGTAATGCCTATACAAAACTGAACTTATTTATATGTTATATGTGTTAATATTTGTTTATTTTGTTATAAAAAGATAATTATGTTATGCATTAATGTTTTAGCAAGAACCAAGCAATTCACAACATTTTTATAAGTAGAAAATTGGAATTTTGTGAAAACATTCCAAGGTAAGAGTTGTATTTTATGTTATTTTATTAGAGTCAATTTGTTCAAAACCAATCGTAATTAGTATCATTGTATTCAGTTGAAAGCAGAGAATCCTAAAATAGTAATGGCATGCAGATTGTAAGTAGTTATGTAAAATTGTTTGACAAATACCAGAATAATTTCAGTAATATCCTTTAGTGTGAAGAATAAGAAGTTTTTGTTCTAAAGCTTCTACGGAAGTCAAATTTGTTCCATGATGTTCCATTTGATTATTCTCGAACGTTCTAGAAGAAAATTTTACTCAAAAATACCGGAAGTTCATGTCAAAAAATTAAAACAATGCCCCTTACAGAGTATAAAAGGAAGACGAAATTTGACCAAAAAACACTTTATGCTTTGAATCCAGAAGAGACACATCACCCACGAAACTGATCATCACATCCGAGGCGAAATCGAAGAACGAGAAGTCGACACGAGAACACAGAAAGGCTTTTCCCGTACATAACAAAATACTGACTTAACCTCTACAAGGAGTATACGCCAACGTGTTGTTGAATAGAGCAGCAACACGCCATATTTAATAGAACGCACGCAGCCAGAATATCAGCGACCCTGAAAAGGACCAAATTTTAATAGAGAATCAATTCTGCTGATATTTGCTAAGATAAACTGACTTTGACAAAATTCCCAAAACAATTACTGACACAAGCCTTTCAACTTTGAATCTGGAACTAGCGCTGTGACGGCCGAATCGAGAAACCACGCAGACAGCTGATCGCCGCCGCCGGAATTCAAAGCATAGATTCAGTGCGAAACTTATTTCAATCGTGCGGAGTTTTAAAAACCGTATTTTAACTTATAAATAATTACCAGTGCACGAGGAACGTTAACACGAAGAGGCAAGATTGAAAACGTCCCCAAGAGAAGTGTCCAGTGCAGGACATAATTACCCAGCGGAACGTGAGTTGTTCAAAATTTAAAGTAATTTTTACCTGGTATCATTTGTCACACAGTTGTACTACACATGTCACACACCTTCAAATCACACAATTTTTGTAAAGCATCCTATTGATTTGTCTTGGTAGTTCAAAGGAGTCACGTCCTGAGTATAAAGATTTTTCATACACTAAACTTATGCTGTTCAACTGAGTAAATAAATATATTAGCCGATACTTAATTAAGAAACTTGTCAATAAGAAAAATATTTTTTTTAACTCTGCAATTTTGTTAATTCGAGTATTAGTCCTTCAGACGATTTTTAAAGTTCATTAAACATACGTTATTTTCAATTCAAACTGTCTTGTCCACATTTTTCTAATATAATTAATTTAAGAAATCAAAATTTAATTTCAATAATAAAAATAATAATTTCTTGGAACAAAATATCCAAGTGGCGCCCAAATACATATAGTAGATTAAGTTGTGCTTGCAGGACAACATCGTCGCACAGGGAGAAAAACCAGCCATCAGTAAGTATATAAAAGTGCGCGGAGTGTGACACCCGACATAACAACATAACACGTACACAAAGTTTGTCTTTTATAAATTGACGACTCCAACGTGAGGCTTTAAAGAAGGTAGATTATTTTTGTCTTTTATAATATAGATCACAGACAAAGTACATCATATTTCTCCTTTTTTTTCTTTTACCCGGCCAATGGTCAACCTCTATAATTATTACAATGCAATTATCCATAGAATAATAATCAATAACACACAACCACAATTCATAAGTTTAAACATGCCATGTGAACAGCATATATGGTATATTAAAAGGTGCAGTATATGGATATAGAAGCCGGCACCCAGCTTGTATAATTTTATGCAAATTACTATTTATAATTTAAGAAAGAACCTTAATTGACCACAACAGCAAGAAACGACAATAATATATTTAAGTGTCAGTACAGCCTGTATAATTGTACAACCATTGTAAAATCTTTCGTTTTATAAAAATATAAAATTTTAAAGAAAATCTGAAATGACCATATCAGCAAGAAAAAACAATAATAAACTTAAGTGTCAGTACAGCCTGTAAAATTTTATAAACATTGTAAAATCTTTCATTTTATAAAAATATAAAAATTTAAAGAAAATCTGAATTGACCGTAACAGCAAGAAAAGCATATAATAAATTTAAGTGTCAGTACAGCCTGTATAATTTTATAAACATTGTAAAATCTATCATTTTATGAAAATATAAAAAATTAAAGAAAATCTGAATTTACCCGGCCGCGGACATGAGCCAGAGCTTGACCCAACATAAGGTAACATGTCCGGTGCCTGCATAGGTCTGCACGAACAGGTGACTACCCCAGGTTAAAATGTGTGAACCGGCCTAATGCAAATTAAAAAACAAAAAACTCCCAACCCATTTATGAAATGTACAAAAGAATTAACAAGCGGAAATAAGTATGTCGCAAGCAAATACCAGTAAACTTAGAGAAATAGAAACACGTACTGTAGTCATTGAGAATAGAATTGAAGAAACTACGAAGGACCGTTCGGGAGACGTATCACATATGAAAGAAGAAATTCAAGAGGAAATGAACCAGCTACGAAGTGAGTTGAGAAGACGACAGAACTAAATGACCATGTTTCATACACCAATGGAAGAAAGGAGCAGACTTAAGTTCTCAGGTGGTAAAGGGGAGAACAGTATGGAATTCCTAGCTAGAGTAGAGAAGGAAATAAAAAAAAATGGGAGTGCAATAAATGACGACGAGAAGATAGACTTCGTCACGTTATATCTTAGAAATTCAGCCAGCCAATGGTACTCTATTATTAGAGACAACGTCAGTACATATCAGCAGTTTCGTGAGGCATTCGAGATCTGATACTGGAATCTACATACCCAACGACAAGTACGGGATCAACTCGAATATGGAAAGTTCAATGCATTAGGACAGCAGAGTATTGAACAATACACAATTACGCAAATAGAACGTGTAAAGCATCTTAAACCTAAATTCTCAGAATACGAAATTGTTTCAAAATTATCTTACCATTTTCAGCGAGATATCCAGTTAGCAGTTTATAGGCAGGGAATTAAAACCATAGAAGAATTTTTAATCCTTGTGACACAGTCGGAGTATATCAATAAAGGAAAGAACACACAATACTGGAAACAAAAACACGCAAATCTCCACTATCATTATCACAGAGATGACAAGAAAGCAATAGAAAACACTACACCGCACAGTGGTAATTACAAAATAAATTATTCGCCAGCAATATACAACACTACAACGCGCACAGCTACAGAGACTGAACGAATAAATCCAGCTAAACGACAAGGAGACGTTGTATGGTCGTCCAATCGTAAACAGTTTTCAAAACCAGCTGACAAACGCGTTGCCGCAGTACGAAGGTACGACGAGAAAAAATTGAAGGCAGATAGACAGAAAATGAATGAGATGGAGACAGTAACATTCCACAGTCGGCCGTCTACATCAAAAGCATCACAAAGACTGAATAAACGGAAGCAAAATTATAAAATAAACAACATATTACCCCTGCGATATTAGGGAGGACTTATTAAGCACCGAACAGGATATAAAGCGAGACGGACAACAAACACAATGTCCTATTGTGACTGTAGCAGGTGTAAAATACGGATGCTAGTTGACACCGGCAGCCAGCTGTCAGTTCTTAACGCTGCATGGGTTCAACGCAATAAGAAATATTTTAAAATACTGCAATTTTGCCCGTAAATAATTTAAATATCACAACAGCTACCAATAAAAAGAAAGAGTTAAACAACAAGCATATGTAACTCTAACATATAAAAATCTAGAATTAGAACACCCCATGATAATTATGCATAAATTGATATATGATGGAATGTTAGGTATCGATATACTAAATGCAATAAATGCTAAGATTAATGTTAATGATAATACGATTGTGTGTAATTATAAAAATGTTTAATATGAATTAAACATGAATAGCGAGAAAGAAGAGTGCAAGTTAAGTGAAATGCCTATTACTTTGTACAAGCCACAAATACAGTATGGTCCAACTCGACATGTGAATGCGGCAGATGAAGGAATGACGACACAGGAAGAAGAGAAACTGCACGAATTAATAAAAGCATACAGTGATGTATTTAGTGAAGTACCGACGCAGACGACAATATACGAGCACTCTATAGTCGTGTCAGACCCCACAAAAGTCATTACGAGGACGTACCCTATCCCAATGCGATATGAGGAAGAGGTTGACCTGAAAATTCGGCGCATGATTAAAAATGGATTCATAGAGCGATCGAACAGCAACTTCCTGAATCCTCTAGTGGTAGTGAAGAAGAAAAGTGATGAGATATGCCTATGCCTTGACACGAGGAAGCTGAACAGCATTGTATTAAAGGAGTATGACTGTGCGCCAACTGCGGACGAATTATTTACTAAGTGTGAAGGAGCGAGGTATCTGACGAAGCTAGATTTACGCTCAAGTTTCTGGCAGATTCCAATTCGTGAAGAGAATAGAAAGTTCACCGCTTTCCTATATAAAAATAAATGCTACCAACACAGGGTAGTACCCTTCGGATTAAGCACGAGTTTAGCAGCCATCGTAAAGTGTCTAGAAAGAGCCCTAGGAACGGGGGTGGAACACTACACCATGGTATTTGTAGATGACATCTTAGTTGTATCTAAAACGTTAGACGAACATATAAAACATCTGAGCACGATATTCCACAAGTTTAATCAAGCGAACATATCCCTTAACCTAGACAAATGTGAATTTATCAAATCCTCTATCCAATTCCTAGGTCACGTTATTTCCTCCTCTGGTATTCAACCCGATCCTATCAAAATTTCCAGCATAACTAATTTCCCTATACCCGGAAATCTCAAAGGGTTAAGAGCATTCTTAGGACTAACAGGATACTACAGAAGATTCTCACCGTTATATGCAAAGTGTACGCAACCGCTACTAGAGCTGACGAAGAAAGGACAGAAATGGAAATGACAGAAGAAACACCAAAATGCCTTTAACCCAGTGAGAGAGTTATTCATCGAAATTATTATGTTACATCCATCCTCAACGAGAAAGAAAGTTCGTAATCTACTCCGATGCCAGTGACTACGCAGTAGGAAGTGTACTGTATTAACAAGATACTACAGGAGAGCACCGTGTTATCGCCTACGCCAGTAGAGTCTTCAAACGAGCTGAAAAACACTACCCCACATCAGAAAAAGAAATACTTGCTATAGTGTACGCTCTTAAGCAATTCAGATATTATGTTTATGGTACTCATTTTGAGAAACATTCTGACCACCAAGCATTATCATTTCTATTGAAATGCAAAGTAACAAATGCCCGATTATTAAGATGGATTTTAGCCATTGTTGAATACTCATTCACCATTAAATACTGTAAAGGTAAGGACAATATTATAGCTGATACACTAAGCCGATACATCAAAGAAGAATGTGAAGAAGTCTATGGGAGCGAAAGAAAGAAGTACGATTGTTATCAATTAAATTTAAAGAGAATGATGAAGTAAAACAGATGCTGAAAAATTTAGCACATCACCAAGATTTGGACGTTACAAGAAGAGAGATGAAGGACCAAGAACAGCTACCAAATCATTATAAGGTTCTTAATGGAATTATTTTCAAGTTAGTAAGACAAGACTGGAAGATAGTACTAACGAACGACATGTGACAGGAATTTATTCAACCAGCAAATGAGAGGTTAGCACATACTGCCGCTCTGTTATGTTATCTGAGTCTACGAGAGGATTCTACGATTAATAATATGTATCGAAAAAAGCGAAGGAGGTGAAGAACTGTTATGAGTGTCAAACGGCGAAAGGACCGAATTTACACACATACGTAGAAATGCAGAGCATCCAGAAGGGAGACAAGGGAGAGCTAATTGCAGTGGATTTTCTGGGACCACTACCACGATCAAGTCGAGGTGTGAAGCACATATTGTTATGTATCGATGTGTTTTCCAAGGCAGTCCGACTGTACCCAATTATGCGACACACAACAAAAGTTGTTCTAAAGATACTACTGCAGAAATATATTCCGACATATGTAAAAGTGAAGAAAGTACTCAGTGATCAAGGCGTACAATTCCAGAGTGAAAAATGGGAGAGGACGTTAAGGGAAAATGGAATACAACCTGTACTCACATCCATAAGACATCCTCAAGGAAACCTTGCTGAGAGAGTTAACAAGGAATTAGGTTAATATTTACGAATATACTGCCATGATCAACACAATAAATTAGCAGAATATTTACCATTTCTTGAGAAGGCCATCAACGAAAATTATAGTGAAGCAATAGGATATACTCCAATAGAATTGGAAGAAGATAAGAAGCCAATCAGATTTTGGACCAAGTATATACACAAACCTAATAACCAGAATGTACCTGTACCAATAAGTGTGAAAATTGAATACGCAAAGCAACGGATAATAGAAAGAGGTAACAAGAGAGTAGAGAGATTTAATCTAACTCACAAACTACAACAATTTAATGTAGGAGAGAGTGTACTACTCAAAGCAAATCCTGTTGGGAAGAGAAGCGACCACGTTTCCACTCATAGAAGGGTCCTTTATATAAATTCTCATTGCAGCAAGGTGAAAGCTTGAGAACAGCATGGACCAACCATAATTAACATTACGTATTATTGGTTATGATTATGACTACTCCATGTTGTTTTCCAGTGATGATTATAGTACTCTTTACATCTACATCTGCTTGTAAGGCCGAAACGTTTGGTTGTTCAAACATAAGACCACGGCCTAATAGCCCAGAATTCAACTGTTTGCATAATACTGACGATGCCGTGAAAACCTCAGAACTCAATCCTATGAACACAGAAAGAAAAAAATATAAAATAATACAAAACTCATATAATAAAATACGAAATTTACGGAAAGGCAACCCTCCTGATTTAAAAGTATATACAAATTAGATATTAATTTAAAATTATAATTACATAAACATTTTAAATATTATTTTGACTAATTATCTGTAAATGTGACTGTGCTTACGGCATCATGGAATACACCCTCTTGTGAGAAGCTTTATGCGATATACGTTCATAAATGTACAACTTTTTGTGGCGGTTTCCTCAATCAGACCACTGAGTTAATTCTTTGGTGTAAAAAGACTATATTCCTTCAGAAAATTGATTTTCGATAATTAAACTAAACACTACTTTTTGTACACAAAAGATTACCTTACCGGTTACTTAAACTTATATTTACTTAGCTCCCAGTACCATAAAAAGAAGAAAATATAAAATACTACAAAAGTCATATAATAAAATAGCAAAATTCACGTAAAGGCAAAATGAACAGTCCCAGAAAGCATCTGAATTAACAGGTACGCCATATTAGAGGTATTTTCTGGTTACATAGACTTATAGATTTGTAAGTTTGGCGTACCTGCAGTTGTATATATAGGCCAACTTGCACACAATCTGTAGAAGGAAACGTCATGATTCTTAAATCTCCAAGACTTTTGATCTACAGTTTGTACAACAAAGTGAAATACTGATGATTAAGTTAGGGTCATTATTAACTAAAAGTTTTTGTGAAGGTTCATGTGTTTCAAAAGAAATATTGGGAAACATGTGAGTCATTGTGCGCTTGTGTATTAGAAGTAATAGCTTCTAATATTTCGTATTATCTGAATTACAAAGATTGGTTCTTTTCCATATATCCATATATCTGTTTATTATATTGATGCAACGTAACTAAAATTTACCTCATTTTTTCTACCGTAAGTGAACTACGTATAAAAACCATCATTACTTCATATGCTTTTCTAAATTTATCAAAGAAAGCAATAGAGACGAAGACAATTAGGTGTTGGTTCTTCCCACAGACAAATTAGAGACCTCAATGATAAACCATAGTAACTGTAAATCCGACCAAGAAAAGAGGTTGAAAGCTATCAGCGACGTTGAACACTTACTTATCTGAAGGAGGAATAGCTAGATCTCAAAGCTCTGTGAATATCCGTACGTAGTGACTTTGGAGTTGGCACACTAACTCTATCGTGCTACGCTCACAAACCGTAAATAAAAAGCATTCGTTGTGTTATTTCAAAGTCGTTTAATTTTTAACAAAATGAGAAACACTTGTCGGATACAAGGAATAGAACTTTAATTAAAACAATGTTATCCTATGCTACATTGTACAGAAGTTTTAAACAAACTGAACATATTAATTTACTCTCTCTGCATAATAACGTTTAACGTGATCAGTCCGTTTAACGTAAATCCAGATATCAACATCATCATCATTGCTATCATCATTTTCATAACATATATACAATAGGTCCAAGTGGTTAATTGTTACTTTATTTCATTTTTAACTTCACTTTGGCTCATATCAGAATTAAGCTTAAATGGTTCATTCATAATTCGTTCTGCTTCCCCTTAATTTCGAATTATTCGAGCGCTTTTGCAAACGTATAATTTGCGTATTTCGAAATCGTAATTATTACTTTTATCTGCGTTCAGTTTACTTAGGATAATCCCAATGTCAAACGTGAATGATTAATATTTACGTTAAAACGTTTTAACTTCATTTGGGTCACCTCGGCGTTTTGCTAAAATCCTCTCATTGTTGTGTCAATGATTGCTAAAATCCTCTTCTTGACATTAGTTGTGTTATAAATGTGACAAATACCATTAATAATATGGAATAAAAATAAGTAGGAAGAAAACTTATGAATAAATATTTTACGTTGAGAAATTTGACTTTTCATTCTCGTTTTACTCATTTGCAGAGAACATAACGCTCTAATTTGTTTAAATAACACTTTATCGCCAGACTCCTCAGGAGACCGTAAAGACGAAACTAACTTCCAATAGATGAATCGTTAAAGTATGTTATCTTGTGTAATTAAAATCGTCTGCCAAGCAGAAAGGGGCGCTGACATTTTTATACTAATTTTGGTCTGTTACAACGTGAAAAGTAAAACTAATAACGATCATGAGTGTTTGATCTATTGCAGTTGTGTCTGTTCTATAAGAATCTCTGCTCCCTTATGTGATTCTAATCAAGATGTAGACATATACAATTATATAGTTTTATACATATTTTTTTATTCCAATAAAGTAAAAAAATAGTGTAATCTTCAGATGTACGTACTACAATGGCTACGTTATGAATGCAAAACAATCCACTACTAATCATACGCATTTCTATTATTTTTAAACGTTGGATTTTATACTATGTCAAGTTTCAACCATTTAAATTCAGTACGAGACAATTAAGAAGTAACAGACCAACAAATCGGTAACCTGCTCTGTAAACGTACAAAATAAACTGTTTCTATTTTACACTTCACTTGACAAGAATTTGAAATAACGCTGCTTTGTCGCGTTAGTTTAGCGTGTAGAGAAATGTTGGTCGAGCCATTACAAAATTTTTCATATGACGTGCGCCGAATGCTTTCGAATACCAGGATGTTATTAAAGACGTTACGTCCAAGTGTCTTTTATCGATTTGTATATTTATACGTTGTTACACATACAAAAAATCAAAGTATATAGATATAACAAACTTCCCTTTGTTGCAAGAAACATTTCTCAAAAACACATTAAAGAGATTAAGACAATTTATTAATTAAGACATTGTTACGACAATTATTCGTACAAAACCTTGTTTGCTTCTTAACTACCCTGTTTGTTTGCTCTAGCTGAAATATTTCTCCAGCACATGGAGTGAGTCAGGTCAGTTTCACTGCCTTCGTTTCATTTGCTCTGTCAACACCAAATTTTTCCTCACTTATTGTTTTTATTTTCTTAAAAATTACGTTTGCTTCTTGCAAAGCTGCAAGCTGCATATTAAATTTGTGAGATGTAACACTACTTACATATTAATGTCTCAATACCCATCTCTTATTTACTGTAAATAATAAGTTAAATTAAAATAAAATAAACACTTAATATTAGATAGTGAAAACATAACGTCAAACGTTCTTACATATAAGTCTATGTGGCAGCAGTGAAGTAATAACATTTTAAGTGCACCTATAAAGTGAGATTAAACATCACTTGTAAGTTAAAACTATACTAAATAGAGATTAGTAATTGTAAATAATTATTAGGCCTGCATTTTAATAATTTTGATTGTATCTACTTTGATTATAAAGCATTACGACACAAGATATTGCAATAGGAGAATGATATGATAAATATATTACATATGTAGGGAAAAGAAGAGGTTTCCTAGGCAATAAATATTAAAAGGATTTCTTTTCATTTAGTGAATAGTGCACTGTTATAATATCACATTTTATGCAATCACAGGACAACCAGCACCCAGATAATAATACCCAGTGGCCATGTGTGCCGCGTTTGCACCCATCAAGCTCACTGCGCTACTGTGCGCACCACGATACTACGAGAAACTATACGCGGCTATCATCCTAGCGCTGCGCTTTGCAGTGTATAATTTGATTATTTTCTACTTGATTACATAAACGTAATCATGACAATTTTGATTTTTACTTCCATAATTAGTACAATGTTATAGAACATATTTTTCTTTTTTTTTTCCCTTTTCATTATTTCATTTTTTTTAAGTTAATACCTTTTAGTATTAACTTATGCTAAGAATTTTCAAGATTAAGTCTGACCGTCAATAAAACACTTGTTACATGTTAATATTATTGGTCTATTTCAATTTCTGTTCTGTTACTGCGAGCACATGATACTTGATGATACATGGTAATGATGTTTAGGTTGCATTACATTCCTTGCTCTTCGTGTACTATATGGGAATTGTTGATGGCATTTTTTGCCATCCAGTAACCATTATTAGTTGAACAGAAAATTGGTATTGTATTTGTTGTGCAAAAACTACTTACATGACTTAACACGTTATTAAACATTTGGATGGAAAAACTTCACATTTTAATGGTTGGCGTACTGCAGGTTACGAAGTTACGAGTGCGGGCTTGAACAATTTTTGACCGGAACGGCCCTTAACGTTAGACGGCCCATAACTTGAGATTTGTCGTCTCGCTAACTCTTACGGACGCAAAAATGAAAATAATCTCATTAGTTAGCTTTCATGTCCGAACTTCATAATATTTTAGTATTAGAGTTTCTGTAATTTTCTTTTATATGAAGTGGATTTAAGTATAACGATATTTTCATTTCTATATTTTTCTGTTAAAATGTGCGAAATTTTATGACCGCCAAACAAGACTGATCCGTCTTCACAGTTCAATGGAGTATCCTCTCTATATTATTCTGTGCCTACTGGTAACAACGTTTAAAAACTTCCATAAAGTACTAACACAGATACTGTACTTGAAAAGTCTTTACTACAAGTTTTAAGTGAGGTGAATATATTGTTGTCATTAATTGAATTCAAGATCTACACACTTGCATCACGGAAAACGTTGACGCTCTATTTGTATGAAGAGTTCTGCAGCTTCGCAACAAGTATATTTTTAGTACAAGCTCAGCGTGAACTTATTGCGAAAGATTGTCATTGTTACAGTAAAAGTGAATGAATTTAGAGCTAATTTTCCTGACTTTATAATACCAACTCTTTCGAATAATTTCCATTGTAATGTGTAGATTCCATAAAACCTGTATTCTAACTGATCATAATCATAGTGGTCGTCCACGAGTGTTACGAGAAGCCGCTGTAGTTCATCAGGCGCGGTTGTGTCCTACAAATGTCACCGAAGAAACTATCTCATTAGACTTGACCTAGATTAACTTTCTTCGTGGTGAGTGTTATGCGTGGTAAGCACGACGAAGAGTCGTAGGTCATTATACATTTATCCCACATTTTTACTAGGAAAATAAACTAGCTGACCTACCAGAAATCCTTACGAACTCCATAGTCTTGCTGAAAGCCGGAGAGCGAGCGTGCAGGTTACAGGAAGATGGTGCTACATGCTGCACTTCCAGTGTTTCGTTGACCATACAATTTCCTATCGAATATCGCTTCTACGGTGACTGGAGCTTCCACCACCATGTTTTATCCTGGGAAGTTAAATGGAAGAAACTGAATTCAAGAATAACACGATAAGTTGTATGTATTAAAATATATCAAAGAAACCATTTGTAACATCACTATAGCAACTCTATGGAAAGAACATGAATCATAATTAAACCAGCTGATCCATACATTAACGACCAAAGTAGAATTTTTTATTATCTGTTGTCAGTTGTAAATGAAAAAGTACGTTTATATAAAATTAGTGGCCTTAAAATTAAAATTATTATAAACAAAAAATTCTTTTACATAAGGTTTCTGTTATTTTACGAACATCCTATAGAAAGTGTAACACCACGCGTATATATAGGGAAGGTACAAACTAGTCGAAACACTGAAGGACACCCTCCCCACATAGAAAGTTGTACACTGTGTCTTATCAAATACTGCAACAAAACATATATTAGGCATAGTAATAATTGAACAATGTAGTCAGTTATCTGAAGCAAGGTTGTGTATTTTGAAACAAATTTGAAAAATGGTCTGTAATTCACAAATAATTTATTTTACTTTAATAATTGTCTTTGAATTATCAGAACTGATCTGTTTAAAAATGTCAATTGTTACTTGAACGTTGTATCCAAAAACGTTGATTCGTCTCACTGCTGGTCCTGTGATCCGTCGGAATCTGCTCCACGTCGTCTGCTCCTCTCCGCACACTGACGCTTCGCTGACACTCCTCTTGTACGCACGCACGCCGACACACCGATAAGAGTCTACTCTTTATCTCAAGGTACTGAACTGGGCTGTAATTTAATATTTATTTACTATGGTGCTTTAAGCGTGCACCTTCCCACGTCCTGAGGTGTCCTTGCGTTAATACAGGAGTATCCCGAGTGGATAAACCTCCCCTATGCGGAAATCTTGACTCACGCGAGACTAGCACTGTTTAAATATAAATATTTTAATATTTGAAAAATATTCAGTTCGTACCCAATACAAGGTATTAGCTAACGGGTAACTCGTCGCTATATTGCAGTTGATAACTCTTACATAAGAACGTTTCTGTTCGAAAAACTCGCACAGAGAGCACGTCCGTAATATTCGAGCTGCTGAATGGAACTAACTAGACTTATGTTGCCGGAGACCCAATCTTAATGAAAATTGGGGCCGCTGATTGGTCGAAACACCTATCACGTGATTGACGGATAGAACTGATAGACAACTTCTTGAACAGATTGGCAGATTTATGCAGAAGCAGGCATTTTGATACATAACAGTTTTTTACCCAATTCTTAATTCAAAACTTATATCTACTTAACATAATCAAACAAAAATCAAATTTTAACATGTCTATAACGTCATAAAATGATATATCAGCATGTAGTCCTGGCTACAGTTTCTTTTACTGCAATGTTCTATTGCAATACATAAGAAAGGAGGAAATCCAGAAACTACAATGTTCATGTTTTAAATATGTTTTCTCTTCAATATTATGAATGTATTAAAAATGAGTGTATTTTATTGAACCCTTTAAATATACTTATATAAGAAAATTAAAATTGTTGCATGTTGTGTAGCTACAATGAATGTATTACCTTTCCTGTAACGTTAGAAAATTAAACTTTGTAATGTGTATTTGCAAAATAAGAATTTTTTGAAATTATTTAAACCACTTACCACGATAATTTTCTAATATTCATTACTATATTTGATCATCTACCCTTATTGTGTCTTTTCCTTTTCTTCGACGTCTTCTTTCTTCTCCCCAAACTAGAGGCTAGTGGGTTTGCAGTTCCAGTCTCTTCATCACATCATACTGTATTCCTCTTTCTCCTCTTTTTATTTTACTATACGCTCCTTTCCGAGTCTTCCATTTTCCACTACGCCCCTAAATCATAAGTACAAACTTTCAACTTACGCACAGACGCGTTTCTCGATAGTCATGATGTCGTTAGTGTGCCACTGGTTCTGATATTGATAGTTACAGTGATAAGATAGACATTTGTTAAGCCAACGACATCTAATTTTAAAAACAACTTTTTTAATAACATTTTTGCAAAACCATGCAGCGTTGCACTGTACGTAGTAATATGTGGCTTATGCTATCCGGAACTCCACACCATGTGGTGTGATCTGTACCACGGCTAAAGGGTTATGGGCCATGACAGGCTATAAGCCTAAGACTCCTGTATACTACTGTATGCCTAAGCAAGTTGTAAAGCTATTAAGCAGGCATCTGCCTGAGAAGGTGTTAATGACGATTATTTGCAACCCGTAGCTTTAGAAGCTACCCAAATTGTGCATCGATTATTCAGGCATCAAGTCTGTAATTTGCGTCTTCACAGGCAACGCCATGGTGCATGTTGTCAAATTATTGGAGCGTACGTCCATACTGTTGACACTAACGCCTGTTATGATAATCACGCTGGTATGCGTAAGCGGTTTGCAATTCACGTTCTCATGTGCTCATAACATGCTAACTGTTTGGACATGCTAACATACTCATGCCATTGGACAACAAATGTATACTGCATATGGTTGGACACCAAAAATTATCTCACGTTAATTTAAAATGATATTTAAAAAGGTCATTTACATTGGTAATGAAAAATATATTGAGTAGGGACATTCTTATTCAAGGTGTAGAGCTACAACATATGAACGTCTTACATGATACAGCAAAATTCCAAGTTACTATTCTCTGCGTATCAATTTATTCTGTAGTATTCGATTCGTAGTCCTTCAGCCTTTCGACTGGTTAGTACCCTCCCCGCATATACCCGTGGTGCGTGTGGTACTGAGTCTCTCACAGGTATATGGAACCTACAGTTTAACGCCGGATCCGAACGGCATAGTTGGGGAAGGTTTATTACTAAGCAGGATACCTCTCGCTGGTTTGCCATTGCCTTGCGAGGGGGAACGGTCGTATCTAAATCAGATGGCCCCCGGCGGGAATTGAACCCGCGCCGACAGCGTAGCAGCTCCACACGCTAGCCACTACGCCACGACCGTTCCTTCCTGTAGTATTATGCAGAATATTTCAGTTCACTTCGATGGTGTAGTCCAGGTTTGACTTTTTCAATTCCGATTTGTGTATTTTATAATTACCAACCATTGTAACTAAATATAAACGAAAGTGTCTGTAAAATTGATTATAATTGTGAACAACAGATTTGTTACAATACAACCAAAAATATTTTTAATTACATACAAAAAGGTTGTAGTTTAAAAGTATGAATTATTCTTGTTGCCTCTAAACTAATTAGCGATTACTTTGATAAACTAATGAGTTTAAAAATTACAGCATTCGGTTTATATTTTGGTTTAAAGTTGAACTCATTATTGATGCGTACGTCGTTGTTATTATGTTCCCTACTTTTTTGCCATCTTACCAACGGTTTCGTAAAAAGTACCGTTCAGTTTTCACGAAATGTGTACCGCTTTGATAAGCTTTACTAACATTGTACTTCTCATGACACATGAACATGTCTCTTTGAATTTAATAAAAAAGTTGTAGCTACGAAATGATAGCGATATATAAATTTAGTAATTTTAGTTCCATAAGTAGCCTAACTTTCTGAATCGCCGACTGTAAATAGACACTCCGTCAACATTATCACAATATCAAGGGAAATAAAATATAGTACAAATATCATATTATAAAGCATCATTCCAAAATGCAACTTGTAGGAGTCGCAGTCTATTCTTGAGGTGTTAAAATAACATTTCCACAATTGACATATTGCACTAGGCCTAAATGTTCAATATCAACTTCAATATGCTTGTTCCAAAACAGTTTTTAAAATGTATCGTTACTACGCTTTTTTAAAATAAAAGCTGTCTTTTTCAGTATGTTCCTAATAGGTAAGTTGAAGTATACTTCTTGTATGAATAAATATGAATGGAGAAATATATACCTATTTTTTATATGCAGACTAACAAAATGAAAACACTTTTCTGGTGTCGAACATGTTTCTGGACCATTCTCAAGTAATTTTGTTCGTAGCAGAAAACTGATAAAACAATGGCTGAGCATTCTCGTAAACTTAATAAAATTTACTTAAAAATGTGGTCAAGCGCTAACTAGTATAATTTGAATCTGCTGCTTATGATACAGACCTTTCACCAATAATGCCGATAGGATTGTGGCTCAGGATTTTCTTTCAATAACTTCATTTCCAAAAAGTAAGAATTGTTCAATTTCTAACAGTTTAAAGGGTGCCACATTGCAGTGTAGAGTGGGACTATACATTGTTTGCACAGACAATTATGAAAATATCTCAATTTGTATGAGTGTATTCAATAATATAATTTTATTCTGTGTTGTGAGCAGAATCTATATCTAAAAAAGTTACATTTTTTTCAATAAATTTCAGAATAAATTACAAAACATTGTTTACACAGTTTTGAAAATGAAACATTGTTTATTTATGGTTTTTTGTATAAAAATAAGTGTGATTGCGCATATAACGTTTGTTGTGTAACAGATACGGATAGCTCGCGGCAGATTACTCGTTTCTTAATAAGGTCTTGACGTTTTCACTGCTCTGCAGAGTTTTCAAGAATTGTTCAAAGAATCTGAATGTGTCAGATTTATTAGTAAGGAAACGTTTGACCGGGTACGTAGAATTTGTCAGAACACTCCAAAGGAATAAGATGTACGCTCTTGGGCCAAGTTATACAAGGCATTCTCAGATAACGTAACCCTCAGCAACCTTATTATATCCATTATGCATTGACGGATTTTGTTAAACGTCTTGTCTATTCCCCATGAATGACGCCTGTTATCCGCGTCTGAACAGACATTGTACTCTGTAGACTGTTAATTTCATAAACTATTTTGCAGGGAAGGAAGTCGTTGTCGTTGCGAAGGGGATCTCCGCTTCTTACGGGAAGTAAAACTTGTTATTCAATATAAATAGAAAACTGAAGTACTCTATACAAGAAAACTTTCGTACGAAGCCTGTCAGAAGAATATTTTTAAAATTTTATCATGTATTTTAATTGTATGAAAAAAGAAATTCTATTTTAAAATTTCCTTTAGCAAAAGGGATTAATAAATATGTGTGTGTAGACGAGACTTGGATATTTTTACAACAGCACCTACGAAAATATAAAAGAATGTGTTTATAATCTGTAAATAGTTAATTTTATTTAACAGGTGTTTAACATTTTGAGGAGGGTCACTATATTTGCACATTTGTATATTGGAAATATGTAAATATACGTGTGTGTGTGTGTGTTTAAGATACTTTACATATTTACTGACACAACTATTAGCCTTACCAGTGACCAACTATTTAATGCTGTGTTCGAGAAAAATGTAAGCGTAAATAAAGTATTTTTCGTAATGCCTTGTTGAAAATTACAAACATTTATCAAACTCTGTTGAAAGGAACTAACTACTATTGTTTTATTATTGTTAATATTATTATTTGATATTGTAAAATATTATTATATATTTTATTCAGTCTAATCAGACTTTTTTAGTCTAATCAGAATGACATTTAAGAGAAACGCAGAGCACTAAAGGATCTCCCAAAGGCTATTCAATAAATTGACATCTTAAACAAAAGTAGTAGGCCTAACCGAGATATTACTAAGGCCTACTCGTCACGCTAAAGTACGCAGCGATGTCAACAGATCGCTCCACGGAAACAATTCAGAGAAAAAACGGACAGCAACACGTTTATAGCAATCTATCAGTGACTGCGTATGCGTCGTGCAGTGTTCTCCTGACGGATCGGTAGTTAGTTGAAGCGGCAGTTGCGCGTCGCCCGCAGGCCCGTGTACTTCTTGTAGTTAGTGAGTATCTCTTAAACAAAATGATCGCGTTTGTTCGTAAACTTCGTATAACAGAAAAAACAATTATGGCAAAAAATTTATCTAATGGATAACACTTGATCATTGTGTGTTTAGCGATAGAACCAACAGTTCATTATTGACACAGAACTAGTATGCTAGGGTTTTCTTGAATATTTATAATTTTTAATTATTGAATAAAATCACAGAAACATTAATTAAGACGTGTTTCAAGTTGCTGTAATATTAAATTTAACATTACTGTACACTGCATAACAAACACCGCCATTGCCAATACTCTCACACACATTTTGTAACAGTTTCCTTTACATTAGCAAATTTTAATGTCCACAGATAATATTTTTCAAACACAGTAATTGTATACGTGTAACATCTTACTACAACTCTAATATCAGTCTTTAGGGTTTCATTCAACAAACTATGTACAATCCATCACGTCAATTTTGAGAAAGGTTATTACTGAATTGGGTTTAATTTTCTCCCAAAAGTATTATAATTACATTACTTACTGAGTGAACAAATTAGATAAAATATATAATAAATATATTTACCTTATTTCCTATCTCGTGACCACATGTATTAACGCAATATATTTGTCATTATGTGCTCTATATATTTCAAATTCTTCACGTGCATTTAAATAAGCGCCTTTACCACAGACAAGTAAGGGATTCAAATTGGTGTCAAAGCTTGTATAAATATGGTTCTCCTGTATAAGATGACGAGCATAGTTAGACTTTATACAAGATTGTGTTGTCAAATCCTTTACATTATGCTTTGGAGTGTGCTCAAAGAAACGTTTAAAAACTTCTCCCTGTCTGAATATAAAAGCATTTACAGTCATTACATGAAAGCTTAGAAACACCTGTTTCCATTTTCAAAGGTGTACTGGTTCTATTACGAAGCTTATTAAACAGATTGTTACTGGTTTTAAATGTTACTCTATTGTTACTGTTTAATACTACTGATAAAAAAAATTTGGGCATAATACTGGTGTAGGCTGTTGAAATAAAGTTTGGTTCCTTATCTTTTATCATTCGAGGTTTCGACAATCTACGCTTATGCTTTTTAAGGAGGTTATCAACCATGGAAGATGTGTAAACATTGGCAACAGCAATGTGTTTTATAATATTTAATTCAATCCTAAAATCATTTTCATTGAGAGCTATCGTTAACAACCTGTGTATGAAATATTTATAAGCCGCCATTTTCTGCGAGAATGGTTGGTGTGAGTCAGCAGGTATGGTTACATCTGTGGTAGTGGGTTTCCTATATATACTATATTTCAATTTATCATCACATTTGGTGATGGTCAAGTCAAGCAAATTCAGTTTGTTATCTATTTCAGGTTCATGTGTAAATTGAATGTGTTTATTGATATTATTTAAAAGATTTTTAAAGTTTGCTATTTGACGTAATGTGCCCTTGTTATGAATGTGTCATCCACATATCGTGCGTAGAACATTATGTTTTTCTTATGATTAATATTAGAAAACTAGTGTGTGTTTTAGTAATAATTTAAATAAATATCTGCCAAAAGTTCTGATAGCGGCGAGCCCATTGCCAAACTATCGCGTTGACTGTAAAATCTGTCGTCAAATTCAAAATAATTTTGCTTTAAAATAACTTCTAGAAGGTTTACTAATTCATCTATTGCTTGAGTGTTTAACTTGTTGCATTTCATCAGATTGTCCCTTACAATGTTAAGTGTATCGTTAATTGGGATATTTGTGTACAAATTGACAATATCGTGGGACACTAATTTATAAATAGGAAATAATTTGATATTATTAACTTTACGTATAAAATCAGTTACATTTTTGACGGTGTGGTTGTTTTCTATAGTTAAATTATCCTTAATGTTCTTTACTAATTTCTTAGCTGTACGGAACCCTGACGCTGTGGTGAAATTAACTAACGGTCTAATTGGCATATCATTTTTATGGATTTTTGGCAATCCAGTTAATATCGGGGCTTTACAGTCACAAGGTTTTAAGTAACTGCGAGTATGTTGATCAAATAAACTTGTACATTTATTAATCTGTATATTAATTTCTTTGACATACCGGTGTGTAGGGTCGGATGCTAGGTTTATAATATTATTGTTTGAAATGAAGTTATGAACTTTATTCGTGTATGTTATATTATCCATTATTACCAGATTTCTGCCTTTACCTGCCTTACTAATGATCGCATTATTATCAAGTAGTTGGGTTTTTATCTGTTTCAGTATTTTATAGTTTTTTCTGGAACTATTGTTATTAGTTAAATGATTAGACGAGTTAGGCGACCTGTGTGGGTTCATGATTCTCCTGAACCGGTTGTTTATCAGATGACGTGCCTCGTCTTGCATTTTTGGATCAGCGATGGCTTTCACTGCTGTTTCGGCGCTGATAAGCTCATGGACAATATGATAATTATTAAAGACCGGCGGAATACAATAATTTATGCCTATATTTAATAAGTTTAACTCGTCATTGTTGAAGTTTATTGACGTTAGGTTAGTAACGCGTGGATAGAAAGAAAAATTACATTGTATGTCTTCGCCTTGGCTGTGTTTATGTTTCATCTTAAGATCGTTTAATTTCCGTGACTGTTTTGTGTATATCGTGTATATCGTGTTTTTCCCATAGTTATGTACTGTATCAAGTATGTTATTTATAATAGCAGGATGAATACTATTTAATATCTTTAGATTTGAGTTAAGTAATTGTTTGTTTAGGGCAGATTTTTTGTTATATAATGACTTAATTTCTTCTTTAATGTATAGGTGTTGGGCACGTTTAATTGTCGTTTTAACTGATTTAGAAGACGAAATTATCGTTATGACAGCGTACTTTGGAGTTAAATAATGCATTAAACCAAATTTATTAAATTTAATATGTAAATTATTGGTTTTCAATAACTTAATCTTATTGTTTTCATATTTAAATACCGATTTAGCTTGATTAGCTTCCAATTTACAGTACACCTATACCTTAAAGAAGAAACTAAGTCTTCTAGTACACCTAGTACTAGGTGTAGTGTAAATTGGAAGCTAATCAAGCTAAATCGGTATTTAAATATGAAAACAATAAAATTAAGTTATTGAAAACCAATAATTTACATATTAAATTTAATAAATTTGGTTTAATGCATTATTTAACTCCAAAGTACGCTGTCATAACGATAATTTCGTCTTCTAAATCAGCTAAAACGACAATTAAACGTGCCCAACACCTATACATTAAAGAAGAAATTAAGTCATTATATAACAAAAAATCTGCCCTAAACAAACAATTACTTAACTCAAATCTAAAGATATTAAATAATATTCATCCTGCTATTATAAATAACATACTTGATACAGTACATAACTATGGGAAAAACACGATATACACGATATACACAAAACAGTCACGGAAATTAAACGATCTTAAGATGAAACATAAACACAGCCAAGGCGAAGACTTACAATGTAATTTTTTTTTCTATCCACGCATTACTAACCTAACGTCAATAAACTTCAACAATGACGAGTTAAACTTATTAAATATAGGCATAAATTATTGTATTCCGCCGGTCTTTAATAATTATCATATTGTCCATGAGCTTATCAGCGCCGAAACAGCAGTGAAAGCCATCGCTGATCCAAAAATGCAAGACGAGGCACGTCATTTGATAAACAACCGGTTCAGGAGAATCATGAACCCACACAGGTCGCCTAACTCGTCTAATCATTTAACTAATAACAATAGTTCCAGAAAAAACTATAAAATACTGAAACAGATAAAAACCCAACTACTTGATAATAATGCGATCATTAGTAAGGCAGGTAAAGGCAGAAATCTGGTAATAATGGATAATATAACATACACGAATAAAGTTCATAACTTCATTTCAAACAATAATATTATAAACCTAGCATCCGACCCTACACACCGGTATGTCAAAGAAATTAATATACAGATTAATAAATGTACAAGTTTATTTGATCAACATACTCGCAGTTACTTAAAACCTTGTGACTGTAAAGCCCCGATATTAACTGGATTGCCAAAAATCCATAAAAATGATATGCCAATTAGACCGTTAGTTAATTTCACCACAGCGCCAGGGTTCCGTACAGCTAAGAAATTAGTAAAGAACATTAAGGATAATTTAACTATAGAAAACAACCACACCGTCAAAAATGTAACTGATTTTATACGTAAAGTTAATAATATCAAATTATTTCCTATTTATAAATTAGTGTCCCACGATATTGTCAATTTGTACACAAATATCCCAATTAACGATACACTTAACATTGTAAGGGACAATCTGATGAAATGCAACAAGTTAAACACTCAAGCAATAGATGAATTAGTAAACCTTCTAGAAGTTATTTTAAAGCAAAATTATTTTGAATTTGACGACAGATTTTACAGTCAACGCGATAGTTTGGCAATGGGCTCGCCGCTATCAGAACTTTTGGCAGATATTTATTTAAATTATTACTAAAACACACACTAGTTTTCTAATATTAATCATAAGAAAAACATAATGTTCTACGCACGATATGTGGATGACACATTCATAACAAGGGCACATTACGTCAAATAGCAAACTTTAAAAATCTTTTAAATAATATCAATAAACACATTCAATTTACACATGAACCTGAAATAGATAACAAACTGAATTTGCTTGACTTGACCATCACCAAATGTGATGATAAATTGAAATATAGTATATATAGGAAACCCACTACCACAGATGTAACCATACCTGCTGACTCACACCAACCATTCTCGCAGAAAATGGCGGCTTATAAATATTTCATACACAGGTTGTTAACGATAGCTCTCAATGAAAATGATTTTAGGATTGAATTAAATATTATAAAACACATTGCTGTTGCCAATGTTTACACATCTTCCATGGTTGATAACCTCCTTAAAAAGCATAAGCGTAGATTGTCGATTGTCGAAACCTCGAATGATAAAAGATAAGGTAACAACTTTTATTTCAACAGCCTACACCAGTATTATGCCCAGATTTTTTTTATCAGTAGTAGTAAACAGTAACAATAGAACTGTAACATTTAAAACCAGTAACAACCTGTTTAATAAGCTTCGTAATAGAACCAGTACACCTTTGAAAATGGAAACAGGTTTTCTAAGCTTTCATGTAATGACTGTGAATGTTTTTATATGCAGACAGGGAGAAGTTTTTTAAACGTTTCTTTGAGCACACTCCAAAGCATAATGTAAAGGATTTGACAACATAATCTTGTATAAAGTCTAACTATGCTCGTCATCTTATACAGGAGAACCATAATTATACAAGCTTTGACACCAATTTGAAACCCTTACATGTCTGTGGTAAAGGCGCTTATTTAAATGCACGTGAAGAATTTGAAATATATAGAGCACATAATGACAAATACTACCGTAATTTCATATTAAACGACCACTTACATTTCAAGTCGAATCCATTATATGACACAGCACTAAAATTTATCTGTAACTGATATCAATCAGTGTCCGGCCGGCTTTCGTCGAGTGCGCACTCGCATCACATAAATACTGCGACAACACAAATTACTAAACTATTGGCGCATAGGATATGATAGTATGTGTACCTCAAATTAAAAGTCTATATTGGAGGGTTTAGGATTATTTATTGCACAAACACAAGTAATTGTTTATATGATATATTTGATATGTACAGAATGTAATGTTTGATATAGAGTCTTTCTTTTAAAATGTTAAATACTGTTCATACGCAAGACGTGATACGTTACATAAAGAAGATTCCCACGATGATGTTTTTGAACAGAAGGGCAGGTCTTTGCGGTGTAGTTGGTTCGTCAGATGCGGCTTACAAATGACAGACGTCTCCCCAGAAACGTTTACAGCTGGACTGGCGTCCTGTAACAGCTGGGCTGGTGTCCTATAACAGCTGGGCTGGTCCTATAACAGCTGGGCTGGTGTCCTATAACAGCTGGGCTGGCGTCCTATAACAGCTGGGCTGGTGTCCTGACAGTTGGGCTGGTGTCCTATAACAGCTGGTCTGGTCCTATAACAGCTGGGCTGGTGTCCTATAACAGCTGGGCTGGTCCTATAACAGCTGGGCTGATGTCCTATAACAGCTGGGCTGGTGTCCTGCAATTCCCACGATGAATCTGACGCTTCGAACACACAACGGTACTACGGATCTTATTACTCGCAAAATTAATATAGAGTTTATGACCAAGTAATATCTCAGGTGACAGTGAGTTTAATCTAATAACGGCATATTGAACTTATACCACTCCGGCTTCTTCAAGTGTTCACGCGAATACCAAGGTCTACCGCGATCAGCAGACCGCCCTATGAGGAAATCTTGCACTAGCACGGAAACGTCTTGATGAAACAACTTACTATTGCGTAACTATTAATGATACTGACACTGCGGAAAATCTCACACAGCGATACAGTTACACTCACTTATTACACACGTAGTACTACAATATTAATAATACCGTGTGTAAATAGATAATATCAACTGTTATGCGTCACACGCGTTACTATCCCCGAAAAGTCTTAACAGATCCTTGCAAGCGGTAGAATCTTGTACAAGGAGTGCACTACCCGTTCGTGGTAGCAGCAGTGCAGAACTGCCTGTAATTATACGCACAATGCGTTAAAACAATACTGTGTGCAGGTGTACTACACACACAGTTCTGAGTCTTCCCGTTTCACTAACGACGAATAGTTTTTACAGCACCTTGCAAGCGGTAGAATCTTGTACAAGGAGTGCACGTCCCGTTCGCGGTAGATGGCGTAGAAGAACTGCCTGTGTAACGACAGGCTTAAGAAAATTTCCAACCACCACTCAGCATTCTATTGGTGGACGGAAGTCACATGGTTAGTACGCCGTGACATGCACTTTTCATGCAGTAGAGTGCATTTACTTTGTAACAGCATGCATAGCGGTAATCAGAATACCCTTATCACATGCATAACTGCATACTTTACTAATATCATACATGAACGTAAACAATAGTCAGAAATATATAGGGATTGTAGCAATACATATGTCTATGTTCAGTTCAATGTCAAACACAATGATAATTTATTCACGCACAGCCCGGGAAAGGTTTACCACTCGCGCATGCGCGCACATTTCCACAAACACAGTACATGAATAACAATAAATAAATAATGCACAGTTTTACAAAACTAAACCATTATCCTTACTAAATACAACTGATAACATAACTAAACTTAACCATCTACCAATATAACATGAATGTCCATTGTCTGTGTAATATATGAGCTTGCCCCGCCTATCATGATCCTGTGATTCGTTGCAATACTTATGTTTTGTTTCGATTTTGTGATTTTAATGTTTTAAATTTTTAACGACCTCACTGAGTGATTTATAGTTTAATATATATACTGATGACGATACATAGTATCGAAAAACGTAAATAATATTCATTGCGTTAATACATGTGGTCACGAGACAGGAAATAAGGTAAATATATTTATTATTTGTCATTATAAGTGACCTGGGAGCCGACAGATATGTTATTAAAATATATGTTTCTACTTGGTACATCACAACTGACAGAATTTTAAAGTATATGTGAAAATTTATGCTCATTAATAATTTAAACGTTTTGTAAGTTGTAATACTGGGAGCATTAATTTATTATAATGAATACCTTTTACTTAAAATTTACTCAATTTCCAAGTAATATCATTTGAATCTGTACACTTTTAAACATGCTACTGCCATCGCTCGTGCAAAATGGAGTTCAAGATTTAGTTTTACAACTTAATTTTCAAACACTCGTCTACTATATATATATATATATATATATTGTAACGTAACGAAGTTAAGGTCCCATACGTTACATAAACAATTTTTACTATCGAATTAAAACAATACCCAATGTGTGCCATAATTAAGGTCAAGGGAGGGAAACCTCACATAATAAATATATTAAATACCTAGTAAGGTTACTAGGTAATAAAATATAAAAAAATGTTTACAAATACAAAATATGGAGTGATCAGTGGAAGCTGTAAACAATAAACATAGTGTCCAATGACAGGAAATTACTATAGACAGTTTGAACTGTGAGTAGACTGTTTAATTGATATTTAATGTTTTATAATGATGTACATGTTGTTGTGCTTTATCATGATATTATGTTCACATGATATTTATTCTGTGTTTTGTATGTAGCAGGTGTGAAGTAATTGCTTTGAGAAAGTATTAAGTAATTGATAATAATTTCATTCATGTTAATCTTTTTAGGAAAAACTATTTGTGCATTTTCTTTGAGTAATTAATGAAGATATCGTAAGATAATATTTGTAAACTTGGCCAGGAAGGCAATAATTGTTAATAAATTGTCAAGGGGTCATTGTAATTATGTAATAAACAGATGAAGGGTTCAATAATAAAATAAATAATAATAAATTGGAATCAGTATAAAATAAAATTAGAATAATTGGCCATAAGCCAGTGACTCATTGTACAGTAGGTCAGGTCAGAAAAGTTAAATTAAAAATAAAAATTTTTAACACTTGTAATAAAACAAATAGTCCTAAAATTAGTATTTTGTAAAAGGAAAATAATACCTGTTAAACTAAGTTGGTCAAGAAGAAAATGCAGTAAAATGTATATGGTTTAATAATGCATGTTAGGTGAAAGTTTATATGATTTAATGTAATTTTAATAAGGAATATTTTATTAAATAAGAGTAAGAATATTTCCTAATTACGACTCTAGGATAACAAATATTATCCAATAACAGAAGAAGAAGATGGTTGTCAGGGACGACTGAATGCAAGATATCATGTTGATTTCAACATTCAATTGTTATATGTGAATGGGTAGAGTTGAGTTAATACAAATTTAAAAAAGAAAACCAAAACTAAATGAATCAAATTAAATAAATCAAATTAAATAAATCAAATTCATAAAAAGAAATCCATTAAAAAGGACTGAGTAGTAACTTCTGAATCTATCTCTCAGCAAATATCATTCGATATACCATTAAAGTTAAATGAATTCAAAAAAATAAATCATTCAACCTACTGACAGGAATAGAGTAATGATGAAACTGAACTATAATTAAATAAAGATGATCCATAGCCGAGGGATGCCAAATTAATTAAAGATATATTAAAAAACAAACGAAGAAATTTGAAATAACGTATTAAACCTCACTTTTCACCAACAAACGAAATCTTAATACTACACAAATTCCATTGGGACCTGCAGCTACCAGAACCGTGAAGATTAACGAAGACCAGAACTGAAAGTTCTACTACATCCTGGGACATCAATACCAAACTTTTATTGAGAAACTGGAGGCTGTTATTATTCAAGAGCTGCATCACCATTCTGTTCTCGTCTCGGCGTAGCAGAACACTGCCATACTAAGTATCCTGTCAAAGTACGGTAAAAAACCTGCTTATATTTGAATTTTATATAATAAGATTTTATATCAAAATTGTAGTACCTAGTAACCTTAAAAATTGCATTACCTGACCTTACTAATTTTTAAAAGAACTACATGTACCCTGAGATAAAAACAAATTAAATATTATAATTAATTTTTAACATATCTAAAACCCGAATTCAATGACGAATCGATTACGTATTGTGTAATCGATATGGTGTATTAGTGGCAAGAGGAAGCATCTTTTGGAATTGAAAAATATATAAAATAAAGAATCCTTCTTGAGTTTGACGATTTCTAGTTATTTGTAGAGTAATTAGTGTATTTCGAATAGGTTGTAAGTTACAGAGGAAGGAACGTGAGAAATACATCAAGCAGAACGACTTAACCTATAATAACTGGTCGATCGCAAACTACAGCGATCATCTGCTGACAGCTGGTGAATACGGGAGAATAGGGAACTAACTTGTATTCTCCGCTCTCTGCTCGTTACTCTCTCGATAGTATATACAGACTAGGCTTGGAGAAAAATATTGAATTACACAATATATTAACAGGAATAGAGCGTTTTTCTCTTGTAAAACACATAATAAATACCTAGTGCAGATCTATTATCAATAATCGAATAATATAATCCATAAAAAAAATATATTGCGACAGTACAAATAAGTGATGTACTGAGCATTGGATATAAAAATTTAAATATACCTAATAAACTGTAAATAATTAATAATGTATTAGAAATAAGCTAGTCAGGGATTGCAAGCTTGGCTCAGACAAATATATGAACAGGTGTTTCGACCTGAATCGACGTGCACGCACACATAAATGTAACTGAAAGTGTGTACCCCAGTATTTGCTAGTGTGTGTGAACGCAGGTCTATGCAGGCGAGTTTACCACCCCAAGATGAATAATTGCATATTTACTGTTTTTCCGTAATTATTCATAAACTATAATTAAGAAGTAAAATCCAAAAATACCATAAAATGTAAGAAAATTTACTAAATACTGTGTACGAAAACCATGTAAAAGTGCCACACCGTACGAGTGTAATAGTGAAATAACTGTCAACAAATCGAAAGGGTTAAGTTGCAATGTCCAAAATTACAGTGAACATGTGTTGTAAAAATAGTTATAAGGTAACTATAAGAGTATACTTACAGGAATCTACAATTTGCAGAAATATAAGAAAAAGCAAAATTGACAAAGAGTGGGGGAACTGAACCCAGAAACAGTTCCGACATTACGATTTCGTACCACTGCAGGTGTTGATCAAGACATGGGTATAAATAGGACACACAAGCTACAGTGGTTCTCTTTCTTAAATCATCCACGGTGCAGCGGGAGCTTCTGCCCGTCCGCACAGAATATTTAAATTTTTGTAAATAGTTTCATCCTTCCAGTTACATACAGTTATGTAACTGGATTGTAAAATACAATTTTTAAGTAGTAACAAAATTACATAAGGAGATCCACATAAGATCAACTGACGTCCGAAACAGCACGAGGAGAAGATCCAGAGAGCGATACGACGCTGGACAGAGAAAGAGTGAGTCGACGCTGAACAAGTGGAGAAGAGAGAGGCGACGCTGGACAAGAGGAGAAGAGCGAGTGATGCTGAAGTTCGAGACGAGGACGATTACAGAGGTATCCAATGATTGAGTATGATTGACGACGATAAGGTGATAAACAACTTAATTATCTCCTAATCGAACAATTAACGTGAAGACAATTAAGGACATTCTTGTTCTATTTAAAAGTAAGAGTCAAATGTTTATTGTAAAATTTGAATTAAAATCATAGATGTTATTAAAATAACATTAACGTAAACAAGAGCTCAAATTAATATTGAAATGAAAAGAATAAAAAGCATTTAAGTAAAAATTAGCGTTTGATATAAATCAGTACTGAGAAACAAAAGATAAATTCAGTAACTATTGATATTTTTGAGTTACATTGCAATATATAAGAAAATATATAAATATTAATATTTTGAAACACACTAATTGACTGAGTAGTCTGGAAATGAGATTTTTCGTTAATACAATAATTAGTAGAAAAGAATATTTAGTCAGTAAGGATGTATATAGCATAAGCCTTACGGCATAATAACGAATGTTTTAAGTCGAAGTAAGTGCCATGTGCACAATTTTATTAATATCAAATAAATTTGAAATACCGTTACAAGTTACATAGAGTTCTTATTACAGATACATCTGAAACCCAAATTAAATGTTATATTGTTACATAATTTGTCGCCCTTGAACGTGAGGCCCGACACGCCAATTTTTATGTATATCGTATCGTTGCAAAAGAAATGGCGTTCCAGTTTGTGGGGCTCCGCAAATACAAATAAATTTATATTTGCAGTTGTAGCGTTGCAGATGTAATGTCGCCCTGGACGTGGGGCACGACATGACTAAATTTATGTACAAAAATTGTTTACATAAATTGCAGCCCATGATCGTATGATCCTCACCATTTAACTATTAAAATTTTTTTATGTAGCTAAATGGTTGCTCTAAAATATAAAGAGTGTGTTAAATGAAAAATTTATAATACGTCATAATTATTTATATTAAACAGTAACTGAATGTAATGTTAATTGTTGTGTAATCACACAACTGGCGCCCACGAATAATATTGTTTGTCTATGTAACAGGTGTAACTGTAATGATTATTAATAATAACTATTAATAAAAATAAATAAATAAATAAGTAGGGAACGGTTATCAATAATAATTGTTAAAGATTTACTACTAAAGAAATATTTTAATAATACTTCAACATGACGACTCCAGGAAATTTAGACGTAGAAGCATTCCAGACGATGGTGCGTGCCTGGATCGATGAAATAAGCACAAACAAACGGAAAAAATAAATGCTAAAATAGACGAATTAAAAGAATCTAATAAGAAACAATTAGAAGAAAAAACTGAAAATTGAAAACACCATAAAAACCGCAGAGAGTCTTGAAGAGTTAAAAATTGATGATCTCCAGTTGAAACAAGACAACATAGAAATAAAACAAAATATAATCGACAGTAATGCACAGTTAACAAAAAATTGGTGACACCAACATACGTATTGATACTTTAGAGAATAATTTTAAACAAGCTTTACATGAGCAAGTTGTACGGATTGAAAATAAACAAAAAGAATTACGTCTCGAGTGGAGAAAAGATTTAAAAGAAACACATAAACAAATAAATGATACTTTAACTGCTATAACACGAGAACAGGATGATAAAATTCAAACTATTGATAATGTATCGCAAACAAATACCAGTAAACTTAGAGAAATAGAAACACGTACTGTAGTTATTGAGAATAAAATTGAAGAAACTACGAAGGACCGTTCGGGAGACGTATCACTTATGAAAGAAGAAATTCAAGAGGAAATGAACCAGCTACGAAGTGAGTTAAGAAGACGACAGAACCAAATGACCATATTTCCTACACCAACGGAAGAAAGGAGCAGACTTAAGTTCTCAGGCGGTAAAGGGGAGAACAGTATGCAATTCCTAGCTAGAGTAGAGAAGGAAATAAAAAAAATTGGGAGTGCAATAAATGACGAGGAGAAGATAGACTTCGTCACGTTATATCTTAGAAATTCAGCCAGCCAATGGTACTCTATTATTAGAGACAACGTCAGTACATATCAGCAGTTTCGTGAGGCATTCGAGAACTGATACTGGAATCTACATACCCAACGACAAGTACGGGATCAACTCGAACATGGAAAGTTCAATGCACAAGGACAGCAGAGTATTGAACAATACACAATTACGCAAATAAAACGTGTAAAGCATCTTAAACCTAAATTATCAGAATACGAAATTGTTTCAAAATTATCTTACCATTTTCAGCGAGATATCCAGTTAGCAGTTTATACGCAGGGAATTAAAACCATAGAAGAATTTTTAATCCTTGTAACACAGTCAGAAAATATCAATAGAGGTAAGAACACACAATACTGGGAACAAAAACACGGAAATCACCACCGTAATTATCACAGAGGTGACAAGAAAGCTATACAAAACACTACACCGCACCGTGATAATTATAAAATAAATTATTCGCCACCAATGTACAACACTACAACACGCACAGCTAAAGCGACTGAACAAATAATTACAGCTAAACTACAAGGAGACGTTGTATGGTCGTCCAATGGTAAACAGTTTTTAAAACCAGTTGACAAACGCGTTACCGCAGTACGAGGGTATGATGAGAAAAAAGTGAAGAGAAATGGACGAGAAATGAATGAGATGGAGACAGTAACATTCCACAGCCGACCGTCTACATAAAAGTCGTCACAATGACTGAATAAACGGAAGCAAAATTATAAAATAAACAACACATACCCCTGCGATATTAGGGAGGAATTATTAAACAACGAACAGGATATAAAGCGAGACGCGCAGCAAACACAATGCCCTATTGTGACAGTGAGTATAAACAGGTGAGAATACGGATGCTAATTGACACTGGCAGCCAACTATCAGTTCTTAACGCTGCATGGGTCCAACGCAATAAGAAATATTTTTAAAATGCTGCAAATTTGCCCGTAAATAATTTAAATAATACAACAGCTACCAATAAAAAAGAAAGAGTTAAACAACAAGCATATGTAACCCTAAAATATAAAAATCTAGAATTAGAAAACCCCATGATAATTATGCATAAGTTGATTTATGATGGAATTTTAGGTATCGATATACTAAATGCAATAAATGATAAGATTAATGTTAATGATAATACAATTTTTTGTAATTATAAAAATGTCCAATATGAATTAATTATGAAGAGCGAGGGAGAAGAGTGCAAGGTAAGTGAAACAAAGAGTGCAAGGTAAGTGAAACACCTACTACTTTGTGCAAGCCACAGATACAGTATGGTCCAACTCGACATGTGTATGCGGTAGATGAAGGGATGACGACACAGGAAGAAGAGAAACTGCACGAATTAATAAAAGAATACAGTGATGTATTTAGTAAAGTACCGACGCAGACGACAGTTTACGAGCACTCTATAGTTGTGTCAGACCCTACGAAAGTCATTAGGAAGACATACCCTATCCCAATGCGATATGAGGGAGAGGTTGAACTGGAAATTCGGCGTATGATCGAAAGTGGAGTCATAGAGCGATCGAACAGCAACTTCCTGAATCCTCTAGTGGTAGTGAAGAAGAAAAATGGTGAAATACGTCTATGCCTTGACATGAGGGAGCTGAACAGCATTGTATTAAAGGAGTATGACAGTGCACCAACTGCGGATGAATTATTTACTAAGTGTGAAGGAGCAAGGTATCTGACGAAGCTAGATTTACACTCAAGTTTCTGGCAGATTCCAATTCGTGAAGAGAATAGAAAGTTCACCGCTTTCCTGTATAAAAATAAATGCTACCAACACAGGGTAGTACCCTTCGGATGAAGCACGAGTTTATCAGCCATCGTAAAGTGTCTAGAAAGAGCCCTAGGGCCGGAGATGGAACCCTACACCATGGTATTTGTAGATGATATCTTAGTTGTATCTAAAACGTTAGGCGAACATATAAAACATCTGGGCACCATATTCCACAAGTTTAGGCAAGCGAACATATCCCTTAACCTAGGCAAATCTGAATTTATCAAATCCTCTATCCAATTCCTAGGTCACGTTATTTCCTCCTCTGGTATTCAACCCGATCATATCAAAATTTCCAGCATAACTAATTTCCCTATACCCGGAAATCTCAAAGAGTTAAGACCATTCTTAGGGCTAACAGGATACTACAGAAGATACTCACCGTTATATGCAAGGTATACGCAACCCCTTCTAGAGCTGACGAAGAAAGAAAAAAAATGGAAGTGGCAGAAGAAACATCAAGATGCCTTTAACCAAGTGAAAGAGTTGTTCATCGAAAATATTATGTTACATCATCCTCAACGAGAAGGAAAATTCGTAATATACTCCGATGCTAGTGAGTACGCAGTAGGAAGTGTACTGTATCAACAAGACACTATGGGAGAGCACCGAGTTATTGCCTACGCCAGTAGAGTCTTCAAAGGAGCTGAAAAACACTACTCCACATCAGAAAAAGAAATACTTGCTATAGTATGCGCTCTTAAGCAATTCAGATATTATGTTTATGGTACTCATTTTGAGATACATACTGACCACCAAGCATTCTCATTTCTATTGAAATGCAAAACAACAAATGCCCGATTTTTAAGATGGATTTTAGCCATTAGCGAATACTCATTCACCATTAAATATTGTAAAGGTAAAGACAATATTATAGCTGATACACTAAGCCGATACATCAAAGAAGAATGTGAAGAAATTTATGAGAGCGAAAAGAAAGAAGTACGATTGTTATCAAT
Source organism: Magicicada septendecula (assembly GCA_034769895.1). NCBI lineage: Eukaryota > Metazoa > Arthropoda > Insecta > Hemiptera > Cicadidae > Magicicada > Magicicada septendecula. The sequence goes on along the minus strand of CM068375.1, from coordinate 360,834,678 downwards.
TAAATGCAAAGAGAATGATGAAGTAAAACAAATGCTGAAAAATGTAGCACAACAACAAGATTTGGATGTTACAATAAGGGAGATGAAGGACCAAGAACAGCTACCAAATAATTATAAGGTACTTAATGGAAATCTTTTCAATTTAGTAAGACAAGACTGGAAGATAGTACTAACGAATGACATGTTACAAAAATTAATTCCACCAGCAGATGAGAGTTTAGCACATGCTGCCGATCTGTAATGTTATCTGAGTCTGCGAGAAGAATTTACGATTAATAATATGTACCGAAAGATAAAGAAGTGTTATGAGTGTCAAACGGCGAAAGGACCGAATTTACACACATACGTAGAAATGAAGAGCATCCAAAAGGAAAATAAGGGAGAGCTAATTGCAGTGGATTTTCTGGGACCACTACCACAATCAAGTCGAGGTGTTAAGCACATATTGGTATGTATCGATGTGTTTTCCAAGGCAGTCCGACTGTATCCAATTATGCGACCCACAACCAAAGTTGTTCTAAAGATACTACGGCAGAAATATATTCCGTCATATGGAAAAATGAAGAAGGTACTCAGTGACCAAGGTGTACAATTCCTGAGTGAAAAATGGGAGAGGACGTTAAGGGAAAATGGAATACAACCAGTACTCACATCCATAAGACATCCTCAAGGAAAACTTGCTGAGAGAGTTAACAAAGAATTAGGTAAATATCTACGAATATACTGCCATGATCAACACAATAAATGGGCAGAATATTTACCATTTCTTGAAAAAGCCATCAACGAAAATTATAGTGAAGCAACAGGATATACTCCAATGGAATTAGAAGAAAATGAGAAGCCAAACAGATTTTGGACTAAGTATATAAACAAACCTAATAACCAGAATGTACCTGTACCAATAAGTGTGAAAATTGAATATGCAAAGCAACGGATAAGAGAAAGAGGTAACAAGAGAGTAGAAAGATTTAATCTAACTCACGAGCTACAACAATTCAACGTGGGAGAAAGTGTACTACTCAAAGCAAATCCACTGGGAAAACGAAGTGATAATACGGCGAAGAAATTCTTCAGAGTTTATAATGGACCGTATACGTTAAGACAGCGTGTAGGACAACACACTTTCATCGTATATGATGAGATACAGAAGAAAGAAATTAGTAAATTCCACGCAACGTCATTTAGGAAGTTCTACACATGAAAACAACGAGGTCAATGAAACCAGTCAGATCAGCTGTTTGTTGAAGCCACCCTACTACAAGGTCACGAGCAGTGAGCGTATAAAGAGGGGAGGTAAGACATTTGTATACTCTCCAATTAAGGGTGAAATGGCGAATATTATTCTTTATTATTTGTTACATTTTTTCAAGTGTAATGATAATAATAAAAAAAAATTTATTAAATAAATTTATTAAATTTTTTTTGTTACCAAGCAGAGGGATAATGCGACAGTACAAATAAGTGATGTACTGAGCATTGGATATAAAAATTTAAATATACCTAATAAACTGTAAATAATTAATAATGTATTAGAAATAAGCATGTCAGGGATTGCAAGCTTGGCTCAGACAAAAATATGAACAGGTGTTTCGACCTGAATCGACGTGCACACACACAAATGTAACTGAAAGTGTGTACACCAGTATTTTGCTAGTGTGTGTGAACGCAGGTCTATGCAGGCGAGTTTACCACCCCAAGATGAACTGTTTTTCCGTAATTATTCATAAACTATAATTAAGGAGTAAAATCCAAAAACACAATAAAATGTAATAAAATTTACTAAATACTGTGTACGAAAACCATGTGAAAGTGCCACACCGTACGAGTATAATAGTACAAATCGAAAGGGTTAAGTTGCAATGTCCAAAATTACAGTGAACATGTGTTGTAAAAATAGTTATAAGATAAGTATAAGCGTATACTTACAGGACTCTGCAATTCGCAGAAATATAAGAAATAGCAAAATTGACAAAGAGTGGGGGTACTGAACCCAGAGACAGTTTCTGACATGCCGATTTCGTACCACTGCAGGTGTTGATCAAAACATGGGTATAAATAGGACACACAAGCTACAGTGGTTCTCTTTCTTAAATCATCCACGGTGCAGCGGGAGCTTCTGCCCGTCCGCACAGAATATTTAAATTTTTGTAAATAGTTTCATCCTTCCAGTTACATACAGTTATGTAACTGGATTGTAAAACAAACAATTTTTAAGTAGTAACAAAATTACATAAGGAGATCCACATAAGAATATCAACTGACGTCCGAAACAGCACGAGTGGAAGTTCCAGAGAGCGATACGACGCTGGACAGAGAAAGAGTGAGTCGACGCTGAACAAGTGGAGAAGAGAGAGGCGACGCTGGACAAGAGGAGAAGAGCGAGTGATGCTGAAGTTCGAGACGAGGACGATTACAGAGGGATCCAATGATTGAGTATGATTGACGACGATAAGGTGATAAACAACTTAATTATCTCCTAATCGAACAATTAACGTGAAGACAATTAAGGACATTCTTGTTCTATTTAAAAGTAAGAGTCAAATGTTTATTGTAAAATTTGAATTAAAATCATAGATGTTATTGAAATAACATTAACGTAAACAAGAGCTCAAATTAGTATTGAAATGAAAAGAATACAAAGCATTTAAGTAAAAATTAGCGTTTGACATAATTCAGTACTGAGGAACAAAAGATAAATTCAGTAACTATTGATATTTTTGAGTTACATTGCAATATATAAGAAAATATATAAATATTAATATTTTGAAACACACTAATTGACTGAGTAGTCTGGAAATGAGATTTTTCGTTAATACAATAATTAGTAGAATAGAATATTTAGTCAGTAAGGATGTATATAGCATAAGCCTTACGGCATAATAACGAATGTATTAAGTCGAAGTAAGTGCCATGTGCACAATTTTATTAATATCAAATAAATTTGAAATACCGTTACAAGTTACATAGAGTTCTTATTACAGATACACCTGAAACCCAAATTAAATGTTATATTGTTACATAATTTGTCGCCCTTGAACGTGAGGCCCGGCACGCCAATTTTTATGTATATCGTATCGTTGCAAAAGAAATGGCGTTCCAGTTTGTGGGGCTCCGCAAATACAAATAAATTTATATTTGCAGTTGTAGCGTTGCAATATATAATTTTACCTTATAATTAGATCAACATTGATACACAATTTAGATTACAAATACTTGGGCTTAATACTGATACATGGAAACATTGTATTTCATTACAAATTTGCGAACCCAACAGTGGGGCTTTTGAGCATTATCAAATAGAAAAAATACACACCAGAGATTTTCGTTACAAATTGGCGCTCAACGAGTGGGCTTTAGTTAAGTAAAAAATCTACTATATCGCTATTACTTAACTGGAGCAGGCAACTATTAGAGGCACAGGAATGCATACGAGAGGTGTTTCTAAAAGGATGGCGAAATACCAAGAAACGGAAGAAGATAGACGGGAAGAAGAAGCAGAGGTAGTTAGAGACACCGAAATGGAACAACAGGCGGGTGACAAGGAGGAAGCCACAGGATGCCTGGATTTACAAAAATTATGGGAATTAATTAAAGAAGATTCTAAGAAACAGAAGGAAGATTATTTTAAACGAATGGAGGAACAAAATAAATAAACTAATGAGAAAATAGACAGTATTAAGGAGGATAATAAACAAACTAATGAGAAAATAGACAGTATTAACGAAAACTCAAAGAAACAAAATGAAATTTTGAGTGAGAACTTAACCAAATAATAAATGAAAAATTTGACAGAAATAAAGAGGAAAATGATGAGAATAACCGGCTGATAAATGAAAGATTAAACCAAATTAACGAAATGCTTGACAGGAACGACGAGAGCTTAAAGCAGATTCAGGAAAATAACAAACAAAGAGACGAAAGAATTGAAAACAATAATAAGGAGTTGCGGCAAATTATAAATGAACAAAACCAAGCGTTGAGGGAAGTCATCAATGAAAGGATTGCCAATGTCGATGAAACACTTAGCAAAAGGGTGGATGATTACGAAAAGGAAGTAAGACAGCAAATAACTGAAACTAAGGTAGGTCTAGAAAAGACAGATGAAACCATTATACAACTCGGAGTGGAAGTACAGGCCAAAATAAATCAAGTAGAAAACAATAACAACACGAGAATAAAAGAGGTACAAGCGGAAACACAAGAAAAATTAGACGAGGTACAAATTAACAAAGCTGGAAGGATAGAACGGGTTAACAATGAAATGTAGACAATGAAATTAAGACAAACGCGTAAAAGGAAATTAATAAATACACAGGAAGGATTGGAGATGATTAAAGGGGGATTAGTTAAGATGCATAATATACTAATTACGGAACCAAGAGAACTAAGTCAATTTAGAAACTATCAACGAACCACAATTGAATTCCCGGAGAGATTAGAAGGACCGAAAAAGCTAAAACTAACCGAGGAGCATGGAGGACTTATGGAGATTATGTATGAACCATTCGAACGATTAAGAAAGAATACGGAAGAATCAGTTCGAAAAACGACGACAGTACAGAGGAAATAATGGACCACGGTTAAACCGATTCCAAAGAGAATATAGAGAAAAGGGACGGATTTTATTAGAATATACTAATTATATATTATTTAATATACTTATTTAATTAACTAATTAAAACATATTAAACTAACTATTAAATGAAATAAACTAATTACACGGTACTTCAGAGGAATTAGTTGGAATCAATTTTAAAACCACAAAATTCAAAAATAAGTAAGAACACCTTACTATATAATTCAGAAGAAATTATTTTAAACTAATAAACATAAAAGAAGAGAAAGAAGGGTTAGAAATGAGTTAGATGAATGAAGAATATGCCATACAATTTATGATAAGGAGGAGATTCAGTGTTTAATTGCAGAAGTAAATGGGAGTGAATTAAAAATAGTAAAATACGTATGCTAAAGAATAATTAATTGACAGAACGGAACTAAGAAGAATTTAAAATGAATATTGAACAGCTTTAACTACTATACTGGTGAATAATATGATAAATGGAACTACAAAACAACGAGATAAAAAAGTTAAGATAAGTATTACGATACCTCAGAAATAATAGTAATCATCCCTTGAATATAAGTTTGTAGGGAAGGAGCTACCTTATAGATAATAATTATGTGTATTGTGTTGTGATAGTGCAACTTTTATTTTTTTTCTGGACAGAGATGAAGTTCCTCTGATCTCAGACGATATAGTTAGGGAAACGGCAGAGTAATGGAAGCCAATAGTGCCCCTCTGATTCCGTACAAGCTATGATATTAGGGAAAAATGTTAGGGAAATATAGTATTTTAGAGATTATACACCAAGCGAGGTAATTAAATATAAATAATATAATAAGAAATGATGGCGTAGTCAGCTAAAAGAAGTTATGAGTTCCAGAGAAAAGGACAGGTCTACAACTGAGGGAGGTACAAGTAGAGAATTAATGATTAGATATACAATGAATATCAACACAGATTTCCGGTGCAATTAAAATTTTAAGGAATAGAAATAGAAAATAAACCCCAAAGAACCCATTGAATTGCGTACTAAAGCAGAAACAATAAAAAACTGAAACCATTATAAATTGATAATTTTATCAAATAAATATTCCAAGGCATGAAGAAACTATAAGTTTACTTCAACTAACGATATTCAGCTAAAATAAACTTCTTCCGGAGGGGGAGTATTAGGTAACGTAACGAAGTTAAGGTCCCATACGTTACATAAAAACTTTGTTACTATCGAATTAAAACAATACTCAATATGTGCCATAATTTAGGTTAGGGAGGGAAACCTCACATAATAAATATATTAATAATACCTAGTAAGGTTACTAGGTAATAAAATATAAAAAAATGTCTACAAATATAAAATATGGAGTGATCAGTGGAAGCTGTAAACAATAAACATAGTGTCCAATGACAGGAAATTACTATAGACAGTTTGAACTGTGAGTACCCTGTTTCATTGATATTTAACGTTTTATAATGATGTACATGTTGTTGTGCTTTATCATGATATTATGTTTACATGATATTTATTCTGTGTTTTGTATGTGGAAGGTGTGAAGCAATTGCTTTGAGAAAGTATTAAGTAATTGATACTAATTTCATTCATGTTAAACTTTTTAAGAATAACTATTTGTGCATTTTCTTTGAGTAATTAATGAAGATATCGTAAGATAATATTTGTAAACTTGGCCAGGAAAGCAATAATTGTTAATAAATTGTCAAGGGGTCATTGTAATAATGTAATAAACAGATGAAGGGTTCAATAATAAAATAAATAATAATAAATTGAAATCAGTATAAAATAAAATTAGAATAATTGGCCATAAGCCAGTGACTCATTGTACAGTAGGTCAGGTCAGAAAAGTTAAATTAAAAATAAAAATTTTTAACACTTGTAATAAAACAAATAGTCCTAAAATTAGTATTTTGTAAAAGGAAAATAATACCTGTTAAACTAAGTCGGTCAAGAAGAAAATGCAGTAAAATGTATATGGTTTAATAATGCATGTTAGGTGAAAGTTTAATGATTTAATGTAATTTTAATAAGGAATATTTTATTAAATAAGTGTAAGAATATTTCCTAATTACGACTCTAGGATAACAAATATTATCCAATAACAGAAGAAGAAGATGGTTGTCAGGGACGACTGAATGCAAGATATCATGTTGATTTCAACATTCAATTGTTATATGTGAATGGGTAGAGTTGAGTTAATACAAATTTAAAAAAGAAAACCAAAACTAAATGAATCAAATTAAATAAATCAAATTTCATAAAAAGAAATCCATTAAAAAGGACTGAGTAGTAACTTCTGAATCTATCTCTCAGCAAATATAATTCGATATACCATTAAAGTTAAATGAATTCAAAAAATAAATCATTCAACCTACTAACAGCAATAGAGTAATGATGAAAATGAACTATAGTTAAATAAAGATGATCCATAGCCGAGGGATTCCCAATTAATTAAAGATATATTTAAAAAAAACGAAGAAATTTGAAATAACGTACTAAACCTCACTTTTCACCACCGAACGAAATCTTAATACTACACAAATTCCATTGGGATCTGCAGCTACCAGAACCGTGAAGATTAACGAAGACCAGAACTGAAAGTTCTACTACATCCTGGGACATCAATACCAAACTTTTATTGAGAAACTGGAGGCTGTTATTATCCAAGAGCTGAATCACCATTCTGTTCTCGTCTCGGCTTAGCAGAACACTGTCATACTAAGTATCCTGTCAAAGTACGGTAAAAAAACTGCTTATATTTGAATTTTATATAATAAGATTTTATAACAAAATTGTAATACCTAGTAACTTTAAAAATTGCATTACCTGACCTTACTAATTTTTAAAAGAACTACATGTACCCTGAAGTAAAAACAAATTAAATATTATAATTAATTTTTAACATATCTGAAACCCGAATTCAATGACGAATCGATTACGTATTGTGTAATCGATATGGTGTATTAGTGGCAAGAGGAAGCATCTGTTGGAATTGAAAAATATATAAAATAAAGAATCTTTCTTGAATTTGACGATTTCTTGTTATTTGTAGAGTAATTAGCGTATTTCGTATAGGTTGTAAGTTACAGAGGAAGGAACGTGAGAAATACATCAAGCGGAACGACTTAACCTATAATAACTGGTCGATCGCAAACTACAGCGCTCATCTGCTGACAGCTGGTGAATACGGGAGAATAGAGAACTAAATTGTTTTCTCCGCTCTCTGCTCGTTACTCTCTCGATAGTATATACAGACTAGGCTTGGAGAAAAATATTGAATTACACAATATATTAACTGGAATAGAGCGTTTTTCTTTTGTAAAACACTTAATAACTACCTAATGCAGATATATTATCAATAATCGAATAATATAATCCATAAAAAACATTTTTCTTTATAATTAGATTAACGCTGATGCACGATTTTGATTACAAATACTTGGGCTGAATTAACTATAAACCTGCAACCGTATTACACTAGTAATTAACATTGTATTTCATTACAAATTGGCGAACCCAACAGTGGGGCTTTTGAACATTCTCAAAAATAATCAATAAGTAACAAAAAATACACACCAGAGATTTTCGTTACAATATATATATATACAGTATATATATATTGTACTGGTTTATTTTTTTATAACAGGTATTGTAATAAAGATCTGTACCTACTGTTATTATATTTTTTTATTTACCAGTACATGTAAAGAAACTCTTTTTCTCAGGGTTAATGATTATTAAGTTATTTTATCGTATTTACGATTAAATCTATTAATTTATTTTCTTTAAACCAACCCAGATTCAGTTAATGGGTAGTACTTTGGTAATTAACCATGTAAAAAATAACTAACGTATTAGTGTAACTTAACCGTCTCTGAATTCTTCCAGCTGCCACGGGTTCACTTCTGGTTGTTGTTTACCTTTCTTTAACAGCAATATTCAGCTTGGCAATCTGTTTCTTCACACGAATCTCTTATTGCTCTTACCGCTGGATACCGCTCTCCAAGATTACTGCAACACCGATGTCTCCTTTGAACATTTAATTATTCGTTAGGGCCACTGAAACTCTTCTCCAGTCCAAGATTTTCCTCTTCTGTTGTCGTTCTATTCAGGATATTGTTATATTTTTTGTATTATTATTTATTTATTCGATATTATAATCAAACTCTGGAATCACTATTCAAAATCCTCTGCTTTATTTTCTTTTCCAAGTTACATTACTTTTATGATGTACAACAGTTATTATAATTTAATATTCTTAATGTGACTCTGATTGAATTAAAAATTAGACTCTATTTACATAATTCCTCTTTTTCATCTTTATAGTATTCAATATTAAATTAGACTACTCATGTTACTTTCCTTAGATATAAATTTAGACTCGTTTTACATAATTCCTCTTTCATCTTTTTAGTATTTGGTATTAAATTAGACTAATACATTTTTTCTTCATCACTCTCCAAAACAATCTCTAACAATCTACATATTTGCCACATTGATAATTCCCTACCTTCGTTACATCTTTTTATCATATACCTCTTAAAAACTTATATAACTTTTCTACTTCTTATTAAATATATTTATTTTATTTCTAATATTCTGAATTCTAGTTTGTATTTATAATATGATCATTCTCTTACTATTTCCTCTTATTATAATATTCATTTCAAATTTCATATATTCTTTTCATAACATATATCTTTATACTGTGTTATCTCATATAGGCATCTACCTCTATGTTGATGGGTGAGTCGATACAATGTTTTTGTTTACATTTTCAAACATATGTTCCAATTCTAATAAATTTATATATTTTTTCTTTTAAAATTTATTATTTTCCTCTTATGTACTGTGTTGCATTTTAACAGCAGTACATAATACTTTCTCTTATTTCATAATCTCAGATACAATTTGATGTGAGATTTTGAAATAACTAATTTCTTATCACAAAGATGGTCGAACATTAATATTGAAAACATATGATTAATTCGCTAATTGTATATCACAAAATTCATTTCATAATTTGGTTTTTTCTTTTAATAACATAACAAGTATGGTTCCTCACTATCAAGAATCACCATATCTTACACACTCATTTATGGCTTAAAATAACATTAATCAAACCAACTGGTTTTACATCAAAAATAATAAGTATAAAATAACAATTGTGCCTAGTTTCATGGCTAAAAAACTCCAAAACATGACTAAACATTCTCTTTTTTCGGACCTCACCTTTCCCAATCCGGGGCATACATCTCATTTGCTCTTTGTTTAGTTGATTATTATGATTACAGAATTGTCTGATTTCTTGCATTTTCTCCTCCCACATTGGATTATTTAGTGTTAACTGCTGTAGTGACTTTCTATTGATTGGTCTATCCTTATATGAGTATTCAAATTTATCACTTAATTTGGTTGAATTGACCATTTTCCTTACCTCTTCATTTTTATTCATAATTTTTATAGGTATTTTTTGTTTATCGTATGTAAATACCACCCGATTAGTTTCTAAATCAATAATAGTTTCATACTTCCGCAAGTTATCACATCCGACTAATATTTCTGTTTCTATATTTTGATATACTACAAATGTTAATGGTATCACCCTTCCATTGAATTGTACATTCATCATTATTTGTTTGCGAGCAGTTCGATTGGCTCGTCCTGTTACACCCACTATAGTAATTTTGCTCACAGGTAATTCATAAATTCTGTTGGCCTTTCCTTCGGATGACGTGATTCCCTTTTCCATTTCTTTTAATTCATGGTATTTATTCATACTCATCAATGATATTTCGGCACCAGTATCAATAATAAAATTTTGATTGGTTTTCCCATATTGACCGGTAATAGACACTACATCACTTTCAATTATATTTCTACTGATTTTCTCGTTGTCCATAAAATCCTGACCTAAACTGGTTATCCAAGACAGTGATCGGCTATTTGACTGTGGTTGACCACTGCACTCACTCACAGTCTTCTCTAGTTTTCCTGATTTTCATTTATGGTTACTCTCTCCTCTCTCCTTCCTTCCTGTTGACTATTTTCTGATTGGGAAAAGGAACTATGTTGCTATCTATTTCTTAACTGTTCATAGTTGTTGTTCACCTCACTCTGTCTCTCCTCATTGCGAGAATATTCATTTCGATCAGTCTCCCTCGGGTAACGACTATTGTAAATTCGGGAATCATAGTTTCGGCGTATAAAATTTGCTCGATAGTTATTTGAAGCGTGGTTGCCCCTATAATTATTATTGTAATTGTTACTATCATATCTCCGGTCATTCTGGTTATCGTTTCTGTAGTAATTTCTTCCACCTTCCCTATCTTGGTATCTTGGAGCATTTCTTTGGTCGTTCCTTTCTACTATTTGATTCCTATCACGGTTTTGTTCTGCCGGATATCTATTAGTGTAGCTGTCTCTTCTCATATTCCCTTGTTTAGCGCGATTGTCATAATTCAATTTCCTCTCATAATCAGTGAGTAGTAATGTCATTGCTTCTATAGTATTGGCTTGACTGGCAAATTGTGCTAAGCTTACCGTTTCAGGAAAATGATGACTCAAAGCTTCCACCACATATCTGTCATCCATGGGTGGGTCTAAGTATCTTGCCCTGCAAACATGCGATAAAAAATACGAGGTTGGTGTTTGTCCTATACTTGGATTGTACCTACCATATACTATGGTCTCCCGCACCCTTGTCTGTATGGATCGCGTCCAATATTTATTTTTATAGCTGTCCACAAATTCCTGGTAGCTATTCAAGGTCTTTCTAACAGCATCCCACCAATAATCATTCATTTCATGGAACCCTTGATCTAACATTAGCTTAATTCTCTCCCATCTATTTTCCTTGGGACTATTCAAATATTCCTACATTCTATTTAAATATTCCATAGGATTTTTTATATATCCTTTCATATGTGGCACCTCATGACTGATATTCTTGTCTTCTCGTATAACACACGTTCGATTACCATTTTGTTCTATTTCCTTGACCCTTACTACTAATTGTCCCATGGTATCCTCTATTTTGGTATTATTGCTGTCCAACTGTTGTCCCATGGATTGAATATTGCTCGTTACTTCCTGTTTGTGTTTTACCAATTCTCTCGTCATCTGTTCTATGACTTCTTGTTTATTTTCTCCTAATTTCTCTTCCACTTGTTCCTTCAGTGACTGTTGTTTCGTTTCTATACTGTCTAACCTATTTTCCATTGTTTCCATATTCAATTTCACCTCTGCAAATTGTCTAACATTCCTTTCCTCATAATTTTTCAATATTAACTCAACTTCAGCCTTTTGCTGGTCTAATTTATTATTCACCCCATTTATTTGTTGTTGAATGGTCTCCTATAATTCCTCATTATTTTGTCTTAATATATTTTCATTATCTAGTCTCATTTGTTTAAAATTTTCGTTGGTTTTGTTATTCCCTTCCATTATAATTTTGATCATCTCCTGGAAATTTGCATCCATTGGTTTGTTTGGTTTTTTTGGTTGGTCCCCTTGGACATCCTCTAATATTATTTCCATTTCAGTTTCTTCCTCTTCAACACTATTACTTCTTAATTCATATCGTTGCTCTAGTTTGTTAGCCATTTTACAATATTGAACTTAATTTAATTACAAGGATATTTTTATACTAATTAAATTTAACAAAATTGTGTTATTTGGTGCTGGTTTAAAGAAAATCTTTGCTTTCACGTATGGGCGCCATTTTGTACAGCTTTATTTTTTTATTACAGGTATTGTAATAAAGATCTGTACCTACTGTTATTATATTTTTTTATTTACCAGTACATGTAAAGAAACTCTTTTTCTCAGGGTTAATGATTATTAAGTTATTTTATCGTATTTACGATTAAATCTATTAATTTATTTTCTTTAAACCAACCCAGATTCAGTTAATGGGTAGTACTTTGGTAATTAACCATGTAAAAAATAACTAACGTATTAGTGTAACTTAACCGTCTCTGAATTCTTCCAGCTGCCACGGGTTCACTTCTGGTTGTTGTTTACCTTTCTTTAACAGCAATATTCAGCTTGGCAATCTGTTTCTTCACACGAATCTCTTATTGCTCTTACCGCTGGATACCGCTCTCCAAGATTACTGCAACACCGATGTCTCCTTTGAACATTTAATTATTCGTTAGGGCCACTGAAACTCTTCTCCAGTCCAAGATTTTCCTCTTCTGTCGTCGTTCTATTCAGGATATTGTTATATTTTTTGTATTATTATTTATTTATTCGATATTATAATCAAACTCTGGAATCACTATTCAAAATCCTTTGCTTTATTTTCTTTTCCAAGTTACATTACTTTTATGATGTACAACAGTTATTATAATTTAATATTCTTAATGTGACTCTGATTGAATTAAAAATTAGACTCTATTTACATAATTCCTCTGTTTCATCTTTATAGTATTCAATATTAAATTAGACTACTCATGTTACTTTCCTTAGATATAAATTTAGACTCGTTTTACATAATTCCTCTTTCATCTTTTTAGTATTTGGTATTAAATTAGACTAATACATTTTTTCTTCATCACTCTCCAAAACAATCTCTAACAATCTACATATTTGCCACATTGATAATTCCCTACCTTCGTTACATCTTTTTATCATATACCTCTTAAAAACTTATATAACTTTTCTACTTCTTATTAAATATATTTATTTTATTTCTAATATTCTGAATTCTAGTTTGTATTTATAATATGATCATTCTCTTACTATTTCCTCTTATTATAATATTCATTTCAAATTTCATATATTCTTTTCATAACATATATCTTTATACTGTGTTATCTCATATAGGCATCTACCTCTATGTTGATGGGTGAGTCGATACAATGTTTTTGTTTACATTTTCAAACATATGTTCCAATTCTAATAAATTTATATATTTTTTCTTTTAAAATTTATTATTTTCCTCTTATGTACTGTGTTGCATTTTAACAGGAGTACAATATATATATATATATATACTAGTAAAATATATGAGTCATTTTTCAAGTTATATGTTCATTGATTACACAGTATATATGTACAAGTGCATGTAGTTCTATATGGCGCGCGCGCACACACACACACAAACATACATATGTTTAAATATGTATAATTTTAACTGTGTGTTCATTTTGTAGGTGTTATTGAATTAATTAATAACACTTTGGTAAAAACAATGTTTTCCAATTGTAAACATTACAAACATTATGGACTTAAGTAATGTAAGTCATCACTGTGAGAAATGTCGTCTTGACAAAATCAAATTCCTTATGTAAAAGTTTATTATATACTTATATTTACTTACATCCGTTTCTAAAATGTAATGGATACTATTCTGGTATGTGGATAACATGTAACCATAATAATAGAAAATCTGTGAAATGAAATTAGGCATTCCCTTCTCGGACAGTTTCTCAGTCATTGTTTTACAACTCTTGCCAGAAATGCTCACTGAACAAAGTTTAGTCGAAAAGCACAATTTTTCTGACTCCAATAAATTTTTCCTAACAATAGTGACTGCCTAGTCAAATATCACTTTTATTTGCTGTTTACGAATATTACAGTGAATTAAGTCGCATTGTCAGAATATCGTCAAAACGTTTCATCGATGTAGTAGCAACATTTAAAATAATAGAATTATATCAAAATGTGTTTACTTCTGAATATGGAATGGCAAGTCTATTAAAAAAATGCTAAACATGCCACAAAATTTAAAAATTTATTTAGGAATTGGATATGTCTATAGTAATTTAAGCGTAAATCTGTATGATTGGTCAGAGCCATATCATACAGAATATCACTGGATAAATATTTATTATAAATGACGTTACAATTTCAACATTAGTATAAAGTATATATTAAGGATTATTAAGTATATATATATGTGTGTGTGTGTGTGTGTGTGTGTAATTTTCCATATAAGTAACTCGACGTTTCTTGCAGTAATTATATAAATTTGTGATGTTATTCAATTTGTTTCTTCTGCAAGTAGTATAATTCGTATGTTCTTTTTAACACCTGATGCACGTTTCACTGAAAAATATTAGTATCATCAGAGTTTTCTAAGTAAATTAATAACAATCGAAATAATTCTATTAATATAAAATTAACGAATAAACGAATTTGTATCGATTTTAATGTAAAATAACTAATAATCGATTTAGGTCGATTAGTTAACGATTTTTTTAATGTTTATTTTCTTCAGCAGCTGTTTTCTCGGTTATATTTGAAAATTTGTTGTTTATATTTTATTCATTTTTATTTTTTAGTAAATTTATAATTTTAAATAGATCGTCTTGTTTGTTTTTTTTAGGTTTGTTCTTTGATTAATAAATTATTGTTATTGTGTTTGTAAATATTAAGATTTTCCCAAATATTCATTTTTTGAACTTTTTGTATGTTTTTAATTATTTTTATATTTTCAATGTTTGGAAATTGGTGGTTATTATTTAGACAATGTGTGGCTAAATTAGATTTCTAATATTTGGTTTTAAATATGCGTTGTAGTGTTGAAGGAATCTATCTAGTAGTTTTTTCTTTGTCTGGCCCACGTAAAATGTATTGCAATCTGGACATTCTATTTCATATATATTCCATTTTTATTGTGAGTAATGGATTTAGTTTTAGGTTTTATTTTATTAAAAATTATAGTATCTGTATCATAAGATATTTTTAAATTAGTATCTTTAAATATTTTATTTAATTTTTGAGTTGTATTTCCGTAAAAAGTGAAGGTTGTATATTTTATATTATTATTATTATTAGGTGAATTTTTAAATGTAGTGTTCTTCGGAATTTTATTAGTGATTTTATGTTTAAGTTTATTTTCTAATTTATTTATAGTTTCTATTTTGTATCCATTTTCAACTGCTATTTGTTGGATAATATTTCTTTCTTTTCTTCTTTCTGTGTTATTGAATGCGATCCTAAGAATTCGGTAAATCATGGAATTAAAAACTGCCATTTTGTGTTATTGAGGATGATTGGAAGTATTTGGTATTACTAAATCAGTTTGAGAAGTTTTCCTGTATATTGAGTATTCAAAATTTGTTTCAGTTTTATTTATTTTAAGTCTAAATAATTTAATTTATTATTAGATCCTTCATCTAACGTGGATTTTATTTTGGAATGTAAATTACTTATGGAGTTTAATATTTTATTTATATTTATACCATTGTTTTGGGAAATGTAGAGAGTGTTATCAACGTATCTAAAATAACATCCTAATGGGTCGTTTAATTTTATTATATTTATTATTTGTTCGTCGAGTTTTTGTAGGAAGGTTTCTGATATGATAGCGGAGGTTAGGGCTCCCATAGCAAGACCATCTGTTTGATAGTACAATTTTTTGTTGTATTGAAAATAATTTTGATTTAAAATTATTTTTAAAGCATTAGTTAACTGTTTAATGTATGTGTACTTTCGTTATTTGTTTTCAGATTATTTATTATAATATTTATAGTTTCTTCAATGGGAATGTTTGTATACATGTTTTATATGTCGAATGAATATAATTTTACTAAAAAATAAAGATGAATAAAATATAAACAACAAATTTTCAAATATAAACGAGAAAACAGCTGCTGAAGAAAATAAACATTAAAACAATCGTTAACTAATCGACCTAAATCGATTATAAGATATTTTACATTAAAATCGATACAAATTCGATTTTTCGGTAATTTTATATTAATAGAATTATTTCGATTGTTATTAATTTACTTAGAAACCTCTGATGATACTGATATTTTTCCGTGAAACATGCACCAGGTGTTAAAAAGAATATACGAATTATAATACTTGCAGAAGAAACAAATTGATTAACACCACAAATATATATATATATTGCAACAGTCCAAATTTAATTATAACTAATAAAGATATGGTGAGTGTGTAAAATTTACAAACACGTCTATTATGGAGGAGATGAAAACTTATTTATTATACACAAGAATACGTATAGTGATTTAAGATGTATACTGTATTACAAATTGTCATCCACTCATATTTGAAATAATAGATTATATTGTTCAATAATATATCGACTTTACTTGGTTGATGCTACGTCCTCCGTATGTGCAATGCTTCTTTTGCTATCGGCGCTCACGTCCTGGTATCCTCATCTTCAGCGTCACTCCTACCTAGCGTCCTCTTCGTCCTGGCTTCCTCTTCGTCTTGTCGTCCTCTTCTATAGCAGGTTGATCCAGCGGCGATATCTCGAACAGTCTCGTTAGTGTTTAGGTCTAACTGCTAACATCAATTAGACTCTTCACAAATTGTTACACTTAAAATGATTATTGTTTTTACTCCAACCGTTTATTATTAATTAATATGTTAGGTTTTACCAATCTCAGCGTAAAAACGTGTAGTACTTGAATGGGGTGTATTAGTCTTACACCTTCCAAGAAATCTTAAAGTGTCTTTAATTCCCTATGCGGACATCTGAAACTGACACGGGAAAGGACTATAATATACTATAATTTTAATTCAACTCTTAACCCACTCGGTTCTATACGCAGAACTTCGTACAGGATACCACTGTTTATTTTAAGTTAGATTTTGCTATGGTCGTACGAGAAAAACTCTCTAACGGCGAGCGAAATTTCACCTTGCAGATGCTACAGACGAACTGTCCCGATCTTTACTATACAGACAATGAATGTTACTGAATTTAGTGTTTTCCGATTGGCTAAACTCAAGTCACATGATTGATGCTTTCAACAGATATAAAGTTTTCCAGAAAGAGTCTGTATAAATATGCACTAACTTGCATAGAATTATCTACAAATTTTTATGACCCTATTAATGATGTGTTTCAAATTGATTCTTTCCTACTTAAAAAATCATATTTTTCAAATAGTTATGAACCTCAGAGTATATACACAAATTGTAGCTATTTACATAAAAAATCCATTGTCAAAATGTCGCGTCGATCGATTAATTACCGCGGAATATATAGCGACACACGTTATCACACCCGCACACGCGCACAAATTCACTCACAAAATACATGACAATAAAGAACATCTTTCTATGAAGAATTTGGTATACCCTATATGCTTATCAATTCCTAAATACAAAACTTACGGCTAAAAGACAAAGTATTACATAAAAGCAATTTAAACATGAAAATGCTCGTGATCCATGTGCTCTGATAAAAATAACATAGGTTATCATCCTGTGTTCCGTTGCAGGATTAACCCCTCCACGTGTAAAAAAAAAATTTTTTTATATGGAAAAATAAAAAAATGTTTGTTGTTGTTCTCTTCCTAACCTGAATTGACATAACTTCCTCGAAATAATATTAACCATCCAAATAATAACCTAATAAATTCAAAAATTAAATTAAATTAATAGCTTCTATCAAACAACATTCCTCAGCTGTCACTTTGACAGCAAAGATGAAAACAAACAAACGCACGTGGCTAGATATCATCAACATTCCTGAAGACAGATAAGCACATCAACACTTCTGACGTCATTCGGCTATGTCTATGTATACAACAGTTCATCCATACATTTTTCCAACATGATCACAATTATTCTTACTTTACATATATTTTTATACAATTTCCTACCAGTCATTCCAACTATATATCCTGGCATTTTAGGTTTAATTATCTTGAACGTAATATTTTCTTAAGGATGATGCATGGAAATTCTCTATCACCCTGTATGTATTTGGGTTTGTGACAATGTATGTATTTTTACCCACTTGTTCCGATAAAATATATGGACCGTTGTATATTCTTAAGAATTTGGCTGCAGTATTATATTCCTTGTGGCCATCATTTAAAGCTCGCAGGACTACCTTCTCACCAGTTTTGAAAGTTACCAGTTTGTTATCCACATTAAACTTCTCCGTCCGTTCTTCGGCACACTTTTTAATGCGTTTCCCAGCTTCTATCTTTTTAACAAGATTTGGAATAAGCAATTTCTGCGTTTTAATTCTCTTGATGCACCCATCCCAGACACTCTTTGACACTTCCCCACACGTTTGCAAATACCTGTAATCAAACGATTTGCAAACAGCGGAAGTATGAAATTAGCCAGAAATTCTCTACCATCTCAAACTTGTTAAGGAGAGTTTGACCGACCTGTTCGATATTGTTTCAAATAGAAAACACATGATTTATTTGGAACAACCAATCACAACCCTGTATTAAGAGTAGACGCTAACTCAGAATGAGGGATTGATCACTCTTTGTTAAGGCATTAAATAAGCAAGACGTGTGTTAAATACGATCGCAATTGCACAAACAACGCAAAGTATTTATTTAAATAAACATTTCGCGAAGTGGTCCGCAGTAGTAGAGGAACTAGTAAAGTTCAATAAATAATCTCGCTGCGTAATAACTAATTAATTAAATAAATAAATAATTAATTAACAGTGAAGTGTCCTGTGCACCAGAATAGCTACAGCATTTGTAATTGTCCAGGATCATCAGTCAACGTTATTGGTCAGCATCATTTCTTCTGAACCGAACCATCAAAAGGAGTATCTATACTGATTACTGTCTACGGTCGACGCATCAATGAGATAAGAAATATATTCATTGATCAATGAACATAAATAACAAAATAAATAATTAAATCAATAAACATTTTTAAAAGACACTATAAATATTCAAATTTTGTATTTAATTATTAAGATTAGACATAACGTAATATAGGACTGTTGAATGGAGAGTGAGGTGTAGTATTGAACGTGCAAATTATTGCAGACCCGTTCTTTAGCACTGGTTTGGGTGATATATGGATCCTTAAATCACCCAGATAAGAGCAATTGGTCGTTTGGACGTTTTAATCTTCACTTTTCAGGCACACTCACTAACCAATAAGATTTATGTTAGCCATAAGTCATTAAATTAACTTTTAAAGAAATTAATTCAATAACAAAGTCTTTAATTAAACAAATTTCAACATTATTTAAGAGTTATTTGTAACGATTCCCCTTAAATATTCCACTCACTGAACGAATCCTGAGATAGTGTGTCTCTGTGCTCTGAGCTAAGCTGAATCCGTGTCATTTGTATCTGGGATTTGTTCTGGCGTCCAGGTAAAGTAAAAATTCACGGGTAAGTAAGATTTGTTCTATCATTATATACAGAAAATAGATAGATAGGCAAAAAGTCTAAGAACTGCAATTCTTAGTTTTCATGTTATGATATATATATATATATATATATATATATATATATATATATATATTGCAACCGTACAAATAGGTTGAATACTGGGCATTGCACCAACATAATTTAATAATAAGTGATTTCAACAAATAAATAACCCATTTTAATAATAATTCAACCTGCAATCTAAACTGTAATATAAACGCCAGACTTGCATGTTGAAACAGGGAGTAAAGTCAGCTGCTCTCTGCATGTGTGTACACGCGTAAAAGGTGTGTGTGAGGGCGACTGGTTCATTCATGAAAAACGCCACATTTTATTTAACGATATAAATTACTTGTATTTAATTAATTTATAAGACTTGTGTAAAACGTAGCTAAAAACTGCAAACACCATAATGTGTTGTTAAAAATAACGTACAAGTGTATAAAAAATGGTGCAAGATGAGCAGAAAGCGTTAGTATGAGAAGTTAAAAATTAATCGCAATGAGAGTAATTAACATAAAGGAAAAACGGTTTGTGCGTGATGAACGCCTAAAAAATTACGATCAAATAAATATCGGATAATGTGCCAAACATTACGCAATTCGCGAAGATGAGCAAATTGAATGTAACAATAAGGCGTTGGTTAAGAGTGACGCTCTCGGCACTTCCAAACAAGCAGAATATTGTCGAGACATGATTTTGGCTCTCTGGGTACAAATACGAGGACGAGCAAACATCGATATCCTTCTCGTCTGACCATGTTAGCGGCCGGAGGCTCTGCTCAAGAACTACAAATTATCTTAGTACGACTGCTGATGGAATCGGAGGCTATGTCCAACAACTAGAACTTCAAGGTTTGACCGATGACCATGGCAGCCAAAGAATCTACTCAGAAACAACAACAACAGTAGATCAACCACAAGCAGATTACGAGAATCCAGTGTAGCAGTGTACGAGCATCCAATGATCCAGAGTACAAGCATCCAATGATCCAGAGTACAAGCATCCAATGATCCAGAGTAGGAACATACAATGATCCAGAGTACGGGCATCAAGCGGACGGGGGACGACTAAACTCCTAGAATACCCGACTCCAGGACTTCCAGTTCCGAAGAGGATAATCCGTATACAGGACCAGAAAAAAACAAGTTTCAGATGTCCCACACAAATAACAAGGTGAAAGAAAGCCATACTTTCATCTAAATTGAAGACTGAATAAAAAACAATTTAATCTGGTAAAACAAGTAGAAATAAGAAGAGAAAGACTGTAATTTAATAAGAATGTAAATTGATAGATTAAATGTAACAATTCTTTGTACTTTAATTATGGTAAAATATTGAAATAATTAATGGTAATATTCACAGAAATATTTAAATTCTTTCACTAATAACTTACTGAAATTATTGATATTTGATTTTGAAACAGTATGAAATTTTACTAAGGTAACATAAATAAGCAATGCATATGCAATAACGGAGAGAAATAATTAACATAAAGAATTAATGATGAGTTAATAGTTGCGTTCTCTGTTTGTTTTGGTTTTTCCGATTGTTCTTCTTGTTGTTGTATGGGTTGGTTAGGTTCCGCCTGAGGTAGTAACATCTCTACATCTTCCACTGGTGTTGCCTCCGTGTCTTCCATACTAATCTCCTTTTCTGCTTCTGCTGCTCTCCTCTTTGATGTTGCTCGTTTGTGCATTTTTTCTGTTGTTTTTGAACCTATATCAGCCGCCAGCTAAAATTAGGAATTTAATTTTGTTTTTATTTTATTATTTATTTGCCTATTGTTTCCCCAATTACAGCCCCATGTTGGGCGCCAAATTGTAACCACACGGGATTATTCCTCACTGCTGGGTTCGCGAATCTATTACTTACCAGGAATTACAGGTTTTTATGCCTCACCTTGGATGTGTCAAATTACCACAAGACGGGTTTTAAATTAATTTATCCCTCTCTTTGTGAACATCCATTAGTAACCATTGTTAATTCTATATAAATAAAAACACATGGAATAGTATCTGGTAATAATAATAATATTGTATTTTTATTCAAAAAAATTTCTATAGTCTATTCAGTGTAACTATTAATATAATTTATAAATCACAGGGTCGATTCTCTTCTCTTTGTTTATATTATTTTTAGGTTCTTTTGGCTGATATAAAGGTTCAGTATTTATAAAGGAAAAACAAGTATAGAAAGTACATTAAATTACAAACAATAATAATAATGAATAATATAAATTGAGTATTAATTATAATAATATATATACGTTACACAATGTTTATCAGTTCAGTTTGGTTTCACACAGCCTCCTGGTCTCAGTGATGAAAAATTCCAATGTTAGTTTGTTTATGTTGTCCAAATGAAGGAATCCACTTCTTTTGGTGATCAATGAATGTTTATTTTCTCCTTTTCGTTGTCCGAAGCCTTCTGGTGGAATATTGTGATTGACGTCCAGTGTCTTGTTATTAATTTAATCCAAGTGTAGTTGTTCTTTCTGGTTGTTGGATCAGTAACATATTTAAAGGTGATTTGTTTATGATATTTCTTTACATGCTCCAATTTTATATTCTGTTATAGTTTGATATAAGGTTTTTTTTACTTTCTATCATATTATTTATTAATAATATTCATATGTTTATTGTATAAATAATTAGCTTGTTTCCAAAATTTACACTCAACTCTCCTTCTTAGCTTCTTATTTTTTAATAATCAACGAAATTCTTTTTTTCTCTTTTGGTTTTCTGGATACACATAAATAATTTGGTCATATCTGTTGAAATTTAGATGTAGTTGTCATGGGATATTATTTTTATATAATACATTATTTTTCCCTCTACATACAAGTTGATTTTTAGTTATTACATAATAATACTTAATAAAATTTACATATTATTTTATCTGACAAAACTATGAACAATTCTAATATCAAATATTCTAGTTAATTGTAATTTGACAAATATTTTGGATTAATTTATTATTTAATGAACATAATCATCTAGGCCTATGTTGATTGGTTATATTTTTATATTGGAAGACTCATAATCGATCCTGCTTACACTTGTTTTATATTAATTAACTTTTTTTAATATAAACAAATTATTAATTAACAATTATATTTTAATTACTATAATTCCCTTCAGGGCTTAACTGAATGAACACTTTTAAACCATGGTATATGTGATTAATATCTATTAAACTTATATAACTCAACACTAATAAAGAAAAAAACTAAATGTTAATGCCAGTATCTTCTGCTCCTATGGATTAGTAATTCATTTCATTAAATAATTGTTTATAATTACTATCCACTCACAGTTCTTCTTAATTGAATACCACTGTATCTCACATCCTCTTACCAATTAATTACACGTGTTTTATATTTCATTGGTAGCACATCTTAATTACATTTTACATTTACTTCTAAATTTGTATTGTACTTTATATGAGTTTCTAATTGATTCATTCATTATTCATTAAATTTATTATCGTTATTTATTTGTTTAAGGACTACTCCAAATCTAACTGGGTACTGTCTATATAGTATAGTAATCAGTCATAGTAATGTCTTTTGTAGGACTTTTGGTTTTGAAGTAGGTTCACACTTTTATTTATTTTTGTTTCTTCTTTTAAATTATTTTGATTTCGATTTGTTTAGATAACTTGTTGTTATTGCTTGCTGATATCTCCAACAGTTGAAGTGTATGATATTATGGTATTAATATTGCTTGGTGATAAGATTGACATTTATTAAACAAATTCTTCATTATTATAGGCAAATTGAAACCTACTTTTCTTGTCAATACCAATTATTTTCTTCTTTATCTCTGGAGTTTGTTTATTTGTATTGGTGGCTTTAACGAATTGTAGTTCTTGATTTTCTCTTGGTTCATTGTATATTCTATTTATATATTCCATTCTTTTATTCACATTGATTCCATACTAATGTTAAATGATTCCCCCTATATTAAAATATGGTATTATGAATGAATATCGGCGTTGAGTGGCCCTTTTACGTCCAATTGCTCATCCGAACATTCACATACCTGGTACAGTGCACTTTGGCTGCTGCCCATAAAATAATTCTAGAGTGGTGCCTTAGCTTTCTACACTCTATAAATAAAAATAATTAAAAATCTTATCATTATACACATCCTTGGAATCTTTAATCTTCTGAATATTTTTTCTTATTCTACCTTGCCTTCCAATAACTCCATTTATTTATTACATTCAATATTACTGTTGGTATATTTCTTAAGTATATTTCTTTCTCTTTTATGTAACTTGCCTTCAGAGTTCAATGATTTATTCGCCTTAATGTCATTCACCTTTGCTATTCAATACCTCTTGTAATATAGTAGTTTTAATTATCCTTCTATTATTCTATCTGTCTTTATACTGCAACTCTTCTTCAGCAACTTCATTTTCTAATTAGTTTATTAAATTTTTCTTAGGCTTATTGTCATTAATATTGAGCTCCATTATTATTATTATATCAGTATATATATTATTTATGCTTGATTAAAATAGATGCGCTTATTTCTTTTAGAATTTTGTTGTCGTTACATAATTGCCCTCCTTCAGAAATAATTATTTCTGAACATGATCTTTGTTATGGAAGAAATAATTTCTTATGTTATGTTTCATTCTTCATAATATTTTTCCTAAAGTATGCTGTAAATTGTTCTTACATTTTTTAGAATTTGGTGGTATTTTTTGTGATCAATTTCGTTTTTTATATAATAGTCATTTCAAATAATTCATGTAAGTTGATCTTACTTAATTTAGAATTTTGATGTTTCTTCTTAATAGATTCAAAATAATTTCTTCTTTAACTCATGGCAAGATGTTCTTACTTTATTTAGAATTTTGATGTTTCTTCTTAATAGATTCAAAATAATTTCTTCTTTAAATCATGGTAAGATTTCCTTACTTAATTTATTTCTTTGGGTTTTCTTCTTGATAAATTCAAAATAATTTCTTCTTAAACATATGGTAAGCTGTTCTTACTTAATTTAGAATTTTGATGTTATTCCTTGTTATCGGTTATCATCAAATTCGTCCCTTTTCTTGATGGTGTGTGGTATGTAATTTAGCCGTGGTCTATAATCTCAGTTGCCCTTATTTTCCGGACTATCATTGTCTTCATTATTATTTCTTTCCTTTTGAAATTTATCGCTTCTTTCTCGTATTTCATTTTGTTTCTGTTATCCTTTTGCTTTGTTCAAACCGTATTTGAATCATTTTATTATATTGTTCATTAAACCCGCATGTCACTGGTACATCAATGACTAATGATAATACTGATGTTTTATCATATATTTCTATTTCTGTTGTATTTAATTTATCTATATTCTTTTTAAAGCGGCAACATACTGTTTTATTGTAAATTATTTTTGAAATTTGTTTTGACCTGCTTCTATAATCTATGAAATTCATGATGTCTTTTTCATTGGTCACTGGGATATTACTTACATTAATTAAACCACTGTGTATCATCACCAACTTTTCTCTTGTTTTTATTAATTTCTTTGGATGCAGTCTTCTCATTGTCTTTGACTTCATTTCCCTGCGCTTAATATTTTCTTGGTTTTTGTCATGTTAATTCCAGATAATAATGCTATTTGTTTCCTTGTTTTATTGACTGTTATTTCTTCTGTTTCTAGTTTATCATTTTTTTATTTCTTTGGGCCTATCACTTCTTAATTCTTCCGTCCACAGTTTATTATCATTTCTTATATCATCCATTTGCTGACAAAATTTATTACAATTATCATCCATTTGCTGACAAACATTTTTGGTCATATCATTCAATTCCTTATTGACATTTTTAAGTTGGTTACTCAATTCTTCCTTCATTTTCTTTCTGGTTTCTCTATTTTCCTTATTATTTTCATCCATTTTTTCCATCATTGTCCTGAACATTCCTTGCATAGTTGCGTTCTCTGTTTGTTTTGGTTTTTCCGGTTATTCCTCTTGTTGCTGTATGGGTTGGTTAGGTTCCGCCTGAGGAAGTAACATCTCTACATCTTCCACTGGTGTTGCCTCCGTGTCTTCCATACTAATCTCCTTTTCTGCTTCTGCTGCTCTCCTCTTTGATGTTGCTCGTTTGTGCATTTTTTCTGTTGTTTTTGCACCTATATCAGCCGCCAGCTAAAATAAGGAATTGAATTTTGTTTTTAATTTATTATTTATTTGTCTATTGTTTCCCCAATTACAGCCCCATGTTGGGCGCCAAATTGCAACCACACGGGATTATTCCCCACTGTTGGGTACGCCAATCTATTAACTTCCAGGAACTACAGGTTCTTTATGCTTCACCTTGGATGTGTCAAATTTCCACAAGACGTGTTTTAAATTAATTTATCCCTCTCTTTGTGTTCATCCATTAATAACCCTTGTTAATTCTATATAAATAAAAACACATGGAATAGTATCTGGTAATAATAATAATATTGTATATTTATTCAAAAAAATTTCTATAGTCTATTCAGTGTAACTATTAATATAATTTATAAATCTCATGGTCGATTCTCTTCTCTTTGTTTATATTATTTTTAGGTTCTTTTGGCTGATATAAAGGTTCAGTATTTATAAAGGAAAAACAAGTATAGAAAGTACATTAAATTACAAACAATATTAATAATGAATAATATAAATTGAGTATTAATTATAATAATATATATATATATATATATATACGTTACACAATGTTTATCAGTTCAGTTTGGTTTCACACAGACTCCTGGTCTCAGTGATGAAAAATTCCAATGTTAGTTTGTTTATGTTGTCCAAATGAAGAAATCCACTTCTTTTGGTGATCAATGAATGTTTATTTTCTCCTTTTCGTTGTCCGAAGCCTTCTGGTGGAATATTGTGATTGACGTCCAGTGTCTTGTTATTAATTTAATCCAAGTGTAATTGTTCTTTCTGGTTGTTGGATCAGTAATATTTTTAAAGGTGATTTGTTTATGATATTTCTTTACATGCTCCAATTTTATATTCTGTTATAGTTTGATATAAGGTTTTTTAACTTTCTATTATATTATTTCTTAATAATATTCATATGTTTATTGTATAAATATTTAGCTTGTTTTCAAAATTTACACTCAACTCTCCTTCTTAGCTTATTATTTTTTAATAATCAACAACATTCTTTTTTTCTCTTTTGGTTTTCTGGATACACATAAATACTTTGGTCATATCTGTTGAAATTGAGATTTAGTTGTCATAGGATATTATTTTTATATAATACATTATTTTTCCTTCTACATACAAGTTGATTTTTAGTTATTACATAATAATACCTAATAAAATTTACATATTATTTTATCTGACAAAACTACGAACAATTCTAATATCAAATATTATAGTTAATTGTAATTTGACAAATACTACTACTACTTTCCAGCACTACAGCCCATGGTGAGCCTTGGCCTCCGCTACGACCCGTCTCCACTCATCTCTGTCCACTGCCTTCAGTCTCCAGTTCCTAATGCCCATCTTTCTTAAATCTTCTTCCACATCCTGCTGCCATCTTCTTCGAGCCCTTCCTCTTCTTCTTTTGCCCAGTATCGTTCCACTTAATATAGTTTTGGGCATCCTCGTAACATTCATACGGAATACGTGTCCCAGCCATCTAATTCTAGCTGATTTTATGTGTCTCACCAGGTCTTGTCCACCGATCAACTCATTTATTTCACCGTTATTTCGGATCCTATACATATTCCCTTCCTTCACCGGTCCAAATATCTGTCTCAAAATTCTTCTTTCAAAAATTCTTAGTGCACTTATATCCTTATTTACGAGAGTCCATGTCTCGGATGCATAAGTAACAACAGGTCTGATCAGTGTTTTGTATAACATCAATTTGTTTCTTGGAGTTAGAAGCTTTGATTTCAGCAATGATTGGTTTGCATAGTAGGCTCTATTGCCGGTTATGATTCTATTTACTATTTCACTGCTCACTCGGTTTTCATTATTCAGAATCACACCTAGGTACTTAAATTCTGTAACTCCTTGGAAACAGTAATGGCCTGTGTGAAGGTCTAGCAGTTCTCTATTTTCCTTCGCAGACACTTTCATGTATTTTGTTTTAGCCTCATTGACTTCCAAACCAATCCTGCTCACTTCCCTCTCTATTTCAATAAAGGTGTCTTTTAATATATTTTTGTTCCTGGCTATCAGCACAATATCATCCGCATATGCTCCTAGTTGCCTCGTCCTTTTGAAGATGTGTCCTCTGAAGTCTATCTTGTTTATAGCATAGTGTAGTGCCAAGTTAAAGAGGGTCGCAGATAATGCATCACCCTGCTTTACTCCAGTACCAACCGTAAAATCTCGGCTTTTGTTTCTTCCCAGAACTACTTTACCCCTGAAATCGTTCAGACTGAGCAGTACCAGTCTCACAATCTTTTGAGGTACTCCTAATTCTTCCAGTGCTATTCGCAACATTATTCGATTTACACTATCGAAGGCTTGCCTGAAATCTATAAACAGTATATGGATGTCAATACCATACTCGAAACATCTTTCGAGTGACTGCCTCATGACGAAAATTTGATCGACTGTGCTCCGGTCGGCTCTAAATACACTTTGATGTTCACTTAGGATTTCCTCTGCATATACATTTAGCCTATCAAGGAGAATCATGGACAATATCTTATAGACACAGCTTAGCAGTGTTATGCCCCTATAATTGCTGCATACAGTTTTATCTCCTTTTTTAAAAACTGGGCATATTACTCCAGTCTTCCAGTCATTTGGCATTGTCTCTTCCTCCCATACACTACATACTATATCATGAATTTGTGCAGTTAGTGCTCCACCGCCTTTTTTGATCAGTTCAGGGCTAAGCTGATCTTCGCCAGGCGCTTTCCCGTTCTTTAGTCGCTTAATTGCTCTTCTCACTTCCTCAACTGAGGGAGTTTCTACATATGGTTCTGGACCTATTCTTACATTCTCTTCTACAGTCTCCATTGTGTCAGGCTTATTTAATATTTCTTCAAAATATTCAGCCCATCTGTTGAAGATCAGCCTGTCTTCTCCTATTAGTTTTCCATCTTTGTCTTTGCAGATATTTAGCTTTGGTTGGTAACTTTTGTTTATACTTCTTACCTCATTATACAGGTTTTGTGTTTTCTTCTGTTCTGATAATTCCTCTATTTTGCGCACCTTCTCCTTCATGTATTCTCTTTTTTTCTTCTTATATAAATGGTTTGCCTCGCGTCTGCTAGCTCTATATCGGTCACTATTCTGTCTAGTGTTTCTCTCCAACATTTTCCTTCTATATTCATTCTTTCTTTGTATAGCTTCTCTGCACTCATCATCAAACCATTCGGACTGTTTTCTCCTTTTCACACCTACTATCTCTCTAGCCGCCTCTATAACAGCTTCTTTCATGTTTGCCCACTTTTCTTCAATATTATTGATTTCTTTATCAAGTTTGTTAGCTATCATTAGTTGGTATTGACCACAACACTGACCATCTTTAAGTTTATCGACATCCCATTTCATTCTTTTCTCTCCTTTATCTTTTTGGATCATAGCTAGCTTTTCTCTGACCACTGCTCTCACCAGATAGTGATCAGTATCACAGTTTGGACCTCTCATTGCTCTAGTGTCTACTACAGAGGTTGCATGTCTTTTGCTAACAAGAACATGATCAATTTGATTCATTAGATCAGTCCCAGGGGCTCTCCATGTCCCTAAGTGGATTCTTTTATGATCAAATCAGGTGCTTTTTATGATCATTCCGCATGCTGTAGCGAACTCTTCAAGCATTCTTCCATTGTCACTGGATTCATTGTGCAGGGAGAATTTCCCAGCAACGCCCTTCAGGAAATTCTCTTTTCCAATCTTAGCATTAAGGTCCCCCAGAATGATAACTAAGTCGTATTTTGGGACTGCTCCATACACTCTTGTTAATTTTCCATAAAATTCCTCCTTCTCTTCATCTGATTTATCCTCAGTTGGTGCATGTACTGATATGAGTGTTATATTTCTGAAATGGCCTTTCATTCTTAGCTTGCATATTCTATCAGATATTGGTTCAATTCCAATTACTCTGTCAGATATTTTCTTGTTCATTATGAACTCAGTCCCAAACTGACCTGTTCTTGCTGTAGGTCCACTGTAAATGAACTTGAAATCTCTTTTCCCGATCACTCCTTGTCCTTGCCATCTAATCTCTTGTAAGGCAATAATATCCAAATGAAATCTGTTCATTTCATCAGCAACTTCCCTCATCTCTCCTGGTTGCAGCATGGTCTGTACGTTCCACGTTCCAATGATCAATTTATGCTTCCATTTGTCATTTTTTTTCTTATCTTAATCCGACGATTCGTGATGTGTGCTTCTCCTAATACTGTCCCACCCCGGAGATCCGAATGGGGGACTGTTTTACCTCCGGATATATTTTGAGCATTAGGATCATTCATGATGTTTTCCTTCAACTTCTTCTTTCCCACTGACAAGTCGTTGGGTTTCTCTACAGTTATATTTTATGGTGTGGGTCGTAAGCTCCACGACCAACCCCCATCCTGGAGGACCAGGGACACGTCTGTCGGGGTTACCATACCTCAGCTGGTCTGTTCTAGAATTTGACAAATATTTTGGATTAATTTATTATTTACTGAAAATAATCATCTAGGCCTATGTTGATTGGTTATATTTTTATATTGGAAGACTCATAATCGATCCTGCTTACACTTGTTTTATACTAATTAACTTTTTTTAATATATACAAGTTATAAATTAACAATTATATTTTAATTACTATAATTCCCTTCAGGGCTTAACTGAATGCACACTTTTAAACCATTGTCTGTGTGATTAATATCTATTAAACTTATATAACTCAACACTAATAAAGAAAAAACTAAATGTTAATGCCAGTATCTTCTGCTCCTATGGATTAGTAATTCATTTCATTAAATAATTGTTTATAATTACTATCCACTCACAGTTCTTCTTAATTGAATACCACTGTACCTCACATCCTCTTACCAATTAATTACACTTGTTTTATATTACATTGGTAGCACATCTTAATTATATTTTACATTTACTTCTAAATTTGTATTGTACTTTATATGAGATTCTAATTGATTCATTCATTAAATTTATTATCGTTATTTATTTTTTTATGGACTACTCCAAATCTAACTGGGTACTGTCTATATAGTATGGTAATCTGTTATAGTAATGTCTGTTGTAGGACTTTTGGGTTTGAAGTAGGTTCACACTTTTATTTATTTTTGTTTCTTCTTTTAAATTATTTTGATTTCGATTTGATTAGATAACTTGTTGTTATTGCTTGCTGATATCTTCAACAGTTGAAGAGTATGATATTATGGTATTAATATTGCTTGGTGATTAGATTGATATTTATTAAACAAATTCTTCATTATTATAGGCAAATTGAAACCTACTTTTCTTGTCAATACCAATTATTTTCTTCTTTATCTCTGGAGTTTGTTTATTTGTATTGGTGGCTTTAACGAATTGTAGTTCTTGATTTTCTCTTGGTTCATTGTATATTCTATTTATATATTCCATTCTTTTATAAACATTGATTCCATACTAATGTTAAATGATTCCCCCTATATTAAAATATGGTATTATGGATGAATATCGGCGTTGAGTGGCCCTTTTACGTCCAATTGCTCATCCGAATATTCACATACCTGGTACAGTGCACTTTGGCTGCTGCCCATAAAATAATTCTAGAGTGGTGCCTTAGCTTTCTACACTCTATAAATAAAAATAATTAAAAATCTTATCATTATACACATCCTTGGAATCTTTAATCTTCTGAATATTTTTTCTTATTCTACCTTGCCTTCCAATAACTCCATTTATTTATTACATTCAATATTACTGTTGGTATATTTCTTAAGTATATTTCTTTCTCTTTTATGTAAGTTGCCTTCAGAGTTCAATGATTTATTCGCCTTAATATCATTCACCTTTGTTATTCAATACCTCTTGTAGTATAGTAGTTTTAATTATCCTTCTATTATTCTATCTGTCTTTATACTGCAACTCTTCTTCAGCAAGTTCATTTTCTAATTAGTTTATTAAATTTTTCTTAGGCCTATTGTCATTAATATTGAGCTCCATTATTATTATTATATCACTATATATATTATTTATGCTTGATTTAAATAGATGCGCTTATTTCTTTTAGAATTTTGGTGTCGTTACATAATTGCCCTCCTTCAGAAATAATTATTTCTGAACTTGATCTTTGGTATGGAAGAAATAATTTCTTATGTTATGTTTCATTCTTCATAATATTTTTCCTAAAGTATGCTGTAAATTGTTCTTACATTTTTTAGAATTTGGTGGTATTTTTTGTGATCAAATTCGTTTTTTATATAATAGTCATTTCAAATAATTCATGTAAGTTGATCTTACTTAATTTAGAATTTTGATGTTTCTTCTTAATACATTCAAAATAATTTCTTCTTTAACTCATGGCAAAATGTTCTTACTTTATTTAGAATTTTGATGTTTCTTCTTAATAGATTCAAAATAATTTCTTCTTTAACTCATGGTAAGATTTCCTTACTTAATTTATTTCTTTGGGTTTTCTTCTTGATAAATTCAAAATAATTTCTTCTTAAACATATGGTAAGCTGTTCTTACTTAATTTAGAATTTTGATGTTATTCCTTGTTATCGGTTATCATCAAATTCGTCCCTTTTCTTGATGGTGTGTGGTATTTAATTTAGCCGTGGTCTATAATCTCAGTTGCCCTTATTTTCCCGACTATCATTGTCTTCATTATTATTTCTTTCCTTTTGACATTTCTCGCTTCTTTCTCGTATTTCATTTTGTTTCTGTTATCCTTTCGCTTTGTTCAAACCGTATTTGAATCATTTTATTATATTGTTCATTAAACCCGCATGTCACTGGTACATCAATGACTAATCATAATACTGATGTTTTATCATATATTTCTATTTCTGTTGTATTTAATTTATCTATATTCCTTTTAAAGCGGCAACATACTGTTTTATTGTAAATTATTTTTGAAATTTGTTTTGACCTGCTTCTATAATCTATGAAATTCATGATGTCTTTTTCATTGGTCACTGGGATATTACTTACATTAATTAAACCACTGTGCATCATCTCCAACACTTCTCTTGTTTTTATTAATTTCTTTGGATGCATTCTTCTCATTTTCTTTGACTTCATTTCCCTGCGCTTAATATTTTCTTGGTTTTTGTCATGTTTAATTCCAGATAATAATGCTATTTGTTTCCTTGTTTTATTGACTGTTATTTCTTCTGTTTCTAGTTTATCATTTTTTTATTTCTTTGGGCCTATCACTTCTTAATTCTTCCGTCCACAGTTTATTATCATTTCTTATATCATCCATTTGCTGACAAAATTTACTACAATTATCATCCATTTGCTGACAAACATTTTTGGTCATATCATTCAATTCCTTATTGACATTTTTAAGTTGGTTACTCAATTCTTCCTTCATTTTCTTTCTGGTTTCTCTATTTTCCTTATTATTTTCATCCATTTTTTCCATCATTGTCCTGAACATTCCTTGCATAGTTGCGTTCTCTGTTTGTTTTGGTTTTTCCGGTTGTTCCTCTTGTTGTTGTATGGGTTGGTTAGGTTCCGCCTGAGGAAGTAACATCTCCTACATCTTCCACTGGTGTTGCCTCCGTGTCTTCCATACTAATCTCCTTTTCTGCTTCTGCTGCTCTCCTCTTTGATGTTGCTCGTTTGTGCATTTTTTCTGTTGTTTTTGAACCTATATCAGCCGCCAGCTAAAATAAGGAATTGAATTTTGTTTTTATTTTATTATTTATTTGCCTATTGTTTCCCCAATTACAGCCCCATGTTGGGCGCCAAATTGCAACCACACGGGATTATTCCCCACTGTTGGGTACGCCAATCTATTAACTTCCAGGAACTACAGGTTCTTTATGCTTCACCTTGGATGTGTCAAATTTCCACAAGACGTGTTTTAAATTAATTTATCCCTCTCTTTGTGTTCATCCATTAATAAACCTTGTTAATTCTATATAAATAAAAACACATGGAATAGTATCTGGTAATAATAATAATATTGTATATTTATTCAAAAAAATTTCTATAGTCTATTCAGTGTAACTATTAATATAATTTATAAATCTCATGGTCGATTCTCTTCTCTTTGTTTATATTATTTTTAGGTTCTTTTGGCTGATATAAAGGTTCAGTATTTATAAAGGAAAAACAAGTATAGAAAGTACATTAAATTACAAACAATATTAATAATGAATAATATAAATTGAGTATTAATTATAATAATATATATATATATATATACGTTACACAATGTTTATCAGTTCAGTTTGGTTTCACACAGACTCCTGGTCTCAGTGATGAAAAATTCCAATGTTAGTTTGTTTATGTTGTCCAAATGAAGAAATCCACTTCTTTTGGTGATCAATGAATGTTTATTTTCTCCTTTTCGTTCTCCGAAGCCTTCTGGTGGAATATTGTGATTGACGTCCAGTGTCTTGTTATTAATTTAATCCAAGTGTAATTGTTCTTTCTGGTTGTTGGATCAGTAATATTTTTAAAGGTGATTTGTTTATGATATTTCTTTACATGCTCCAATTTTATATTCTGTTATAGTTTGATATAAGGTTTTTTAACTTTCTATTATATTATTTCTTAATAATATTCATATGTTTATTGTATAAATATTTAGCTTGTTTTCAAAATTTACACTCAACTCTCCTTCTTAGCTTATTATTTTTTAATAATCAACAACATTCTTTTTTTCTCTTTTGGTTTTCTGGATACACATAAATACTTTGGTCATATCTGTTGAAATTGAGATTTAGTTGTCATAGGATATTATTTTTATATAATACATTATTTTTCCTTCTACATACAAGTTGATTTTTAGTTATTACATAATAATACCTAATAAAATTTACATATTATTTTATCTGACAAAACTACGAACAATTCTAATATCAAATATTATAGTTAATTGTAATTTGACAAATACTACTACTACTTTCCAGCACTACAGCCCATGGTGAGCCTTGGCCTCCGCTACGACCCGTCTCCACTCATCTCTGTCCACTGCCTTCAGTCTCCAGTTCCTAATGCCCATCTTTCTTAAATCTTCTTCCACATCCTGCTGCCATCTTCTTCGAGCCCTTCCTCTTCTTCTTTTGCCCAGTATCGTTCCACTTAATATAGTTTTG
This sequence comes from Magicicada septendecula, assembly GCA_034769895.1. NCBI lineage: Eukaryota > Metazoa > Arthropoda > Insecta > Hemiptera > Cicadidae > Magicicada > Magicicada septendecula. The sequence continues at coordinate 360,799,731 of CM068375.1, read as the reverse complement.
GGCATCCTCGTAACATTCATACGGAATACGTGTCCCAGCCATCTAATTCTAGCTGATTTTATGTGTCTCACCAGGTCTTGTCCACCGATCAACTCATTTATTTCACCGTTATTTCGGATCCTATACATATTCCCTTCCTTCACCGGTCCAAATATCTGTCTCAAAATTCTTCTTTCAAAAATTCTTAGTGCACTTATATCCTTATTTACGAGAGTCCATGTCTCGGATGCATAAGTAACAACAGGTCTGATCAGTGTTTTGTATAACATCAATTTGTTTCTTGGAGTTAGAAGCTTTGATTTCAGCAATGATTGGTTTGCATAGTAGGCTCTATTGCCGGTTATGATTCTATTTACTATTTCACTGCTCACTCGGTTTTCATTATTCAGAATCACACCTAGGTACTTAAATTCTGTAACTCCTTGGAAACAGTAATGGCCTGTGTGAAGGTCTAGCAGTTCTCTATTTTCCTTCGCAGACACTTTCATGTATTTTGTTTTAGCCTCATTGACTTCCAAACCAATCCTGCTCACTTCCCTCTCTATTTCAATAAAGGTGTCTTTTAATATATTTTTGTTCCTGGCTATCAGCACAATATCATCCGCATATGCTCCTAGTTGCCTCGTCCTTTTGAAGATGTGTCCTCTGAAGTCTATCTTGTTTATAGCATAGTGTAGTGCCAAGTTAAAGAGGGTCGCAGATAATGCATCACCCTGCTTTACTCCAGTACCAACCGTAAAATCTCGGCTTTTGTTTCTTCCCAGAACTACTTTACCCCTGAAATCGTTCAGACTGAGCAGTACCAGTCTCACAATCTTTTGAGGTACTCCTAATTCTTCCAGTGCTATTCGCAACATTATTCGATTTACACTATCGAAGGCTTGCCTGAAATCTATAAACAGTATATGGATGTCAATACCATACTCGAAACATCTTTCGAGTGACTGCCTCATGACGAAAATTTGATCGACTGTGCTCCGGTCGGCTCTAAATACACTTTGATGTTCACTTAGGATTTCCTCTGCATATACATTTAGCCTATCAAGGAGAATCATGGACAATATCTTATAGACACAGCTTAGCAGTGTTATGCCCCTATAATTGCTGCATACAGTTTTATCTCCTTTTTTAAAAACTGGGCATATTACTCCAGTCTTCCAGTCATTTGGCATTGTCTCTTCCTCCCATACACTACATACTATATCATGAATTTGTGCAGTTAGTGCTCCACCGCCTTTTTTGATCAGTTCAGGGCTAAGCTGATCTTCGCCAGGCGCTTTCCCGTTCTTTAGTCGCTTAATTGCTCTTCTCACTTCCTCAACTGAGGGAGTTTCTACATATGGTTCTGGACCTATTCTTACATTCTCTTCTACAGTCTCCATTGTGTCAGGCTTATTTAATATTTCTTCAAAATATTCAGCCCATCTGTTGAAGATCAGCCTGTCTTCTCCTATTAGTTTTCCATCTTTGTCTTTGCAGATATTTAGCTTTGGTTGGTAACTTTTGTTTATACTTCTTACCTCATTATACAGGTTTTGTGTTTTCTTCTGTTCTGATAATTCCTCTATTTTGCGCACCTTCTCCTTCATGTATTCTCTTTTTTTCTTCTTATATAAATGGTTTGCCTCGCGTCTGCTAGCTCTATATCGGTCACTATTCTGTCTAGTGTTTCTCTCCAACATTTTCCTTCTATATTCATTCTTTCTTTGTATAGCTTCTCTGCACTCATCATCAAACCATTCGGACTGTTTTCTCCTTTTCACACCTACTATCTCTCTAGCCGCCTCTATAACAGCTTCTTTCATGTTTGCCCACTTTTCTTCAATATTATTGATTTCTTTATCAAGTTTGTTAGCTATCATTAGTTGGTATTGACCACAACACTGACCATCTTTAAGTTTATCGACATCCCATTTCATTCTTTTCTCTCCTTTATCTTTTTGGATCATAGCTAGCTTTTCTCTGACCACTGCTCTCACCAGATAGTGATCAGTATCACAGTTTGGACCTCTCATTGCTCTAGTGTCTACTACAGAGGTTGCATGTCTTTTGCTAACAAGAACATGATCAATTTGATTCATTAGATCAGTCCCAGGGGCTCTCCATGTCCCTAAGTGGATTCTTTTATGATCAAATCAGGTGCTTTTTATGATCATTCCGCATGCTGTAGCGAACTCTTCAAGCATTCTTCCATTGTCACTGGATTCATTGTGCAGGGAGAATTTCCCAGCAACGCCCTTCAGGAAATTCTCTTTTCCAATCTTAGCATTAAAGTCCCCCAGAATGATAACTAAGTCGTATTTTGGGACTGCTCCATACACTCTTGTTAATTTTCCATAAAATTCCTCCTTCTCTTCATCTGATTTATCCTCAGTTGGTGCATGTACTGATATGAGTGTTATATTTCTGAAATGGCCTTTCATTCTTAGCTTGCATATTCTATCAGATATTGGTTCAATTCCAATTACTCTGTCAGATATTTTCTTGTTCATTATGAACTCAGTCCCAAACTGACCTGTTCTTGCTGTAGGTCCACTGTAAATGAACTTGAAATCTCTTTTCCCGATCACTCCTTGTCCTTGCCATCTAATCTCTTGTAAGGCAATAATATCCAAATGAAATCTGTTCATTTCATCAGCAACTTCCCTCATCTCTCCTGGTTGCAGCATGGTCTGTACGTTCCACGTTCCAATGATCAATTTATGCTTCCATTTGTCATTTTTTTTCTTATCTTAATCCGACGATTCGTGATGTGTGCTTCTCCTAATACTGTCCCACCCCGGAGATCCGAATGGGGGACTGTTTTACCTCCGGATATATTTTGAGCATTAGGATCATTCATGATGTTTTCCTTCAACTTCTTCTTTCCCACTGACAAGTCGTTGGGTTTCTCTACAGTTATATTTTATGGTGTGGGTCGTAAGCTCCACGACCAACCCCCATCCTGGAGGACCAGGGACACGTCTGTCGGGGTTACCATACCTCAGCTGGTCTGTTCTAGAATTTGACAAATATTTTGGATTAATTTATTATTTACTGAAAATAATCATCTAGGCCTATGTTGATTGGTTATATTTTTATATTGGAAGACTCATAATCGATCCTGCTTACACTTGTTTTATACTAATTAACTTTTTTTAATATATACAAGTTATAAATTAACAATTATATTTTAATTACTATAATTCCCTTCAGGGCTTAACTGAATGCACACTTTTAAACCATTGTCTGTGTGATTAATATCTATTAAACTTATATAACTCAACACTAATAAAGAAAAAACTAAATGTTAATGCCAGTATCTTCTGCTCCTATGGATTAGTAATTCATTTCATTAAATAATTGTTTATAATTACTATCCACTCACAGTTCTTCTTAATTGAATACCACTGTACCTCACATCCTCTTACCAATTAATTACACTTGTTTTATATTACATTGGTAGCACATCTTAATTATATTTTACATTTACTTCTAAATTTGTATTGTACTTTATATGAGATTCTAATTGATTCATTCATTAAATTTATTATCGTTATTTATTTTTTTATGGACTACTCCAAATCTAACTGGGTACTGTCTATATAGTATGGTAATCTGTTATAGTAATGTCTGTTGTAGGACTTTTGGGTTTGAAGTAGGTTCACACTTTTATTTATTTTTGTTTCTTCTTTTAAATTATTTTGATTTCGATTTGATTAGATAACTTGTTGTTATTGCTTGCTGATATCTTCAACAGTTGAAGAGTATGATATTATGGTATTAATATTGCTTGGTGATTAGATTGATATTTATTAAACAAATTCTTCATTATTATAGGCAAATTGAAACCTACTTTTCTTGTCAATACCAATTATTTTCTTCTTTATCTCTGGAGTTTGTTTATTTGTATTGGTGGCTTTAACGAATTGTAGTTCTTGATTTTCTCTTGGTTCATTGTATATTCTATTTATATATTCCATTCTTTTATAAACATTGATTCCATACTAATGTTAAATGATTCCCCCTATATTAAAATATGGTATTATGGATGAATATCGGCGTTGAGTGGCCCTTTTACGTCCAATTGCTCATCCGAATATTCACATACCTGGTACAGTGCACTTTGGCTGCTGCCCATAAAATAATTCTAGAGTGGTGCCTTAGCTTTCTACACTCTATAAATAAAAATAATTAAAAATCTTATCATTATACACATCCTTGGAATCTTTAATCTTCTGAATATTTTTTCTTATTCTACCTTGCCTTCCAATAACTCCATTTATTTATTACATTCAATATTACTGTTGGTATATTTCTTAAGTATATTTCTTTCTCTTTTATGTAAGTTGCCTTCAGAGTTCAATGATTTATTCGCCTTAATATCATTCACCTTTGTTATTCAATACCTCTTGTAGTATAGTAGTTTTAATTATCCTTCTATTATTCTATCTGTCTTTATACTGCAACTCTTCTTCAGCAAGTTCATTTTCTAATTAGTTTATTAAATTTTTCTTAGGCCTATTGTCATTAATATTGAGCTCCATTATTATTATTATATCACTATATATATTATTTATGCTTGATTTAAATAGATGCGCTTATTTCTTTTAGAATTTTGGTGTCGTTACATAATTGCCCTCCTTCAGAAATAATTATTTCTGTACTTGATCTTTGGTATGGAAGAAATAATTTCTTATGTTATGTTTCATTCTTCATAATATTTTTCCTAAAGTATGCTGTAAATTGTTCTTACATTTTTTAGAATTTGGTGGTATTTTTTGTGATCAAATTCGTTTTTTATATAATAGTCATTTCAAATAATTCATGTAAGTTGATCTTACTTAATTTAGAATTTTGATGTTTCTTCTTAATACATTCAAAATAATTTCTTCTTTAACTCATGGCAAAATGTTCTTACTTTATTTAGAATTTTGATGTTTCTTCTTAATAGATTCAAAATAATTTCTTCTTTAACTCATGGTAAGATTTCCTTACTTAATTTATTTCTTTGGGTTTTCTTCTTGATAAATTCAAAATAATTTCTTCTTAAACATATGGTAAGCTGTTCTTACTTAATTTAGAATTTTGATGTTATTCCTTGTTATCGGTTATCATCAAATTCGTCCCTTTTCTTGATGGTGTGTGGTATTTAATTTAGCCGTGGTCTATAATCTCAGTTGCCCTTATTTTCCCGACTATCATTGTCTTCATTATTATTTCTTTCCTTTTGACATTTCTCGCTTCTTTCTCGTATTTCATTTTGTTTCTGTTATCCTTTCGCTTTGTTCAAACCGTATTTGAATCATTTTATTATATTGTTCATTAAACCCGCATGTCACTGGTACATCAATGACTAATCATAATACTGATGTTTTATCATATATTTCTATTTCTGTTGTATTTAATTTATCTATATTCCTTTTAAAGCGGCAACATACTGTTTTATTGTAAATTATTTTTGAAATTTGTTTTGACCTGCTTCTATAATCTATGAAATTCATGATGTCTTTTTCATTGGTCACTGGGATATTACTTACATTAATTAAACCACTGTGCATCATCTCCAACACTTCTCTTGTTTTTATTAATTTCTTTGGATGCATTCTTCTCATTTTCTTTGACTTCATTTCCCTGCGCTTAATATTTTCTTGGTTTTTGTCATGTTTAATTCCAGATAATAATGCTATTTGTTTCCTTGTTTTATTGACTGTTATTTCTTCTGTTTCTAGTTTATCATTTTTTTATTTCTTTGGGCCTATCACTTCTTAATTCTTCCGTCCACAGTTTATTATCATTTCTTATATCATCCATTTGCTGACAAAATTTACTACAATTATCATCCATTTGCTGACAAACATTTTTGGTCATATCATTCAATTCCTTATTGACATTTTTAAGTTGGTTACTCAATTCTTCCTTCATTTTCTTTCTGGTTTCTCTATTTTCCTTATTATTTTCATCCATTTTTTCCATCATTGTCCTGAACATTCCTTGCATAGTTGCGTTCTCTGTTTGTTTTGGTTTTTCCGGTTGTTCCTCTTGTTGTTGTATGGGTTGGTTAGGTTCCGCCTGAGGAAGTAACATCTCCTACATCTTCCACTGGTGTTGCCTCCGTGTCTTCCATACTAATCTCCTTTTCTGCTTCTGCTGCTCTCCTCTTTGATGTTGCTCGTTTGTGCATTTTTTCTGTTGTTTTTGAACCTATATCAGCCGCCAGCTAAAATAAGGAATTGAATTTTGTTTTTATTTTATTATTTATTTGCCTATTGTTTCCCCAATTACAGCCCCATGTTGGGCGCCAAATTGCAACCACACGGGATTATTCCCCACTGTTGGGTACGCCAATCTATTAACTTCCAGGAACTACAGGTTCTTTATGCTTCACCTTGGATGTGTCAAATTTCCACAAGACGTGTTTTAAATTAATTTATCCCTCTCTTTGTGTACATCCATTAGTAACCCTTGTTAATTCTATATAAATAAAAACACATGGAATAGTATCTGGTAATAATAATAATATTGTATTTTTATTCAAAAATATTTCTATAGTCTATTCAGTGTAACTATTAATATAATTTATAAATCTCATGGTCGATTCTCTTCTCTTTGTTTATATTATTTTTAGGTTCTTTTGGCTGATATAAAGGTTCAGTATTTATAAAGGAAAAACAAGTATAGAAAGTACATTAAATTACAAACAATAATAATAATGAATAATATAAATTGAGTATTAATTATAATAATATATTGTAACGATACCAAATGGTACAAAAGAATAGTAAATAATAGTGAAATCCGATCCAGAGAAGAACCAAGAAATAATAATTGCTAGCAAATTTAAAGAAAACTATTTGGTTTGACTTATATAATATTATCCAGAAACCCAGAAATAACCCAGTAGAATAGGGCAGTAAACAGAAAAAAGTGAAATAAATAAACCTAGTAGGCCTAATCAACTTACCCTGAATAATAATCCAAACCCAATAAAGAGTACCTAATCCATATAATAAAATTGTATTAATTATAATCATATAGGCCTATAATCAAGGAAAGGAAAAGGGACACAAACCTTTAAAGCAATGAGTGTGATCATAAGAAATAGCGACACAGACTACCGTTAAACAGTGTAATTATTTTTGATGGAAGTGTTTTGTTATTATAAGATAGAATTTTAGTTTATCATACAGACAATAGTTTAGCAGTATAAATAAACTAAAACTGTCAAAAACAATTATTATTATTAAAAGTTTTGTTATATGTTATAAGATTTTATGTCACCAGTTAATTTATGTAAATATATTTATCTCAGGTAGTCAAAGTAGAAATTACAATAAATCATAACAAATTGTTCCACCACATATCATAGAAATTCAAATTAACAAGGTTTTACAGTTATAAACTGAGGCATGTTTAGTATCAAATTGTTTATAATTATCTAATTAATAATTGTATAAACATTGCATATATAATTAGAGTATAATAATAAAATTATCTATTAAAGGTAATTTATAAAATATAATGTAGGTAATGGGTGTTGATCCTATAACATTTAAACTGTACATAAATGACCAATCAAAATTTAAGAAATTTGTATGAGTTAGGTAACTAAAAGAAAGAAGAAATAACACTTAATTGTTAATTGTGATGGAAAGCAGTTGAATAGTGCGTGTCTAGAGGTAATTAAAAGTATATAAAAATAGATGACCCGTGTGTGAAAGAAGATCTGAAGGACCATCATCGAAGATAATAATCCTTCCACTACCATTTTCATGAACAAATAATACACACAATCAAGAAAAATATTCAGAAACGACCAGGAACCCTTCAGCAATATCGTCTAGATGTGTAAAGTATAATTTGACAATATTTTTTTAATAAGGAACAACCACTAGACAATATAACGATTTACACTAACACTAATCACTAGTCAACATTTTAAAGTGCAACCAAATTCAATCTCTAAGCGAACAGTGATTACAAGGAAACATTTATTGTACACATTAATAAACTACATTATTTTCTGAGACGGACAAATTAAATATCGTCAAACTTGTATGTAACTTAATATATAATTTGTGTAAATTTTTAGATTATAAGTAATATATTGTTTGTAAAGGTACTCTCTATTATTAATCCACATGCAAGGGAACTTTTCGTAGCAGCCATAAGAATTCCCACGAAATATATTAAAATTATTTAATTATAAATCCTGAGATAAATATCGACCCTGTGACAACTGTATGTATCGAATGGAATTTTCCAATAATTGGAATTTATGTTACAAAGATTAAATCAATATGTTATTAAATCTTATCCATGAGTTATTATTCCATTACAGGAGATAAGAGAGTATTATAAATTGGCGCACCAACTAGTGAGGCTGAAATTAGGGAATATTAAGTGAAGAAAATGAATCAAGCAAATTAATTTCCTAATTTTTAGCTGGCGACTGCTATAAGTTCCAAGAAATTGTAAAGATGCGTAAGAGGGCTACGTCATTGAAACGGACGAAGGAAGCAGAGAAGGAAGTCAGGATGGAAGAGAAAGAAGTAACATCGGTGGAGGATGTAGAAATGGTAGCAAGAAAGGAAGATAGGGGAGACCCGAATCTTATAAAATTAATGGAATTAATGAATAGTATGAGTGAAAAAATGGACAGAAATAAGGAAGAAACGAATGACAATTTTAAGAAGCAGAAGGAAGAAATGAAGGAAGATTTGAAGAACATCAAGGAAGAATTCACTGAAAACTCAAAGAAACAAAATGAAATTTTGAGTCAAAACTTATTAAAACAAATGGAGGAAAAATTCGATAACATCAAGGAAGATCACAGACAAACAAATGAGAAAATTGATAGTATCAAGGAAGATAACAGACAAACGAAGGAAGATTTGAAGAGCATCAAGGAAGATCACAGACAAACAAATGAGAAAATTGATAGTATCAAGGAAGATAACAGACAAACAAATGAGAAAATGAGTGAAAATTTAATAAAACAATAGGCGGAGAGATTTGACCAAAACAGAGAAGACACTAACGAGAGTTTAAAACAGATAAATGAGAAAATTGATAGTATTAAGGAAAGTACTAATGAAACTTTAAGGCAAACTATAAGTGAAAATAATAACCAAATGAAGGAAGAGTTCAGACAAATCAATGAAGAGAATTTAAGAAGAATTAATGGTAGAATTGAACAAGTCAATGATACAATTAACCAGAAGATGGACAAAATCGATGAGGAAAGGAAGCAAGAAATAGCTGACACTAATGAGAGATTGAGAAAAGCTAACGAAACCATCATGCAAAATAAAGCAGTGATAAATACTAGAATAGACCAGGTCCAAGAAAATAGTCGTATTCAAATAGAAGGAATACAAAAGGAACAAGAAAATTTAGTGAATTTACAGAAACAAACCGGAGAAAGGTGTGACAATATTAACTCTACGGTGAATAATTTAACTGGTCAGGTACGCCAAAATCAAGAAGAAATTGAGTTAATTAGAACCAGACCAAATAATATTACTCATGTTTCCACAAATGAAACCAGAGAAGGAATTAATTTCAAAAATTATCGCAGAAACCCCATGGAATTCCTGGCCAGAATTGAGGAACATTTTAATAAACATCGAATAACTATCTGGAGCTCGATTAGAGAGATGTTGGATGAGCATTTTAGGGAGATTACGGACAACTGGTGGACAGCAACCAGGAATGAGATAGTGGACTACGCTCAATTTAAAAAACTGTTTAAAGAAAAATACTGGTCCGAAGCTATACAAAATATTATAAGGGACAACATTTGTCAGGGAAGATATGATGGAAATAGAGGTACATCTCCAACTACTTACTTCTGGGGAAAGGTATGTTTGGCGAGACACCTAGAGCCAAGAATACCAGAAGAATCCCTAGTAACTAAAATGGCATACCATTATGACACAGGAATTGCCAGAGCACGCCTGGGAAGCCAGATTAAAACGGTCCACGCAATGGCTGACTTATTAGAAAATTATGAACACGAGGGTTACTACAAAAGAAGCAGACAACGAACGGATCAGTGCAGTTCAAAAAATAATAACCATGGTATGAATCATAATCAATATAATAACATGAATAACCGGAATAGTTATGTCAACGATCGTAATTACAACCAAAATTTTACCCCAAATAATAACCAACCAGCAAACTTCAATCGAAACCCAATTAACAATAATGATAACAACAGGCCCAATCAAAATTACCATCCGGGTAATAGAAACAATAATAATTATAATAACTACCGAACAAACCAAAATTATAATAATTTTAGGAGTCACTCAGGAGTTAATAACAATAATAATCAGGGTAATTATAATAATAATCGTTCGTACCGACCCCGAATAAATTACATCAGTGCCGAAGAAGGGGATTACTGGAGATACCATCAACCTCGGAGGAACAGTTTTAATAACAGTTATGATCAAAGAGGAAATCCCAGAGGGATGAGTCACCATTATAACCGAGTCAGAAGTAGAAGCCAGGAGGACTTCCGAGAATCAAGGGGAAGTGAACAATTAGACAACCGAGAGGTTGAACAACCAGGAACCAGCACACCAGTCCAGGCAAATCAACAGTCATGCCCGGAAAATAATCATGATAGCCTTAATTTAAACGGAGTGAGGCAGTAATAAACCCTCGCGACCCCTTACTGCTACTAACTACTGGGTACAAAAACCACCAAATTCAAAAACATAGTAATAACAAATTACTACCAACTAATTATGAAAAACTAATTATGGAAAATAAACGAATTTTGAGGTACAAAAACCACCAAATTCAAAAACATAGTAATAACAAATTACTACCAACTAATTATGAAAAACTAATTATGGAAAATAAACGAATTTTGAAGTACAAAAACCACCAAATTCAAAAATATAGTAATAACAAATTACTACCAACTAATTATGAAAAGCTAATTATGGAAAATAAAAGAATTTTGAAGTATAACAATAACCAAAGTTTAAGGACGGACAGTCAAAATCTTACTATTATTTACAATTATTATTTGAAAAATCTTCGAGAAGAACTGTTGGAGGAAACGGTGACAAGTAGAATCAACCAGCATAATGAAATTTTATACATAACCGCTCAAATTGAAGGAATTCCTACACGAATAATGATAGATACTGGTGCAAATGTATCACTTATTAATGACGCTGAACTGGAGAGAATACAGAAACAAAGTAAAAATATAATACCTACCTTACCTGTCAATAATGTTATTTTAATAGGTGCCACTGGGCGTCAAAATAAAACAGTGAGAAAACAAGTGTCATTGGAAATAGAAAGCAAAGGTGTTACAATTAATATTATATGTTTGGTCGCAATCGGCCTACCATTCGAATTATTAATCGGATGCGATATGCTGAGGAAATATTCAGCCATTATTGATTTGAGCAAGGAGAAGGTGTCCTTGAACTCAGAAGGTGTTATGTGGACGGCAGAGTTAATAGGAATCGATGGTGCCCCTCTGAACCGTACCCATCACCAAGTTAGGGAATTAAATTTTTTAAATAATGACACCCAATGCAGAAAAATAATCTATAATATGACAAATGAAGACCTGTGGAACAGTAAATTACAGGAGATAAGAGAGTTTAGACACCAAGGCACGAATAATTTGACAGCACAACAAGTAGAAGATCTCATCATGATATATAAGAAGTATAAACATGTATTTTCAGAAAACCCAGGAAAAGTAAAAAACTATCAGTGTAGAATACAATTTAAAGAACCAGCAGAATTTCACAGAAAATCCTATCCTATACCATATTCATTGAAGGAGGCGGTTAGAGGTGAAATTAATAAAATGTTGTTAAGTGATATAATTGAGCATAGCCAATCACCATATACTAGCCCAATAGTAGCAATTCAGAAGATTATAATCAACAATCCATGGAAAAAATATCATGAGGAAGAAAAGTTAAAATAACATAAGTAATTATGTCCTCACACCTAATGAAGTGTTCAGAAATAATTACTTCTGAAGGGAGGCAATTTGTAACGAAACAAAATGTTACAAAAGAATAGTAAATAATAGTGAAATCCGATCCAGAGAAGAACCAAGAAATAATAATTGCTAGCAAATTAAAGGAAAACTATTTGGTTTGACTTATATAATATTATCCAGAAACCCAGAAATAACCCAGTAGAATAGGGCAGTAAACAGGAAAAAGTGAAATAAATAAACCTAGTAGGCCTAATCAACTTACCCTGAATAATAATCCAAACCCAATAAAGAGTACCTAATCCATATAATAAAATTGTATTAATTATAATCATATAGGCCTATAATCAAGGAAAGGAAAAGGGACACAAACCTTTAAAGTAATGAGTGTGATCATAAGAAATAGCGACACAGACTACCGTTAAACAGTGTAATTATTTTTGATGGAAGTGTTTTGTTATTATGAGATAGAATTTTAGTTTATCATACAGACAATAGTTTAGCAGTATAAATAAACTAAAACTGTCAAATACAATTATTATTATTTACAGTTTTGTTATATGTTATAAGATTTTATGTCACCAGTTAATTTATGTAAATATATTTATCTCAGGTAGTCAAAGTAGAAATTACAATAAATCATAACAAATTGTTCCACCACATATCATAGAAATTCAAATTAATAAGGTTTTACAGTTATAAACTGAGGCATGTTTAGTATCAAATTGTTTATAATTATCTAATTAATAATTGTATAAACATTGCATATATAATTAGAGTATAATAATAAAATTATCTATTAAAGGTAATTTATAAAATATAATGTAGGTAATGGGTGTTGATCCTATAACATTTAAACTGTACATAAATGACCAATCAAAATTTAAGAAATTTGTATGAGTTAGGTAACTAAAAGAAAGAAGAAATAACACTTAATTGTTAATTGTGATGGAAAGCAGTTGAATAGTGCGTGTCTAGAGGTAATTAAAAGTATATAAAAATAGATAACCCGTTTGTGAAAGAAGATCTGAAGGACCATCATCGAAGATAATAATCCTTCCACTACAATTTTCATGAACAAATAATACACACAATCAAGAAAAATATTCAGAAACGACCAGGAACCCTTCAGCAATATCGTCTAGATGTGTAAAGTATAATTTGACAATATTTTTTAACAAGGAACAACCACTAGACAATATAACGATTTACACTAACACTAATCACTAGTCAACATTTTAAAGTGCAACCAAATTCAATATATAAGCTAACAGTGATTACAAGGAAAACATTTACTGTACACATTAATAAACTACATTATTTTCTGAGACGGACAAATTGAATATCGTCAAAACTTGTATGTAACTTAATATATAATTTGTGTAAATTTTTAGATTATAAGTAATATATTGTTTGTAAAGGTACTCTCTATTATTAATCAACATGCAAAGGAACTTCTCGTAGCAGCCACAAGAATTCCCACGAAATATATTAAAATTATTTAACTATAAATCCTGAGATAAATATCGACCCTGTGACAACCTTATGTATCGAATGGAATTTTCCAATAATTGAATTTATGTTACACAGATTAAATCAATATGTTATTAAATCATATCCATGAGTTATTATTCCATTACAGGAGATAAGAGAGTATTATAATATATATATACGTTACACAATGTTTATCAGTTCAGTTTGGTTTCACACAGACTCCTGGTCTCAGTGATGAAAAATTCCAATGTTAGTTTGTTTATGTTGTCCAAATGAAGAAATCCAATTCTTTTGGTGATCAATGAATGTTTATTTTCTCCTTTTCGTTGTCCGAAGCCTTCTGGTGGAATATTGTGATTGACGTCCAGTGTCTTGTTATTAATTTAATCCAAGTGTAATTGTTCTTTCTGGTTGTTGGATCAGTAATATTTTTAAAGGTGATTTGTTTATGATATTTCTTTACATGCTCCAATTTTATATTCTGTTATAGTTTGATATAAGATTTTTTTAACTTTCTATTATATTATTTCTTAATAATATTCATATGTTTATTGTATAAGTATTTAGTATGTTTTCAAAATTTACACTCAACTCTCCTTCTTAGCTTATTATTTTTTAATAATCAACAACATTCTTTTGTTCTCTTTTGGTTTTCTGGATACACATAAATACTTTGGTCATATCTGTTGAAATTGAGATTTAGTTGTCATAGGATATTATTTTTATATAATACATTATTTTTCCTTCTACATACAAGTTGATTTTTAGTTATTACATAATAATACCTAATAAAATTTACATATTATTTTATCTGACAAAACTACGAACAATTCTAATATCAAATATTATAGTTAATTGTAATTTGACAAATACTACTACTACTCTCCAGCACTACAGCCCATGGTAAGCCTTGGCCTCCGCTACGACCCGTCTCCACTCATCTCTGTCCACTGCCTTCAGTCTCCAGTTCCTAATGCCCATCTTTCTTAAATCTTCTTCCACATCCTGCTGCCATCTTCTTCGAGCCCTTCCTCTTCTTCTTTTGCCCAGTATCGTTCCACTTAATATAGTTTTGGGCATCCTCGTAACATTCATACGGAATACGTGTCCCAGCCATCTAATTCTAGCTGATTTTATGTGTCTCACCAGGTCTTGTCCACCGATCAACTCATTTATTTCACCGTTATTTCGGATCCTATACATATTCCCTTCCTTCACCGGTCCAAATATCTGTCTCAAAATTCTTCTTTCAAAAATTCTTAGTGCACTTATATCCTTATTTACGAGAGTCCATGTCTCGGATGCATAAGTAACAACAGGTCTGATCAGTGTTTTGTATAACATCAATTTGGTTCTTGGAGTTAGAAGCTTTGATTTCAGCAATGATTGGTTTGCATAGTAGGCTCTATTGCCGGTTATGATTCTATTTACTATTTCACTGCTCACTCGGTTTTCATTATTCAGAATCACACCTAGGTACTTAAATTCTGTAACTCCTTGGAAACAGTAATGGCCTGTGTGAAGGTCTAGTAGTTCTCTATTTTCCTTCGCAGACACTTTCATGTATTTTGTTTTAGCCTCATTGACTTCCAAACCAATCCTGCTCACTTCCCTCTCTATTTCAATAAAGGTGTCTTTTAATATATTTTTGTTCCTGGCTATCAGCACAATATCATCCGCATATGCTCCTAGTTGCCTCGTCCTTTTGAAGATTTGTCCTCTGAAGTCTATCTTGTTTATAGCATAGTGTAGTGCCAAGTTAAAGAGGGTCGCAGATAATGCATCACCCTGCTTTACTCCAGTACCAACCGTAAAATCTCGGCTTTTGTTTCTTCCCAGAACTACTTTACCCCTGAAATCGTTCAGACTGAGCAGTACCAGTCTCACAATCTTTTGAGGTACTCCTAATTCTTCCAGTGCTATTCGCAAGATTATTCGATTTACACTATCGAAGGCTTGCCTGAAATCTATAAACAGTATATGGATGTCAATACCATACTCGAAACATCTTTCGAGTGACTGCCTCATGACGAAAATTTGATCGACTGTGCTCCGGTCGGCTCTAAATACACTTTGATGTTCACTTAGGATTTCCTCTGCATATACATTTAGCCTATCAAGGAGAATCATGGACAATATCTTATAGACACAGCTTAGCAGTGTTATGCCCCTATAATTGCTGCATACAGTTTTATCTCCTTTTTTAAAAACTGGGCATATTACTCCAGTCTTCCAGTCATTTGGCATTGTCTCTTCCTCCCATACACTACATACTATATCATGAATTTGTGCAGTTAGTGCTCCACCGCCTTTTTTGATCAGTCAGGGCTAAGCTGATCTTCGCCAGGCGCTTTCCCGTTCTTTAGTCGCTTAATTGCTCTTCTCACTTCCTCAACTGAGGGAGTTTCTACATATGGTTCTGGACCTATTCTTACATTCTCTTCTACAGTCTCCATTGTGTCAGGCTTATTTAATATTTCTTCAAAATATTCAGCCCATCTGTTGAAGATCAGCCTGTCTTCTGCTATTAGTTTTCCATCTTTGTAATTGCAGATATTTAGCTTTGGTTGGTAACTTTTGTTTATACTTCTTACCTCATTATACAGGTTTTGTGTTTTCTTCTGTTCTGATAATTCCTCTATTTTGCGCACCTTCTCCTTCATGTATTCTCTTTTTTTCTTCTTACATAAATGGTTTGCCTCGCGTCTGCTAGCTCTATATCGGTCACTATTCTGTCTAGTGTTTCTCTCGAACATTTTCCTTCTATATTCATTCTTTCTTTGTATAGCTTCTCTGCACTCATCATCAAACCATTCGGACTGTTTTCTCCTTTTCACACCTACTATCTCTCTAGCCGCCTCTATAACAGCTTCTTTCATGTTTGCCCACTTTTCTTCAATATTATTGATTTCTTTATCAAGTTTGTTAGCTATCATTAGTTGCTATTGACCACAACACTGACCATCTTTAAGTTTATCGACATCCCATTTCATTCTTTTCTCTCCTTTATCTTTTTGGATCATAGCTAGCTTTTCTCTGACCACTGCTCTCACCAGATAGTGATCAGTATCACAGTTTGGACCTCTCATTGCTCTAGTGTCTACTACAGAGGTTGCATGTCTTTTGCTAACAAGAACATGATCAATTTGATTCATTAGATCAGTCCCAGGGGCTCTCCATGTCCCTAAGTGGATTCTTTTATGATCAAATCAGGTGCTTTTTATGATCATTCCGCATGCTGTAGCGAACTCTGCAAGCATTCTTCCATTGTCACTGGATTCATTGTGCAGGGAGAATTTCCCAGCAACGCCCTTCAGAAAATTCTCTTTTCCAATCTTAGCATTAAAGTCCCCCAGAATGATAACTAAGTCGTATTTTGGGACTGCTCCATACACTCTTGTTAATTTTCCATAAAATTCCTCCTTCTCTTCATCTGATTTATCCTCAGTTGGTGCATGTACTGATATGAGTGTTATATTTCTGAAATGGCCTTTCATTCTTAGCTTGCATATTCTATCAGATATTGGTTCAATTCCAATTACCCTGTCAGATATTTTCTTGTTCATTATGAACCCAGTCCCAAACTGACCTGTTCTTGCTGTAGGTCCACTGTAAATGAACTTGAAATCTCTTTTCTCGATCACTCCTTGTCCTTGCCATCTAATCTCTTGTAAGGCAATAATATCCAAATGAAATCTGTTCATTTCATCAGCAACTTCCCTCATCTTTCCTGGTTGCAGCATGGTCTGTACGTTCCACGTTCCAATGATCAATTTATGCTTCCATTTGTCATCTTTTTTTCTTATCTTAATCCGACGATTCGTGATGTGTGCTTCTCCTAATACTGTCCCACCCCGGAGATCCGAATGGGGGACTGTTTTACCTCCGGATATATTTTGAGCATTAGGATCATTCATGATGTTTTCCTTCAACTTCTTCTTTCCCACTGACAAGTCGTTGGGTTTCTCTACAGTTAAATTTTATGGTGTGGGTCGTAAGCTCCACGACCAACCCCCATCCTGGAGGACCAGGGACACGTCTGTCGGGGTTACCATACTTCAGCTGTTCTGTTCCAGAATTTGACAAATATTTTGGATTAATTTATTATTTACTGAAAATAATCATCTAGGCCTATGTTGATTGGTTATATTTTTATATTGGAAGACTCATAATCGATCCTGCTTACACTTGTTTTATATTAATTAACTTTTTTTAAAATATACAAGTTATAAATTAACAATTATATTTTAATTAATATAATTCCCTTCAGGGCTTAACTGAATGCACACTTTTAAACCATTGTCTGTGTGATTAATATCTATTAAACTTATATAACTCAACACTAATAAAGAAAAAACTAAATGTTAATGCCAGTATCTTCTGCTCCTATGGATTAGTAATTCATTTTATTAAATAATTGTTTATAATTACTATCCACTCACAGTTCTTCTTAATTGAATGCCACTGTACCTCACATCCTCTTACCAATTAATTACACTTGTTTTATATTACATTGGTAGCACATCTTAATTATATTTTACATTTACTTCTAAATTTGTATTGTACTTTATATGAGTTTCTAATTGATTCATTCATTAAATTTATTATCGTTATTTATTTGTTTATGGACTACTCCAAATCTAACTGGGTACTGTCTATATAGTATGGTAATCTGTCATAGTAATGTCTGTTGTAGGACTTTTGGGTTTGAAGTAGGTTCACACTTTTATTTATTTTTGTTTCTTCTTTTAAATTATTTTGATTTCGATTTGTTTAGATAACTTGTTGTTATTGCTTGCTGATATCTTCAACAGTTGAAGTGTATGATATTATGGTATTAATATTGCTTGGTGATAAGATTGACATTTATTAAACAAATTCTTCATTATTATAGGCAAATTGAAACCTACTTTTCTTGTCAATACCAATTATTTTCTTCTTTATCTCTGGAGTTTGTTTATTTGTATTGGTGGCTTTAACGAATTGTAGTTCTTGATTTTCTCTTGGTTCATTGTATATTCTATTTATATATTCCATTCTTTTATAAACATTGATTCCATACTAATGTTAAATGATTCCCCCTATATTAAAATATGGTATTATGGATGAATATCGGCGTTGAGTGGCCCTTTTACGTCCAATTGCTCATCCGAATATTCACATACCTGGTACAGTGCACTTTGGCTGCTGCCCATAAAATAATTCTAGAGTGGTGCCTTAGCTTTCTACACTCTGTAAATAAAAATAATTAAAAATCTTATCATTATACACATCCTTGGAATCTTTTATTTTCTGAATATTTTTTCTTATTCTACCTTGCCTTCCAATAACTCTATTTATTTATTATATTCAATATTACTGTTGATATATTTCTTAAGTATATTTCTTTCTCTTTTATGTAACTTCCCTTCAGAGTTCAATGATTTATTCGCCTTAATGTCATTCCCTTTGTTATTCAATACCTCTTGTAATATAGTAGTTTTAATTATCCTTCTATTATTCTATCTGTCTTTATACTGCTTTCTTCTTCAGCAACTTCATTTTCTAATTAGTTTATTAAATTTTTCTTAGGCCTATTGTCATTAATATTGAGCTCCATTATTATTATTATATCAGTATATATATTATTTATGCTTGATTAAAATAGATGCGCTTATTTCTTTTAGAATTTTGTTGTCGTTACATAATTGCCCTCCTTCAGAAATAATTATTTCTGAACATGATCTTTGGTATGGAAGAAATAATTTCTTATGTTATGTTTCATTCTTCATAATATTTTTCCTAAAGTATGCTGTAAATTGGTCTTACATTTTTTAGAATTTGGTGGTATTTTTTGTGATCAAATTCGTTTTTTATATAATAGTCATTTCTAATAATTCATGTAAGTTGATCTTACTTAATTTAGAATTTTGATGTTTCTTCTTAATAGATTCAAAATAATTTCTTCTTTAACTCATGGCAAGATGTTCTTACTTTATTTAGAATTTTGATGTTTCTTCTTAATAGATTCAAAATAATTTCTTCTTTAACTCATGGTAAGATTTCCTTACTTAATTTATTTCTTTGGGTTTTCTTCTTGATAAATTCAAAATAATTTCTTCTTAAACATATGGTAATCTGTTCTTACTTAATTTAGAATTTTGATGTCATTCCTTGTTATCGGTTATCATCAAATTCGTCCCTTTTCTTGATGGTGTGTGGTATTTAATTTAGCCGTGGTCTATAATCTCAGTTGCCCTTATTTTCCGGACTATCATTGTCTTCATTATTATTTCTTTCCTTTTGACATTTCTCGCTTCTTTCTCGTATTTCATTTTGTTTCTGTTATCCTTTCGCTTTGTTCAAACCGTATTTGAATCATTTTATTATATTGTTCATTAAACCCGGATGTCACTCGTACATCAATGACTAATGATAATACTGACGTTTTATCATATATTTCTATTTCTGTTGTATTTAATTTATCTATATTCCTTTTAAAGCGGCAACATACTGTTTTATTGTAAATTATTTTTGAAATTTGTTTTGACCTGCTTCTATAATCTATGAAATTCATGATGTCTTTTTCATTGGTCACTGGGATATTACTTACATTAATTAAACCACTGTGCATCATCTCCAACTCTTCTCTTGTTTTTATTAATTTCTTTGGATGCATTCTTCTCATTTTCTTTGACTTCATTTCCCTGCGCTTAATATTTTCTTGGTTTTTGTCACGTTTAATTCCAGATAATAATGCTATTTGTTTCCTTGTTTTATTGACTGGTATTTCTTCTGTTTCTAGTTTGTTATCATTTTTTATTTCTTTGGGCCTATCACTTCTTAATTCTTCCGTCCACAGTTTATTATCATTTCTTATATCATCCATTTGCTGACAAAATTTATTACAATTATCATCCATTTGCTGACAAACATTTTTGGTCATATCATTCAATTCCTTATTGACA
Source organism: Magicicada septendecula (assembly GCA_034769895.1). Lineage (NCBI taxonomy): Eukaryota > Metazoa > Arthropoda > Insecta > Hemiptera > Cicadidae > Magicicada > Magicicada septendecula. The sequence continues at coordinate 360,779,322 of CM068375.1, read as the reverse complement.
TTTTTAAGTTGGTTACTCAATTCTTCCTTCATTTTCTTTATGGTTTCTCTATTTTCCTTATTATTTTCATCCATTTTTTCCATCATTGTCCTGAACATTCCTTGCATAGTTGCGTTCTCTGTTTGTTTTGGTTTTTCCGGTTGTTCCTCTTGTTGTTGTATGGGTTGGTTAGGTTCCGCCTGAGGAAGTAACATCTCTACATCTTCCACTGGTGTTGCCTCCGTGTCTTCCATACTAATCTCCTTTTCTGCTTCTGCTGCTCTCCTCTTTGATGTTGCTCGTTTGTGCATTTTTTCTGTTGTTTTTGAACCTATATCAGCCGCCAGCTAAAATAAGGAATTGAATTTTGTTTTTATTTTATTATTTATTTGCCTATTGTTTCCCCAATTACAGCCCCATGTTGGGCGCCAAATTGCAACCACACGGGATTATTCCCCACTGTTGGGTACGCCAATCTATTAACTTCCAGGAACTACAGGTTCTTTATGCTTCACCTTGGATGTGTCAAATTTCCACAAGACGTGTTTTAAATTAATTTATCCCTCTCTTTGTGTACATCCATTAGTAACCCTTGTTAATTCTATATAAATAAAAACACATGGAATAGTATCTGGTAATAATAATAATATTGTATTTTTATTCAAAAAAATTTCTATAGTCTATTCAGTGTAACTATTAATATAATTTATAAATCTCATGGTCGATTCTCTTCTCTTTGTTTATATTATTTTTAGGTTCTTTTGGCTGATATAAAGGTTCAGTATTTATAAAGGAAAAACATGTATAGAAAGTACATTAAATTACAAACAATAATAATAATGAATAATAAAAAATGAGTATTAATTATAATAATATATATATATACGTTACACAATGTTTATCAGTTCAGTTTGGTTTCACACAGACTCCTGGTCTCAGTGATGAAAAATTCCAATGTTAGTTTGTTTATGTTGTCCAAATGAAGAAATCCACTTCTTTTGGTGATCAATGAATGTTTATTTTCTCCTTTTCGTTGTCCGAAGCCTTCTGGTGGAATATTGTGATTGACGTCCAGTGTCTTGTTATTAATTTAATCCAAGTGTAATTGTTCTTTCTGGTTGTTGGATCAGTAATATTTTTAAAGGTGATTTGTTTATGATATTTCTTTACATGCTCCAATTTTATATTCTGTTATAGTTTGATATAAGGTTTTTTTAACTTTCTATTATATTATTTCTTAATAATATTCATATGTTTATTGTATAAATATTTAGCTTGTTTTCAAAATTTACACTCAACTCTCCTTCTTAGCTTATTATTTTTTAATAATCAACAACATTCTTTTTTTCTCTTTTGGTTTTCTGGATACACATAAATACTTTGGTCATATCTGTTGAAATTGAGATTTAGTTGTCATAGGATATTATTTTTATATAATATATTATTTTTCCTTCTACATACAAGTTGATTTTTAGTTATTACATAATAATGCCTAATAAAATTTACATATTATTTTATCTGACAAAACTACGAACAATTCTAATATCAAATATTATAGTTAATTGTAATTTGACAAATACTACTACTACTCTCCAGCACTACAGCCCATGGTGAGCCTTGGCCTCCGCTACGACCCGTCTCCACTCATCTCTGTCCACTGCCTTCAGTCTCCAGTTCCTAATGCCCATCTTTCTTAAATCTTCTTCCACATCCTGCTGCCATCTTCTTCGAGCCCTTCCTCTTCTTCTTTTGCCCAGTATCGTTCCACTTAATATAGTTTTGGGCATCCTCGTAACATTCATACGGAATACGTGTCCCAGCCATCTAATTCTAGCTGATTTTATGTGTCTCACCAGGTCTTTTCCACCGATCAACTCATTTATTTCACCGTTATTTCGGATCCTATACATATTCCCTTCCTTCACCGGTCCAAATATCTGTCTCAAAATTCTTCTTTCAAAAATTCTTAGTGCACTTATATCCTTATTTACGAGAGTCCATGTCTCGGATGCATAAGTAACAACAGGTCCGATCAGTGTTTTGTATAACATCAATTTGGTTCTTGGAGTTAGAAGCTTTGATTTCAGCAATGATTGGTTTGCATAGTAGGCTCTATTGCCGGTTATGATTCTATTTACTATTTCACTGCTCACTCGGTTTTCATTATTCAGAATCACACCTAGGTACTTAAATTCTGTAACTCATTGGAAACAGTAATGGCCTGTGTGAAGGTCTAGCAGTTCTCTATTTTCCTTCGCAGACACTTTCATGTATTTTGTTTTAGCCTCATTGACTTCCAAACCAATCCTGCTCACTTCCCTCTCTATTTCAATAAAGGTGTCTTTTAATATATTTTTGTTCCTGGCTATCAGCACAATATCATCCGCATATGCTCCTAGTTGCCTCGTCCTTTTGAAGATGTGTCCTCTGAAGTCTATCTTGTTTATAGCATAGTGTAGTGCCAAGTTAAAGAGGGTCGCAGATAATGCATCACCCTGCTTTACTCCAGTACCAACCGTAAAATCTCGGCTTTTGTTTCTTCCCAGAACTACTTTACCCCTGAAATCGTTCAGACTGAGCAGTACCAGTCTCACAATCTTTTGAGGTACTCCTAATTCTTCCAGTGCTATTCGCAACATTATTCGATTTACACTATCGACGGCTTGCCTGAAATCTATAAACAGTATATGGATGTCAATATCATACTCGAAACATCTTTCGAGTGACTGCGTCATGACGAAAATTTGATCGACTGTGCTCCGGTCGGCTCTAAATACACTTTGATGTTCACTTAGGATTTCCTCTGCATATAAATTTTGCCTATCAAGGAGAATCATGGACAATATCTTATAGACACAGCTTAGCAGTGTTATCCCCCTATAATTGCTGCATACAGTTTTATCTCCTTTTTTAAAACTGGGCATATTACTCCAGTCTTCCAGTCATTTGGCATTGTCTCTTCCTCCCATACACTACATACTATATCATGAATTTGTGCAGTTAGTGCTCCACCGCCTTTTTTGATCAGTTCAGGGCTAAGCTGATCTTCGCCAGGCGCTTTCCCGTTCTTTAGTCGCTTAATTGCTCTTCTCACTTCCTCAACTGAGGGAGTTTCTACATATGGTTCTGGACCTATTCTTACATTCTCTTCTACAGTCTCCATTGTGTCAGGCTTATTTAATATTTCTTCAAAATATTCAGCCCATCTGTTGAAGATCAGCCTGTCTTCTGCTATTAGTTTTCCATCTTTGTCTTTGCAGATATTTAGCTTTGGTTGGTAACTTCTGTTTATACTTCTTACCTCATTATACAGGTTTTGTGTTTTCTTCTGTTCTGATAATTCCTCTATTTTGCGCACCTTCTCCTTCATGTATTCTCTTTTTTTCTTCTTACATAAATGGTTTGCCTCGCGTCTGCTAGCTCTATATCGGTCACTATTCTGTCTAGTGTTTCTCTCCAACATTTACCTTCTATATTCATTCTTTCTTTGTATAGCTTCTCTGCACTCATCATCAAACCATTCGGACTGTTTTCTCCTTTTCACACCTACTATCTCTCTAGCCGCCTCTATAACAGCTTCTTTCATGTTTGCCCACTTTTCTTCAATATTATTGATTTCTTTATCAAGTTTGTTAGCTATCATTAGTTGCTATTGACCACAACACTGACCATCTTTAAGTTTATCGACATCCCATTTCATTCTTTTCTCTCCTTTGTCTTTTTGGATCATAGCTAGCTTTTCTCTGACCACTGCTCTCACCAGATAGTGATCAGTATCACAGTTTGGACCTCTCATTGCTCTAGTGTCTACTACAGAGGTTGCATGTCTTTTGCTAACAAGAACATGATCAATTTGATTCATTAGACAGTCCCAGGGGCTCTCCATGTCCCTAAGTGGATTCTTTTATGATCAAATCAGGTGCTTTTTATGATCATTCCGCATGCTGTAGCGAACTCTGCAAGCATTCTTCCATTGTCACTGGATTCATTGTGCAGGGAGAATTTCCCAGCAACGCCCTTCAGAAAATTCTCTTTTCCAATCTTAGCATTAAAGTCCCCCAGAATGATAACTAAGTCGTATTTTGGGACTGCTCCATACACTCTTGTTAATTTTCCATAAAATTCCTCCTTCTCTTCATCTGATTTATCCTCAGTTGGTGCATGTACTAATATGAGTGTTATATTTCTGAAATGGCCTTCCATTCTTAGCTTGCATATTCTATCAGATATTGGTTCAATTCCAACTACCCTGTCAGATATTTTCTTGTTCATTATGAACCCAGTCCCAAACTGACCTGTTCTTGCTGTAGGTCCACTGTAAATGAACTTGAAATCTCTTTTCTCGATCACTCCTTGTCCTTGCCATCTAATCTCTTGTAAGGCAATAATATCCAAATGAAATCTGTTCATTTCATCAGCAACTTCCCTCATCTTTTCTGGTTGCAGCATGGTCTGTACGTTCCACGTTCCAATGATCAATTTATGCTTCCATTTGTCATCTTTTTTTCTTATCTTAATCCGACGATTCGTGATGTGTGCTTCTCCTAATACTGTCCCACCCCGGAGATCCGAATGGGGGACTGTTTTACCTCCGGATATATTTTGAGCATTAGGATCATTCATGATGTTTTCCTTCAACTTCTTCTTTCCCACTGACAAGTCGTTGGGTTTCTCTACAGTTATATTTTATGGTGTGGGTCGTAAGCTCCACGACCAACCCCCATCCTGGAGGACCAGGGACACGTCTGTCGGGGTTACCATACCTCAGCTGGTCTGTTCCAGAATTTGACAAATATTTTGGATTAATTTATTATTTACTGAAAATAATCATCTAGGCCTATGTTGATTGGTTATATTTTTATATTGGAAGACTCATAATCGATCCTGCTTACACTTGTTTTATATTAATTAACTTTTTTTAATATAAACAAATTATAAATTAACAATTATATTTTAATTACTATAATTCCCTTCAGGGCTTAACTGAATGCACACTTTTAAACCATTGTCTGTGTGATTAATATCTATTAAACTTATATAACTCAACACTAATAAAGAAAAAACTAAATGTTAATGCCAGTATCTTCTGCTCCTATGGATTAGTAATTCATTTCATTAAATAATTGTTTATAATTACTATCCACTCACAGTTCTTCTTAATTGAATACCACTGTACCTCACATCCTCTTACCAATTAATTACACTTGTTTTATATTACATTGGTAGCACATCTTAATTATATTTTACATTTACTTCTAAATTTGTATTGTACTTTATATGAGTTTCTAATTGATTCATTCATTAAATTTATTATCGTTATTTATTTGTTTATGGACTACTCCAAATCTAACTGGGTACTGTCTATATAGTATGGTAATCTGTCATAGTAATGTCTGTTGTAGGACTTTTGGGTTTGAAGTAGGTTCACACTTTTATTTATTTTTGTTTCTTCTTTTAAATTATTTTGATTTCGATTTGTTTAGATAACTTGTTGTTATTGCTTGCTGATATCTTCAACAGTTGAAGTGTATGATATTATGGTATTAATATTGCTTGGTGATAAGATTGACATTTATTAAACAAATTCTTCATTATTATAGGCAAATTGAAACCTACTTTTCTTGTCAATACCAATTATTTTCTTCTTTATCTCTGGAGTTTGTTTATTTGTATTGGTGGCTTTAACGAATTGTAATTCTTCATTTTCTCTTGGTTCATTGTATATTCTATTTATATATTCCATTCTTTTATAAACATTGATTCCATACTAATGTTAAATGATTTCCCCTATATTAAAATATGGTATTATGGATGAATATCGCCGTTGAGTGGCCCTTTTTCGTCCAATTGCTCATCCGAATATTCACATACCTGGTACAGTGCACTTTGGCTGCTGCCCATAAAATAATTCTAGAGTGGTGCCTTAGCTTTCTACACTCTATAAATAAAAATAATTAAAAATCTTATCATTATACACATCCTTGGCATGTTTTATCTTCTGAATATTTTTTCTTATTCTACTTTGCCTTCCAATAACTCTATTTATTTATTATATTCAATATTACTGTTGATATATTTCTTAAGTATATTTCTTTCTCTTTTATGTAACTTCCCTTCAGAGTTCAATGATTTTTTCGCCTTAATGTCATTCACCTTTGTTATTCAATACCTCTTGTAATATAGTAGTTTTAATTATCCTCCTATTATTCTATCTGTCTTTATACTGCTTTCTTCTTCAGCAACTTCATTTTCTAATTAGTTTATTAAATTTTTCTTAGGCCTATTGTCATTAATATTGAGCTCCATTATTATTATTGTATCAGTATATATATTATTTATGCTTGATTTAAATAGATGCGCTTATTTCTTTTAGAATTTTGTTGTCGTTACATAATTGCCCTCCTTCAGAAATAATTATTTCTGAACATGATCTTTGGTATGGAAGAAATAATTTCTTATGTTATGTTTCATTCTTCATAATATTTTTCCTAAAGTATGCTGTAAATTGTTCTTACATTTTTTAGAATTTGGTGGTATTTTTTGTGATCAAATTCGTTTTTTATATAATAGTCATTTCAAATAATTCATGTAAGTTGATCTTACTTAATTTAGAATTTTGATGTTTCTTCTTAATACATTCAAAATAATTTCTTCTTTAACTCATGGCAAGATGTTCTTACTTTATTTAGAATTTTGATGTTTCTTCTTAATATATTCAAAATAATTTCTTCTTTAACTCATGGTAAGATTTCCTTACTTAATTTATTTCTTTGGGTTTTCTTCTTGATAAATTCAAAATAATTTCTTCTTAAACATATGGTAAGCTGTTCTTACTTAATTTAGAATTTTGATGTTATTCCTTGTTATCGGTTATCATCAAATTCGTCCCTTTTCTTGATGGTGTGTGGTATTTAATTTAGCCGTGGTCTATAATCTCAGTTGGCCTTATTTTCCGGACTATCATTGTCTTCATTATTATTTCTTTCCTTTTGACATTTCTCGCTTCTTTCTCGTATTTCATTTTGTTTCTGTTATCCTTTCGCTTTGTTCAAACCGTATTTGAATCATTTTATTATATTGTTCATTAAACCCGGATGTCACTGTTACATCAATGACTAATGATAATACTGATGTTTTATCATATATTTCTATTTCTGTTGTATTTAATTTATCTATATTCCTTTTAAAGCGGCAACATACTGTTTTATTGTAAATTATTTTTGAAATTTGTTTTGACCTGCTTCTATAATCTATGAAATTCATGATGTCTTTTTCATTGGTCACTGGGATATTACTTACATTAATTAAACCACTGTGCATCATCTCCAACTCTTCTCTTGTTTTTATTAATTTCTTTGGATGCATTCTTCTCATTTTCTTTGACTTCATTTCCCTGCGCTTAATATTTTCTTGGTTTTTGTCACGTTTAATTCCAGATAATAATGCTATTTGTTTCCTTGTTTTATTGACTGGTATTTCTTCTGTTTCTAGTTTGTTATCATTTTTTATTTCTTTGGGCCTATCACTTCTTAATTCTTCCGTCCACAGTTTATTATCATTTCTTATATCATCCATTTGCTGACAAAATTTATTACAATTATCATCCATTTGCTGACAAACATTTTTGGTCATATCATTCAATTCCTTATTGACATTTTTAAGTTGGTTACTCAATTCTTCCTTCATTTTCTTTCTGGTTTCTCTATTTTCCTTATTATTTTCATCCATTTTTTCCATCATTGTCCTGAACATTCCTTGCATAGTTGCGTTCTCTGTTTGTTTTGGTTTTTCCGGTTGTTCCTCTTGTTGTTGTATGGGTTGGTTAGGTTCCGCCTGAGGAAGTAACATCTCTACATCTTCCACTGATGTTGCCTCCGTGTCTTCCATACTAATCTCCTTTTCTGCTTCTGCTGCTCTCCTCTTTGATGTTGCTCGTTTGTGCATTTTTTCTGTTGTTTTTGAACCTATATCAGCCGCCAGCTAAAATAAGGAATTGAATTTTGTTTTTATTTTATTATTTATTTGCCTATTGTTTACCCAATTACAGCCCCATGTTGGGCGCCAAATTGCAACCACACGGGATTATTCCCCACTGTTGGGTACGCCAATCTATTAACTTCCAGGAACTACAGGTTCTTTATGCTTCACCTTGGATGTGTCAAATTACCAAAAGACGTGTTTTAAATTAATTTATCCCTCTCTTTATGTACATCCATTAGTAACCCTTGTTAATTCTATATAAATAAAAACACAAGGAATAGTATCTGGTAATAATAATAATATTGTATTTTTATTTTAAAAAATTTCTATAGTCTATTCAGTGTAACTATTAATATAATTTATAAATCTCATGGTCGATTCTCTTCTCTTTGTTTATATTATTTTTAGGTTCTTTTGGCTAATATAAAGGTTCAGTATTTATAAAGGAAAAACAAGTATAGAAAGTACATTAAATTACAAACAATAATAATAATGAATAATATAAATTGAGTATTAATTATAATAATATATATATACGTTAGACAATATTTATCAGTTCAGTTTGGTTTCACACAGACTCCTGGTCTCAGTGATGAAAAATTCCAATGTTAGTTTGTTTATGTTGTCCAAATGAAGAAATCCACTTCTTTTGGTGATCAATGAATGTTTATTTTCTCCTTTTCGTTGTCCGAAGCCTTCTGGTGGAATATTGTGATTGACGTCCAGTGTCTTGTTATTAATTTAATCCAAGTGTAATTGTTCTTTCTGGTTGTTGGATCAGTAATATTTTTAAAGGTGATTTGTTTATGATATTTCTTTACATGCTCCAATTTTATATTCTGTTATAGTTTGATATAAGGTTTTTTTAACTTTCTATTATATTATTTCTTAATAATATTCATATGTTTATTGTATAAATATTTAGCTTGTTTTCAAAATTTACACTCAACTCTCCTTCTTAGCTTATTATTTTTTAATAATCAACAACATTCTTTTTTTCTCTTTTGGTTTTCTGGATACACATAAATACTTTGGTCATATCTGTTGAAATTGAGATTTAGTTGTCATAGGATATTATTTTTATATAATACATTATTTTTCCTTCTACATACAAGTTGATTTTTAGTTATTACATAATAATACCTAATAAAATTTACATATTATTTTATCTGACAAAACTACGAACAATTCTAATATCAAATATTATAGTTAATTGTAATTTGACAAATACTACTACTACTCTCCAGCACTACAGCCCATGGTGAGCCTTGGCCTCCGCTACGACCCGTCTCCACTCATCTCTGTCCACTGCCTTCAGTCTCCAGTTCCTAATGCCCATCTTTCTTAAATCTTCTTCCACATCCTGCTGCCATCTTCTTCGAGCCCTTCCTCTTCTTCTTTTGCCCAGTATCGTTCCACTTAATATAGTTTTGGGCATCCTCGTAACATTCATACGGAATACGTGTCCCAGCCATCTAATTCTAGCTGATTTTATGTGTCTCACCAGGTCTTTTCCACCGATCAACTCATTTATTTCACCGTTATTTCGGATCCTATACATATTCCCTTCCTTCACCGGTCCAAATATCTGTCTCAAAATTCTTCTTTCAAAAATTCTTAGTGCACTTATATCCTTATTTACGAGAGTCCATGTCTCGGATGCATAAGTAACAACAGGTCTGATCAGTGTTTTGTATAACATCAATTTGGTTCTTGGAGTTAGAAGCTTTGATTTCAGCAATGATTGGTTTGCATAGTAGGCTCTATTGCCGGTTATGATTCTATTTACTATTTCACTGCTCACTCGGTTTTCATTATTCAGAATCACACCTAGGTACTTAAATTCTGTAACTCCTTGGAAACAGTAATGGCCTGTGTGAAGGTCTAGCAGTTCTCTATTTTCCTTCGCAGACACTTTCATGTATTTTGTTTTAGCCTCATTGACTTCCAAACCAATCCTGCTCACTTCCCTCTCTATTTCAATAAAGGTGTCTTTTAATATATTTTTGTTCCTGGCTAACAGCACAATATCATCCGCATATGCTCCTAGTTGCCTCGTCCTTTTGAAGATGTGTCCTCTGAAGTCTATCTTGTTTATAGCATAGTGTAGTGCCAAGTTAAAGAGGGTCGCAGATAATGCATCATCCTGCTTTACTCCAGTACCAACCGTAAAATCTCGGCTTTTGTTTCTTCCCAGAACTACTTTACCCCTGAAATCGTTCAGACTGAGCAGTACCAGTCTCACAATCTTTTGAGGGTACTCCTAATTCTTCCAGTGCTATTCGCAACATTATTCGATTTACACTATCGAAGGCTTGCCTGAAATCAATAAAAAGTATATGGATGTCAATACCATACTCGAAACATCTTTCGAGTGACTGCCTCATGACGAAAATTTGATCGACTGTGCTCCGGTCGGCTCTAAATACACTTTGATGTTCACTTAGGATTTCCTCTGCATATACATTTAGCCTATCAAGGAGAATCATGGACAATATCTTATAGACACAGCTTAGCAGTGTTATGCCCCTATAATTGCTGCATACAGTTTTATCTCCTTTTTTAAAAACTGGGCATATTACTCCAGTCTTCCAGTCATTTGGCATTGTCTCTTCCTCCCATACACTACATGCTATATCATGAATTTGTGCAGTTAGTGCTCCACCGCCTTTTTTGATCAGTTCAGGGCTAAGCTGATCTTCGCCAGGCGCTTTCCCGTTCTTTAGTCGCTTATTTGCTCTTCTCACTTCCTCAACTGAGGGAGTTTCTACATATGGTTCTGACCTATTCTTACATTCTCTTCTACAGTCTCCATTGTGTCAGGCTTATTTAATATTTCTTCAAATATTCAGCCCATCTGTTGAAGATCAGCCTGTCTTCTGCTATTAGTTTTCCATCTTTGTCTTTGCAGATATTTAGCTTTGGTTGGTAACTTCTGTTTATACTTCTTACCTCATTATACAGGTTTTGTGTTTTCTTCTGTTCTGATAATTCCTCTATTTTGCGCTCCTTCTCCTTCATGTATTCTCTTTTTTTCTTCTTACATAAATGGTTTGCCTCGCGTCTGCTAGCTCTATATCGGTCACTATTCTGTCTAGTGTTTCTCTCCAACATTTTCCTTCTATATTCATTCTTTCTTTGTATAGCTTCTCTGCACTCATCATCAAACCATTCGGACTGTTTTCTCCTTTTCACACCTACTATCTCTCTAGCCGCCTCTATAACAGCTTCTTTCATGTTTGCCCACTTTTCTTCAATATTATTGATTTCTTTATCAAGTTTGTTAGCTATCATTAGTTGCTATTGACCACAACACTGACCATCTTTAAGTTTATCGACATCCCATTTCATTCTTTTCTCTCCTTTGTCTTTTTGGATCATAGCTAGCTTTTCTCTGACCACTGCTCTCACCAGATAGTGATCAGTATCACAGTTTGGACCTCTCATTGCTCTAGTGTCTACTACAGAGGTTGCATGTCTTTTGCTAACAAGAACATGATCAATTTGATTCATTAGATCAGTCCCAGGGGCTCTCCATGTCCCTAAGTGGATTCTTTTATGATCAAATCAGGTGCTTTTTATGATCATTCCGCATGCTGTAGCGAACTCTGCAAGCATTCTTCCATTGTCACTGGATTCATTGTGCAGGGAGAATTTCCCAGCAACGCCCTTCAGAAAATTCTCTTTTCCAATCTTAGCATTAAAGTCCCCCAGAATGATAACTAAGTCGTATTTTGGGACGGCTCCATACACTCTTGTTAATTTTCCATAAATTCCTCCTTCTCTTCATCTGATTTATCCTCAGTTGGTGCATGTACTAATATGAGTGTTATATTTCTGAAATGGCCTTCCATTCTTAGCTTGCATATTCTATCAGATATTGGTTCAATTCCAACTACCCTGTCAGATATTTTCTTGTTCATTATGAACCAGTCCCAAACTGACCTGTTCTTGCTGTAGGTCCACTGTAAATGAACTTGAAATCTCTTTTCTCGATCACTCCTTGTCCTTGCCATCTAATCTCTTGTAAGGCAATAATATCCAAATGAAATCTGTTCATTTCATCAGCAACTTCCCTCATCTTTCCTGGTTGCAGCATGGTCTGTACGTTCCACGTTCCAATGATCAATTTATGCTTCCATTTGTCATCTTTTTTTCTTATCTTAATCCGACGATTCGTGATGTGTGCTTCTCCTAATACTGTCCCACCCCGGAGATCCGAATGGGGGACTGTTTTACCTCCGGATATATTTTAAGCATTAGGATCATTCATGATGTTTTCCTTCAACTTCTTCTTTCCCACTGACAAGTCGTTGGTTTCTCTACAGTTATATTTTATGGTGTGGGTCGTAAGCTCCACGACCAACCCCCATCCTGGAGGACCAGGGACACGTCTGTCGGGGTTACCATACCTCAGCTGGTCTGTTCCAGAATTTGACAAATATTTTGGATTAATTTATTATTTACTGAAAATAATCATCTAGGCCTATGTTGATTGGTTATATTTTTATATTGGAAGACTCATAATCGATCCTGCTTACACTTGTTTTATATTAATTAACTTTTTTTAATATAAACAAATTATAAATTAACAATTATATTTTAATTACTATAATTCCCTTCAGGGCTTAACTGAATGCACACTTTTAAACCATTGTCTGTGTGATTAATATCTATTAAACTTATATAACTCAACACTAATAAAGAAAAAACTAAATGTTAATGCCAGTATCTTCTGCTCCTATGGATTAGTAATTCATTTCATTAAATAATTGTTTATAATTACTATCCACTCACAGTTCTTCTTAATTGAATACCACTGTACCTCACATCCTCTTACCAGTTAATTACACTTGTTTTATATTACATTGGTAGCACATCTTAATTATATTTTACATTTACTTCTAAATTTGTATTGTACTTTATATGAGTTTCTAATTGATTCATTCATTATTCGTTAAATTTATTATCGTTATTTATTTGTTTATGGACTACTCCAAATCTAACTGGGTACTGTCTATATAGTATGGTAATCTGTCATAGTAATGTCTTTTGTAGGACTTTTGGTTTTGAAGTAGGTTCACACTTTTATTTATTTTTGTTTCTTCTTTTAAATTATTTTGATTTCGATTTGTTTAGATAACTTGTTGTTATTGCTTGCTGATATCTTCAACAGTTGAAGTGTATGATATTATGGTATTAATATTGCTTGGTGATAAGATTGACATTTATTAAACAAATTCTTCATTATTATAGGCAAATTGAAACCTACTTTTCTTGTCAATACCAATTATTTTCTTCTTTATCCCTGGAGATTGTTTATTTGTATTGGTGGCTTTAACGAATTGTAGTTCTTGATTTTCTCTTGGTTCATTGTATATTCTATTTATATATTCCATTCTTTTATAAACATTGATTCCATACTAATGTTAAATGATTCCCCCTATATTAAAATATGGTATTATGGATGAATATCGGCGTTGAGTGGCCCTTTTACGTCCAATTGCTCATCCGAATATTCACATACCTGGTACAGTGCACTTTGGCTGCTGCCCATAAAATAATTCTAGAGTGGTGCCTTAGCTTTCTACACTCTATAAATAAAAATAATTAAAAATCTTATCATTATACACATCCTTGGATTCTTTTATTTTCTGAATATTTTTTCTTATCCTACCTTGCCTTCCAATAACTCTATTTATTTATTATATTCAATATTACTGTTGATATATTTCTTAAGTATATTTCTTTCTCTTTTATGTAACTTCCCTTCAGAGTTCAATGATTTATTCGCCTTAATGTCATTCACCTTTGTTATTCAATACCTCTTGTAATATAGTAGTTTTAATTATCCTTCTATTATTCTATCTGTCTTTATACTGCAACTCTTCTTCAGCAAGTTCATTTTCTAATTAGTTTATTAAATTTCTCTTAGGCTTATTGTCATTAATATTGAGCTCCATTATTATTATTATTTCACTATATATATTATTTATGCTTGATTTAAATAGATGCGCTTATCTCTTTTAGAATTTTGTTGTCGTTACATAATTGCCCTCCTTCAGAAATAATTATTTCTGAACATGATCTTTGGTATGGAAGAAATAATTTCTTATGTTATGTTTCATTCTTCATAATATTTTTCCTAAAGTATGCTGTAAATTGTTCTTACATTTTTTAGAATTTGGCGGTATTTTTTGTGATCAAATTCTTTTTTTATATAATAGTCATTTCAAATATTTCATGTAAGTTGATCTTACTTAATTTAGAATTTTGACGTTTCTTCTTAATAGATTCAAAATAATTTCTTCTTTAACTCATGGCAAGATGTTCTTACTTTATTTAGAATTTTGATGTTTCTTCTTAACAGAGTCACAATAATTTCTTCTTTAACTCATGGTAAGATTTCCTTACTTAATTTATTTCTCGGTGTTTTCTTCTTAATAGATTCAAAATAATTTCTTCTTCATAAATTCAAAATAATTTCTTCCAAAACACATGGTAAGCTGTTGTTACCTAATTTGTTTCTTTGGGTTTTCTTCTTGATAAATTCAAAATAATTTCTTCTTGAACATATGGTAAGCTGTTCTTACTTAATTTAGAATTTTGATGTTATTCCTTGTTATCGGTTATCATAAAATCCGACCCTTTTCTTGATGGTGTGTGGTATTTAATTTAGCCGTGGTCTATAATCTCAGTTGCCCTTATTTTCCGGACTATCATTGTCTTCATAATTATTTCTTTCCTTGTGACATTTCTCGCTTCTTTCTCGTATTTCATTTTGTTTCTGTTATCCTTTCGCTTTGTTCAAATCGTATTTGAATCATTTTATTATATTGTTCATTAAACCCGGATCTCACTGGTACATCAATGATTAATGATAATACTGATGTTTTACCATATATTTCTATTTCTGTTGTATTTAATTTATCTATATTCCTTTTAAAGCGGCAACATACTGTTTTATTGTAAATTATTTTTGAAATTTGTTTTGACCTGCTTCTATAATCTATGAAATTCATGATGTCTTTATCATTGGTCACTGGGATATTACTTACATTAATTAAACCACTGTGCATCATCTCCAACTTTTCTCCTTTTTTTATTAATTTCTTTGGATGCATTCTTCTCATTATCTTTGACTTCATTTCCGTGCGCTTAATATTTTCTTGTTTTTTGTGATGTTTAATTCCAGATAATAATGCTATTTGTTTCCTTGTTTTATTGACTGGTATTTCTTCTGTTTCTAGTTTGTTATCATTTTTTATTTCTTTGGGCCTATCACTTCTTAATTCTTCCGTCCACAGTTTATTATCATTTCTTATATCACCCATTTGCTGACAAAATTTATTATAATTATCATCCATTTGCTGACAAACATTTTTGGTCATATCATTCAATTCCTTATTGACATTTTTAAGTTGGTTACTCAATTCTTCCTTCATTTTCTTTCTGGTCTCTCTATTTTCCTTATTATTTTGATCATTTTTTCCATCATTGTCCTGAACATTTCTTGCATAGTTGCGTTTTCTGTTTGTTTTGGTTTTTCCGGTTGTTCCTCTTGTTGTTGTATGGGTTGGTTAGGTTCCGCCTGAGGTAGTAACATCTCTACATCTTCCTCCGTGTCTTCCATACTAATTTCCTTTTCTGCTTCTGCTGCTCTCCTCTTTGATGTTGCTCGTTTGTGCATTTCTGTTGTTTTTGAACCTATATCAGCAGCCAGCTAAAATAAGGAATTGAATTTTTTTTTTTATTTTATTATTTATTTGCCTATTGTTTCCCTAATTACAGCCCCATGTTGGACGCCAAATTGCAACCACACGGATTATTCCCCACTGTTGGGTACGCCAATCTATTAACTTCCAGGAACTACAGGTTCTTTATGCTTCACCTTGGATGTGTCAAATTACCAAAAGACGTGTTTTAAATTAATTTATCCCTCTCTTATGTACATCCATTAGTAACCCTTGTTAATTCTATATAAATAAAAACACATGGAATAGTATCTGGTAATAATAATAATATTGTATTTTTATTTTAAAAAATTTCTATAGTCTATTCAGTGACTATAATATTTATTAATATAATTTATAAATCTCATGGTCGATTCTCTTCTCTTTGTTTATATTATTTTAGGTTCTTTTGGCTGATATAAAGGTTCAGCATTTATAAAGGAAAAACATGTATAGAAAGTACATTAAATTACAAACAATAATAATAATGAATAATATAAATTGAGTATTAATTATAATAATATATATATATATACGTTACACAATGTTTATCAGTTCAGTTTGGTTTCACACAGACTCCTGGTCTCAGTGATGAAAAATTCCAATGTTAGTTTGTTTATGTTGTCCAAATGAAGAAATCCACTTCTTTTGGTGATCAATGAATGTTTATTTTCTCCTTTTCGTTGTCCGAAGCCTTCTGGTGGAATATTGTGATTGACGTCCAGTGTCTTGTTATTAATTTAATCCAAGTGTAATTGTTCTTTCTGGTTGTTGGATCAGTAATATTTTTAAAGGTGATTTGTTTATGATATTTCTTTACATGCTCCAATTTTATATTCTGTTATAGTTTGATATAAGGTTTTTTTAACTTTCTATTATATTATTTCTTAATAATATTCATATGTTTATTGTATAAATATTTAGCTTGTTTTCAAAATTTACACTCAACTCTCCTTCTTAGCTTATTATTTTTTAATAATCAACAACATTCTTTTTTTCTCTTTTGGTTTTCTGATACACATAAATACTTTTGGTCATATCTGTTGAAATTGAGATTTAGTTGTCATAGGATATTATTTTTATATAATACATTATTTTTCCTTCTACATACAAGTTGATTTTTAGTTATTACATAATAATACCTAATAAAATTTACATATTATTTTATCTGACAAAACTACGAACAATTCTAATATCAAATATTATAGTTAATTGTAATTTGACAAATACTACTACTACTCTCCAGCACTACAGCCCATGGTGAGCTTGGCCTCCGCTACGACCCGTCTCCACTCATCTCTGTCCACTGCCTTCAGTCTCCAGTTCCTAATGCCCATCTTTCTTAAATCTTCTTCCACATCCTGCTGCCATCTTCTTCGAGCCCTTCCTCTTCTTCTTTTGCCCAGTATCGTTCCACTTAATATAGTTTTGGGCATCCTCGTAACATTCATACGGAATACGTGTCCCAGCCATCTAATTCTAGCTGATTTTATGTGTCTCACCAGGTCTTGTCCACCGATCAACTCATTTATTTCACCGTTATTTCGGATCCTATACATATTCCCTTCCTTCACCGTTCCAAATATCTGTCTCAAAATTCTTCTTTCAAAAATTCTTAGTGCACTTATATCCTTATTTACGAGAGTCCATGTCTCGGATGCATAAGTAACAACAGGTCTGATCAGTGTTTTGTATAACATCAATTTGGTTCTTGGAGTTAGAAGCTGTGATTTCAGCAATGATTGGTTTGCATAGTAGGCTCTATTGCCGGTTATGATTCTATTTAATATTTCACTGCTCACTCGGTTTTCATTATTCAGAATCACACCTAGGTACTTAAATTCTGTAACTCCTTGGAAACAGTAATGGCCTGTGTGAAGGTCTAGCAGTTCTCTATTTTCCTTCGCAGACACTTTCATGTATTTTGTTTTAGCCTCATTAACTTCCAAACCAATCCTGCTCACTTCCCTCTCTATTTCAATAAAGGTGTCTTTTAATATATTTTTGTTCCTGGCTATCAGCACAATATCATCCGCATATGCTCCTAGTTGCCTCGTCCTTTTGATGATGTGTCCTCTGAAGTCTATCTTGTTTATAGCATAGTGTAGTGCCAAGTTAAAGAGGGTCGCAGATAATGCATCACCCTGCTTTACTCCAGTACCAACCGTAAAATCTCGGCTTTTGTTTCTTCCCAGAACTACTTTACCCCTGAAATCGTTCAGACTGAGCAGTACCAGTCTCACAATCTTTTGAGGTACTCCTAATTCTTCCAGTGCTATTCGCAACATTATTCGATTTACACTATCGAAGGCTTGCCTGAAATCTATAAACAGTATATGGATGTCAATACCATACTCGAAACATCTTTCGAGTGACTGCCTCATGACGAAAATTTGATCGACTGTGCTCCGGTCGGCTCTAAATACACTTTGATGTTCACTTAGGATTTCCTCTGCATATACATTTAGCCTATCAAGGAGAATCATGGACAATATCTTATAGACACAGCTTAGCAGTGTTATGCCCCTATAATTGCTGCATACAGTTTTATCTCCTTTTTTAAAAACAGGGCATATTACTCCAGTCTTTCAGTCATTTGGCATTGTCTCTTCCTCCCATACACTACATACTATATAATGAATTTGTGCAGTTAGTGCTCCACCGCCTTTTTTGATCAGTTCAGGGCTAAGCTGATCTTCGCCAGGCGCTTTCCCGTTCTTTAGTCGCTTAATTGCTCTTCTCACTTCCTCAACTGAGGGAGTTTCTACATATGGTTCTGGACCTATTCTTACATTCTCTTCTACAGTCTCCATTGTGTCAGGCTTATTTAATATTTCTTCAAAATATTCAGCCCATCTGTTGAAGATCAGCCTGTCTTCTGCTATTAGTTTTCCATCTTTGTCTTTGCAGATATTTAGCTTTGGTTGGTAACTTCTGTTTATACTTCTTACCTCATTATACGGGTTTTGTGTTTTCTTCTGTTCTGATAATTCCTCTATTTTGCGCACCTTCTCCTTCATGTATTCTCTTTTTTTCTTCTTATATAAATGGTTTGCCTCGCGTCTGCTAGCTCTATATCGGTCACTATTCTGTCTAGTGTTTCTCTCCAACATTTTCCTTCTATATTCATTCTTTCTTTGTATAGCTTCTCTGCACTCATCATCAAACCATTCGGACTGTTTTCTCCTTTTCACACCTACTATCTCTCTAGCCGCCTCTATAACAGCTTCTTTCATGTTTGCCCACTTTTCTTCAATATTATTGATTTCTTTATCAAGTTTGTTAGCTATCATTAGTTGGTATTGACCACAACACTGACCATCTTTAAGTTTATCGACATCCCATTTCATTCTTTTCTCTCCTTTATCTTTTTGGATCATAGCTAGCTTTTCTCTGACCACTGCTCTCACCAGATAGTGATCAGTATCACAGTTTGGACCTCTCATTGCTCTAGTGTCTACTACAGAGGTTGCATGTCTTTTGCTAACAAGAACATGATCAATTTGATTCATTAGATCAGTCCCAGGGGCTCTCCATGTCCCTAAGTGGATTCTTTTATGATCAAATCAGGTGCTTTTTATGATCATTCCGCATGCTGTAGCGAACTCTGCAAGCATTCTTCCATTGTCACTGGATTCATTGTGCAGGGAGAATTTCCCAGCAACGCCCTTCAGAAAATTCTCTTTTCCAATCTTAGCATTAAAGTCCCCCAGAATGATAACTAAGTCGTATTTTGGGACTGCTCCATACACTCTTGTTAATTTTCCATAAAATTCCTCCTTCTCTTCGTCTGATTTATCCTCAGTTTTTGCATGTACTGATATGAGTGTTATATTTCTGAAATGGCCTTTCATTCTTAGCTTGCATATTCTATCAGATATTGGTTCAATTCCAATTACCATGTCAGATATTTTCTTGTTCATTATGAACCCAGTCCCAAACTGACCTGTTCTTGCTGTAGGTCCACTGTAAATGAACTTGAAATCTCTTTTCTCGATCACTCCTTGTCCTTCCCATCTAATCTCTTGTAAGGCAATAATATCCAAATGAAATCTGTTCATTTCATCAGCAACTTCCCTCATCTTTCCTGGTTGCAGCATGGTCTGTACGTTCCACGTTCCAATGATCAATTTATGCTTCCATTTGTCATCTTTTTTTCTTATCTTAATCCGACGATTCGTGATGTGTGCTTCTCCTAATACTGTCCCACCCCGGAGATCCGAATGGGGGACTGTTTTACCTCCGGATATATTTTGAGCATTAGGATCATTCATGATGTTTTCCTTCAACTTCTTCTTTCCCACTGACAAGTCGTTGGGTTTCTCTACAGTTATATTTTATGGTGTGGGTCGTAAGCTCCACGACCAACCCCCATCCTGGAGGACCAGGGACACGTCTGTCGGGGTTACCATACCTCAGCTGGTCTGTTCCAGAATTTGACAAATATTTTGGATTAATTTATTATTTACTGAAAATAATCATCTAGGCCTATGTTGATTGGTTATATTTTTATATTGGAAGACTCATAATCGATCCTGCTTACACTTGTTTTATATTAATTAACTTTTTTTAATATAAACAAATTATAAATTAACAATTATATTTTAATTTCTATAATTCCCTTCAGGGCTTAACTGAATGCACACTTTTAAACCATTGTCTGTGTGATTAATATCTATTAAACTTATATAACTCAACACTAATAAAGAAAAAACTAAATGTTAATGCCAGTATCTTCTGCTCCTATGGATTAGTAATTCATTTCATTAAATAATTGTTTATAATTACTATCCACTCACAGTTCTTCTTAATTGAATACCACTGTACCTCACATCCTCTTACCAATTAATTACACTTGTTTTATATTACATTGGTAGCACATCTTAATTATATTTTACATTTACTTCTAAATTTGTATTGTACTTTATATGAGTTTCTAATTGATTCATTCATTATTCGTTAAATTTATTATCGTTATTTATTTGTTTATGGACTACTCCAAATCTAACTGGGTACTGTCTATATAGTATGGTAATCTGTCATAGTAATGTCTTTTGTAGGACTTTTGGTTTTGAAGTAGGTTCACACTTTTATTTATTT
The DNA here is from genome assembly GCA_034769895.1 of Magicicada septendecula. Taxonomy (NCBI): domain Eukaryota; kingdom Metazoa; phylum Arthropoda; class Insecta; order Hemiptera; family Cicadidae; genus Magicicada; species Magicicada septendecula. The sequence continues at coordinate 360,758,530 of CM068375.1, read as the reverse complement.
TTGTTTCTTCTTTTAAATTATTTTGATTTCGATTTGTTTAGATAACTTGTTGTTATTGCTTGCTGATATCTTCAACAGTTGAAGTGTATGATATTATGGTATTAATATTGCTTGGTGATAAGATTGACATTTATTAAACAAATTCTTCATTATTATAGGCAAATTGAAACCTACTTTTCTTGTCAATACCAATTATTTTCTTCTTTATCCCTGGAGATTGTTTATTTGTATTGGTGGCTTTAACGAATTGTAGTTCTTGATTTTCTCTTGGTTCATTGTATATTCTATTTATATATTCCATTCTTTTATAAACATTGATTCCATACTAATGTTAAATGATTCCCCCTATATTAAAATATGGTATTATGGATGAATATCGGCGTTGAGTGGCCCTTTTACGTCCAATTGCTCATCCGAATATTCACATACCTGGTACAGTGCACTTTGGCTGCTGCCCATAAAATAATTCTAGAGTGGTGCCTTAGCTTTCTACACTCTATAAATAAAAATAATTAAAAATCTTATCATTATACACATCCTTGGAATCTTTTATTTTCTGAATATTTTTTCTTATTCTACCTTGCCTTCCAATAATTCTATTTATTTATTATATTCAATATTACTGTTGATATATTTCTTAAGTATATTTCTTTCTCTTTTATGTAACTTGCCTTCAGAGTTCAATGATTTATTCGCCTTAATGTCATTCACCTTTGTTATTCAATACCTCTTGTAATATAGTAGTTTTAATTATCCTTTTATTATTCTATCTGTCTTTATACTGCAACTCTTCTTCAGCAAGTTCATTTTCTAATTAGTTTATTAAATTTCTCTTAGGCTTATTGTCATTAATATTGAGCTCCATTATTATTATTATTTCACTATATATATTATTTATGCTTGATTTAAATAGATGCGCTTATTTCTTTTAGAATTTTGGTGTCGTTACATAATTGCCCTCCTTCAGAAATAATTATTTCTGAACATGATCGTTGGTATGGAAGAAATAATTTCTTATGTTATGTTTCATTCTTCATAATATTTTTCCTAAAGTATGCTGTAAATTGTTCTTACATTTTTTAATATTTGGCGGTATTTTTTGTGATCAAATTCTTATTTTATATAATAGTCATTTCAAATATTTCATGTAAGTTGATCTTACTTAATTTAGAATTTTGAGGTTTCTTCTTAATAGATTCAAAATAATTTCTTCTTTAACTCATGGCAAGATGTTCTTACTTTATTTAGAATTTTGATGTTTCTTCTTAACAGAGTCACAATAATTTCTTCTTTAACTCATGGTAAGATTTCCTTACTTAATTTATTTCTTGGGGTTTTCTTCTTAATAGATTCAAAATAATTTCTTCTTCATAAATTCAAAATAATTTCTTCCAAAACACATGGTAAGCTGTTGTTACCTAATTTGTTTCTTTGGGTTTTCTTCTTGATAAATTCAAAATAATTTCTTCTTAAAAATATGGTAAGCTGTTCTTACTTAATTTAGAATTTTGATGTTATTCCTTGTTATCGGTTATCATCAAATTCGTCCCTTTTCTTGATGGTGTGTGGTATTTAATTTAGCCGTGGTCTATAATCTCAGTTGCCCTTATTTTCCGGACTATCATTGTCTTCATAATTATTTCTTTCCTTGTGACATTTCTCGCTTCTTTCTCGTATTTCATTTTGTTTCTGTTATCCTTTCGCTTTGTTCAAATCGTATTTGAATCATTTTATTATATTGTTCATTAAACCCGGATCTCACTGGTACATCAATGATTAATGATAATACTGATGTTTTACCATATATTTCTATTTCTGTTGTATTTAATTTATCTATATTCCTTTTAAAGCGGCAACATACTGTTTTATTGTAAATTATTTTTGAAATTTGTTTTGACCTGCTTCTATAATCTATGAAATTCATGATGTCTTTATCATTGGTCACTGGGATATTACTTACATTAATTAAACCACTGTGCATCATCTCCAACTTTTCTCTTGTTTTTATTAATTTCTTTGGATGCATTCTTCTCATTATCTTTGACTTCATTTCCGTGCGCTTAATATTTTCTTGTTTTTTGTGATGTTTAATTCCAGATAATAATGCTATTTGTTTCCTTGTTTTATTGACTGGTATTTCTTCTGTTTCTAGTTTGTTATCATTTTTTATTTCTTTGGGCCTATCACTTCTTAATGCTTCCGTCCACAGTTTATTATCATTTCTTATATCATCCATTTGCTGACAAAATTTATTATAATTATCATCCATTTGCTGACAAACATTTTTGGTCATATCATTCAATTCCTTATTGACATTTTTAAGTTGGTTACTCAATTCTTCCTTCATTTTCTTTCTGGTCTCTCTATTTTCCTTATTATTTTCATCATTTTTTCCATCATTGTCCTGAACATTTCTTGCATAGTTGCGTTTTCTGTTTGTTTTGGTTTTTCCGGTTGTTCCTCTTGTTCTTGTATGGGTTGCTTAGGTTCCGCCTGAGGTAGTAACATCTCTACATCTTCCACTGGTGTTGCCTCCGTGTCTTCCATACTAATTTCCTTTTCTGCTTCTGCTGCTCTCCTCTTTGATGTTGCTCGTTTGTGCATTTCTGTTGTTTTTGAACCTATATCAGCCGCCAGCTAAAATAAGGAATTGAATTTTGTTATTATTTTATTATTTATTTGCCTATTGTTTCAATAATTACAGCCCCATGTTGGACGCCAATTTGTAACCACAAGGGATTATTCCCCACTGCTGGGTTCGCCAATCTATTAACTTCCAGGAACTACAGGTTCTTTATGCTTAACCTTGGATGTGTCAAATTACCAAAAGACGTGTTTTAAATTAATTTATCCCTCTTTTTATGTACATCCATTAGTAACCCTTGTTAATTCTATATAAATAAAAACACATGGAATAGTATCTGGTAATAATAATAATATTGTATTTTTATTCAAAAAAATTTCTATAGTCTATTCAGTGTAACTGTTAATATAATTTACAAATCACAGGGTCTCTTCTCTTCTCTTTGTTTATATTATTTTTAGGTTCTTTTGGCTGATATAAAGGTTCAGTATTTATAAAGGAAAAACAAGTATAGAAAGTACATTAAATTACAAACAATAGTAATAATGTTAAATATAAATTGAGTATTAATTATAATAATATATATATATATATATATATACGTTACACAATGTTTATCAGTTCAGTTTGGTTTCACACAGACTCCTGGTCTCAGTGATGAAAAATTCCAATGTTAGTTTGTTTATGTTGTCCAAATGAAGAAATCCACTTCTTTTGGTGATCAATGAATGTTTATTTTCTCCTTTTCGTTGTCCGAAGCCTTCTGGTGGAATATTGTGATTGACGTCCAGTGCCTTGTTATTAATTTAACCCAAGTGTAATTGTTCTTTCTGGTTGTTGGATCAGTAATATTTTTAAAGGTGATTTGTTTATGATATTTCTTTACATACTCCAATTTTATATTCTGTTATAGTTTGATATAAGGTTTTCTTACTTTCTATTATATTATTTTTTAATAATATTCATATGTTTATTGTATAAATATTTAGCTTGTTTTCAAAATTTACACTCACCTCTCCTTCTTAGCTTATTATTTTTTAATAATCAACAACATTCTTTTTTCCTCTTTTGGTTTTCTGGATACACATAAATACTTTGGTCATATCTGTTGAAATTGAGATTTAGTTGTCATAGGATATTTTTTTATATAATACCTTATTTTTCCCTCTACATGCAAGTTGATTTTTAGTTATTACATAAAAATACTTAATAAAATTTACATTTTATTTTATCTGACAAAACTACGAACATTTTAATATCAAATATTATAGTTAATTGTAATTTGACAAATATTTTGTATTCATTTATTATTTACTGAACATAATCATCAAGGCCTATGTTGATTGGTTATATTTTTATATTGGAAGACTCATAAACGATCCTGCTTATACTTGTTATATATTAATTAATTTTTTTTTAATATAAACAAATTATTAATTAACAATTATATTTTAATTACTATAATTCCCTTCAGGGCTTAACTGAATGAACACTTTTAAACCATGGTATATGTGATTAATATCTATTAAACTTATATAACTCAACACTAATAAAGAAAAAACTAAATGTTAATGCCAGTATCTTCTGCTCCTATGGATTAGTAATTCATTTCATTAAATAATTGTTTATAATTACTATCCACTCACAGTTCTTCTTAATTGAATACCACTGTATCTCACATCCTCTTACCAATTAATTACACTTCTTTTATATTTCATTGGTAGCACATCTTAATTACATTTTACATTTACTTCTAAATTTGTATTGTACTTTATATGAGTTTCTAATTGATTCATTCATTAAATTTATTATCGTTATTTATTCGTTTATGGACTACTCCAAATCTAACTGGGTACTGTCTATATAGTATGGTAATCTGTCATAGTAATGTCTGTTGTAGGACTTTTGGGTTTGAAGTAGGTTCACACTTTTATTTATTTTTGTTTCTTCTTTTAAATTATTTTGATTTCGATTTGTTTAGATAACTTGTTGTTATTGCTTGCTGATATCTTCAACAGTTGAAGTGTATGATATTATGGTATTAATATTGCTTGGTGATAAGATTGACATTTATTAAACAAATTCTTCATTATTATAGGCAAATTGAAACCTACTTTTCTTGTCAATACCAATTATTTTCTTCTTTATCTCTGGAGTTTGTTTATTTGTATTGGTGGCTTTAACGAATTGTAGTTCTTGATTTTCTCTTGGTTCATTGTATATTCTATTTATATATTCCATTCTTTTATTCACATTGATTCCATACTAATGTTAAATGATTCCCCCTATATTAAAATATGGTATTATGAATGAATATCGGCGTTGAGTGGCCCTTTTACGTCCAATTGCTCATCCGAACATTCACATACCTGGTACAGTGCACTTTGGCTGCTGCCCATAAAATAATTCTAGAGTGGTGCCTTAGCTTTCTACACTCTATAAATAAAAATAATTAAAAATCTTATCATTATACACATCCTTGGCATGTTTTATCTTCTGAATATTTTTTCTTATTCTAACTTGCCTTCCAATAACACTATTTATTTATTATATTCAATATTACTGTTGGTATATTTTTTAAGTATATTTCTTTCTCTTTTATGTAACTTGCCTTCAGAGTTCAATGATTTATTCGCCTTAAAGTCATTCACCTTTGTTATTCAATACCTCTTGTAATATAGTAGTTTTAATTATCCTTCTATTATTCTATCTGTCTTTATACTGCAACTCTTCTTCAGCAACTTCATTTTCTAATTAGTTTATTAAATTTTTCTTAGGCTTATTGTCATTAATATTGAGCTCCATTATTATTATTATATCAGTATATATATTATTTATGCTTGATTTAAATAGATGCGCTTATTTCTTTTAGAATTTTGTTGTCGTTACATAATTGCCCTCCTTCAGAAATAATTATTTCTGAACATGATCTTTGGTATGAAAGAAATAATTTCTTATGTTATGTTTCATTCTTCATATTATTTTCCTAAAGTGTGATGTAAATTGTTCTTACATTTTTTAGAATTTGGTGGAATTTTTTGTAATCAAATTCTTTTTTTATATAATAGTCATTTCAAATAATTCATGTAAGTTGATCTTACTTAATTTAGAATTTTGATGTTTCTTCTTAATAGATTCAAAATAATTTCTTCTTTAACTCATGGCAAGATGTTCTTACTTTATTTAGAATTTTGATGTTTCTTCTTAATAGATTCAAAATAATTTCTTCTTTATCTCATGGTAAGATTTCCTTACTTAATTTATTTCTTTGGGTTTTCTTCTTGATAAATTCAAAATAATTTCTTCTTAAACATATGGTAAGCTGCTCTTACTTAATTTAGAATTTTGATGTTATTCCTTGTTATCGGTTATCATCAAATTCGTCCCTTTTCTTGATGGTGTGTGGTATTTAATTTAGCCGTGGTCTATAATCTCAGTTGCCCTTATTTTCCGGTCTATCATTGTCTTCATTATTGTTTCTTTCCTTTTGACATTTATCGCTTCTTTCTCGTATTTCATTTTGTTTCTGTTATCTTTTCGCTTTGTTCAAATCGTATTTAAATCATTTTATTATATTGATCATTAAACCCGGATGTCACTGGTATATCAATGATTAATGATAATACTGATGTTTTATCATATATTTCTATTTCTGTTGTATTTAATTTATCTATATTCCTTTTAAAGCGGCAACATACTGTTTTATTGTAAATTATTTTTGAAATTTGTTTTGACCTGCTTCTATAATCTATGAAATTCATGATGTCTTTTTCATTGGTCACTGGGATATTACTTACATTAATTAAACCACTGTGTATCATCTCCAACTCTTCTCTTGTTTTTATTAATTTCTTTGGATGCATTCTTCTCATTTTCTTTGACTTCATTTCCCTGCGCTTAATATTTTCTTCGTTTTTGTCATGTTTAATTCCAGATAATAATGCTATTTGTTTCCTTGTTTTATTGACTGGTATTTCTTCTGTTTCTAGTTTGTTATCATTTTTTATTTCTTTGGGCCTATCACTTCTTAATTCTTCCGTCCACAGTTTATTATCATTTCTTATATCATCCATTTGCTGACAAAATTTATTACAATTATCATCCATTTGCTGACAAACATTTTTGGTCATATCATTCAATTCCTTATTGACATTTTTAAGTTGGTTACTCAATTCTTCCTTCATTTTCTTTCTGGTTTCTCTATTTTCCTTATTATTTTCATCCATTTTTTCCATCATTGTCCTGTACATTTCTTGCATAGTTGTGTTCTCTGTTTGTTTTCGTTTTTCCGGTTGTTCCTCTTGTTGTTGTATGGGTTGGTTAGGTTCCGCCTTAGGTAGTAACATCTCTACATCTTCCACTGGTGTTGCCTCCGTGTCTTCCATACTAATCTCCTTTTCTGCTTCTGCTGCTCTCCTCTTTGATGTTGCTCGTTTGTGCATTTCTGTTGTTTTTGAACCTATATCAGCCGCCAGCTAAAATAAGGAATTGAATTTTGTTTTTATTTTATTATTTATTTGCCTATTGTTTCCCCAATTACAGCCCCATGTTGGGCGCTTGCAACCACACGGGATTATTCCCCACTGTTGGGTACGCCAATCTATTAACTTCCAGGAACTACAGGTTCTTTATGCTTCACCTTGGATGTGTCAAATTTCCACAAGACGTGTTTTAAATTAATTTATCCCTCTCTTTGTGTACATCCATTAGTAACCCTGGTTAATTCTATATAAATAAAAACACATGGAATAGTATCTGGTAATAATAATAATATTGTATTTTTATTCAAAAAAATTTCTATAGTCTATTCAGTGTAACTATTAATATAATTTATAAATCTCATGGTCGATTCTCTTCTCTTTGTTTATATTATTTTTAGGTTCTTTTGGCTGATATAAAGGTTCAGTATTTATAAAGGAAAAACAAGTATAGAAAGTACATTAAATTACAAACAATAGTAATAATGTTAAATATAAATTGAGTATTAATTATAATAATATATATATATATATATATATACGTTACACAATGTTTATCAGTTCAGTTTGGTTTCACACAGACTCCTGGTCTCAGTGATGAAAAATTCCAATGTTAGTTTGTTTATGTTGTCCAAATGAAGAAATCCACTTCTTTTGGTGATCAATGAATGTTTATTTTCTCCTTTTCGTTGTCCGAAGCCTTCTGGTGGAATATTGTGATTGACGTCCAGTGCCTTGTTATTAATTTAACCCAAGTGTAATTGTTCTTTCTGGTTGTTGGATCAGTAATATTTTTAAAGGTGATTTGTTTATGATATTTCTTTACATACTCCAATTTTATATTCTGTTATAGTTTGATATAAGGTTTTCTTACTTTCTATTATATTATTTTTTAATAATATTCATATGTTTATTGTATAAATATTTAGCTTGTTTTCAAAATTTACACTCACCTCTCCTTCTTAGCTTATTATTTTTTAATAATCAACAACATTCTTTTTTCCTCTTTTGGTTTTCTGGATACACATAAATACTTTGGTCATATCTGTTGAAATTGAGATTTAGTTGTCATAGGATATTTTTTTATATAATACCTTATTTTTCCCTCTACATGCAAGTTGATTTTTAGTTATTACATAAAAATACTTAATAAAATTTACATTTTATTTTATCTGACAAAACTACGAACATTTTAATATCAAATATTATAGTTAATTGTAATTTGACAAATATTTTGTATTCATTTATTATTTACTGAACATAATCATCAAGGCCTATGTTGATTGGTTATATTTTTATATTGGAAGACTCATAAACGATCCTGCTTATACTTGTTATATATTAATTAATTTTTTTTTAATATAAACAAATTATTAATTAACAATTATATTTTAATTACTATAATTCCCTTCAGGGCTTAACTGAATGAACACTTTTAAACCATGGTATATGTGATTAATATCTATTAAACTTATATAACTCAACACTAATAAAGAAAAAACTAAATGTTAATGCCAGTATCTTCTGCTCCTATGGATTAGTAATTCATTTCATTAAATAATTGTTTATAATTACTATCCACTCACAGTTCTTCTTAATTGAATACCACTGTATCTCACATCCTCTTACCAATTAATTACACTTCTTTTATATTTCATTGGTAGCACATCTTAATTACATTTTACATTTACTTCTAAATTTGTATTGTACTTTATATGAGTTTCTAATTGATTCATTCATTAAATTTATTATCGTTATTTATTCGTTTATGGACTACTCCAAATCTAACTGGGTACTGTCTATATAGTATGGTAATCTGTCATAGTAATGTCTGTTGTAGGACTTTTGGGTTTGAAGTAGGTTCACACTTTTATTTATTTTTGTTTCTTCTTTTAAATTATTTTGATTTCGATTTGTTTAGATAACTTGTTGTTATTGCTTGCTGATATCTTCAACAGTTGAAGTGTATGATATTATGGTATTAATATTGCTTGGTGATAAGATTGACATTTATTAAACAAATTCTTCATTATTATAGGCAAATTGAAACCTACTTTTCTTGTCAATACCAATTATTTTCTTCTTTATCTCTGGAGTTTGTTTATTTGTATTGGTGGCTTTAACGAATTGTAGTTCTTGATTTTCTCTTGGTTCATTGTATATTCTATTTATATATTCCATTCTTTTATTCACATTGATTCCATACTAATGTTAAATGATTCCCCCTATATTAAAATATGGTATTATGAATGAATATCGGCGTTGAGTGGCCCTTTTACGTCCAATTGCTCATCCGAACATTCACATACCTGGTACAGTGCACTTTGGCTGCTGCCCATAAAATAATTCTAGAGTGGTGCCTTAGCTTTCTACACTCTATAAATAAAAATAATTAAAAATCTTATCATTATACACATCCTTGGCATGTTTTATCTTCTGAATATTTTTTCTTATTCTAACTTGCCTTCCAATAACACTATTTATTTATTATATTCAATATTACTGTTGGTATATTTTTTAAGTATATTTCTTTCTCTTTTATGTAACTTGCCTTCAGAGTTCAATGATTTATTCGCCTTAAAGTCATTCACCTTTGTTATTCAATACCTCTTGTAATATAGTAGTTTTAATTATCCTTCTATTATTCTATCTGTCTTTATACTGCAACTCTTCTTCAGCAACTTCATTTTCTAATTAGTTTATTAAATTTTTCTTAGGCTTATTGTCATTAATATTGAGCTCCATTATTATTATTATATCAGTATATATATTATTTATGCTTGATTTAAATAGATGCGCTTATTTCTTTTAGAATTTTGTTGTCGTTACATAATTGCCCTCCTTCAGAAATAATTATTTCTGAACATGATCTTTGGTATGGAAGAAATAATTTCTTATGTTATGTTTCATTCTTCATAATATTTTTCCTAAAGTATGCTGTAAATTGTTCTTACATTTTTTAGAATTTGGTGGTATTTTTTGTGATCAAATTCGTTTTTTATATAATAGTCATTTCAAATAATTCATGTAAGTTAATCTTACTTAATTTAGAATTTTGTTGTTTCTTCTTAATAGATTCAAAATAATTTCTTCTTTAACTCATGGCAAGATGTTCTTACTTTATTTAGAATTTTGATGTTTCTTCTTAATAGATTCAAAATAATTTCTTCTTTAACTCATGGTAAGATTTCCTTACTTAATTTATTTCTTTGGGTTTTCTCCTTGATAAATTCAAAATAATTTCTTCTTAAACATATGGTAAGCTGTTCTTACTTAATTTAGAATTTTGATGTTATTCCTTGTTATCGGTTATCATCAAATTCGTCCCTTTTCTTGATGGTGTGTGGTATTTAATTTAGCCGTGGTCTATAATCTCAGTTGCCCTTAATTTCCGGACTATCATTGTCTTCATTATTATTTCTTTCCTTTTGACATTTATCGCTTATTTCTCGTATTTCATTTTGTTTCTGTTATCCTTTCGCTTTGTTCAAATCGTATTTGAATCATTTTATTATATTGTTCATTAAACCCGGATGTCACTGTTACATCAATGATTAATGATAATACTGATGTTTTATCATATATTTCTATTTCTGTTGTATTTAATTTATCTATATTCCTTTTAAAGCGGCAACATACTGTTTTATTGTAAATTATTTTTGAAATTTGTTTTGACCTGCTTCTATAATCTATGAAATTCATGATGTCTTTTACATTGGTCACTGGGATATTACTTACATTATAACACTCACTTAATGGAATAATAACTCATGGATATGATTTAATAACATAATGATTTAATCTGTGTAACATAAATTCAATTATTGGAAAATTCCATTCGATACATAAGGTTGTCACAGGGTCGATATTTATCTCAGGATTTATAATTAAATAATTTTAATATATTTCGTGGGAATTCTTGTGGCTGCTACGAAAAGTTCCTTTGCATGTTGATTAATAATAGAGAGTACCTTTACAAACAATATATTACTTATAATCTAAAAATTTACACAAATTATATATTAAGTTACATACAAGTTTTGACGATATTCAATTTGTCCGTCTCAGAAAATAATGTAGTTTATTAATGTGTACAATAAATGTTTTCCTTGTAATCACTGTTAGCTTATATATTGAATTTGGTTGCACTCTAAAATGTTGACTAGTGATTAGTGTTAATGTAAATTGTTATATTGTCTAGTGGTTGTTCCTTGTTGAAAAAAATATTGTTAAATTATACTTTACACATCTAGACGATATTGCTGAAGGGTTCCTGGTCGTTTCTGAATATTTTTCTTGATTGTGTGTATTATTTGTTCATGAAAAAGGTAGTGGAAGGATTATTATTTTCGATGATGGTCCTTCAGATCTTCTTTCACACACGGGTCATCTATTTTTATATACTTTTAATTACCTCTAGACACGCACTATTCAACTGCTTTCCATCACAATTAACAATTAAGTGTTATTTCTTCTTTCTTTTAGTTACCTACCTCATACAAATTTCTTAAATTTTGATTGGTCATTTATGTACAGTTTAAATGTTATAGGATCAACACCCATTACCTACATTATATTTTATAAATTACCTTTAATAGATAATTTTATTATTATACTCTAATTATATATGCAATGTTTATACAATTAATAATTAGATAATTATAAACAATTTGATACTAAACATGCCTCAGTTTATAACTGTAAAACCTTATTAATTTGAATTTCTATGATATGTGGTGGAACAATTTTTATGGTTTATTGTAATTTATACTTTGACTACCTGAGATAAATATATTTACATAAATTAACTGGTGACATAAAATCTTATAACATACAACAAAACTCTTAATAATAATAATTGTTTTTGACAGTTTTAGTTTATTTATACTGTTAAACTATTGTCTGTATGATAAACTAAAATTCTGTCTAATAATAACAATAAAACACTTTTCATACAAAAATAATTAACACTGTTTAACAGTAGGCTGTGTCACTATTTATATTCTGTCACTCATATAACTGTAAGGTTTGTGTCCCTTTTTCTATCCTTAAAATATGTCGATACAATTTTGTTAATACAATTTTAATTTATGATTAGGTACTCTTTATTGGGTTTGGTTGTTATTATTCAGGGTAAGTTGATTAGGCCTACTAGGTTTATTTATTTCACTTTTTTCTGTTTACTGCCCTATTCTACTGGGTTATTTCTGGGTTTCTGGATAATATTATATAAGTCAAACCAAATAGTTTTCCTTTAATTTGCTAGCAATTATTATTTCTTGGTTCTTCTCTGGATCGGATTTCACTATTATTTACTATTCTTTTGTAACATTTTGTTTCGTTACAAATTGCCTCCCTTCAGAAGTAATTATTTCTGAACACTTCATTAGGTGTGAGGACATAATTACTTATGTTATTTTAACTTTTCTTCCTCATGATATTTTTTCATGGATTGTTGATTATAATCTTCTGAATTGCTACTATTGGGCTAGTATGTGGTGATTGGCTATGCTCAATTATATCATTTAACAACATTTTATTAATTTCAGCTCTAACCGCCTCCTTCAATGAATATGGTATAGGATAGGATTTTCTGTGGAATTCTGCTGGTTCTTTAAATTGTATTCTACACTGATAGTTTTTTACTTTTCCTGGTTTTTCTGAAAATACATGTTTATACTTCTTATATATCATAATGAGATCTTCTACTTGTTTTGCTGTCAAATTATTTGTGCCTTGGTGTCTAAACTCTCTTATCTCCTGTAATTTACTGTTCCACAGGTCTTCATTTGTCATATTATAGATTATTTTTCTGCATTGGGTGTCATTATTTAAAAAATTTAATTCCCTAACTTGGTGATGGGTACGGTTCAGAGGGGCACCATCGCTTCCTATTAACTCTGCCGTCCACATAACACCTTCTGAGTTCAAGGACACCTTCTCCTTGCTCAAATCAATAATGGCTGAATATTTCCTCAGCATATCGCATCCGATTAATAATTCGAATGGTAGGCCGATTGCGACCAAACATATAATATTAATTGTAACACCTTTGCTTTTTATTTCCAATGACACTTGTTTCCTCACTGTTTTATTTTGACGCCCAGTGGCACCTATTAAAATAACATTATTGACAGGTAAGGTAGGTATTATATTTTTACTTTGTTTCTGTATTCTCTCCAGTTCAGCATCGTTAATAAGTGATACATTTGCACCAGTATCTATTATTATTCGTGTAGGAATTCCTTCAATTTGAGCGGTTATGTATAAAATTTCATTATGCTGGTTGATTCTACTTGTCACCGTTTCCTCCCACAGTTCTTCTCGAAGATTTTTCAAATAATAATTGTAAATAATAGTAAGATTTTGACTATCCGTCCTTAAACTTTGGTTGTTGTTATACTTCAAAATTCTTTGATTTTCCATAATTAGTTTTTCATAATTAGTTGGTAGTAATTTGTTATTACTATATTTTTGAATTTGGTGGTTTTTGTACCCAGTAGTTAGTAGCAGTAAGGGGTCGCGAGGGTTTATTACTGCCTCACTCCGTTTAAATTAAGGCTATCGTGATTATTTTCCGGGCATGACTGTTGATTTGCCTGGACTGGTGTGCTGGTTCCTGGTTGTTCAACCTCTCGGTTGTCTAATTGTTCACTTCCCCTTGATTCTCGGAAGTCCTCCTGGCTTCTACTTCTGACTCGGTTATAATGGTGACTCATCCCTCTGGGATTTCCTCTTTGATCATAACTGTTATTAAAACTGTTCCTCCGAGGTTGATGGTATCTCCAGTAATCCCCTTCTTCGGCATTGATGTAATTTATTCGGGGTCGGTACGAACGATTATTATTATAATTACCCTGATTATTATTGTTATTAACTCCTGAGTGACTCCTAAAATTATTATAATTTTGGTTTGTTCGGTAGTTATTATAATTATTATTGTTTCTATTACCCGGATGGTAATTTTGATTGGGCCTGTTGTTATCATTATTGTTAATTGGGTTTCGATTGAAGTTTGCTGGTTGGTTATTATTTGGGGTAAAATTGTGGTTGTAATTACGATCGTTGACATAACTATTCCGGTTATTCATGTTATTATATTGATTATGATTCATACCATGGTTATTATTTTTTGAACCGCACTGATCAGTTCGTTGTCTGCTTCTTTTGTAGTAACCCTCGTGTTCATAATTTTCTAATAAGTCAGCCATTGCGTGGACCATTTTAATCTGGCTTCCCAGGCGTGCTCTGGCAATTCCTGTGTCATAATGGTATGCCATTTTAGTTACTAGGGATTCTTCTGGTATTCTTGGCTCTAGGTGTCTCGCCAAACACACCTTTCCCCAGAAGTAAGTAGTTGGAGATGTACCTCTATTTCCATCATATCTTCCCTGACAAATGTTGTCCCTTATAATATTTTGTATAGCTTCGGACCAGTATTTTTCTTTAAACAGTTTTTTAAATTGAGCGTAGTCCACTATCTCATTCCTGGTTGCTGTCCACCAGTTGTCCGTAATCTCCCTAAAATACTCATCCAACATCTCTCTAATCGAGCTCCAGATAGTTATTCGATGTTTATTAAAATGTTTCTCAATTCTGGCCAGGAATTCCATGGGGTTCCTGCGATAATTTTTGAAATTAATTCCTTCTCTGGTCTCATTTGTGGAAACATGAGTAATATTATTTGGTCTGGTTCTAATTAACTCAATTTCTTCTTGATTTTGGCGTACTTGACCAGTTAAATTGTTCACCGTAGTGTTAATATTGTCACACCTTTCTCCGGTTTGTTTCTGTAAATTTACTAAATTTTCTTGTTCCTTTTGTATTCCTTCTATTTGAATACGACTATTTTCTTGGACTTGGTCTATTCTGGTATTTATCACTGCTTCATTTTGTGTAATGGTTTCGTTAGCTTTTCTCAATCTCTCATTAGTGTCAGCTATTTCTTGCTTCCTTTCCTCATCGATTTTGTCCATCTTCTGGTTAATTGTATCATTGACTTGTTCAATTCTACCATTAATTCTTCTTAAATTCTCTTCACTGATTTGCCTGAATTCTTCCTTCATTTGGTTATTATTTTCACTTATAGTTTGTCTTAAGGTTTCATTAGTACTTTCTTTAATACTGTCAATTTTTTCATTTATCCGTTTTAAATTCTCGTTAGTGTCTTCTCTGTTTTGGTCAAATCTCTCCTCCATCTGTTTTATTAAATTTTCACTCATTTTCTCATTTTGTATCCTTGAGTTCTCGTTAATCTCTTCCTTCATACCGTCTATTTTCTCGTTTGTTTGTCTGTTATCTTCCTTGATACTATCAATATTTTTTCATTTGTTTGTCTGTTATCTTCCTTGATACTATCAATTTTTTCATTTGTTTGTCTGTGATCTTCCTTGATGCTCTTCAAATCTTCCTTCGTTTGCTTGTTTTGTTCCTCCATTTGTTTTAATAAGTTTTGACTCAAAATTTCATTTTGTTTCCTTGAGTTTTCAGTAAATTCATCCTTCTGCTTCTTAAAATTGTCATTCGTTTCTTCCTTATTTCTGTCCATTTTTTCACTCATACTATTCATTAACTCCATTAATTTTATAAGATTCGGGTCTCCCCTATCTTCCTTTCTTGCTACCGTCTCCACATCCTCCACTGATGTTACTTCTTTCTCTTCCATCCTGACTTCTTTCTCTGCCTCCTTCGTCCGTTTCAATGATGTAGCTCTCTTACGCATCTTTATAATTTCTTGGAACTTATAGCAGTCGCCAGCTAAAAATTAGAAAATTAATTTGGTTGTTTCAATTTCTTCACCTAATATTCCCTAATTTCAGCCTCACTAGTTGGTGCGCCAATTTATAACACTCACTTAATGGAATAATAACTCATGGATATGATTTAATAACATAATGATTTAATCTGTGTAACATAAATTCAATTATTGGAAAATTCCATTCGATACATAAGGTTGTCACAGGGTCGATATTTATCTCAGGATTTATAATTAAATAATTTTAATATATTTCGTGGGAATTCTTGTGGCTGCTACGAAAAGTTCCTTTGCATGTTGATTAATAATAGAGAGTACCTTTACAAACAATATATTACTTATAATCTAAAAATTTACACAAATTATATATTAAGTTACATACAAGTTTTGACGATATTCAATTTGTCCGTCTCAGAAAATAATGTAGTTTATTAATGTGTACAATAAATGTTTTCCTTGTAATCACTGTTAGCTTATATATTGAATTTGGTTGCACTCTAAAATGTTGACTAGTGATTAGTGTTAATGTAAATTGTTATATTGTCTAGTGGTTGTTCCTTGTTGAAAAAAATATTGTTAAATTATACTTTACACATCTAGACGATATTGCTGAAGGGTTCCTGGTCGTTTCTGAATATTTTTCTTGATTGTGTGTATTATTTGTTCATGAAAAAGGTAGTGGAAGGATTATTATTTTCGATGATGGTCCTTCAGATCTTCTTTCACACACGGGTCATCTATTTTTATATACTTTTAATTACCTCTAGACACGCACTATTCAACTGCTTTCCATCACAATTAACAATTAAGTGTTATTTCTTCTTTCTTTTAGTTACCTACCTCATACAAATTTCTTAAATTTTGATTGGTCATTTATGTACAGTTTAAATGTTATAGGATCAACACCCATTACCTACATTATATTTTATAAATTACCTTTAATAGATAATTTTATTATTATACTCTAATTATATATGCAATGTTTATACAATTAATAATTAGATAATTATAAACAATTTGATACTAAACATGCCTCAGTTTATAACTGTAAAACCTTATTAATTTGAATTTCTATGATATGTGGTGGAACAATTTTTATGGTTTATTGTAATTTATACTTTGACTACCTGAGATAAATATATTTACATAAATTAACTGGTGACATAAAATCTTATAACATACAACAAAACTCTTAATAATAATAATTGTTTTTGACAGTTTTAGTTTATTTATACTGTTAAACTATTGTCTGTATGATAAACTAAAATTCTGTCTAATAATAACAATAAAACACTTTTCATACAAAAATAATTAACACTGTTTAACAGTAGGCTGTGTCACTATTTATATTCTGTCACTCATATAACTGTAAGGTTTGTGTCCCTTTTTCTATCCTTAAAAAATATGTCGATACAATTTTGTTAATACAATTTTAATTTATGATTAGGTACTCTTTATTGGGTTTGGTTGTTATTATTCAGGGTAAGTTGATTAGGCCTACTAGGTTTATTTATTTCACTTTTTTCTGTTTACTGCCCTATTCTACTGGGTTATTTCTGGGTTTCTGGATAATACTATATAAGTCAAACCAACTAGGTTTCCTTTAATTTGCTTTCAATTATTATTTCTTGTTTCTTCTCTGGATCGGATTCCACTATTATTTACTATTCTTTTGTAACATTTTGTTTCGTTACAACATTAATTATACCACTGTGCATCATCTCCAACTCTTCTCTTGTTTTTATTAATTTCTTTGGATGCATTCTTCTCATTTTCTTTGACTTCATTTCCCTGCGCTTAATATTTTCTTGGTTTTTGTCATGTTTAATTCCAGATAATAATGCTATTTGTTTCCTTGTTTTATTGACTGGTATTTCTTCTGTTTCTAGTTTGTTATCATTTTTTATTTCTTTGGGCCTATCACTTCTTAATTCTTCCGTCCACAGTTTATTATCATTTCTTATATCATCCATTTGCTGACAAAATTTATTACAATTATCATCCATTTGCTGACAAACATTTTTGGTCATATCATTCAATTCCTTATTGACATTTTTAAGTTGGTTACTCAATTCTTCGTTCATTTTCTTTCTGGTTTCGTATTTTTCCTTATTATTTTCATCCATTTTTTCCATCATTGTGCTGAACATTTCTTGCATAGTTGCGTTCTCTGTTTGTTTTGGTTTTTCCGGTTGTTCCTCTTGTTGTTGTATGGGTTGGTTAGGTTCCGCCTGAGGTAGTAACATCTCTACATCTTCCACTGGTGTTGCCTCCGTGTCTTCCATACTAATCTCCTTTTCTGCTTCTGCTGCTCTCCTCTTTGATGTTGCTCGTTTGTGCGTTTTTTCTGTTGTTTTTGAACCTATATCAGCCGCCAGCTAAAATAAGGAATTGAATTTTGTTTTTATTTTATTATTTATTTGCCTATTGTTTCCCCAATTACAGCCCCATGTTGGGCGCCAAATTGCAACCACACGGGATTATTCCCCACTGTTGGGTACGCCAATCTATTAACTTCCAGGAACTACAGGTTCCTTATGCTTCACCTTGGATGTGTCAAATTTCCACAAGACGTGTTTTAAATTAATTTATCCCTCTCTTTGTGTACATCCATTAGTAACCCTGGTTAATTCTATATAAATAAAAACACATGGAATAGTATCTGGTAATAATAATAATATTGTATTTTTATTCAAAAAAATGTCTATAGTCTATTCTGTGTAACTATTAATATAATTTATAAATCTCATGGTCGATTCTCTTCTCTTTGTTTATATTATTTTTAGGTTCTTTTGGCTGATATAAGGTTCAGTATTTATAAAGGAAAAACAAGTACAGAAAGTACATTAAATTACAAACAATAATAATAATGAATAATATAAATTGAGTATTAATTATAATAATATATATATATATATATATACGTTACACAATGTTTATCAGTTCAGTTTGGTTTCACACAGACTCCTGGTCTCAGTGATGAAAAATTCCAATGTTAGTTTGTTTATGTTGTCCAAATGAAGAAATCCACTTCTTTTGGTGATCAATGAATGTTTATTTTCTCCTTTTCGTTGTCCGAAGCCTTCTGGTGGAATATTGTGATTGACGTCCAGTGTCTTGTTATTAATTTAACCCAAGTGTAATTGTTCTTTCTGGTTGTTGGATCAGTAATATTTTTAAAGGTGATTTGTTTATGATATTTCTTTACATGCTCCAATTTTATATTCTGTTATAGTTTGATATAAGGTTTTTTTTACTTTCTATTATATTATTTTTTTATAATATTCATATGTTTATTGTATAAATATTTAGCTTGTTTTCAAAATTTACTCTCAACTCTCCTTCTTAGCTTATTAATTTGTAATAATCAACGACATTCTTTTTTCCTCTTTTGGTTTTCTGGATACACATAAATACTTTGGTCATATCTGTTGAAATTGAGATTTACTTGTCATAGGATATTTTTTTATATAATACCTTATTTTTCCCTCTACATACAAGTTGATTTTTAGTTATTACATAAAAATACTTAATAAAATTTAAATATTATTTTATCTGACAAAACTACGAACTTTTTAATATCAAATATTATAGTTAATTGTAATTTGTCAAATATTTTGGATTAATTTATTATTTACTGAACACAATTATCTAGGCCTATGTTGATTGGTTATATTTTTATATTGGAAGACTCATAATCGATCCTGCTTACACTTGTTTTATATTAATTAATTTTTTTAATATAAACAAATTATTAATTAACAATTATATTTTAATTACTATAATTCCCTTCAGGGCTTAACTGAATGCACACTTTTAAATCACTGTCTGTGTGATTAATATCTATTAAACTTATATAACTCAACACTAATAAAGAAAAAACTAAATGTTAATGCCAGTATTTTCTGCTCCTATGGATTAGTAATTCATTTCATTAAATAATTGTTTATAATTACTATCCACTCACAGTTCTTCTTAATTGAATACCACTGTACCTCACATCCTCTTACCAATTAATTACACTTGTTTTATATTTCATTGGTAGCACATCTTAATTACATTTTACATTTACTTCTAAATTTGTATTGTACTTTATATGAGTTTCTAATTGATTCATTCATTATTCGTTAAATTTATTATCGTTATTTATTTGTTTATGGACTACTCCAAATCTAACTGGGTACTGTCTATATAGTATGGTAATCTGTCATAGTAATGTCTTTTGTAGGACTTTTGGTTTTGAAGTAGGTTCACACTTTTATTTATTTTTGTTTCTTCTTTTAAATGGTTTTGATTTCGATTTGTTTAGATAACTTGTTGTTATTGCTTACTGATATCTTCAACAGTTGAAGTGTATGATATTATGGTATTAATATTGCTTGCTGATAAGATTGACATTTATTAAACAAATTCTTCATTATTATAGGCAAATTGAAACCTACTTTTCTTGTCAATACCAATTATTTTCTTCTTTATCCCTGGAGTTTGTTTATTTGTATTGGTGGCTTTAACGAATTGTAGTTCTTGATTTTCTCTTGGTTCATTGTATATTCTATTTATATATTCCATTCTTTTATTCACATTGATTCCATACTAAAATTAAATGATTCCCCCTATATTAAAATATTATATTATGAATGAATATCGGCGTTGAGCGGCCCTTTTACGTCCAATTGCTCATCCGAACATTCACATACCTGGTACACTGCACTTTAGCTGCTGCCCATAAAATAATTCTAGAGTGGTGCCTTAGCTTTCTACACTCTATAAATAAAAATAATTAAAAATCTTATCATTATACACATCCTTGGAATCTTTTATCTTCTGAATATTTTTTCTTACTCTACCTTGCCTTCCAATAAGTCCATTTATTTATTATATTCAATATTACTGTTGGTATATTTCTTAAGTATATTTTTTCTCTTTTATGTAACTTGCCTTCAGAGTTCAATGATTTATTCGCCTTAATGTCATTCACCTTTGTTATTCAATACCTCTTGTAATATAGTAGTTTTAATTATCCTTCTATTATTCTATCTGTCTTTATACTGCTTTCTTCTTCAGCAACTTCATTTTCTAATTAGTTTATTAAATTTTTCTTAGGCCTATTGTCATTAATATTGAGCTCCATTATTATTATTATATCAGTATATATATTATTTATGCTTGATTTAAATAGATGCGCTTATTTCTTTTAGAATTTTGTTGTCGTTACATAATTGCCCTCCTTCAGAAATAATTATTTCTGAACATGATCTTTGGTATGGAAGAAATAATTTCTTATGTTATGTTTCATTCTTCATAATATTTTTCCTAAAGTATGCTGTAAATTGTTCTTACATTTTTTAGAATTTGGTGGTATTTTTTGTGATCAAATTCGTTTTTTATATAATAGTCATTTCAAATAATTCATGTAAGTTGATCTTACTTAATTTAGAATTTTGATGTTTCTTCTTAATAGATTCAAAATAATTTCTTCTTTAACTCATGGCAAGATGTTCTTACTTTATTTAGAATTTTGATGTTTCTTCTTAATAGATTCAAAATAATTTCTTCTTTAACTCATGGTAAGATTTCCTTACTTAATTTATTTCTTTGGGTTTTCTTCTTGATATATTCAAAATAATTTCTTCTTAAACATATGGTAAGCTGTTCTTACTTAATTTAGAATTTTGATGTTATTCCTTGTTATCGGTTATCATCAAATTCGTCCCTTTTCTTGATGGTGTGTGGTATTTAATTTAGCCGTGGTCTATAATCTCAGTTGCCCTTATTTTCCGGACTATCATTGTCTTCATTATTATTTCTTTCCTTTTGACATATCTCGCTCCTTTCTCGTATTTCATTTTGTTTCTGTTATCTTTTCGCTTTGTTCAAATCGTATTTGAATCATTTTATTATATTGTTCATTAAACCCAGATGTCACTGGTATATCAATGATTAATGATAATACTGATGTTTTATCATATATTCCTATTTCTGTTGTATTTAATTTATCTATATTCCTTTTAAAGCGGCAACATACTGTTTTATTGTAAATTATTTTTGAAATTTCTTTTGACCTGCTTCTATAATCTATGAAATTCATGATGTCTTTTTCATTGGTCACTGGGATATTACTTACATTAATTAAAACATTGTGCATCAACTCCAACTCTTCTCTTGTTTTTATTAATTTCTTTGGATGCATTCTTCTCATTTTCTTTGACGTCATTTCCCTGCGCTTAATATTTTCTTGGTTTTTGTTATGTTTAATTCCAGATAATAATGCTATTTGTTTCCTTGTTTTATTGACTGGTATTTCTTCTGTTTCTAGTTTGTTATCATTTTTTATTTCTTTGGGCCTATCACTTCTTAATTCTTCCGTCCACAGTTTATTATCATTTCTTATATCATCCATTTGCTGACAAAATTTATTACAATTATCATCCATTTGCTGACAAACATTTTTGGTCATATCATTCAATTCCTTATTGACATTTTTAAGTTGGTTACTCAATTCTTCCTTCATTTTCTTTCTGGTTTCTCTATTTTCCATATTATTTTCTTCCATTTTTTCCATCATTGTCCAGAACATTTCTTGCATAGTTGCGTTCTCTGTTTGTTTTGGTTTTTCCGGTTGTTCCTCTTGTTGTTGTATGGGTTGGTTAGGTTCCGCCTGAGGTAGTAACATCTCTACATCTTCCACTGGTGTTGCCTCCGTGTCTTCCATACTAATCTCCTTTTCTGCTTCTGCTGCTCCCCTCTTTGATGTTGCTCGTTTGTGCATTTTTTCTGTTGTTTTTGAACTTATATCAGCCGCCAGCTAAAATAAGGAATTGAATTTTGTTTTTATTTTATTATTTATTTGCCTATTATTTCCCCAATTACAGCCCCATTTTGGGCGCCAAATTGCAACCACACGGGATTATTCCCCACTGTTGGGTACGCCAATCTATTAACTTCCAGGAACTACAGGTTCTTTATGCTTCACCTTGGATGTGTCAAATTTCCACAAGACGTGTTTTAAATTAATTTATCCCTCTCTTTGTGTACATCCATTAGTAACCCTTGTTAATTCTATATAAATAAAAACACATGGAATAGTATCTGGTAATAATAATAATATTGTATTTTTATTCAAAAAAATGTCTATAGTCTATTCAGTGTAACTATTAATATAATTTATAAATCTCATGGTCGATTCTCTTCTCTTTGTTTATATTATTTTTAGGTTCTTTTGGCTGATATAAAGGTTCAGTATTTATAAAGGAAAAACAAGTATAGAAAGTACATTAAATTACAAACAATAATAATATTGAATAATATAAATTGAGTATTAATTATAATAATATATATATTGTAATGTAATTACAAATTCAAAAATAAAAATAAAAATATATAGATATGTGTTATGTGTTGATTTGCCCTTCTGTAAACCCCACTGTTTAGGCTAGTCAATTTGGAATATAATTTCAAATGTAATAATAATAAATAAAATATAAAGATATAGATAATCAGAATTGTGTATGTTGTCTGGATCTCGGTATTGAACTCGCCGATGATTCAGCTCTACTTTGGATTCACCAAATACAAAGAATAGATTTAATATAAATATGTTATAACTAGGTGTGATTGATTGATAAATAACAAATAAATCAAACTTTATAAATTGTGAAAATATTTTTTCTTTTTCTTGTATTGAGTTTTGATTTAATTATTTAATTTAATTAATTAATAATCAATTAATTAATTGAGTGTGTAATTTCCTTAGATATCTATTCTCTCACTGTAAATTATTTTTTTTGTTTAAAAAAAATAATAGTAACATTAATTATAGAATTAAAACAATTCTGGTAACTGAGTAATGATTTGCGTTTATTAACATTCAAAATTATGCGCCAGTCAAACTGCGCATGACCAAGGCATTGGCTATTATTTGCTCCAGTCGGTAGCGAAAAAATCAACAAATATATTTTTTACAAGGTTAAATTTGTAGATCTTTTAACGAGTCGAAATGGTCAGAGGGCAAGGAACAAGATACATTCTTAACAGGTATTCTTAAACTAAATGGTAATAGCTGAAATAGAACAAAATTATTATTGAAATTGTCAATTAAAAAAAATTGAATTTCGAACCAAGTCGAAGAAATGACGTCACTCCCTTCAAGCTGGCAGTGCACCGTGCTGGTGAGAAATCCAGTATGGCCGCCGTCTCCTCGATTTTAACTGCTACGTTGCTGGAATTGGCTGAGATTCTCCCGCAGAAATAAAATGATATTCCCTTCTCTGCGAAGTGGTGTTGGTCCAGGAATATAGTGTAGAATGTCCTCTCGTCTTCTGCGATGTCGTTTTCGTGATGGGTTTCTTGTGTTGTGTCCGGTGTTCAAATATGTGTATTGGTGTTCTGTGAATCTGGTCCAAAATTGTTCAAAATGGCTGTTGATTTCTTGTGTTGAGTTTTATGGTGTTATTACTGTGTTTTGGAAATTTGTGAAGTGTTAGAAATTGATAGTTAAGGTTATTTTCACTTTTTAGATCATCTCCGTTACGCGCCGCATAACCACACTTGGTTTTACACAAATTATTCGGTTTTCAGTACTCTGCTAACACATTTCCAACTATTCGGCTTCACGATTAACAATAGACTAATAGACGCAACGTCGTCGTTTTAGGGTAATGTGTGCTATGTCTTTTTCCTCTTTATATTGTTTAACTATAAAAATATCTGTCTAAGACTTGGTTCACCATCTAAATATACATAATAAGTTTTCTTATTTTTTACTGTATTTCAAATATTTCTTAATTTTACATAAATCTAACTACTCAGTAATATTGATTAGTTAATTTTACATGTTTTTATATATAGCTGGGTTTGTTTCAAGCTCATTTAAGCCCAAAAATTACAATTTTATATAATGATTGTATGCCTTATATTTTGTACAAATTCGGTGTTTTAATGGTTTTTATTTGTTTTTCTTATAATATTTCCATGGAATATACTTAATAACTCCGTGACTACTTTGTTGTTAATAATTTGGTTGTTAAAACATTTCAATATTGATTAATTTACTGTTTAGTCTGATTTGATTACTATTATAGGCCTATTATTATCTGTTTCCAAAAGAAGTTAATTTCCTTTCCTTTGTCATTCTATTTGCTATTAACTGTATCTGTATTAATTATATTTTCAATTTCTGTATTGTATATATTGAATTCTATATAGAATGCCACAAAAACTTACCGGTACTCCCTATTAATAATATTGTACTTGTAGGAGCTACCGGCCGACAGAACAAGACCATAAGAAAGCAAGTATCCCTCAGTGTCAACAGTCAGGGCATTAGTGTGGATATGATATTTCTTGTTGCAGCCGGATTACCTTTCAACATCATGATAGGATGTGACATATTGCGCAGAAACTCAGCAGTTATCGACTTGTGCCGAGGAAAGGTATCACTCTTTGCTGAAGGTTCGACCTGGGTAGCCAATTTAACTAATAACAAGACTTTAGACTCCAAACAACTTCTCGACCACCAAAATAATGTGAATTACTTGTCCAACTACTCAACAAACAACAAGCCAGTACATCAGGATTCGGAGGAAGACCTATGGCAACAAAAGATCCAGGAGATACGTAACTTCCAGTGCCACAATACTAACGAGCAATTAAAGGAAAACCAGCTGAATCAATTGGTCGAAATATATGAAAAACATCGAGCTGTATTTTCGGACGAACCTGGAAAGATCCGGAACTACCAATGTTCCATACGATTCAGAGAACCGGTAGAATTTAACCGAAAGTCGTATCCAATAGCACAATCTTTGAAAGAAGCCGTACGCACAGAGATCCAGAATATGATCAGTAGAGATATCATCGAGAGCAGTCAATCGCCATACACTAGCCCAATTGTGGCCATACAAAAGAAAAATGGAAAGGTAAGGCTTTGCCTTGACGCACGTGAGATAAATAAAATGATAATTAACGATCGTACCTCACCTGGCGAAATTGATGAAATTTTGAAGAGGTTCCACGGAACACGATTCATTACCACTTGGGATACCGTCTGCGGTTATTGGCAAGTGGAGTTGCACCCAGCAAGCCGGCAATACATGGCGTTCATCTTCGAAGGGCGCAATTATCAGTTTAAGAGGTTGCCCTTCGGGTTGGTGAATTCAGTAGCTGTTTTTGTCGCCTGTATGGATCATATACTAGGACCAGAAGCGCTCCAATTCACGACTGTCTATGTTGATGATCTCCTAATAACATCAACCAACTGGGAAGAACACTGTTACCGTGTGGAGTATGTCTTGAAGAAGCTTGCTGAAAATAATGTCACCCTTAAACTAGACAAGTCCAAGCTTATAGCTAAAGAAGTACAATTCCTGGGTTTCCAGCTAAACAGTCAAGGAATAACACCATCAACAGAAAAGGTAGACGCCATACAACGATTCCCTACACCAAAAAACAGAAGGCAACTGCAATCATTTTTGGGCCTGTGTAACTATTATAGGAAGTTCCAGAATAATTATTCCGAACTGACAGCCCAGTTTCAGTACCAGTTATCGTCCAAGAATAAATGGCGATGGGGTCAAGACAAGACGAGACTTTCAAATCAGTTAAGGAGAAATTCTTAGATGCAGTAATGCTCAACCATCACAGATTTTAACCGACCCTTCTTTCTAAACTGTGACGCTAGTAACATTAGCTTGGGATCAACACTGTACCAAGAAGATGAAAGTGGAAACCATCTAGTAGTGAGCTTTGCTAGCAGAACCCTTAACCAGTGTGAAAAGAACTATAATGTGACGGAAAAAGAACTGCTAAGTGTAGTCTTTGCCTGCGGAAGTTTCGGACGTATATCCTCGGATATCCAGTGACCGTTCGAACAGATCACAAATCAATATCATTTCTGAGAAGATGCAAGTTAAGCCATGGTAGATTGACCAGATGGGTACTCGCCCTGCAGGAATACGATATACAGTGGGAGTATGTTCCTGAGTAAGTAAAATGTAGTAGCCGACGTATTGTCGAGAGTGAATCTGGAAGAAACAACGTTCGAAGGCGAAAAGGAGAGCATCTTGAAAATCTATAACATTATTAAGGACAGATCCGATTTAGAGAAGATAGTGCAGGACATCAGCAAACACCAGCAGTCCGATCCGAAGTTAAACCATATTAAACTTCGTCTCTCCAACCAAGATGACACAATAAACAAATTTTATTGTATACATAATGAATTTTATTCATCAAGACATCCCTTGATGAAGAGATATGGAAGATCATGATCCCTACTACAATCGAAAAGGATATCATCCTGGACTATCATCTACGATACGGTCACATGGAGCCATGAAGGTGATCAAGGCAATAGAAGAGAATTGTCATATAAAAAGTATCAATAGAAAAACGAGAAACTACCTCAAAACCTGTCTGATATGTCAATTGGTGAAAACCAACAATGAGAGAAAGGAGGGTATGATGATACCAATTACCTCACAAGCCAAACTGGAAAAGGTCTTTCTGGACATATGTGGTCCATTTCCCCGCAGTGGCGGACGCCATCGATACAAATATATTATTATTATGATGGATCATTTTACAAAATTCACAAAACTGTACCTGTGAACAGAGCCACCACTTTGAAGACTCTAGGAATAATAACAAATCATTACATTCCGGAGGTAGAAGCCCGACATCCATAATCACAGACCATGGAACGCAATTTAAGGGTTGGAGGTGGAGAAACAATCTGAATACATTGGCATTAAGACATACAAGACATCTGTCTACCACCCCACAGCAATCAGCGGAGAGGGTACTGCGAGAAGTCGGAAGAATATTACGGACTTATTGCCATAACCAACAAAAGAAGTGGCAAGAATATTTATTAGCTACTGAAGAATTCCTTAATTTGTCATATCACCCCGCTATAGGTACCACGCCATACACGGCAATGTATGAAAAACCGCCTCCGAGAGAAATACAAGACATAATAGAGTTCCCAGGAGCCAAGAATACAAATTCAATCGAATCAGATTCTACAATAAATTGGCAGAAGACCAGAAAGGCGCAAGAACAAATATCAAAAGGCTGTTAAGAAAATAATAAGCTATGAAGTCGTAGAAAAGGTATTACTAATAAAAACAGGAATTACCCAGTACTTTGAAGGCATC